>OY728157.1:1626451809-1628951809 GCA_963277665.1 Viscum album | reverse complement strand
CATTGTACGTGAGTTTGATGATGTCTTTCCGAAGGAATTACCGGGTCTTCCACCAAATCTTGATGTTGAGTTTTCAATAGAACTCATACCGGGTGCTTTGTCTATTTCAAAGACACCTTATAGAATGGCCCCAATTGAGTTGCAGGAATTGAATAAGCAACTAAAAGAGAATCTTGATAAGGGGTTCATACGCCTTAGTGCGTCACCTTGGGGAGCACCTGTTCTGTTTGTTAAGAAGAAAGAT
This sequence comes from Viscum album, assembly GCA_963277665.1. Classification (NCBI taxonomy): domain Eukaryota; kingdom Viridiplantae; phylum Streptophyta; class Magnoliopsida; order Santalales; family Viscaceae; genus Viscum; species Viscum album. Next base: position 1,628,951,565 of record OY728157.1, on the reverse strand, counting down.
GGATCAATGAGACTCTACATTGATTATCAAGAACTTAACAAGATCACTATCAAGAAAAAATATCCTCTCCCATGCATTGATGACCTATTTGACCAACTACGCGGAGCTCAATACTTTTCCAAGATTGATCTTCGTTCAAGGTATCATCAATTAAGGGTCAAAAGGGAGGATATACCAAAGACGGCTTTCCGTACAAGGTATGGACACTATGAATTTATAGTGATGCCATTTGGTCTTACTAATGCCCCTGTTATCTTCATGGATCTGATGAATAGAGTCTTTAGAGACTATCATGATCAGTTTGTGGTAGTCTTTATAGACGATATTCTTGTCTATTCAATGAGGAAGGAAGAACATGAAGATCACTTGAAAATTATATTGAAGACCCTGAGAAAGGAGAAGCTATATGCCAATTTTACCAAGTGTGAATTTTGGCTTCAAAAAGTTTCATTTTTGGGTCACATAATCTCAAAAGATGGGATATCTGTGGATCCAGCAAAAACAGAGGTTATCGAAAGATGGTCGAGTCCAACAACAGTAACTGAGATCCGAAGTTTTCTTGGTTTGGCCGGATATTATCGATGTTTTGTGAAATATTTTTCACGATTATAAAATACACTAACCAATTAGACTCGGAAAGGAGTTAAGTTTGTTTGGATGGAGGAATGTGCAAATAATTTCAAGGAGTTGAAAAGAAGGTTATCCAGTGCACCTGTGCTCACACTGCCTTGTAGTGGAGAAAGGTTTGTGATCTACAGTTATGCATCCAAGAAGGGATTGGGGTGTGTTCTTATGTAAAATGATATGGTGAGAGCTTATGCCTCATGACAATTGAAAATACATGAGAAAAATTACCCAACTCATGATTTGGATTTAGTTGCGATAATATTTGCATTAAAGATTTGGAGGCATTATCTTTATGGAGAAAGGTGTGACATTTATACTAATCATAAAATTTTAAAGTATATTTTCACACAAAAGGAGCTGAATATGCACTAAAGAAGATGGATGGAGCTGATTAAGGATTATGACTGATCAATCTGTTACCACCCTGGAAAAGCAAACAAGGTGGCAGATACATTAAGTCGACAAGACCATGCCAGTTTATCCATGATGAGGATCACAAAAGATCCAATATTTATGGATTTACAAAGGTTGGATCTTGTAATTATAATGAAAGGGGAAATCGTATCTTTCTCAAATGAATGTTCAATCATCTATACATGTGAAGATTAAATAGGCACATAAAGAAGATGTAGAGTTACAAAAGAAGGTGAGAAATGTTCCTGAATTCAACCTTGATTATGAAGGGATAATAAAGTTCAGGAATCAGTTTTGTGTTCCTCCCATCCCCGAATTAAAGAAGGAACTTCTAGATGAGGCTCATAGTTCTTCATTCTCCATTCATCCTGGAAGCACGAAGATGTATAGGGACCTGAAAGAGTACTTCTGGTTCGATGGCATGAAAAGAGATGTTGCTGAATTTGTCTCTCGATGCTTGGTTTGTCAGCAAGTTAAAGCTGAGAGACAGAAGTCTAATGGGATGTTACAACCATTACTCATTACTGAATGGAAATGGGAAAACATCACTACGGAATTTGTCATCGGACTTCCTAAAACATCCAAAGGCAATAATGCTATCTGGGTCATAGTTGATCGTCTTACAAAGTCTGCACAATTCATCGCTATTAGAGAGGATTTATCTCTGGATCAGCTTGCCAGGATATATGTAAAGGAAGTGGTAAGATTGCATGGAGTATCACTTTCTATTATATCTGATCGGGATCTGAGGTTTACCTCAATGTTCTGGCGAAGTCTTTAGCATACTTTGGATACAGAGTTGAGATTCAGCACTGCTTATTATCCTCAGACAGACGGTCAGTCTGAGAGGACGATTCAAACTCTAGAAGATATGTTGAGAGCTTGCTCTATGGATTTCAAAGGTGGTTGGAATCAACACCTACCTTTGGTGGAATTTTCTTATAATAATAGCTTTCACTCTAGTATTCAGATGGCTCCTTATGAAGCTCTCTATGGAAATAAATGCAGGACTCCAACTTGCTGGGATGAAGTTGGGGAAAGAAAGCTATTAGGACCTGATCTCATTGATGAAATGGAAGAAAAGGTCAGATCTATTCAACAACACATAAGAGCAGCTCAGAGTCGACAGAAAAGTTATGCCGACAACCGAAGAAAAGACCTAGAGTTTGAAGTGGGTGATAAAGTGTTCTTACGAATATCTCCCTGGAATAGGGTCATGAGGTTTGGAAAGAAGGGGAAGTTGAGCCCTAGATATATCAGTCCTTTCGAAATACTAGATCATGTTGGGAAGGTAGCTTACTGATTGGCGCTTCCACCGAATCTCTCTAAAGTTCGTGATGTGTTCCATGTATCTCTCTTAAGAATGTACATACCTAATCCTTCACATGTACTCAGCTCAGAAGTTGTACTGTTGGAGAAAGATCTTTCTTATGAGGAACAACCGTTAGAGATTTTGGATCGTAGTGAAAAAGTCCTACGAAACAAGACCACTCGATTGGTGAAAGTTTTATAGAAGAACCACCAATTAGTAGAAGCTACATGGGAGCTTGAGGATATGATGAGGGAGAGGTATCCTCATCTGTTTGTTACAAAGTGACGAATTTCAAGGGAGAAATTCATTTTAAGGGGGGTAGAATGTAACACCCGAGACTTTTGTGAGAAATATTTTTGTTTTTATAAATCATAAAAGGAATCTTTCACTACACACAACAATATCTTGGCTTGCTTTACATGCAATCGTGACCTTCCTTGATATCTTGCGTCGTACGCAATACCGAGCTTCACTAAACAATGATATGCAATTAAAATATTATTAAAACTAGCCATTATGAATAGTAATAACCACTTTTTGGAATTTAATAAATTTTATTTTTTAAAATGGACTTCATTTTGGATTTGGAATATCAAAATTATCCTAGGGTGAAATTTTGGTATTTTTCTGAAAACTCTCAATTTTTGATGAATAGTGAAACCACAAAGCGGTAGTTAAAAAAACAGAATTTTACATAAAACATAATATTACCACATCTGTGAGTGGAATTTCAAAAATCCGAGAGACACGGTTGATGTCAGTAAGTAAAATGTGGTTAAATGTGATGAAAATAATTTTTGGTGGATAGTAACTTTTTACTTTTATTTACCCCGGTTAAAAGTAAATAGAGTAATTAAGGGTAAAAACAATATTATTATTACCCTAACACATGTCCTAATTCTATTAGATAAGTTAAATTTGACCAAAAACAAACTTAGGAAAAAAATATGACCATTTAGGCCCACTTGGATTAGATTAGGACATTTATTATTAATTTATTTAAAGAAGGGTTAAAATAGTTAAAATCAATGTTTAATAAGTAAATAATTTTTAATATAATGTTATACATAAGATAAATTCTACTATAAATATTCATTAGAAACATAAAAATATTTCCTACATAATGGTATTTTATTTTTAATTTTTAGACATTAAATAATTTAATTTATTTAGGACACAAAGATGATTCATTAATTATCTTATTAATGAAATATTGACATAATTGATGTTATAAATACCAAAATAAATGTAATTTGAGACTTTTTATGAATTACAATAATTTTATAGGTTAATATTACCTGTTAGTAGTGATTTTATTAACTTCGTTTGAACTAATCATTCGGTTATGATTTTCACAAAAATCAATTACTAAATAGTGTCAAAATTGACATAAAATAGTTTTTAAAACAAATATTATATTATTAATTTATATTTTATTCCTCAAAATCTAAGGTTTTTCAAATGACTTATCTAAGGTTATATATATTAATAATATACAACTTGGGGTTAGTTTGGCTGCTTATAGTAAGTTTATTAACCTTATAGTATAAGAACACAAGAAGACGCGGTAAAAGTAATATTATTTAACTTAATGTTAAATCTAAATGATAAGGTTAAAATAGGAACCTAAACTTGTATAAATTCTATTGGATGAGAGGATTTCGACCCATCCCCACCTTAGCTTCAAAATAAATCAATTTGGAGCTATTTAAAACCGAACTTGACTTTATAATAAAATGATTTTTTTAGTTTTTCCAAAGGAGCCCCTCTCCTCCCTTATAAAAGGGCACCTCCTCCCCCCTCTTCCTCACACCACTTTGGGCCTTCAAGCTAGGCCAACCCCTGAAAATTTCTCCTCTCCACTTCCATAGTGACATCCTAGATGTCCTGGTCTTCTTCGAAGACCAATTTTAGTGCCCTAAAAGGACGTCTCAAAGAAGCACTTCAAAGAAGAGGTAATGTCCGTTACTGATTCTTTCATCTTTATTTCTTCTTCCACTTATTCTTATTTAGTTGTTTCATTATGAATTAATAACAATAGTATCACTCATATAATTATATGTTAATATGAAACAACTTTATTTAACCATCTATCCATCCTACGGAAAATGAAATCACCGCGCGTACGTACGTACGGAATACCGTCTCCACGCCGTGGTGTAATCTAATTTTCCACCACCACCTTACATGGATGGGTATAATGGTGTAAATAATGACTATATATGATAATTTTGAAGTGATATTGATTCTAAAATAGTATACATACACTCTAATACAATTCCATGATCATGGGAACGATATCATCGCTTGTGTGTACGTACGGAATACCGTCTCCACAATGTGATGCGACTCGTTCTACATGATATTCATTGTATAATGATTATATTAATGAATTGGATGAATTAATATGATATATATTAGACTAATAACATTCTGTAAATTAGGTATCTATAACCGAAAGATAACAATAAGAATTTATTCGACAAAACACGCATAAGAACAAAAATTAATAAACCCCCGAATAACAAGTTGTAATGAAATATTACTAATAAGAAGCTAAGAATATGACCATATGTGATATTATAACAATGAGTATGATTCTGGAATAAGTTAATAACATTATTTAAGTCATTATACTATAGGTTTGGACACGTACAAAGCATATCGGACCTAAGGTAAGGGAAAATATCACAATCTCATTTTTATCCGAGATTGTTTATACTTTGGTATTTACAAGGGTGTATTTTATCATCCACATCCATGTTCCATAAATATGTAATATTTTTTCCATCCATATATAATGGTTTAAATCCAATTTTACCCTTCGGTGAGTTTTTAGTAAGGGATATGAAAGGAATCTTTTGTCGTTTTTCATACGAAGTACTTTTTGACATTTCCATCAAAAGTACGAGAAGAATGTTTTTTTAACTTATACGGAATGAATGGATTTTTTAAACAATATTTCCAAGAATATTCCTTTACAAGTTCTCAAGTTTCTTTTTAATCAACTACTTTTAGTTTAAAATTGTATGACATGTTAAGAAAGGAAAATGTTTTTGAAGTAGAAAGGATATTTTCCTCAAGAATGGAGTTTAAGAGTTTTATCAAAATTATTTACTATCTAAGATAATATAAGGTTCTGTTTCTATCCCTTTTATTACATGGATTTGATTATGTCGTGATGGAAATATTTTTATGAATTACTTTATCTTATATGAATTGTTTTATGATGTCATGACGTTTAAGATTCCCATTTTTATTATATGGGTTCTGCTATGATGTATGGTTTATGATTTTGTGGCACACATAATAATGGTATCATTATGAGATGGGTGGGACCTATATCTCCCTCAAATTAATTGGTTAAAGATTTTAGTTCTCATGAGATAGACATGGCTGGAACGGCAGGTTAAACTGATTCAGTGAAACAGGACTGAAACGAGGAGTGAACTCGGTTCAGAAATGGATTTTTCCCACTAAGATAGTCTTTACAATGAGTCTTGACTAATAAGAAATGATTCTCTATGATTATTTGTGTATACCACAAAGTTTCATCTTTTATGTTATGATTATTGGGATTACATTTCACTACTATGATTTATCCCATGTTATGAAATTATGATTTCTTTTTTAGGTTAAGATTTCCAAAAGTTATGTTCTTATGTATATGATATGATTGATATTTCTTTTTTTTACCCTTACTGAGCATTTGAGCTCAACCTTTTGTATTTTTTCTTTCCCTAGGTCAGGAAGAAGGTTATTAAGTAAGATATGTCAGAAGGGACTATAGATATGATGAAATAAATGGGAGACAGTGTAGACACTTTATGAACAAGTTGTTTATGTTTCACAGTTTCTAAAGACACTATACCTATACGGTCCTTTCCTGGTTTTGTTATATGTTGTAATAAGTGTTCTTCAATTCTGAAGTAATAACAATGTATGTAAAGTATGGGTCGTTATAATTGGTATCAGAAGAAAGGTATAGTCAACCTTTGGAAACTAGGATGTGAAAGCCTTAGTAAGAATCCTAAGGATAAGTCTAAGCATAGAACACAATCATAGTGTTTTAGAAATGTCCATGAATAACCTAGGATAAGACCTTAAGTGTGAAATTTTATTCTTGATTATGTGGTTTTCCTATTATAATTAGTGTTGGTCACACTATTCTTCTTGGTTTTAGTCAATGCCTGGAACCCGAAGGAACCGTGTTAATGCGGAATGCGACGGGCAATGCAATGATTGTCCCCCTGAGCAACCAAATGTTATGGGAGCTGGAATGCAAAATCTTGTAGCCATGCTCACACAACTTTCTCAATTTATGAATCATGTAGGACTTCCAAATGAGCAAAGTAAGGAGCAACATTCTGTTGAATCCTTCATGAGACAGCGTCCACCTTCATTCAGCGGGTCTACTGATACATTAGTTGCTGAACAATGGATTAGTACTAATGAAAATATATTTTCAGTTATTCAATTTTCTGAACATGATAAAGTCATCTTATTAGTGTATTGTTTGGAAGGTGATGTTGATCAATGGTGGAATCTTATTAAGAATACAAGGAAAAGGGATGAAATTGAGTCCATGGAATGGGACGAGTTCAAGAACTTATTTTTCAATAAGTACATCCCTCGTATTCTCCGAACAAAGATGGAGAAGAAGTTTCTTAAACTAAAGCAAAAGGATGATGAATATGTTGGTACCTATGAAGCAAATTTTACAAGACTTCCAAGGTACACATCTGGTATTATTATCCAAACTGAGAGTAAGATCGATCAATTCTTTAGTGGCTTAAAACCAAGTCTTCGAAGGGCGTTAGCCATAAGGGACTTCAATATCTATAAGGAAATCATTTGATGTGATCTCAAATTTGAGATGGAGATTGGAGTAACCCATTAGTTATATGGGTTTGATAAGAAGAGGAAAATGGAATTCAAAGTAAAATCTAAAGAGCGCACTGAAAATAAGATGAGCTTTCCCTTTATGCTCAAAGTATGGAAAGAAATATGGAGGGAGTTGTCTTAAAGGGACAAGTAAAGGTTTCAAATGTGGAAAGGAAGGTCATAGGGCATTTGAATGCCTCAATGATGGGAAGAAGATGTCTAATGATGCAAACAAAGGAAGGGATACACAGAATGAACCTATTACACTTCAATGTTTCAAGTGCAAGGAGATGGGGCATTATGCCAATCAAGGCCCAAATCCAAGGGTTAATGATGATGGTCGACGTCAAAAAACTCTTAAGGATAAAGAAAAAGGAAAGTCACATGCAATTTCTATTAGTGATTTGGAGTACGATAACGATGTTGTGAAAGGTACCCTTACCATCCACTCTAAAGTAGAAAATGTTTTATTTGATTTTAAATCCACCCACTCTTTTATTTCTGAAGAATTTTCTAAGGATATCACCATATTACCTCAACAATTAGTTGTTGAGTTAGCTGTGACAACCCCTAATGGAAAAACAGTCACATCAAAAGTTTATAATTCTTCTCCGATCAAAGTTTGTGGGAAAGTGCTTCCTAGAAATCTTGGATCCTTCCTATAGTGGAATTTGATGTGATTCTTGGCATGGATTGGATTTCTTTATATGGAGCTCATATCAATTTCCAAAGAAAGGAAGTCACATTTCATATTCCAGATCAATCTATGATCGTCTATCAATGCAAGGATGAACATAACCTTCCAGTGGAAATTTCTTCCATCTTATGAGTCTTGATTCCACTAAATGAAGGTTATTTATCTCAAATGGTTGGTGAGAAACTCATGATTAAGAATATGCCCATTGTACGGGAGTTTTATGATGTCTTTCCAAGGAATTACTGGGTCTTCCACCAAATCTTGAGGTTGAATTTTCAATAGAACTTGTACCGGGTGCTTTGCCTATTTCAAAGACACCTTATATAATGGCCCCAATTGAGTTGCAGGAATTGAAGAAGCAACTCCAAGAGAATCTTGATAAGGGGTTCATACGCCCTAGTGAGTCACCTTGGGGAGCACCTGTTCTGTTTGTTAAGAAGAAAGATGGATCAATGAGACTCTACATTGATTATCGAGAACTTAACAAGATCACTATCAAGAACAAATAACCTCTCCCATGCATTGATGACCTATTTGACCAACTATGCGGATCTCAAAACTTTTCCAAGATTGATCTTTGTTCAGGGTATCATCAATTAAGGGTCAAAAGGGAGGATATACCAAAGACGGATTTCCGTACAAGGTATGGACACTATAAATCTATAGTGATGCCATTTGGTCTTTCTAATGCCCCTGTTATCTTCATGGATCTGATGAATAGAGTCTTTAGAGACTATCTTGATCAGTTTGTGGTAGTCTTTATATATGATATTCTTGTCTATTAAAAGAGCAAGGATGAACATGAAGATCACTTGAGAATTATATTGAAGACCTTGGGAAAGGAGAAGCTTTATGCCAAATTTACCAAGTGTGAATTTTGGCTTCAAAAAGTTTCATTTTCGGGTCACATAATCTCAAAAGATGGGATATCTGTGGATCCAGCAAAAACAGAGTTTATTGAATGATGGTCGAGACCAACAACAATAACTGAGATCCGAAGTTTTCTTGGTTTGGCAGGATATTATCGAAGTTTTGTGAAATATTTTTCATGATTATCTAATACACTCACCAAGTTGACTCATAAAGGAGTTAAGTTTGTTTGGACGGAGGAATGTGAAGAGAATTTCAAGGAGTTGAAAAGAAGGTTATCCAGTGCACCTGTGCTCACACTACCTTGTAGTGGAGAAAGGTTTGTGATCTATAGTGATGTATCCAAGAAGGTATTGGGGTGTGTTCTTATGAAAAATGATATGGTGATAGCTTATGCCTCACGACAATTGAAAATACATGAGCAAAATTACCCAACTCATTATTTGGAGTTAGCTGCGGTAATCTTTGCATTAAAGATTTGGAGGCATTATCTTTATGGAGAAAGGTGTGACATTTATAATGGTCATAAAATATTAAAGTATACTTTCACACAAAAGGATCTGAATATGTGCCAAAGAAGATGGTTGGAGCTGATTAAGGATTACGACTGCTCAATCCATTACCACCCTGGGAAAGCAAACAAGGTGGCTGATTCATTAAGTCGACAAGACCCTACTAGTTTATCCATTTTGAGGATCACAAAAGATCCAATATTTATGGATTTACAAAGGATGGATCTTGGAATTATAATGAAAGGGGAAAATCGTATCTTTATCAAATGAATATTCAACTATCTATACATGTGAAGATTAAAGAGGCACAGAAAGAAGATGTAGAGTTACAAAAGAAGATGAGAAATGTTCCTGAATTCAACCTTGATTGTGATGGGATAATAAAGTTCAGGAATCGGGTTTGTGTTCCTCCCATCCCTGAATTAAAGAAGGAGCTGCTGGATGAGGCTCATAGTTCTTCATTATCCATTCATCCTGGAAGCACGAATATGTATAGGGACCCGAAAGAGTACTTCTGGTGGGATGGCATGAAAAGAGATGTTTCTGAATATGTCTCTCGATGCTTGGTTTTTCAGCAAGTTAAAGCTAAGAGACAGAAGTCTAAGGGGATGTTACAACCATTACCCATTCCCGAATGGAAATGGGAAAACATCACTATGGACTTTGTCACTAGACTTCCTAAAACATCCAAAGGCAATAATGCTATCTGGGTCCTAGTTGATCGTCTTACAAAGTCTGCACACTTCATCGCTATTAGAGAGGATTTCTCTCTGGATCAGCTTGCCAGGATATATGTGAAGTAAGTGGTAAGATTTCTTGGAGTACCACTTTCAATTATATATGATCGGGATCCGAGGTTTACCTCAAAGTTCTGGCGAAGTTTTCAGCATACTCTGGATACGAAGTGGAGTTTCAGCACTGCTTATCATCCTCAGACAGACGGTCAGTCTGAGAGGACGATTCAAACTCTAGAAGATATGTTGAGAGCTAGCTATATGGATTTCAAAGGTGGTTGGGATCAACACCTACCTTTGGTGGAATTTTCTTACAATAATAGCTTTCACTCCAGTATTCAGATGGCTCCTTATGAAGCTCTCTATGGAAAGAAATGCAGGACTCCAACTTGCTGGGATGAAGTTGAGGAATGAAGGCTATTAGGACCCGATCTCGTTGATGAAATGGGAGAAAAGTTCAGATCTATTCAACAACACATAAGAGTAGCTCAGAGTCGACTGAAAAGTTATTCAAACAACCAAAGAAAATACCTAGTGTTTGAAGTGAGTGATAAAGTGTTCTTACGGATATCTCCCTGGAAGAGGGTCATGATGTTTGGAAAGAAGGGGAAGTTGAGCCCTAGATATATTGGTCCTTTCGAAATACTGGATCATGTTGGGAAGGTAGCTTACCATTTGGCGCTTCCACCGAATCACTCTCAAGTTCACGATGTGTTCCATGTATCTCTCCTGAGAAAGTACATACCTGATCCATCACACGTACTTATCTCAGAAGTTGTACTGCTGGAGCAAGATCTTTCTTATGAAGAACAGCCAATAGAGATTCTGGATCGTAGCGAAAAAAGTCCTATGAAACAAGACCACTCGATTGGTGAATGTTTTATGGAAGAACCCCCAATTAGAAGAAGCTACATGGGAGCTTGAGTATATAATGCGGGAGAGGTATCCTCATCTGTTTGTTACAAAGTGACGGATTTCGAGGGCGAAATTCATTTTAAGGGGGGTAGAATGTAACACCCGAGACTTTTATGAGAAATATTTTTGTTTTTATAAATCATAAAAGGAATATTTCACCACACACAACACTAGCTTGGCTTGCTTTACACGCAATCTCGACCTTCCTCGATATCTTGCGTCATAGGCAATACCGAGTTTCACTAAACAATGATATGCTATAAAAATATTATTAAAATTACCCGTTATGAATAGTAATAACCACTTTTCGAAATTTTATAAATTTTATTTTTCAAAATGGACTTCATTTTTGGATTCGGAATATCAAAATTAGCCTAGGATGAAATTTTGGTATTTTTCTGAAAACTTTCAATTTTTGATGAATAGTGAAACCACTAAGTGGTAGTTAAAAAAATGGAATTTTTCATAAAACTGAATTTTACCACTTCTGTGAGTGGATTTTCAAAAATCCTAGAGACACGGTTGATGTCAATAAGTAAAATGTGGTTCAATGAGATGAAAATTTTTTTTGGTGAATAGTAACTTTTTACTTTTATCTACCACGGTTAAAAGTAAATAGGATAATTAAGGATAAAAATGATATTATTATTACCCTAACACATGTCCTAATTATATTGGATAAGTGTAATTCGACCAAAAACAATCTTGAGAATAAAATATGACCATTTAGACCCACTTGGATTAGATTAGGACATTTATTATTAATTTATTTAAAGAAGGGTTATAATAGTTAAAATCAAAGTTTAATAAGTAAATAATATTTAATATAAGGTTATACATAAGATAAATTCGACTATAAATATTCATTAAAAAGATAAAAATATTTACTACATAATGGTATTTTATTTGTAATTTTTAGACATTAAGTAATTTAATTTATTTATGACACAAAGATGATGCAGTAATTATCTTATTAATGAAATATTGACATAATTGATGTTATAAATACCAAAATAAATGTAATTTTAGACTTTTTATGAATTACACTAATTTTATAGATTAATAATACATTTTATTATTTATTTAATTAACTTTGTTCGAACTAAACATTCTGTTATGAGTTTATCAAAAATCAATTACTAAATAGTGTCAAAATTGACATAAAATAGTTTTTAAAACAAATATTATATTATTAATTGTTATTTTATTCCTAAAAATCTAAGGTTCGGCCAAATGACTTATATAAGGTTATATATATTAATAATAAACAAATTGGGATTCTTTTGGCTTCTTATAGTAAGTTTATTAACCTTATAGTATAAGAACACAAGAAGACAAGGTAAAAGTAAAATTATTTAACTTATTGTTAAATCTAAATGATAAGGATAAAATAGGAACCTAAACTTGTCTAAATACTATTGTATGAGAGTATTTAGACCCATCCCCACATTGGATTCTAAATAAATCAATTTGGAGCTATTTAAAACCAAACTTGACTTTATAATAAAATAATAGTTTTAGTTTTTCCAAAGGAGCCCCTCTCCTCCCTTATAAACGGGCACCTCCTCCCCCCTCTTCCTCACACCACTTTGAGCCTTCAAGCTCGGTCAACCCCTGACACTTTCTTCTCTCCACTTCCCTAGAGACATCCTAGAGGTCCTGGTCTTCTTCGAAGACCAATTTTAGTGCCCTAAAAGGAGGTCTCAAAGAAGCACTTCAAAGAAGAGGTAATGTCCGTTACCGATTCTTTCATCTTTATTTCTTCTTCCACTTCTTCTTCTTTAGTTGTTTTATTATGAAGTAATAACATCAGTATCACTCATATAATGATATGTTATTATGAAACAACCCTATTTCACCATCTATCCATCCTACGGAAAATGAAATCACCGCGCGTGCGTACGTACGGAATACCATCTCCACGTCGTGGTGTAAACTATTTTTCCACCACCACCTTACTTGGATTGGTATAATGGTGTAAATAATGACTATATATGATTATTTTAAAGTGATACTGATTCTTAAATAGTATACATACACTCCAATACAATTCCATGATCATGGGAATGATATCATCGCTTGTGCGTACGTACGGAATAATGTCTCCGTGATGTGATATGACTCGTTCTACATGATATTCATTTCATAATGATTATATAAATTAATTGAATGAATGAATATGATATATATCACACTAATAGAATTCTTTAAATGAGGTATCTATAACCTAAAGATAAGAATAAGAATTTATTCGACAAAACACTTATAAGAACAAAAAGTAATAAACACCCGAATAACAAGTTGTAATGAAATATTAATAATAAGAAGCTAAGAATATGACCATCTGTGATATCATAACAATGAGTATGATTCAGAAATAAGTCAATTACATTATTTAAATCATTATACAGGAGGTTCCGAAACGTACAAAGCATATTGTACCTAAGGTAAGGGAAAATATTACAATCTCATTTTTATCTGACATTGTTTATACTTTGGTATTTACTAGGGTGTATTTTATCATCCACATTCATATTCCCTCAATATGTAATATTTTTTCCATCCACCTATAATGGTTTAAATCCAATTTTACCCTTCAGTGAGTTTTTAGTAAAGGATATGAAAGGAATCTTTTGTCGTTTTTCATACGAAGTACTTTTTGACATTTCTGACAAAAGTACGAGAAGAATGATTTTTTAACTTATACGACATGAATGGATTTTTAAAACAAAATTTACAAGAATCTTTCTTTACAAGTTTTAAAGTTTATTTTTTATCAACTTCTTTTACTTTAAAATTTTATAACATGTTAAGAAATGAAAATGTTTTTGAAGTAGAAAGGAAATTTTCCTCAAGAATGGAGTTCAAGAATTTTATTAAAATTATTTTCCATATAAGATAATATAGGGTTCTATTTATATCCCTATTATTACATGGATTTGATTATGTTGTGATGGAAATATTTTTATGAATTCCTTTATCTTATATGAATTGTTTTATGATGTCACGATGTTTAAGATTCCCATTTTTATTACATGGGTTATGTTATGATGTATGGTTTATGATTTTGTGGCACACATAAGAATGGTATAATTATGAGATGGGTGGGACCTATATCTCCCTCCAATGAATTGGGTGAAGATTTTATATCTCATGAGATAGACATGGCTAGAATGGCATGTTAAACTGGTTCAGTGAAACAGGACTGAAATGAGGAGTGAACTCACTTCAGAATTGGACTTTGTCTACTAAGATAGTCTTGGAAATGATTCTTTACGAATAAGAAATGATTCTATATGATTATCTGTGTATGACACAAACTTTCATGTTGTATGTTAGGATTATTGGTATTACATTTCACTACTATGATTTATCCCATGTTATGAAATTATGATTTCTATTGCAGGTTAAGATTTTCAAAAGTTATGTTCTTATGTATATGATATGATTAATATTTCTTTTTTTTACCCTTACTGAGCATTTGAGCTCACCCTTTTGTATGTTTTCATTCCCCAGGTCAGGAAGAAGGTTATTAAGTAAGATATGTCAAAAGGTACTATAGATATGATGAAATAAATGGGAGACAGTGTAGATAGTTTATGAACCAGTTGTTTATGTTTCCCAGTTTCTAAAGACACTATACCTATATGGTCCTTTCCTAGTTTTGTTATATGTTGTAATAAGTGTGCTTCCATTCTGAAGTAATAATAGTGTATGTAAAGTATGGGTCATTATAATTAGCATGTGAACATTGTATATTTATAGTAATGTAAATCACATAGAATTAGGATTCTGATGGAAAATTATGGATGGGTTAAATAAAATGCAAGTAGTTAACTTATTTGTTTTTTCCTCATAACATGTGAATTTAATTATATTTAACCAACCCAGGGTTTTCGACGATGTGTAATGATAAAGAGTTAATAGTGTAATATTTAATTTGATGTACACTAATTGGATGAGGTGTCTTAGGGGCATGGGGTTATTGTCATGTTTTAGTGTATGGATAATTGGGGACTCTGAGAGTGCTCGAGTTATGTTTTTAATGTGTTATGTGTTTAGATATACCCCATGGGAGTGATGTGACTTAGTAAATGTGGCAGTGGACCTAGTTTGTCTAATGTGGCTAGAAAGAGGTCATTGGATAATATAAAATCTATGATATCTTTTGGTGATATGAGAGACTTGTGGGTAATACGAGACTTGATGAGGGGTAGGGTTGGTTAGTTCTATATAATTATATGAGACCTTGATTTGGATATTTTTCATGATAGATTTCAATTGACCGTGATATGTGAATGGTGGGGAGATTATTATGGTCCAAGAATAATACTACGTTCAAAAATTTTATTAATATAAAGTTAGTATATCATAGAGACACTTAAAATCATCTTAGATTTAGTGATTCGGTGTTTTGGTAAATTTTAAAGTAACTCATAATAAGTATTTATCTTATTTTTTGAGTTCCTTTAAGTTGGAAATCAAGAAAAAATTATTAAAAAAAGTTTTTATTTGAGGAAGTTCTTTGGTATGATATGTTTTGGTTCAATCCGGAGATTGAATGTGTATTTGAACACCCTTATATGGGGTTTTAGGAAATTATTAGAGTGTTTTGTTCTTCTATATTTCTACATGAAGTATTATTGCCTTCTTTCTATGCCAATTTCAAATAGAAGGATTATTTTGATACCTAAACATATTAGGTGGATGTGATTCTAATACATAGTGGAGGCATATATAAATTATTTAGAATTATTGATGTGGCTCCAAGGATAAAGGTGCATCATTTATTTTTACATGATATGTGTATGCTTGTAGTAATGTTATAAGCGGGGATATGATATCATTTAGTTAATGGAGGTGAAATTCGTGGAGTGTTTTCTTTTGTATGGTTAGGTGTTTGAGCCTGGTATTGGTGTTGATTGATTCGTGAGATGATGATTAGGGTTTTTTGAATTTGTCTTAGTTGAGTGTGAACCCCTTGGGTTTTGATGAAATTGGATGGTTATGGAGTGATAACTCATTGTCTAGATGGAATTGTGGTAGTATTCTTGGGGCTAGGATTAGTAAATGTGAGGTTCCAATGGGTGTATGAAAAATTATCAATTATTCCTTGAATAGTTTTAAATAAAAAACTACTTGGGGTGTTGATGCTTTTTACCATGGTTGGGGGTTTTGGGAAGGGGTAACCAACTGCCTAGAACTGTATAATTTGAGATATGTTTCTAGATACATGGTGAGAGTGGGGATTGATTCTTCTAGTTTTTTAAACTACATTGATTGGTGGTCAGTTGTTTTTTTATACCATGGAACAAGTGAAGTGACTAACTCTAAAGATGGGTATCAAGGGAAATCTCAGTTAAGTAAGGATGATCTATAATGGGGCTCGGTCAAGGGTTTATAAATAACATCCTAGTTTGGATGTAATGTGTCTCACGGGAGCATGATTTGGGATAGATAATTAGGTGGTGTCAATTTTCTTTTCAATCTTAGTTTTACTGATCACGTAAATGAACACTAGTAAGCATGGTGCCTACCATATTGGGGTTCAATGAGTGTCTATGTATGATACTAGGGCTGAGTGCCTTGGTGATGCATTATGGAGGTATTTTACTAGAGGTTTGGCTTAATAAGAGTGACACAAATTTGAAAGAGGTAAGATAAGTTGGGTTCAGAACTCAAGGTTTAGTGTAAGGAAACAAATATGGTGGGAATCCATGATAATTTGTAGGGACATGGACCTCTATTTTGATGACTCTCGGCATGGAATAATGATAGTGTTCTTTGAATGATATGTGGATAGTGTTTGACGGTTAGAGTAATTCTACAATGTGAGAAATTTTTCCCATCTCTGACCATTGATCTCAATGATGGATGGGGTAAGAGCTACTACGGTCAAGGTGTTGACCAAATGAAATAATGATAAGGAAACTCCTATGGTGAGGAAATTCAAGTCATTCATGGTTATGTGAGGCTCATGCATAAAGTGTTGTTATTCTATTGGACTAGTATTTGGATAGTTGTGACGGAATCTTATATTAGTGTGTATGTGATTTTTATGTAGTTTGGGTTCCATTGGGAATGACATAGGTTAAATTATAGGCTTGTTTAGTGGGAATTGGGGTGGTTTTTATTGTCTTAGGATGAATGGTGTGTTCGGGGATTGGATTATCATGGTGGAACATTGGTTCTCTGGTAGTATCATGGTGTTTAGTGTGTGTGGTTGGTGATTCAACAATGAAATTTCACTATGAGGTAAGGGTTATACCATATTGTGTGCTTCGGTAAGCAGTATGATTCCTATAGTGATCATGGAATCGTGTTCATTATTTAATAGTGAAACAGTGTTGAAAGCAGAGTATCTCTAAGAGAGTTTTACCATATGATGTCTAAAAGTTATTCTTATGTGTAGATGGATGTGGTGATCCAAAATCACCCATATTTTAGTAATTATGGATGCATCGGTAATGTATTTAGTTTGGATGAATAATTCCAATGAAATTTCAGCTTGGTTGGGTTGTTCTTGGATGGTAAAGGCATGCCCATTATAACTTCAAAGATAAGAAATGAGAGTTTTTACTAGAATTGACTATTAGTATTATGTGTGTTGAGGTGCAGAGTGTCAGGTATCATTCAAATCATGCATTTTCACCTCTAAATATGTGTCTTGGTGAGAAACCTTTTCATTAGAAGGAACCATGTATGAGAATTTTTTTCAAAATACAATACAAATGGTTAGGGAACCATAGGCTCAGTTTTTATTTTGACAGAAATGTGATACCGTCTCAAGATAGATGGGTTTGGGTGTGTTTCATATTGGTGTTTTGGAATTAGATGATAGTGGTGTCTCATGATTTAATAAACAAGGCACTTGGTTTTTTGGATTTGATCTTTAAAAGAATGAAAGTAAATTGAGAATGGAATGTAGACATTTGATATATAATTGACAATAGATGTAGGTTATGTTATGTATTATGGTGGCCCCTATGACTTCTATAGGATTAGAAGTGATATTGTGTGGGGTTTATAATTCCCTTTTCTATACATTAATTAAATATATTGAGGAGAAATTTGAATTTTTAAACTTGGTGGAGGGCATGGTTTTCGAAATAGGATTTAGGGTAAAGTTTCAAGAGTTTGGACACCACAAATAAGTGCTTTTATACTTTATATAGAGAATTAAGGGTGTTATAAGGTGTCGTAGGAGAAATATTGGGGTTCAGGACAAGGATTCAGGGTTGTATATTAAGGGTAAAGCATTTTCAATTATCCGATACAAGGCCACCTGATGGGACAAGTAAAGTCAGTGGACTCTTATGAAGTTTTTAAGTAGGGATAGCCTCGTTATTTCATCAAGGCTACACCTTCACTTATTACTCCATATTTTATCCTTTCATTGGTTAATATCTCTCCTCTCATTCCCTTCTCTTCCTCTCCTTCTCCAAATTTTATCTCCTAGTATTCTTGGGCATTGTGAGACTCATCGTCTACAATGAAGAGATATATATAAGGTTGTGTATTATATTCCCTCTATTTTAGTTCTCTTCCAATGTTAATTGGTGTTCTATAATGTTTGGATAATATTTTTTATTTTCAATGTTTTTAACTTATTTCACACATTATATTTATCCATTCCAAACTAGAATCTGATACTCAATGAATGGAATTCACTAGGAATTAGGTAGGTGACCTCATTAAATTAACTGGTATTCTCATCATCTTTTAGGTGTGTGCATTATGTGGTCATGTTGACTACGTCATGTTTGACCAAGGATAAATTTAAGGATTGAATTGAGTTTTTTTGTCTAGTGTCATTTGTATCATGCCTTGAATCATAGAAAAATTAAATTTCTATGAAAAACACTTTAGTTGGGTTTTTCCCATGTTTGGGCTGGGGGTGAGAAATCTTCTCTGAAATTGAGCTATTATGTGAGAATTAGTCATTTGAATCGATGGTTCTAAAATGGAATTTCACAACCATAAATAATTTGAGAATTCTTTGTACCTTTGAAATTGACTAATTGGATTTTTAGGGTTGAGTGGTAAAATAGATTTTACCCTTGACATGAGTCTAATATAACAGAAAGTGTAAGCTTTGAAATTAATGAATTATGTTAAAATGGATTTTTTTTATGGAAAATCAGAATATGGATTTACCATGTTTAGTGGTAAAATGATGTCACATGGTTGTGGAATGGGTTGTGAATGATTTTAGTGAGTCTCTGACTTTTTATTTACACTAATATGTTAAATTAGTATTTGGTTAAATAGAGTGATAGAAATAATCCTATAAAGAATTTTATATATAGCTTGTGAGTAATATTTTATTTGACCACACCTTGGAAAATGATAAGGATTATATGAAATAAAAGTGAGAAAGTAAATTCACATGGGATTTAATGATGGTTTTGTATTTTATTAATTGCACAACCTTGTGTACATAGTAATTATGGGTGTAATTTTTTAGGTGTCATACCGAGGATTTAGTTATGAACATTAAATTGGTGGAATGACATGAGTGATCATCAATTTTTTTTGGGGACTCACTTGAATTCGACTGGTGGATGCCTCATTTGATTCAAGGATATATAAAGCTAAATAATACCATAACATTCCATAGATTCATCCCAAATTAATTACTATGAATTACATGGGGTGTCTCCACATTGGATTTCGGTGATGTATTATATGTTGAATAAAAATGATTAATGTCATGTATTCCCTCGGGGTACCCTTGTGAGTACTAAGGGATGTGTTCCCAAAAATCAATATTATTATATAGGATGGAATTATATGAATGTGTTCATACATTCTGATCAATACTTGATACTATGAATTCCTTTGACTTGTGGTTACTCAAATTCATTTTAGATAATAACAATGTTTGATTCCTTGTATTTAGGTAGATTTTCTGAGAATAATTGCATGGATTATTTCAATGGATTCAATATGACTTGTTCATATGGGAATTCCTAATGCAGACTTTGTGGATTACCTTATTATTTCTGGAAAATAGTTTCTTAAGTGGTATACATTGAAACATGTTATTACATATTCTATATGTAACACTACGATGTTTTAATATATGAATTCCTTTAAATGATACAAATGTGTTCGATAGATTTCTCTATATGCAACACTAAACTTAAATGAAATCATGATATATTTAGGTAAAATATATATTTTTTTATGACTATAAAAACTGATTCAAGGTAGTTCTTTTAGTAATTAGGTAACCCACTAGATGAATTTTATATATATAGAAAGTATAGGATACTAATAATATGAATAAAAATCAATTATATTGCTTAAAATGTCTAGTAAGTTCATTTATTATTTAGAAATGTATTTTTATAAAAAAATCATTTTTAATTGATATACATTTAAATTTCAAGAAACATAAGATTAATTATGATAATTTATATTTGATATTAATAATTGGTTAAAACAAATTTTTTTGGTAAATGATATGAAGTAAGAATAATAACTATTAATATTTGAAAATATCATTTTCCAATAAATTGATTCCATTCTATATTATAATTTTATTCGAAAATTTAATTTATAGATTTTAAAATTATATTATGATAATATGTAAATCATTTTTTTATTTAAAAAAAATAACATTAAGATAAAATTTTGGGCTTCTTCCCAAAATATTGATTTTAATTCAAAAACAATATTTCTAAGAAAATTATATTTTTTATGTTTTTATCATTATATAAGAGTATTAAAGAAGTTTCCAAGACCATTCAAGAAATAAAAAATATATATAATTTAAAAAATTATGCATTTAAATATATATTCTTTGAGATTATATATCCCATGAGAAATATTTTTGGTACTATTATAAAACATTTGTTTAATAAAAAAATTACTTTCATACTTTTCCTTGAATTAATTATTTTCAATCTGAAATATGGTTTTTTCATTCCATGAAATCCATATAAATTTTATTTAATTTAAAATAAAACAAATAGTTCATGTTTATTTATTTTTTCAATAAATATTTCTTACATAAATAATATTCATACGGAACACAATTGTTTCTAAAATGTAATTTTATGTATTATGTTTTCTAATCATGAAATTAAATATCAAAAACCTTATAGATTATATTAGATAAAATGATCCCCAAAATTAAAAAACATAAGGTTGTAAATAGGTAATGGTTCCATTGTTAATTAGTATGGTTAAAAATTAATTACTAGGGTAAAACTAAAATGGGGTAATGGTTAAATAAGTTAAAATAAAAAGACTTAAAATACTCAATTTTTTACCCAAATGAGTGGTTGAGGTGAGTTTTAACCCATACTAACTTCCCCTACTCAATATTTTATTCTAGACCCGTTTAATTTATCACATCATTGAAAATGTTAAGAGTTATTCTAAAATTTCCCTTCTCTTCAATTATAAAATAGTAACACTTTTTCCACTTCAAGTATCACCTTAGCATAAATTTTATTCTGGAAAAAATGGCATAATTATTTTCTTATAACTCTCTTACACACCAAAATACAATAATTAAAATTAGTTATGATAGGGCATTTATCTTAATGGATTACTTCTTGCAAAAAATCAAGTCCCCCATGTGAGTACCCACTTCTTCTTAGTGTTATATATTAATTTTTTATATCCTAACCATTTATAACTTTAATAATATAATAGATTAATTTTCATTGGAATACTAAAATTTCATTATATTACTTAAACATCAATTTTCTATTCCATTTCATTGACTAAGAAAAACCAAAGCATTGATCATGCATATGTGTTGGCTATCACCTCCATGAAATGATGTTGTGAGTTTTTCATCACCGCATATCAGAGATAGTATAAAGAATTTTTTTGGATGAATAAATTTGTTTCATATTTGAAAAAAAATTATTAAATTATCATGGTTTCAGCTACAATAATGTTTTCCATTCATTGATAAATTGGATTGTTAATCATGAAAATGACAGACTAACACCACCTAAAAAAATGAATTCTCTTTTTCATCACCACCCATCACAGGTGCAACTGAGAATGTATTTACAGAGGATATATGATAATTAGGAAATGTTTAATATTCTGAACAACTCATGCAATATTTATACAAATACATTCTCTTTCTCATTAATACATTATAAAATATTATATTTTTTGTCAGTTTTACCACCTACATAAGTGATGTTATAATATTTATGTTCCAAATCCTTGAGTATTTTAATATAATAATAATATAACATAATAATAATTAATTTAATATATATTCATGATTATGTAATAGTGTAATTAAGTTTATAAATATTTATTAATATTTCATCTTTCGAGCATTAAAACACAAGAAAAGTAGTTTATCTCGTTTTCTATTTTCATAAATAGTATTAATATATTTCACATAATGGATATTAGAACAAGGTAATAATTAGAAAATAATGATTATTCTATATTTAATAATCTTATAATGAAAAACTTGAAACTATTTTGTGAGAATGAATCCATAATTTATGATGACTACACGAATCAATCAACCGAAAGTTCTAATGCCCATTAATGAATATCTACTATAATCAGTTAAAATATTTTTATACATAGTTCTAAAATAATTATAAAATGGGTATTATTCATATATTAAGAATTTAAGATAAGTCATTAGGGTAGATATGATTCTTATATAGGAGTTTAGATCAGGTTTGAGTTAATAGGAATACAAGGTAAGGGTTTTCATCTCAAATTTATCTCTTTCAAATATCTTTTCTATTATACACTTAATGTCATTTATGTGATATATATATTTCTTAATTGAAATGTAAAAATAATAATATTTTAATAAATTTACTTGAGGTCCTATTATATTTAATCTCTTTCAAGAGGTTTTTATTCAAATGTTTCGAAAGATTTAAGGGTTTTCTTGGACTTAATTGTGATTCTTTGAGACATTCTACATTTTATTCACCATGTTTTGTTATGGAGTTTTTACTAATAATAGATATATTTTTATCACACAATTTTTATTCTATGGTATTTACAAGAATATAATTTTCCCTTATTAATTTACTATTGATTTATTTTTTTCCCTTAGTGGTAATGATTTTGGTGACACAACTTTCATTCATTCAGTTATGATCATTATATTGAACTAATTTCATATAAGTTGGTTCATTCTTCCCATTTATTATATTATCTAGTATTTTATCATTGTTTTTGGGGGATATACATTCCTTCCAAATAATACCTATAATATATATTTCCCACCTATTTGGATTTATTCTTCTATAACAATTCACCTCCATTCTTCAAATGGGTTTTGATCATGTTACCCTTTTACTGAAAAGTGGAAACATATTGGAATTTTTGTATATTATTTTTCAAAATATAGATGACTATTTGAAAGTTGGATGTTTATTGTTTAACTATAAATCTACTTAGTCTATATGGGTTCTGATCATGTTATATGTTTTATTGACATTGGAAAAAAATATTAATCCTTGATGATTATTAAATACAATAGCTTGTTGATTATGTTTTGAAATTGCATAGTTTTCATTATATGTATATCTATGTTTTTATTGAGAAAAATATTTCTTAGGGAATTGTGATAATTTTATTATTGAACCTTATAATTAATGTGTTGGTATTAATCATATTATAGGTGGGACCAAGAATTATATATACCAACGATGCAACAATAGGTATCAAGAGACAACACAATTATTGTATTAATGTACACCACTTCCTATAACTAGATAGTGTATTAGAAGAAGGCCTCGATAGTATATGTTTTTCTAGCACTCTGAATTTAAAAAATATGAGATCATTATTTTTTATATCCATGTTTTCATTTATTATAATTGATATATAATTCTCTCAGTTTCTGTTGATTATCGATTCATTTTGTTTACTTGTTACTTCAGTTTTATTTATGCCATGATTACCACCGTTTATGTTTTCCGTTAAGGATTTTTTGATCTCACCCCTTCTTATAATTACATTTCCCAAATTATAAAGAAAATTATTACACATGAAATTCCTAATAGGATGTCTTTTGTATAGAATTTTTGGGATATATTGAAGACTTATTATGGATTAAGTGGTTTCTTATAATGTATGAAAAGGTTCCTTATTTGAGAATAATTGGGGTTTAGTAGTTTATTTTTTCCCAAATTATCTAAATATATAAACCTAAAAGGTATTGGGAATGTACGTAGTGAAATATTTTCTTTATTTCATGTAATTATATTATAGTTATGTCTAAGAATTTATAGTTATTGTCAAATCTGGTCTCAAATGTAAGTGTTTCTAACACAAGATCTGGGAGTGTAGGTCTGGTAATTCATAGTTGGTATTATAGAAGATTTTATATATCCTTGTAGATTATTATGTTTATTGACAATAATTTAAGGTTTTATGAGTTAGGTTTCATCAAAATTAAAAATGTACAGATAAACCTTTGGGATAATATATTATTTAATGGTAATTAAATAATTTAATTTTTATTTGGAGATTAGGATAGGTTAGCATAATTAAAAATACTAGGGGTATGTTTCAGTGAGATTTATAAATATAGTATGGCATCCAAATGTTTTCATAAATAATATATTTTTTTTGGTTCTTCTAGAAATAATATCAATGTTTGGATATTACAAGTGGATGTGGGATCTAGAATAGATGAACTGATGGTAATAACCTTAAAAATAGTGGATTGGGTATTAACTAAATTGTCACCTAGTTTATAGCTAAGAGGCCTATTGGAAAACCTATTTTGACACTCTAATGGGATATTCTTTGGCTGAATTATATTCTTTTTTAGAACCATTATGATGTATTTGAATATGTTTCGGTTAGATAACCTAATAGTAAATTGATCGTGGAAATGACAGATTAAAAATTAGAGATTTAAAAGTTAGTATGAAAATTAACTGACATGTTCATTCATTGATAAGGTATAGGTAAGATTTTTAAATCATATATTTCAATGATTTTCTGGTTTAGAATATTATAATAATATTCATGCAAATTTTGATTTTTATTTTGATAATTAGATACTTATGAATGCGAGAACCCTACAGAAGTAAACTAGGTTAAACCAAGTATAGTGTATTTTGATCTATGAGTGATATATTTGGAACTGAAATAATAATTGGATAAAAGGATTATAAATGTAAATATCATCTGTGATAAAGGAAATAAGGGAAATCATATACTACTCTTACTTCTTGTAGTTGGTAATGAAAATAAAGGGAATAAGGCACATTTATACCCCACTAATGATTTGTGGATTCCTTATTAGATTTCTATTATTTCCACCATAGTATATCCAATATATTATTTATGATCATTAAAACAATATACTTTTTTTATAAAACAAAACATTATGTAGAAATAATATTGTATCTGAAGTCAATGTTTTGAGAAATATGAATCGTTTTGTTATTTTATTAGATGGAATCAATTTGATTCTGATAATGGATTAACTACTTAAATATATCCTACATATTCACTAAATCATTGGTAGAATACCCAAAACATCTTTATTTTTGAAAAAATAATGTGGGAAGATACAATAAACAGCTTCCGCATGTGAGATTTTTTAATATCAATACAAAAAAAGAAGCCATGGAAGACCATCTTCACAATCATCTATCAATGAACCACCATGTATATGTCATAATCTAAACAGGGAATTAGAAAATAAATATTAAAATTGTGGAAGTAGAATATAAGCCCTAACCACCATTATTATCACAACAAGACATTATAGTGAGGTTGAAAATGGGGAGGCTACATTATAACCCCGATGATGGGGGTCATTAGATAAAATTCTCGATACCCCAGAGAACATGATCCCAGGTAACATGTTCATAAAATAATTCATGTTATATAAGTCCATGTTTGGGTATATTTAGTACCACCCATAGAAAAAATGTATGGGTACCCATCCCCTACCAACATTCATCCAAGGGGTCTTCATGGTGTGATTCATGTTGGGACCAATTCAATAGATAGTCAAAATGTGGGTGGTTATCTGTTGAGTCTGGAGACATTGATGAGGGATATTATTTAAAGGGGAAAGTCTAGTAAAGTTAAGGAAGATACATTGGAAATGTACAGAAGTGGTCTAAATGTGGATCTCAACAATTCTTATAGGGATGAGGACAATTATTATTCAACTTCTTCATTCGTTCTAAACTTCAGGCCAAGGCCACCATGTTGAATAATCATGGAGGATGAAAGATGGATATGTGGGTTATGGACACAAATTTATATGGATAGTAATTACTAGTATAGGGAATTATATCTCATATAAAAATTTAATAATATCTCACAACAAGTCTAACTATAGTCTCATTGGGAAATAAAATAGGTCTTAAAATCTAGTGATGAGATGTATTTTTATTAAATGGTTAGAAAGAAACACAACCTGGAGATATTCCTATAGGTGAGTTTCCCAACCTTCGGTATATTAGTAATTTTGATACCTTAATTTATTTCTACATTTGTGATACACTTACATATATTTTGGTAAAAATTAAAATTTTGATAAAACAATTTAATTATGGGGGAGAATGTAAAACGATAATATTCTAATATATAACTTAATTTAAATAGAAGAAATGTGTTCAATAGATTTATCTGCATCCAACACTAAACAGAAATAAAACCCTAATATTTATATATATAATATAAATATTTAAGTATGATCATTAAAACCTAGCCACTTAATTAGAAATAATGAAATACAGTAAACACTTTATAAATTATATGTATAGAAAAAATAAATCCCCCTTTTAAGATGAATGAAATTCATTTATTTTACCTAAAACTATTAATAATATCATTTGGAGTTTAACAAATAAATTTTATAAAAAATCTTTTATTTGTAGAATGAATTTATATTTCAAGAAAAATTTGATTAATTATGATAATTATTTTTTATACAAATAATTTTTCAACACTAATTTTGTTTTCAAAACGATATATAATAATAATATCAGTTAATACTAAAAAATTTCATTTTCAAATAAATGGTTTTTTGTTTTTTTATTTTAATTTAATATTTTAATTTATAAATTATAGAATGTTAATTTTTCAATATGGATATAATTTTTGTATTTTTGATAACAATATTATCCAAAGTTGAAATTTTTTATTTTTTTAGAAAGATGGATATTTACTCTAAAAATACGGTTTTTGTGAACATTGTGATCGTTAAGATTTTTGCATTATGTAAGTTTATCCTATAAGTTTTAAAAATATATTAAGTATGAAAATATAAATTTACGGAATGAAATTATGAATTTATATATATATATAATATAAGTTACTATATCTAATGTACAACATTTTTAGAACTAAATTAAAATGGTGGTTTAATAAAAAAATCTTTTATTTGAATTAAATATTTTAAAGGTTTGATATGATTTTCATATTTATATGAAAGACTCATATATATTTTTATTTACAAAAAACCAAATATATCATTAGAATTGATAATTTTAATAAATATTAATAACACATAAATTTTCTGATTAAAAAAATATTTTTTTTGGAAAACTAATTTTATGCTTCCAATGATCTAATAATAAATTTAAATTTTAAAAAACATATAAATTATATTTCATAAAATGATTTCATTATTTAAAAATCAAAATTTTAAAATTAGGTAAAGGTGTTTTTAATAATTAATAAGGTTAAAAAAATTACCAAGGTATAAGAAAATTAGTGTACATGTTAAAAATTTTAAAAGGCAATTTTCTTAAAATACTGATGTTGTATTGAAAATGAGTGACTGAGGTGACTTTCAACCCACACTCACTTTTAAATCATATTTTTTTCATTTTTGATCCATTTTCCTTATCATATTATTTAAAATATTACGTGTGATTCCTAAAATTCTCATCTTATCACTTATAAAAAGGTAACACATTCTTCACTTCAAGGCTCAACTTCAATTAAAATTTCTATTTAAAAATATACCACATTAATACACATAGAATCACATCACATGCATTAAATGCATTGTTCAACATTATTTATTGTTTGATATTCATTTTAAAAGTAGAATTGCTTGTAAAAATTGAAGCCCTTAATGTGAGTATCGACTAAATGTTATAGTTCATTATTAATGTGTATTATATTAACCTTCTGAATATAATTGATTTAGTATCCTAAAAATTTGTTATATTAGTTAATAAATATTCACTCCATTTCATCCATTAAGAAATACGATAACATTTTTTCTATGTATATATAGACTACTACCTCCATCACACAATGTGGTTAATTTCTCATCATCTTATCCAAAGGATCATATCAATAATGTATTTTATGAATAAATATGTATTTTATTTCATTAATTAAATTCTAAAATTATCATTTTTCTATATACCATCATTTTATCCTTTCATTGAGTAATGGGATTGTTAATCAATCTTACGGTGGACTACAGCCTCCATGAAAGATAATTTTTTTGTCATAACCAAACATCCTGGATGGTTATAATAATGGATTTATTGATAAAATTTATAAGTAAGAAATTTATATGCTTCATAATTTATCATAGTATCTTTATCTTACACAATTCTCATGAAAACATTATAAATTATTATCATTTTGGTTGGTTTTACCACCAACATGAATGATATTTTAACGTTTATGTATAGAATGATTATGTATTATTATAAATTAATATCTCTTATGAGTTGATACATTGATGTGGAGCTTCATTTCTCTTTCCCTTAGGAAATATGGATTTTCATGTGCTTTTATTAGAATTTTCTGCACGATAATCACCTTGGAAAGGCTATTCATACTCATCAATGGATCACTAAGTGAATTATTTCATTTAAATAGATGTTTAAGACACGGTTAACCACTCTCAGGTTTTCTATATTCTATTTTTGAACACTATATGAGATGATGCATTAATAAAATTTCAAAAAAAATCATTTACAAGTGTATCAAGGCTGGTAGAAAATACATCACCCCATCACATCTCTTGTATGAAGATAACATTATTCTCTTTTTTCAATTCTCTTCGAAAACCATATAATAAATTAAGGCTATGTTAACACATTATGAAGAAGTTCCAGGGTAATACCTTAGTCTAAAAAATCCTTCATTATATTTGGTGATGGAATTATAGTTGGAATAAAAACAACATAAATAGGAGGATTGGGGTAAAAAATTGGTTTCTTCCATTTAATTATCTTTTTGCCCCTTTATTTTGGGGAAAAGTAATGAGGAAACACCTTGGGAATATTTTTTGGGAATCATTAACCAATTATATAGATTGAAAGTGAAACCATGTATCGAGTGGGAAGGGTATGCTTTTTAAACATGGTGATTACATCTAAATTTGTTTATTCCATCTCTATTTAAAGGTATCCAAGAAGTCTCGTCATTGAAATACAAGGTATGATAAGGAACATCATATGGATAGGGTTAGTGTAGATAGAAAATTTATTATGGCAGAATGGAAGGATTTCATCAAGCCTATCCAAATGGGAGGTCTGGGAATTAAATATCTAAGGATCTTTAATGATGATCTTACTAAGAAATTATATAGGATTCTTATGAATCCTAATGACTCCCTCTATGAATTTTTATCAAAGAGATTAAAAATATATTTTATAGAAGGATAACAACACTACCTTTTGTCTTTTTTTACTTCAATAAGGCATTCTTAAAATGAAATCATAAAAAAACAAAATGTCTTGTGAGAAGGTAATATAATCTCAAATATTTAAGAACATCATGTTTTCATATCCCACTTCAAGACATTATCAATTTACTAGTGTAAAGGTAATAGAATTCCTAATATGATCTTTTGATGTAGAATAGTATGCTTTATGGAATTATCCCTATGCAAAGTAGAATGGAGGTCCAAAATTATGCTTTCATGGACATGGATGTTATAATGTTGAGGCATATTAGGAATGGGAAATTCATTACTATGTAATTCTATAATTTTCAATGTGAATGATCGAAAATTCCACCTATATGTTTTTTAAATATTAAGGTACATTTTATACAATTTTTATATTTTCTTTTCTTTGGAGGATATGTGAAAATAGACTCCCCATATATAAAAAATTAAATAGGGTTGGTCAATACTTGGTTTTAGAATGTCATTTATACTTTAAGGATAAATAATATATACATAACATTTTCATATGTTGTGAATCATCATAGAATCTATGGAATTATGTTGGAAACTTATTTGAGATTCACTTATATTCTAAACTATAGTTGGAATAATAAATAGAGGTGTTTTGTTCAATTGGGAAAACTTAGCAGATCTACAACCTTCATTTGGAAGCAGCAACATCAGTCATTGTATTTTTATGGAATTCAAGAAGTGAGATGATATTTGGTAATCACACACTATAAAAACTTTTTGCTATATTTTCTATACAAAAGGATATTTATGTTACATATAAGTTGAAAATCAGGGATATGTACAACAACATTGAATATATGAATATTCTAAGAATGGTTGGTGTCTTGGGCAGACCTAGGAAACCCCTTATTCAGAAATCCATATAACAGATTCCCCCGATCAACCCATTTATTAAATAAAGAATTTATGGTGAGGACTACGGTATTCTAGGGCCCTCATGTTGTGGAGGTGTTTCCCTCACCCACTGTGGTTTTGTCAAATGATTTTTTTATTATTACACTAGTATCAGAATTGCTTATGAATCTGAATTGTGGGTTATCATATATGATATAAAACATATGTTTATGCATAATTTGAACCAAATATGGATTTAAATTTTCTCCAAAATTACTATCAGGTCCTTTAGAGAAGAAACCAGGGACGTTCCATGAAATCTCTTACCTCATTGGATTGATTTCATCCATCATGTAAAGCCACTCCATCTGAGTGTCTCTCATGTCTATATGGAAGAAAATTAAGTGGAAGATACATTGTCGAAGAGGGGGTCATATAAAGGAGATAAATATGGTTCTTCAAACCCCCATATTACTATAAACCAATAGTGGATTCTTGTATGTGTTAACTGAACCACTCTCATCTTTGTAAAACTCTTGTACTACATTATTTTTTATATATTTTTTCTTAATAAATATTGGGATTGGGTTGACCTAGATCTAAGCCCTTCTTAGTAAAGGACTGCTATATAATGATAAAATATTGTAATGATAATGAATTTAATTTGTATTAATCAATATATTATTTTATTATTATTATTTCAAATATTTATTCACATGTTACCTTTTGATCATGAAAACACATTGAAACTAATTTATCCCATTTTCCATTTTCACATGTCATATTCATGCCTTTCACCTAATGAAATTTGGACCTAATTGATCCTTGTAAAAAATGATTATTCTATATTAAATGAACTTCGATTGATAATATTTATAATTCTATGTGAGAATAAATCCTATCTTGGTGAAGTTTGTACAAAATAATGAACTGAAAGTTCTAATACCCGATAATGAGAATAAACTATGGTCAATTAAAATATTTGAAACATATTTTTTAAAAATAATTAAGAAAATTTCAGTATGTCCATATTAAGTTTATAAGATAAGTAATTAATATTTTTATGTTCATTATATAGTATGTTAGAGAATGGTTGTGTAAGCAGAAATACATTTTAAGAGTATTCATCTCAAATTCCATTCCTTGAGACATTTTTTGTATTATGTACCTAATTCAATTTATATGTTGTGTAAGTTTTATATTTGTGATTAAATAACATGAATTATATTTTAATAAGGTTATTTTAGGTTCAATTAAAATCCCTCTCTTTAAATCGGTTTGGATTCTAAATTTTTTAAATTCATAAGGGTTTTCTTGGTCTCAATTATGATTCTTTGAGATATAATACATTTTGTGCACTATTTTTTCTTTATATGGTGTATTCACAATTTAAGGATCTATTTTTATCATAATATTTGTTTTTTAATGGAATAAATATACATATAATTTTCCCTTATTCAAGTGTCTATTTATTTATTTTTTCACCATTAGTAAATATTTTGGTAACACAACTTTCATTAATTGAGTTACTATTATTATTTTAAACTAATTTCGTATATATTGTGTGCATTCAATAAGTAGATTTTATTATGTGGTATTATTTCATTATTTTATATGGATATAAATTTCTACCGCATTGACCCTTTGTAAATTTTTTCTCACTTCTTGTATTGTTTTATTTTACAACGATTAACATTCTTCCATCAAAAGCGTTATGATCATGTCATTAATTTTATTGACATGGGGAAAAGTATTATCATTCTGTATGTTTATACTCCAAAATAGTTGTTTATTATAAAATTGACATTGTGTATTTTAACTATCCATCATCTTCACCTAGATGATTTATAATCAATGTATCTCTTTTACTAGAATGGTGAAAATAATTAAAATCTAAGATATTTATTTATTCATAATTTTTTTTATTTTGTATTTAAATTCAATATTTTTATTATACATAGAGATAAATTTTTATTCATCTAAAGGTTCCTTATGGAATGGTATGAAAGGTCTTGTTTAATATTATGGTGAATTCATTATATATAGTCATTTTTGAGTGGGGTCTGAGATTATATAGCTCCACGATGCTTCGTCACGTCTTATGGTAAAAAACTAAATGGGTTTTGGTGTAAATATATTTCGATTACATGATAGTTTCTTTGCACGGGGCCTTTACAATATGTAATTAAATTATGGTACTATTAGTTCTATCAATATGAGATCTGTATTATTGATATCCATGTTTTCATTTATTATCCTGGATATAAAATTCCCTCAGTTTCTCTTCAATAGGATATCAAGTTGTTTACTTACTCCTTCTATAATATTTATTCCATGTGTATTTTATGATTACCTTAGTTATGTTTTTCCCTTACTAATTATTTTGTCTCACCCATTATTATATTTATATTTACCTATGTTATAAAAAAGTATTATATATTATATACTAAATAGGATATCTTGTTTGTGGAATTTGTGGGAGATATTAAAGACTTATTATATACTAAGTGGTTTCATTTAAAATCATGAAAAAAGTTAATTATTTGATAAAAAAATAACCTTTATTTGTTTCTATTTTGTCTTAATTCTATAAATATTGAAACCTAAAAGGTAATTTCAATGTATTTATTAATATATTTCCTTTATATCATGTAATTATGGGATAGTATCATCTAGTAATTTATAGTTGTTATCAAATTTTTTATGTAAAGTATGTGCTTTTTTGGAACCAAATCTAGGAATGTAAGTCGGTGTTGCCATAATATAACATGGATATAGATATACTAGTGTTAACCAAAGTGGGTAGGTATGACCTCAGGTGTCACCATAAATCTTAGGATTGGGGGTTGTGTTTATATTTTTTGATTTCTTTATTTGGTTATGTGGTAATCTATTATCTGTATCAAGTATTCATATAAATGTTATAAGAAAAAGTTATTTTAGGTACATTATTGTTGGTGGCCTGTTAGGTTTTAATGAAACCATCCTTAGACCACTAGGGAACTTGGGTAACAAGGTGGAATATAATCTATTTTTAGGTAATAGTTTTATAGAAAGTGTATATTACTTGATGGTTAAGTTAACATGAAATAGTGGTGTATATATGATGGAACTGGGCAAGAATCGGTATTAGTTGGAGATGAGTTCATAGTTTTGATCTACTTTTGGGTACTTATTTACCATTGTGTACGTGATTTTTTAAGGGGGTATTCATTTTGAATCTAATACCCATATCGTTATGGAAGAAATAGTTTACTTATTTTTTAGCACTTTTTCATTTGATCTGTAATGTTTATTTGGACATGTTGTATGTTTTTTATCAGTTTCTAATGCATTCGATATTCTAACTCTATGGTATCATCTCCAATGATATCTTTTTAGACCCTCACCACAAGTCATCAATCTCTAGTGTATAGGGAATCATACTTCAAACATTGTGTTTCACTATATTGTGGAACCAGTTCAGTATAATTCAATTTTGGGTGTTATATATACATTATAATGACTCTGGATTTTAATATATATGTTCCCTATAATTATGTAGAATATGTTTGATAGCTCACACCTCACAGAAAACTAAACAAAAATGAAATATCATTATCTTTATTAATATTATAAATATAACATATTGTCATTAAAATTATCTATTGAATTAGTAGGTAGGTATTAGAGTAACCGAATTATGAAATGTATGAATATATATATAAGTTATTTTTTATAGGAAAAATATTATTTAATTTTATTCATATGACCATAAAGAAAAAAATTATGGTTCCAAATGAAAGAGTAAATAAACAATGTAGTGGGGTTATGGGGGATGAAATTAGTGGGCCTTGAGGGCATCCCATCAAACTAAATTCATACCCTCTATAGGAAAAGAACCCATGGTAGAAAAATATTATCACTTCACCATTAGTTTAAAACTAATAAAAATATGAGTGGAAATAAAAAAATCTATTCCCCTCAGGCCATGTATTGAGGACCTCCATGTTGATGGATATGAGTACCTTACATATTTGCATTAGATAGATAATAGAACATGGGATGGTTCCCCATACTTGTACTGTAATGGGAACAGGTGTCTAAGTACAAGATTGACCTTATACATTTTGCCTCTATTATTTCTCAATTTTTGTTCCAATTTTATTAAGGGTGGGTTCCCATTATAACTTTTTTTCGGGTATTTATAAAAATATCACCCATTTTAAATTATAAAGGGGGAACTCTTCTCTTCACATCCCCTCACCACATAATTCACATAGATCAGCCCAAAAATTACCCAAAAACCTCATAAATATTAATATCTATATTAAATAGGTTTTTTTCTTCTCAAAAGACCACCTCACAAATGATTAATCAATTTTCAAATGAGATAATCCAATAAGTAAGGTATAAATTTCAAATGAAACTTTTCGCATTTGTATTTATTTTTGTGAAATTATTATTACATTAATTAAATTTCACATTGGTAAAATAATTACTTTATAATAATCAATATAATTTTAGGTTATTATAATTGTAGCATAGTCATTCACCACCTTCCCATGTTCTATTTAAAAAATTAAATTGTCAATCATGTGTTGTGCATTCTACCACCTAAATGACAAACGTGTTTCATTTTCCTTCAATTCCTTAGATTTATTTTCCTAATATAAAATTTATTATATATATAACTATGATTTTTATGAAATATTTTATATTTATAAATAATAAATCATATTACTCCTATTTCTCATTTTATGTAAAATGATATCATCATCCATGCATATATGTGGAGTTCCACCTTTGTGGAAAAATTGATTTACATGTGTCTCATCGCAAACTTACACATGGATTGACATGAGAATGAGATTATAGGATATATATATATATATTGTTTATCTAATTATTAAGGTTATATTAAGACAAATTTAATACTATATTAATTATTTGAATAAAATAATCATTATAAAATTAACCATCCCAAAACAAACACACTAAGAGGAAAATATTCTTTTAATTAGAAGAAATTGATTTATATAAATTATTATATCTATATAAATATTATAAATTATAAAATATAATACTACTAATTGGTTAATAAAATACATATCCTTATTGTCTAACGTTATTACAACCTAACCACATCATATTCATCCATTGAATTATGGTATTTTTTTGTTTGGCTTAGTTTGGTTACCCACATAAAAAATTATATAGAATGATATCATGCATGATCATGTGATATAAATTAATCATAATATATTATATAATTAAGTAGTTAATGTTTTTATTTTGGTGCTGTAATGGTAAAATTAATCTTAATCTCATTAACTGGGATACAACTATTCATTGTTAAAAATCACTAAAACATGCTCATCATCGATTTCACCATCAAGTATCATTACATAAAACTCCCATAAAATAAAATTATAACATTATAAATACCCATAAATAATATATTATAATACCTTTAATGGAATATTAATGATTATAATTTGGATAAGAACAAAAAATGTTAATTTTATTATGAAACAAGTTCAAAACGACAAAGAATAGTCACACCCAATGTTGAAAATGGATTAGATCTAAATAATATACATAAGTGAACAATTATAGTTAAGTTTAATAATAGGTTATGTATATTAAGAATATTACAAAATAGGTGATTAATATATCTCTATTTATTATACAATACCTTAGATTTCCTTTAATTAAGTTGAGAAATAATGTAATGGGTTCTCAGTCAAAACAAATTAGTTCCTCGAGGAATGTTTATATTATAAACCAAATTTTATTTTTCATGATGTGAATACAAACCCATTTTAATCTTGAATAATTATTATTTTTTATTTTATGAAGTTAAATTTTCTTTGTAAATTTATACCTCTCGTTGGGTTTTGATTCAATTGTTACAAAGTCGTTAAGGGTTTTCATTGACTCAATTTTTATTCTTTGAGACATGTTATGTGTTATGAAATATGTTACCTTTGAATGATTTTATATTTATTAACTATCCCTTGAAAATTCTATATGTTATTTCCGTTTATATTGTACCTTATTATTACATTATTTTTTTATCCCAAACTAACATTTTATTATATAGTATTTTATAATTCAATTTGTGAAAAAATAAGTTTTAATAAAACGATGGTTTTTATTCTCTATTAAAAATTTTGGGTTTTCATCAATGGTAATTTCAAGGTATTAAAAGTGTTCCTTTAAGAATCTAAAGTTTTATCTTTATAACCATGTTTCCAATAGAAAAATTTATATCATTTTAAAATATCAATTATTAGATGTTATTTATAAAATTAATTTTTTTTCAAAATATTTCTCTTCCAATTTTCAATAGTCACTTTAGAAACTGACATATTTATTTGTATTTTAGATCACTATTAAAGATGTTTTCCAAAATATCATTTAAGTTTTCTCATCCATTTTCCATATTATATTAAATATTATTTTCACTCATGTGATTTATATTAAATTATAAACTATCGATTAAATATATAAATATATATTTATAATTTGGGGGATTGAACTCATGGTATGAAATAATTTGATTCTTGATCCCTCATTGTGAGATATAGATCAAAGAATTAATTTGTGAGGATGTTTTTTTATCTATTTCAACATCCTTCCATGTTTTATTTGTTACAATGGGGATATATTATTTTACAAACATCAAACTTCTTTTTGTTTGTGGATTTCGTAGTGTTCTTTTCTATCGAATATATAATTTATCACTTCATTTTCCTTTGATAACCATTCACTATGAATATGAATATGTTTTCTTCCAATTACATATCTTTGTGTATACCAAAATTTCCATTCCTTTTAATTAAGGTTGATCTTCTAGATGTTATTCATTGATTTATTAGGTAAATTATTTTCTTAACCGTATACTATTTATCTATATGGTGTAAGTACCATATGTATTATCATCTTTATTGAATTTTATTTAGCTATAATTCCATTAAATATTATTTCATAACAAATTATTTTCAATTATTTATCATTTTATGATTATTTATAGAATTATTAATGATTTCTTTATGTGGATCAAATTTAAAAGGATGTAAAACCAATTTTATGTTATATGTTAGTTATAATGTGTTAAATGAAACCCATTTTAATTCTATAAGTTATTTATATAATAAAAATTAAATGATTTTCATTTGATAGTTTTATGAAACCCATTGTTATTCATAGATTTTAATGATGTGATGTTTAGAATATTTCTTATGGTGAACATGTGTATGGTTAATATTTAAGTGATGTTTGGGCCCTATATAGCCCTAAAATGAATTAGATAAATGTTACACCTTGAAATTATAAAAGAATGAGATTTTATTCAGTATTATATTTCACATGAAACATATGTTCACCTTGAGTTACATGAAATAATGGGTTTCATTGAAAGAGTGCGTCATACACAAGACTTCATTTAACCGAACAACAATGTATTATTAATAATATTATTTAATATGAAAATTATCACCTAGTAATTAGAATGGAAGTTAAGAATAAGATTAAATAACTTATTAAAATATTTATTTTACACATTTTTAATAAGTATATAATTTATTATTAATAAAATAAAAAACATATGAAATAAAAAAGAAATGTTTTCATAAAAATTGTGTTTTTTATAAAAGGTGGTTTATTCATGATTAGTGCACATAATTCAAAATTAAAAAAAATCACTTTAGAAAATTTATTATAAATAATAAAATAAATTTTAAAATAATAAAATAAAAATTAACTTAAGGTAATTTTTTTATTTTTTGGAATATATTTATTTTTTAATGAATAGTCAAAAATACTAAATTTCAATTGAAAATACCATTTTGTTCAAAAAATTTATAATGATAATTTATATTTTTCATTAGTTTTAAAATTATAATAGTTTATTTATACATTTATCAACCTAATTTAGTTCATTGGAATAAATTTCATATTTTATTTTGATATAGAATCATTGTAATCTTTTGAATATTTTCACATTAAAAACATGTTTTCTCATCACATCCATGGGATTAAGTTTAAATTAAATTCTAACAAATATATTAGTTAAATTTGGTAAAATGTATTATTTATTAGAAATCATAATTATTTATATTATCCAATAATTACACCTTAAATTTCAACCATAATTATTAGTGAAATTACTGCGATTAAGGTAAAAATGAGTTTACTTAGAGGTTAAACTGGAATGATAAGAGTGAAAATGAAATAAGATGTTATAAAAAAAATATTTAATGAGTTTACTTATATTTTTTCCACAAAAATCTCTAAAATGTCAGTTTATTTCCATTTTCATTTGAATATGACACATATAATAAGTTAAATAAAGAAAAATACAATAAAGGAGCTTTTTTACTTTTAAAATCTATAGTGCTTTAAGATAGGGAAAAACAACATTGGTTTGGTTATAAATATTGTTTTAAAATATTAAATATTTATGTATCATATTAATTTATTTTAAATTTTTTATGGATCAATTAGTTACTTAAAATTATTATGAAATTCCAATGCTATAATTATTTAGTAAAATATTAAATTAAATTAGTGATACAAAATTTATTAGAAGTGAAATAAATTGAATGGATTATTTTGTTACATTAATTTTTTAGATAATATATCATGTTAAATAGGTTTAAACCTAATATATTAAATTCCATAATTTTATTGATATTTTTAAATTCAATTTAAATGAGTAATGTCAAAATTTATATTAATGTTATTTTATAATAAATTATAATATATTAAATGATTTAAATTTACTAAAATTAATTTATTATAAAAATTGATTTAAAATGATAACAAATATAAAATATTTTCCATTCATTGACCAATTTATCTTTTAAGAAAATATATTGACCCCTAAATAGTAAAAACATTGTTAGTGTGGTTAGGGTTAATGTAATGGTTTTGCGCATTATATGTGCTTATGTTAAAATTAAGTTACAACACAAATGGTATTTTTATTTTTTAATATAGATATCATATTTATAATTAGTGTGTATAAATTTTCTAATATGTATTTCTTTAATTTACTCTTAAAGGTAGATTACCTAGGTTATAAAACAAGTTATTGTTGTAAAAACAAAAAAGGTCGAATTGAGTAAACATAACGACTAAGGAAAAAATTATAAAAATTATTTTTTTTTGTTTTTTTGATGTTATTTTAGTCCATATTATACCTCTACTTAATTTTTTAAATTTTTTAGCCTCATGAGGTAAGGGAGACCTCTCAATAGTGAATATTTTTGAGTAATTACAAGAATGTCACTCCTCCTCAACTATAAAAGGGAACTCAGTCCCCTCACTCCTTTACACTTATAAAGACAATTTTCTCATCTAAAACCATCCCCAATCACTCAAAAACTTTTCTCACATCATCAAAGAATCATTATTTTGGGCATAAATCCAACCTAGGATGTGTATAGTGAAAACCAAAGGAAGATACCCGAAGAAGATGTAATGTTCTTCAATAAGCGTCTTTATATTACTTCTTTATCCACCTCCTACAATTTGTATTACACCATTATGATAAAATAACCTCAATATATTACATAAAATAAAAATTTGTTATAATTAGTCCATTACATAAAACCATCTTCACTTTCATCAAATATATTAAAAAACCATTCTTCATGTGTACGACAGACTACCACCTTGTGAACCGATGTCATTCATTTTTTCATTACTACCAATCAAGGTTGGGTATTATGATGGATATAAAGAATATATATAATATATACATAATTAATATACCTTTGATGTCATTATTTCATATATATAAATATATATTATCTTCTATTACGTGGGAGACATGATAACATCGCTCTTGTGTACAGAGGACTACCGCCTCGCGAAGCGATGTGATTTTTCTTTCACTAATGCTTCATATGGATGGTTATAAAGTTTATGCCAATTATTTTATGTGATATACCTGAAATAGTTATTATATACATGAAATATTTATCATTTTGGAAGAATAATATACATCACTTTCTTTCTTTCCTTTTGACTGATGTAAAGATGATAACATCATTCATGTACATGTGGACTACCGCCTTTACAAAGTGTTGGGACTATATTTTCATTAACACACCACATATTTGTTATATATATATATAAGAATTAATATTTTATTTATTATATCACTATCATTATTTAAATTTAATATATTACTTACCTTCATTTCGTAATGATCGTTGAAAAATGGAATTATTACTCAGGCGGACATACGACCAACCGTCCTCATGATAGTAATGTACTTAATTTTTCATAACTATAATTCATGATTGTTTGTGAAATTATTTGATGAAACTATATAATATTTGAA
Organism: Viscum album; assembly: GCA_963277665.1. Lineage (NCBI taxonomy): Eukaryota > Viridiplantae > Streptophyta > Magnoliopsida > Santalales > Viscaceae > Viscum > Viscum album. Next base: position 1,628,910,763 of record OY728157.1, on the reverse strand, counting down.
AGAACCGGATCATTAATGACAAAACACCCATAAAAAACAAGGCAATTAACAACTAGAACAATGAAAAATGAAGGATGATTAATGAACAAGTGATAATATATTATAAAAGGATAATATATGATATTATAAATATTAATATTATTTTATTAAAAATTAAAAACATGTTTAAAACCACTATAAAAGAGGCCAAATCATGTTCACTAAAAAAGAGGCATGAGGTGATCGATTTCCATCTCACTTTTTTACATTCGTGAGACACATGTCATATTCAACACCCATTTATTTTATGTGGTGTGTATAATTCACATGAATGTATATTATCCTTCATATCATGAAAAATATTTGGTTTTAAATATCCATTTTTGCAACTTTTTTTCATGGGTTTTAGGCATCAAAAATTAACAAATTAATAAAGGATTTCATCCCAATTTCATTTCAATGAGGTATATTATAATGTTATGCACCTAGTTTCTTTTATATGGTCTATATACATCCAATTTGACATATAATATCATATTTAATTCATTATCTATGGTATTTAATTTATTAATCTAAATTAATTCATCCAAGGGGATTTAACTTAAAAATTACCAACTAATAAAAGTTATTGTAAAATCTATCTTTCTTTTCGGATTGTTAACTTTCTCTTGAAACAATCACTTTATTATAATAATTTTCCATTATAAATTAAATTAATATTTAATATATATATATATATATATATATATATTATCATGGATATTATTATTTACTATATTGTGCACCATTTTAACATATAGTTCTTAATTTTAAAATTATTTGATTAATTGGAGAAATAGTGGTAAATCTGAATATTTTACTATATAGATATTTGATGAGAAGGAATATTGTTCATGAATTAAATAAATCATTAGATATATGAGTAATTATTTGGACATGTAATGTTGGGTGGGTATAGAATAAATATAGCCCATCGATTCATCGACGGGTCTCATAAGACAGATCAGTTGGCCAAATTAAATGGGTTTATACCTGTATTTTTAAACTATATGGATGATAGGTCTTGCAAGAAGAGGTATTTATGTGATTGAGATATTAAATAAAATAATTAATCAATTACATCAATGAGAATTCATTCACTGTTATCCTTGATATCTCCCCTATGATATTATATAGGGATGTATTTCATTATCATTTTATTATTTAAATGGCATATGTGTTCAGTTATTTAACTTCAAATATATTTTATGCTTATTTATTCGTGGTTACCTTTATTTTACAAAACCCTTACTAATAATTTTATATGGTCCTTATTTTTTTCCTTTACCTAGGATTCGATGAAGTTTATTACAACATGTATATACAGATATGCTAGATGCAATAAAGTTGTTCTAAAAAAATATAATGTAATTTTTTTATTCAAATGTAATATAAGAATAATGTATGTTTGTAGTTAATAAGCCTACTAAACTATTCAGTCTATCAATATATGATTTCTGGAATCTTATTCCAATTTAATGGTTGTTGGCACTAGGAATGGGCTTCTTGGGATGGGGTCACTACTGTTGGTATCAGAGTAGGTTTAGTAGTACCCTTTAAAACTAGATTTAGGAAAATATAAATTAGAAAACATAACCCTCTGATATAATTTTTTGGATAATTATATAAGAATATAATGAAGTTTTAGTAAGGTAGATATTATGTGGTATTATATATAAATGCATCCCTATCTGGATATTACAAGTGGACATGGTTTTGGAATTGATATACATAGGGGTAATAACTCCAAAAAAAACACTTTGGTATTGACTCAAGCATTACCTAGGACACAACAATGGACCTTAATATTCACCAGGATTGACACACACAAGGGATATTCTTATCATGATTAAAATTTTCTTTATAAACTATTACGAAATATTTGGAAGTAAAAATATCCCCAAGGAACCAAAAGTTTTTTATTCTGAGGATAACAATACATAAATTTTTAATTCATGTAAATAATTACACTATATTTGGAATTATACATTATGATTTAAAATTCATAATTTTATGATATATTCTATTATATTATATTTTTTATAAATGGTGAATAACAGAAGTAACGGGAAATGTATCAATACATATAATCTAAAGGGTAATAATGATCATTTCATTGATGGTTTTAATCCAATATTTGGTTGGAAAGTAGTCTCCCAAAAATTCCCATCATATGAAAACATAGTATCATGTTCTAAAAATACAAAGAAATAATTATCCAAGTATTATGAATTCAAAGGGGGGTAACTGAAGAAGAAGACATTAGAGAAAAATATAGATAAAGTTAAGAAGGGAAATAAAGATTTTCCCACATGTGATAATTATGGAAGGAAACACCTTAGAATATGCTTAAGATTAAAATGAATTTCATTAAAGTGTGGATAAACATACCACCATGATCAGGATTAAAATGAGAATAAAGAATTTTCCAATGTTCAATTCTTAAACTATAAGCATATGGGGTACTATGTAAATTAATTCTCCAACTATCAAAGGAATATACCATAAAAGAATATAATAGACCATGGTTTAGGGAAGGATAAGCCTTTATATGTTCATGATGTTGAGGTAATGATGTTTGGATAAATATATGGTTGATGTGAATAATGTAAATTGAATACTACTAAATATCTTGGAATATATTATAATGTTTTGGGTCATAATATTTTTAAAGGGTCGTAAGTTTCACTATTTATGAAATGGTTTAAGTTGATATTTGAATGAGGTTTTAGATATTATTGTATTACTTCACCATTTAAATATTTATTCATATTAAATATTCTGGGATAACTATTTTTACATAATAATAAATAAATATTAAAGGAATGAGTTTTCATTATATTATGGATCTTACAATGCATTAAAAGTGAATTTTAGTGCTTTGGACATAAAAACTCATTTTTAGAGAAGGAAATTAATTATAAATTGATGAAGGAACAACCAAATGATGATAAAGTGCATATTAAATGGAGTTAGATCAAGTATGTATATCTTCTCATGAATCTTCACAAACATTTGGAAAAAGGATATTCAAATAAAATTGTATTGTTTTAACTTTTTTTTAGGATATCAATGATATTTTTCACACCTATCTGGTTTATGATTTTCTAGTTATTGACCTTCTCTATATCAACCTCTTCCTTAGGATCAATGTTCTCTATCACTATCCATCAGTATTTAGATATTTTTTTCTCTTCCACATCCATGTTTTCATTTTTCACCTGTGTTCATCTATATGAAAACCTAGTTATGTGATTATTTCATATTACTTTTGTACTTAACTTTATATCTTATTAAGAGTATATTTTATTAACCCTTTTATGATATGGATTTTTTTGGAAATGAATTCTCAAATGGAAAACCCATGGTTATCTAGATCAAGTTTAAATTTAGAGGATGAAATTTATTTAATGCAGGGAGAATGTAACACCCTAAAATGATAAAATAATAATTTTCTATTCAAAAACTTATAAAAAATCAACACTAATTCAAGCATGTATTACATAAAAATATGAGTTTCTTCTAAATCATGTGTTACAGGAAAGGTTGAGTTTTACTAAACAAAAATATATTGTTAATATTATTATTTAATATGATAATTATTGCCCATCCATTAGAATAGAGGTTAAGAATATTATTAAATAACTTCTGAAAATATTTATTTTACACATGTTTATTAATTATTTATTTATTAATAATAAAATAAGAATCATTTGAAAGAAAAAATATGTTTTCTAAAAAACAGTATTTTTTTGAAAAGACAGTTTATTTGTGCTTGAAGCATATAATTTAAACCTAATTTTTACCAATTTTAGGAAATTTATATGAAACAATAAACTTAATTTGTGAAATCATAATACCAAAATTAACTTATGGTTAATTTTTTATATTTTTATGAAAAGTTCCATTTTTTGGAATAGTGAAAAATATTGAATTTCAATTAAAAACTAACTTTTTGTTTAAGAAAATTATAATGTTAAATTATATTTTGAATTTGTTTTAAAATGAAAATTATAAAATTATAGAAATATTAATCCAATTGAGTTAATTTCAATCATTTTCATATTTAATTTAGATATAAAACATTTGTAATCTTTTGAATATTTTCACTTTACAAACTCGCTTTCTCATCGAATCTGTGGGATTAATTTTAAATTAAATTACTCCACTTATGTGAATAGAATTTAGAAAAATATATTCCATATTTGAAATCATAATGTTTTATAATATCTAATAATTTCAACTGTATTTCTAACCATAATAATTTTTTTATATTATTAATTAATTACTACGATTAAGGTAAAAACAAGTTTACTTAATCATTAAACTAGAATAATAAAAGTTAACATGACCAAAAAATAATATTTAAATTTCACTTAATGGGTTAATTTAGACCTTAGTCCCCAAATTATCTAAAATTTATAAATTTATTTCCACTTTCCATTAAAAATGACCCATATAAAAAGTTAAATAAAGAAAAGGACAAAAAATGATTTTTCACTTTTAATATCAATAATTATTTTATATACGGAAAATCCCACATTGGTTCAATTATAAATATTATATTAAAATATAATTGATTTTTTTATCATTATAATTTATTCCAAATTTTTAGTGGTGAATTTTTTACATAAAATGCCTAAGATATGCCAACGTAGTTATTATTTAGTTAATAATTAGCTAAAATAAATGATACTAGAACTATTATAAGTGAATAAAATTGAATGAATTATTATAGGTTGGTATTTTTTTAGATAAATATATCATTTTACCTAGGTTTAAAATAAATATATTAAAATTATATCATTTTATTTATATTTTAAATTCCATTTAAATAAATAATGTCAAAATTGATATTAATGTTATTTTATGATAAATTCTATTTTATTAAATGATATAAAATTTCTAAAACAACATATATTATTCCAATTGATTTAAAATGATAATAAATATCAAATTTATTCATTCATGGACCAATTGATCATTTAAAATGAATATATTAAACACTAAATTGTAAAAACTTTGTTATCACGGTTAGGGTTAAAGAAGACTTCTTGTGTGTTACACAAACTTCTATTATAATTAATTTCGAACACACTTGGGATTTTTATTTTATAAAGTATATATACTATTTAGAATAAGTGGTTTTAAATTTTCTATTAATACTAACTTTAATTTAGTATTAAAGGATAAATTACCTCAGTTATAAAACTAATTACCATAATAAAAACAAAAAGGGTATAATTGAGTAAAATTAATGTCAAAGGAACAAAATGATAAAAATGATTTTATTTTTGTGTGTTTTAGGTGTTTATAGACCAAATAAACCATAACCTATATTTTTATTTAGTTTCTTATACACATGAGGAAAAATATACCTCCCAATAATGAATACATTTGAGTATTTATTAGAACTCCACTCCTCCCCAACTATAAAATGGAATTCATGCCACTTGCTTATTCACACCTATAAATCCATTTGTATCATAAAAACCCTAACCAAATAACTCCTAAAATTCCCTAAACTCATCCTATAATCTTTATATTATGAATAAATAAAACCAAATAAGGGTATAGTTCAACCCAAAGGATGATAGCCGAAGAATAGGTAATGTTCTTCAATGAGCGCCTTTATATTACTACTTTCTTAACCTACTTAAATTTTATTAATATAGGATTATATAATAAAATTATAATATTCTATTTACAAGGATTGTTTTATAATATATTCATTACTAAAAACTTTTTCAAATTCCATCAAATGGATTATGAAATCATCATTCGTGTGTACGACATAATGTCGCCTTATGAACTGATATAGTATATTTTTCTATTACCACACATAAAGGATGGGTATTAAGATAGATATAGAAAAAATTGATATAAATACAATTTTGTCACATGATACTACTTAGAAAATTATAATAACCTACCGGCCCGGGGAATCGATCATACGACCATGCCCAAAACCCCAACCCACCCACACCACCCAAGCCAACCGTGGGGGTCATTATCATAGATATAAAGTATATATGTAATATATATATAATTATTATTCCTCTATATTAATTATATCATATATATCTTATTACCTTACATTCTGTTTCTGATATGATAATGTCGCTCATGTATACGGTGGACTACCCCCTCAAGAAGCGATGTGATTCTTCTTTCAATAACACATCATACGGAAGGTGATAAAGATAATTTTAATTATTATATATTATATAAATTAAATAATTATGATATTCATAAAATATTTATCATTTTGGAAAAATAATATACATCATTTTCTTTATTTCTTTTTCACTCTTGTAAAGATGATAACATCATTCGTGTATGTGTGGAATACCACCTTCACGAAGAAATGTGTATATTTAAGAAAATAATATGGTATTTTTTATATCATTATAATTATTTAAATGTAATATATTACTTACTTACTTTCCATAATGATTGTTTAAAATTGAAGCATTACTCACACAAACATACGGCAAACAGTCTCCATGAATGTAAAATACATCTATTTTCACAACCATCTTACATGATTGGTTTCAAAAGTATCATTGAAGTATAAATATGATAATTATATCATGATTAATATTATTTAAATGATGAAACTATAAAATATGAGACAAAATTGGATCTTTAATTACATACCACACATAAAATAATTAGGCAATTAGCACGTGAAATAATGAAAATAATGAATGATTATAAATAAAAGAGTGATAAGAGGTTATAAATTAATCATATATGATATTATAAATATTAATATGGTTTTATTATAAATTAATAACTTGTATAAAACCACTATAAAAGAGTTTAAAGCATGCTCACCCAAAAGGAATCATGAGGTAAGGGACTTCCCTCTCGCTTTTTACTTCTATGAGACTTGTCATATTCACCAACCATTTATTTTATGTGGTGTATATACTTTACATGAATGTATTTTATGATTTATCTCATGAAAAATATTGGGGTTTTCATATCCATTTTAAGATCTCTCTTTCTTGGGGTTGACTATTCAAAATTTATTAAATTGGTAAGGGATTTCGTCTGAATTTTATTTCATTAAGGCATATTTTAATGTTATTATAACAACCCTGCATTTTTATTACACACATAAGCATGATTTATTACATGAAATATTCACTTGATAAAACATTTAATATCGAGAGTTATATTGTCTTTTGGGATTAGGAAAATTACATAACAACTTAAAACATAAAACACAACATCTTTATTGAAAATTTCCATTACATGACCACTACATTCCCTAGTACTTAGCATTGTATAGAATAACTTGATGATATGCTTAAGAAGGGGTGAGATATAAATACTAGTAGGGGAATAAACTAGGAATAACATGAAGGATACAATACATGTTAGGAAATAGTCATATCAATGGAGTATAAGAGAAACATGAACATAAAGGCATGATATAGTAAGATTATCCTAATAGGAAAATGTGGCAACAACACTTAACATGGTATTAGAATGGGCCAAGTATCATTTCACATGGAGCATGAGTAAACCCTAATTTAACTTAAATTATAATGGTTAAACCCTCATTTCACTTTACATGTCATGATATTAATCTTTACCCAATGCATTGGAGTGCTATTTGGGTGCACCCTTCTTAATCATTTCATTTCATGCATAAGTGTGCCACATGGATCATATAACCTGGATTCATTAATCATCAACATTTATTCCACTATAAAGAAATATGTAATTCATACATGAACCTCTATAATAACAAATTAAATGTGCATAATGGTGAATACCCATGATATAGAAATGTGTATGGTATTCACTGCACAATGACTTTAGCATGGAAAATCGTTGTGCAATTTCGGCAGCAGAAAGGTGTGACATAAGAGTTCATAAAATTGGGTGATGAAAGAAAAAGGGTTATATCCTAATATTTACAATAAATGGATAGTAAGGGGTAATATAGATACATGTACCAACATATTTAATGGAATTTACATGTGTAATATAAAATAAGTTCTAGAATGCAAATGAGGGGAGAGAAATCCCTTATAGAATTTTGGCATAGTAACAGGTGTAAATAAGAAGAATTAATGAGAGAGAAAGGGGAATGTCATCATTAAAAAATAATTAGGGATTTATGGGGAGGTTTAAAATCATACCCAGACATTTTTAATTGAAAAATATTTATAACAACATAATGAAATTTGGACAAAAATGAGAAAGAATGAAATCCCTTACTTGGAAGTGTGATCCCAAAGGCTTGGGAGAGGCTTGAGAGAGGATTCTTGGGAGCTTGGGGAAACATGGTAGAATTATATAAATATTAGGTTAGGGTATGGCCCAGATAAAAAGTCTTTTAGTGAAGAGGAAGTGGGATCTTGGGTTGGTTAATATTGGAAAATATAGGGAATTCTTTATTATTTAGGTTTTGGACCCTACACATTAAACTAATAAAACCCACAAACAATCTCATGGTTTTTTCAGATGGTTTTTTCAAAAGGGGAGTTGGTAAATGTTTTATAAGTCTAATGGAAGAAATTTTTAAAATATTAGGCTTGCTTATGTGGAGGTGAGATACACTCTCAAGGAAAACTTTTTAAAAAGAAATGTTTTTTATAAGTATTGGAGGGTCCACTAAAGCTTTGTAAAATAAATCAAACAAATCTAAAATCACATTATTTTAATTTTAAAATATATATTGGCCGAACATAATGTTTTATATTATTTTATTACATAACTATTGGGTCATTATGATGTCATAAAACACATTATATATTTAAATGGTATTTAATTTTTACCCAAAAGTTGGACTCTCTCAGAAAATTATGAAAAATTCCCTGTTGGATAATTTAAACATAATAATTCCAAAAATAATATTCATTTTATCTGAATAATTGTATAAATATTTAAATTGTTAATTTTAAAATAAAAACCGACATTTATTGAAAATTCATTGGTTTTGACAAAAATAGCTTTCAATCCTTAATAAAAATTACAATTGTATTCATAAAAATTATACGATTATTTATATTTAATAAAATATAATTTAGTAATAATATTTTATTAAAATATTATTAAATTCAAAAAACCATTAATTCATCAATATAGATTTCTTAATTGAATATTTACTAAAAATAATATTTATTCTTTAAAAACTATTTACAAAGTAACAATAATAAACTGAATGTATATTATTTATTATACAAAAAAATAATGAACATAATCATAGTGCTAGGTTATTGTTACATAACCCCTTAAAACACCCACATAAGACCTTAGGGTAAGGTGTGCAATGGTGACAGACTTTTGGGTTTCTTGGATAATATTGCACGGGTGGTAATCTCTATTAACTTCCATGTCTCGCGTAGGTGGTTCTTCTATAGCTTAACGTGTTAAATATTTTCTTGGTATTGGTCAAGAGCAAAGCCCAGTGATGTTACCACCTTTCCTAGCTCTAAAAAATGGGCTCCAAATGGAGAAATCCTACGGGATGAGGTCATCACTTCCTTTTTCTGAGTAAATTGGATTTGTTAAAGCCATATATTTATACAAATCAGGTGTTCACTGTTAAATGGATATATTAGAAAAGGTAAAAATTCTTAATGGTATTTTAAAACCCCCAAAACATAAAACCAAATAAGTTTATATATTTTATATAACCATTTTATATAATAAGACATTTAATTAGATCTAGGTGAATTTTCATTAATAAAATTTTTGGTCATTACAATCTTCCCCCCTTAAAAATGTTCAGCCTGGAAATTTTATTTTCCCACAATAAAATATATGATTGTAACTTTTCTTCATCACTTCCTCAGATTCCCACGTTTCCTCTTCAAACTTGTCATTTCACCTCCATAACTTGATGATGATCATTGACTTATTTCTTAGAACCTTTTCCCTATGATCTAAGATATTCACCGGATTCTCTTAATAGAAGAGGTCATTCTCTAATAGTACCACCTCTAGATTGAGTACATGTGATTGGTTAGATATATACTTCCTAAAAATTGATACATGAAATACATCATGTACTTGAGATAGGTTCAGTGTGAGTGTTAGTCGATAAGAAAATGCTTTAAAGAGATCATGGTTCTCAAAAGGTCTGATGTAACTTGGACTAAGCTTTCCCTTATTCCCAAATCTCATAACTCTCTTACACGGGGATATGCAGAGGAATAACTTGTCACTAACATCATACTCTAGTTCTCATCAACGATTATCAGCATAGCTCTTTTTTTACTCTGAGTAGATTTAATGTGTTTTTGGGTGGTCATAACCTTCTCCAAAATTTATTTGACCATCTATGGACCTAGGAGTTTTCTCATCCCAAGTTCATCCCAAAATGTTGGTGTTCTGCACCTCTTCCCATACAGGGCTTCATAGGGATCCATTCGGAAGGTTGAGTGGAAATAGTTATTACAAGAGAACTCAACCAGAGGAAGAAATTGATCACATCCTCCATTTTAGTCCATTGAGCATGCTCTAAACATGTCCCCAGGTGTCTGGATAGTCTGCCAAGATTGGCCATCAGTTTGAGGATGATAAGTCATACTGAAGTTCAGCTCAATATTCAAATCATGATGAAGAATATTCTAGAACATAGGGGTGAATCTTAGATCTTGATCAGATAAAACAGATATTGGTACTCCATGTAGTCATTCCACATCTCTAATGTATTTCTATTCCAATTGATCCAATGAGAAATCCTCTCAAATTTCAATGAAGTGTCTAGTATTTTTAAGATGGTCAAAAATAACCCAGATAGCATTGTTTACTTTGGATGTCTTCATAACTCTGGTGATAAAGTACATGGTGATGTTTTCCCATTTCTATGTTTGTATGGGTAATGGTTGCATCACCCCCTTATACTTCTGCCTCTCACGCTTCACGTTCTGACATACGAGGCACTTTTATGTATACTCAGCGATCTCCTTCTTCATGTTATCCCACCAACAATTCTCTCAGATATCTTGATACATCTTTGTGTTTCCTAGGTGTATAAAGAAATTATAACTTTCTTCATTATCCAAAAGTTATTTCTCTATCTCTGGATTTGATAGAACACATAGTCCTAACCCAAATCTCACAATTCCTTATTCATTAACATTGAACACTGAGGATTTCCCTTTTCTGATATTTTCCACATTCTTCTAAATTCTCACATAATCCTTTTGAGCATCCTTTATCCATTCTAAAAGAGACAGTTGAGAACTAATTTTTTGAAAGGATTTATGATGTTCCCTTCTTTATGATGCCCATTTCCATCTTCATCAATTATAAGAATATTGGATCCTTTTTAATTCTCATCAATGATATAATTTCTAGGTCCTTTCTAATTAGAGAATCTAACACCTTGTTCACTTTCCCATTATGGTAATGGATTGAGTGGTCATAGTCTTTGATCATCTTTAACCATCTTTATTGGAGCATATTCAACTATTTCTGTGTGAATATATACTTGAGGCTTTTGTGGTCCGTATATATTTCGCATGTCTCCCCAAAGAGGTAATGCCGCTAAATTTTTAAATAGAAGATCACTGTATCCAACTCCATATCATGTGTTGGATTGTTTTTCTCATGAAATTTCAATTGTGTTGAAGAATAGGAAATGACTTTATCATTTTTCATCAACACATATCCCAATTCATTCATCCAAGCATCATTTCATACCACAAAAAGTTCTCCACTTGTGGGTAATGTGAGCTTGGGCACAATGATAAATATCCTTTTTAACTCCATGAATATTTCTTGTCATTAATAACTCCAAGAAAACTTGACTCCCTTCTGGGTTATCTTGGTAAGAAGGTTTGAAAATCATGATAAATTTCTCACCAATTAGAGATAATATCCAAATAACCCCAAGAAGCTACGGATATCTGTTACTGATGTTTGACTCAGCCATCACTCAATTGCATCTGTCTTGGAGGGATCCACATATATCCCATTGCACGTTATGATATGACCCAAAAATGAGACCTCCTTTAACTAGAACTCACACTTTTTATACTTTTCAAAGAGCATCTCCTTTCGTAAGGTCTCCAGTACAGTTCTTAGATACTCCTAATGATCCTCCTTGGTTTTGGAGTATATTAGAATATCATATATAAACATGACCAAAAAATTGTCGAGGTAATATCTAAATACTCTATTCATCAATTCCATTAAGATCACTGGAGAATTAGTGAGTCTGAAATGCATTACTATGAATTCATAGTGCCCGTACCTTGTACAAAAATAATTCTTGGGGATATCCTCTTTAATCCCCCTTACCTGGTAATATCCTGACCAAAAATCCACCTTGGAGAAGTATGGTACTCCACGTAGCTGATCGAAGAATACATCAAGATCTGGAAGATGATAGTTTTTATTTATCATGATTTTGTTGAGCTCACGATAATCAATGCAAAGGCGCATTAACTCATCCTTCTTCTGGACAAATAGGATTGGTGCACCCCATGGTAAACCACTTGGGTGTATAAACCCTTTATCTGGATTCTCCTGTATTTGTTTCCTCATCTCCTCAAGATCCACAATAGCCATTCTCTATGGAGTCTTGGATGTTGGAAATACCCCAGAGATAAGATCAATTGAGAATTTAACATCTATTCTTGGAGGAAGAACAGGAAGTTCCTCATGAAACACTTCAGTGAATTCCCTAATAATATGCATGTCTTCAAGGATGTTTGCTTCCACAGACTCAATCATTTGAAAATGATATTAGTCCTCACAAGGAAGTAATATCCACATTTAAGATTATAGTGCTAAACAATATCTATCTGCCTCCTTGCAATTCTATATAATTGGGGATTTATTCTTCATATGGAGAGTGATTTACCTCTCACTGCAATTTATGAAGGATCTATATAAGAAAAGCCAATCCATGATAATAATTTCATAAAATTCCACTATAGGGAGTATGATGAGGTTTGGTGGGAAGTTAAATCAACCAATTGTGATGGAAGAGAGTTATATTCATGGGATACAATGATTTCCCCATTTTCCTTACTCATCGACATCTTTACTTCCATAATTCGTGGTGTTGTTGGGACTATTCTTCTAAACTTTTGGGATATAAAAGAATCTGTAGAACCAGAATCAAAAAAGTGTGTTCACTATTCTTGAATGAATCAAAGTGTACCTATAACCACTTCGTTTTCGGGCTTTACTTTGGCGGTAGTGATGGAAAACGCTCTCCCTTGCTACCTTGGAGGTTGTTGGTTTCCTCTGAAAACCCTGGGATTAGGACATTGATTTTCAAGGTGCCCTAGTTCGCTGTATATGAAGAAATGAACATTGCGTTGAGGGTCGAACGGAGTGTTCCTCTCCCTTGTCGCAACCATGGGTTTTTCTTATCGACAGTTACCGATTAGGTGCCCTTCTCTTCCACACTTAAAGCATTTACTCGTCCCCTTAAGTCAATTTACAGGGTGCTTTTTTCCTCCCTTTGGGAAAGTGGGGTGCTGGATTTTCATATCACCGATGTATTTATCCATTGGACCGCTCAAATTCAAGTGCACCTTATGATTCTTATCCCCATGATACCCATGAGATCCTCTGATCTTCATTTTGACCATAAGGGAACATCATACAATTTCCTCAAAGCTCTCGAAGTCACGGATCTCCAGGGATTTCCGTAGGCTAGGTTTCTGCCCACCAAAGAAACGATCAACCTTGCATCCGGGGGTAATGAAAAAGTCAGAGGCATATCATTCAAGCCTTGTAATGTTTTCCTTGTATGCTCTGATGGATTATTCTCCGTTTTTCTTGAGGTAAAGAAATTCCCTTTCATCTTAAGTCAGAGGGTTTACAGAAAATATTTATCGAAAAACATTTTATAGAAATCCTTCTATTCCAATGCATTGATCTCCTCCTCATGCTTCATATTTTTTTTAAATGTCCACCATTTAATATCTTCACCCTCTATATGATAAGAAGCCATGAGAAATTTCTCTTGTTCAGAACATTGAAGGATAGAGAATATCTTTTCAATGGAATTCATCCACTGTTTGGTAATTGAGGGATCAGATGATCGATTAAAAGTAGGAGGCCTTTGTCTCATAAAGAACTCAATTTTGATTGATTCATTCCTTAGGTGGGGTTGAACGTTCCTCTTGATCCATGTTTCTATTCAAATATTGAGTTAATTTAGAGAGTATCATGACAAATTTCACGATTCCTACTCTCATTGGATTGGGTATCTCATTAGAATAGTCATAACAATGATCTTCACATTGGTTGTTAGCCCAAGTCCTCATATTACCAACCATTGGCTGGAATAAAAAACAATGTTAGGGGTAAAACATAAAGGGAAATCCAAAGACAAAAATGGATGACATATAAATTAATTTTATTTCTTCAAATTATGAATTTATAGGCTTCAATCTATGTTATCCATGATCTACTTCCCAACGTATATTCTTAGGGGAATTTTTTTTATTCCCTTTACAACGGTTCATACTAAGATTATGAATTTACCCAAGCATATCCCTTGGAAGGGTCTTAACCAAGAATGCACCAAGGCCCATTTTCATGTACCAAGATACCTAGGGTCAATCCTGGAACTCCTTGTCAGAGTTTTCACTTCTAGATACATATGTTCCAGAGCCGCCACTACCTTATCATATCCATACATGGATGTATTTTATTGATAAACCACTTACTCAATACTCCCCGAAACATAGGGATGTTTTTATTATACATAGTCTTATCCCTAAGGCTATCACTAGGGTTTTCTAATCCTAATGCCAAAAACAACTAAACCTATCCTCTGATACCAACTATAACAACCCTCGTTTTAATTACACACTTCAACATGATTTATTATATACAATCTTAGCTTGATACAACATAAGAGATGAGAGGTATAGTGTATTTGGGGCTTAGGAACATTACATAATGACTTAAAACAGGAAACACAACATATTTGTTGAAACTTCCTTTACATATCCACTATATTCCCTCATACAAAGCATTGCATGGGATAACCTGAGGTCATGTATAAGAAATGGGTAAGCTATAAAGCCCAATAAGGGAGTAAACAAGAAATAACATGAATAATACAATACATGTTATGTAATAGTCATATCAATGGAACATAAGAGAAACATGAACATAAAGGCATGATATAGCATGATTATCATAACATGGAAATGTGATAACAATACTTAACATGGTATAAGCATGTGAAAAGGCTAATTGAACTTAGAGAATGATTAAAACCTAATTGCACTTGAATTATCATGATTAAACCCTCATTTCACTTGAAGTACCATGATACCAATATTTACACAATGCATTTGAGCGCTATCAGGGCGCACCCTTCTTAATCATTTCATTTCATGCATAAGTGTTCCACAAGAATCATATAACATGGATTCATTAAAGATAAAAATTTATTAGATAAAGGAATGTGGAATTCATAAATGAAACTATATAATCAAAAAGTAAATGTGCATAACTATAAATACCCTTGATAGAGAAGTTGTCATGGTATTCACTATACAATGACTTTGTCTTGGAAAATCATAGGGCAATTTCGGCAGCATAACAGCGTGACATAAGAGTTCATACAAATGGTTGATGAGAGAGAAAGGGGTATCTCATCATATTTACTGGAAATTTAAAGTAAGGGTGTCATATAGATACATATACCAATATATGTAATGGAATTTATATGTGTAATATAAAAGAAGTGATTGAATGTAAATGAGGGGAGAGAAATCCATTACAGAATTTTAGCATAGTAATGAGTGTACATGGGAGGAATTAATGAGAGATAAAGGGGTCTCTCAATATTAAAAAATAATTATAAACTTATGGGGGGTCGAGAAATCATACTGAAACATTTTTAATAGAAAAAAATGGGTCTATCAACTTAATGAAATTTGGAATAAAATGAAAAGGGAAGAAACCCCTTACTTAGAACCGTGATCCCAAAGGCTTGGGAGAGGGTTAAGAGAGGATTATTCGGATCTTGGGGAAACTTGAGAGGATTATAGAGAGAGGAGGTCAGGGTATGGTTAAGATACAAAGGCTTTGAGGGAAGAGAAAGTGGGATCTTGGGTAGGTTTATATAGGAAAAGGGAGGGAATTCTTTATTATTTAGGTTTTGGAGCATACACATTAAACTAATAAAAACTACAAACCATCCCATAGTTTTTTCCCATGGTTTTTTCCAAATGGGAGGGGAAAATTATTTTACAAGACCAATGTCCAAACTTATTGAAATATTATTATTTCTTATGTTGAGGTGAGTCACACTCTCAAGGAAATCATTTTAAAAAGATAAAATTTTTTATAAGGCTTAGAGGGCCCACTAAAGCTTTGTAAAATAAATAAAAAAATCCTAAAATTACATTATTTTAACGTAAAAACGAATATTTTCTAAAATTACTTTTTATAGTGTTTTATAACAACACTATTGGGTCATTATGATATTATAAAACACATTATATATTTAAACTGTATTTAATTTTTACCCAAAAATTTGACTCTCTCTAAAAATTATGAAAAATTTACTATTAGATAATTTCAAATTCTTGATTCCAAAAATAATATTCATTTTATATAAATAATTTCCTAAATATGTTAATTTTTACTTTTAAACTAAAAAGTGACATTTATCAACAATTTATGGGTTTTGACAAAAATAGCTTTCAATCCTTAATAAAAATTACAATTGTATTCATAAAAATTATACGATCATTTATATTTTATAAAAAGTAATTTAGTAATAATGTTTAATTAAAATATTATTTAATTCAAAAAGTCATTAATTCATCAATATAGATTTCTTTAATGAATATTAACTAAAAATACTATTTTTTCTTTAAAAACTATTTATAAAGTAACAATAATAAAATGGATGTATATTATTTAGTATATAAAAATATAATACACATAATCATATTTCTAGGGTCTAGTTACATAACCCATTAAAACAATCATATAATACCTTTGGGTAAGGAGCGGGATGGTGACTGACTCTTGGGGTGGCTCGGATAACATTACATCGGTTGTAATCTCTATTAACTTCCACTACTCCTGTAGGAAGTTCCTCTAATGCTTAATGTGTTCAATCTTGGCTTAGGCTTGGTCAAGAGTGAATCCCAGTGACTTCTACTCCTTTCCATGCTCCAAAAAATGGGCTTCGTATGGAGAAATCCTACTGGATGAGGCCATTTCTTCCTTTGTCTGTGTAAATTGGATATGTAAAATCCCTATATTTATATTATTCATGTGTTCAATGTAAAATGGCTATATTAGAAATAGTAACAATAATTAACAATATTTTAAAAATAGAAAAACATAAAACAAAATAATTTCATATGTTTTATATAACTATTTCACATAATAAGACATTTAATTTGATCAAGAGGAATTTTCATTAATAAAATTTTCGGTCATTACAGTTATGCACCTGGTTTCTTTTATATATTGTATGTACATAAACTTTTACATGTAATATCATGAATAATTCATTATTAATGGTATTTTATATCTAAATGTTAATTATTTCATCCTAGTGGGTTTGAATTAAAAATTACTAAGTGATAAATGTTATTGTGAAATCTCATTGTCTTTTCTGATTACTAAATTTCTCTTAAAATAATAACTTTATTAAAATATTTTTTTATGGAAAATTAAATTTTGATTAAATATCCATATTTTTGTGTGATTTATATGATTATTTCTTAAACCATATATCATTTTTACATGTGGTGATTATTAGGAATGTTATTTGATTAACTATGGAAATGTTGATAAATCAGCATCCTTTACTTTGTATGGATATTTGATGGTAAGGCATATTTTTCATGAATTAAATTGATTATTTGATATATAAAGAATTATTTGGACATGTAGTGGTAGGTGGGTCTGTAATTTGTATATCCCCTCGATGTGTTGATAGGTCTCATGAGATAAATTAGTTGGCCAAATTAAATGGGCTTCTACATGTAGTATTAAACATTCTAGAGGATAGATCTTGATAGTAGAGGTTTTCATTTTCTAGAGACATTATGTACAATAATTATGAATTTCATTCATTGAGAATTCATATCCATGATATTTTCACTATGATATTATATATTAATACATTTCATTTTCTGTTTATTATTTAAATGTAATGTGTGTTCAGTTATTTACCTTTTCATATTTTTTATTCTTATTAACTACTATAATGTGTAATAAAAAAAATTTATATAATTATCACGTTATTTTAATATAATAAATATATTACATAACAATAACAAGATGTTAAATCAAATTTTCATTCCCATAAAAATTAAATTAACCTTGAATATGTTACACTAATATTTGGTCAAATAATATTTTCCAGGTATTTACTTTAAAACTTATAAGTACATTTAACTAATAAATTCAATTCCAATCATTAAAAACCTGAATAATATTAATTTATTTATTTTTTTGGTGATTTTATGTCTTTGGACAACACCCAAACCCTAGTGGTGCAACCCACCATTTCATAAATACGTATTCAACTGAATAGGGCATATTCAAGAATATCCTATTTTGTGTGATCCTCTAGGAACATATCTCGATATCAGTGAATAATATTCACAGACCAAGAGTAGAGTCTAGCAACACATCAAGGACCCTATAGAGATAATGAGTCATAGAGATGACAACCAACTTTTGAATATGCACTGTGTAAAATAATCTATTTGTCTTTAATATCTCATAAAGAAAAACACACCCCCATGTCATCGTCATTTTCTTGCATTATTATTTATGATCAAAATGGATGTATTTTCATTAGAAAACCATGGACATGGATTTATAAATGTACTAACATCCTGATCAACTAGTCCTGACATATATTACCTCCTTAACATGGAAGCGATAAATTCTGTCTTTATCATCTGATCAATATCATATCACTAATGACACACCCAATATAAGCTACCTCACCACAGTTTCATTATCATGGTTTTTTCATTACATCAATGTACATGATCAAATTTCACACATTAGTAATGATCTCAAGTTAAGAGAGAAATACACATGTCCATATATAGGAACAACTAATGACACCCCAAACATGTAGTGTTCATATTGGTGGGTTTTCTCTCATGATCTGACTACTAGACATCACCAAGTGTAAAATTCATGTGAAGAAGTATAAATGATTATGAGACCTCAACACCTGAAATTCAAACACCTACTATATCAAGTCAGTAATATGTATCTAGACCATATGACCAATGTTTAATGTTAATATCATAGTATCTCGAGGTTCTCATTATAGCCTGGGATCTACTATGACCTTTTGATATGGTATTTAATATAATGAAATTAACATTAAATAGTTCATGAAGAAATTTCTACACAATAATGGTATGAATCCATAATTTATATCTAACTGTACACATGATATGGTAATAAAAATTACTTTTGGTGTTTGGCCTAGGGAACACACTATTATAACACTCCCACTTGAACTAGTTCCAACTTTGTAACCAAACTTGTGTGTTCTCGCATGATTAATATCATGTTTCTGTTGAGTCGCAGCTTTAGTTTCTGGCTCTTTCACATTTCCAATTCATGACAATTCTACTATATGTGACCTCACCTCCATGAGTAAAACTTCTGAAGAGATGGAATCCCTAAGTATATCACTTTTTTACACTATCAAAACATGACATCTTTTCTAGTAGGAATATCATAATTTACATTATTATAATACTTTATATAATGGGTGTGATTCCATGAACTAGAACAAATCATTAGGTTTAAACACCTCTTAGCTTCCTCACAAGCTGCAACGTACCCTGAATTTTTAGGTATGGATACCAATGGATTCAATGAGATTATCTCACTCATCACCTTAGCTTAACTACTTTATTATATAACATGTATCAATGTAAGACTAGTTTTTGTCCCCAGAAAACAAGTATCCTTTCTTATCCACTTATCAGGTACATATCTGTTATACTTTCTCGGGTTCAAATGGATTGTTCTGACTACATCCCTTATAATACTCCTGGATATAACTGATAACAGACTACTATAAAGTATATCCTGGAAATATCATTTTTTCTAAAAATCATGGAATATGTGATTGTTCCATCGCTAGAGCATGTGGTTCTAAACTCACCACATTAATGTCCTTATATGCCTCAAACATGTCAACCTAGAGAGACTATACTCTGTGGCATTAGAAATAATTCTCTCTCAAATTGTTCTAGATTTTTTTTCAATACCATATCACTCTATATACAATTTACTAGGTCTTTTATCCCATTTGATCTACCTTGGTAGATCTTGTTTCCTAGAACAGAGGATTCTACTTTAAGACAAACACTATATAATAGATTCTTTTATTTTAGACTTAACTAACTTGAAGACCAATAGGTATTTTCCTTATGTTGTCAAACATATTTTACATTAAATGCAATGGTTCTCTCAAAAACCTTTGGTAGACACATGTAAATGATTCATTCCAAATTAATATTCTATAATCATGTTTTTTATATTAATCCTAAACCAGATATCAATAATTTAAAACCATTATTAGAATTATGTGATGTGGCCATCACTTTATGGATGATTCATATAGACACCTTCAGTGATTGGTGGTCATTACATCCAATTCTCAATAAAATGATCATTGAAAGTTGATATGACAAGTAAAATTATAATGGATTTATGCATAATAACCTAGTATAAACAATTGAGCCTTATTGGTACTATGCTTGTACCATCCTTGTATAATATAATTTGAATACCCACTATAGTATTCAAAATAGTAATCCATTTTTCATGTTGGTACATGGAATCCATTTTTGAATTTAAATTGATCTTTTCAATCTTAGATAATTTTCATATACTTCTTAATTATAGGAATTATTATTCAAAACGAATAATGGATCATTGGTTATAGTGAATACAAAACCATTACAATGTTTTGATCCCCCCTATTCAATATATGTATCTGGAACATTCTCATTAAACAATCACTTGTGGAACTAGTTCCTATTCCAACTATATGCATATATTAAGCATTTAATAAACCCTCTTTAATCTTACTCCCACTATCTTAAATGGGATATACAGCCTTTTATAGAAATGTAGTATATCACTTGACTAGAACTTTTCTATAATAGTGATTTATGAAATATCCTGAGAAACTGTTAGGGTAATTACTTAAGATGAACATTGTGTTTTACTTGATGAATGTTTTTTATATCCTAACAAAATATTTTCATCTAAACACGTGACCTTATGACATATTTGATTTCTATCAAACTATGACTCATATGATATCCATTATTCATTACAGTATGCATATGATTATGGGATATCACTATTATTTGACAATTAAATCTTGAAATATAATGAATTTTCTACAACTTCCAACATTCATACTCCTTACATCATGTGGTGAATTTTCTAGATTTTTCGAAAATATTTCATTTTTTGATGAATAGTGAAATAAACTGAATTTTAATTGAAAACTACCTTTTGTTTAAACTATTTAAAAATTTAAAGTATATTTAAAATTGTTTTTAAAGTAAAATTAGTTTAATTATGTATATATTAATCCAATTTAGTTAATTGGAATAATTTTTTAAAAAATTTGGATATAACAACATTGTAAGCTTGTGAACATTTTCTCTTTGTAAACCTTCTTTCGCATAGCATCTTCAAGGTTAATTTTAAATTATATTTTTTAAATTATTTTGATGAAATTTTGAAAAATGGATTAAATAATTGTAATAATAATAATATATATTATGTAAAAAGGTAAACATAAATTTTGATCAAAATTTATAGTGAAACCCGTAAAAATTATTTATCACAGTTAAAGTAAAAATGGATTTATCGAGGGTTAAACTGATAGGATAAGGGATAAAATGAACTAAAAACATGTAAAAATATATATTTTATAGAAATATTAATATTCTATAATGACTAAGTCTCAATAATAATATATTTTTTACACATTTCATGTAAAGAACGTGGACAAACCTTTTTCTTCTCAAAAATTACAAGTGTTCCACCCACCTCACTTATAAAACGACACTCGCTCTTATATATTCCTCACACATTCAAACCATTTTTATTCTGCCAATACTAACCCAATTTACTAAAAAAAATTCCTCTAATCATCTTAGAATCCATATTTTGGGTGGAAATATAACCAAGGGTTTTAGTGCAAACGTAACGATGTTACCCAAAGAAGAGGAAAAGGACTTCAACGAGCATTTTTAATTTATTTATTACTCAACCTCATTAAATTATTATTAAAAAAATCTGATATAATAACCTAAATATATTATATATACTTATATTTTGTTATTTGAAGGTTACAACCTACAAAAATTCCCATGTTCATCAAATAGGTTATGAAATCAATATTCCTGTTTACGGCAAAGAGTCGCCCTGCGAACCGATGTCATTTGTTTTTCCATTGCCACCTCTCACAGTGGGGTATGATAATTAATATAAATATTATATATGGTATTTGTTACATAAATAATTTAGATTAATTATATCATAGATACCTTTTTATATCTATTTTGTATGGGATATGATAACATTTCTCACTTGTACTGAGGACTACCACCTTGTGAAGAGATGTGATTTGTTTTTTGATAAAACTTTACATGGAAGGTAATAAGGATAAAGTTAATGAATATATTTTATATAAATGAAATTTTTATGATATTAATGAAATATTTAAAAAATTTAAATTTAATATATCATTTTTCTTTTTTACCTTTTCACTCTCCTAAATATGATCACATCATTCATTTACGTTTGGACTACCACCGTCCCAAAGCGATGTGAAACAATTTTCAACACCAAACCAAATGGACTCTATATATATAAGTGTATTTAATGAAATAATATATTATTTATTGTATTATTATAATTTCAAAAAAATAAAATTTTACTTAACACCCTTCCATAATGATCATTGAAAAATGAAAATGTTACTCATGCGTAAGTATGACCTACCGTCACCAAGATCAAAACTTACTTCATTTATCAAAACCATATTTTATTATTAGACTTAAAAGTATAATTTATGTATAAATATAATAATAATTTCATGAATACTATTTTTTAGTTGATATAACTATATAATATTCACAATAATTCGATCCTTCATTACAAATCATGAATGAGAAAACACAACAATTAATACCTGAAATAATGAAAATAATTAAATATTATTTACAATGAAGTGATAAGATGTTATAAAAGAATAATATGTAATATTATAAATATTAATATGGTTCATTATTAAGTTAATAAAATTTTTAAAACCACTATATATGAGTTTAAATCATTTTAAACAAAAATGGATGTATGACGTAATGGATTTCTTAACTCAATTTTCATTAATTGGGTTAAACTTTTAGTTCATTGGTTATGCCCTGATAAAATAATGTCTATAATTAAAATTTATTAACTTATGTTTTATTTCCAATTTTTTAATTTCTATTTACATTTTTTACACACAATAAATTCATTGATAAATCCTCAGTTCAATTATATGATCTTTGAATGGGACTTCGTCTCAATTTCTCATCGCTGAGAAAAATTTTCTTGTTATGCATCTAATATCCTGTATATGGTGTAAAAAATTCCTCTTTAACATGTAATACCATTATTAATTAATAATTCATGGTATTTTAAGTTTTGATTTATTTATTTCATCTAAGGGTATTTTTCTTAAAAGATACCAAGTTGTAAATAATGTCATTACTCAATTTTTTCATTGTGTTATATGAATTTTCCATCATCTTTGATATTCAAATATTATGTGTGTAATTTATTTTTATTTTATTACATTTTATTTCCACTTATATTATTTTTATTTATAGTTGATACACATAACCAGTTCATTTATTAATTTTCACTTTAAAATTATGGTCGTTTTAAGGATTTATTTTACAATCTCATTTTAATTAATATTATTCATTCTTGAATTTTAGTTGAAGGGAATTATTTCATCATTTTATAATAAACAAATTCAATTTTATTTTAATCTATTAATTCATGTTATTTTCATATAATAATACAATTTTTTCACTCTTTGGTACTTAAAATAATTAAAAAAATGTTTTTATGAAAAGCCTACTTCATCTCTCCATTCGGTCGAAAATTCATTTTCTTCAAAAACCATATTTCTAAAAATGTTTTCAAATCCGATTTAAAAATTTTAAAAATGATTTACTAAATAAATTTTTAACCATTTTTACATTTTTTGAAAAAAAAATTAAATGAATATTCATGTTATTTTCAAAATAATACTTGGTTGGATTTTATCAAAAAAGTGAAAGGAATATCTTTTTAATGTGTATGAAATAAATGTGAATTTTCATGAATCATGACCTAAAAATATTTTATAACATTATAATTTTCAAATATTATTTTAAAATAAATGTATTGTGAACTTTATTTTAAAAAATATATTTTCAAAATGAAAAGGTTGTTTTCTTCAGGAATATATTTAAAGATCTTTTTATTGTATTTTTATTCATCGACGAAAATAACCATTAATTATTAATCAAATGGTATATGATGTACTGATACCATTCTTGTTATTTCTATGTATGTTTTATTATCATTTCACTATGTAAAGTATTAGAATTCACTTCCTTGATTCATTTTTTTGGTCAATAAATTTTCCTTCAAATATTCAGTTTCTTATTGTCATTAGACATTAAATTTACCCTAAATATATATATTATTTATCATAGAAATTACTGTTACTTTGAAATTATCTCATTTATACATGTATTTTTTTACTTTTAATTTTATATAATTGACTGTTTAAATATTGATAATTTGTATTTTTTTCTTAAATATGGATTTTTATTTATAAGGCATATGGATTCATGAATTAAATTGATCATTATATATGTAAGGAATTATTTTCCCATATGGACATGGGAGGGTCCTGGTTATATATTTTCACTTAACTCTTTTAAGGGTCTTGTGAGATGAATCAGTTGGAAAGCCATAGTTTAAGGGGTTTCTTCTATATACCTACCAATCAGTCTCAAACTATCTTGAGGATAGATAGTGATGATTAAGGTATCATGTTTTTGGGATATAAATTCCCATAATTTTTCATTTCCTTGATTGATAATTTAGTTATGATTATTATCCTTGATATTTTCTCAAATAAATTATCTATGGATTCATTTGAGTCTCAGTTTACAGATTTAAATGGAATTTATTTTTAGTTTTTTACCAATACATATCGATTATGACTTATCCAGTTATTATAGTTTGGTTATTTATTAAATGGAATGTGTTCTTAGTTATCTACCTTTCCATTTATTATGATAGTCAATTATTCAGAAGTAATATGTGTTCATATATTTACCTTTTCATATTTTTTATTCTTTAATGATTATGATTCATTTATTCTTTATAGATTTTGTTATACTTAACTCTTCTTGAGAATTTTACATAACTCTTAATGTGTTTACTTCAATAAGAATCCATGAAATGTACTATGAATGATATGCCAGCTTATTTTAAAGGGAATATATTCTAAAAAATATTTTTTATTTTTTATTTTCAAATGTAACGCAAGACTCAAGTATGTATCTAGTTTACCAAGGCTTATAAACTATTCTATCTTATGGGATGTGAATCCATGTATCTTATTCCAAAGTTATAAAGTAGACACTTTCTCTAGGTTACTAGGTTTTCGGTCACTATAGTTGGTATTATAAATAGGTTTAGTAGAATCCTTGGGAACAATATTTAGGAAAACATATATTATGGGTCATAACCCTATGATAATAATTGAGGATAAGTATAAAATAACACCCTAAATTTTCATAAGGTAGAGATTATGTGATTCTTCCTTGAAATACATCCTTGTATGAATACTACAAGTTGGAAGGGTTCATAAACAAATATACCTGGGGATAATAACTCTGAAAAGGATATATTGGTAATGACTCGATCATTACCCAGTAAATGATAATGGTCCTTACTAAGCACTTTGTTTTTCACTCTCTGGGGGGGATTTCTTAGGATAATTAACATTTTATTTACAAACCATTATAATGGATTTGAATATATTTTGAAAATTATTTACCTAGGTAAAAATTATGGTGTCTATGATTGAAAATAAGGTGTCTAAATGGAATGGTAAAATTAATTATCTATGAAAAGGAAGGGAATAAAGAAAATAATTTCCAAGAAAAAATGAAGAGTATGATGGAACGAAATAATTATCATATTGGGGATCCATTTATAGTTCATTATATTAAATATCGGGACTTGGTAAATATCCAAGTTAATGTCCACTTCTAAAGGTTAAACCCTTGACCATGGTCCTATGTGGAAATAAAATAGATGAATTATTTTTGTATTAGGATTCAAGATCTAAATTATTGAAGTATTTTACCAATGGTATTTTGGTTATAAGAATCATAAAACATCTAAGGATTCTGATAAATTTTTTAAGCATATGTGTATTCATTAACTGATGATTTATAGATACCTTATGGGATTTATGAGTTTAATATTGATCATAAGATCAAAGTATTAAACCCACATTTTATGTTATATGTGATGGGATTCTACCAAGATTGAGGATATTTTAAGAGATATTTATGGAAAGTATATATTTTAGTGTAAAGTCACTTGATTAATAATAAATTTAAATTTTATAGACATAATTTTAGAGTCGTTGATGACCTTTAGGGTTGATATGATCATTAAAGAAATTATAATAGTAGATAAATAAGATTATTATAATTTTTGTTAAAAATAGATTGTATTGAAAACCTTAGTAAAAAGGTTATTTAATGATTAATTTTATTTCAAGGATTCCCATCATATTTTTTCTTAGAATATTATATGAACTATATTAATATAGTTTAAAATAAAAGGAAAAACGGCATGCAATGTTAAAACTAGTCATGTTCAGAAAGGCCATCGGGCTTAAACCCATGAATGAAGGATGATAAGGGTTTAATGACTACCATTTTCCTATGTCATATCCTTGTTAATATGTCATCAGTTAAATGATTTTACAAATAAATATTAAATATTAACTAGTGGTGTTACTATTTAAGAGTATAGATTAATGTATTATATTGGATAACTTATGATAACCATATTAGTTTAGTAAAATATTTATAGACATATAGAAATACTTTTCACTATTATATGGATCTTATAATCCATTAAAAGTATATTTAATTTTTTCAATAATAAAAAATAATTTTTTCATTTCTTGGAGTAATTAATAAATTAAAAATTGATCAAATCTCAACCAAATGATGAAATTGTTCTTAATGAATAGAAATGTACCAAGTAAGAACATTTTTCTTATATTCTTAGACAATAAAATATTTCCCCAGGTTTATGTAAAGGATTTTTTAACAAAATTTTTATCCTATTACATTCACATCCAATTAATAATATGGTATTTTAAATCTTAAAAAAAATTATGGTTTTTAGGTCCCTTACTTTCCATTAATCATTCGATTTCTTGGGGTCAATTACATCCATCTGTCTCTATAGTTATCTATGATTTGATTCCATGTATATATATATTCACTTTTCACCAATTTTACATTACATGGAAACCTATTTATGTGTTATCCCATATGAAAATTGTACTTACCTTTATGTCTTATTAAGAGGATGTTTTATTAACAATTTAAAAATGTGGTTTTTTCAACAATAGTATTTCTAAATGTCAAACTCTTAATTTATGAGATCAGGTTTAAATTTTGAGTATACAATTTATTTAGTGTGGGGTGAATTTGACACCCTAAAATTAAAGATAATAACATTATATTAATTAAATTTTGGGATATGAAATACAGATATTAGAATAGAATCTAACACCCAAGTCTTTTCAAAATATTTATTTTTAAATAAATTTAATCCCTCTAATATCTTAAAGAACTCACAAATCCAAATCAAAATAATCCATAGTTTAGTAAACTATTATGACCTAGCTGTTAAGATTGTGGGTATGGATATTCCTTAATAAATTATGAAAATCATGGTCATATTTTGATTATAAATAAAAAATATATCATTTAAAAGAAAAATATGTTTTATCTAAAAATTTATATTCCTTCTAAAGATTGAAATAGTTTCCCTTTACGCACATAAATAAAGAATTATTTTTAAAAAATTTAGAAAATTTCCATGATAAAATGAATATAATTTTTTTAACCAACAAATAAATATAATCCAATAGTTAATTTTTATAATTTTTATAAAAAATTTCATTTTCTTAATGAGTATTGAAAAATAAATAATTTTAATTGAAAACTAGCTTTACATTTAAATTATTTATAAAGCTAAAATTATATTATAAATATTTTTTAAAGTAAAATTTATTAAATTAGATACCAATTCATCCAGTTTATGTCATTTGAATCATTTTATTATTTAATTTTTATGTAAAAAACTTTTTAAAATTTTGAACATTGTTTCTTTCAAAACATGTTTTTTCACTGTGTTTATAGGATTGGTTTTCAATTAGATTTTTTCAATTATGTGAATATAATTTATAAATATGGATTATATATTTTTTATTAGAATAATTTAAATAATATAATAAATTTAACTTAATTTTTGACAAAAATTAATAGTGAAAATAGTAAAAATTACTTAATACAATTAAACTAAAAATGGATTTATCGCGGTGTAAAACTTAAAATATAAGGGTTAAAATGACATAAAAACATGTGTAATATACATTTAATAGAAATTTTTAGACAATATAATTAATAAGAATAAATAATAATCAATTTTTAACAATTTTTTATGTGAAAAATTTGGGTACACCTTTTTCATTTCAAAAATTACAAGTGTGCCACTCTCCTCACTTGTAAAAGGCCACCCACTCTCCTCAATTATTTACACCTTAAAAAGTTTTGGTTTGGGCAAGGCCTACCCAATTAACTTTCCAATTTTCCTTCTCTCATATTGTAATCTATATTTTGGTCATAAATCCAACTTATGAAGGATTTTTGTGCAATCCTAACGAGGGTACTCGATAATGATGTAACGCTCTTTAACAAGCAATTTTTTATTTCTTCGTCCATCTCTTTAGATTATTTTCAAACCATTATAATATAATAATATAAATATATTAAATATAATAATATTTTATTATTTTATTATTTTATGTTCCTGACCTAAAACAATACCCACTTCGATCAAATGGGTTATAAAAACATAAATATTGTGTGTGGTGTACTACCGCCTCATGAACCAATAGAATTCATTTTCCCATTATCACCTCTGAAAATTGAGTATAATGAAGGATATAAAGATTATACTTGATAATTATAGAATATATATAACTCTGGAGTCATTATATAATATATACCTTTTTACTTTCCATCTCACAAGTGATATGATAATGTCACTTGTCTATACGGCGGACTAATACCTCGCAGAGCGATGTCATTTTTTTCTGAAACGGTTTACATTAAAGATAATAAGGACAAATTAAATGAATATATATTTCATGAATGATATATTTATTATATTAATAAAATATTTATCATTATTTAAGGATAATATATCATTTTATTTCTTACCTTTTCACTAACTTAAAGAAGATAACATCGTTCATGTACGTGTGGACTACCGCTTTCATGGAGCGATGTGAGTCTATTTACATCGCCACACTACATACATGATATATATAAGTATATTTAAATAACTACAATAGTTTTTATAGTATTATTCAAATTAAAAAAAGGTTAAATATTACTTTCCACCTTTTTATAATCATCTTTGAAAAATGGAAACATTACTCATGCATACGTAAAATCTACTGTCATCATGATCGTAACATACTTCATTTCTCAAACCCAAATTTAATAATTGTTTTTAAAAGTAAAATTTATTTATAAATATTATAAGGGTTTCACAATTACAATTCTTGATAATATTTTACTTTATAATATACACAAGAACTAGATATTTCATAACAAATCACAAATGAGAAAACAAGGCAATTAACACAAAAATCAATAAAAATAATGATATATTATTAGAGAACAAGTAATAATATGTTATATAAGTATAATATATGGTATTATAAATATAAATTAGTTTTTTTAATAATTTAATAACATGTTTAAACCAACTATACATGATCTTAAATCATGTTTTACCAAAAATAAGCATGAGGTGTGGGATTTCTTACTCAATTTTCATTCATTGGGGTCAACGTCTACAACATTGATTATGTCATGATAAAATTTATTTTCTAATTACCTTTGATTATTTTTTGTTGTATATACACTTTTTTTACATGGATTTTCAATTCATATGAATAATAAATTCATTGATTAATCCCCATTTCAATTATATGATCTTTTGAAGGGACTTTTCCTAAATTTCACATCATTAAGGAATAAATTATTATTGTGCACAAACATTCCTTTATATTGTGTACATAATTACACTTTTACATATAATTTAATTATTATTTAATAATTCAAAGTATTTTAAGTTTCAATTTTAATTATTTCATCCAAGGGGGTTGGAATTAAATGTTTCTAGGTGGAAAGTAACTTTATAAGTCAATTTCTTTTCATTAAGTTATACTACGTTTTCTCTATGTTTGATATTCAAGATTATATTTGGTAATGAATTATTATGATATTATATTATATTTAAACTTTATTTATGTTTATTTACCATTTATATACATAATAAATTCATTGATTAATTCTCACTTCAACTTATTTTCATTTTTAGGGTTTATTTCACTATCTCATTCTAATCAATATTGTTTAATATTGAGTTTTAGTTGAGGAGATTTATTTAATAATTTTCTAATAAAGCAATTAAATTTTTTTATCCTCCATTTATTCATGATATTTTCAAGTAATAATACTATTTTCCACTCTTTGGTACTAAAAATAATTTTGAAAATGTTTTTATAAATATTCAACTTCATTTCTATCTTTTTTCAGAAACTCATATTATTCCAAAATCATGTTTTATAAAAATGAATAAAACAAATTTTAACATTCTAAAGATTATTTATTAAATAATGTTTTAATAATTTTTACTTTATTTAAAAAAAATTCAAAGTAATATTAATGTCTTTTTCATAAAAAAATAACTATTTGGATTTTAATGAAAAATTGAAAGGAATCGTTATTTTAACATGGGTGGAATGGATGGAATTTAAAAACATAATTACCACTAAATTTTTTAAAACCAACATTATAATTTTCAAAACTTATTTTAAAATAGGTTTTTTTAAAAAAATTATGAAATTTTAGTTTTAAAAAAAATTCAAAATGGAAAGGATATTTCCATCAAAAATGTTTTAAAATATATATTATATTATTTATATTCCTAAATAAAAAACAGCCATTTATTATTACTTTAATTGGTATTGGTTATATTGATACCAACGTTTTTATTAATATGGATGGTTTATTATTATATTTCCAAAGAAATTATTAACATTCACTTTCCTGATTCATTTTTATAGTCATTAACTTTCTCTTTAAATATTCATTTTCCTATTATGACTAAACATTAAATTTAACCTAATTATTCATATTATTTATCACTCATATGATTATTTCCTAAACCATATCTCAATTAAACTTATTGTGTTTTACTTTTAATATTACTTGATTGAGCACTAAAAAATTTGTAATCTATATTAATTATTCATTACAGATATTTAATGGTAAGGAATCTTGATTCATGAATTAAATCGATCATTTGATATGTGATAAATTCTTGGGACATGCATCATGGTTGTTCCCCAATTATGGATAGTCCCTCGATGAACTAATAGCTTTTATGAGATGAATCAGTTGGCTAGCCTTAGCTAAATGAGTCTCTGGTGATACCTATTGATTAGTTTTAAACTATCTGGAGGATAGACACTAACGGTAGAGGTATCATGTGCATGAGACATGATTTCAAATAATTAATAATTTTCTTCATTGAAAATTAATTTGTTATTATTATTATCCATGATATTTTATCAGTGACATTATCTCTAGATGTAAGTCATTCTTAATTTTCTGATTTAAATGGAATGTGTGTTCATTTATTTACCTTCAAATATTTATTTTTTGGTATCCAGTTACGATAGTTATTTTATTGATTAAATAGAATTTATTTTTAGTTGATTAAATTTACAATGATTATTCTTTTAAATTATTTAAATTGAATGTGTTTTCATATATTCATCTTTTAATATTGTTCATTAATTATTAATTGTGCTTCCTTTATTCATGATAATTTCCACACTACTTCATTATTACTCTACATTTTTGATTTCCCTTATTTTGTTTGATTTCCAAGGAATACATGAAGTATAAAAAGAATGATATGAAAAGATATACTAGAGGTGATAATTATATTCTAGAAATAAAATTATGTTGTAATTTATATTCAATGCAGGAATCAATTATGTATTTAGTTTACCATGACCATTAAACTATTTGGACCTTTGAGATGTGATTCCTCGTGTCTTAGTCCAATGTAATAAAGTAGACACCCACTCTATGTTATTGGGGTTGGGTTAACTACATTAGTATGTGGTTAATAATTTTGGTAAATGCCTATTATGATGGGAAAGGTAAGTTTACTAGTCTTACCAAAGGTAGTGAGATTGATTTCATACTAGAAATTAATTCTTGGTACACTTATCAATTTTCATTACTAAGTGATATTTATCAATTTCACTCTGGTATTTTCAAAAATTTATGAGAATGAAGTGATATATATAAGGATTATTGTCCAATAATTTCTATTTATAGGATTTTAAAAATATATTAAATGGTATTGAAACACTTAAAAATTAATTTTATAAAAGGGTTATATTTTGATGATAGCTATTGGAGAACACGTGATTGGGGCATTATCAACTCATAGGTATAATATATTATTTTTGTTATGTTAATAATGGTTCAATTTAATTTGATAAAAATAAATTATATAGTATTTATAGACTTGGAATTTATTATTCATTTAATAAAAAACGAATTCATGATATTTGTCATAAATTTTATCTAACTATTGGGATTCTGATATATGTTTATTAGTTTGTGAATTTAAGAACTAGGGACTAATTCATTAAAAAGTTTTACATATATTTTATTTTTAGAGAAATATATAATCCCGTAGTGGTTTTATTTCTAGGTGATTCATATTAATTTGGAATATTTATGTTAGGGATAATAATTTATTAGGATATGTACATACTGGATTGCATGATTATAAGAATGGATAATGTTGGTTAGGGAAAGATAAGTAACTTGATATAGCCTAAGTGGTTATGGTAGATTTAATGGTATATGTTATATCTCAAATGATGAATATGTTATGAATTCCATCACTTACTTTCATTAGATATGAATTATTAAAATTATGATAGTGCAATTGTTTTATTTGGGGATGTAACGACATGAGATTTTAGTATATGTTTTCCTCTAATTAAGTCAAATAGCTTTGGTGTCTTGCTTAAAATTAAACAACTATCTAAAACCATACGAGGATAATATATATATATATATATATATATTATAAATGTTAAATATTCCCACTAAAACTAATAATTTAATTGGAAGGTATGGATAGGAGTAACCGATTTACAAACAATATTAACATACATTTATATATAATGATTATTTTATACAAATTTAATTTTGTTTAAGAATATATCTTTTCATGTGATGTGATTTTTCTAAAATAAAACTAAGTATATTATTTTTAAATTTTTATTTCAGTAAAATATAATATTTATTCAGTCATTCTGTCATTATTAATGTTTTGCAGAAATTAAGACTAAAAACCACTATTATTTAAAAAGTTATTTTCCTAAAAAAAATTATCTATGATTTATAATTTTACATAATTATTAAAGTTATATATTTTATAAGTTTAAGTTGAAAAAATAAATTTATTTTTTTATTTAGAATAATAATATTATCTTAGGATAACTTTTTAGTGTTTTTCTAGAAAGATTGATTTTCACATGAATAGTGCAACATACCTTTTTCAACAATATCATACCTTTTAAAGAATTATTATTTTATAAGTATGATTTTAGAATATATTAAAACCATATTATTGAATAAAAATTTATTTTATAAGTGATATTACAAACATAAAAATATTTAATTTTGTTTAGAATCCTATAATTTACATTTTGGAGTATTAGTGATATTTTTATAAAAATATTATTTTTAATATATTATACATTTAGTATTTTAAAATTAATTTCTAATAATTTGATAAATTGTATAAAATAAAATGGAATTAAAATTTATAATTAGTGGGTACTAATTATTTAATAAGGTCCATTTTATTTTTTTCATAAAAGGATATGTTACCTTAGTTAAAAACTTGTTACCACTATAAAAAATAAAATGATAAAAGTAAAAAATCTAATCTTAGTGTGTTTAAATATGTTTAGAACATGTGTAGTAAAGGTTTTTTGAGGCTTATATCAACCATATCCCTACACCATTCCATTAATTATCAATTTTTTATCCACTTATCTTGAGGTTGACTTCCCATTATTAAATGTTTAGGGTATTTACAAAAAATTCATCCCATTTCACTTAAAAAGGGGGCAATCATCTCCTCACTTACCCTCGCTTCAAAAACACACTAATTTCATACCAAAATATAAAAAATTCTCAAATAAAATTTCCTAGACACCGTATAAAGGTTATTTTATTCTCATAATACCATCCCTAAAAGTTGTAACCCCATTTTCAAAGGAGATAATCTAATAAGTTAGGTATAAATTTATAACCACTACTTTATAATTTCAATTTCATTATGTGCACTTATTATTAATAAAATATTATTACACCATAATAAAATGATAACATAAGTATATTTGTTATAATTTTATGTTATTATAATCATGTTATAAAAATTAACCACCTTTTTTTTCTTCAATTAATAAAATAAATTTCCATTTAGGTGTTGTGTGGACTACCACCTACACTATGAAACATGTTTCATTTTCCTTCACTACTTTATAAGTATTTTACTAATAAATAATTTAATACATAAGTATGAGATTTATTATATAATTTATATTCTTAAATAGTATACCATTTTACTCCTCCCTCTCATTCTATGAGAAATGAAATCCTTATCCATGTGTAAGTGTAGACTACCTCCTCCATCGAATAAATTATTTATGTATTTAGTTTCATCATTTACTTACATGGCTGGCCAAGGTAATGATTTTAATGGATAAATATTCGGTATAAATAATTATTAATTGTATCATAAGATTAATTTCTTAAACTATTGATTATAAGAACAATAATAAATTTTTATAAATTTCATTCTCTTAAAAAAAGCAAACTAATAGAAAAGCAATATGTTCATTATATTAAATGGGTCTTTTTTAAATTATATAATCCCTATAATTCTTCCCAATTATGATATATCACACAAAAAAAATATTAAATAATTTATTTATCCTTCTATTATTGTGATATTACAACTCAGTCAGATCGAATACCTCCACTGAATTATGGTATGTTTTTGTTTAGTTTGGTTTGATCAACCACATAAACAATGCTAAAAAATATCATGAATATATATGATAAAAAATTAATAATAATATATATTATAAATAATAATATATTTTGTTTTTTCCTTTAATGGTAACATTAATATTAACCTCTTTAATTAACATACAAATATTCTTTGTTAAAAATCACTAAAACATACTCATCGTCGATTTCACCTTCCATGATCATATCCAAAAAACACCATATAATTAATTTATAATAGTATGAATAATAATAAATAATGAATATAAGTAAAATTAATAGTATAATAATTAAGAAAATTTAGATAAGAAAAATGAATGACACTTCTATTATGAAACTTGTTCCAAACAATCATCTTTACTCACCAAATATTAAAAATGGGTATGAACTAACTAATATTCATGTTGAGATTAATTTTAAAGGAATATTATAAAGTTTATATATATGAGGAATTTTTTTAAACTTTTTAACAAAATATTTAGGTTTTTTGTACTATATCATAGAGCATATTTAGCTAAGTGGGGAAATAAGGTAAGCAGTTGTTTATCTCAAATTTGAATTCCTTGTTAAAAGTTTATATTATACACAATGACTTTATTTTAATGGTGTAAATGCTACCCTATTTTCATTTTTTATCATGATTATCCTATAATTAAAAATAATAAGTGTTATATTTAATTTTCTACCTCTCAAGTGGTTTCTATTCAAATGTTAAAATGGTATTTATGTTTTCTTAGTCTCAATAATGATTCTTTGAGACATGTAAATGGTACACACCAAGTTTCCATTGTATGGTGTTTTATTTAATTAATATACAATGAATTGTATATACATTATTTCCTGTAATTATTGTTATATAATAATCAAAATCATGTTCTTTTCTTCAAAATTCTTTTTAATAATGTTCCATTCCAATCATAAGAGTTTTTTGTATATCAATTTTTGTTTATTGAGTTATGATCATTCTCTTGAACTTATTTCAATAATTTGGGTAAATACTTCTAATTTATTTTACAATGTTTAATTATGTCATTGTTTACATTTTTTCCTCATAAGCCTCTTTACAAATATTTTATAACTCATGAAGTATGTTTCCCATAAGGGATATTGATAACTAGAATATCTTTTATTTTAGTTATAGAGATTTATCGTGAACATTTTTCATCATTCGTTAGGTTCTACCACCCGGATTTTTGATTATATGGTATTTTATAATCCCCTCTTCATATATTATTTTTTAATACAATGCAGGTTTTATTACTCTTTTTATAATTCAAGTTTTCAACAAAGGTAATTTCGAAGTATTAAAAAGGTTCCTTTAATAATCAAATGTTTTATATTTGGATTCTCATTTCATATAGATTAATTATTACATTTTTATGGACCCATTTTTTGTGATTCATTTTAAAAGTTAAAATTTTCAAAAAAAAATTTACCTTTTAAAATGTTATTTTTTAAAGTGACATGAAATATATATTTTACATCAATGTTAAAAAATTAAAAATCTATTTTATATTTTTACCACAATTTCACTTTTTTATATTAAAAAGGATTTACACTCATTATATTTAAATTACATTATTTTTTCTCTAATAAATATATATTTATAATTTGAGGGATTGATATTATGGTACCAAAAAATTAAATTCTTGATCCTTCTTGTGTGATACCATTCTAAGTATTATTTTTCAAGGATTTTTTCATATATATCAATATCTTTTTTAGTTTCTTTTATTACACTAGGGACATATTCTTTTTCCAAATAGACCTTCTTTCTCAGAATGGACTGTGTGATGTTTTTTACTATCAAATATATGATCCATATATGCATTTTTCTTTCTTAACCATGCACCGTGAGTTGGTAAAACTATACATCTAACACATTTTTTTTAATAACCAATTTACTATTTCTTTGATTGAATGATGTTCACCTAGATTATATTCATCAATTAATTAGGGAAATTATTGAATTCATTCTATACCCTTTATCTATATAATTTGTATACTATATGCATTAGAGTCTTTATAGAATGGAATTTACCTAGAATGATACTGAATTTCATTTCATGTAAATTTATTTTCCATGGATTTGTTATGTTATGATTATCGATGGAATTATTAATGAATTCAGTCTGTGAATCAGATTGAAAATGATATCAGACCCATTTTATTTCGATCGGTTTTTTATGATTTGTTTAATGAAACCAATTTTCATTCCATTGGTTATTTATTTTATAAAAACGAAATTATTTTCATTTGAAAGTTTTATGAAACCCATTACTATTCATGTGTGTTAATCATATGATTGTTAGATATTTTCTTACAATGCAATTCTATATAATTAATCATTTTTAATGATTAGGGACTATATTTACATCCAATACATTGGGTAAAGGATTACATCTCATGAAATAATGGTTAAATGAGTAGTAATGGTTGATAAAATATGGTAAATAGGCTATAATACGTATTCTTTTATAGGTAATAGGTGAGTAAATCATGGTCCACCGATGGAAACAAGTGAGTGAATCCAAATACACTAATGGAAATAGGTTTTTATACCTGGTCTACTATGTTATGATATCTATACTTATGGATGTGCCAAAAATATCAAGTATTTCTTATTTCCATGATATACGGAATTTTCATGAATTAATATTATGTTATTTCCTAATTTATAATATATTCTATATTGGATATTACCTTTATATGTATCATTATTATATCCATATAATTATCTCACGATCACTTTTGATCCTTGATTATTATCACTTATGTTTACCCATAATGAACATCCAATCTTACCTCTTTTTTATATTTATTTCTCCCTAGGATATTAAGTAAAAACATATGTAAGATATGTCTAGAATGGTATCTTATATGAATAATTTGGGGGATATTTTGAAGAATTTTTATGGATTTAGTAGTTTTTATATATTTGAAATTTTTTCATTAGATGAGAAAGATATGAATTTTGTTAGTTAATGTTTTTTCCTAATTCTTAAAAAAGAATTCACCCCAAATACCTTTCTAATTGAATAAAATTAATTATTTTATTTTTGTTTTTTAATTTGAATGTTCATCTCTATGGGATACTAGATATATATATATAGTAATTTAAAATGGAATTTGATTATTTCATTCAAAATAAGTAACATATCATTTTCATTGAGTAACATTAAAATCTAAGAATTCATGATCTATTAAGAAAATTAATTTCTCTAAAAATAAATGGGGAAATTTTAATGTAATATTCAATAAAAAGTATGGTCATGATGTTGGGGAAACTCATTCATGTAATATATATTAAATGAAAACATTCTCATCATAATTTTGTAAAAAATTAAAAGATAGTCATACATAAGTCATCTAAAATGATTCATTTTAATAATTTCTAAAGAAATTCAAAGGGATTAAAAAATAATATTTCTGGAAAATTTATTTATATATCAAAACATATATAAATCATTTTTAATAATAAAATCCTGGTAAAAAAATTGGTCCAAAGAGGAAATAAATTTCAGTTTTATAAAAAATATTTTCGTAATAATTTGAACAACCAAATAAAAAAATGGTAATGATGCCTAAAAATTATATTAATAACCAATTTAAAATAAAACTAAGTATTAAAGGTTAAATATCCTATAATTTCCTTCACTAAAAATTTAGTATAGGTAATCGAGAAAAGAAATGAGATTGTTTCACTAACCCTTAACTTGGGTGTCATATTTTTCCATATACATTAAAACCTACAATATAAAAAATATAAATTTATTAAAAATTTATTAAAGAAAAGTTTCCTCAAACATATTAATATATTCCATTCCATTGTAGTTTATAAGTACCCTTTTATTAATAACTCTTCATTAAAATCATTATTTGGAGAAAAAAACTTATTCAATTTCTATGAAAGTCTTGATTTGATGGTTGCACTCCATTCCCCTTAGTATCAGCTTCATGATTCTCAAAATCTTAATCATTACATAATTATCACATTTATTGATTATATTCACTTTTATTACTATTCAAATAAATTAGTGATGAGAAATAAATTATATCACTTCGTGGAGGTGGTAGTCCACATGAATGCATAAGAAATGTTATCGGGTTATAACAGATGGGAAGGATATTGAAAATGACTATAACATTATCATAAAAACATGTAATTGGATAAAATATATGGATTTAATCATGTTAAATTCATTATAAAACATTTTTATTAGGTATAATAATAAATAAACTTGGAAATTATAGGTAAGAATATATACACCTTCTCTGGGTATCCTTTATTAAAACAAATCTTAAAGATTCTTGGATAGATTTTCTAAGAATACCATCACCTAAAGGTCATATATAAGGATTTTGGTAGAGAATATAGGTATATATTGATCTAGAAAAAGGTATCAAGTGGTGTGAGGATGGAAAGAGAGGGGTTTCCCTCTTATAAGTGAGAGGAGTGGAACACTTATAATTATTAAGAATATTAAAAAATAATAAATCCAGTATAATGGTAAAATCACTCCAAATTAGATCAACATAAATATATAATGTTATATTATCTAAATTATTCCCAAAAATTAGATTTATACAATTTTTTTTTTGTCATTTTATCCTTTATCTCTTTATTTTAACTACTTCTTACCAATTTTAACATTTACCCGGGGAACAAATTTTTTACCACAGTTACTATTCAATATGAAAAATAAAATCACTTAGTATTATAAAATAACATATTCTGATTCCAAGTATGGAATAAATTATAAAATATTTAATTCCAATAATTTATAGAAATTAATTATAACTATCATGCACAAAACCTGTAAAAAGTTTTTAGATAAATGAATTATTAAGTATAAAACAAGATTTCATCCAATTCCTTGAAAAGTAAAAAACAATTTGATTAATGTTAAATTATTTTTTGAATAAATTATCTACATATTTCAGTAATATTATTCATAAATAAGGATTAATTTAATTTATTAATATTAAACCACATTGATCACATAAAATCATCACTTTATAACTTCAAATGGTCATATTTTCATTTCTAAACAATTGATAACTAATGAATTGATTTTATACATGTGTAAAAAAATTAATAATTTTAATACTCTGAATTAATTTCTAAATAAAACATAAATGAAAAAAATAATGTTCAGAAAAAATATTTCAAAACAGTTCTTTAGGCCAATAGTATTCCCCATGTGATTTAGAAATAATTTTTCAATAATTATATCTCATTTAAATACCATATAATGTTCTAAATTTTATAATATATAATAATTATTAATTGGTTTTAAAGGTTTTGTACTCCATAGGTTATTCGACATAAAAAAATTATTAATAAATAAATTCTAAAATCCAAGGGTGTTACATGATTCTTTAAAATATACAACTGATGGGTGGTGGAATCAACTTTCATCATATTTTAACAAATATTTGGATATAATCATTTATCTATTTATTATTTTCAAGTATTTTATAGAAACTAATGAAATTTAAACCCTGTATAAAATCAATATTCATAATTTTTACCACAAAAAGTTATTATTATTAAACCCCTTCTGTAATCATATAAATGAAATTAAATGAATATACATATCAATTAATTAGATTAATATGATCTTGATTCATCTATGAATGATACATTCCAATACATTAAAATTTCATACAGAAACACTTTTCTTAATAACTTTAATGTATGATAAATTTTCAATATATCATTCTATGATTTTGAACTTCTATATGTCTAAAACACTTATAAAATATATATTTGGTTTCTCATACATATCAAATGATAAAATTTTAATTCTG
Organism: Viscum album; assembly: GCA_963277665.1. Lineage (NCBI taxonomy): Eukaryota > Viridiplantae > Streptophyta > Magnoliopsida > Santalales > Viscaceae > Viscum > Viscum album. The sequence continues at coordinate 1,628,869,382 of OY728157.1, read as the reverse complement.
TAATATAGATACCTGACATGAACACTCCATGGATTTTTGAAAACTTTTATTGTATTCTATATAATCCTATCATATGGAATTATTACACCATCTCCCAGATAACCCTAGGTTTCAATGACTCAAGGTATCTTCTTGATGAAAAATCATTGAACTTTTAAATAAAATTTTCTCCTTACTATTTAAACATTTAGAATTTAGTACGAACCAAACAAACTTATAAAATAAAAATCATATTCCCAATTCGTCTATTTTCAACATATTGATAATATCATGTATAATTTTCTTGAATTCATTCACATTTCTATGAAATTTACATAAATGATAATTTGATGAGTTCCCTAACTGAAACCATCCATTTTACTCCCACATTAAATAATGTAATAGAATTTAAATAAAACTATACTCTCTGTATTTAAAACATCTATTCAATTTTATTAATGAAATTTTGATTAAATAATTTTCTTGAGAGAAAAATGATTTAATATACATCATATGAAAAATTGAGCAAAGCATGAAGAATATATGTTATCAATGTTGTTACTATTTATATATATTTTTTAGATCTGATCTTTAATTATTTTATCTTTCTAACACTTTTTATTTTTTAAAATTAGGTAAAACATGTTGTGGATAACATATATATGTCATAAAATTATTTTAGGATACTATAACCAATACATATTTGATTAAACATTTAGTCTCACCATGTCATTATCATATTTGATTGTATTAAATACCATTTGTAATATCCTATCATATAGCGTATATGAGACAAAAATTCATTAAAATATTGATTTACCCAATCATATCGAGTACTTTAATAGAGAATAAAATTAATTTGCTCATTATTTCATCTAATACTTTTGAAGCCTTAAATAAATTTTTTTATACATCCATAATCATATTGATTGACCTTTTAAACAATTTAAACAATTTACTACTTGGTGAGGAACTATTCTGAAAGATATGATGCTCCATAATAACTTTTCATATCCCACCAATATTTCTTATGAACTTTTAATATGTTACCAATTTTATGTGTAGTATACACAAAGATTCTATTTACATGGATTAATATAAAAGTTTTTTTAGTAATGGCGATACTATTTATCTATAATAGAATAAATTTTATAGATAAGAATAATTTTGAACCATTTAATATGTAAATTTGGTAAATTAGCTCCCACTAAAATATTAGCCCCTTTTTAATCTTATTGTGCTCACTTGTGGGCCCAACTACAAATCTCGCTTGGAAATGATTTTGATTTCATTTTTATCTCACCACATAGCAACTTAGGTAGTTAATCTTCCAAATCATATCATATATGACACTTAGATATATTATATTATAATTATTTATCCAATACACTATATGGATAAACCCAACTCTATTCCTCTGGTACCCTATAACCAATTAGGATTCCAAAATAAGAGTAACTCAAAGCTACTTACAACAACAAGATAACACAAAATAGTCGATGGTAACTTTTTTAATCATGAAAATGACCTTAAATAAAATCTAGAGTCACATATTACTTTCTTTACTTATAAAAGATAATCTAGTAGAACCTTGTTAATTATGAAACTACCTGATAAGATTATCGAGGTCTTGAAAATTTTCACTTTATAAGGAAATAAAAACCATGTATTTTAAGGGGGTTAAATCTCACAATATTTTCAAATGTTATTACCTTTTATTTTTTCATGCTTCTATTAATTTAGTTTAGTAACCTATTCCATCCACAAAACCATTATGTTCATACCATATTGATGTGTAATCCTTTTCACAATACACAAGTTTATTTTACTCACCAAAGATATAATTAAAGTATATTTATACATATCCAAATCAATAATATTAATAATGTATATGAAATCATCATGAAAATTCATAGAGTTATACAAAATTGATAGTCTAGAAAGAAATAATAAGGGAGAGAAATATAGTTAACCCCAATATCCTTTTTACATAATGGATAAGCATCCAAGATGATAGTTAGTCCATCCCTAAGTATATACACCAAGGTATAATTTACTCAATAGATAATTCAAATCATGATATCTCCAACAGCTAATATTTAAAAACTATTCCCAGTAAATAAATTCAAATTAAATACTACAATTAAAAACTGATATTATAGTAAATGAAAAACTAAATTTTATAGGGAAATACTTAGAATGTAATGTAATGCCCAATCCCTAGAAAAAATTTAATAATTTAAATAATGCATAATCATTCATAATATAATAAATTTATAGTTTTTAATATAGTTGGGAATATCCATTAAATAAACAAATAATTCAAGATTTTTAAACCTGAGATAACTATTTATGGATAATTCATAAATTCAAAAAATTATAAAATAATTATAATTATGTTTATCATTATATTTATTTCATAATTATGAACATAAATATTTTTAATTTATTTAAATATAAAATCTTTAATATTATTTATTATATGGGATTTTATATTAATTGTATGATTTTTTAAGATTTATAAAAAAAATTCAATTTCTATTGTGTAAACATATTATATTATTTAAATATCAAATAATTTTTATTTTTTAAAACATGATCATATAAATCATCAAAACTTTTTTGATGTGTTTTAAATAATATATTAAATAAGATCCTTTAATTTTAACAATTCAAATTAAATAATTATAAAAAAATAAACCAAAATACAAAAATTTTATATTTTGGACTTATTTATTTAATTTAAAAATCATTATAAATTGCCCTATATGATTTCTAGGTAAACATTTTATTTATAAGTCATATGAAGTTTCATGTAATTTTTTAAAATGTATTTTAAATATTACTATTTAATATTTATGGAATATTTTATAATAAATTATTCATAAACATTTGTTATATAATGAAAACAAATTTATTACTAATTAATTAACAGGCCCTATCTCAGTTAAAAAATATTAAAAAAATTACCTTTTATAATAATTTATATAAAATTTGTAAATTATAATCAAAATTATCAAAAAATATAAAAATTAATTTTTTTATATATTTAAGAGAGAACCCCTTTTGATTTAAAGGTAATTTCATTTACCATTATGAAAGAAAAATTATGTATATGTAAAATTTATTTTACAATTACACAGAACAATTCTGTACAAGGGTAAATTAATTTACGTTTACAAGGAACCATTCAACCAAATTTTAATTCATAATGAGCCTTATATAGACTATTATATGTAAGGGTAAATCTAGGGGAATCAATCATAGAGATATCTATGTGAGGTTAAATTTAAAAAACCATTATGTAGAACATTTTGTGTAAGGTAAAGTGGAATCAACCCTTACATAAACCACTCTACATATTGTTAAAAATATTTTGACTTTTATGTAACTTTAATTATATAAAGGTAACATGGAATAACCCTTACATAAAAAATTTTATTTAAGGGTAAAAATAACTGACCTTTAGAAAAGTCCACTATAAGTAAAGGTAAAAAATTATATAAAAAAATGATGCTCTATTTTGATTTCACTTCTTCTTTTCAGAAAATTTTTAAAAAATACTAATCATGGGATAACTCTAATACCACTAAAAGGATTTTTTTTATTCTAAAAATAATTATTATAAAAACATTCAAGTAATTAAATACCTTCCATGAGGATCTATATTCAATAAATATAAAAATATTATATAAACTAAAATTAAAAAATAAATGTAAATATTTGTACCATAAACCATAGAGAATATAAAACATGTCAATCACCATCATGGGGGCTTTAGAGATAACAATGAGGTTAGAAAAAATACATACCCTCTCAATGGTTTATGTAGGGGTTGAACAGAATCATATGTCGTACATGTGGGAATTCACTTACTCTAGGATTTATTGACATCTCATTATTCAAATGAGGTTAGAGACAAGTATAATCAGATAAATAGAGTCTCAATCGAACATTTATGAAACACTATGCATCATATGCCTTGGATTTATAAAGCTAGATAGATTCTCCTTAGTCTGTTATTGCATCCACGCATGTGTTATAACACATGATTAAATGACTTAGCTATTTTCATCTAATTATTAATTAAAAATTATTCCCCATTTTTTACACCTTATGAAAATATCCTTAATTATGGGTTTGGAGTAATTTTTTTAGGTAGTGGTTGCATGCCTGAAATCTCATTTCATTCATGTTGTTTAACTGAAATCAGTGTCATGAAAATCATGTTATCATACTGCCTTTTAAAATGACATTCAATGTAGAATTTTGTATCATATATAGAATACGGATTTAGGGTATACCAACTTAAAATACATCATTATAGTGGAAAATAATATTTATAAATATATTTATTTGATAATTTAATTGAAAATTTTAGAGAATAACTAAACACTTACATAGATGGAATCTCTCCTTCTCCTAAAAGAATCCTTCGTAATGAAGGATTTCTACATCCTTCATGGAAACATAGGCTAAAAATAGTGTTATAAGATATTAGAATATGAAATATGTGATGAGATTCATGATATTATTTTATGTTGTAAGTGCTTTTAAGGATCTAATGGAGTCTTTCCAACATTTTATTATTGTGCATCTCACTTCATAGGTGAATAGAAAACCCTTGAAGCTAGAATATCTGAGAAATAAACTGGTTTATATTTTGGGTTTTCGTGATTTTTATATTATGTCAGTCGGCTTAATATATTTCCAAATTACTTTCGATTCATAGGAGGTTAAGATAAATGAGTGGATTTATGGGTATGTTAATATCAAGTCATAGATCCTTAGATTTCAGAACTGGAACCATTATATTTATCTATATCATATAAATAATGTTTTCATTCAGTCCTGGATTCAAGTGAGAGGAGTAAAAAAAATTTGGCACCAAATTATTATTTAGTAAATTACATCAGATGTAGGTACACTAATTAAATATGATAAATAAACGGAGTAGGAATATTATAGTCACAATGTCCAGATCCTAGTTGAATTTTGATCTTAATTCAACATTAGTTTAAACTTTTTATTTGGTCGCTCAGGAATATAAATTTGTGATTAATATTGAATATTAATATGTGCCTGAGTTTTGTGATAATTACATCTATATTTAGTATATTAAAGAATTTTTTTGTAGAGGTTTTATATTTACCAACTATAAAAAGTATGGTCATCGAGCTAAAAATTTCAATCATAAATTACACGTCCTTAATTCATCTAAACCTATGGATTGTAATTTAGGGAAGTATGGATTGAGAAGAGATTATTTTTTTCCATCCCATACATAAAATCCTAATAAAGGAAGTGGTTTTTATCCTTCAACCAGTGCACATAAAATTTCATATTCCTTTACTAATGAGGTGTCTAATGTCAACAAGGTGAGTGATGGGAATCCTAATGAGGTATCTAATGGTGATAGAATTAGTACTGTAATGGATGTTGAAGGTAATGGTAGTGATGATGTATCATCCCTTGATGCTATCATGTAGGGACACAACCAACGGTTTCCCCACAGCTTCATATCAAAGTTTTCACCAACACCCAAGGCATGGAAATTTCTTCTAAAAATACTCCTTCCAACCATTCGGGGGAAAACCTATTGATGATTTGGATGTTGTGGAACCTATGTATGTTCATCAATTAGTAAATTTATCAGTTCAGGATACAATTTATAGGTAGTGAACTTTTAACAAAGGAAAAAAATGTTTAGTGGATGATGAGGGACATCGTAATTCTCATATATATAGAAAACATGATCATGTGGGGTCTAGATTAGAATTTTATTTAAATATTTAATGTTCGATTATCCAAAAGGTTCAAGAAGAAATATATTAGTAAATCCAAATATATGTTTGGGATGAAAATTTAGAGGTACTATAAGAAAAAAACATTAATGTTTTCATAGTGTTAGTACATCTAAAAAATAGTTGAATGGTTTGATATATATATATAAACAAATATATCTCTACTGTATTAGCCTAAATTTATAAATAATCAAAATAAAAAAAAACCAAAAATATCATAATATCATATATACAATTAAATGGTTCCTTATGAATCATTGGTTGATGTTTTATGTATGATATTTGTTATTCTTGGCCAAACACATCTTATGTTGTGGGATTAGTTGTCAGATTCATGGAAAATTTGGGAAAGGGTCACTGAGAAGTGTCTATGTCGATACTCAAATATATTAAATATTTGAAAGAACATGCCCTATCTTTTGGAATGGATGATATTTAATAGGTGTACATTAATTTTGACATTATAGTGGATGTCGATAATTGATGAAGTACTGTGAAATTTTTTATTACTTATAGAGGAACTCTTATTACATGGATATCAATACTACAGTACGTAGTTAAACTCTCTACTAAAAAATGATAGTAAATTTCCATAATGGAATCAAGTTAGTAGGAGATATAATTAATGGTTTTAATACAGGGTCTTAAAAGGAAGAAATGGAATGTAGTTTTATTCTATTATAGTTAACGTGGAATTAATATTTCAAATAATATTGTGTTTTAATCAAATTTAAAACAATTTCAACTGAAACATCACTTTATATGGAATATTGGGGAAGAATAATTTTTTTATTTACAAAAAACATAAGGATGTTATTATTCTATAGATGTGTTAATGAAGGCTATAGTATATGAAATTTAAGGCAATGTTGTGCTTTAATGGGACTTTGGTGATTAGGAAGAAAAATAATGACACTAACTAATGGTTGTGATGGAAGAAATAAATAATAAATAAAAAAATACCTATGCAATACAAGTAATTTATGGTCATCCTATAAAAACTATTCAAATGTAATAGTTTATTATATTATAGTTATAAAAAATTCATATATGTCATGAAAATTCAAGGAGTGATTCTAGAAGGCCTAAGACCAAAACTAATTGATGTAATGGGCAGTAGAACATATGTTTCCTTGATATAGATAATGGATTAGGTGGAAATATATATTTACTATAATATCAAGATTTTGGGAAGTGTTAAGTGATAAATAATATCAACCTATTGTAGGAATAACTCTAATGGATATTCATAATAATATATTAGAATTTTTTAATGGTTATGTAGGTTTTGACAAGAGGGGTGATTATTATAAAATTTGATGGTTTGAATTTTTCACCAGTAATTAGAAGTTGAGGAAAAGCATCTTTAAATAGATTTTACTAGAAATTGGGTTACTCATAAAGATCATAATGTGGTAGAGTCAACTACAAAGATAATAAGGTTGTGTCATTGGGGTCAATAGGATAGACTACTCTATAAATATACTATTGGGATCACTTATTCAAAACTTTTAATCTATGTCATTCTCTTTAATTAGTAATAAATTGTATTAGTGTTTCTTTTGTGGAATAATATTAAATTTTAATCCATATATATACTTCATGTTCTTTAATGTTTTATGAGAATTATTTCATTCTTCCACTTATGTGTGTTTAGGAATTTTCTATAGTAGATCATTATGAATCCTCAAGAGTCACATGATATGGGTTCCCATGTTCGGATACTGAACTTACGTGATTCAAATTATAGATCAAATGACCATGTTATAAATGTGAAATTTTGAATGTGATACTATAATCTGATGTCCCTATAACAATAATAACCATATATTTAGGGCACTCAAAACATAACCCATTTAGTTTTCAAAAACCTAAACTCATTTACAAAAAATTTATTCCAAAAACTAATTACTCTAATAATAACCGATTATATTTTTGAAATTCCAATTTAACTACACTGATATATTTAATACGCATTTTTTAATTTAAAATTTCAAAAATTATATTATAAACTAATGTGAATAGTTCGAAAATAGAATAATTATATTTTATGATTATGTTTTCATTTAAAAATATGTGGTCAGTGATATAATAATAATAAATTAAATGGAGTTTTGATTTATAATAAATTTTTAAATCTAACATCAATTAAACTTAAAATAAACAAAGTAATTTTATATTTTTACTATTGTTAAATGATATATAGATTACAAATTTATCATAATTAATATAATTAGGTACATATTTAGAGTACCCTAATACTACTAATTTAACTCACATGAATTTCCATTTGTTTTTTACTTCACTACTCAAAATTTAAAATCTAAAATTTTAATGTTAATAGAAAGTAATGGTATTAATTTAATGATTCAAGCATGAGTTATGGAATTTAGGTGGTTAAAGTGAGGGAGTGTTTGAATTTTTAGTGATAGAAGAGATTTCATTTTTCATTTTGGGATTTTCATTTTTTTTTTTGAATTTTTAAATTTGAAGAGAGAATTATATCACATTCTAGGACAATTTTAATGTTCGGTAAGTTAATTTAGGGTTTTAGTAGGCTAAAAAGTGGATTCACCTATTTTATTTCACTGAAGATTATACCAGGTAACAATTTAGGGTCACTAGGTGCTCAATGATATTTAAAATGGATGGGGAACCTAAGGTCTCTATCAGGTACCTGGCAAGACAAAGGTAAATTTACAAATTTAAAGGTTCTTTTTTTTACTTTCTGTATAATTTTTCTTCCCTTTTTCAGATTCCTTCATCCCTTAATATTCCAATCCCAATAGAACCAACTATCAATACTTCTCTATTACTTCTTTATACTCCCTACATGCCTCTTTATCTAAGGATTACATAAGGTGTTTTCATCCACTAAATTCATGGTGATTTCTCCAATATAATAAAATGTCTCCATCGTATTACATTTTTTATACCATTTTATCTTGGATAAGGATTTTATGTCATGATTTCACCAAGACATTGTAAAATCACAACATGACACAGTAATTTCCATTTTTTCTAAAACAAATTCATAGAGAGTTTTTATCCATCCCTCCAATATTTTTTTCACAGAAATGGTTTTGGTAAGGTCTAAACAATTTTTTTATGATTTTTTGGATAAATTTGATCATGAAATGGTTCATTAAATTGGGGATTTATGGTTATTTGGCTTGAATTTTTATTCATAGTTATCTAGATATATGTTCCATGGGATTAGTGGTTTTTCTATTATTGTGGGTCTTTATTTTTTATTTATCATTAATATATTGTTGCATACTAGTTGATAGGGGATGTTTTATGTTTAATAGATCATGCCTTGATGATTATTTGAATTCTAAATTTAACTTCTTTTTAGGGTAGGGTGTTCCCAACCCTATAGTTAATTTCTCGGGTATGACTAAAAAATTTCTTCTAATCATTTCTCTGTAGTTTTAAAAAAAATCCAAAATATTATTTTACAATTAAGAATAGATTTTTTATCCGTATTTTTTATTATAAAATGTAAGACTTTTCTATAATTAATACTGAAGTAATGGAAATTATGTTTACCATTTATTTAAACAAATTATTCATATATTTTTTGAGTAATGTGTTTTGATAATTTATTAATAATTCAACCCATTTTTATTTACATTGATTGTTATACTTGGATCCCATTATAAAATTAGTAATCATGTTTCATTGATTTTTTAATGATTCAAGTACTGGGAAATGTTTGTGTTGTTTCTTGTAATTTTTGTTCTACTTTAAAATGAATTCATACCTAGAGGTGTTAAACAAATTCATGTATTTATCATTACCAAAATAGAGATAACCTATTTATAACCACATATATCCACGTCCATAAATATGATATTTATTTTTCATTGAATAATGAAAGGATTAACATGATCTTACCCAAAAATATATATTTTCCTTCATCAAGTATTCCTATGGTGTTCAATTACTTTTACTATATATTTTATGAGTTATAATATAATAATACAAGAACATCACTAGTAATGAGTTGCATCTGTGGAGAGGTGTCAATGGGGCTAGTTAGGCTGAAGGAGGTGACAACCTCATATTCATTCTCGGATTCCTAAAATAGGTGTTCAACTATATAAAATATTGATTTTAATTATTATGGATTATTTTCTCTCTTAAATTCTGACAAAGTAATTATCTTTTTACTTGTATATTAAAATAAAAACATATTATGTCAACTTTATAAAATCACGTCTTATTATTTAAAAAATCTAACTCTTCTACATTATAAAAAATGTGCTATCTTCACTAATAATTATGTATAATTCTGTTATTAAATGTTGAGGTTACATTTTCATACCAAGTATACATTTATTTTCTTAAATAACATTCTTATTTTATTTGGTAAATCAAAGTTTCTAAAACTATATTCATAATTATTATTTCCCTTTATATAGGCCAAATTTAATTCAAAAAATCAAATATATAACATATAATTTGTAAATAAATTTTATTTTGAATAACTATTTTAATATAACTATTATATAATTTTCAACCTTATATAGGGGTTATTATAAGTATAAAAGTTTTATGAACAATTTCATAATTAATCCAATGTTTTTTATCAATATTACACATTTTTTACTTCATTATGAAACATAGTTATTTCTTTGTGAGGGAGGAAATAAAAAATATTAATCATTCTATTATTTATATTTGAAATTTCTTACTCCATTATTATTAAAAGTTCAATACACCATGAATGTCATAAAAAATTTATATCCTTGGAATTCATGACATAGTTTTCTTGTAATAAAAAATAATTATAACATGTAAGTTAGAAACCTGAAAAATTCTATATTGATATGATAGATAGTGTATAATAAATAATAATTTCAATTTTTTATATTGATAAAAAAATTTATTATTATGTTTTAATTATACATGTAGATTTATTTTTTACTTTATGTTTTTATAATTATGCAAGATAGGGCACATGTATATATATTCTAATAGTATAAAAAATTACTAAATTCTTATGGTCAATGACTTACAATGTTTGATGGAATGGGTTTTACCATAACTCAATTATAAACCTTACCAATATCTTATGAGATAACATAATCATTTCATACATATACATTAAATTATTTTTGTTGAATATTTTATATATCTCATAACAAAACAATCCCTAGAACCATAATTCTTTAGAGTCTTCAGAGACTATATACATAATAATTTTTTGAAAAAAAATCATAGGAATATCCCATAAAGATCTTCTCACATAGTAAACTTTATAAACATAACCTACATAAAAACTTGAGTCATAACATGGAGAAAGGAAACATAATAAAGGGTGTGTTTACAAGTTCAATAAGGTTAAATATAGCAAATATCAATCAGTTATCATTAGTGGGAATAAGATAATAAAGAGTGTATGATAACATGATCATATCTTACAATAATTATACCCAATAATTCAAATATCATTCATAATAAATTGTGGAATAAGGATTAATTAAAAAATACATAAGTAATTAGTGTTTGGAATTATCAATATTCAGTGATGTTCTAGGGAAACATATCATATGTTTAAGACATAAGTTAGTGGCATGCACATAAGCATTGAAAATAATTTCCTTAGTCAAGCATCACATCCAAGGATATCATAGTGGATTGGTTTCACTCTCCATTACACCATTTCCTTATTCAAGGTTCACTACCAATACTATCATAGTGGACATATTCCCCTACAAAACTAGGTTCACTCTCCATTCCACTCCTTTTTATCTCAAGATATATTCATCATTACCAAATGAATCGGATGGATATATAATTATAGGCCCATGAACCACATAAAAAAATCATAAATATGGGTGTTATAACTTCATAAAAAATGTATCATATCATAATCCTTATAATGTAAATAAGTTTGATAGATATTAAAATATTTCATCAAATCATAACCTGTTAAAAAGATATGGTTTTCATAAAGGTTTCTTTATAACTTAATTTATCCATAGGGAAAAGAGTTTCATTTAATCACCTATAAATCATCATCACCATAAAAAATATAATTATAGAAATTTTTTTTATCATAAGATCATGTCTCCAATGAAGCAAAAAAATCATTATATTATATTGACATATATAAATAATACAATTAAAAAAGTAATCGAACCTTACTTTCAAAACATAATAAAATATAGTTTTATTTTGTTAAAATTTAAACTAAAAATAAAAATAACATTGAGAGAATAATTTTATGTTAAAATAACTAAAAAAATTAAGTAATATTCAATACATTGAACTTTCATTAGTGTGGGAAATTTTTTCTATCATAAATACGTTCACTGAAAACATTCATCTCCCACTTTTGTAAAAATATAAAAATTCTTTGTTTCAAAAAAAATTATAATGATTAATTTATAAAACATAGTGAATAAAGTCATGGTTAGGGAAACTTTTTTTTTAACATTTAAATTTTTATGAGGAACATTTTAAAAACAATTTGGAATAGAATTGATATAGAAGAAAAAATTCATTGACCAAAGAGGAAATAATGTTAGATTTTCCTTAAAAACGTTTTTTAAATAATTTTAAGTGACAAAGAGATGAAAATGGTAATAATAAAAAAAATTATAGATAACCATATGATATTAAAATAAGTGGGTTTTAATGGTTAATACCCATATAATATTTCCATCAACAAAAATCCAGTATAGAAAATCCTGAAGTAAAATGAGATTATAACATAAACACTTACCTCAAGTTTCATATTACTTTATATACATTAAAAAAACAATATAATAAATTTAATATTATTATAAATATATTATAGAAGAAAATTAATACATAACCTATTATGTATCATTCTTTTGAAATTTAAAATTATCATTTTATTAACAATTTCATCATTAAAATAAATATTTGGGTAAAAACTGGTCTTCTTTCCATGCTTGTTGTAGTTTGATTGTTCCAATATTTGGACAATGTTATTGGTTTCATCGTATCCATTATATTAAAAAATGAATAATTAATATATTTATTCATCATATAAAATTTTATAATTTTTCATATAAAGATGTTATGGATAATGAATCATATCACAATATAGATGTAGAAGTTCATATGTACGCACAAGTGATGTGTCAGTTTGAAAAAATAAAACAGTAAAAATGAAAATAAAATATTAATAATTAAATTAATATATTTATTACATAAATATCATATATAAAAATTAAATCCATAATAATAACCAACAATGAATGATGGTGAGGGAAATGAATCATATCATTAAATTGAGGTGGTAGTCCATATGTATGCACGAGCGAAACTTTCATTTCTCATTTAATGGAAAGGATGAGGAAAATGGTTAATAAAAATTTATAATAAAAATTAAGAATATTTAAGATACTAAATTAATTATTTTATACTTGATACCAGATATTTATGGGTGTTATAAGAAGAAATTAAATTAAATGTACCTGATTAAGAGTTATACCTCTTCATTGAGAAACCTTCAATGGATTAAACCTTAATCCTTGAAAGGATGGTATTATGATAAAAAAAGAAATATAAGATATGTGGAGACATTTTAATAATGTATTAAGGTAGTTATTATCTGATATATAAGGCTTGTGATGTTTGAATAAGATAGTAGAGTTGGTATACTTTTATAAGGGGTGGAGAGGACACACTTGTAATTTTTCAAGAGATTAAAATATAATAAAGACTTAATCTAGTCATGTGGCTCAAAAATTCTAAATAATATAATATAATAAGTATAAAGTAGAAATAAAATAATATAGAAAAATTAATTTAAGAGTTTTTTGATATTTTAAATCATTTTTCTTTGGTTCCCCCTATAAACATTTTTTAACCTTAATCATGATAACAAATTTTCATTTTTTTTAATATAAATTATGAAAAAAGAAGTAAAAATAACTAAATTATATTAATTATTCATATCCCTAATATGAATTTAAATTTATAAGATTAAATTTTAATTAGTGGAATAAATTCATTTTAAAATCATTGTGCAAAAGAAAACCCGACTTTTTTTTAGCAAAATGCATTTTTAAGCATAAAATGGGTTTACCAAAATTCCCTTACTTATAAATTATATTTGATGAATTTTAAAATATTTTATTGTTTATATTATCTAATAATTTCTTTAATATAATTAATAAATATTTTTAAATTTAATTAATTAAAATAAATACACATTGTGCGTGTAAAAAAATTAGAAAAAAAATATATTTTTAACTTAAAATGATTTTATTATGATTTATAACCAATTAAAAAAACAACTAATTCATTTTTTACATATGTAATAAAATATTTATTCATAATTTAGTTAGTATTATTCATACCTTCCAATCAATCAGCTAGGAAATAACTATCACATTAAATAATAAAATTTATATTTGATTGGTATAAACTCGGTGTTGCATAAAAATAATGATATCAAATAAATGAAATTTAATCAAATAGTCTTGTATCATAAAAATATTGTGGTGTTAAATTACATTCTCTTATAGGATTTTCTCCTTTTAAAATTCATAAATTAAATAAAAACAAAAAATGATACTTCTTCCTCATTACATTTTTGGGTTTTCTTGTAGCTTCATCAAATTTATGGTTTCCCTACAGAAATTTGAATAATTGAGTGGTCTTATTCCACATCAATTTATCTCTTTATTATAGAATCTCCACTAGTTTTTACTCATAATATATATCATGCCCCATTTGTATGAACTCATAGTTTAGTATATTTGATGGATCTGGTATTTAATTTTTGTAAAGAGATACATAGAACACATCCTAAACTTGAGAAAGATTTAGTGGAAGTGTTAAAGAGAAGAAATGGTCTGGAAACGATCAAGAATTTTAAAATTAATTATCTATAAAGGTCCCATATTGATATTATTTACAAATCTCCTGAACTTCTTCCACGGAGAAATTTTGAAGAATACCTTCTGGCTAACTTCGACCCCCAAATATTAGAGATAGCTTTCAGTATAACTTCTCTATCGACTTTGAGCTACCCTAATGTAATGAAAAATAGCTCAAAAATTATCTATAATTTCATAAACTAGCTCAATTAAAAATATATTTTTTTATCTAACTTCATCCCAAAACATTAGTTTTTTTCAATTCCTACCATAGAGGACTTCATAAGGACCCATATCAATTCTCGAGATAAAGTTGTTATTGTATTAGAATTCCATAAAAATAATGCATTGATCACATCTATAATTTAAATACATATAAACATATCTCAACATATCTTCTATAATTTCAATGGTCCACTTATAAGGACCAACTATCTAAAGATGATATACATTATTGAATCACAACTCTATATCTAGAGCCTATTGAAGATGACTCAAGAACCTTGAGGTAATCCTTAGATCCAAATAAAATATAATTTAGAGTGGAACATCATGAAATATCACTACTTCTTTAATTTATATCCTAGATATTTTATCAAGATATAAATCCTATTGGATGGTAATAAAGTGTGTTGAATTTCTAAGTGAGTAAAAGAAATAAAAAATAGCATTATGCCATTTATATGTTTAAGGTATTCTAACAATGAAATCAAGGGTAATTTTTTCCCATTTCCATTATAGTGTAGGAAATGGTTTTAAAATCCCAATATAAATCTATTTCTCATCATTAACCTTCTGATAACCTCGGAATCAAGATACATTTTGCAGGATATACACTTTCATGTTATCCCATCATAACTATAATTTTATATCTCTATATATCTTCAAACATCAGGGATGAATAAATAATAATGAACTATGAGCTTCATCTAACAAATTCTTCTCCTTTATTTTATTTAAAGTATATAAAATTGGTTCCTAAGCCATATCATTCCATAATAATCAAGTTTTAAATTGTTAACATTTCATAACTTCTTTTTCAGTTTGATATCCCCTTTATGTGCCTCTTCAATCTCTACATGGATTTGTGGTTGAACATTCATCTCAGAATGATATAACATGTCCCCTTTCATCATAATTCAAGATATATATTCTATAAATCCAGAAATATTGGATCTTTTTTAATCCTAATCATTCGCATAATATCATGTTCTTTTGGACATATATCATCAGCCACCCAGTTTTCCTTCCCATGGTGGCAGTGTGTTGAGCAGATATAATCTTCAATCAATTAATACCATCACCTTTAGGTCATATACAAATATTTATATGTGGAAATATATTTAATGCCTTTATTAATAGTATATATATTCCATATTTAACCATAAATGTAGTTCCTCCATTTTTTAGTGAAAAAAAAACTACTACCAACTCCAAATCAATAGTTGAGTAATTATTCTCTTGAATATTCAATTAGTACGAGGAATAATCTATCACACTATAATTAAATATGATAATACATATAATTATATTATTGTATGGATCATTAATATCACAAACACTTACCTACCATAATTTATTCTATGTATATATGATTTAACCGACCTTCATTTCATCTCCACGAAACATTCCTCATACTCATCTGTCTAATGGAACTTGGATACCTTTAGAGTAAACTGGGTTATTGCATTAGATAACCATGATAAATATATAAAAATTATTAATAGTATCCTACCAACACATAATAAATATGGGTATCTATTACTATGTTTGGTATTCTTTATTCTTAAATAACTTTAATTATGTAAGGATCTACCAATATAACCTCGATATATATAATATGACCCAGGAATGCGATTTTCTCTAGAAAAAATCCACACTTAGTAAATTTAGCATATAGATTATCCTTTCTCAATGTAATTATAACATTACCCAAATGATATTAATTATATACCTAAATATTTTAATATATATAATAATATCATCTATAAAGACTACCCGAAACTTTTCAGGGTAATATCTGTAGATTTTATTCCTTATATTTTTCAATATTGTGATGGAATTAAAAAGTACAAAAGGAAAAAATTTAAATTCATAATTCCCATATCTATTGAAAAAAAAAATTATATATCCCCCTTATTGACTCTCAATTAATGATATCTATATTGATGTTCATTCTTGGAAAATAATTGTGCTCCACATACTTGATCAAACAAGTCATTAATATGGGGAAGAGGATTCAAGTTCTTGATAGTGATCTTATTTAGTTCTTAATAATTAATGTGGAGATGAATTGAACCATAATTTCTCTTAGTGTAAACAATTATTTAACCCTTTGGTAATAAACTAGGAAATATTTAATCCCTTTTAAATATTTTCTTATATTTCCTTCATTAATTTTTGTATCCCAATTAATTTGATTCTATATATATTCTTTGAAATAGGTGTATCACAGGTATGAGATCTACTAAAAATCAAATTAATGGTTTTAGGTTAGACTACGAAATTTTTTAGGAAATACATTATAATAATCCTAAAAAATGGGAATATAATTCATATTCAATTTCCCTTTTACAATTTGAGATAAATATTCCTCTTGAAATTGTAGTGTGACCCATACAAGAGAAGTAACTTCCATTTGATGTTTGTAGTGATCCTCTAAAAAACCCAAGTAATGTTATAATGAATCATTTTCATTTATTATTAACATTAATTAATTATATTACATATATATATATATATTAACTATGATAATATTATGAAATTTCTTAGTCAAAAAGGAAATAGTTTAATTCTTACTAAATTTTTTTACATATATGATTTTTTTTATATAAAGAATTGATATCAAATTTTTAGAAATTTAATTTCTAAAATGAACTTAATTTTTGAAATCATAATACAAAAATTTTATTCAGTTGAGTTTTTTATATTTTTCTAAAAAAATATTTTTAAACCAAAAGTAAAAAAGTATTGATTTTTATTAAAAACTATCATTTATTTTCAAGTATTTATAAATTAACATTATATTTTGGATTAGTTTTAAAATTATATTAGTTAAATTTTAAAACTAATAATATAATAAATGGTATATTAATCAAAATTATATTTTAATTTGGTCTAATGTCATATTTATACTTAAAAATTATTTTTTTTGAAAATCTATTTTTCATCTCATATTGTCAGGTTAATTTTAAATAAATTAATGAAAACTATAGAAATTGAATCTTGAAAATTAGATTTAATATATAGTATTGTGGTGTAAAAATTTAGTAAATAGGTCCCTTCTATATTATATATTATTAAAATAAACCATAGTAAATATTTGACACCTTGGTAAGGGTAAATCAAGTAAATAATGTTAAAATTAATGTGATAAGCCCTAAAAATATCCATAAAATTATATTAATTCCATTTTTTAAGTTTATTTAGACCATTACAATAATTATATAAAATGATATGGTTATTTATATACACTTTACTTTGATAATTACCATAATATAATTTTAAATAAAGTTTAAAAACAAAATGTCACTCTATTTTAATATATGTAAATTTTTTTGTATGGATAAAAGGAAGTTTTGTTTGGATAAATAAATGGTTATATGAAAGATAAATATTTTTTATTATTTTAATTTATTTTTAATTTTTATTGGTGAAATAACTAACAGAGATTCTTACACAACACTAATATAATGTTTGTGCAAGTAGTAGATAAATAAATAAAATAGTTTTATAAACTCTAGAAGTAATATTTTTTGGGTGATTTATAGTGTCCCAAGAATTTTATAGATCAAAATAATTTATTAGGTAGTTTTTAAATTATTACATTTGAATTTATTTTATATCATGATGTTTTTAATTTCAAATTAAATGAATAGTTTCGAACATTACATAATTCATATTTTATATAAAAATATATTTTATTAATGGATTTAAAACTCTTCAAAACTATATATTCAGACAACTGAATGCAATATGGTTGTAATTATCAATAATGGTCCATTTATCTATCATTTATTCCTTTTATATTATCCTTTTTAACCTTTTAAGAGTAAAAAACATTGATATCACCATAATTTTGAAATGGGTTAATAGGGTAAAACAAAGAGATAATGAAAAAAACATAATCTAAACTTCTCAAAAGTTTATTGTTTGAGAGGAATTCAACCCATCCTCACCCTATCACTATCTTATTTATTTTATTTTTATATTTATATATGTAAATTAATTTATATTAATTTAATACATTAATAAATTCCTAGAGTTCCCCTCCCCCCACTTAAAAAAGGACCCCTCTACTCCTCTCTTCCACACATCATTTGTAATAACCTGGGTACCAATAGAACAATTTATTTACAAAATTATTAGTATTATTAAATTAAATTTATCACTTTCAGTGATATATATTAATGAATTTATATGTTATATATTCAAACTCATATTTATAAATTTATCCAATAAATTTAATAGACTTAAGATAGGAATAAATCCAATTTTAACCATAAAAAAGATATATTTTTCTTAAAAGAAATTTTGTCGCATTTTAATGGCACACATGTTTTAAATATAAATTGTAAAACTTTTATAAATTTTATTTGTAATAAATTAAATTGTTAAAATATTAATACCAAAACTATCTTATGGTAAAATTTTTATATTTTTCAAAGAAGTTCCATTCTTTGATGGATCATGAAAATACAAATTTTAATTAAAAACTACATTTCCTTCAAATTTAAATGTATATTTAAACTATATTTTATATTTATTTTAAAGTATAATTAGCTCAATTAAACATAATTAAATCTAATTTAGGTCATTTTAATCAATTTCACCTTGAAATTTGATATAAAAATATTTCAATGTTTTGAGATTTTCACTTTAAAACCCCTCTTTTTCATTGTTTCTACGGGATTAATTTTAAATATAATTATCCTAATTATTTCAATTTAATTTGGAAAAATTGATTATATATTTTTAATAAATAGTTTAAAATTAGGTATTAAGGTCAATTTAAGTTTTAATCATAAAAAACATACCATGTTAAAAATATTATTTACACAGGTATAGGTAAAAAAAGAAACGATTTAATGCTAAAAAGGTAAAGGAATAAAATAACTAAAAACTAAAACAATTCATGGTTTTTTGATATATTTATTGACCCTAACGAAAATTTATAACATTAATTTTCATCCAAATTTATGTAAATTAATTTCATCTCAAAGTGGTTGGAATTATTTTAATCACTTGAACCCACCTCTCCTCATGTATAAATACAACCCCGTTTCGACTAAAAATCCTTAAAGGTCCTAAAATATGTACTTAAACCTCTCCTCCTCATTCTCACCATTTTCGAGTCCTTCTGGTATCACCAAAATACCAAATCTAATGTCCTCAAGGGTCACATGATATCTAAGAGGTAATTTTCACAAAGTACCTCTCTTAATTTGTTTTCTTCTTCTATTTTCTCCCCACCTTATTCATATATCAATGAATGATAACTCAAAAATCATGTATATAATATATTTTTATGCTTCTAATGGAATTTATCTTAACTATTTCAGTTCCCATATCCTCTTAGTCAAATAAATGAAACTACTGTCTAAATTATTTCAGTTTATTATCTCCATGAATAATGATTCTTTTTCCATTATCACCTTCATGGATTGTAATAAAAGTTTAATTCTAGTTAAATAATATATAAATAGTTATATTATTACCTATTTCATGTTCTAGAACTAATATACACACATAATATTAAATAATACGATAGTTGTTCATGATGTTCGGAGAAGTTTCCAAAATAAACTAAACATTTTTCATTCACATTTTATCTAATGAATCATCCTTATGTAAGAAATAAAAATTATTTATAAGACCATTAATACTTCTAAAAGTTCATTAATACTTTTCTATTCTACTTATTTAGTTATAATCCCATTTTACAAGAACATCTAAAATTATACACAAATGAACCGATCATTAAACCTTGAAACAAATGCACTTGAAACCATGAAAATAATGAAATTTTATTCATGAATGGGTCAAAAGATTTTATAAAATCATAAAATAATAAACTATAATAAATAATTTAGTTCTTTAATGAGTTAAAAAAATTATTTAAACCATTATAAAGGAGTTTTTAAAACATTTAATAATTTATAATGTGAGGTAAGGGAATTCTTTAGCAAATTTACATCATTTGGGTTAAACATATAATTATTTATTTTGTCTTCATATAATTATTTCTGAAATTAATTTTGAATATATTATATTTTATTTAAATGTTTTTAATTGTACTTACAATGAATACATATAATGAATTAATTTCATTAACACTCACATTATTGATATGAAACTTCTAAGGGAATTTATTTTTAAAAACCTATTTAGAGTTCCTTTAAAAAAAAGAATATTTTTATTACATATATAGGAATAATATAGTTTTACTCTTTCATGATGATTTAATGTTTTGAATCCTCCGTTAAAAGTTTAAAATTTTATTTTAAAACAATTTTTTTTTCATTTATGAGTGCACATATTTGTAAAAAAATGGAAAGTGATTTCAAAAGGGAAATGTTATTTTCCACAGGAATGTTTCTATTGTGAAATATTTCTATGTTATAATTATTTTACAGTTCTTAAGAAATTTTTATGAGGAAGGGTGGTTCTATGATAAAATTAGGGAATCTGACCCTATTATATCTCTCTTATTCAATGGCTAATTTTATATAATTAACCGATTAGGTTTCTCCTAGTAGATTATAAGAATTATATTAAGTTGATTATTCTGAACATAATCATGATGGTTACTCCAAATGTGGAAGAAAGAGCTAAAATAATTGTTAAATTGATATGGAAAAATATTTCCCAAGTTACCAAATTATCTTTTATATATTTTTTAATGATTTTTCTTGAAAATGTATTTATTTTCAAAAGTAAATATAGTGATATTTTTGAAAATATGATTCATTTTTATGAATAAAAATGTATGTTTTTATGAAATTTTTTTATGGATTTTCACTGAACTAACATTTTTTCATCCTTTATATCCCATACTTATCTTTTTTCTCATCCCAAATCTTAAAAAAACACCAAATTTAAGAGATAATAGAGACATGGATGAGATCAAGGATAAAATTAGGAAGATTTTACATGAAAAGAAACCGTGTTTTAATATTTAAAAGTTCTATTTTGGGAAAAAAGGATATTGTGTATAAGTGTCCAATTTTTATTATTTGAGTTGTTATATATGATATACGACCTAATTTTATAAAATTATAAACCAAAAATATCCTCAGAAATGTAATAATGTAAATTATTGTAAAAAATCACTAGAATATGTAATTTTAATGTAAAGTCCTTAATGTTTCTTTCAGAGGTAAATTTAGATAAATTTAGGGGTTGGTATAATGTTATTAAAGTACCCATAAATGATTATTACTTTATTTTTAGGTATAAATAGTATATAATTTTAAGATTACCATGTTTATTTAACTAATATATGACTATTCATAATGGTATTCCACATAGAAAATAGAACATATGTGGTGGGAAGGCATTGAGAGGAAAACATACTTCCAAATCAGCATCCTGAGATGGTCAAAATTGAAACTAAAGAGTTTTTTTGTATGATTGATCAAATAAAATTGGATATAAATGGAAATTTCATCCATTATTAATATCATCTAGATCAACCATTGAGGAATATATCAGTAGTAAACATCTTATAACTTTTAGTGGATCTTCAGAACTAGTGGAAACTGAAGGGTGGATTAAATCCCTTTGAAATATTTTTGATGTCATGGGTTATTCATGTCATCAATATTTTAGCCTAAATATTTAATTTCTTGATGTTTAAGTCAACCAGTAGTGAATTATGGTCAAGAATATCATGGATCGTATGGACATTGATGCTTTGTAATTGGACGAATTCAAAAATATTATTCATGAGAAATATTTTCTTAAGGTGATTTGACTTCGGAGGGAAAAAATTATTAGAATTGAGGTAGGAGGAGGATTCATTGGCTAAATAAAAATAAAATAAATCATTTGGAAAGGTATTTTCCAAATTTTATCTAAGATATTTATATTAAAATCAATCATTTTTACTCAATATTGAAGCAAAAATATCAAAGGTAATTGGATTCTCTTGAATAAAAATTTTACGAAAAACATATATGATGTGTAGATTAGGAGGAAATAAAGTTTTTTTATGATCATGTATTCTTTTTAATAAAACATAAAAAAAGGTAGTGGTGGTAGTAAAAAGGGAATAATTCACCAAAGAAGTTCAATAGTAAAAAAATTATGTTTTGAAGTTGTGATAATTATGGTAAAAAAGCATACTAGGGAATTCATTTTGAAGTATGATGAGTGTTTTTTAGGTGGTAATTTAAGGCTTATGGATCATAATTATAATTAAAAAGATCATGGTAGTGGAAATAATGATTCTGATATACAGTTATAAAAAAAATTTAAATGTTATAAGATGGGTCATTATGAGAATGAGTGTTTGAAGGGGAAACTGAATGATAGGAAGTATCAAGGCTATAAGCAGAAATGTGTGGTGAAATCCTTTACAAATACTTCAAAAAAACTTGTCCCATAAAAAGAAGTGGTATTATGTACATTTTTTTATTCAAATTATCATGTTTTTTTATAAGGGATGTACATATTATTTCATATTTGAAAAAATTTCCGGTAAATTATAAATTCCACCTCTAGAAGTGAATCCAAAAATTATGGTTAAAACATGGGGGAAATATTAATGCAGAAAGAAATAATAATCATATTTTCATTTTTGTGGAAGTAATTTACTTGTAAACATTTTTTCCCCTATAAGAGTTTTATTTTATTCTATCTATGGGTTATATTTCATTTTACCATGATAAGATAGATTATAGACCTAAAGAATTTGTATTTCAAAAAAAGTATCAATTTTTTACAAGAATGAACCCATACCAATGATATAATCTGAGGAATCCAATAAAATATTAAAATATGGAAATGAATGTTATCTTGCACATATTGTAGAAAATAAAAAACTGTTCATATTAATGATGTGGCTTTGATAAATGAGTATCTTGATGTTTTTTCTGATGATTTGACTGGTTTTATACTTGAACGGGAAGATAAATTTACTATTTAATTAGTTCCTAATTTTAAGGCAATCGTAAAACACCCTTATAAAATAACTCAAGTAGAACTTCTAAAATTTAAAAACCAGTTATAGGAGTTTCTAGATAAAGGTTTTATTTAACCCAGAACATCATTTTGGGGAGATCCTATTTTATTTATTAAAAATACAGAGGGTTCTATAATGTTTTTTCATTGATTATAGATATTTTACTATAATTATTATTATTAATAAGTAACAATTTCCTCAAATTGATGACTTTTTTGATCTGATTGAGGGATCTTAGTATTTTTCGAAGGTTGAGTTGAAATTCAGGTACCATCAGATGAAGGTGGATAAGTATGACATTCGGAAGATAGTGTTTTTGATGAGGTATGGTATTTATGAGTTTTTATTTATTCCCTTTGGGTTAACTAATGAATCTTTTTTATTTATTAGTATTATGAATAGATTCTTCCATAAGTTTTTTGGATTAGTTTGTGGTTGTGTTTATAAATGATATTTTGGTATATTCTAAAAACCAAGAGGAACATGAAAGGCACTTAAGGATTGTTTTCCAAACTATAAATGAAAATTGACTACATGGAATGTTTAAGAATAGTGAATTTTGGTTGTAAAAAAATTAAATCCTTGGGAATATTGATTTTAAAGATGGTATAACAATTGGTCCCACCAAAAAAATTGTAGATGAATGGACAAGACCTACAAATATTACTGAGATTTTTAGTTTTCTTTGATTAGTAGGCTATTACCAATATATTATTGAAACTTTTTAATGGTTATATATCCCACAAACTATGTTAATGTGAAAATAAGATAAATTTATTTTTAAAAATAAATGTAATTATTGTTTAAATGAATTTAAATTAAGATTGGTAAATTCTTCAGTTTTGGACCAATATTCTAGAAAGGGAGAATTTATCATCTATAGTAATTCTTAGTTGAAATGACTTGGTTTTTTTCTAATGCAGAATGATTCAGTAATTCATTATGAATCATTTTAGTTGAAACATCGTGATTTATAAAACCTACACATGATTTTTAAATATCTATTATTGTTTTTTCATTAAAAATTTCGAGGTGCCATTTTTATGGAGTAAGGTTTGAAATATATATTGATCACAAAAATTTTAAGTATATGTTAACTCAAAATTAGTTGAACATGAGACATGGAAGATGGATAAAACTAATAAATTATTATTATTTCATAATTCATTATAATCGTGGAAATGTAAACAAGGTGGTTGATGCTCTAAGTTGAGAAAACAATGTTGCGTTAACCATTTTACATTTGGAACATGGCCCTTTGGTTATTGATTTGATGAAATGTAGCTTCAAAGTTGTGAATGTAGGGACTTTATATGTTTTTTTTCATGTGTTAGTGAAATAAAAATTGTCAAACAAAATTAATAAAGCTCATAAGGATGTACATGAGTTATATCAAAAGGTAGAGTTGGTTAGAAATAGTATCTTTCCTAAATTAAACATTGATAAAGATTGTGTTTTGAGATTTGGGAAGAGATTATGTGTGCCTTGTGATTCATAGTTTATAAAAGAGTTATTAATTGAAGCTTATAGTTATCCATTTTCAGTTCATCCTAGTATCACTATCATTTATCGAGACCTTTGGGAGTATTACTAGTGGTATGTAATAAAGAAAGATATTGCTGACTTTACCAGGAAATGTTTGACTTCACTACTATAAAATAGGCCTTTATCAATGCTAAAAAACCACTGATAATTGTAGCGTAGATAAAATCCATAAGCTTTTATCAGTGATAAAAAAGTGTTGTTAAAGGCCCCCTTTAACAACACTAAAAATGTGATGTTAAAAGGGACCTTTAATAGCACTTTTTTAGTGCTGTTATAGGGGGTAAAATTATGTTTTTATTAGATTTCCATGAGCCTTCACTATTTATTAGTCCTTCTATGACACCTTTAACAATGCTCCCCCACCTTAATAAGCACTTTTCACCCCACAACCCATTTTATCACAACTTTTCAAATTTTAAGCCTCATGCACACCCTTCTAGATTCAAACCATGCACCACTACTTTGAAGATGGAATGCCTTTACCACTACACCATGTTTTTTTCTTTTGTTAAATGATATTTATGTTTATAAGTATATATATATATATAATTATTTCTAAATACAGTTATACAATATATATGTGTGTGTGATATATATATATATACTTATATTTATTTAAATATATTATATATTATATTCATTTACATAAACTAGAATATAATATAAATATATATCTATTTATTAATACACACATATATGTATATAAAAACATTATAAATATATTTTTATAATGTAAAAAAGGGTTATATATTTTAAAAAATATATTTTTAGAAAATTTACTGATTTATATATATTAGAATATACATTTTTATATAAATATTTTGAAATATGTATTTATATGAGTGATTTATTATAATTAAATATTATAAATATGCATATATTTAATTATAAATAAGATTACATCGTGAAAAACGATAAAATTTTAAATCCATAATATAAATATGAATGTATTCCCAAAGAATAAATTTAGTCTTCACCAAAAAAAAAAGGCAATACGACCCCTTTAAATGAGACTGAAAATACATAAAATGTTAAAAAATTGGGGTACCCTGACTAAAAATTCTGTTTTGGAGGACTTATATGCTTTTTTTCCTAAAAAATGGGAAATTGGTTTTATTGTGTCACCAAGGACATATATCTCATTGTAAGTTCAAATTTTATATGTGGTAGATCCCAAACGGACACCTAAATCAAAATTTATAGTCATTTGAAGTTCGACTTGAATTTTCAACTTATTTTAGATATTTTATTTATTTTTTAATTTTTTTATCTTCAATTGATATTAAATGACTATTAATCAGTAATAATAAGAAAAAAATTAATTAAATTTTTTTTTTATTATTTTATAATCATTTTCAATAAATATCTTATATATTAAGTGTAAATGCCTATTTACCTAATCTGAAACATATTTTAAAAAATATATATTATATTTATTTCAATATAAATATATTTATATATTAATATATTATTTTTCATAAAAAAATTGAATTATACCATTATCAGTGCTACTAAAAAACTCTAATAAAAGGGGTTTTTTATCAAAACATCTAAAAAAATGTTGATAGCCCCCCCCCCCCCCTCAGTGCTTTTTTACAAGCACTGATAAAAGACCCCATTTGATAGGGATTTTTTAAAAGCACTAATAAAGGGTGAGCCTTTCTCAATTCTTGTAAAATAGTGCTGATAAAAGAGCCCCTTTAAACGTGCTTTTTTAGCACTGTTAAAGATCCCCTTTAATAGTTCTATAAAAAAATCATTGTTAAAGGCCCCCTTTAACATAACTTTTTTTAGAAATGAAAAAAAGGGTATTTGGTGGTGCTTTTATCTAGCGTTATTAAACCCCTTGTAGTGGATAAGCCCAATTTTTTAGTAATTCTTTTTAATAGGTTAAAGAAGAATATAAATTACTGAAGGGTATGCTTCATCCATTTCTAGTGCTAGAATGGAAATGATAAAACATATTCATGTATTTCATTATGGGATTACCAAATATAACTCAAGGTAACAATGTGATGTGGGTTATTATTTATCAAATAACAAAATATACACATTTCCTTATAATTAGAGATACTATGTATTTAGATCTACTTTATTGAATGTATTTCAAGGATATTTCTAGGTTTCATAGAGTCTCTCTCTATATTATATCTGATCGTGATCCTAGAATCACCTCTAATTTTTGGAAAAGACTAAAAAATTCTTTAGGAACTGAATTAAATTTTAGCACTACTTTTCAACCTCAATCTGATAGATAACCTGATTGACCAATTCAAACATTGGATGATGTGATTCAATCTTTTTTTATTGATTTCCAAGGAATCTGGGATCGATACGTTTCTTTAGTTCAGTTTTCTTATAAAAAAAGTTTTCACTATAGAGTTCAAATGGAACCTTTTGAGGAATTATATGAAAATTAGTGTCAAACTCCATCATTTTGGGAGGAGGTAGGTGAAATAATGTTTTTGGAACTATAACTGGTCAAATAAATAGTGGATAAGGTGAAGATAATTTAGAAACACATGAAGTTATCTCAGAGTATGAAGAAAAACTTTATGGATAATCGAAGGAAATATATTTCTTTTGAGGTATGTAGACAAGTATATCTCAAAGTTTCTTCATGGATAACTATTATTAGTTTTGGTAAGAAGGGGATGTTAAGTCCATGGTTTATTGGAACCTATTAAATCTTAGTGAAAGTTGGAATAATTTCCTACCGAGTCACTTTTCCACTGATTCCATCTTAGGTACACAATGTGTAGCACCACCAGTTTGAGGTATATAGCCTTTTTTTATGTCTTCTTATGTGTTTATAGTGCTTGGGGTGAGTTGGGAAGAGGTTGTAAAATTTTGTAATGGTTATTAATAATTGTATAGGCTTTTATAAGGGTGCACAATTTGAGCATAGTTAGGTGAAACTGTGGGTGTTCTATAGGTAACCTTGCAGGGGGAGACAGTGGGATTCACACCGCCTACGCACAATTTTCTAAATAGTGTGAGGTGACTATGTAGACCCCCTATCTCAAGGCATTGTCTTGATCATGGTTAGTGCACGGTTTTCTAAACCCTACAACCTCTTAAATTGGGGTTTTAAAATCCACGTTCTCTCAGGGTTGCCTCTTTTTATTCCAAGTTTTCTCCAACTCGAGCCTCACATGGGATTTTGGGTTCTCAATGTAACACCCCAACCTCATAATCTTGGATCTGGTGCATTATTTTAATAAACTAGCAATATTACGAGGAATCATGTCCCGAAGGACTGACCAGTTTAGTAGTCTTGGAAATTAGATTATATACATGAATGTTACATTACACATTCATACATAAAATACAACATAAATAATCCTTTGATAATTCCATTATTACCTTATCTTAACCCTTTATATCAATCACAATACACTCCTTGGATTCCTAGGAAAACAAAATATAAGAAAAGGGTGAGCTCAGATGCTCAGTAAGGGAAAATAATTTTGTGGAAGCTATAAACTTTAAGCCAAGATGTATAATAAAAAAAATATGCTTTTAAATATAATCGTGAACATAATATGGAAAAAATAAATCAAACATTACCATATAAACATGCACATTGATATTCTACTAGTCAAATAATCTCATGTAATAGCTAATTTCATAATGAGGGAATGCATAATGTTGGACATCAAAACCACATAGTCCAGACCTTGTGCCAAGACTACAAATAAATAAAATTCAAGAACATATTTTGGGACACAAATTTTTCTCATGAGACCTACCGATGCATAGAGGATATATAGATGGATCCACTCATCACTTACTAAGTCTAATGCATTCCTCATATGAAAATGTTGAAACAAAACATAAACCTTTGTATTAAAACTAGCATATGAAATGTCAATACTTTAAAAATAAACATTGAATGGTATAAAAATAGTACATCCACAATCAAACAAATCATAACTCATTTAATATAGTATTGAATATTGTATTATAATAAATCAATCTCAATCAGGAATAATATCCAGTAAAGGATGTTGATATCAAAGAAAATGATCTATAAAACTCTTTGAGAGAAATATCCATTTTTGTGAAATCATTTAAAAGTCTTGTATTTATAAAAGAAGTTGTTTAAAAGATATTTTTGAATCAAAGTGTCCCATACCACTTTGAAACTTTTTGAAGGACATAACATTTTAAAAGAATCATGTCCATATAAATAAATCCTTAAAATTATTTTTAAAACATGGACATTTATTAAAAAGATTTAGAAAAATAAAACATTAAAACATTTAAAATACTAATCATGCTAAAGATTCCCTTCCACAAAACCTTAAAATATTAATTTTGAAAATATTATTATGAAACAAGTAAATGGATGATAAAATGTTCCTAGTAAATAATTACACATAAACAATCTTGGATAATAATAAGATTGAAAAATTAACCCTTACCTTGTACTTTCCTTCGGTCGAGGGTACATTTAACCTCATATATAATGACCATAGTATGTTATTAAATTAAAACATGATTATATTAATATTTATTATATCATACTTGATTTGTTCATGGATTTATACTACCCATTTAATAATAATTTCTTTGTTAAAATAACATTTCAGTTAATAATCGATTTCTTTATCATACGTGTTTTAACTTGGTATTTAGGATCGTATAACTTATATCATGATTTAATTGATTCTAGAATATAAAAAATTATTTATGTATCATATATATAATTATTATAACTATGTATAATATATTGATATATGAAATGGAAAACACCGTTTATGGAGATGGTAGGTCGTACGTATGCATAAACTCTATTTCCATTTTCATATCGTATTGAATGGAAGTAAGTGAATGAGATATATGGAAATACACACACACAGAGAGATATATATAAATATATCCAGTAGAATTATTATGTCATATATTATATACTTATTAATAATATATATTTATAATCATCGTTGAATGGTGAACGTGTAAATGAATCTCATCGCATTCTGGAGACGGTAATCCATATGTACACATGAGCGACGATATCATTCTACTTATGGTGAAATAATATGTAATTGGATGGTATATTATATATAAATAATCATTAAAATGTTATATTTATTATTTAAATCAATTATACTCATTATTATACTCATCCAAATAATGAAGTGTGGAATAACAAACTACACCACGATGTGGAGACGGTAAGTCGCACGTATGCACGTATAGTGACTTTTTCATTCAAAGGATGGATAGAATAATGAATATGGTTGTACCATATTTATAATAACATCACATTATGTAGAAGTTACGGGTTCTATTATTTTGGTATGGAAACAACAATGAATGTGGAAGTAGAAGAAGAAAATAACTTTGAAAGAGGTGAAAAATAATTACCTCTTCTTCAAATTATTCTTATTGATATGAACAAAAAAGATCCTTGGGCTGGATTTCTGATCAAAGTAAGGAAACTATGATAAATTAAGGGTAATTGGGATTTTATTTTATCAGGTTTTGTCCAAGAAAAATGGATTTGTATATTTGAAATTAAAAGAAGGGAAAGTACCTTTTATAAGAGAGGTGAGGGTCACTATAGGAAAAACATGAAATATTATTTTATTATAAAATAATTTTCACTTTATAATGGATCAAAATAGATTTATTTCTAGGATAGCGTTTTTATGGGTCTAAATCTTCTCAACAAAATAAGTTTTAGACAACTTTTGGTCACCATATCAACCTTATCTTTTATATGTAACTCCTTGTGAAATAGTTTATCTTTTACCATGTCTCTTGTATTTTTATATTATATGGTTAATAAATGTACTATAAAATTCCAATAAAACCTAAAGAGGATAATTAAATACATATATAACATTATATAAGTCATTTTTCTAAATATTGTATTTTTAGGAATATTAAATCATTTAATAATATAGTATTTATTTTAAAAACTCATTTATGTCAATTTTAACACTATT
The DNA here is from genome assembly GCA_963277665.1 of Viscum album. NCBI lineage: Eukaryota > Viridiplantae > Streptophyta > Magnoliopsida > Santalales > Viscaceae > Viscum > Viscum album. The sequence continues at coordinate 1,628,838,046 of OY728157.1, read as the reverse complement.
TAGTATTTAGTTTTTGAGAATGTCATAAAAACTTGATAACTTTGAAAAAAATAAATTAACTCAATTCTAATATTTCATATTAACCTATAAAATTTGTGTATGGAATAAAAAGTTTCAATTTATATTTATTTTAATATATATAATATAAATTATTTTAATATTTCATTAAGAAGGTAATTACGGCATCATTATTGTGTCATAAATAAATTTAATTATATGATGTTTAAAAATTATAAATAAAATACCATGATATATAAAATCGTTTTATATTTCTAATTAATATTTATATTCTAATTTATATCATCTATAACCCTATATTAAAAATAGTTTAGTTATTAAAATCTGAATTTAACACTTTTAACTCTTCTTTAAATAAAATAATAATAAATGTCTTAATCTAATCCAACTGGATCAGAAGAATCATATTTTATTCCTAAGGTTGATTTAGGTAGAAATAAACTTATCCAATAGAATTAGGGCAAGTGTTTGGGTAATTATAATATTATTTTTACCTTTAATTATCCTACATACTTTTGAAGGTGGAAAATAAAATTCAAAAGTTACTATTCACAAAAAAAATATTTTCATCCTATTGAAGAACATTTTAATTACGGATGTTAACTTTGACTTTGGGATTTTTAAAATTCAATTCAAAAAATTTGTAAAATTACATTTTATGAAAATTTACAAATGTGCCTATAAGGTGGGTAAAAAGAAGTTAAAAATTTCAATAAAATTTTATATATCTAATCTTATTATAAAATATCTCTAATGAATTTCATTGGACTAATATATGTATTATGTATATATATTTTTACTTTAAGATATATTTTTAATTAGAAATAATTATTTAAAGTAAAACGTCGGTTTTTATATACTATATAGTATTTTTCACTATTCCTCAAAAATTGAAAGTTTTTAGAAAAAATAACAAATACTCACACTAAGCTAATTTTGATATTCCGAATTTAAAAATTATTTCTATTTTACCAAATTCAAAAAATAGAAGTTACATTAATTAATTTAAAATTAATTCTCATTGTCAAAACCAGAAAGCGGGTTTTTGAGAAGTAAAGATTGTCAAAAGATTAATATGTCTTTTTGTCCAATTTAAATGTAAAATTACATTCAATGACCAGAATTGGATTAAATGATAAAAAAATAATCTAATTATACTTAAAACCCATTCAAATTTATAATTTAACAATATAAATTATTTTGATTAAAAAAGTTATTTTCAATTAAAATTTATTATTTTTTATTATTCATCAAAATATGAAAGTTATCATAAAAACACTGAAAAAATATACTAAATAAATTTTTATGTCCCGATTCTAAAGAAGAAGTTTATTTTGTCAAATTTAATATATAAAAGTGTCAAATATTAGATTTAAAAAAATGGTCCAGCATTAAAAGGCGGTAAAATTTCATTTTTTTTAAAAACACTTCTTTTATCTAAAAAAATTAGATTTATTCTTATATTATGTGTAAAAAACACATAATATGGATGTTAAAATTATATGGAGTATATAAAATTCAAAATCCAGTTAGTAATATTAAAAACCACTTTATAAACGGCTAGTTTGGTAAGTCTTGGTGTGCTCGAACTCAGTGTTGTGTGTGATGCAAGCTATTTAATTATTTTAAAGAGATAATATATTATAAAATCCAAGGGTGATATATTCTCCCCTACTTCAATAAAATGAATCCTCATAATTTGAAATTTTTCTTCGAAAATAAATGGTTGAAAATAGAAAATACCTTTGTGTAAAACCCACATCAGAAATAGGGTTACTAAAATTTAGTCTTAATAAGAGTGAAAGAGAAATGAAAAAGTCACCAACAAATTGGGGTTTCGAATAGAAGAACATTGGTGGAAATTATATATACATAATAAGAAAAAATGTAAATATTTATATGAGTTATTGATGTCATAAATCACAAACAAGTGAACAATAAAGGGAAAAATTGAGGGTCTCAAAGCCATACATCTATGATGATTTAAAATATCATTAGTTCAACAAAACATAAGGTATTAGGATAACACATTTTTTATGTACTTTATTTTTTTTAAATGAGGGATTAATTTACTATCAAGATAAGAACTCAAGAAAAAATACTTAATTTCATTACCTATCTTAATCATAATCTCATCATTTGGTTGTGCTTTGATCTATTTTCACTTCATCCCTTATACTAGGAAATGAAATTTCAAAAATGGTTTTCTTTACGCCTAAAGAACATTTGATAAATCATTAGGTCTATATTCATTTCCTTAATCCTCTAAATGCTTACTAAAATCTAAAAGGTTAGGTTAGAGTATCCAACAAATAATACTTTAACCTCATGCAAAATTTCAAGTGCTCAACTTACTCCTTTCCAACTTGTAGACTTATCCAAAAATACTTATGTCCAAAATCACATTATAAAAATTTATTTAGGAGTTAAAAAAAATGAAGATATCTTTTGTCCACATAACAACTTGTGAATACCTTCATTGTGTATTTTCTTAAAACAAGGTAATTCCCTAAATTACCATAAAACCTTATTGAATAAGTTCATGCTCCCTTATTCCTTATAGAATACCTGATAAACTCTTAAAATCCAAAAATGTTGTGAACTCCTACAATTATATAATAAACAAACAATTAATAAGTTCCAAGGTAGTCAATAATATCCAATATAGTTTATCTAACTCTATTATATCTTATTCTAAAATCACTATCTCAGTCTCAAAAGCATATTAATGGTTATATTTCCCCCAACCATATATTTTCCAAAATTTCTTACTTGAAACTGTGTCACTTTACTTCGTACCATACAATCTAAAATCCTTAATGAAATTGTAATGAAGTACAATCCTTATTTATTTCTATAATTAATATAACTAGTACATGTTGATACAAGACTCAAATGACATAATTCATTAATAAAAATATATGAACACTAATTATTTGTATTCATTTGTGGTAGTATCATAACATGATTATTATCCAATAGCATCATTTGGGGTATGCTTTGATGATTGAAACATTGATTCACATGGTGTCCCAACTTCTTTCAGATGAAGCACTGTAAATTTGAAAACTTTTTCTTACCCTTGTGATCACGTACTTGGTGTCCTTTTTTCTCCACACTTATAACAAAATCACATTCCCTTCAATCATTTATCAAGGTGATTCTTTCCACATTCATCACATAGGGGAAAATTGTTCTTCCCCTTCTTCCCTTTATCCATCTTCCTCTCTATCATCCTTTTCTTCTTCGGCTTCCCTTCAAAGCCATAGGACTAAGATAATTATTTACTTATCTTATTAATACATGATATTATTTGTCCATATGATGAGAATATATGGGATACTATTTCCCTTCAAAATTTTGGATTAAGACCATGAAAGATATGATCCTTCTTACTCTTTTGATCATGCGTATTGTTGGAGTTATCATTCCTTCTACTCGGTACCATTTATAAACAATGGCACACACTATGTTTGTTTATGAATCGCAATGCATAATTCTGAACATGTAAAATACCTAAAGTAAATTGAAAAGTTTATGCATATAATCCATAATCATAAAAAAAATCATTGAAGAATTTTTTACTCATAAATCCTTGGTAATGGTTTGTAACTAAAATGTCAATTATCCTAAGAATATCCCCCGGGAGTTTTAATACCAAGAGTGAAGTAAGGCTCATTGTCGTGTACCAAGATACCACAAGTCAAGCCCGAAACTCCTTGTCGGAGTTTTCACTCCTAGGTAAATATATGCCAAATCCACCTCGACCTGTTTGTATCCAAACAGGGATGTATTTTCTTGGATAACCCAAATAATATTTACACTACCAAATTTTTTGGATGTTCTTCAATACTAATCATGAAAGTCTATCATAGGGTAATGTTATCTAATTAGAGTTTTTAAAAATCTATTTTCCAAGGTTTATACTAAACTTCCTCCAATACCAAATGTAACACTCCAACCCTAGAATCCCGAAGTTGGTGCATTATTTTAATACATTGGCATGATTACAAGGAATCAAGTCCCAAAGGACCTATTAGTTTAGTAGTCTTGTAAAATAGAGTACATACATGAACGTTACATTACAAATTCAAAAATAAAACATAACATAAATAATCCTTTGATAAATCCATTATTCTCCTAGCTTAACCCTACATATCAATCATAATTTACTTCCTGGAATCCTAGGAAAACAAAACATAAGAAAAGGGTTAGCTCATATGCTTAGTAAAGGTAAATAATATAGTGGAAGCTATAAACTTTTAAGGCAAGATGTGTAATATCATCATCATCATGTAATTTTATAAAGAAATAGGGATGAGAAATACAAAAAAAATAAGCATGGAAGGAAACCTCTCACCCACCCCCACCCAAAAGAAGAAACTATGGAGGCCTGAAATGATGTAGCCCTAAAGAATCCTCTTTAATAAAGTCAATCCCATTAGGTTTAATACTTGCCGCAAAGTATAGAAACACCTTCTCTATGCCATTAAGGATCACCGAGGCCAAGTAGTCAGCAATCTCATTCCCCTATCTCTAGGTGTGAAGAATTCAGATGTTGTTCTTCATTATGCTTTTACATTTCCTTATGACATAGAAAATCGACCAAGGGACTTCACCATCCTCCTCCAAGGAGTTATACACAATTAAAGAGTCTGTTTGAATTTAGGATACTTCCAACCCCTACTTCCAGTAAATTCATAGTCTCGTAAGCATTTCCATTGCCTCTGCTTGAAGGGAATAGCCATGGCCCAGGCTGGCTGAGAATGCTAAGAAAACCGAGCCTCTATTATCCCTCACCACACCTCCTCCACGAATGCACCCCTGGACAAAAGAGCCATCAGTATTAAGCTTCAAGCCACATCAGGGTGGTCACTAGCATACCCAATTGCCCTTAATTTTACTAGAGGTAATGTCCTCACTAGAACTAGAGTGAAATCGATGAAAGTAAGGCGCTTCCCTCCAATGTTGCACTGCCTTGTACAAGTCCAATGACTGATTGTTTTCCCAAAAAAGAATCACTGAGGCCGAGATTTCCACACCCTCATATTTCGCTCTGTTACTCGCCTGCCAAAGGCACCAACACCCCACATGAAGAAAAAACGAACTAGAAACTCTCTCTGGGCCGCATCCCTTAGAGCCATGATAGCACTTAAAAAGAAAGGAGCATAAAGTTTCGTTCAAGGAAAGGGTTTCAGAGAACTCTCCAAGAGCCTTCCAAACCTCACCTACCCAAACACTTCTAAATAAGAGGTGTGAAGAGCTATCTTCTCTATGCACATTATAGCAAGAAAATTTGATGCAAGTTGGATGCCTCACCTCCTAATATTATCGTCCTTCAGAAGTTCTCTATTTCGAATCCTCCATGTTAAAAAATTGATATTAGTTGGAATGTTATTCACCCAAATGACCTCATACCATCTCTCTACCTAACCTGGCTCAAAAGAAATGTGATGGAAGTCCTTCGAGGAGAACTGAACCATGGAGGATGCAGTGAAGATGCATTTATCCTTCTCTGTATTTATATCAATGATATTGAAACACTCAAGATTATTTTCATCCAGTACCGAGTTGATGAAATTCGACAAAATGCTAGCTTCCCTGTATGAAATATCCATGATCAGACATCCAAGAAACCCCAGCACTACACAGATCCAATCCTGGTTCCAGAAGGAAAGATCATCATTCCAACAATCCACTGAGCAAAGGGCCGAAACTTATCAACAATGGGGCCAATAAATGACCAGAGGGATGCTTTATTTCTCTCCACCATGCCCCTAGAGCCCAAGGCATACGTATGCATGGTAGTCCCCCAGAGAGTACGATGCTCCAGAACACTCCAACTGAGCCTCGTATGCATTTAGTAGAGTGTATCCTCTAAGTTGTGAACATTAATCCCTCCCTGCCTCACTGGCCTCGGCATTTTACCCCACTCCACCTAGTGTTCCTTTCCCTCCAAAAATGGATCCCAAAGTAAATTGGAAAGAATATTTTCGATATCTTTGATCACACCCTTTTGGACTTTGTTGGACAATAAACCATGGATTGGAGAGCCTTACATCATGTTGTTCACTAGCGTGATCCTTCCACTGAAAGACAAGAGTTTATTTTTCCAATTCAAAACTCCATTTGAGATCCTAGTACGTAAGTCATTGAAGTCATAGATTCGAAGCCTTCCTGGTGATATGGTAGCACCAAGTTAAATCATATGGAATTCCCCCCTCTAAATGCCAATCAAGTTGCTGACATCCTCCACTATCTCTGAAGAGCACCTATTAGAGATGTAAAAGACACTCTTACCCTTGTTGATCAACTGGCCACTCCACCTGCAATAAACATCAAGCACTCTATTTATTCTATGGATGGACTTACTTTTAGCATTCATAAATAAGATGGTATCATACGCAAACATTAGGTGAGAGATTGTCAGGGCCATAAGACGACGTCGATATGAAAGGATGCCACCATTAATGATGCTTCTATGGATGAGGTGACTCAGGACGTCCTGAATGAGAATGAACAGAGATGTCGAGATGGGGTCCCCCTGCCTAAGGCCTCTAGTAGACGTGAATAACCCATACGATTTTCCCATAAAGAACACAGATAACCACGAAGAGCTTAAGCAACAGAAGATAAGATCAAAATTCCAAGAATTGTGACCCATACCAGATAGAACTATATTAATGAAGCTCTATTTTACCTGATCATAGTCCTTTCCCATGTCAAGTTTAATGACCATGTTAGAACCTCTGGTCTTGAAGTTGATATCACTGAGCATCCCCTGATCCAGAGCGATGGCCTCCTTGATCAGGCAACCTTTAATGAACCCATGTTGTTCTAAGGAAATGCAGTGAGGGATATGGATAGACATCCTCAAGTTTATAATTCTAGTCAAAATATTGTATGGAACATTACACATACTCACCGGATGGTAGTGTAAGATCAAGGAAGGATTTTTGGACTTGGGAAGTAGAATGAGAGTTGTGGCGCAAGCAATTATAGGTAATCTCCCTCCCCTAAATAAATCCTTTATGGAATAAATCAATTACTCCTTCACTAAGACCCAGGGGGACTGTAGAAAGAGGTAGGAAATCCATCAGGACCTGTCGCACTCTCCAGGTTCAAATGCATGAGAGATTATTTGATCTCTAACTCGCCAGGCACAACCCCCAGACATTCATTGGTTTGGCCGGACACAAAGGTAGGAATCACATAAAAAATGTCTGAAGGTTCTGAAGGATAACCAGTAGATTGTAGTTAATTAGGACCATACAGAAGCTCCTAGAATAAGGAATTGGCCATGCCTTCAATCATGTATCTATCCTCCGTGATGGAACCGTCCTCCTGCTGGATGTTCGATTTGGCCAGCTCCCCCCTCTCCTTGATGCATGCGTGAAAAAATGCCATGTTCCTATCTCCCTCTTTAAGCCACCTGATTCAAGCCCTATACCTATCCAGGCACTCATGTTTCAGAAGTAAATTAGCCAAAATTCCATTCTTCTCTGTGAGTACCGCCAAGGACCAATCATCCCACTCCACCTCCAGCCCAAGCTCAAGACTCTCCACTTCCTAAATAATAGCTATGACAACCTCTTCAAAGGTATCTAGGTTTTTCATCCGTGATTAAAGCTTGAGTTTGAGCATCGTAAGTTAACTATGAAAAATGAACCATTTTTTCCTTACAAAGGAGTGGCCCAAACAATGCCAATCAGGTCACGGTATCCCAATTTATCCACCTAGTATTGACTGAGTCTAATCTACTCTGGTGTCTGAGGTGAGGAGTCAAGCGACACAAAAAGAGGTGAGTGGTCCAATATTCCTCGAACCAGATAAGTCACCTTACTGGTAGAGAAGACCGAGAAATCATGGATGTTAGCCAGGAAACAATCCAGACGCCCCCATGAATGACATGGTCCCCACTGATTATTACTCCATGTGAACTTGTCAACCACAAATACTAAGTCTGAGAGGCCCTTTCCAGCCATGAAATGAATGAAATCAAGACTATCTTTCCTTATGAAGGGTCCTCTACCCTGCTGTTTCTATGGAACCTCCACAACATTAAAGTCTCCCCCCACAATCCACGGTGTGGGGATAGGATCGAACATGCTTAAATATCTCCATAGGGATTCTCAAGAGTACCTTTTGAAACTTCCATACACAAAGGTAACATAGACAGGAACGGGACCAAGGGTTACCTTAACAGTGAGGAATTGGTCCCCCATAGGAATCAAGACCACATTGCACCTCTTATGCCAAAATGTCTAAATATGGAAATTAACCAGCTCATCCTGCAGGCTTCCATGCATCTGAATACTTTTAGAAAAATCCCCAATTCTTTTGGGTCATTGTTTATGCTCAAGGACTACTACCATTGCTTCTTTGTTCTTGGAGATTTCTCATGCAAGAAAGTCTGAAATTACATGGGATCCAAGACCCCGAGAATTCCAGATGAGCAAAGTTTTCATTGTAAAAAGAGCACCCTAGGACTAGAACCAGAGCTCTTCTCCTTCTCATAGTGGGAGCAGGAGCTCCCTTGATGCAACTTGGAATTTGATCTTGTGCACACCCCGAGTACCTTAGCCGAAAACACCATGGGAGTGGTCGGCTTCCAAACCTACATGAAGATGATTTCCTCCTGGAGGCCACTGCGTGTGACCTATCACCTATATTGGATCCATCTTTCCAAGGGAAGGGATCCTCAAAAGGTATCTGTGGAGGTGCATCCGAGAAGTATGGTGAGAATCCCTCATAGGGGGATCCTTGGGGATGGGAAAACACAACCATATCCCATTAGTGCTTCTCTGAAACTAACCCAGAAGCACTCGCAGCAAGGAAAGGAATAGGGAAAAAAACACGATCCCTTCATCACACAGCCTGTAAGAGAGATCTTCAAGGGGTTTCTAAGATCACACAAGGAAGGGAAGCCTTGGGAAGTAGAAAAACTCCTCGGGACACATGAAACAAGGGCCATTTCCCCCACCGGAGCTTCTAAAACCATCTCCATAGGAGAGACCTCTGATGTAGCTATTGAGTGGACAAGGGGGGAAGCTAGCATGGGCTCCTAGGCCAACTCTAGATTCACCACAGGAGGAGCCAAGGGGGAAGAGTACTCACCCTCACCCTGCCTATCCTCGCCTCTGAAATCTCTACCATGGCCCTTAAAAAGGCGGTGCCAACAAACATGGATAGAATGACCTTGAAGGAGTCAAGGTGAGTAATACCTGGGGAATACCAGGTACACCAGATCCTGAACCCAGTTGAAAGAATCCTCCACCTAAATGTTAAGATTCTCTATTAGGGGGCCAGAATGATCAAGATCAACACATATGTGGGCCTCCGCTGACAACAGACCTCGTATCATCCTATCATCGGATCATAGGAAGATCCCAATAGAGTCGCCTATCAACCTTAGGAAGTTCTCATTATGAAATGGAAATTGTAACACTATAAGACAAAGCCAAACCCCAGCCAACGATCTCTCCATTCCATGGTGAGCCTCCAGAGACCATGTGGCCAGGTTGAAGCCCCAACAGCCCATGGATCGTGGGACCTTTCACCAGACATAACGAAAGTCTACCTCTGAATCCATAACAATGTATAAAGTGTTCTTATGAATAACCGAAACTTACACTGGATTTTGGAGACTCTAGGATAAAACCTAGCACTATAAAGCTACGAGCAGTGGAGTGGATGCCCCAAACAGGGCTATCAAAGTCCATTTGAGGCAATCTTTAGCCTCCTCAAATGCAGAGGCCAGGAGATTCAGTCGAACCCTATTACCCTCACGCGAAGACTGCACAGGAGACACATAGATCACTAGAATACAAGGAGACACATGCCGCAAATAATCACAGAGGTCATCCTGGAAGGACGACCCTACACCATTTGAGCGGGCCATGCTTGGAGAATATGGGGCCACTAGGGGGACAATGGTAAAAGAGGAAAAAATAGGGTCGAACATCATTAGAAGAGGTGGGGAGGCCATGAGGGACCAACAGTAATGGTTGAGAGATTTGAAATCAAAGGCGGCACATGAGGCGCGTTCATTATTTCAAAATCACCTCAATCGTTTAATGACTCATGTTTACTTCATTGGGATGAGTGTACTAGATGTGTAATATAAACAAAAGAGTTTTAAACATAAACTTTAACATAATATGGAAAAAAATAATCAAACATTACCATATAAACATGAACATAGATATTCTACTAGTCGAATAATCACATGTAAAAACTAATTTCATAATAAGGGAATGCATAATGCTGGACATCATAACCACATAGTCAAGGCCTCGTGCCAAGACAACAAAAAAAAAATTCAAGGCCTTGTGCCAAGACACTAATTTGTATCATGAGACCTAATAATGCATCAAGGAACTAGAGTGGGCTCCACCCATCACTTACTAAGTCCAATACATTCCTCATATGAAAATTTTCAAGCATAACATAAACATTCTTATTAGAAATTGAATAAGAAATGTCAATACTTTAACCATAAACCATGAATGGTATAACAATAGCACATCCACAATCAAAAATATCTTAACTCATTCTATACAATAGTGAAGATTTTATTATAATAAATCAACATCAATAAATAATAATATCCAGTAAAGGATGTTGACATAGTTGAAAATGATTAGTAAAACTCTTTGAGAGAAATATCCCTTCTGTGAAATCATTTAAAAGTGAAACATTTATAGAGGAAGTCATTTAAAATAGATTTTTTAATCAAAGTGCCCCATACCACTTTGATACTTTTGAAAGGAATTAAAATTTTAAAACAACCATATCTATATATATAAATCATTAAAATCATTTTCAAAACATGGACATTAATTATAAGGATTTAAAAAAAGAAATCATCAAATAATTTGAAATGATGATATCGCTAAGGAGTCCCTTCCAAAAAACCATAAAATATTCATTTTGAAAACATTTTTATGAAACATGGATGGGGATGATAAAAATTTCTCAGAAAATACGTACACATAAACAATCTCAGATAATAATGAGATTGAGGAATTAACCCTTACCTTGTACATTCCTTTGGTCGAGGATACGTTTAAACTTTTGTATAATGATCATAGTATGTTATTAAATTATAAAAGAACCATATTTATATTTATGATATCATAAATGATTAATTTATGGATTTATACGACCCATTTAATAATAATTTATATGTTAAAATAATATTTTGGGTATTAATCGCTTTCTTTATCATTTGTGTTTTAACTTCTTATTCTTGATCGTATAACTAATATCATGATTTAATTGATTCGAGAATATAAAATATTATTTATGTATCATATATATTCATATTATAAGTATGTATAATATATTTATATATGAAATTGAAACACCATTTATGGAGATGGTAGGTTGTACGTACGCATAAATGTTGTTTCCATTTTCAGGTCGTATTGAACGGAAGTAAGTGAATGGGATACATGTAAATATATATATATACAGTATCATTAATATTCCATATATTACATACTTATTAATAATATATATATTTATAATCATCCTTGAATGGGGAACATGGAAATGAATCTCATCATGTCGTGGAGATAGTAAGTCGTACGTACGCACGAGCGATGATATAATTCTATTGGTGGTAAAATAGTATGTAATTGGATGGTATATTATATATAGAGAATCATTAACAAGATATATTTATTATTTAAAAAAATTATACTCATTATTATACTCATCAAAATAATGAAGTGTTTAATAACAAACTACAGCACGACGTGGAGACGGTATGCCATACGTACGCACGTATGGTGACTTTTTCATTCATAGGATGGATAGAATAATGAATATCATTGTAACATATTTATAATAACATAAAATTATATATAAGTTATTGGATTTATTATTTTGTTATGGAAACAACAAATAAAGAGGAAGTGGAATAAGTAAATAACTTTGAAAGACGTGATGAAATAATTACCTCTTCTTTTGGTTCTTCCTTTTGATCTGAACAAAAGGGCTCCATGGGATGGATTTATGATCAATGTAAGGAATCTGGTATGAAGTGAAGTTATTTAGGAGAATATTTTAGTATGGTTTTGTTGAGTAAAATGGATTTGGTGGTGTGAAATTAAGAGAAGAGTAAGTACCCTTTTATAAGAGAGTGGGGGGTCACTTTAGAAAAAGATTGAAATATTATTTTATTATAAAATAATTTTCGGTTTATAATAGCTAAAAATGGTTTTATTTATATTATTAGGTGGTTATGGGGCTAATAATTCTCTAACAATAGGTATTAGAGAAGTTTAGGTCACCATATTAACCTTATCTATTATATTTAACTCTTAGTAAAATAGTTTAACTTTTACGATGTCTTCTTGTATTTTTATTTTATATGGTTTATAATATTACTATAAAATGCCAAGAGAACCTCAAGTAATATTTAAATGAAATATCTAACATTATATAAGTCCTTTGGCTAAATATTAGATTATAAGTAATATTATACCATATAATAATATATTATTTGTTTTAAAAACTCATTTATGTCAATTTTAGCTCTATTTAGTATTTGGTTTTTATGAAAGTCATAAAAGATTTATGACTTCGAAAAAAATAAATTTAATCATTATAAACATGTCATATTCACCTAAAAAATTCTTTTATGGCATCAAAAGTTTCAATTTAAATTTATTTTATATTTATAATATCAATTATTTTAATATTTCATTAATACGGTAATTACTACATCATCATTGTGTCATAAATAAATTTAATTATATGATGTCTAAAAATTATAAATAAAATACCATGATATATTAAATATTTTTATCTTTCTAATTAATAGTTATAGAAGAATTTATCTCATACGTAACTTTATAATAAAAATTGTTTAGTTATTAAGATTTGAATTTAACACTTTTAAATCCTCTTTAAATAAAATAATAATAAATGTCCAAATCCAATACAAGTGGATAAAAAAGGATCATATTTTATTAATAATGATGATTTAAGTTGAAATACACTTATCCAATAAAATTAGGACATGTGTTAGGGTAATTATAATATCATTTTTTCCTTTAATTACCCTATTTACTTTAAACCGTGGTAAATAAAATTCAAAAGTAACTATTCACCAAAAAAATATTTTCATCCTATTAAACCACATTTTACTTAATAATTTCATCTGTTTCTCTCATATTTTTGAAATTCATTTCATAGAAGTGGTAAAATTACGTTTTATAAAAAATTTCAAATGTGCCAAGAAGGTGGGTAAAAGACGTAAAAAGTTTAATAAAATTTTATATGTCTATTATTATTATAAAATATCTCTAATTAATTAAATTGGACTAATATATGTATTATGTATCTATTTTTACTTCATGATAAATTTTTAATTAAAAAAATTATTCAAATGAAAAAGTCGGTTTTTATGTACTATACAGTATTTTTCACTATTTATCAAAAATTGAAAGTTTTTAGAAAAATACCAGAAATTCACCCTAAGATAATTTTTATATTCCATATTTAAAAATGATTTCTATTTTACCAAATTAATAACATAGAAGTTTCTTTAATTAATTCAAAATTAATTCTCATTGCCAAAACCAGAAAGCATGTTTTTTAAAAGTAAAGACAATCAAAAGAATGATATACGTTTATGTGAAATTTAAATGTAAAATTACTTACAATGACCAAAATTGGATTAAATGATAAAAATATAATCTAATCATACTTCAAAACCATCCCAATATATAATTTAACAATATAAATTATTTTGATTAAAAAATTTGTTTTCAATTAAAATTTATTATTTTTCAGTATTCATCACAATATGAAAGTTATTTGAAAAACACAAAAAATTATCCAAACTAAATTTTCATTTCCCTATTCTAAATAATATGTTTATTTCTTCAAATTAAATATATAAAAGTTTAAAATTTTTTATTTAAAAAAATTTTTCGCAATTAAAAGGCGGAAAAATTGAATTTTTTTTTTGAAAAATGCTTCTTTTATCTAAAAAATTGGATTTCCCTTATATTATTTCTAAAAATATAAAATATCTATGTTAAAATTATATATATTATATAAAATTAAAAATGAAGTTAATATTATTCATAGCCGCTTTTTAAATAGGTGGTTTGGTAAGTCTTAGGGCACTCGAACTCAGTGTTGCATGTGGCGCAAGGTATTGAATTACTTTAAATATATAAAGTATTATGAAATCCTGGGGTGTTACACTCTAAGGTTATAGGTGCTATCCCACACATTTTTGAATCAAATCAAAGGGGTTTCTTGGTGGATTGAAGGCGGTTCTTCTTGGGTAAGTCTCCACTCATGGTTCTTTGTGGTTTCCTCTAGATCTACATCTCCCTCTCTCTCGGTTTTCTAGATCAACACCCATTGTGTGTTGCTATAGGGTTGTGGATACCTTGGTTGTTGATTTCACGGATTATGGATGTTAGTTAAGGGGATCTAGAGTGGTTTTGGTTGTGCGTTTTCCCAAATTGGGGTGTGGTTGCTTGTGGTTTGAATACACCGGAACCCTATAGGTTAGTAGCTTCTCTCTCAGCTTCACATTTATAGAAATTTAAGCTTTATTACAATTAATTTTTTTTATAAAATTAATTGTGTTTTTGAGGTGATAGATTGGTTGGAAATCCCTTCAGTTATGTTTTTAGGGATTTTGGGGGAAAAGGGGGTTCTGTGGTGAAATTCCCTTATGGTGTATTTTAAAATAGAGATGTTAAATTCGGATGTTTGGATTGATTTGTGAAAATGGTTTATGAAAAAGGGTATTTAATAAAGATTTTGTTTTATTGAAATGTTTTTTGGCATGGAAAATGATTAAATAGTGATTTCAATAAATGGGTGATTTGTTTAAGTGGATTGGCATGTTATGGAAATTATTATTTTCATGTTGTGTGGTCTTGGTTGGTTATATTATAGGTTTTGGATTATTGAGTTTTTTTGTAGAAGTGGGCAGGAAGTCTCACTATAAAAGGTTATGGTTAGTGGTCAGAAGTACCACCATTATAGATAGTGGACATGAAGCACCGCTAGTTGAAAATTTAGTGAACGGGTTGGACGGAAGCTCCATAGTTTTAGTTTCCTTATTGTGTATTGTTTGCAAGATGGAAATTATTTGTACTAATATGAAATGGTGAAATAGATTATGGCCTGATTTTTTGTCTTTCCCTAGGTTTTTTTGGCTTGGGTAACATGGCTTGGTTAGGGTATGTTTGGATTACGGTAATGGTTTCACTTGTTATTATTTTAGACAAATTTATTTACATAAATGTGCTAATGGTTTTATCCTAGTGGCCTATGTAGGTATGTCATTTGGGGAAATTACACTGAGTATTTGTACTCACCCCCTACTTTGGCACTTTAGGGATTTGCAGATGTTGTATTCCAGGACACAGGTAAGAGTAAGGTATCTCCTTTTTTAGCAATTTGGCATGATGCTCTAGTGAAATTATGGTGCTTGGAGCATGGAGCTCGGTGTGTAGCTTTAGATGGTGTCTTAGTTCTTGGATTCTTGTTGTAGTCTTCCTCTTGGTACTCTGATTTTGTTTCTTAGTTGTATTTGGCATGTGAGAAAATTATGGATTAGTAGGTTGTCTTTGGTATTATATGAGTTTGTTTTTTTGATAACATGCATCATATAGTTTGTTGTTAGTGGATTGATTTATTGGTTGGTTGTATCTCAAGGAAAAATAATTCCACAGTTTACTCTTTAAGCCCTCAGCATTTATTTCCATCCTTTAGTGCCTTGGGAACATCTCTTAAGACTAGGTATCATTCTTCTGCCCTCCCAAGATAATGAGATGTAGAGGAATGTTACAATTGGTATCAGTTTGTTTCATCCTTGGCTTTCAAGTGTGAGTAGTTGTTTGATTCGTAGTGTTGATCGTTGGTCTTGGTGTTTCCACTTGTCCTTGTTATATTCCTTGAGTCGGGATAGTAGAAAAAAATATGATTGTTATAACATGGAATGTATATCATAAAAGGACATATCTAACCCTTTTATGTTGAACTTCAAGTTACCAAGGAGTAGGGTACATAAGTGTTTTGGAGACACTTATTGGTATTGAAAATATCATTGTCGTGGGTATAGCCAATGAGTTGATCATGGCATGCATTGTAGAAAATAATTCCCACTAGGATGCATATTTCATTGGGGTATAATGATTTATGGTGTGATATGAATGTGTTGATTTTGAAAAATCAGAATTGGGTTTCAAAACGTAAGGATTTGAAACATGGAAACTGGTGGTATTTTGAAAATGGGTTGATTTTTCAAAACATGGTGGATTTTTCAAAATAGTGAAATATGGAAAATGTAAACTTGTGGAAATCCTAGTTGTGAGAGTGTTTGTGTAATTGAATTTAAAAAATGTACAGCATTTCTTATTAATTTATTGATACTTATGGTTGTTTTGTGTTGATATAAACTGCACCGGGTAGGCATCGTAGAGACCAACTGGAGAAAGCTGCTGAAAACGTGGTTGCACCTGAGCCCTGGGTGATCTAGTAACTATTGAAGAGTATAGTTCATGATTCTCAAGCAGTGGGATGTGGGAATAAAGTGGATGAACTAAGACATGTGGATCATGTGGTTCAGTTTCAAAGGCAGAATCCTCCGATCTTTAGGGGTGATTAATGGCCAGAGAGGGCTAAAGCCGAGATGAATAGAATGAATCAGATATTTGACTTCTTGTGAACACCGGTAGAGCTGAAAGTGAAACTAGCAACCTATATTCTGTAAGATCTTTCCATTCAGTGGTGTGGGTTGGTGGTCTAAGCTTGGACGGACCAAAGTTTAACATGGTAGGGTTTTAGGAATTGTTTAATAAAAAATTCTACCCTCATATGTTCAGAATTAAGCAAAAACAAATTATTCAATTTAAAGCAAGGGAACATGGTGGCGATGGAATATGCAGCTAATTTTATGAACTTAGTACAGCTTTCACCCGAGGTGGTGGGTAGTACATCATTAAAGGAATGGATTTTTGAGGCTATTTTGAACCAAGAAATTTGTTCCAAGATAGAGGTATTGTGTATATATGATTACATAGAAATGGTGAACTGAGCTATGGTGGATGAGAAGGATCTTTTGGGGGCTATAGGCGGGGGCGGCATGTTGGTACCCACAGGGAATAGTGGGAACTCGAACGCTGGGCTCAATTGGAAGAGGGACACTTATTTCTAGGCTAGGGGTATAGTTCGGAATTACACAGTAGGATCGGTGAATCTTCCTCCAAAGCCTCAGAGTAAGATGGGATGTTTTCAATGTGGTTATAAAAGCCACATCAAGTGGTATTTTACAGCACATCCTCGATCATTTCATAATTGTAATAAGATGGTGAATCTGTAGCATTATTGTCAGAATGCTCCAAGGTTGGGTGTCTATGACACTCCTCAGGGGTCGTAGGTGTCTTATTCCTCGATGGGATGGGGGCAGCAGCATACCCATCTATAGAAGAGTAAAGTTGGTCATGGTGATTCTCAAAATACCACAATGCCTCAATAGGGTAATAAGGATAAAACTGTGGAAAGTAAGCATTTGTTTGGAGCTGAGAAGGCGCTGATGGATGATCAGTTGGGACCATCCACAGTGCACGGTATGGTTCTTTTAAATTGAATGTTGATGAATGCTTTGTTTAATACAGGTGCTTCGCATTATTTTATTGCCTCACTCTTCATGGATTTATTGAGTTTACACATGTAAATGATTCCTTCTGTTTTGAAACTACAAACTTCTCTAAGTCAAAGAGAGTTTCGAGCCTTCCTATGTCGAGGTTTTTATTTAGTTGTGGATAAACTCGAATTGATGTTGGATTTCTCAGTGCTTGAAATATATTCTTATGATATAATCCTATGAATAGATTGGTTGCAAATTATTAAGTTCCACGTTGATTTTTATGTGTGAATGGTTAGTTTTGTGATGGAAGATGGCATTAGACATCACTTTAGAGGATAGAATAGTGTAAAGTTGGGTGAAACAGATGTGTTGGCACCAACTATTGGCACAATATCATATTATTTAGAGGCCTTTTCATTGGAATCAGTGCAAGATGTTGAGAAAAGTGTTCTTCTAGTAGTTTTGGATCAGTTTATGAATGTCTTTCTTGAAGAATTATCAGGGTTTCCACCAGTGACAGAAGTACATTTTATGATTGATCTTTTTCTGAGCACCAGTCCTATCTCACTTCAATCTTTCCAAATGGAACTAGAAGAATTGTGGTAATTAAAGGTGTGGTTGGAAGAGTTATAAAACAAAGGGTTCATCTGGCCTAACACGTCTCCGTGGGTAGCATCGGTTTTGTTTGTTAAAAAGGTGTATGGAACCTTGAGACTCTATGTTGATTATCGTAGACTATATAAGGTTAATGTAAATAATTTATATCCACTTCCATGCATTGATTATTTGTTTTACTATTTTAGGGGAGCTTTGTGGTTCTCTAATATTGACTTGAGGTTAGGGTATCACCAATTACGGGTAAGGAAAGCGGATATGCCAAAAAAACATCTCTCAGAAGTATATTTGGGCATTATGAGAATGAGGTTATGCCCTTTGGTCTAACGAATGCACTAGTGGTGTTCTCTACATTGATGAATTAGATATTTCAGATATATTTGGATTTTTTTGGTGGTATTTTTTGATGATATACTGGGTTATTCTAGTACAAGGGTAGGGCATGAGAAGCACATAGCGATTGTGTTAGGGATCTTAAGGGATCATCAGTTGAATGCCAAATTGTCAAAGTGTGATTTTTTGATACAAGAGTTTCATTTCCTTGGACATGTTATTTCTGAGAGGGGATTTTTAGTTGATCCCGAAAATATTAAGGTTTTTATCTCATGGAAACCACTAAATAATGTTTTCGAGATATAGAGATTCCTTGGTCTAGCTAGGTATTATCGACGTTTTGTTATTGATTTCTAACGATTTTCTTTGCCAACGACACCTTTGACAATGAAGAATATCCCATTTCAATGGGATGAGTAGTGAAATAAATGTTTTAAAGAGCTAAAGGGTCTCTCTACAGAAATACCAATCTTGGTTTTTCCTCAACCAGAGAAAGGGTACGTGGTGTATTGTGACGCATCAGGCTCAGGGTTTGGGGTGTGTTTTCATACAGGGGATCATGTGGTTGAGTATGGATCATGATGGTTGAGGTTTCATGAGAATAGGTACCCAACACATGATTTTTAGTTGGTGGCAGTGGTTCATGATTTAAATATGTGAAATAATTATCTCTTCTGTGAGAAATTTATAGTGTTTATAGACCATAAGAGCTTAAAGCATATTTTCGCACAAATAGATTTGAACATGAGGCAAAGGAGATGGATGGAAAATCTATAGAAGTTTGATTTTGACTTAATGTACACACTGGGTAAAGTAAATTTGGTGGTGGATGCATTAAGTATAAAATCATATGATCAATTGGAGAATTAGGTATCGGATCAGTGGTAGTTGATGTCAGTCATAGCCAACATGCAGTTGGAATGTCGGGATCGGGGTGACAGGGCAATGTTCTTTCCATTTTCATTGGTTCTTTACTTGGATGGTTTTCTTAAAGAGGCACAAGAATATGATTATAAATATATGTAAATGAGGTCGAAAGTCAATGATGGGGAGACCATTGAGAATTGGGAACTGAATAGTAATTTAGTCTTGTTTTTTTGAATCGGATGGTGGTACCAGTGGCTTGTTGGGAATAACTTCTCAGGTCTTATCATCATTCTAGGTGGGTTGTCTATCCTAGAATTTAGAAAATATTTAATTCATTGAAGGCATAGTTTTAGTGGGATGGTATGGAGATGGATGTGATCGAGTTTGTCTCGAGATACTTGACTTGTCAGTAAGTCAAGGCAGAGCATCAGCGGCAGAAGGCATGTTGTAGTCTTTACATATCCCAGTGTGGAAATGGGAGAAAATGACAATGGATTTTGTGATGGGTCTCACAAGAACGGTCTAAAAACACGATGCCATATGGGTGATTGTGGATCGTCTCACAAAGTCAACCCATTTCATCCTATTTCATGAATCTCATACAGTGGATGATCTATTCAATATCTATATTCGGGAGGTAGTAAAGAGGCATGGTGTTATAGTTTTGATTATCTCAGATAGAGATCTGAGGGTCACATCTTGTTTCTAG
This sequence comes from Viscum album, assembly GCA_963277665.1. Lineage (NCBI taxonomy): Eukaryota > Viridiplantae > Streptophyta > Magnoliopsida > Santalales > Viscaceae > Viscum > Viscum album. The sequence goes on along the minus strand of OY728157.1, from coordinate 1,628,817,872 downwards.
AATCCTTGGGACATAGCTGATGATGATCACAGCGTATTATCCTCAAACGGATGGCCAATCTGAGGGGACAATACAAACCTTGGAGGATATGTTAAAGGCTTGTGTGATGGATTTTTCTAGTTCATGGGAGGATAACTTACCTATGGTGGAGTTATCCTATAATAACAGTTATCATGATTTGATACATATGGCTCTGTTTGAGGTATTATATTGTCATCCTTATCGTTCTCCCCTATGTTGGGTGGAAATGGGAGTGACTTCGATTATCAAACTGAGCCTTGTCCAAAAGACTACGGAAAAGATCAATTTGATCAAGGAGAGTATTGATACAGATCAAAGTCTTCAAAAATCATATGTGGACCATCGTTTATGGTCATTGTCATTTGAGGTGGGTGATCATGTGTTTTTGATAATATCTCATATGTTGGGAAATCGTTAGTTTGGGAAGCATGGTAAGTTATCTCCAAGGTATACTGGTCCTTTTGAGATACATGAGAGGATTTGAGAGGTGTCCTGTCATTTTTTTTTCACCACGGTTTAGTGTGGTGCATAATGTGTTTCATGTGTCACAGTTGAAAAATTATCAGCTGGATCGTGACCATGTGATTTGTTAGGATCATCTTCAGTTAGAACTGGATGCACCCTTGGTGCACGTGCTAGTGAGAATTATGGATAGTCAAGAGAAAGTTTTTCATGGTAAAACCATTAGTTTAGTTCATGTTTCATGGTAGCATGGTCAGCTTCAAGAAGGGACTTTGGGATGGGAGAAAGAAATGGTCGAGCAATGGCCCGAGTTCTTTCGGTAAAGCGATGGTTCCCTACTTTCTGAGGATGGAAATTCCAATGGTGAGGAGAATGTAGCACCCCCAATTTTAGTTATGTAGCCTTTTAATGCCTTTTTATGTGTTTAAAGTGCTTGGGATGAGTTTAGAAGAGTTTGGGAGACGTTGGAATGTTTTTGAATAAGTTTGGAGGCTTTTCTAAGGTCGCACAGTTTGAGTACGGTTAGGGGAAACCGTGTTGGTTCTCCAGGAAACTATGTAGGGGGAGACAGTGGGATTTTCATGGCATGTTCATAGTTTTCCACACCATGTGAGGTGAATGTGTGGACCCCCTCTCTTGAGGTAGTGACTTGCGCACAGTTATCCAACGGGTTTCCAAACTGTGCAGGATAACCGTGTGGCCACTTAAATTGGGGTTTTAAAATATAGGATCCTTCAGGGTTGCCTATTTTCATTAGAAATTTTCTCCCACTCAAGCCTCACATGGTATTTTGGGTTCTCAAATGTTGTAGGTTCTCTCCCACGCATTTTGGAAGAAAATTGAAGGGGTTTCTTAGTGGATTGAAGGTGGTTCGTCTCGGGTAAGTCTTCTCTTGTGGTTTTTTGTGGTTTCCTATAGATCTATATCTTCCTCATTCTTGGTTTTCTAGATCTACATCCATTTTTTGTAGATATATGGTTTTGGTTTCCTTGGTTTTTGATTTTGAGTTTAGTGGATGTTAGGTAAGGGGATCTAGAGTGGTTTTGGTGGTGCGTTTTCTGGGATTGGGGTACGGTTTCTTGTGGGTTGAATTCACCAAAACCCTAAAGGTAGGTGGATTCTTTATTGACTCCACTTTTCTATAACTTTAATCTTGGTTACAATTAATTTGTTAAATGAATTGTGTTTTTTATGTGAAAATTGGTTTTAAATCTCTTTGGTGATGTTTGGGGGGGGGGGTTAGGGAAAAGGGGGTTATGTGGTGAAATTATTTTATTGTGGAATTTTAAAATAGATATTTTAAAATGTGTTTTTGGGATTGATTTGTAAAAATGTTTGATGTAAAATGGTTTTAAGTAAAAATTTTGTTTTATGGAAATTTTCTTTGGCATAGAAAATGATTAAATGGTGATTTTGATAAATGGGTGATTTATTGAAGTGGATTAGCATGTGATAGAAATGATTATTTTCATGTTGTGTGGCCTTGGTGGGTTATATTCTTTGTTGCGTCTTATTGGAATTTTGTGTGGAAGTGGGTGGGAAGTATAACTATAAAAGATGATGGTTACTGGTCGAAAGTACCACCATTACGGGCAGTGTTCATGAAGCACTGCAAGTTGAAAATGTAGTAAATGGTTTGGACGGAAACTCCACCGTTTTGGTTGCCTTGTTGTGTATTTTTTTCAAGATTCTAATTTTTTTCAAAATGGGAAATGGTGAAATGGAATATGGAATGATTTTTTGGCTTTCCCATGGCTTTCTTGGTTTGGTTGAGGTGGCATGGAAAGGGTATGTTTGGATTATGGTAATGGATGCACTTGTGATTATTTTATATAAATTTATTTATATAAATGTGTTAACGGTTTTATCCTAGTGGCGTGTGTAAGGAAGTAATTTGTAGAAATCTTACTGAGTATTTTTACTCACCCCCTGCTTTGGTACATTTGTTCTTTACAGATATTATATTCTAGGACACTGGTAATAGTAAGGCATCTCATTTTTCTAGCGGTTCGGCTTGATTATTTGGTGGCATTGTGGTGCTTGGATCATGGAGCTTGGTGTGCAGCTTTTGATGGTGTCCTAGTTCATAGAGTCTTGTTGTAGTCTTCTTCTTGGCACTCTGGTTTTTGGGATTGGTTATATTTGTAATATGTGATTGTTATGGATTAGTTGGTTGTCTTTTGGAATTGTATGAGTTAGTTATTTTGTTGATATGAATCATATAGTTTTTTGTTAGTGGATTGTTTTGGTGGATGGTTATATCTCAAGGGAAAATCATTCTCCATTTTACTCTCAAAGCCCACAGTTTTTATTTCCATCATTTGGAGCCTTGGAAACATCTCTTAAGGATAAGTAGTAGTCTCTCTCCCTCTCAAGCCAATGAGATATGGTGGGATATTATACAATGTATTAAATGTTCAATGTTAAGGTAATATGTGTTGGATTTATCTCATGTTTTCATCACCAAATTAGTTCGGTTGGAAGGGAATATTTTTTATAAGGAACATCTAGTGTGTGTTTTTGACCATAGAGAACAAGTATTTTGGAATAAGGTGAATCATTATGTTAAAGTTTTATATAAAATCCAAATGGTTGAAGAGGAAATATGGAAATCTAAAAATTCTATGACGTAAAAATATCCCCACTTTTTTAAATGAATAAGATTACGAGGATGCATTTTCTAGAAGTGGTAAAGAATGTAACAACTCGGGTTTTGATAGAATAATTTGTTTTTAAATTTATTTGTATTATTAAATTAAATTTATCACTATCAATGAAAGATATAAATGAAATTTATATATTATATATTCAAATTTATGTTTCTAAATTCATCCAATAATTTTTATAGTTTTAATACAAGAATAAATCCAATTTTAAGCATCTAGGTTATATTTTTATAAAAGGAAATTTGTCCACCTTTTAATGGCCCACCTATTTTAAATCAAAATTTTGACCCTTTTATAAAATTTATCTGAAAAAATAAAATTAATTTTTTTAATTTTAATATCAAAATTATCTTAAGGTGGTATTTTGGTATTTTTCAGAGAAGTTTCATTTTATTGATGAATAGTGACAATACTAAATTTTAATTAAAAATGATTTTTTGTCTTGTTTACTTGTATAGTTAAATTATATTTTAAATTTGTTTTAATGTATAATTAGTTAAATTATACATAAATAAATCAAATTTATATCATTAGAATCAATTTCACATTGAAATTTGATATAAAAACATTTAAATGTTTTGTGTTTTTCACTTTAAAACCTCTCTTTTTCGTTCTAAAAATGGGATTAATTTTTAATATAATTTTCCCTATTATGTAAATTAAATTTGGTAACATTGATTAAAAAATTTTAATTATAACTAAAAAAAATTAGTAAGGTCATTTTCATTTTTAGGCATAAATAATTTACCATGGTAAAAAAATTATTTACCGTAGTATAGGTAAAAAATGAAATGGGTTAAAGTTAAAAAAGTAAGGGCTTAAAATACCTAAAACTACAAAACATGAATTGTTTTTTTTGAAGTATTTATATATAATAACCATCAATTACTATATTAATTATTAGAAAATTTCATGGAAATTAATTCCACCTCAATGTGGTCGGTTTTAAATATAAAATAATAGTTATTTTAATCACTTAAACCCACCTCTCCTCAAGTATAAATATCACACCTCACCACCCCATTTTGACTAAAAGGCATTTAATATCCTAAAATATCTACCCATACCTATCTTAATAACTCCCCCAATGTCCTAGTTCATCTTTTATTACAAAAATACCAAATCCAAGTTCCTCAATAGTCTCTTAAAAAGTTGATATCCAAGAGGTACTTTTCTCAATGTACCTCTCTCAATTTATTTTCTTCTTCTATTTTATCCCCCACCTAATTCATCCATAAATGAATAATAACTCCATAATAATTTATGTACTAAATTATTATGTTTCTAATGGAATATCTAATATCAATTTTATTTCTTAACTCCTCTTATTCCAAGAAATGAAACTATTTTTCAAATTTTTTCATTTTACCATCTCTGTGAATAATGATTTTTCATTTTACATTATCATCTTAATGGATAGTCATAAAAGTATAATTTAGGTCAAATATGATTTAAATATGTATATTATGACCTATTTCATGTTCTAGAACTAATATACACACATAATATTAAATAATATTAAAGTATTTTGTGATGTTCGGAAAAACCACCAAAATAAACTTAACATTTATCATTGATGTTTTATCTAATAAATCATCCTCATGTAATAAATTAAACTAATATATGGAACCATTAATAATTTTTTAAGTTTATTACTACTATTACATTCCACTTCTATAGTTTTAGTCTCATTTTACAATAATATCCATAATTATACACAAATGAACCCATCATGAAACCATGAAATAAACGCACCCAAAACCATAAACATAAGAAAATATTATTAATTAATTGGTCATAAGAAGTTATAAAATCATAAAATAAGGTATTATAAATATGAATATAGTTCTTTAATGAGTTAATAACATTATTTAAACAATTATATAGAAGGTTTTGACACTTTTTAAGAAAGTTGAATGTGAGGTAAGGGAATTCTTAACCCAATTTCTATACTTTGGGTTAAACATATACTTCTTGATTAATTTATGTTTATATTATGTCTAAAATGAACTTCAAATATATTATGGTGTATTTTAAGAAATTCTATTTATTTATATCAAATACACATAATCAATTCATTTTATCAACGCTCACTTTCATGATATGATATTTATAAGGGACTTTCCTTTAAAATTCCTATTTTAATGTTAATTTTTCAAAAATAATATTTTTGTTAAATATATAGAATGAATGGGATTTCTCAATTTAATGAATATTTAATGTTTTTAATATTCCTTAATAAGTTTAAAATTGTATTTTCAAATAAAAAAATTTCATTTGTGAGTGTACATCTTTGTAAAAACGATGAAAAGTGATTTCAAAATGGAAATGTTTTCCCCAAGAATTTTTCTTTTATAAAAGATTTATGTGTTATGATTATGTTGTGTTCATAGGTCATTTTTTATAAGTATGGGTGATTTTGTGAAAAATTGAGGTCATGTGAGCCCGTTATAGCACTATAATTCATTAAGTAATGGGTGTAGTTAACCAAATAGGTTTCTCCTAAGAGATTATAGGAATAATACTACGGTGATTCTTCCAAATGTAATAATTATGGTTACTCTATATGAGGAAAATAGAGCTAAAATATTTTTAAGAGTGATATATAAAATTATTTCCCAATATACCTACTTTTCTTTTATATGATTGATAATAATTTTTCCAAAAAATCAATCGATTTTCAAAAGGTAAGATAAAGATATTTTTGAAGAAAAAAATCCTATTCTAAATAAAATGGTATGTGTTTATGATGATTTTGTAATGGATTTTCACTATACTGATTTTTTCCATTCTATTATTTCCCATACTAAGATTTAGTACTAATATTACATTTTAAAATGTTTTTCACCAGATTTAAGGTATAATTGAGACATGGATGTGATCAAGGAGAACATTGTAAAGATTGAGCATGAAAATAAACGATGTTTTAATATTAAAAAGATTTGTTTTTAAAAAAATGATATTGATTGAAAGTGAATAATTTGGAATATGAGAGTTTTTATGTATGACATATAACCAAATTCTCTAAAACTATATACCAAAACATCCTCTAAAATGTAACAATGTGAATTATAGTATAAAATCACTAGAATATGTAATGTTTAATGATGGTTCATTACACATTCTGACCATGTTATATCATTCAATACCTACCAAATTATCTCCCTAACTTCACTCCCCACATACTAGAGGTCCTAGTCTCACCAAAATACCAAACCTAGGATGATTAAGGTGAAATCCAAAGAGCATGTCTGAGAAGATTATATATGCCCTAGCCCACATATTTCAAGTTTATTTATTATTCCACCTCATTCAAATATTCCTTAACCATAATTAAAAATAATAATTATATTTAATAAACTAATATGTTATTATGATTATGGTAAAACCATTTTTTCATCTTATCTTCTATCCTTTGTGAAATTAAAACATCGCTCGTGCATATATGTGGATTACCACCTCCACAAAGTGATGTGTTTTTGTTTTCCAACACCACCTCTCATGGATATTTATTTTGATAGATTTAAACAATATATATGATACTAATGACATAATAAACATTATTTAATGATAATATATCAACTAATTTCATTCCTTTTCATTCTTTAAATAATTATAATAGCATTCATTCGTACGGGTGGACTACCACCTCCACGAAGCGATGTGACTCGTTTTTCAACAACACATCAAATATATGACATATATAAGTTTATATAAAGATATAATACAATGTTTTTGATATAGTAATAATATTTAATAGATAAAATAATACTTACCTTCTTTTCATCATAATCATTTAAAATGGAAATATTTCTCATGGGTACGTAAGACCTACCATCTTCTAGATTGTATCATAATTCATTTTTCATAATCTTAATTCATTATTGTTTTTAAAATTATAATTAATAAATAAATATAATTATTATTTCATGATAAATATTTTATATATAATTTAATAATGACTTATTTGATCGTAGTTGACATACCAAATTTATTTTGGGAATATAATCCAAATATCATCAAAGTGTCTAATATGAACTTCATGTTTAAAGTAATTGAATATAAAATGGACATAAATAAAAAAATGAAAAATAAAATTGAAAACATTTTTTAGACAATTAAATAATTACAATAAGTTTTTAATTTAAGAATATAAATATTGTATGTGATGGGTTGGAATCAAGGTATGGAACACTTTAACTTAAAACTAAATTTTTAAATCTTTTAAAAACTTATAATCTAAATATTTATCTTCTGTGTAAATATTATTAAAATTATTTTTTTGATATATTTATATATACATAAGATAAATATAAATTACATTTCTCATCTCTTTTTTACTTTCTTTAAAATGATTTAAAAATAATATTTTTATAGAATTTTTTGAATTTCTCTATAAAATGGAATAAGGAATTTTCTATTTTAACCTATACAGTGTCAATAAATTTTCCCACCTTTACAAACATTATTGGATGTTTTTATTCCATTATAATTTTTCATGTTTTATTCAAAAAAAAATACATCATATTTTGTTCTAGGTATTTTATTTTTTAAATTTATTTTTTAAAAGGAAGGGGTATTTTGATATCTGAAGTATTTTTTTCATGTAGTTATAAAAGAGTTTTTAAAGGGTTTTATGATGAAAAGGTGAAAGAATATAATATTTTAGTTATTATATGTACTTGATAATTATAGATGATGGAATATGAGCTTGGTATAACTTAAATTATTGGTGATCTCAAAAGATCTTATATGAATGGTTAGCCTAATATGGATATCCAAATCATTGGGTAATGTTCCATGTCTTCAAAGAATATAATGAGGAAGTTAACCAAGGAGGTTTCTATTGTTAATTTAATTGTGATCCATATATTTTTGACAAGTTTTATGAAGATAACTCTCTATGTTTCCTAAAATGGTTTTTAAATTATTTCTATGGGTTTTAATGTTTTTTTAGAAAAAAGTGCGTTTTTTATGTGGATATGAATTATTTCAAATGATAAAATAGTATTTCAAAAAAGGTAAACATTTTATGGGTTTTAATATTTTTAACTAGACTAATTTATTTCTTACTTTTCTGTCCAGTACTAGTCTTTTTATACACATATCACGTTATTAAATGTTTTTCACAGGATTTAAGGATGAGTTGGAACAAAGAAGAATTCTTATTGAAATTCATGAAGATTTTTCATGAAAGGAAAACATGTTTCATTTTAAAAACTTATAAATTATGGTGAAAATGGATACTAACTAGAAGGTTCCTTTGTGTAATTGTTTTTTCTGCATAAATTTGAGAAACTATTTCTCTAAAACAATAAACATAAAATATCATCGAGAATGATAGGAAGTGAATTATACTATAAAGAAATTATATTATATAATTTTTATGGATATAACCATAGAGTTATTATCATATAAAAGTATTATATAAATTTATAATTTAGGGAAATTTTAATATAATACCTTTGAAATATCTTGTAATATGGTTGAGCTGATATGATATATAATTTTATGATTACTATATCACTTCATCAATTATATGTCTATGAAGAATGGTTTTCTATAGAGAAAATTGGGAAGCTAAAGTAAAAAAATTATCTAGAGGATAATTCCCTTCTAAATAATCTACTTAGATGGGATATAATTTGAACTAGAAAATATGTTAGATTTATGTCTTAGTTGATCCAAGTTATAAATGGTGGAAGAATCTACATTAGTGAGCATCCAAATTTACCAAAGAAGAACATATGGACAGTTGAGAATTTCATGAAACAACACCCTTTATATTTTTATGGAACTTCACATATAATAGTTACTGAAGGATGGGTCAATGTTTTTGAAAATATATTTTTATTCATGGTATATTCATAACCTAAAAATGTAACTCTTCCCATTTACCATTTTCTATGTTAATTTGATCTATAGTGGCCTTTGGTTAAGAATACCAAAGATATATGAGATTAACTCTATTGAATAATATAAATTTAATAATATTTTATAGATAAATATTTTTCTATCATTTTTCAACTCATATTGGAGAAACAAATCATCGAATTGGGGTAAAAAGATGAAGATTTAATAGTCGTGTATGAATAAAATTTTACAATATTGGCCAAGTATGTAAAAACTTTTATTCAATACCATGATAGTATAATTAATTAATTTTACTCAAGATTAAAACCTTCTCTATTAGTAGCATTGGCTTCATTGGAATTTAAATTTTATAATATTTTCGTTCCTTGTACTGAGAAATTTGAGATGGAGTTTATTGAAACATATGTTCCTCATTATGAAAGGAGTATTAAGTGGTCAAGGTGTAAAGTAATGGAAAACAATTCAACTAAAAAATATATAGGTAAGCCCCTAAAATGTTCTAACTGTGGTATAAAAAAATTAGGGAATGTTTTATAGGATCTAGAATGTTTTACTAGTGTGTTATGTTTATCCATATGGATCATGAATGTAAATAAAAGTCGTATAAACAATACAATAATGGGGTAACAAATATCTAGAAAATGGTGATATGTTTTAATTAAAATGAGTTTAGGAATTATGCTAACATGTGTTCAAAGAAAGTTACATATGGTTTAAATCACCATGATTGAAAGAAAAAATATGTGGTGAAATAATTTTCTACTATTACAGATGATGATGGGTCATCTAATGAAGTCGTAACATGTAAGTTAATTGTTAATTTGAATTATATTGATATCCTGATAGAATTTTGATCTCCATTTATTCATTTCTAGGAATATTTCAAGTAAAATGGGGATATCACCTCATGAAATTAATATAGATATTTTGGTGAAAACATTAAGGGTAAATATTAAATAAACTAAAATTTATAAAAAAAATTATTATTTTAATCAGTGGGAAGGTATTTCTTATAATTGTTGTTCAAATACCCATAGAAGAATTTGATATTATTTTGGGTATGTATTAGCTTTCATATTATCATGATAACATAAATTTCTAAGCTAATAAATTTCTATTCAATGATTTTATACATTTGATTACATATCAAGAATATAAAAAATTGATTAGATATAGAAGTGAGGTTACCTCACTCATGTTGTTGAAAAGAAACAAAATGTTCATATTAGTGGTGTACTAGTAGTTAAGGAATATGAATATGTTTTCCAAATGAGTTGATTGGTGTTATTCATGACTGGTATGTTGTGTTTACTTTTGACTTATTTTCTAGTGTTTTGAAATTTTCAAAAACCCCTTATTAGATTACTTAAGTATAACTTTTGGATTTCAAAATATAGTTGTAGGAGTTTCTAGAAATAGGTTTCATTCATTTGATAAATTAACCAGGGGTTATCATATTTTATTTTTTTAAAAATAATGATGGTTCAATGATAATTTTCATTGATTATAGATCCTTTAATAACATCTTTATTAAGAGAAAGTATCATTTCCCTCGTATCGATGATTGTTTTGATCAGCTCCAAGGGGACTAGTATTTTTTGATGATTGATCTCAAGATAGTTTATAATTAGTTAAAATTTTAGTAGGATTATATTTAAAAGATATTTTTTTACTAGATAATATCATTGTGAATTTTTATTTATGACCTTTGAGTTTTTCTAATGAAACAATTATATTCATGGGTATTATTAATAGATTTTTACATGACTATTAAACTAATTTTGTTTTTTTGTTTACTGATGATATATTGGTATAATCTGAAAGTCATGATGATCATGAAATACAACTAAAGATAATTTTTTAAACCATAAATGAAAAGAAACAATATGTAAAAAAATTGAGTGTGACTTTTTGGGGCAATATATCTCTTTCCAAGGGAATATTTTTTATAAAGATGGAATAAATATTGATCCTTAATAAACTAATATTGTTAAAGAATGGAAAATACCTAAAAATTTCATATAGATTTATAGTTTTCTTGGATTATTGGGTTACTACAATCACTTTTTTTTTGGAAACATGTCTTACTTATCTATCCCATAAACTCTGTTAACTTCAAAATGTGTTTAATTTATCTGAAATAAATAGTGTGACAGTTATTTCTAGAAAATGAAAAGAAGATTGGTGAGTGCTATAGTTTTAGCCCCTCCCTCTAGAAATTTCATATTAAACATCTATTATGTTTATTCATTGAAGGTACTTGGTTGTGTTATGATATAGAATTATTAGGTAATTAAATAGGATTTACAACAATTGAAACCACATGAGTTAAATTATCTAACACGTTATCTATAATTAGCTAATGTGTTTTTTGATTTAAAAATTTAGAGGCATAATTTATATTGATCAAAGTGTGAAATACATACTGATTATAAAATTTTGAAGTATTTATTCACTCATAAAGAGTTTAACATGATGAAGAGAATATATTTGTAATATGTTAAGGATTATGGGTTCCTGATTCATTTCCATACAAGAAAATAAAACAAAGTACCTATTACATTATGTTGAAAATATAATGCATCACTAACCATTTTATCTTTAAGACATGAACCTTTGGTAAATGGATAAATAATTGATGGAAAATAAATTTTTCATGTGGGAAATTCCTATATTTAAATTCATGTTTCAGTGAAGTCAACATTGAAAATAATAATTAGGCAAGCATAGATGGAGAACAATTATTTACAAGGAATGGTGGAAATGGTAATGAAATTTATGTTAACTTGATTTAATATTAAAAATAAATGTGTTTTTAAAATTTGTAAATAGATTTTTTATACCTTATGATTCGAATTTGAAAATTGAATTATTGAGTGAATTTTATATTCCCCCATATTTCATTCATCCTTGAAGAACTAAAATGTACTGAGACCTTAAAAAGTATTACTAGTGAAGTTGAATAAAGAAGGATTTCAAAAAATGTACTATGAAAATTTTTAATTGTCAACATGTTAAATCTAAATGAAAATTAAAAAATGGATTCTTAAAACTATTCTAGTGATGGAGTTAAAATCTGAAAACATATAAATGGATTTCATGGTGGGATTACCAAATACATCACAATGTAATAATGAAATTTGGTTAATGTTTATCGAATAACTAAATATAAATATTTCCTTCCCATTTGAGAGAATATGTATTTAGATTATATTTATTGACTGTAATTCAAGGATATATTTAGGTTACATGAAGTTTTATAGTCTCTTTTATCTAACCATGATCCCATGTTTACTTCTAATTCTTGGAATGACCATCAAAATTTGTTGCATACTAAATTAGATTCCATTACTACGTGTAATCCTTATTATGATGGTTAGTCAAAGTGAATATTAAAACCTTAGAAAACATTATTCATGATTATTAAATGGTTTAACATGGAATTTGGGATCAACATCATTCGTTATTTGGGTTTTATTATTATAAAATTTTTCATTTCATTATAGATATGGAACATTTTGAAGCATTATATGGAAAGTTATGTTGAAATCAAGCTTGTTAGGATGAATTAGGTGAAAAGAAGTTAATGGGACAAGATTTTCTAGAAGAAATGGTTGATAAGGTAAAGATTAATAAACATCATATGAGACTAGCTCTGGGTAAGTAGATAAGTTATGCTAATAATTGAAGGAAATATATTTTATAGAAGGTAGATGGTCATTTTTTTATAAAATATCACAACGGAAAACTATTATGAATTTTGGTAAAAAAAAGGGGGATTTTATTCCATTTTTCATTTAACTATTTGAATTATAAGAGAAATATTGATTATTATCTTATCAAGTGTCCTTTTCTCTAAGTTTATCTCATGTATATGACATATTTAGTGTTTTATTGTTAATAAAATAGGTGTCAGATGCATCACATCTATTGGTCCCTAAAGTTGTTTAGATGGAAGAGAACCTTTCTTATGAGGAACATAAAATATAAATTCTTGACCATAGAGATAAATATATTGGAATAAGGAAATTCATCAAGTTAATGTTTTCTAGGAAAACTATATAGTTGAATAAGCTATATGGGAATCATAAATTTTAGGGAAAGATGTCCTCACTTATATAATTAATGAATAAAATTGTAAGGTAGTGATTTACAAATGGGGGATAATGTAACAGCCAAAATAATTTAAGAATAAATAATTATTTAGTATTATTTTATTCAATAGTTAGATATTATAGAGATATAATCACTATAAGAATATTAACTGATTTTCCAATAAAAAAGGAAATAGTTTTATTCTTACTCAATTTGGTTACATATATTATATGGATTTATTTAAATGATTGAATTAAAAAACTAGAATTTTAATTTTACAAAATTAACTTTACTTTTTGAAATTATAATATAAAAATTATCTTCATGTGAAATTTTGGATTTTTTTGTAAATTTTGATTTTATAATGAGTAGTAAAAAATAATAATTTTTATTAAAATTTATACTTTCTTTTCAAGAATTTATGAAGTAAATTTATATTTTATATTAGTATTGAAATTCAATTAGTACATTTTAATGAAAAATAATCTAATAAATTCTATTTTAATCAACATTATACTTGAATTTGGAATAAAAATATTTTTTAACATTAAAATGGAATTTTTCTAAAAATGGTTTTTCATCATATTTTGTGAGTTTAATTTTAAATAAAATTATGAAACTTATTGAAATTAAATATAGAAAAAATTATTCCATATTTGGAATCAGGATGTCAAAAAAGTTTAAAAAAAATTATTTTATTCTGTACATTATAAATTATAATCACAGTAAATATGTGTCCCCTTGATAAGGTTAAATCAGCTATGTAGTGTTAAAAATAATTTTATAAAGTCTAAAATGATTTCTAACCCTTTTATTTATTTCATTAAATAATTTTTTATCTACCTTCACCATAAAAGTATCTAAAATTTTTCAATTTCTTACCAATTTCCTATTATAATGACTTTCATATAATTTTAAATCTAGAACAAAATCAAAATTTCATTGTATTTATTTTAATATCTATAAGTTTTTTCATAGATATAAAAATAAGTTAAGTTTTATTACAAAATGTTATTTTAGATATAAATTATTTTATTATTACAGTAATTTATTTTAAATTTTTAGTGATGCAATAATTAGCTTAAATTCTTACACAACACTATCATAGTGCTTGTGAAAATAGTAGAAAAATCCTTAAAAAATATATAAAACATTAAAAGTAAAAACAAATTGGTGACTTATAGTGTCCCAAAGATTTTATAGATCAATATAACATATTAGGTATGTTTTAGTGGTTTATATTTTAATTCCTTTTTTCCATGTTTTATTTAATGTCAAATAAAATGAATAGATCCAAAAATTACATTAATGATATTTTATAATAAATATTATTTTATTAAATGATTTACAATTTAAAAAAATTATTTTTAAATTGGATGGGATATAGTTGAAAATATATATCGTGGTAAATATATGGGTCATTTGTCTTTTTATAGTAACTTTTTTCCCTCCTAAAGAGTAAAAAACGTTTATATCATCATAATTTCCATATGGGTTAACATTGGTTAAAACAAAGAGATGAGATAAATAAAAAACTATAAAACTATAAAAATTTTACTATATTATAATATTTTTACCAATACTCATCTTATATTTGAATTATTTATATTTTGAGAAAAATTTCATTATAAATTAATTTATATTAAGTTCTTTGTTTATGTAATTCCAAGATTTCCCCTCCCCTCACTTATAATTAGGAACCTTCTATCCTCTCTTACTCACACATTTTGTGAACTATAGTTCATCGAATCCCTAAAAAATCTTTCCCCAACTCCACTGCTTGCATCCTAGATGTCCTGGTATCACCAAAAGACCAAACCTAGGATGACTAATGTTTCATCCATAGTGGTAGTCACAAAAAAAGGTACAAGCCCTAACTGAAGTATTTATAGTTTATTTCTTATTCCATCTCTTTAAAATATTATTTAAACATTTTTAAAAATTAAAAAAATTATCTTTCATATACTAATATTTTATTGATGGTACAACCCTTTTTCATCCCTTTTTCCATCCTATAGAAATTAAAAACATCACTCGTTCGAAGTGTGGAATACCATCTCTACAAACCGTTGTGTTTCATTTTCCATCACCACATCTCAAGGATGATTATTATGATGAATTTAGTTAAAATATATGATATTCATGAAGTAATTTTCATTCTATAATGATAATATATCATCTAATTTCTTACCATTTCATCAATTGAAAAATGATAACGTCATTTGTACATACGTACGGACTACAACCTCTTAGAATTAATGTGATTCATTTTTCATCACCACATAACATGGATGATATATATATATATAATTTTATTTAAACATATAAAATAATATTAATGTAATAATCATAATTATGTAAAGTTAAAACAATACTTACCTTTTTCCATCAAAATCATTGAAAATGGAAATATTACTCATGATTACGTATGGCTTACCATCTCTATGATTGTAACGTAATTCATTTTTCATTACTATCATTTATAGATTGTTTTAAATCTATTTTTTATGTATAAAAATTATAATTATTTCTTTATTATTATTTTTGAGATTATGTAACAGCGTCCTACTTGACTATAGTCAACCTAACAAGTATATTTTGGACATATGATTCAAATATCATCAAAATGTCCGACATGAAAGTAAATGATTAAGAAATTAAATATAACATGGAAATAAATAAAATAAATGGAACAATAATCTTGAAAATGATCTTAATAAACTAAATAATTAACATTAGTTTATTACTTATGTAGATAAATAAAGTAATTTACGAGTAAGACTCAAGGTAAAGGGTATTTTAACTTAAAACACCATTTTTTAGTGTTTTAAATGTTTCTTTTCCATATATTTTATTTCATGTCCATATTCTTAAAAATATTTAATGAATATATTTAAATGGACATAAAATAATTTGAAGGAAAATTTTCTGTCTCTTTTGAATAAATTTTAGATGTTTTTAAATGAAATATTTTTAAGGAATATTTTGACATTCTTCAAAAATGGTCAGAAGGAATGTTATATTTTAACATATATGGAATCAGGGTATTTTAGAGCCACCAAAACCATTACATTATTTTATTTTATTAATTTAAAATATTCCATGTTTTCTTCAAATAAAACCATTTATTCTCTTTTTTCTAGGTATTTTAGTTTTTTAACATAGGTTTTTAAAGGGAATGGGTATTGCATTATCTGAAAATGTTTTCCATATGGTTTCAAAAGAGTTTCTCAATGGTGTTATTATTAAAATTTAAAATAATAAATTTTTTTATTTATGATATGGTACTTTATGATTATATATGATTATAACATCCTGTTACCATGTTATAAGGTACGTTCTAGACTTTATTATCATTTTTATATTAATTGACTTGGTAGAGTTGAGAATAAATTTGGAGGATACCTAAAATGGTGAGGTTGGATTTAACCAGTCATTTATATATCCTTCTAGGGGTTTACAAAATTTTTAAAATGGTTAGACTCTATTTAAATCCTAAAATTTAACCAATTCATTTTTTAACAAAAGACTATGGGTTTTTTGGCAGATTTGAGAGTCTCCAATTACACGACATGTAATTGAGTTACACATCATATAAAACCCCAACTATTATTTTTAAATAAGAAGATCAAATAATTTCTCATTTTTCCTTCTCTCCATTTATATTTATATCAACCTAAATCCTTCACCAGGAGATATTTTAGTCCTCTAACCCTTCAGGGTCCTTTTATTCATTTATTGATCATTATTGTGTTTGCAGTGTCAATTCTCAGTTAAGAATTCTCCCTTTTTTCTTTTTCTCTTTCTACTTATCCTCCTTGGGGTTTAATAGATAATATTGAAACTAATGGATCTAAAATCCATTTTTTTGGATCTTGATTCTAGGTTGTGTTCCTATAACTTCTCCACCTTCATTCTTGTTGGTGGGTTTCACTCCGAGCATTGAGTTTCTAGGAGAAAGGTATGTGGTTCTGTATTTGGTTTCCAATTTAATTAACCTTTAATTTATTGATTTAAATTATGTTTTATTTAAAATTAAATTTCTTAAATTAGATAAATTTATTTCAATTGTTTTATCAAAACCCCAATTCCAGTGAATTGCGGTGTTTTTATAGAGTAAATGGAATTTTTTTGGAAAGTTAAATTTTTGAATTTAATTATGGAAATTTGATTTGATGTAAAATTATGAAAAAAACCCCAATTTCATTGAATTAGGTATTTATTATGAAATCGATGGAATTTTTTTGAAAATTAATCTTTTTAATTCAATTGTAAAAAAATTTATTATGAAATTGAATGATTTGGTTTTAAATTTTCATTTATGAAAAATGGATTAAAATGGTCTTATTGGAAACCTAGTGTTTTCATATTTTTAAAAAGGTGTGTTTTTTATTAAAAACTTACTATGGTTTTTAAAGATAAAAGTGGAATATTATAAATAAGGGATGGGATTTAATTGTATTTTAAATACTCTTGAAATAAATTTCCCATCATTGTTTTTAATTGATCACATGAAATCCTTAGGTAGTTTTTGAGTTATTTTGAGTATGAATTTATGATTTACAATGCTCTAAAACATTGTATCGTTACATACCTTTCCTTAGGATATGGTAATCAGACCCCTTTTCCTTAGGCCCAAAGGGGTGTGTGTGCATACTTTTCATTTCAAAGTGTTGGGTCCCTATATACTGGAACTGTTGTTCCTATTTGGAATTGGCCATGTTTTCTCTTTTTTGTATTTTAAATATATATATTCAATTATTGTAAACTATTTTACATGCCTTGATAATTTATATAAATTTTTCTATATAAATTTTTTTCTTTAATACATTTTTATAAAAATTCCATTTATGTAATGAACACTTTGATTAAATGTAAATTCCTTATTTTGAAATGTATTTCCATCATTTGAAATTTTAAGAATGAATTTCGAATGTATTTTAATATTTTAAATTATAAATCATGATTTGGTTAAATATTATTTTGGTGATTCCAACCCAATTTATTTGAAAATTGAAAGAAAATTCTTGGTTAATTTTATATTGGGATCTTGTTATGGAATCCTTGGGTGAAATCCTACTAGGATTTGGTTCACACCCTACATGTGTTTTCATGTGTTTATAGATTATCTCTGTTCAGGTTCAAGAAAGGTAAAAGAATCTCTTGAAGGTGGATCTAGATGTTGAACCTTAGACTTGTTGAGTTGTGTCCTTTGGGAATTGGGTGGTTTTACCTATTTTGGTAATTTGGTTATAGTACATTGGGATTTATTTCCTTGTTTAATTAGAGTACATTACTCATAGTGGATTTTCTTTGGATATGCATACTTTTTTATTTTATTTTACTTCTACAATGTTTGTGGAAAAACTGTTCCCACTTTCAATTTGAGTGATGTTATGTGCTAGTCATCGACCCATGGGAATTAGGAACATCCTTGGGGCTATTTCAAGACCAGATTAGTTATCAAGTTACTAGGTAATTTGGGTTGGTTTGTGACAATGATTTTTTTTTATCTCAATAAATGTTGCAAAACTGGTGAGCTCGATACATCATATATGATAGGTGACCTTGATATAGCTCTTTAATTCATTTGGTAATATTTCTTGTCTTCGCAGGCTAGAAGGAGGGTGTTAACTAGGGTAGTTTCTCCAAAAGAATGTAACTATGATCCTATTATTTCTAACATCGGTTAAGAATATAATGCTCTAGGTTTCCTAAAAATTTTTATTTACATTCTATGGGCTTAAATGTTTTTATTTGAGAATAAAGTTATATGTTTTCATAGAGATATTATTTATTTCATATTTTAAAATAAAATAATGAAATAGGTAAACATTTTATGGGTTTTCATGTTTTTCACTATACTAATATTACTCATACTTTTATATACTTCACTAAGATTTTTGTACTAATCCCACATTTTTATATATTTTTCAAAGGGTTTAAGGATGATTATGAATAAATAATAAGTCAAGTTAAAATTCGTGAATATTTTTCATTAAAAAACAAGTTTCATTTTAAAAGTTTTATATTGTTAGTAAAATAGATACTAAGTAAAAGTGTCATATTTTTAATATATGGAATATTTATGTAATATTTATGACCTAATTATCTAAAACTATACCTATAATATCTCTAAGAATGCAATAAATTCAATTCTAGTCTAAAGAAACTATATTATGTAATGTTTAAGTATGAGTCCTTATATCCTCACATTGAAAGAAAATTAAAGGTTTTTTTGTAATATCAAATGTGACTTCCCTTCCTTTAAAATTAATATTATATCTATATAGGTAGATTCAATCCATGTCCAAAATCATATCAAAATTCAACTATAGAGAGAATCACAAGATTTTTAGGAATCACATTCCCACAAACTTTTATCAGAGTGGAGTTATAAACATGAGATGTTATTATCAAACTATTAGTATTTTTTATTATTAACATAAGATATAAACATTGAGGTGGTGGTGTGATACCCTTATTAAATTCCTAATATTTTAAGGTGTCTTAACATCTAGAATAAAATAAAACATTTTTAGTTCAATATTGTATGGCATGTATAATTCTCACCACTTTATTCTCTTAACCCACTTCATTAATTGTGATGATATGAGATTTCACTTTTTCTCTAATATTAAGAGGTTGAAAAAGTATATTGTAATAATTGAATTTCAGATTAATTCACTGATAGTAATAATATCTATACCCCTTTAAATTATTTTATTAGAGTGTGGGTGGTCCTTTTGATTGAGATTTTACCCCTTATTTTATCGATTGGCCTCTTTATATCACATAAAATTTCATTTTCATAATTACCTTATTTTACATAGTTAAAACATTTACCAAAACCCATAATTAAATTTTATCTATGTTTCCTTCCAAAATTTTTACATGAAGGAAAAATAATTCTCTTTCCTCCATTATTATTAGAATTTACATGAAATTCAATCTTTCTATTTTTTCCACAAAACCATGAGAACACTGAGAGTTTCCACTTTCCAATTATAGTTTGGGATAAAATTGAATGATTTATTTATATCTGTTAAAGTCTCTTATATTCAAATACTTTTAAAGACATTCTCTCAATCCCTTAAATAATATTCCAGCTTTTCTTTCAGGATTGATGATTAAAATCAAACAATACCTTGAAACATATGTAAAACTTTTTCCTAGATACTAATATATTTGTCACCCTTATATATTGAATCAATAAATTTATTTTACATTTTAGTTTTAATAATTGAGGGAAAACACTTATTAAAAAATAATTTATAAAACTCTTTCCGTTTCATGGATTCAATTTACTCTTCTTGCCTTGTATTCTTCATAAGTTTCCACTATTGGTCTAATTTTCCTTACAAATAATATACTACTAGAAAAAATAGTTCATGTTACAAACATAGGAGATTGTAAAATAACTCTTTATTTGTTAAAATAAATTTCTCATCAATTAGTAGATCATAGGAACCACTAATGGAAGATGTATGTTGCTGCATAAAAAACTCAATAGTGATTGGTACAAACATTTGTTTGTTTGGGAGATAATAATGATGCATGATACCATTCATATATTGAGGGAGTTGGGAGATAATATCCACAATATTTATCATCTAATATCCCATTTTATTAGGTCCATCATGAGTATATTCATTTCATTTCAAATTTCATTCAATGTGACATATTTCATCCTAGGTCCAACCATTGACTAAGACCAAAAATCATATAGTGATAAATTATAATTATAATGAAGAATAAAGTAATACTAAATAATTATTCATAGTATTTTTAAATAATGGAATATTAATTTCTATATATGATACCTTAGATTTATCCTAGGTCATTCATGGTCCCCATATATTCAAATCCTTTATAAGTTTTTGGATAGAAAATTTGACATAAACTAATTATATCCCTTGGGATTTCTAGCCAGGTGTGCAATCTTAGGCCCACCCATCATGAACCATTGATGATTAATATAATACCCAATCATTACCTTTTAGATTTTTTACCCCTATGTAAATTTTTTCCATAGCCAAATCCATATGTAAGTATTTAGAAATAAATATATTTATAGGGAAAACCACATAATCTATACTCTTCTAAGGTTTCAGAATTATATCCTATACATAGAATTATCCTAATATTTTCCAAAAAATATATATTCTTAATATATAAACATTAACTAAAATTTATTCTGATACAAACTCAGGTGACCTAATCATTTCATACATATATATTACATCATTTTAGATTAATATTCAATGAATCTCACAAAAAACATGAATCTAAATTGTAAAGTTTTATATTATTTAGAGAATAGATAAATAATATTATTATTTATTAAATGATCTTCAAATTATCCCAAAAATATTTTCTCACATATTACCCTTATTAGAAAAACCATACTTAAAAACATTCTTCATAACCTAGGTAAAAGAAACATAATAAATGGTGATATAAGATACTCAATAAGTGTAAATTTAAGTCATAAAAATCAATGATCATAAGTGGGAATAAGATAATAATTTACAGTATGAGAACATGATCATATATTACCATAATCATGCCCAATCTTTGAGAGATAATTAAGCATAAATAATCTAATAAGGAATTGTCATAAAAAATACATAAGTCATAAATTTTTGGAATGGTCAATAATTGATCATTATCCATGAGAAAATATTGTAAGCATAATACATAAGTTTGTGTCATACACATAAGCATTGAAAATAATTTTTTTAGTCCTATAGTACTACCAAATATATCATTGTATATTCAGTTCACTCTTAATTACATCATTTATTTAGTCAAGGTTCACTTACAAGACTATCATAGGGGAAAAAGTCACAGACTTAACTTGGACCACTACCCTTTCTAGTCTGTATCTCATGAGGTATCCATCATTACCCAATGAATTAAAGTTCTACATAATTTTGGCCCCACCCATCACATAATGAAAATCATATATGTGTGCTCCACAAGATCATAAAAGTTTCATAATATCATGACCCATGTAAAGGAATCAAGTTTTATAAACATTTCATTTTAGCATAACCCATGGAAAAGAAATATGTTTTAATAAGGATTTATCATAACTTAATTAACTCATGGTAATGAAATAGGTTTTAAATAATTATCATAATAAGAAACAAAATGGAAAAAATATGTTGGTATAATATGATCAAATTCCTACTGAATAATTACAATCATTAAAGGGTGTTAAAATATATGAAAAATAACTTTAAAATATCATATGAACCTTTCATTGAAAACATAAAAAAATATCATTTTTATAAAATTTTAACCTAATATAAAAAGTATGTTAATAACATAATTTTCTTCAAAAATTACCAAATAAACTTTTAAATTAATCTTAAAATCAAAAAAAATGTTCATGAAGGAGGGAAAATATTTAAATGTAATATAAATTAAAAATAAAACATTCATTTCACACTTTGGTAAAAATTCATAAACATCTTGTTCAGAAAACTCTTAGAAGGATTATAATTTCAAAATTAATTAAAAATGATAGAGTTAGTAAAAAGGACTATTTTAAATCATTTGAGGTTTATTTTAGTTCTTTAATAAAACAATTTTCAAGAGTATATACAAAGAAGAAAAGGTTCCTCAACCAAAGAGGAAAGGTCAGATTTTATTTAAAAGCATTCTATTGATCATTTTAACTACCAAATAGAGTAAAATTTTATCAATACATAAATTATTAATAAATAAATAATTTATAATAATATATATTGGGTTTGAAGGCTGATATCAATATAATATTTTCTTCAATTTAAATTTATCATAGATAATCCAAAAAAGAAATGAGATTATAACATCAACTCTTACCTCAATTTGTGTCTTTCTTCACAAAAATTCCAATATTTTTCATAATAAATATCGATTTATTATAAAAATATTAAATAATAATATTCATATAAAATTTACTATGTAACATTCCTTTATAATTTTTAATTATCATTTTATTAATAATTTCTTCATTAAAAAGAACATTCAGGTGAAAATTGGTCTGTTTTTCACGAATATTTATGTTTGATGGTTCTATTACTTCCACCTTTTTCATGGTTTAACCGTATATATAATATTAATAAAGAAATAATTATAATATCTATTCATCATATAAACTTTTAAAATTATTCATATAAATCGATGATGAAAAATGAATCACATCATGGCATGGAGGTGGTGGCCCGCACATATGCGTGAGTGACGTTATCATTCTCCAACGAACAGAAAGATAAAAATATATCTAAGAAAATATAATTATATAATAATAATTAATACATAAATATCATCGATAAACATTAAATCCATTGTAATAAAAAATCAAGAATAATGGTGTTAGAAAATGAATCATATCGATACGTGGAGGTGGTAGTCCACACCTACGCACAAGCGATACTTTCATTTACCATTTGATAGAAAGAAGGATTAAAATGGTTAATAAATAATCATAATAACCATTAAGTATATTTAGTATATTTAATTTATATTTTCAAAATGGATATCATATATATATATAAGTTATAAGAATATATAAAAGTGAAATTACTCAGTTAAGTGTTATACCTCTTTGTTGAGAAACCTCATTTGGCTTACACCTTAGCCTTGAAATAATGGTATTATGATCCAAAAAAATACTTAAAAGACATGTAGAAATATTTTTTAAATGTATAGGGGTGGTTATTTTCTATTATATAAGCCTCATGGAGTATTAATAATATATGATAAGTGGTATCCTTTTATAAGTGAGGGGGAAGACACACATTAAATTTTTCAAAAGATTAAAATATAAGATTGTCTTACTCAAGTAAATTTGCTCCAAAATTCCATATATTTTAATATTTGACATATAATTAGTAAATATAATAAAAATATAAAAATAAATCAAGTTTTATATATATTTTAGACCTTATATATTACGTTAACACCCTCCAGTAAACCCATTTTAACCTTAATCATTGTAACATAATTTTACTTCTTTTACTATTTATTATGCCCAATAAATAAGTTTAAGTTATTAAATTATATTAATTGTGGTGATTATAAATATGGAATAAATTTTATAAGACTCTTTTCTTATATTTTTATGAAATAAATTTTAATGTAAGTATACAAAATAAAACAAAACATTTTTTAGAAAGATGTATTTTAACCATAAAATTGAGTTTGTTGTCATTCTTTGACTTGTAAAAACTATTATATGAACATAAAAATATTATATTTAATATATTATCTATTAATTTAATTAAAATTATTTATAAATAGATATTATTTTAATTTATTAATATAAAAATACAGTGTACAAATAAAAATAGTTTTTTAGAAAAAAAATATATTTCGACATTGAAATTATTTTATTTTTAATTTATATCCAATTAAAATCTAACTAAAAAATAATTTATATATATATAATAATTTACCTTAGTTTATTTATTCTTATTAATACACACTAATTCAACATCTATGTGATAACTGTCATAATAAATAACAATATTTATAGTGTGGTTCTTCTAAACTCTATGTTGTGTATAAAGTAAGCTATCAAGGAAATAGAATTTATTTAAATATAATTATAAATAAAAGTTTATTTAATTATACACTAATTATAATAATTTATCAATATAAACTATATTACTCTGATATAATTAACTACTGATACTTTTTCCTCGTCACAATATTTTGGTTCACACATAGCTTTCTCAAATTTATGGTTTCACCAGAAAAATTTGACTAAATGAGTGGTATGTTCCACAACACATTCCTTATTCTATATAGAATATCCAATGGTTATTAATAACTATAAATATAACTCTATTGTGTTATAACATATGATTTCAGTACATGAAAAGTATCAGGTATGTATTTTCTCAATAGAGATACATGGAACACATTGTGAACTTGAGAGAGATTTGGTGGAAGTTCCAAGTGATAAGAAAATTTATATATATAATCAATAATTTTAAATAGGCTGATGTATGTATGATTCATTTTTCACTTCTTTACAAATATCATGACTTTATTCCATGGATAAATTCATAGAAATACCTTCTCACAAAATCCAAACTCTAGAAATAGTTGATGATTACTAGCATAATTTTTATTTGAACTTTGAGCAGTGCTAATGAGATGATGAATATCTCTAATCATATCTAACATTTCCATAACTGGATCAATTCCTAATATATGTTATCCCCAACTTCATCACAACACATTAGAGTTCAACACTTACATCCATTGAGGGCTTCATAAGGATCCATCTGAATCCTCGAGTGAAAGATATTGTTATAAGAAAAGTTCACCAAAGGAATGTGTTTATCCCAACCACCTTTGTAATATATAGAACAAGATATCAACATATATTATAGATTTTTAATGGTCTAATCAGACAAAAAAACTATATGAGGATAATATGCAGTACTAAACTTCAGTTTTATATTCAAATCTTGTTGAATACATCCCTATAACATCATGGAAAACATCAGATGTCGATCAGATACAATTAAGAGTGGTACTCTAAGAAATATCACCACTTCTCCAGTGTATATGCCAAATATTAAGTCAATATATAAATCTCATCTAATGTAAATTAAGTGTCTTGAATTCATTATTTTATTGACCATAATTGAAATTTCATTATTCCCTCCAGATGTTTTGGGGAGTTTTATGATGAAATACATGGTATTGTTTTCCTATTTTCATTCTGTTATGTGTAATGGTGATAACAACCCCTATGAATTCTTTCACTCATCCATAATTTACTAACATACCAATCCTTGAGATACATACTCTGTGAAATACATTTCAATGTTATCCCACCAAAAATACTATTTTGGATCTATATAAATCCTCATACTTCATGGATGAATATATATTGAAAAACTATGATATTCATTGAAAAACTATTTCAAGTATGGTATTTATGGGACACATACTCGGTTCCCAATCCTTATCATTCCATCAAAATCATGGTTGAAATTATGAACATTTATAACCTTTTTCTGTAGTTCCACATCCTCCTCCTTCTATGCCTCTTTAATCATATCATAGATAAATAGTTGAATATTCATCTAAAATAGATATGATATATCCCCTTTCATCATGATTTAAATATTTATCTTCAATAAATTCAAAAATAGTATATCTATTTCAATCCTCAACATTGAAAAATTATCATTTTCCTTCCAACATAGAGTATCATCCTCCTTTGTTCACTCATAGGGTGGTAGTCTATTAAGA
This sequence comes from Viscum album, assembly GCA_963277665.1. Taxonomy (NCBI): domain Eukaryota; kingdom Viridiplantae; phylum Streptophyta; class Magnoliopsida; order Santalales; family Viscaceae; genus Viscum; species Viscum album. The sequence goes on along the minus strand of OY728157.1, from coordinate 1,628,791,491 downwards.
ATTCATGATCTCTAATCAAAACCCGCCATATCCTTTTGTGCATATTCAACTATTTTTGTATAAATATATACTTCATCATTTTATGATATACATATATATCACACTATTCAGTATAAATATATTGCCTCTTTATTTTTTTGTGAAAATTTTACTTTTTCTAACTCCAACTCATGAGTCGAGTAATTTTTCTCATTAAGTTTCTATTGGCATGAGGTATAAGATATCACCATATCATTCTACAAGATAATGCATATTATTCCCTTAATTGATTAATCAATTAAGATTATAAAACCTTCTTGGTTATAGGGTAGTGTAATTATAAGTGCACTGAACAACCTTCTTTTAAGTTCCATGAAATTTTTCTCACATTCATATATCCAAAGGATGTTAGCTATATTTCAAGTAAACATGGTATTAGAATAGATATGCAAGTTAAGTCTCTAAAAACATAAATATTATCCAACCAATCTTAGAAAACTATAGATCTCAGTTACCATGGTTTATCTATGTCATTTTTTAATAACTTATATCTTTGAAAGATCAACTGATATACCCTCACTTGAGATTATATGACCCGTGAATGTGACTTTCAATAGCCAAAAATTCAGACTTTGTAAATTTAGCATATGAATTATCCTTCCTTTAGGTCTTCAATATAGTCCTCAAGTTATCTTAATGCTCCTCCTTTTAATGATATACTGGGGATGCATTCATGAGTTAAATGGATATCACATCCATTCTACAGGAAAATCGTCAAGCCCAAAGAGGAACCGGTGTAATAATAGGAGAAAGGTCCTGAGGGATTACTCCTCCTTGCCACCTTCACGTGAGAATAATTCAAAAATGAATGAAAACTCTAAAAAGGTTCATGAGGAGGATATGAACCAACAAAGACATGCAGAACAGGGTGATCAAACATCAGACTTATTGTTAAGCTCAGAGGATGAAGTGGCTGAGCAGGTCCTACTTCTTAATGCTTCTGAGGAGGAAGCAGCTAAAATGATGGGGAGGTCTTTAAGGTAAACCCTTAATGAGGAGAAATGAGCTTGGGTGTAAAAACAAGGCCTCATTCTTATCTGGGGTTTCAAAAAAGGGAAGATTAGTATCAAGGATTATATACAGTCATGGGACCAGCTTGCCTCAGCATTTGAAAATCTAGTGATAGAGGCTCCAGAAACCCAGGTACCCTCTATCGCATGGAAATTTCATAAGGAAAATGAGTTAGGTAATATCAAATTAATCTTCAATTACTATGGTTAATGTGGTGGAAGTTGTTTTTTGGGTTGAAATGTTTCTGGTCATCAGCTTATGGTTTTGTTTTTTGTGTGCTTTTTCTTGTTTGGGGTGACATGTCCAGCATTTCTCAGATCTTCTTCAGATAGTGTTCAGAGCATGAATCCTTCAACTATGCATGCCATTTGGACTTGGAAGTTGAGAGGTTATGGTTATTCCATTGGTTATTGGCCTTTATTCTCGTTGGATAGCAAGATTAGTGGTCATGCATTAGTGGGGTATGTTGTCACGAGGTTAATGCTGGGGGAGGAAGATCCAGTCGGTGTTTAGACATTTTCTATTTTGTCTTTTTGGTTGTATACTTGACTTTGTGGTTCTCACTTTTCACCTAAAGTGTTTTGATAATAAAAAATTACCTCTTAGTTATATAGTATTCATTAAATCCATGATGATAGTGGGTGAATTATTAAGTCTAAATAGAATCGGTATAAGTTCATAATTACCATACCTCATAAGAAATTTTTTATTGGATATATCCTCCTTCTTTATCCTATATTGGTGATATCCATTCCAATGGTAAATATTGGAGAAGTATGTTTCTCCATACATTTGATCAAGAAAGTCATTAATATGAGGTATAGGATACTAGTTATGGGTAGTGATATTCTAAGGTTCTCGATAATCAATGAAAATATGCATTGATCCATATTTCTAATTAATAAAAAAAATTCCACCCCGTCGTCATAAACTCGGGAATATGATTCCATTAATAATATTTTACTATAATTTCTTCTTTAATTCCTAAAACTCAATCAGAACCAATCTATATGGGTTTTTGGAAATAGATATTTCACCATGTATGAGTAGTATTAAAAACTCAACATTACAATTGAGTAGAATACTAGGAAGTTATTAAAGAAATGCATCATAATAATCATGAATAATGGGAATATCTTCAATGTTCAGTTTCTCCCTAAAAATTTAAGATAAATAACCCTCATGAATTTGTAGTAAGACCCATACAACAAAATTAACATCCATTTGGACTTCATATTCATCCTCACAATGAAATACAATAATATATTGATTTGGAATCTCAAATGTGACTTCCCATCATTCGAAATTAATATTGTCTCTAAATATAGAAAGATAATCCATGCCCAAAACTACATAAAATTCAATTAGAGGGAGAATCACAAGATTTTTCACTAATCAAATTTCCACAAATATTTATCATAAAAGATCTACATACATTATAAGTGATGTAACGCCCCGAGCTTCCATGATACGCTTCTCATTCAATAATGTAATAGCTTGCATTGTACGCAACATCGAGTTCTAACACACTGCAACTAATCAAAGTAGCTGTTATGAATAGTAATAACCACTTTTTAAATTTATAGAAATTTTATATTTCAAAATGGACTTCATTTTTGTATTCCTAATATTGAAATTAGCCTATGTTGAATTTTTTGTAATTTTCTGAGAACTTCAAAATTTTTATGAATAGTGAAAAATACTTAAAACAACTTTTTTAATCAAAATAATTTATAGTGATAAATTATACTATTTAGTGAATTTAAAGTATAATTGGAATATATTTTTACCATTTTATCCAATGGTGGTCATTAGAATTAATTTAACATTGAAATTGGACATAAACAATTGCCAATCTTTTGATATAAATTGTTTCTTAAAAACATGCTATTTGTTGTAACAGCGGGAATTAATTATAAAATTAATTAATACAACTTATATGTTTGGTATTTTGTAAATAGACATCATTTTCGAATTCGTAATATTAATTATAGCTTAGGGTGAAATTTTGGCCTTGTTCTGAAAAACTTCAATTTTTGATGAATAGTGAAACCACTAAGTGGTAGTTAAATAACTGATTTTTCGTTTAAATGAAATATTACCACTTCTGTGATTTGATTTTCAAAAATCCGACATACATGGTTGTCATTAAAAGTAAAATGTGGTTCAATGAGATTAAAATAATTTTTGGTGAACAGTAACTTTTAAGTTCATAATCGCGATTAGAGGTAATTAGTGTAGTTTAAGGTAAAAATAATGTTTTAATAATATGAGATGAGCTTGAAACTTGTCCTACTCCTATTGTATGAGTCATGACCTACCAATAAAACCCATGGGTCAACTTGGGGACCCCATGGAGCCACTTTGGTTGGAAAATGACATTAATATATATTTATTTAATGTTAAAATTAAATTGACACAAACATGAGTTGTTCTACTAAAACAGTTTTTAAGTGGGGTTACACAAGTCCAAATTTTGACTATAAATATTCATTAGAAATATAAAAATATTTCCTACATCATATTATTTTTTTTATAATTTTTAGACATTAAATAACTTAAATTATTTATGACATCATGATGATGCAGCGATGACCTCATTATTTAACGATTTAAATAAAATGGAAAGATAATGTGAAATACAAAGCGTACACTTGTCAAAAACCTATTGGATGATTAGATTTATAACCCTTATCATATTATCCTAGAATTATATAAGTTTGGGATCTCTAAAATCCGAAACTCATTTTATAATAAAGTGACTTTTCTTTACTTTCCAAGAGTGCCCCTCCTCTCCACTTATAAAAGGCCCCCACCTATCCCACCTCATTTACACTTTCAAGCCATTTGGCTCGGCCAAAATCTGCCCAAATACTCTCCCAACTTCCACCTCTTACTCCTAGAAGCCTCACTTTGGGCAGAACTCTTCCCAAGGAAGCCTTTGTCTCAAATCAAAAAGAGTTACCCGATTTTGAGGTAATGTCTTCTCTAATGTTGTTTTGTTTTATTTTTCTTCTCCAACCCACTAAACTCTTTTTATTCATTTCTTTTGTAACAACACCAGTATCATCAATATAATAGAATTTTTTTATAAGAAGTATTCGAGCTACACTTACACACACCTACATCTAATGGTTAAAGAACATACGGTTTCTGTAGATGGAAAATTTCTGCCTCACGAAACGATGATTGTTCAACACTCATATAACACCTTCAAAGGTGGCCATTAAGATGTCACTATTTTTATATATGATATATAATATGTTTATGTTTTAATTATTCTTATTTATTTCTCATTTATGGCATACTTTATGATTTCCATTATGGGTAAAACGCGATAATTTCATTTTAGGAAGTGCGGACTACCGCCCCCACAAAGTGATTTGAATCGTTAATGCCATATGTGGGCTGTATAAAGGATGGAGTAAATGGTATTATATACTATATTATACTGGAATTATATTATACATTTATATCATTATGATTTCGTTCCATTAAATATGAAATTGAAATGAAAGTAGTGTTCATGCGTACGTACGGCTTACCGTCTCCATGAACGGTGCATTTCATTTCTTACCTCTAAATGTTACGTAATATTATAAATGAATGTATATACTGGATATATAAGATATATATGACATCTAAATCATGAATATAATTCTGGAGATAATGGATATTCTACCACATAAACAACTTGTAATTATAAGAAGTTTTTGTTGACTCAAGTACCAAAGATCGACAAAACAACCGTTATTAACTTAAATAATTACATAATGTTCATATCATTGTAATAAGTGATATAATAAGTATAATGAAATTGAAAATGGTTCTTAATAAGGTATATATTAACTCTAGTTTATTATTTAGGAGGTTAAAGAACGGTTGAGTCAATTCAGACACGAGGTAAGGGAATTTCATAACCCAACTTCCATTCTTTGGGTTAATCTCCTACTTTCAAATTATGTCATGATATTATTATGTCGTATATTCTATTTATACTTTCTTTATGTGTAAATACAGTGAATAAACATAATAGATATATTTTATTTAAAAATTATCTTTTTAAGGGACTTCGTCTCAATCTCCATTCATTGAGGCATATTTTGTTTTATACACAAATTTCTTTTGTACAGTGTATAAACCCCTTTGACATTTTACGTTTATTCAAAAGGAATATTTTTATACGAAGGGTTTTACTAAACGAAAAAAAGGGAATGTTTTTATTTCCGTACATATGCGGCGACAACGACTTCTCCGCCGCCGTGACCATTATTTGATTTTCGGCTTCCTCTACAAGCCATCATTTTTTTTGATGAAAAATAAATACAAAGTTTTAACTTTCTTTTATTTTGGTATTGAAAATGGTTTTGAAAGAATTTTTATTATATCAATGTGTTGTATTGATATCTTGTGATTGAAATGTAGAAATGTTATTTTTCCTTTATGAATGTTTTATGTGATACGATTATGTTATGGTTTATGATATGTTTAAACCTATTCATATGAGGAATGTATTGGACTTAATAAGTGACGGGTGGAGCCCGCTATAGCTCCTCGATGCATCGGTGGGTCTCATGAGACAACTAGACGTGGAATTGGCCGAGGCCCTTTCCCAATTTGATTTATGGTTTTGGACGAGGCCTTAATCATTTTAGACGTCTTGGCCGAGGCCTTGACAAAATGTTTCAGAATGTCTGGAATTATACATTCCCTCATTATGAAAGTGGTTATTGATATTTCATGTAATTATTCGACTAGTAGAATATCCATGTGAAGAATTGAATGGCATTATCTCATTTTACTTTTGCCATATTATGTTGATGTTCAAGTTTAAAAGGATTTTGTTTTAGTTATAAATTACCTTAAATTTTTATGTTTATTTATGAAAGCTTCCGTAATATTGTTATCCTTACTGACCATCTGAGCTCACCCCTTTCAATGTTTTAATATTTTCCAGGATGTGAAGAAGTATTTTATGAATGAACTGCAGGGATTGTGGGAAGAGGATATGAGTGTGGACTATGGAGACATTGTTATTGTAGTTTTTCCCTTTATGATGTAATGTAACGTTTACGAATGTATCTAGTGTTTCCAAGGCTACTAAACTAATCGGTCTTTCGAGACTTGATCCTTTGTGATCATGCCAATGTTACGAAGTAATGCACCGACTCTGGGTAGCTGGGGTCGGGGCGTTACAGTTGGTATCAGAGGCAGTTTAGTACTAACCTTGGAAGCTAGATTTAGATAAACTCTGATTAGAGAACATAGCCCGAAGATATACTTTAAGGATTAGTATAGAAGAACATCCTATAATTTTGGTATTATAGAGATTTTGTGAGTTTTCCGAGCAATACATCCCTGTCTGGATACGAGCAAGTAGAGGCGGCTCTGGCACAGATGTACCTAGGTGTAAAACCTGAAAACACCATTTTGAGCTAGACTCGAACGGGAACTGGTGCACGACAATGGTCCTTGCTGCACTCTTGGTTACGACGCTCCTGGGGGATATGCTTTGGATAATTCTCATTTTCTTTATAAACCACTATGAAGGGTTATGAGTATATACTTCCTCAAAGAAAACATTTTTATGGATTATATCCATAAATAGTTCAATTTATGTTAAGTATCTTACAAGTATGGAATTATGTATTTTTATTTATAAACTAATATATTTTATGCCATTGTTTAGAAATGGCACCTAGTGGAAGGAATGGAAACCGTATCAATGCACGCACTCCGTGTAGGGATTGCCCTCCTGCTCAAGATAATTATTGTGGAGCTGGAGATACAACTGGTGCTGATCAACTTATTACCATACTGGGACAACTCACACAGGTTATGAATAATAACCTTACTCGTATGGAGCACCCTGATCCGCAACGTGGAGGATCAATGTTAGACCGCTTCATGAGGCAAAAACCACCAACATTTAATGGGGGTACAAATCCATTAGTAGCTGAGCAATGGATAAACTCCTTAGAGAAAATATTCCACGCCTTGGAGAGTAGTGAAAGGGAAAAGGTTGTCATGGCAGTTTACCGCCTCACTGGAGATGCCGATCAGTGGTGGTCGCTGATTCAAAACAAAAAGGAAGATGATGACATATCGAATATGGAATGGAGGGAGTTCAAAGAGCTTTTCTTAGAAAAATACTTTCCTCGTGACCATCGAGCAGATATGGAAAGGCAATTTCTGAGTCTGATGCAGAAGGAGGATGAGAATGTCGCAAAGTATGAGGCTAACATTACAAGGTTAGCGAGGCATGCTTCCGATTATATATGTAACCCAAGGAGTAAGATTGATAGTTTCTTTGATGGGTTAAAACCATTTCTCCGTCGAGCTTTAGTATCACAATCCTTCTCATCATGCGAAGATATTGTCTCGTGTGCTATCAAGACAGAAAAGGAATTCTCTAAGTCTTATGACAACAATGTAAAGAAAGAGAAGAATAGAACGGTGGAACAAGAGACAGATAAAGGGAAAAAGGGAAAGAAGGATTTTCCATTATGTGATAATTGTGGGAAGAATCACTCTGGTACTTGCCCAAAAGGAATGGGAGTTTGTTATAAATGTGGAGAAAAGGGTCACCAGGCTCGTGATTGCAAGGGAAAGAAAGAGTCTATCAAAGTTGAATGCTACAATTGTAGAGAAATGGGTCATTATGCAAATGAATGTCCTAAGCGTCAGGGAAACTTACCTCATAAAAGGCCAAGGGATCAAGGACAATCTTATGTTGTTACTACAGTTGAAGCAGAATAACTAATGTATTGGTGCTTTTGGACTCATGGATTATATTCTGGTTATTAGAATAATGTGATATATATATATAAGGATTGTACTGCAGTACTTGATGATTTCAGTAAGGTTTTAATATGTTGAAGGTAATTATATTTTTAGTATGTGACAATAAGAGAAACTTTACTTTGTTTGGGGAATCTGATAAATTGATTTTGGAATTAAGAGACCTTTTAGAGAAAGTCTGGACAGAGGTATTTTGGATAACTATAAAGGTTGGAGTGGATTAAGTTGATCTTTGGATAGTATTGTTTAAGGTTAAAAAATTTATGAAGATTATTTTTGGAATATTATGAAACTATAGTTTTAGGAAAAGGACAACCTGTAGGGTGGGGCATAACCCGTCGCATCGGACAAAGATGCAGGAATCGAACCCACAATCATAGTGCGACATGCCTTTATTTCCTACCACTAGCCTACAGGAAGTCCCTGGTTATTACAAAATAATTTTACTAATCTAAATGGTATGTGTTAACATTTGGAACCTTGTACAATTAGGATAAATAGAATATTTTTGAGTTCCATTACCATTTGGAGTAAAAGATGGGTTTGTGGTAAAAATTTATTAACGAATGAAAGTATACATAACAAGTATGTATATTCCCTTACGTTCTTAGTAAATCTCCTAAATAATTTCCTCAACATTATAAAAGGTAACTTAAAACAAAAATGTTGTCGGTTAACTTTTCCAACTGGGGATTCAATGACTGTTTAACCAATCACAAGTTTGTGATTTTCTTGTAGTTAAACTTTCTCCTAATCCTATTTTCTATAACTCTCCATCAGACCTTGATGGTTTGTTTCTCCTCCATATCCATATTTTCATAGAATCCTAGAATGGGCTATATCGGGTGACCTTTGTACTTATCTTGCTTTCTTTTAATGTTATATATTTATTAACCTTATTTCCGATGTGGGTTTTCCTCAAAGGTATTTTCTCTTTTCAACCTTTTATTTTCAAAGAAAAATTTCAAATTGCGAGGACGCAATTTATTGAAGGAGGGGAGAATGTAACACCCCGAGCTTCCATGATATGCTTCTCATTCAATAATGTAATAGCTTGCATTGTACGCAACATCGAGTTCTAACACACTGCAACTAATCAAAGTAGCCGTTATGAATAGTAATAACCACTTTTTAAATTTATAGAAATTTTATATTTCAAAATGGACTTCATTTTTGTATTCCTAATATTTAAATTAGCCTATGTTGAAGTTTTTGTAATTTTCTGAGAACTTCAAAATTTTTATGAATAGTGAAAAATACTTAAAACAACTTTTTTAATCAAAATAATTTATAGTGATAAATTATACTATTTAGTGGTTTTAAAGTATAATTAGAATATATTTTTACCATTTTATCCAATGGTGGTCATTAGAATTAATTTAACATTGAAATTGGACATAAACAATTCCCAATCTTTTGATATAAATTGTTTCTTAAAAACACGCTATTTGTTGTAACAGCGGGAATTAATTATAAAATTAATTAATTCAACTTATATGTTTGGAATTTTGTAAAATAGACATCATTTTTGAATTCGGACTATTAATTATAGCTTAGGGTGAAATTTTGGCCTTGTTCTGAAAAACCTCAATTTTTGATGAATAGTGAAACCACTAAGTGGTAGTTAAATAACTGATTTTTCGTTTAAATGAAATATTACCACTTCTGTGATTTGATTTTCAAAAATCCTACATACATGGTTGTCATTAAGAAGTAAAATGTGGTTCAATGAGATTAAAATAATTTTTGGTGAATAGTAACTTTTAATTTCATAATCGAGATTAGAGGTAATTAGTGTAGTTTAAGGTAAAAATAATGTTTCAATAATATGAGATGAGCTTGACACTTGTCCTACTCCTATTTTATGAGTCATGTCCGACCAAGAAAACCCATGGGTCAACTTGGGGACCCCATTGAGCCACTTTGGTTGGAAAAATGACATTAATATATATTTATTTAATGTTAAAATTAAATTGACACAAACATGAGTTGTTCTACTAAAATAGTTTTTAAGTGGGGTTACACAAGTCCAAATTTTGACTATGAATATTCATTAGAAATCTAAAAAGATTTCCTACATCATAGTATTTTTTTTATAATTTTTAGACATTAAATAAATTAAATTATTTATGACATCATGATGATGCAGCGATGACCTCATTATTTAACGATTTAAATAAAATGGAAAGATAATGTAAAATACAAAGCGTACACTTGTCAAAAACCTATTGGATGAGTATATTTCGAACCTTTATCATCGTATCCTAGAATTATATAAGTGTGGGATCTCTAAAATCCTAAACTCATTTTATAATAAAGTGACTTTTCTTTACTTTCCAAGAGTGCCCCTCCTCTCCACTTATAAAAGGCCCCCACCTCTCCCACCTAATTTACACTTTCAAGCCATTTGGCTCGGCCAAAATCTGCCCAAATACTCTCCCAACTTCCCCCTCTTACTCCTAGAAGCCTCACTTTGGGCAGAACTCTTCCCAAGTAAGCCTTTGGCTCAAATCAAAAAGAGTTACCCGATTTTGAGGTAATGTCTTCTCTAATGTTGTTTTGTTTTATTTTTCTTCTCCAACCCCCTAAACTCTTTTTATTCATTTCTTTTGTAACAACCCCAGTATCCTAAATATACTAGGATGTTGTTATAAGAAGTATTCGAGCTACACTTACACACACCTACATCTAATGGTTAAAGAACATACGGTTTCTGTGGATGGCGAATTTCTGCCTCACGAAATGATGATTGTTCAACACTCATATGACACCTTCAAAGGTGGCCATTAAGATGTCACTATTTTTATATATGATATATAATATGTTTATGTTTTACTTATTCTTCTGTATTTCTCATTTATGACATACTTTATGATTTCCATTATGGGTAAAACGCGATAATTTCATTTTAGGAAGTGCGGACTACCGCCCCCTCAAAGTGATTTGAATCGTTAATGTCATATGTGGGCTGTATAAAGGATGGAGTAAATGGTATTATACACTATATTATACTAGAATTATATTATAAATTTATATCATTATGATTTCGTTCCATTAAATATGAAATTGAAATGAAAGTAGCGGTCATGCGTACGTACGGCTTACCGTCTCCATGAACAATGCATTTCATTTCTTACCTCTAAATGTTACGTAATATTATAAATGAATGTATATACTGGATATATAAGATATATATGACATCTAAATCATGAATATAATTCTGGAGATAATGGATATTCTACCATATAAACAACTTGTAATTATAATAAGTTTATTGTTGACTCAAGTACCAAAGATCGACAAAACGACCGTTATTAACTTAAATAATTACATAATGTTCATATCATTGTAATAAGTGATATAATAAGTATAATGAAATTGAAAATGGTTCTTAATAAGGTATATATTAACTCTAGTTTATTATTCAGGAGGTTAAAGAACGGTTGAGTCAAGTCAGACACGAGGTAAGGGAATTTCATAACCCAACTTCCATTCTTTGGGTTAATCTCCTACTTTCAAATTATGTCATGATATTATTATGTCGTATATTGTATTTATACTTTCTTTATGTGTACATATAGTGAATAAACATAATAGATATATTTTATTTAAAAATGATCTTTTTAAGGGACTTCGTCTCAATCTCTATTCATTGAGGCATATTTTGTTTTATACACAAATTTCTTTTGTACAGTGTATAAACCCCTTTGACATTTTAAGTTTATTCAAAAGGAATATTTTTATACGAAGCGTTTTACTAAATGACAAAAAGGGAATGTTTTTCTTTCCGTACATATGCGGTGACAACGACTTCTCCGCCGTCGTGACCATTATTTGATTTTAGGCTTCCTCTACAAGCCATCATTTTTTTTGATGAAAATTAAATACAAAGTTTTAACTTTCTTTTATTTTGGTATTGAAAATGGTTTTGAAAGCGTTTTTTTTATATCAATGTGTTGTATTGATATCTTGTGATTGAAATGTAGAAATGTTATGTTTTCTTTATGCATGTTTTATGTGATACGATTATGTTATGGTTTATGATATGTTTAAACCTATTCATATGAGGAATGTATTGGACTTAATAAGTGACGGGTGGAGCCCTCTATAGCTCCTCGATGCATCGGTAGGTCTCATGAGACAACTAGACGTGGAATTGGCCGAGGCCCTTTCCCAATTTGATTTATGGTTTTGGCCGAGGCCTTAATCATTTTAGACGTCTTGTCCGAGGCCTTGACAAAATGCTTCAGAATGTCTGGAATTATACATTCCCTCATTATGAAAGTGGTTATTGATATTTCATGTGATTATTCGACTAGTAGAATATCCATGTGAAGGAGTGAATGGCATTATCTCATTTTACTTTTTCCATATTATGTTGATGTTCAAGTTTAAAAGGCTTTTCTTTTAGTTATACATTGCCTTAAATTTTTATGTTTATTTATGAAAGATTCCGCAATATTGTTATCCTTACTGAGCATCTGAGCTCCCCCCTTTCAATGTTTTAATATTTTCCAGGATGTGAAGAAGTATTTTATGAATGAACTGCAGGGATTGTGGGAAGAGGATATGAGTGTGGACTATGGAGACTTTGTTATTGTAGTTTTTCCCTTTATGATGTAATGTAACGTTTACGAATGTATCTAGTGTTTCCAAGGATACTAAACTAATCGGTCTTTCGAGACTTGATCCTTTGTGATCATGCCAATGTTACGAAGTAATGCACCGACTCTGGGTAGCTGGGGTCGGGGCCTTACAAGTGATCATCATACAATTTGTATATTTTACTTCTAATTCAACATATAATCATTGAGGTGGTGACATGATACCCTAAGAAAAATATTCATATGTAAAAGAGTGGGTAGATCTAGAATAAAATAACACATTTAGAGTACTAGAGTGTATGGTAAGTGTACCATTCACCGCTTCATTATCTCAAACCACTTAAGGAGTTGTGATCACATGATATTTGACATTGTCTCTATTCTTAAGATGTTTTAGGTTCCAATTTTCATCATTAACCCTTGTATTATTACACTTATTATAATAATGTCTTCACGCCATGAAATTATAGCATTGGAGTGGGTTTACACAATCACTTGATATTTTTCACTGATCCTTTCAATGATAAGACTCATTACATCACTTTCGTATTCTTTTTCTTGATGGCCTTATTTTTTATAGAAGAAAATTTTACCAAACCCCAAAATGAATTTCATTCATGCTCCATTAAACACTTCTAACATGACTTAAAATTAATTTTCCTTCTTATATGGGTTTTTTAATCATAATTTCCATGTAATTAAATCTTTCTCATTTTTTCCTAAAAACCATAATTACACTAAGAGTCTAATATTTATGATTCTATAATGAGAGAATATATTATAATTTATACAAAATAATTAAATTCTCTTAAATCCAAATCCATTTTAATACTTGGTCTCAAGCTAGTAAAAAATTAGTCAAATTTCTTTTTACGTTGAATGATAAAACCGGAAGTATACCTTGCTTATCTGGAAAATTCCCCTCATGGGTACTAATGAAATTTTCATCCTTCTTATTTACTTCAAAAAATTCTATTTCCATTTTCATGTGAGGACTTTATAAAAAATACTTACTTAATAATAACATCATAAAATCTTACCATTTCAAAAATTCAATTTCCTCCTTTTGACTCATATTCTTGATAGAATTTCAACTTTTATTCTCTTCTCCTTCAAAATGATATATTTTTAGGAAAACTTTTTCATATTTTGAACACTATAGAATGTAAAATATATTATTTGTGGTGATGATCCACTACTTATTTATTAGTGTATCAAAACAACCATATAAGTAAGGTATATATTTCTCCATAATAGACTCAATAGTTAGTTTCTCCTTCCTTTGTTCTTTTAGAGGATTAGTATAATTCATCTTATTGTCTATAGTTTTAGAGAATTGGGTTGAGCATTGATGAAATAATTCACATCCATGATTCCATTTAATTTTTTTATCTCATGAGTATGGTCATTTTATTTCTCATTTATTTCAACATTATTATGATTTTTCCTTGGTCATCCAATTGACTAAGACAAAAAATCATATTGTGATAAACAATAATTATAGTAACTAATCATATAATCATAAATATTCATTCATAGGGTGTCTGAATCGTGAAACTTTATTTTTTAATCTATAAAACATTAGGTTTAACTTATTTCAATATTAGTCATAATCTAAGTAAATCCTTTATAATGGTTCACAAAGATAATGTGAATTAACCTAATCATATAACTCGAAAGTTTATAGCTAGGTGTGTAGTCCTAGGACCACTCATCATGCATTTATGATGATCCAGTTAATACCCAATCATCCCCTTTCAAAGTTTTTATCCCTAGGTGAATTAATTTCACAAAAACATCTAATTTTTAGTATCTAGAAATAGATTTGTTTTCTAAGAAAACCATAAATTACGTACTTTACTAAAGCATTAGGATTTTATCATGTACTTAGACTTATCACCATGGATTTCAAAAAAAATCTAATTCTAATCTACAAATATTAAAAAAAATTCCAACTTAGGTGAACCATGAATTATATATATATATATATATTGAAAAAATTTATATGCGTATTCAATATATATCATAAAAACTCAAAATTTTAATGGTTTATAGCCTTTGAATACTAGATAAATATTCATCTTATTTCATGAATTATATTCAACATCTCCCATAATTATCTTCTCATATAATACACTTCTTAGACATACCATACTTAAAACCATTATTTTTATCCTGGGTAAGGGAAACATAAGAAAGGGTGATATCAGATGCATAGTAAGGGTAAATATAAGATATATCAATCAATGAACATAATTGAGAATAATATAATAATAAGGGTATGAGAAAATTATCATATTTTAAAAAATTCAAAATTAATCAAAGATCATTAATCATACATCATTGTATAAGGATTTTTCATAAAAAATGACAGAAGTTGTAAGTGTGTGTAATTATTAATAAATAATCATGATCCATGAGAACATGTAATAACCATAAGACATAATATTATGGCATACAAATATTCATAGAAAATTATTTCCTTGGTCAGGGATAATGGAAAATGATATCATAGTGGATTGGATTAACACATCATTACACCATTTTCATAGCCATGGTTCACTCTCAAGAATATAATAGTGGATAGTGTCCCTCTCTAAACTAGTTTCACTCCCCATTCTATTTCTTATTATCTAATTAGATTTCCATCATTACCCAATTCATATAAGATCTATATAATTTTGGGCCCATGTTTCACATTATGAAAATCATATATGTGTATGACATAAGATCATAAAACATTTATTATATCATCATATCATCACCTATAGAAAGGAAAAAAGATTCATAAATATTTCATCATAACAAAACCCATGAAAAATAAATGGGTTTCATAAATGATTCATCATAACATAAGAAACTTATGGTAATGAAACGGGTTTCATAGAATCACCCTTAAATCATCTTCATTAAAATACATCCAAATAAATATATTAGATGGTATTATAATATTATATCCTATGTGATTCATAAAAATACTTAAAGGATGTTGACATATAAGAAAAATACCTTTAAAATATCATTTGATCCTTTCTATGAAAATATGAAAAACAATCCTTTCATTTTGATAACATTTTAACCAAAAATTCCAATATTATTAATAAAATTATTTACTTTTAAAATAACCCCGAATATTTTGAAGTCTAATTTGAATAAAATAATGGATATGATGGTGGTAAAATCCATTCATGTCATATACTTTAAAATATAACATTTTTTAAACTTTTGAAAAATTCCAAAAAATACCTGATTAAAAAAAATTAGAAATATTCCATTTTAAAATATTCTAAATAAAGTAAAATTTATTCAATTTGAGTTTTTAAAACATTTAAAGTTTATTTAAGAACTTTTATAAATCATTTTTGAATAATATGTACATAAAATAAGAATGTCATTGACCGAAGAGGGGATAAGGTCAGTTTTCCATGAAAAAATATTGTCTCCATCACTTTAAGTTCTAAAGAGAATGAAATGTTAATAAGATATAAAAAATAAACAAAAAAATGTGAACAAAATATATGGTACTAAAGGTTATGATCTACATAATATTTCCCCCAATGTAAATTTAGCGTAGACACTCCCAAAATAAAATGTGATTAGAACATAAAACCATGCCTCAAGTTCTATCCTTCATCAAACACTTTAAAATCACCTATATAATAAATATTTATTTATTATATATATTTTCTAAAATAATATTCATGTATTGCATACAATTTATCATTCCTTTATAATTTTTAATTATCAACTTATTAACAATTTCTTCAATAAAACGATCATTTGGGGAGAAACTGGTCTAATTTTTATTCATGGTTTGGTTAGAGGATTCTAGTAATTGAACCTTTTTCATGGTTTCATCATCTATATAATATTAATGATTACTTAAGTAACATATTTATTCATCATGTATACTTTTATAATTATTCATACTAAGTGATAGTGAAAAATGAATCACATCATTTAATGGTGGTAGTAATCCACATGTACACATGAGTGACATTATCATTTTCCAATGAATGTAATGTAATGAAGATATATGATATATTATAAATTTTTATTAATAAATTTTTCATATATATAATATATAAAAAATAAATAAATAATAATATCCAACCATGAATGATGGTGATGGAAACCAAATCATATCACTACATTGAGGCGGTAGTCCACACATACACACGAGTGATAGTTTCATTTCACATCTGATAGAATAGAGGTGGAATTGGTTGATGCATCATAATAATAATAATAAAGTATATTTAATATATTTAATTCATTATTTTATAATGTATACCATTGATTTATAGTGGGTATAAGAATAAAGAAAACTAAAAGTACTTGGTTGAGAGTTATGACTCTTTGTTGAGAAGCATCCTTTGGATTACACCTTAAGAATTTAAAGGATGGTATTATGATTATAAAAATACTTCTAAAACATGGAGAGAGATTTTAAGGAAGGATTATGGATGGTTTTGGATGATATATAAGGTGCATTGAGTGTGAGGAAGATAGGAGAGGTGATATCCTTTTATTATGGAGGAAGAGGACACACATGGAATTTTTTATATCCTTAAAATATGATAATGACTTACTCAAGTAATGTAGTAAAGAGCCCACATTTTGTATGAGTTATTTTTTTATTAATGATTTTCATTGGTTGTCAATGGTGGTCGATGAAATAGGAGGATTCCATTTATGTCAATATGATGAAGAAGTTACAAAGTTAACAGACCATGGATGAAGGTCTCAAGTCTTATAATCTAAATAATGACAAAAATTGTTTGATTACTTTGAGTTTAAAAGGTGATTACTATAGAATTTTTATGATTCTTGAAAATTTTTATGAGTAACTCTGAAAATTGGTAAAAAAATATTAATTCTAAATACATGTTTCAAAGGTGATTCATTGTTTGGAACAATAAAGAAGATGTAAAGAAGGATGATTTGAAGAGAATGTGTGTAATGACTCAAATTTTCTATGTATTATTTTTCGATATTATATGGATTGTTTTTTAGATCAATAACTAAGACAGAACATGATTTTAAGGCCTAGTGTTCCTGGAATAAATGATTGAAATATATTAAATAGAATGTGTCCATATTCTTCCTAAAAAATTTGAATAAATTATAAATGGGGGGCACATATCATAAATCATAGGGCGCTGTTATTTTTAGAATGTTGGGGGTTTACCCTAGGAGTGACATAACCTTGGTTGGCATGTGTGGTTTGTGAAAAATTTGTCATGGGTTTTAAATGAATAAAATAATTATTTATTTTATTTTATTTTCATTTCTTTGATGCAGTGACCTAACCTAATTTATAAATAAAATATTATAGGGAATTACAAGGCTTAGATACTGAAACCTATATATCCAAAGGTCCATTGCAGAACCAATTAACATGTTTTTTTGTGGATAATGATTGGATCAGATATTGACAATAGGTGAGAGATGAATTTAGAGGATCTATCCAATGGTCATGGATTGGATTCATTATTAATTAGTGATTGATCTAAATTGTGGTAGGATTTTTCATTTATTATATTATTTACTCATTTTTAATTTCTATGATGAACATGAATCAATGGACTAACGGATTGATTTGAAGATTCTTAATGTTGTGGGATGGGTTATTTGTAGGATTACTTCAGGATATTTTCTTCATGATTATTTGATTCTTCTATTTTCATTCTAATGGATACAGATCAAGGCCAACATGAACATTTTTCTAGGTTTATTCCTTGTGTTGGTGGTTGTGCATTTATCGCCTCTTTCCTCCTTCATCATGGTCATTCTTTGTTGGCCCTTGGTTTGACATATCCCAACTAATCAATCATTGTGCACCTGATTTATGGCACAATGATCTAATATTGTAGATCTTGGATCATCATGACACAACAGTGGTGCGATGATGTAAACATCATTGGATCAAACAATTTAGGTACTTGGTTTTCATGTTCTTCATCATGAAATGAATAATATTGTTTGATGGATTTTTTTGAATGAATCAAAGAGATATATAATGTTGTTCATCAATATCATGACTAGGCCGACCTAGTTCTTCATTTTTTTGGGAAAGGCGTGGTCATAACAGTGGTCAGAGCACCGAATAAGATACATGGAAACATGAGTATAAAATCTATAAATTTCTTCACTACACAATGTGTAATGTGGATCCACACTCTGTGTGGGCCCCTCTCAGCATCTTCTAGGGTTTCAAAAAGAAGATAAGTATCACACTACATGTAACCATATCACATGGCATGTGGCCCCCTTTGGTGAGATCTTCTTATCCCTTAGAGGATACATGGACATGGGACAGACTAAATGGGCATGAGCACATCGTTTACTCCCACAGGGACATAACCTAAACAAAAAGTACATGGGATAATCCTAGTACTGGTACATGGGCAGATTACATGGGAATCTAACATGCCATGTAATTTTACATGGGCATGGACATAGACATGGTCCATTTACATAGTCATGACCCATGGTCGAAGGGAAACAACGTGTAACTCTACTACATGACATGTACTC
Source organism: Viscum album (assembly GCA_963277665.1). Taxonomy (NCBI): domain Eukaryota; kingdom Viridiplantae; phylum Streptophyta; class Magnoliopsida; order Santalales; family Viscaceae; genus Viscum; species Viscum album. Next base: position 1,628,772,496 of record OY728157.1, on the reverse strand, counting down.
CTAAGTAGTTTCCTTTAAGCCCTTGTCCAATGCAGTTTGGACAAGTTTTTTTAGGGTATGTTCCCCATATATTTTCCCTAAGGGTTAATATGGAATCAAATCCCACTCCTAAGATAGTGATACCTTTATAAGTAATTCTTGGATAGGGTTTTTGGAATCCTTTTATGAGGCCCAAAGTGAGATCCTATGTTCATCTTAATGACCTAGGTGGAGTTCTTGGTATAGTTGTGACAAACACTACGATAGTGAAGATCTGCTACATAGCAGGTTAATCCAAATTTATTTTTGGGTATACTCCATTTCCTTGGGTGAAATCCTAAATTGTGTATCATATATCATCATACTATCAGCGTGTACTTCTAATAGAAAAACATGACAAGAATTATCTCTCATACAAATGTCTTCAATTATTATAGACTTAGGAGTGTGTTCTCCTAGATGAGTTCTATGTGGAATCATCGATCTAAAAACCCAAGATGGAATTACGGTTGTGATTTACCTTTGGACTGTATATCACTGTTGAGAATATCTAAATATTCTTATTACATGTTTTATAGGAATATATGTATGTAGATATGACTATATTCTTTTTTTGTATACTTTATGGTCTTAGGGTGCCTTTTTGGGTATTGTTATACTCTCCCTTGCACGGTCTTTGCTCATATGTGTAATATTTGGTGTATATGTTTGACCATTTGAAAAATTATAGACAGAACAAGACCAAATGGTGCATAGTGAGACCAGACAGACCAAGGTGTGTTCCTACAGTATCTTGATAGAAGTATCAGTTTTAATTTCATGTTGTACTTGTTTTCAGAATCTCTGGTGGGCTTTTATTTGACATTTTTACTTTTCTTTACTTCTAATCATACTATGGTTGTGGTATTTAGATGTATGCATTCATGTTTGTTCAATTGTTTTTACATTTCACAAATTTATAGGATTGGATATGTGTGCATGTGTACAGGTACTTTGGATAAGTCCTCTCATGCTAGTTATATTCCTACTCGGTGCTAGTCGTCAGCATTTGGCTTATTTGAGGCAGGCTTGGGGAGTCACATCATGGGCCCCTCTAGGATGGTTCCTAATAGAGTGGTATCAGAAGAGTTAGTTCATCCTTAGGATTGGAGTCAATTATTTTGGTTTTGAGAAACATTTTTAAGTGTTTCAAGTTCAACTTTTAGTCCAGAGGCTCCAATATTAGTGTATCAGCTGACGTATCCATACATCAGGACTTTGATCACTCGCATTTCAACTTAGTACATGAGAACACCGGTTATAGAGAAAATAGTTGTTCATGAATCATATAATAATGGGTTGTGGTTTCCATTTTCATTATTTATTTGTCTCTCTAGATATACTCATTGAACATTGTAGGTCTTGTTTGCTATCAGGATGCCTCTGCAATGTATACCAACTAGTGTTCATCGCCAGGATCATAAGGATGATCCCCTTAGTGATAAGACATCAATACAGGGACTTTTTCTAGAGGTGATACCTCCAGGTGGTGAACTACCAGTACCGCCACCTGTAGAGAAATAAATAGTACATGTGGTACCAGTGGATGAGGTGTGTAGGTTGCGCCCACATCATGAGTTTCAGTGATAGGGTCCCCTCAGGAACCAAGGAAAGCCTAACTCATAGGTGTCTGATGACTATCTTGAGCTGTTGACTAGGGTTTTCATTTGGTCAGGACACTATAAGATCAAATGGTGGTCCTGGTGGTGAGCCTTCTCTATGGACCAGTGGGATGATGGTGGGAGTTAGTGACCCTATCATATGATGAGGTGACTCTAGCATGGTCTTAGTTTGATTTTATATTAATAGAGTATTTATATCCATTTACACTGAGGTATGTATGTATCCAATAGATTCTACATCTCTAGTAGGGAATCACGACAATAGATGAGTATTCATCAAGGTTTACCAACCACTCCAGGCACTCGATGAATATGGTTTGTGACCAGTTATTTAGGGATCGAAACATTTAATGAGGAATTTGTAGAGAATTATGATCTAGTGTTATACCTTTATGTATTCCTACCTAAGATATTATTCTAGAGAAAGTTTTAGTGGTTGGGAGTTTCTTGGCTGAGAAAACACAGTCATTGGTTGCCGACAGTTGGAAATCAGGAACAAAGACCTCAAAACCTGGGAGATGACATTAATCTTAGGGACCTAGACATGAGATAAATTTCAGGAGGTGGTCCCAAGATAGAGGTTCTATCATTCAAAGCTCACAGGATGGGTCCAACCATCCTAGGGAGAGGCAGTGATACTCATGTGATGGAAGAGGACATCTTTCTCGAGATTGTTCTACCTGTCATATGGCTGACAGAGATATTATGGATGGGCCACCAAGATAGAGTCAATGGTAGGATAAGACTATTATGTAGGGATACGGATGTGGAATAAGATCTAGGAGAGCAGTATGAGGTGGTATATTATTTGAATTGCTACAACCACCACCCCCAAGGGGTCCATTCCATGCTCAGGGAGCTGGAGGATAGGGGTGGGGACAGCTATAGGCAGTTAAGGATTATGACCCAGAGGCTTTAGGAATGATAATAGGTAAGAACTATTTATTTTGAACCTCATATGAATTATTGATATACATAGTTGTTAGTAATTTCTTCCTTTCCACATATCTTTATTGAGACTTAGATATTCTGGTCGATCCCGTAGCTCGACCTTTACACATGGAGACTCCTACTAGGGATGAATTAGTAATCAAACACTTTTCCTAATAGTGTGACCTGACTCTTGGAGGTTAGAGTTTCTAGTAGAATCTATTTTTAGTAGTTATGAGTCCTTACAATGACATATTAGGTATGGACCAGTTATCTACAGTTCATTCACATATAGATTATTTCAGGAGAAGGATGTGTTGTGTTCATAGTGACCAAACTATGTTCTCCTTTTCGGTGAAAATGAAACCCAAAAAGTGTATTACTGACTCATGCATAGGAGGGAGCAATCAATTACTCATTAGTTGGCTAGAATGACCCTTGGTATAGTTTATTTTATGAGTTCACAGTTTTCTAAAGTGGTGGTAGAATATTAGGACATCTTCCCTGAGGATGTTCCAGGTTTACCTCCCTACCATGAGATATAATTTTTCATTGATATACACATCAATAAGGAACCGATATCTATGAAAACATACCAGATGGATCTCCTAGATATTCATGAGTTTAGGGTGCAGTTGGAAGACTTAAAGAGAAAGGAAATTGTTAGACCCCTTGATTCACCCTAGGCAGCCCTGGTTTTTTTCAATAGGGTGGATGGGATATTGAGGTTATGTGTGGACTACCATATCTTAGATAATTTCACTGTGAAGAAAAATTATCCATTATCAAGGATCAATGAACTCTATGATAATTTGAGAGAGTCACATTAGTTCTCAAAGTTTGACCTTAGTTTATGCTATCACCAGTTGCGCGTATGAGATGAGGATATACCAAATACGACATTCATATGTTTCAATTATCACTATGAGTACTGGTTGATTCCCTTTGGTATGACAAATTCCCCAGTAGTATTTATGGGACTCATGATCTATATCTTTCAACCTTTCTTTTACTGGTTTCTGGTAGTACTCATCAATGATATACTTGTGTACTCAACATTCGAGGAGGAACATGCAAGAAACTTGAGAATGGTTCTTGAAATACTCTACGAGTACCAAGTTTATGATAATATCTTGATGTATTAGTTATGTATTAAAGTGGTCCACTTTATGCGACATAGTATCTCAGTAGATGGAGTGGCAGTGGACCCAGCCATGGATGAGGCAGTGTTAGGTTGGGAACCACCCAAGAATGTGACAAAGGTGCGGAGCTTCCTTGGGTTGGAATGATATTACCATATATTCATACCTTATTTATATAGTATGTCATCACTCATGAAATATTTTACCCAAAATGGGAAGTCTTTTTTATGGAAGAAGAGGTGCCACCGAGCCTTTCAACACTTGAGATAGAGATTGAAAAGAACATTTATCTTAAATTTTCTAGAAGAGGGTGTCGAGTTTGTATTATTTTGAGATACATCAGGAACAGATCTTGGTTTTGTTCTGATGTAGAGGTAGGAGGTGATTTATTATGGTTCGAGATAATTGATACCACATTATAAGAACTAATATACCCATGATCTTGAGTTAAATATGGTAGTCTTCGTACTAAAGGTGTGGTGACACTGCCAGATGGGTTAGCAGTTTATCATCTATTTTGATCACAAGAGTATCAATTATATATTCTATAATAAGGATCTTAACTTGATATAGATTTGTTATCCATAGTTCCTCTGGGATTATGACTTCAAAATTTTCTATATTCCTATCAAGGGAAACATGGTAGCATATGTTCTCAGGAGGAGATCGTGTTCACAATTGTTGAATGAGGTATCAGAGCAGTTGGACTCATTGCAGTTATCCTTTATGGATGAATATAGAGAATATTACCTCTATAAGATGGTTTTTGTAATGTGCAGACCCCAGAATCCCAGATCTAGTTCATTATTACATTAAATTGTCATTATTACAAGGAATAAAATCTCAAAAGACTGTTCATTTTAGTAGTCCTGGAAAGATAGGTTACATACATGATACCCTTAATACATTGGGAAATAGTAAATATGAACATGATAAATATATAAAAGAAAATAAACTAGATCCTTGAAATATTAATAAAAATTCTCTTCTTCATAATCGGGGGAAAGAAACAAAATAAGGGTGAGCTCAAATTCTCAGTAAAGGTAAATACAATGGAATCAATAATGAATCAATATTTATGGAAAGGTAAATAATTGATCGCACATTACATAAATATAAAAATACAAGAAAAATTCTATATGGGAATTTAAGAAACTAAAAACGAATTCCATTAACCAATAAACTACAAATAAAATAAATCCATATATATGTTAACAAAAAAATCCCATGGATAAATATAACTAAGTCTAAATGCGGGAAATGCTTAATTATTCGATTCTATGTTTCCCAGGTAAATGAAACAAGTATTGTCATGAAATTTCACAAGATAGTTTTTATATAGGGTAAAACCCCATCTAAGGTGGATAGCCAACTATTTCGTCTCATGAGACTACCGATGCATCGAGGGGATTTCATTCATTAGTCCCCAACCCATAGGGATTTCCTTAAACGGTCCCCAACCCATGTGTACTGGTCCAAATCATTCCTAATATAGAATAATAAAATAAATAATATTCCTCAAACAATATAAATATTGAATAAATAATATGGATTTATGAATAATTCCATCATGGAGGGTAAGTAACAGTAAGGTTTGTGTATAATAAAACATTCCGGAGGAAAAATAATATTTAAACATTCCAATGTGTCTCATACCACATTGAAACATTTAAATCACAATTCCCAGTGAATTAAATGAAAATTATAATATCATGATAATAATTATACTCATGATATAAAATTTAAAATCCTATTATATGCAACAAATTAAATTTAATTGGTTCATAACAAAAACAAGTCTCAATGGGAAGTAAATTGAGACAAAATCCCTTGCCTAATCCTTCTTTTTAGTTATGTGATATTTAGATTCACATATAGTGGTTTAAAATATGTTTCTAACTAATACCAAAACCATACTCATGTTTATAATACCATATATTAACTTCTTACAATATTTTATTACCTGTGTTTCAACACCCATTCAATATTTTAACTATTTGATGTGTTAACTTCCTATTTTTATCAAGTATGTTTTAACTTTTTATTTTTTGTTCCTATTTATTTGATAATTATTTAATCATATCAAGAATTTAAAACATGACTAAATTATATTATATATATTCAGTACAGATTTATTTATAATAGTCCATAATATTTGTAGATTAAAAAATAAGTGCATTGTTCATGGAGACAGTAGGCCGTACGTACGCATGAACGCTACATTCATTTATCTGTTGTATTAAAATAATTGAAAATAAATTATACATATGTATATTATAATTAAAGTATAATATATATGTTATATATGTTACATAGATATATTAAAACCATCCTTTATACTTTCAATGTATGGAAAGAGCAAGTCATATCACTTTGAGGGGGCGGCAGTCCACACTTCCTCAAATGAAATTATTGTATTTAATCAACTTGGAAATAATAAATTTATGTTATAAATAAAACTTAAAGAATAATAATAAATTTTAAATAACATATATATCATATATAAATACTGTGTCTATCATAATGGCCACCATGAGAGATGGTAAGGTAAAATTTAACAATCATCATTTCGTGAGGCACTAGTTCATCGTAAAAAGATTCAATATGTTAGTTACCAATTAGATAGAGGTGTGAATAAGTGTAGGTATAAATATTATCATAAAAAAATTTCTATTATATTATTTATATTTTTTTGTTAATAAATCATAGAATAAGAATAGTATAGGGAGTGTGGAATTGAAATAAAACTAGAAATCATGAGAGAATGTGAAACCTCTTAATCGAGTAAATTCTTTTCGTTTTTACCAAAACCTTCCTTCAATGGTTTTTTTCCCAAGGGGGGGATTATAGGTATAGGGGATGGTTTTTGGGAGACTATTTGGATAGATTTTTTTGAGAAAATGTGTCTTGATAGGTGTGATGAAGGGGTAGAGTGCTTGCCTTTATAGTGTAGGGGTGTGGAACTTTTGTAAATACCAAAATTTATTCAATAATGGGTGGTCTACCTTACCTAAAGAGCCTCAAAAATAGAAAATTAATGGATCAAATGACAATAATGGTCTATAAAAACCTCATTCACACAAAAATATGCGCATTTTAATAATTTGGTTCCTTAACTTCTAAGATTCCAATATTTTATCATTTTGGTTTTTATTAAAGCATCTAGTTTTATAATATAATTAATTTAACCATTACAAGTAAATTAAAGATAGATTTATTATAAAAAATAGATCCACTGAAATATTAATATTATAACTAATTTATAAAAAAAAACTTCCATGCGTTTTGGTGATTAATTTTAAAACAAGCACATGTGACGTGTTAAAACGTTGTTTGAACCCAAACTTTGTTAACAATGCTTTTACAATATATTGGTAGATATGTTAATTATAAAAGATTAATTTGTACATTAATATGAAATATTTAATATTTATTAACACTTACAGATAAATTTGTATAATATAGGATTTTTATTAATTTTAATTCATTTAATAAGTTTTATTTATTATAAAATAAAAATAATGTCAATTTGGACATTATTTATTTAATGTTAATTTTAAAATATTAATCTTATATTGGAGTTAAAATATATAAGTTTTACATCTTTTTAACATTATATATTCATCTAATAACAAAATAAATACAATAATTCAATCAATTAACTTCACCTTTAATATTTATAGTAACGTTTATTTTAGTTAATTATTAATTAAATAATCACTAAATTGGCGTTTAATAAGAATTTTAAGGAACTAAAATATCTATAAAATTTATTGATAAATTATTATGACAATAATAACCCATATATCTTCCAAAATGATATGTTTAACCGAAAATATAATTTTTTTACATATCTCAGAATTTATATATGTAAAAGGTTGGGAAAGTTCCCTTTTTATATTTTTCTTTACTTAAACTTTTATATAGGACACTTCCATTTAATAATATCCCAATAACCCATATATTTAGAACCAATTGGGTAAATGGTAAAATTATTTGCATCGAATGGATTTTGTATATGTTTCCAAATCATTTCGATCCTTAGTATTAAGTTTTAGTCCCTTATTAAGATTAAACATACCTTAATCACTGCAATAAATTTTAATCACATTCAATACTCATTTTGGTCAAAAATATTACATTTGTAACACCCCAACCCTAGTTACCCAGAGTCGGTGCATTATTACATAACATTGGCATGATCACAAGGAAATCATTTCTCGAAAGACCGATCAGTTTAGAATTATTGGAAACAAGATTCAAACATAAGTTCAACTTTACAACTTGAAAATAAATAAAACACAAATTTATTCCATTAGAAACATCCAAGACTCCTAAATAATGCATCAAATTCACTCATAACTAACTTCTTCATATCCTGGGAAAATGAAACATAATAAAGGGGTGAGCTCAAATGCTCAGTAAGGGTAAGAAATACAGTGAAATATAACATAAATATTAAGCATGGTGAATAACTAAAACCACATGCCCTTACCAATAATAAACATGAATACTTTAATGGCAGGAATATGAGATGATTAAATAATGCCACAATAAAACATAATCATTGGTATTCTACTAGTCGAATGACCAAATGAACCATCAATATTATTTTCATAATGAGGGGATGTATAATGCCGGACATTCTGAAATATTTTTTCAAGGCCTCCGCCAAGACATCTAAAAATGAGTAAGGCCTCGGCCAAAACCATATATCAAATTTGAAAAGGTCCTCAGCCAATTATACTTCTAGTTGTATCATTACACCTACCGATGCATCAAGGATCTATAGCGGGCACCACCCATCACTTAATAAGTCCAATACATTCCTCATATGAAAAGGTTTAAACATATCATAAACATTTAAATTAAAACTAGCGTATGAAATGTCAATAATTTAACCATAAACCATGAATGGTATAAAAATAGAAAATCCACAGTCAAACGTATCACAAAACCTTGAATACAATATGGAAGTTTTGTATCATAATAAATCAACTTCAAATAAACATAAAATCCATCAAATGATGTTGACATAGATGAAATCGAAACCCTTTTTAGAGAAATATCTCTTTCTATTTTGAAATTATTTAAGAGTCACATAATTATAAAGAAAAAATTTATTTTTAAAATATTATTATAATCTTTTAAGGGAATCTTTGATGATATTATAATGGCAGAAAATAGTTGTAGCCGTCATATATGTTAAAAAAACATTCTTACCATATATTTGTCGAAAAGGTCAAAAAGTACCTTGTTTGGAAACCCAAGGAAAGATTCCTTTCAAAACACATGAGGGTATAAATGAATTTAACCCATTGTTTAGTAAATAGTAATAATGTTTTGAAATACATTTTTATGAAACATGGATGTGGATGATAAAAAGGGTCCCATTATATACTTATGAAAAACAACCTCAGATAATAAAGAGATTGTGAAATTAACCCTTACCTTGTACTTTTCCTTGGTAAAGGGTAGGTTAACCTCCTGTATAATGGTGAAATAATTTTTACTAAATTATATAAGAATCATATACATTAATATGATATAATATATTATCTTTTAATATTTCTTTGTTAATAATATATTTGTACTATCGTCATTTCTGGTGTTAACTTACTCGTTTTCTTTTATATGTTTTGTTACATAAGCCGTAATTTTTATGGATAGGATGTATCTTATTCATATCAAAAATGATAACAAGTACTTAAACATAATTTTTAATCATAAAATGAAAATTAGTCTTGAATGGATACGATTATGGAATGAATCTTATCGCGTTTGTGGAGACGGTAGTCTGTTCCTACACACGAGCGACAATAACATTCTTTTGATATTAAAATAATATATAATTGGATGGTATATTATATATACAGAATCATTATAATTTCATATTTATTATTTACTTCAATTAAACTTCATTATCATACCCATATAAATAATAATGTTTTGAATAACAATTATACCACGGCGTGCAGACTGTAAGTCGTACGTACGCATGTATGGTGACATGTCATTCAAAAGATTGATAGAATACTGAATATGGTTATACTATATTTATAAAAACATCACAGTATATATAATATAGTATATTTATTATTTTACAATGGAAATAACTAAGAAAGAAGAAGTCGAAGAAGAAAGTAACTTGAAAGAGGGTGGTGAAAACATTACCTCTTCTTTGGGTTCTTCCTTTTGATTTGATCAAAAGGGCTCCTTAGGTTTGCTTTTTGAGTAAAAAAAGGCCTCTATAATGAAAGTATGATAGTTTAGAGGGTATTTGGGCAGAGGTTGGTTTATCCAAATGGCTTTTAAGGTGTAAATTAGAGAGAAGGGGGAGTTCCCTTTTATAAGAGGGGTGAGGGGCACCTTAGGAAAAACTTAAAATATTATTTTATAATAAATTCATATTCGGTTTATAATGGGTCAAAACTAATTTATATAGAGTCTAAGGTGGGTATGAGTAGAACACAACTCATCCAATAGGTTTTATACAGGTTTGGGTCACTTTATTAACCTTATCGTTTTTATTTAACTCTTAGTTAAATAGTTTAACATTTACCATGTCTCTTTGTATTTTTATATTATATAGTTAATAAACTTACTATATACTTCTTAAATACCACCAAGTTGTCAATTAAAGATACCCCTATCATAATATAAGTCATTTGGATGAACCTTATATTTTTAGGAATAGAATATCAATTAATAATAGAATATTTGTTTTAAAACTCATTTTTTTTCAATTTTGACACTATTTAATAATTTATTTTTGTTAAATTCTTAAAAACTTTATTAATTTGAACCAAATTCATTTAAGAAATAATAAAATTTCATATTAACCTATAAAATTATTGGATGGAATCAAAACTTTCAAATTGTATTTATGTTATCATTTATAATACCAATTATTTGATTCTTTCATTAATAAGGAAAATACTGCATCATTATTGTGTCATAAATAAATATAATTATTAAATATCTAAAAATTATAAATAAAATACCATTATGTAGAAAATCGTTTTATCTTTCTAATGAATATTTATAGTCTAAAATATAACATATATAACTCTATGTAAAAATTATTTTTCTAAAAGGTATATGCTTATGTCATTTTTTGTATTTACTTTAACTTAATTAATATAAAGTGTCATTATCACTTACAAGTGGCTTCATGGGGTCCCAAAATCGACCCAAAGATGACCATTGTCAGAAATTTATCAACCAATAGGGTTATGACACGTTTTAAGGTAATTTAATATTATTATAATATTATTTTTTACCCTTATTTACCATATTTTCTCTTTAACCATGGTAAATAAAATATTTACCGAAGTAATTATTCAAAATGCCTAAAAATAAAATTTACTTATTTACACAATTTATACCTCCTGATTAAAAATATGGAATATATTTTTCTAAATTCAAAACACAAAAGTGGTGGAAATTAATTTGAAATTAATTCCCATTGTCAAAACAAAAAACGTGTTTTTAAGAAATAATAACTATCAAAAGATTGGCACTTGATTATGTCCAGTTTAAATGTGAAATTATGTACAATGACCAAAATTGGATTAAATGATAAAAATATAATCTAATTATACTTTAAAATCACTCAAATTAATAATTTATCACTATTAATTTTTTCTATTAAAAATTTTGTTTTTAATTAAAATTTAGTGATTTTCACTATTCATCAAAATATGAAAGTTATTAGAAAAGTACCAAAAATTCAACCTAAGCTAATTTTGATATTCCGAATCAAAAAATGAATTCCATTTTAAAAGATAATAATTGGGTATTACCATTCATAACAGCTAGTTTGATTGGCTGTGGTGTCTGTTAGAACTTGAGGTTGCGTACAACGCACACTACTGTATTATTAAAAGAGAAGAGTATCGTGGAATATTGGGGTGTTACATTCTCCCCTCCTTTAAATAATTTCATCCTCGAAATTTATAGAATACAACCGCATGAAAATACTCGGGTGGTTTTTCATCATAAGTTCCTCGAGTTCCCACATTGCCTCTTCCATCTTATGGTTTCTCCATAGAACTTTTACCAGACAATTTTTCCGGTTTCTCATCACTTGTTCTCTCATATCAAGAATATTGACAGGCTCTTCACAATAAGATAGATTGGGTTCTAGTTCTAATTCCTCATAGGTGAGCACATGCGTTGGGTCAGGCAAGTATTTTCTCAAAAGTGATACGTGGAACACATCGTGAACTTTGGAGAGACTTGGTGGCATGGCCAAATGGTAAGCGATAGCCCCAATTCGATCTAGAATTTTGAATGGTCTGATATACCTGGGACTCAATTTTCCCTTCTTATTGAAATGTATAACACCCTTCCATGGAGATACCTTTAATAAAACATGATCTCCTACCTAAAATTCCAAATCCTTCCTTTGGTTATCAGCATAGTTCTTCTGCCTACTTTGAGCTACTTTTATGTGGTTTTGGATTACCTTCACCTTTTCCATCATTTCCTGCACCAGTTCTGGGCATATGAGTATTCATTCACCAACATCATCCCAACAGGTTGGTGTGCGACATCTCTTTCTGTATAACACTTCATATGGTGACATCTAAATACTTGAATGGAATCTATTGTTTTAGGAAAATTCTACCAGAGGTAAATATTGATCCCACATACCTTGAAAGTCAAGTGAGCATGATCTCAACATATCTTCTAAGGTTTGAATAGTCCGTTCTGATTTTCCATCAGTTTGGGGGTGGTAAGCAGGGCTCAAACGAAGCTCACTATCTAGGTATTTCTGAATACTTTTCTAAAATCTTAAAGTAAAACGGGGATCACAATCTGAAACAATCCATGGGGGTACTCCATGAATTCTTACAACTTCATTAATATATAGTATTGCTAGATGTTCAAGTGGTAGATCTTCTCTTATATCAAGAAAATGTGCTGACTTGGTAAGATGATCAACAATGAACCATATTGCATTGTTCCTTCTAGGAGTCTTTGGTAGTCCCATGACAAAGTCCATCGCAATATTATCCCATTTCCACTCCAGTATGGGAAGAGGTTGCATGGCTCCTCAAGGATGTTTCCTTCCAACATTCACTTGTTTAAAAACCATACATCTTGACACAAAATCAGCAATCTCTTTCTTTATGTTGTCCCACCAAAAATGTTCCTTCAAATCTCTAAACATTTTGGTGCTCCCAGGGTGTATAGAGAAATTGGAACTATGAGCATCATCCAACAATTCCATTTTTAGATCAGGTATATTGGGAATACAAAGTCTCTTCCCAAACATCAAAATTCCATATTCATATAGAAAGTCACTCAATCTCCCATAATTCATAGCTTTAATATTATTTTTAAACTCTTCATCACCAGTCTGATAACTCTTTATCCTTTCTAGTAAAGATGGTTTGGAAACCATTTGAAAAAGTATTGATGTTCCACCTTCCATGGTTATTCCCATATCCATCTTTACTAGATCCATATATATAGGATCCTTTTCAAATCTCATCTTGTTCAAGACTCCATGATCCTTTCTACTCAAAGCATTTGCCACTTTATTTTACCTCCCTGAGTGGTAGTGTATAGTGCAATCATAATCCTTGAGTAGTTAAATCCATCACCTTTGCCTCATGTTGAGTTCTTTCTGTGAGAAAATATACTTCAAACTCTTGTGATCAGTATAAATCTCACATTTTTCACCATAGAGATAGTGTCTCCAAATCTTCAAAGAAATTATTACAGCTGCTAACTCAATATCATGAGTAGGGTAGTTTTTCTCATGAATTTTTACATGTCATGATGCATAGGCAATTACCCTATCATTCTGCATAAGGACCCAACCAAGTCCTTTCTTTGAGGCATCACTATAAATAAAAAATCCATAATTCCCTGATGGTAGAATCAAGATAGGATCATTGACTAATCTTATCTTCAATTCTTCGAAACATTCTTCACACTCTTTTGTCCAAACAAATTTAACCCATTTACATGTGAGCTTCGTTAATGGGTTATCCAATCCAGAAAAATTCTAGACGAAATGTCGATAATAACCTACTAAACCAATAAAATTGTGTACCTCAGTTATACTCCTCAGTGCTATCCATTATTGGATTTCTCTTGTCTTAGAAGGATCAATGGATATTCCATCCTTAGAGACAATATGGACAAGAAAAGAAATCTCCTGAAGCCAGAATTCACACTTTCTGAAATTCCCATATAATTCATGTCTTCTCAGAGCCATTAGGATAATACACAAGTGATTTTCATGATCTTTTTAGATTTTGGATTATACCAAGATATCATCAATAAATACCACTACAAAGTCATCAAGATATTCCTTGAAAACTCTGTTCATTAGATCCATGAAAACATAGGGTGCATTAGTCATCCCAAAAGGCATTACTATAAACTCGTAGTTCTCGTACTTGGTTCGAAATGCTGTTTTCAGAATGTCTTCCTTCTTCACACGCAACTGATGATATCCAGATCGAATTTCAATCTCTGAAAAATACTGAGCTCCATGAAGTTGGTCGAATAAATCATCAATGTGAGGTAGGGGATACTTGTTCTTTATTGTTATAGCATTGATCTCCCAGTAGACAATACATAACCTCATATATCCATATTTCTTCTTAACAAAAAGGACAGGGGCTCCCCAAGGAGAAACACTAGGGAGAATAAATCCCTTATTACTCAATTCTTCTAGTTGTTTCTTTAGTTCAACTAATTTCAAAGTTTCCATTCTATAAGGGGTCTTCGATATGGGCCTTGAACCATAAATTAAGTCAATGGAATACTCAATTGCTCATTATGGAGGATGTACAGGTAAATCTTCTCAAAACACATCAACATATTCTTTCACAATAGGTACAACCTCTATTTGAACATTCCTTTCCTCACCCATAGTTATTTAATTCTCTTCCTTGAGCCACTGGGGGTGGATCTAGATAAGAATTAGGTGGTGAAAAATCTTCTCTAAATATAAGGTGTTCTTTATCATCATCATCAAAAATCATAACCTAGTTCTTCTTACAATAAATTTTCGCATCATGTTCTTAAATCCAATCCATACCGAGGATGATATCAAATTCAATCATGGTTGTGATGATGAGATCAGCAGATAAAGAACATTTTTGTGCTCTAATGGGGACGGATTCACAAAACTTTGTTGCAATGATACATCCCCTAGTATTTTTGACTGAAAACTCCCTTGTTAAATCAAATTGGAAATATCTAATTTTCTTAGCAAACTAGGAAGATATGAAACAATGAGAAAATCCAAAATCAAATAAATCATTTTCTAAACTTTAGTAAATCATTAAATTACCTGCCACCACATCTTTCTAGGCTTCAACCTTAGCAGTACTGATTGCATAATCATGGCATTGATCCCTTAGCCTTTTCTAAGGTAAGTTTCTCTGACTCTTAGGAAATTCATTGGCATAATGTACCATCTCCCTAAAAAAGTATCATTGAACATTGGTAGCATCTTTCTTTCCTTTACAATCACCAACTAGATGGCCTTTCTGTCCACATTTGTAGCATACTCCTTTTCCTTTCAGATAGGCACCAGGGTGCTTCCTTCGGCAATTATCACTGGGTGGAAATTCAATTCTTCCCTTCTTCCCTGATTCCTTATTTCCTTTACCAGAGTGTTCAGCAAATCTCTTCTTCTCTTGCTTTGATTTAAAGTCATAAGACTTAGAGAATTCCTTTTCTGTCTTGATAGCACATGAGACAATATCTTCGTATGATGAGAAGGATTGTGATACTAATTCTTGACGGAGAAATGGTTTTAACCCATCAAAGAAACAACCAATCTTACTTCTTGGGTTACAAATATAATCTGCAGCACTAACCTTGTAAAGTTAGCCTCGTACTTTGTGACATTTTAATCCTCCTTTTACCTCAAACTCAAAAATTTTCTTTCCATATCCGCTCGATGGTCCTGAGGAAATTATTTTTATAAGAAAATATCTTTTAACTCCCTCCATTATATATTTGATACTTCATCATCTTTTTTTTAATCAATGACCACCATTGATCAGCATCTCCAGTGAGGCAGTAAACTGCCATGATAACTTTTTCCCTTTTAATACTCCCCAAGGCATGGAATATTTTCTCTAAGGAATTTATTCATTTCTCAACTACTAATGGATTTTTACACCCATTGAATGTTAGTTGTTTTTGCCTCATGAAGCGATCTAACATTGATCATCCACGCTGCGTATCAGGGTGCTCCATACGGGTAAGGTTATTATTCATAACCTGAGTGAGTTGTCCCAATATGGTGATTAGCTGATCAGCACCATTTGTATCACCAGCTCCACTATAATTATCTTGAGTAGGAGGGAAATCCCTACATGGATTACATGAATTGATACGGTTTCCATTTCTTCTACTATGTTCCATTTCTAGACAATGGCATACACTAGATTAGTTTATGAATTTCAATACATAAATCCAAACTTGTAAAACACTTAACATGAATTGAACAGTTTATGGATATAATCCATAATCATAAAAATGTTTTCTTTGAGAAAGTATATACTCATAAACCCTTCATAATGGTTTGTAGAGAAAATGAGAATTATCCTAAGAATATCCCCTGGGAGTGTCGTAACCAAGAGTACAGCAAGGCCCATTGTCATATACAAGTTCATGTTCGAGTCTATCTCAAAGCGGTGTTTTCAGGTTTTACCCCTAGGTATATCTGTGCTAGAGCTGCCTCTACCTGCTCATATCTAGACCGGGATGTATTGCTCGGAAAACTCAAAAAATATCTACAATACCAAAATTCTTGGAAGTTCTTCTATACTAATATGCAAATTCCACCTTACGTCTATGTGCTCTAATCATATTTTATCTAAATATAGTTTCCAATGTTTTTACTAAACTTCCTATGATACCAACTATAACGCCCCGACCCTAGTTACCCAGAGTCGGTGCATTATTACATAACATTGGCATGATCACAAGGAAATCATGTCTTGAAATACTGATCAGTTTAGTATTATTGGAAACAAGATTCATACATAAGTTAAACTTTACAACTTGAAAAGAAATACAACAAGAATTTATTCCATTAGAAACATCCAAGCCTCCTAAATAATTCCTCCAAGTCACTCATAACTAACTTCTTCATATCCTGGGAAAATGAAACATAAGAAAAGGGTGAGCTCAAATGATCCGTAAGGGTAAGCAATATAGGGGAAGATAACATAAATATTAAGCATGGTGAATAATTGAAACCATATTCCCTTACCAATAATAAAAAATTATTACTTTAATTGCAGGAATATGAGCTGAGTAAATAATTCCATAATAAAACATAATCATTGGTATTCTACTAGTCAAATGAACACATGAACCATCAATATTATTTTTAGAATGAGGGAATGTATAATGTTGGACACTCTAAAATATTTTATCAAGGCCTCAGCTAAGGCGTCTAAAAATGATTAAGGCCTCAGCCAAAACCATATATCAAATTGGGAAAGGGCCTCGTCCAATTACATGTCTAGTTGTCTCATGAGACCTACTGATGCATCGAGGAGCTATAGCAGGCTCCGCCCATCACTTACTAAGTCCAATACATTCCGCATATGAAAAGTTTTAAACATATCATAAACATTTGTATTACAACTAGAATTCGAAATTTAAATACTTTAACCATAATCCATGAATGGTATAAAAATAGCACATCCACAATAAAACATATCACAAAACCTTCAATACAATATGGAAGTTTTGTATCATAATAAATCAACTTCAAATAAACTTAAAATCCATCAAAGGATGTTGACATAGATGAAATAAAAACCTTTTTAGAGAAATATCTCTTTCTATTTTGAAATAATTTAAGATTCACATAATTATAAAGAAAACTTTTATTTTTAAAATATTCTTATAAGCTTGTAAGGGAAGCTTTGATTATGTTATAACGGTGGAAGATAGCCGCACCCGCCGTACAACTTAAAAAAACATTCTTACCTTAAATTTGTCGAAAAGGTCAAAAAGTACCTTGTTTGGAAAACCATGGAAAGATTCCTTTCAAAACATATGAGGGTATAAATGATTTTAACCCACTGTTTAGTAAATATTAAAAATGTTTTGAAATACATTTTTAAGAAACATGGATGTGGATTATAAAAGGGGTCCCATTAGATACTTACGTAAAAACAACCTCGGATAATAAAGAGATTATGAAATTAACCCTTACCTTTTACTCTTCCTTGGTCGATGGTAGGTTAACCTCTTGTATAATGGTGAAATAATTGTTATTATAATATACAAGAATCATATATATTATCTCGTTCGTGGAGATGGTAGTCTGTTTGTACGCACGAGCGACAATATCATTATTTTGATAATAAAATAATATATAATTAGATGGTATATAATATATACAGAATCATTATAATGTTATATTTATTATTTACTTCAATTACACATCATTATCATACTCATCCAAATAATAATGTTTTGAATAACAATTACACCATGACATGGAGATGGTAAGCCGTACGTATGCACGTATAGTGAAATTTCATTCAAAGGATGGATAGAATAATGAATATGGTTATACCGTATTTAGAATAGCATCACATTATATAGAAGATACTGGAGTTATTATTTTAGAATGAAAATAACAAAGAAAGAAGAAGTGGAAGAAGAAAAGAACTTGAAAGAGGGTGGTGAAACATTACCCCTCCTTCAGGTTCCTCCTTTTGATTTGATCAAAAGGGCTCCTTAGGTTGGATTTATGACTAAAGGAAGGCCTCTAGGATTAAGGGAATATATTTGATAGGGTATTTTTGTATAGTTTGGCCAATCGAAATGGCATTGAAGGTGTGAATTAGAGAGAAGGGGGAGTGCCCTTTTATAACAGGGGTGAGGGGCACCTTAGGAAAAATATAAAAATATTATTTTATAATAAATTCATATTCAATTTATAATGGCTCCAAACTGATTTATTTCGATTATAAGGTGGTTATGGGTCTAAAAAAACTCAACCAATAGGTTTTAGATAGGTGTGGGTCACTTTATTAACCTTATCTTTTTTATTTAACTCTTAGTTAAATAGTTTTACATTTACCATGTCTCTGTTTATTTTTATATTATATAGTTAATAATCTTACTATATACTTCCAAGATACCCCAAATTGGTACATTAATGATACAACTATAATTATGTAATTCCTTTGGCCGAACATTATATTTTTAAAAATACAATATCAATTAATAATATAATATTTGTTTTAAAAACTCATTTTTATCAATTTTGACACTATTTATTAATTGATTTTTGTTAAAGTCCTACAAACTTTATTAATTTGAAAAAAAAATTAAGCAATCATAACATGTCATATTAACCTATAAAATTCGTGTATAGAATCAAAACTTTCAAACTATATTTATTTTATCATTTATAATACCAATTATTTGATTCTTTTATTAATAAGGAAAATATTGCATCATTATTGTTCCATAAATAAATTTAATTATTCAATGTATAAAAATTATAAATAAAGCACCATTATGTATTAAATCTTTTTATATTTATAATTAATATTTATAGTTGAAAATATAATATATATAACTCTATGTAAAAATTGTTTTGCTAAAAGATATATGCTTTTGTCATTTTTTTATTTACATTAACTTAATTAATATAAAGTGTCATTATCACTTACAAGTGGCTCCATGGGGTCCAAAAATAGACCCAAAGATTCCCATGTTCAGAAATGTATCAACCAATAGGGTTATGACACGTTTTAGGATAATTTAGTATTATTATTATATTATTTTTTACCCTTATTTACCAGATTTACCCTTTAACCACGGTAAATAAAATATTTACCGAATTAATTATTCCAAATGTCTAAAAATAAAAGTTACCTATTAAAAAAATTTAGACCTACTGATTATAAATATGGAATCCATTTTTCTAAATTCTAAACACAAAAGTGGCAGAAATTAATTTAAAATTAATTCCCTTTGTCAAAACAAAAAGCGTGTTTTTAAAAAATAATAACTATCAAAAGATTGGCACTTTCTTATGTCTAGTTTAAATGTGAAATTATGTCCAATGAACAACATTGGATTAAATGGTAAAAATATAATCTAATTATACATTAAAATAACTCAAATTCATAATTTATCACTATTAATTATTTCTATTAAAAAATTTGTTTTGAATTAAAATTTATTAATTTTCACTATTCATCAAAATATGAAAGTTATCAGAAAAGTACCAAAAATTCACCCTAAGCTAATTTCAATATTCTGAATTGAAAAATGAAAGTCCATTTTGAAAGGTAAATTTTAAAAAATTTCAAAAAGTGGGTATTACTATTCATAACAGCCAGTTTGATTGGTTGTGGTGTGTGTTCGAACTCGAAGTTGCGTACAATACACGCTACTATATTATTCAAAGAGAAGCGTACCATAGAATATTAGGGTGTTACAACATTGATCATATTAGACCAAAAATATCATACTAATTATATCCTTTAATTTCATATTTTTTAAATTCAAATCACTAATTTCATAAAATTAATATAAACACTAATCCTTGAGACAGAGTGAAATAACTGGTTTTTAAAGTAGAAAACTGTTCAAAATATTGTTAAGTTTTTATATTCAATTTCTAAGTAAAATTGATTTTAATGAACTTGAATATATGTATAGTTGATATAATTTTACTCTAAAACTATTCTAAAATATAATTTATCATTAATAATTATTTAAATGAAAAGGATGTTTTAAACTAAATTGTAGTAATTTTTACTATTCATCCAAAAATGACGTTTTTTGATAAATACCAAAAATTCACTCTAAGATAATTTCAACACTATAAATTAAAAACTAATTTTTATTTTTAAAATTAAAATTCATAAATGTGTCAAAATTTATTTTTAAAATAGTGTCTCCCTTAAAAGGCGATAAAACTCAGTCTTGCGTGTAACACAAGTTAATTTAGTGTCATATGTAGTGTAAGTTTAATATTGGGTATAAATAATTCCAAAAAAAATATATTTATTCTAAAAGGAAAAATTTTGAAGCCTTGGGGAGCTATATTCTCCCCGTCATAATTAAATTGCATCCTCGCAATTTAAACTTGATCTCAGTAATCAATGTATTTAATATAAACTATTGTTGAAAGATCCATATTGTAAAAAGTGTCAATGCCACATATTCTCAATAAGAGAGAAAGGAAAGCACAATGGTCATGTAAATAGGTTTCATTGTAGGAGAACATAAGAGGAAATTGGAAACATATATATGGAATAAAATCCAATAATCAAGTTCTAATAGAGAGTGCTAGAGAACATGTTCAAATTAAAGTTGTAACCCACTATACCATAAACCATAGCTGTGAGTAAAGGTTAATGATATAATCCAAAATGATGATAATAGGAAAACATTTTTGTTTTAAAACCACGTTTTTCTATGATTAAGGAACTCTTTCACTCCATAAAAATATACCTAAATATTAATTTCTATAAACATAATCTTTTCCTTTGATTAAGCCTTGAAATATTTCTACTTTGTCTCTTAGCACAAGCTACAATATATGGTGAAGTAATAAATTACCATATAAAATCTCATCCAATGATAATATTAAACTTTTTTATAAGTGGTCAACTTTTACAGCATATTATGATCCAATCACTTCTGAATAAAAGTTACTGAACTTCCAAAGTGAACTAATCATTAGCCTTTAATAAACATGAAGTGGCATTTAATTTTCACCTTCCAAACAAGTGAATAACTTCATCATGTATCCTTTTGAAATATGGTAATAACTCTAATTACCATAAAACCTTATTGGAAACATTAATTTTTCCTTATTCCTTAAGCAAGACACATGTTACTGGATATATTCATTAAATCCAAAATTGTGGTGATTTTCATCAATGATATCATAGACCAGTTTTCCAGAAGTCATTAATCAGTTCTAAGGTTGTTATCACTCATCCAATAAGTCATTTATTCATCATTATCTTAACATAAAGAATATATTAAGGTTTTTATTTCCCTAAATCATGTGTTTTTCAAAAAATAAAACTTTCTACTGAATAACTTTTTTGGTACAACTCAGCATATTCTCTCAAATCCATAACGAAAAAGTACAATAGTTCAATCCTCATATATTCCATAATTCTTATAACCAGTACATTGCTGATAAAATATTAAAAATGCAATACTTATTGAACAATCATATTAATCATTCATCTTCATCTGCGGTAGTATCATAACTTCATCACTATCTAATAGCATCATCTGGCATATATTACTTTAACTCTTGAGACATTGATTCTCATAGTTTCCCGTCTCATTGAAGTTGAAGAATTGAACATTGGAAACCTTTTTCTTACCCTTGAATTCATGAACATTGTGTCCTTTTTCTCCACTCTTATAGAAAACTCACATTCCCTTCAAGAATTTATCAAGGTGATTCTTTCCAGAGTTATCACGTGTGGGGAAATATTTCTTTCTCTTATTCCATTTTTCCATCTTTTTCTCTACCATCCTCTTTTTCCCTTCAAAGAACAATTTCTGGGATAATTCATTACTTATCTTGTTAAAACATGATACTATTTCCTTATATGATTATAATACAAGTGGGTTATTTCCCTTCAAAATTTTGGCTTAAGACCATGAATGATATGATCCTTCTCACTATTTGTGTCACATGCATTGGTGGAGTTATCATTTCTTCTTCTAGGATCCATTTATAAGCATTTCTATATAATATATTAACTCATAAAATTATAAAATTCCTATAAATATAAACATGGTATAGAAAATAACATAAATTTATGCATCATAAATCCTAAAACAATTAACTTTACCTACTTTGGGGAAATAATTACTTCTAAATCCTTCATAATGGTAGGTAAATAAAATTTGAATTATCCTAATCATGTCCCCCAAGAGTATAAAAATAGGTGCACAGTAAGGCTCATTGTTGTATACCAGGATATCCCGAGTCTGGCCGAGAACACCTTGTCAGAGTTATTATTCATAGTTACATTTGTACTAGAACCACGTCTACTTGTAGTATCTAGATAGGGATGTATTTCTAGGAATTACCACATAATCTTTACTCTACCAAAATTTTCAGATGTTCTCTCACACTTATCCTCAATGTCTATATTGGGGTTGTGCTCCTTGATATGTGTTTTCTAAATCTAATTTCCAAGGATATTTCTAATCTTCCTCTGATACCAATTGTAATTTCTTGACCCCAGAAGCCTGAAGTCGGTGCATTATTACATTACATTGGAATTATTGCAAAGAAGAAAATCCTAATGGACCATTCAGTTTAGCAGTCATGGAAATATAGATTACATAAATGATACCCATAATATATTGTGAAATATTAAATAAAAACATGTTGCATTTAAAAATAAAATAAATTATATCCTTGAAAGCATAGTCAAAATTCTCTTCTTTATAACCTTGGGAAAGAAACATAGTAAGGGTGAGCTCAAATAATCAATAAGGGTAAATACAATGGAAGGAATAATGAATCAATATATATATAAAGGTAAATAACTGGGAACACGTTGCATTAATATAAATAGAGAATTCATAGTTTATATGTAAATGTAATAAATTGAAACCATATGCCATTAATCAATAAATAGAAAATAAAATAAATCCATATATATGTCGATGAAAAATATCATGGATAAATTTTAATGGCTCTAAAAAAGGGAAATGATTAATTATTGGATGTTGTGTTTCCTATGTACATGGAACCAGTTCCATCAAGACCTTTCATAAGAGAGTTTATTTATTGGGTAAAAACTTATATAACATAGTTATGCAACTATTTTGTCTCATGAGACTACTGATTGATTGAGGAGCTTTCATTCACTGGTCCCCAACACATAGGGATTTCTTTAAATGGTCCCTAACCCATGTCTACCAATCCAAAGAATTCATCGTATTTAATAAAAAAATATGCCTTAAAAAGTATCCATATTTAATAAATAATATGTATTTATCAATAATACCTTCAAGGAATGTAAGTAACAATAACTGTTGTGGTCATTAAAATATTCCTGAGGAAAAATAATATTTAAACATTTGAATGTGTCTCATACCACATTGAAACATTGAAATAATAATTATTTGTGAACTAAATGAAACTTATAATATCATGAGAATAATTATATTCATGATATAAAATGTAAAATGGTATTATATACACTAAATAAATGTAAATTGTTTCCTGACAAAATAAGTCTCAATGGAAAGTAAATTGAGATCAAATCCATTACCTTATCCTTCCTTTTTTGTGGTCTTTATCCTCCATTATAGTGATTTAAAATATATTAATTAATAATTACATAACCAAAATCATTTTCATAATACCATATATAAAATTCTTACAATATTTTATTACCCGTTTTTTCAACACCCTTTCATCATTTTAACTATTTTGGGTGTTAACGGCCTGGTTTTCTCAAGTATGTTTTGAATTGTGATTTATTATTTCAATTAATTAGATCATTATTTAATCACATATATATTTTAAACCATTACTAAATTAACTTCTATATTTAGTAAATATTTATTTATAATAGTCCAAAATATTTGGATTTTAGAAATTAAGTGTAGCGTTCATGGAGACTGTAGGTCGTACGTACGCATGAACGCTGCTTTCATTTATTTTTTGTATCAAAAGGATTAAAACTAAATTATACATATTTATATTATAATTATATTATAATTATATTATAATATATATGTTATAAATGTTACATAGGTATATTAAAACAATCCTTTATACTTTCCATGTATGGCATGAACGAGTCATATCGCATTGAGGGCGGTAGTCCACACTTCCTCAAATGAAATAATCGTAATTACTCAACTTTGAAAGCATAAATATATTTTATAAATAAATATTAAAGAATCATAATAAATTTAAAATAACATATATAAAATATGTAAATAGGGTTCCCATTATAATGTCTACCATGAGAGGTGGTAGGGAGAAATTGAACAATCATTGTTTCGTGAGACAGTAGTTCTCCGTACACAGAAACATTATGTTTCTTACACATTAGATAGAGGTGTGTATAATTGTAGTTCTAAACCTTAGAATAAAAAAATACTAGTATATTTAGGATACTTGTTTTTTATGTAATCATATAAATAAAATATTATAGGGAGTGTATAATGGAAATTAAACTAGAAATCATGAGAGATGGTGTTACCTCTTAATCGGGTAAATTATTTTGGATTGTACCAAAATCTTCATTGGATAGTTTTATTACCAATGGGAGGATTCTAGGTAGAGGTAAGGTATTTTGGGAGATTTTTTGGGAAGATTTTTAGATATCCAAAGTGTCTTGGGAGGTGTGAGGAAGGGGTAGAGTGATTGCCTTTTTATAGTGGAGGGGGAGTGGCACTTTTGTAAATACCAAAAGGTATTCAATAATGGGTGTTCTACCTTACCTAAAGTGACTAAAAAAAGAAAAATAATAGATTAAAGGTTAATAATGGTCGATAAAAACCTCAAACATAGAAAAATATGTGCATTTTTTTAATTCGATTCCTTAACTTCTAAGATTCCCAAATTTTATCATTTTGGTTCTTATTGAATCATATAGTTTTATAATCTAACTAATTTAACCATTTATAATAAATTAAAGTGAGATTTATTATAAAAAATATATCTAATAAATTATTGATATTATATTTAATTTATAAAATAATATTCCCATTTGTTTTGGAAATTAATTTTAAAACAAGCACATGTGACGCACTAAAACGCAACATGAACTTGGACCGTGTTAACAACATTTTTACAATATATGCGTAAATATGTTATTTATAAATGATTAATTGGTCCATTAATAGACAATATTGAATATTTATTAACACTTATAAAAAACTTGGCATAATATATGATTTTTATTAATTTTAATTCTTTTAATAATATTTAATTATTGTGAAATAAAAATAATGTCAATTTTGACATTATTTATTTAATTTTAATTTTAAAATATAAATATTATATTTGAATTAAAATATATTATGTCTATAGGTTTGTATCATGATATATTCATCAAATAAATAAATAAATATATTAATTCAATCAATTAACTTCACTTTTAATATTTATGGCATCATTTATTTTTAGTTAATTATTAACTATATAATCACTATATTGACGTTTCTTAAGCATTTTAAGTAAATAAACCATCTCTAAAAGTTATTGATAAATTATTATGATACAAATAACCCATATATATTAATCAATTATATGTTTAACCAAAAATATGATGTTTTTTACATATCTCAAAATTTTATAAATGTTAAAGGTAAGGAAAGTTCCCTTTTAATCTTTTTCTTTACTTAACCATTTATATAAAGAACATCAATTTAATAATTTCCCAATAACCCATATATTTCAAGAAAATTGGGGACATGTTCAAATTATTGGCAGCTAATGGATTTTGGACAAGTTTCCAAGTCATTTTGGTCCTTAATATTAAGGTTTAGATCCTTATTAAGCTTAACCATACCTTAATCACCATAATTAATTTTAATCACATTCACTAATCATTTTGGTAAAAAAAAGTAATTAATTTTATCAGACTAAAAATATAATACTAATTACAATTTTTTATTTTTTATTTTCAAAATTCAAATCACACATGTGGGAAAATTAATTTTAACGATAATCCTGCAGACGGGGCGAAATAACAGGTTTTTAAAATAGAAAAACATTCAAAAGTTTGTTAAGTTTTTATATTCAATATCAAAGTAAAATTTATTCTAATTTACTTACTTGTTGAAATATAAGTATAATTGATCAATTTTGACTCTAAAATAAATCAAAAATATAATTTATCATTAATAATTATTTAAATGGGAAGGTTTTTTTTAACTAAATTGTAGTATTTTTCACTATTTATTAAAAATTGAAGTTTCTCAGAAAAATACTAAAAAATCACCCTAAGATATTTTCAATATTATGAATTCAAAAATGATGTTTATTTTTAAAAATAAAATTCATAAAGGTGCCAAAATTTAGTTTTAGAAAAGGTTCTTGATTAAAATTCAGTAAAACTTGGTCTTTCATTTAATGCAAGTAAAATCAGTGTCATATGTAGTGTAAGTTTAATATTGTATATAAATCATTCCAAAAAATATATTTATTCTAAAAGTTAAATATTTTAAAATCTTAGGGTTTCACAGTTTTCACCACTTTATTCTTGCAGTGAGTTAGGGAGGCACAACTTGGGGATGCTGATTGTGAGACCCAACGTACACAGATATCCACTAGACATCCTCTGGATGGATTTCCTAAAGGTGGGGAGCATATCATTATTTTCATAGGATGAAGAGTTGTACCAGTTATGTTGTGGTAGTAGGTTCTAATATAGTTTCATATTTCTCATTTTGAAGTAAATTTAGGTGTGTTGAAGATGTACCAAGACCTCCGACATTAGTATTGGTGGCTAGGGATGAAGAAAGGAGTTGCAGAGATTGTCGCCCGATGCATTACTTGTCATCAAGTGAAAAATGATCACTATGTTCAAGTGATATTATCTCATCCCCTAGAGGTGGAAGAGTGGAAGTGGTACAGGATATCCATAAACTTCATGATGGGATTACCATGTACTTATATGGGACACAATTTCATCTTCTGATCGTATACTAACTCACCAAGTCTTCCAACTTCATAGCAATTCAAGAGGAAATTTTATTATAGATCACAGGATCCCTCTACATGTAATATATAGTTTGAATTCATTTATTTCCATCAATGATCATTTCTACCTATGATACTCGCTTTATATCTCAGTTATGGAAGGGGTTACAGGAGGCATTTGGGACCAAGTTACTCTTGAGCACAGTGTTCCCCCCCCCCAATTGATGGAAAGATAGAGTAGACCATTCAGGTTATAGAGAACATTATATGATCTAGAATTTTATACTTTGGTCATAATTGGAAAGATCACCTACCACTGGTGGAGTTTTCATATAACAATAGTTATCATTCCACCATCAGTATGGAACCATCTGAGGCTTTGTATGGGCATCCATACAGGTCACCACTTTGCTAGAATGGCCTATGAGATTCAGCACTCATGGTCCCATAGTTGGTGCAAGAGACTACCAATAAGGTGAGGATCATCCAATAGTAGATGAAAACTACATAGAGCTATCATAAGTCTTATGTAGACAGACAATGTAGGCCTATGGAATTTGAGGAGGGAGACCATGTGTTCTTATGGGTTTCACCTTGACATGGATTATAGAGATTTGGATGGGGAAGAAATCTATACATGATATTCATTGACCCTTTCAAAATACAATGTAGAGAGGTGTCATACCACTTAGATCTACCTCCATAGTTAGACAAGGTATAGACACCTTCCACGTGATGTTGTTGATAAGGTGCGTGGATGACCCATACCATGTTATCAACTGAGGTGAGATGGACATTGAAGATCGAGATACATTTGATGAGTAACTGGTATAGATTGAGGATTAGCAGGATATGATCCTTCATGGGTGATCGATTATATTAGTGTGTGTTTGGTGGCAGCACGGGAATCATTAGAAGAGCACATGGGAACGAGAGGCTCATATTCATGGTCAGTACCCACATCTCTTTGTGTAGCCTCTTCTTTTGGGTTTTCATGGGCGTAAAGCCCCAAGGTGGGGAGAATATAAATACTCATATTTTCTATGTATTATTTTTGGACATTGTATGGATTATTTTCAAGACTAAGAGATGATACAGAATACAATTCTGAGGATTTTAGTGCCCAGAAAAAATTTCTAATACAAATTATATATATTAAATAGCACATGCACACAATTTTCCTGAAAATGTGGAATAAATTATAAACTAGGGTCTCAGATTAGAAATATGAGGGAATAATTGAGTTCATAAAGTGGGGTTTACCCTAGGTGCGACATAATCATGGTCAGCACAGGAAATTTGTGGAAACGTTTTAATGGGTGTGAAATGAATAAAATAATTAATTATTTTATTTTATTTTTATTTTGTTGACATAATAGACTAAGCGATTTTATAAATAAATAGTTATGGGGAATTCCTAGGTTTAGCTACTAAAACTGAGAGATCCATAGGACTGTTGGAGATCTGAAGAATGAGTTTCTATTGGCAGACAATGATAGGATCAGAGATCGATAATTTATTTGAGATTAATTCAAAGTATCTCACCAATGATCATGGAATAACTTCATTCTTTATTATAAATCGATCAAAAATGAGATAGTATATTTTTTTATTGGATTCTTTCCCTGTTCTTAATTTCTATGAAAAACGTGAATCAATCAATTAATAAATTTATTCCTGTATCGTGCTTATTCTAGGATGGGTTATTTTTAGGTTTATTTTGGGAGATTTTCTTGATGATTATTTTATTATTCACTTGTTGTTATAATGAAAAAGGATTTATGCTAAAATAAACATTGGCTGAGATTCATTCCTCATGTTTTTTGTTGAAAATTTCACCACACTTACTTCATTCATCATGGGCATTCTTCATTGGCCCATGGTTCGACATATCCCAATGAATCGATCATTGTGCACCCATTTCCTGATGAAATGATCTTATTTTATAAATTCAGTATGGTCACGAAAAGATATTGATGTGAAATTTTAAAAAAATCATGGATCAGATGATATAGGTACCCATTTTTCATGTTCTTTGGCATGTAATGAAGAACACCATATGAAGGAGTTTTCTAAATGAATCGAAGAGCTGAAAACTATTTTTCATCGACAGTATGGATCTTCTAACATAGTTCTCAAATTTTCTATGAGAGGTGTAGCTAGAGCGGAAGCCAGAGCACTGGATAAGATGCATGGAAACCAAATTGTGATATCTTAAAAGTTCTTCACTACACAACATATAATTCCGAGCGACATGGCATGTGGGCCTTTATAAATGGTGGATAGGGTTTCTAAAGGAAGATACGTATCACATGACATGTGACCTTGTCACGTGGCATGTGGACCTATTTGGGGATCTTAGATTGTACCTCATAGGGTACAAGGACATGGGCTATATTAAATGGGTATGGGAATTTCATGTACTCCCACAAGGACATGACCTGGAAAGGAAGTACATAAGCTAATTTGTGTACTAGTAAATGGGCTAAGTACATAGGAATATGACATTCCATGTACAGTTACATGGGAATAGACACTGACATTAACCATTTACATGGGTAGAACCCAGGGTCTAAGGGACACATCATGTAGCCCTTTTACACGTCGTGTACTCCTAAGAAATTGTATTGAATCCCTTGTCCTATGTATCTTGGAAAAAATTTGTTAGGTTTTCTTCCCCATATCTATTCATTATGGGTTAGTATATAATCCCATCCTAATCTTAGGGAAGTGATCCCCTTGATATGAATTGCTAGATATATTTTTTGGAATCCTTCCTTGAGGCCTGGAGTGAGATCCTCTATTCATCTTCATTCCCTAGGTGGAGTTCTTAGTATCATCCTAACCAAAATTATGAGGGTGTTGATCCTCTACTTTGTGGGTTAATCTAGATTGAGTTATTGGTATACCCAATTTCCTTAGATGTGATCCTAATATGTGTATCTTATCTCCTCATACTATTAGCGTGTACTTCTAATAGAAAGACCTGATAAGAATTATCTCTCATATGAACACCATCAGTTCTTTCTAACATATGAGTTTATTCTCCCAGACAAGTGATATGTGACTTACCTTTGGACTGTATATAATTCTTGAGTATATATGGATATTCTTGTTATATGTGTTGTATACATATACCTTTATAGAGATGACTATATTTTTTTTATTATTTTTTTTGGGGGGTTCCTTCTAGGAATTTTTATACTTACCCCTACACGGGCTTTTCCTGCACATGTCTTGTCTTGTGAAAATGATCTTCTTTTTTTAAAGAGTATTACATGGAATAACCAGATAGTGTTTAGTGAGACCGGAGTTAGACATTTTTCAAACTCTATGTTGGGATTTTATTTGGACCTGTTTACTTTTCTTTACTTCATACTGTACTCTAGTTATTGTATTTAGATGTATTCATGCATGGTTGCTTAGTTTTTTTCACATTTCATCATTTTAGAGGCTTGTATATGTCTGTATGTTTGTAGTTACTTAGGCTATGACCTACCATGTTAGTGACATTCCTACTCGGCACTATTCTCCAGCCCCTAGCCTTTTGGAAGAAGACTTGGGGAGTCACGTCATTGTCCCCTCTAGGACGGGTTATAACAATACAAATATTGATTTTCATGTATAAGAGTTTCAAGAACATTAAAAATATTATTTTTCATAATGAAGAAATAGAAGTCCATTAAATATTAAATTTTTCATGAGGGAAGAAGGTGTAAATACATTTATATAAAGTTTTCCATGATAAATCATATTTTAGTTTGAAATTTGTGAAATATTTCACTTATATTTTATTCCAATTGTTAGAAAAAATAGTGCTAACCAGATCCACCCAAGGAGCCCATATCAATAACATATATGGGGAGAAATATCATATGGGAGCCATCCCCTGAAGGAGAGATTGTGTATATTGATGAGTCACCTAGCCAAACAATCCCACTTCCATTTCCACAAAGGGCCACCTAACCTAGAAAACAAAAGGAAACTGAACTCGATAAGGAAATTTTGGAGACTTTAAAAAAAGTGCTGGTAAAAATTACCTTGATTGATGTTATGAAAAAAATTCTAAGGTATTCCAAGTTTCTGAAGGAGATGTGTACACACCGAAGGAGACTTCAAGGTGATTATAAGGTGAGCTTGGGGATGAATTTATCAGCATTAATAGAGCCATCACTTCCCACCAAGTGCAACGATCCTAGGACATTGTCGATTCTGTGCACCATAGGGGAGTATTCTTTTTCTAATGATATGTTTGATTTAGGTGATTCTATAAATGTGATTCATCACTCCATTTACTCAACATTTTAGGTCAGGGAACTAAATCCCACAGGAATTATTGTTCAAATGGATAATTGGAGCACCACACACCCCTCTGGTGTGTTTAAGGATGTTCTTGTGAGTGTTCAAAATTTAATTTTTCCTGCTGGTTTTTATGTGATTAAAATGGAAGATGATAGGATGAATGGACATGCCCCAATTATATTGGGGTTTCCATTCTTAAAAACTGCCAAAACCATAATTAATGTCCATAATGGTACATTATCTATGGAATTTGGTGGTGACATAGTCCATTTCAACATCCCTGATTCCATGAAGCACCCCTCATAAGAACACTCTTCTCTCTTAGTAAATTCAATTGATGTACTCCCTTCCCCTAAAAACACATCTTATCATTCCCTCGATCCCCTTTTTGAGTTTTCTTCTTTGATTGAAATTATAGTTAATGAATCTTGCATTTATTGTTGTAGTTGTCTAGAAAAGTGTCATGCATGTTTATTAATTTATGATTTATTGAACACTGAGGATCCACTGACCATCAATGATACTGCTAAGCTTGTAAAAGCTCATTCCTCATTTGAGGATGATACCATTAAGCAGTTAGATGAGATTAGTGATCTCTAACTTTCACACACACTCCCATAAATCCAAAATCAACCTAAATTGGAACCTAAAAAACTGCCTCAAGATTTAAAATATTCATATCTTGATAATGGAAACAATTTTCCCATCATCATTTCTAGTTCACTCCCTCATGATCATGAATTGCTACTACTTTAAATTTTGAGGGAGTATAAAAAATCATTGGTATGGACACTTCTTGACATTCTTGGTATTATCCCATTAATTTTTACACATCATATATTGGTAAATGATGAGGCTAAACCAGTGAGGCAGGTTCAATGTTGATTGAACCCAAACCTCCTAGAAGTTGTAAAAATGGGGTAAGAAAATTATTGGCAGCTGGAATAATTTACCCCATCTCTAACAGCCAATGGGTCAGTCCTGTTCAAGTAGTTCCTAAAAAAATAGACCTTATAGTAATCAAAAATGAAAACAATAAATTGGTTCCAAATTGTGTGTAGAATATTTGTTGTGTCTGTATAGACTATTGCCAACTAAACCAACACACAAGGAAGGACTATTTTCCTTAGCCATTCATTAACCAAATGCTAGAGAGGCTAACGGGTAAGTCCCACTAGTGTTTCCTTGATGGGTATTCTAGATACTTTTAGATCTATATTTCCCCTGAGGATCAGGAATAGACAACCTTCACTTTTCCCTTTTCCACATTTGCTTATAAATGGATGCCATTCGGTATATGCAATGCTCCGGGTACTTTCCAGATATGTATGGTTGGTATTTTTTCAGATTACCTAGAGAATTTCATGGAAGTTTTCATGGATGATTTCACTGTTTATGGATCCTATTTTGATGAATGTTTGAGCAGTCTTAGTTCAGTCCTACATCGCTGTATTGAAAAGAATCTTGTATTAAATTATGATAAATGTCATTTCATGGTGCGAAATGGTATAGTTTTTGGTCATGTCATTTCTAGGGATGGTATCCAAGTAGATAAATCAAAAGTAGATGTCATTTCTTCCTTACCATTCCCTAAAAATGTACGGGATATATAGTCTTTATTGGGTCATGCTGGATTTTAACATCATTTCATTTGTGACTTTAGTAAGATTTCACTCCCCCTATCCCGGTTACTTCAAAAATAAAAGGAATATGTTTTTGATAATGAATGTGAGGAAGGTTTTAATAAGTTAAAATGGAGTCTCACGTCACCCCCAGTAATAAAACCACCTTGGTGGGATTTACCATTTGAGATCATGTGCGACGCCTCTAACTATGCAGTTGGAAAAGTCTTGTCATAAAGGGTCGATCAAGCTCCACATGTGATTGCCTATGTCTCGCGTACTTTGGACCCTATACAAGCAAACTACACCACAACTGAAAAATAATTCCTTTCAATTGTGTTTGCCTTGGACAAATTCAGATCATATCTTTTGGGGTCCAAATTCATTGTGTTCTCAAACCATGCAGCCCTCTGGTATCTCCTTAAGAAACTAGAAGCCAAACCACGTCTCATTTGCTGGATTCTCCTCCTTTGAGAATTCAATTTATAAATTAGAGATAAAAATTCATAGAGAATGTGGTGGCTGAACATATCAATAGAATCCTTCCATCATCAGAAATTGACTAATCCCACTTTATTCCCATTAATGAAATGTTTCCTAATGAGCAATTTTACCGAGTGAAAAATGTTATTCCTTGATATTCTAAATTTTTAAATTATTTGGTAGCATCATTCATTCCTACTAATTTCAATAAAAACCAAGACAGACCTCTAAAACATGAGTCTCATTGGTACATTTGGGATGACCCCTACCTCTGGAAAACATGCAGTGATCAAGTCCTTAGGTGTTGTGTCCCTGATAGTGAGTTTCAGTTTGTCCGTAGATTCTGTAACACTATTGATTGTGGGGGCCACTTTGGTCCCCAACGGACTGCTCAGCAAATCCTTGATTCTTGCCTCTTTTGGCCAACACTTTTTCTGGATGCCCATTATTTTTGTAAATCTTATCCTTGTTTTCAAAGAATGGGTGATGTCTCTAAATTAAATGAAATTCCACAACCATCGTTGTTCTTTCATGACATTTTTTATGGTTGGGGCATTGACTTTATGGGTCCATTTTCCAATTCCTTTTGAAACTTGTACATTCTAATGGTGGTCGATTATGTGTCAAAATGGGTAAAGTCTAGAGCCACAAGGAAAGATGATTCTAAAGCAGTAGTGGAATTTTTGAGAACTCAGATCCTTTTTAGGTTTGGTTTAATAAGGTTCATCATTAGTGACTAGGGTTCTCATTTCTTCAACCGAATAATGAAATCACTTTTACGTCGGTATGGGGTCGATCCTAGAGTGTCTACTACATATCACCCACAGACCAGTGGTCAAGACGATGTGTCAAATAGATAGGTAAAGTAGATTCTTGAAAAAATAGTTCAACTCAATAGAAAAGATTGGAGTCTTAAACTTGATGATTCATTATGGCCCTACCGTACTACTTTCAAAACTCCCATTGGAATGTCACCCTATCATCTTTTGTTTGGAAAGAGTTTTCACTGACATGTTGAGATTAAGAACAAGGGCCTAATGGGCCATCAAACAATGCAATTCTAATCTTTATGGTGAAAGTTCTCAAAGGAAGTTTTAGATTCTGGAGTTGAAGGAAATTATAAGAGATGCATATGTAAACTCCAGAATTTATAAGGAGTGAACCAAGGCTATCGATGACCATATTATACCTCATCGTCAGTTCCACATTAGGTAGAAGGTCATCCTTTATAATTCAAGGCTTAAGTTGCATATAGGTATGCTTTGTTCCCACTGGTTTGGCCCATACACTATTATTAATGTATCTCCATTTGGTGTTGTTTAGGTTCAAAATGAAGAAACCAAGAAAACCTTCACTGTCAATGGGCAGCAGTTGAAGCACTTCCACGAAGCCCTTCCAGAGTTCCCGATGGAGGAACTCTATGTTAAAGAAGCAATATGCCAGTGAAACACACCAGGTTTTACCATTCCTTCCCACATTCTCAAATATTATTGTGAGGAAATTGCACATTCAAGGTGTGGGGTGGATGGGTACATTCCTGGGTTAGTTAGGAATTTTCATCATTTTTTTTATCATCATTTTTTTGCCTTTTTTATGGTATTTTTACTTTTCCCCATCTTTTTGGGTTCATTAGGACTTCCATTGTCTTTCTCATTTCTTCTCTTTTTTCCTTCTTTATGGTATTTTCATTTTTACCCATCAAAAATTTCAAAGTTCCATGATTTGGTGACCATAAAGGGGGGAAAGTAAAAATACAATAACAAAGGGGAAAAGGAATATCTATATGAATTTAACATCAGGGATTTATTTTCAGTGAATTGGTTTTCTTTCAATGATATCAATGATTGTATCACTGTGAAACATTTGAGATGATTGATTCCCCTTGTGTGAGCAGTTTTTGGAAAAATTATGTCACGAATCTCTCCACACATTTTTTTACCAAACCATAAAGTGTGAATATTTCTTACTTAATATAAGGTAAATATATGTTTGGTTAATATTCTTCATCTTTAAATGATATTTCCATACATTTGTTCTTTATCTGATCTATTTAATTACTAAACCAGATTGACCTATGTTTGTTTACCTAATGTCCGACTGTTGTACGCCCTCAAAAAAACCAAAAAAAATTGAATTCTATCTTGGGAATGTCAAAAACCACTCCTCCTCAACCATTGATCTTATTATAACTATTGAAATTTGTGTCATGAGGAGATCAAACAAGGGTTCAGAGATGAGTGTGAGATTTGTTCCAAATGCAACTTCTTAAAAAACAAAATAAATAAATAAATGAGGGGGTGATGAAATGTGAAAAATATGGGATATCTAGGCCAAGAGCTTATGTTTTGACTTATGGTAATTCTTAAGTAAGTGAGTATTTAAATATTATTGCAAATGATGTAGGGCAGGTTCGGTGAAAAAAATCATTTAAAGCTGAATAATGTTAAAATAGCCTATATTTATTAGATAAAAAGTGTAAAGAATAGCATGGAATGGTTTTCACACACACACATGGAGAGTTAGTGGAATGGTTGAGTTTTTAATTCCTTTCTCATGTTTTTGTCATGAATCTCTCTGAATTTCATTGTGATATGATTTATGATACATCTTTTTCCATTTTCACTAGGAATAACTCCTTGGTGTGGTTCGTGCATTGATCACTTTACTTTAATGAATTAAAATTTACTCAAATGTAAAATCTTAATGATGTTGGGAATATATATAAGAATAATTTTATTTGGATATGTTACTTTTCCCAGGAGTTCAAATGTTTAGGTGTGGGGGTGTGATCGCATCATGATTCACTGTTTCATTTTCACCCTTACACCACTGGGCTAAACTTGTTTTATATTGATAATTTTAAAAATAAAAAAAATTAATTCCATGTTTAAATCCTTTATTTTTTTGGTTATCACTTTAAAAAAGATCAATGTTACTTTCTTTTTATGATTTCATGTAGGAGGAGGTGATTTGGAGGGCCCATGATGACGCCCAAGAAAAATGGGTCAAACAGCGCAAGATCCTTGCACACAAGTGGACTCATCCGTGAACCTCTCCTAAAATGTGCATCTTAATGGTCTTAAATTTTGTGGGCCCGTCAAAAATTCATTGGGATACATTTCATATGAAGTAACCCAAGAATCATTCGAGAATATGGTGGCCCAACCGACCTGATATGTCCAGCACACAGAATCTGCACGAAGTCAAAAGTGGTGTGTTGTGATCTGTCTATATCTCGGGCTCTAGGTATCCAAATTGTAGAAAACTTTTGGTGTAGATATTCAATATGTTGGGATACAACTTTTTAATTTCTCCAAATCTATATAAGGATTTATGGAGGTCTAAACTCTTGTGACAATTTGTTTTAAGAAATCAATGTGCCCAAAACCACCTTCCAATTTTCCTATAAAATGCAACCTTGGGCTCCCCATTAGTAAGTTCGGCCAGGAGGAAAATATCTAGTATTTTGGAGACCAAATGAAGTCCTCTTCTCATACTAGAAGTTTTTTAGGCCCCTATTCTCATAGGGGGATCAAGAATGAAGAAGGAGTTCCACCCAAGCTTCCTTTTCCTCCCGATGTCGAGCTAAACACTGGACGATCATTTTGAGGGAGCTACACACACTTGGGAGGGAGTTCCAACACATGTTCTTCTACTAGTTTTGTGTAATTTGTGTGCTAAATATTTTAATTATTTCTCATCTTGACATTATTCTCCTCTAATTTTATTTTTATTATTATAATTAAGTGAAACGCTTTTTATTTCAGCACCGATTGGGTTGAGATTTCAAGTGGGAATCTTGGATTGTTCCGATTGGACAAGACAAGAGTCCTATTTATCTCAAACATGCATAAGATTTCAGTATTATTTTATAGCCTTTATTCTCTATTATTTATACCCAAACCTTGACAACATGATTTTTGTGTCAAGGGGTGGTTCTTTTAGCATCGTTTAAGAGGCAAGAGGGAAGTTGAGATCCTAACAACCCTCAACCAAAGGATTCCATTAAACCATGTGTATTTTTCAGAATAATGAACTCACCATGATGTGTAGTGAACTTGAAATTATCTCCTTATCTCATAATTCTAAAACAACATTTTTATTCATCAACTATTAAACTCTTTAAATCAAGTCATTTTCTTTAAAATATTTTAAAAACACCCCTCTTTAGTACTACTTATTAAAAAAGCACACACTAAACCCACCAATGCTCCTTGAGAGATGACCTAGGGTCTTTCCTAGACTATAAATCAACCTTAAAAACATAATAAATTTGACATGTCCTGACAGTGTGGTCAGATTTCTAGCATGTGGGTAATATACCTCCCCTAAAAGGATACGCATACGATAATAACCATATAATTTGA
Source organism: Viscum album (assembly GCA_963277665.1). Taxonomy (NCBI): domain Eukaryota; kingdom Viridiplantae; phylum Streptophyta; class Magnoliopsida; order Santalales; family Viscaceae; genus Viscum; species Viscum album. The sequence goes on along the minus strand of OY728157.1, from coordinate 1,628,734,330 downwards.
TTGAACTTATATACACAATAAAATAATTTGATCATTTTAACCCTCCCATGGACCTTGATTTTTTCATTCGATGGAAATATCTAGAAGTAGAGAAAATATCAATAGTATTACATGCTCATAGTTTTAATATATCGAGCAACATACAGATCAACAAGAAAGATTTTTTAGATGTGTTTGAAAACATCTACTCAAATAACATGGTTCTTCTGAATGGAAACAAATTTTTAAAGGTTTTTTAGTGTGCCTGATCTTCATAGATTAGTTTTTGGTAGGAAATATAATGCATTTATGATCTCATTCATGTTATACCCTCACCATGAGGAAAAAATATTCATGTAAGAAATGATGCCACCATTTTTGGTGTCACATATCCTATGTTTAAAGAATTAAAAATTGAGTCCTTTGGGTATTCAAAGAATTGTTTTACATAGAATAAAGATCTGGATTAGAGGTGTTATGAAGTTGGTGTGAACCTCACCAATAAATACCCATACATCAACCCAGAAAATGGTGTTGTCATATTCATTTTCCACTGAGAGATATCATTTAAAAAAATAGTGTATTCTCTAACCATTTTGTTACACAAATGGGAAATGATCTAGGAGCCTATTAGGTTATGAGAAGAAGGGTGTTTCCTGTATCTCTATTTTCACGAAGATGTTCCATGAATCAGTTGATTCCACAAAGAAGATATGTGGCCACTTGATATGAAACTCACTCACTCAATTATTTCACAAATAGGTTGATATAACACACTTTATTTTATCATATACTCCTCTCTTGTGTGAATAATAGAACTATGAACTAGTGAGTGAGTAATACTCTCACTATGTTACATGAAGGAAGTGTTATGCATGTAAAAACTTACATGATGAACAAATAAACATTTCCACAACATTAAAAAAAGGTTGTAAAATGTCATTTTTTTGAATACTATTGGTTGTACAAGATAGGAAATATGAGAATAAAAATGGAACACCACAAAGAAACATATATAAATTTTGTGTTTCTCTCATTTCACAAACTACACTTGCCAACAATTTATAGGAATTTATAAAGGAAGGAAAGGATTCGAAAAACCTAACATCCACATAGAATTTATTGAAGGAACAAAAAACAAAGCAAAAATATTAAAATCTTACATATGAATGGAGTGGGTTCTTGGGGGAGGGAAAATGTTACATGGGGAAAACAACAGTTGCATGGGGAAGAGGGTTTGTTTTTCATTTACAACACTCCCCATCAAACCAAAACATACTTTATCCAGAGTATCATTCTTAGTTTTTTGAATTCATTTTTCAGTTATGAATTTTTGAAAATATTAGGCACACGTTCCATAGCATGTAAATATTTCAATTTTATCATTCTATGCTTCACATGATCTCTTAGAAAATGATAACGGGTTTCAATGAGTGTTATTCTTCCATGCTGAACTGGATTTTTTCCTAGTTTCATTACCAACTTATTATATACATATATGAATATGGATCCATCAAACATATTCTTCACCTTATTTAGTATATTTCTCAACCTAATTCCAACACAAATAGTGTATGATGTTGCTACGTACTCTTCTTCACATGTGGATAGAGTCAACACACTCTTATTCCTTGTACTCAACCTGAAAGCAAACATTATAAGAAAGAATACATATCCAATGGCACTTTTTTTATCTTGTTCACCTCCCCAATCACTTTCTGAGTATCCATATAGATTTTATTTATTACTTTATGGATAGAAAAAACCAAAATCCATTATTCCTTTAACATACCTGATAATTCTTTTTGTGGCTAGCCAGTGTGATTCTGTTGGCTCTTCTACGTACCTTCATAGAATCCCAACACTTTATACAATATATGGCCTTTTGATTATGAGGTACCTTAGGATTCCAATTAGAATCTTGAAAAAATTTGAGTCAACACTTATTCTTTCTCTGTCTTTTTTTAGTTTTAAGTTCATCACTACAGGCATGTTTATAGCATTGTAATTTTCCATCTGGAATTGTTCAAGAAATTCCTTGGATGACTTCTTTTGAGATATATATAGATTTCACTATGTTGTTTCTTTAATTCTATTCACATAAAAAAAGACATGAAACCTCTATCAGTTATCTCAAACTCTAAAAACATAGAGTTCTTGAATTCATTGATCATTGGTCTATTTTTCCCTATAAACAAAAAAATTATCAACATACAGGCATTCTATAAGCATATCTCCATGATCATTCTTTTTTATGTAAGCTACATGTTCATATGGACATTTTGAGAAGATTTATTCTTGAAGATAATTATTGATGCATGAATTCCTAGCATGTGGATCTTGTTTCAACCTATAGAGGGATTTCATCGATCGCTACACCTTGTGTTCCTATCTTTTCATTACAAAGAATTCAGGTTGTTCAACATAAACCACTTCTTCTATAATTCCCTTTAGTAATTCATATTTCACATCCAATTGGTAGATCATCCATCTATGATAGACATAGAGGGAGATAATCATCCTCACAGTGTTAAGGTGAGAAACAGGAGTGAAGACTTATTTATAGTCTACATTGTACTTCTATTTATACCCATTTTCTACAAGCCTTTTCTGGTAGTGATCAATATCACCATCGGCATTTCACTGGATCTTGTACACCCATTTGACGCTAATGGTTTTCTAGATCTTAGGAAGTGTAGTCAGCTCCCATGTGTTATTTTTCTCAATGATGTGAATTTTATCTTTCATTATGATTCTACGACATTCTTCTCTTATTAATTCCAGATATGTTAGAGGCTCATAATATGCATAAATGAAGAAAAAATTTACCTCTTAGGTTTTCTCATAGATGTAGCTTAATATTTTCATTTTTATATATGCCATGGGTGAGAATGAGCTGTTCGTATTTTGACTTGATGGAGTTCTTTCAGAAGTGATGGAATATACTCATGAACTTCTATCAACTGATGATGGGACTGAGGAAGGTGTTGCAATCATTTTCTCCTGATGATCATGTCTTTCTTTAGGATATTCTATTTTTAATGGAATATATTTATTTTATTCTCCATAATTCCATTTCCAAGCTTCTTCCGCACTAAAGATAACATCTCTACCCACCACTTCTTTAATGGTTATCATATTGTAGAGCTTGTAGTCTTTATATGCTTCCCTGTAATTGATGAATATGCACTTTTCACCAGGATCATCAAGCTTCATCCTTATTTTTTCTAGAAATTGAGTATAGGTGACACACCTAATAATTCTTATGTGCACGAGGCTTGGTTTTTAGCTACTCCATTCCTCTTTTAGTATCAAATTTATGAAACTCTTGGTTGGAAACTGATTGAGTAGGTAGGAAGTACATGGCACTGCCTCTACCCAAAATCTATTTGGTAGGATTTTTTCCTTTATCATGGTCCTAATAATGTTGAGGATGATACAGTTCTTTCATTTAGTGACTCCATTCTGTTGTGGTGTGTAGGCTGTAATGTATTGCTTCTTGATGCCTTGTTCCCTTAAAAGATATTTAAAATGACTTTGAAGTGTATTCACCTCCTCTATCAGATCTTAGTACTTTGTTTTTGTGAACACTTCTGCTTCAATGTGTGCTTTGAAAATTTTAAAGATATTCAAAGTAAAATATTTTTATTTGATGAAATACACCCAAAGTTTTATGCTAAAATAATCTATGAGGGTAATAAAGTACTAATTACCTCCAAGAAGGGTGTTTCGAGTGGTCTGAAAATATCAATGTGAACCAACAAAAGTGGTTAATTTACTCTTATGGACACTCCACTTGAGAAGGAATTCCTTTTTTCTCACCAAATGTACATTCCTCACATACATGATTTGAAATTTCAATTGTCAGTAATCCATGCACCATGCTTGATGAGGATAATATTTTAAGGCCACTGAAATGGAGATTCCTAAACTGAATAATCCATCTCCATGAGTCATTCTTCATGATTCCAAAGAGACACTTTTTGGCATTTGTTTTAATATGCATTGGAAACATGCGATTATTCACCATTTGGACTTGAGCAACAAGTCTCCTTTGAGCATATCTTATATAGAGAGAAGAGTTCTACATGTGTATGGAACACCCCTTTCAAGTATTTAGTTGATACTGATGATATTATTTTTCATGTTTGGTATATAATACACATTATATATGTAATTAAACACACCATTCTTCTGATTGATTTTAATTTTTACTTTTCCAATCATGGGTACCATTGATGAGTCACCAACACTCACTTCGCCACAAAATTATTCTATGAGTTCCTTGAATATTTATTTTTTAACACTCATATCGTTTCTTTCACCCATGTTGAGAAACCAAACATATGTCTATTCACATGCCTTTTCTTCTGTGAGGAGGAGTGTGGTAAATTCTTGTTCATGGTGATATGCTTTAGCATAGTTGGATCATTTTCATTGATCCATTTTTCTTTGACACTCAAAGGCATAATGGCCTAATTTCTTGAAATTTTGGCATTGAATGTTATTTTTTTTCATAACTATGCATGAATCAGCCTCCACAATTTCCTATTTTGTGGAAGATGGTAAAATTTTGTTATTTTTGTTGATGTCTTGGATGATATATACTCATTTTACCTCTTTCATGATTACTAATTCCATGACCACCTCGTTGTGTATGGCCATTATTTTGTTCTTGTAGACATAACTTAAACTCTAACGCATGATCAAACATTGAATCATCATTCTTTTGCAGTATTTACACATGTACTTGCAACGATCCCATCAATTATTAAATGGAAAATTTTTTCAATTCCTTTGATTCTTTAATTTCCACAACAACATGCACAAACATGGTTGTGAGAGATCATAGTTCCTTTTCAATGACCCAAATGTATTCCACTTTTTTACCATTAATTTTTAAATTTTCAATAATATCAATTAAATGTGAGAAGTATCCAGAGACACTCTCACCATCCTTCATGTTCACCTCATTGAAATACACTCTTAGTGTTTTAAGAGTAACCCTCTTCACTTGATCAACACCCTTGAAGATGGTTCCAAGGGTAGCCAAAGAATTATTTCTAGATATTACTGCAGAAATATTTTCAAAGGTTGACTCATACAACCCTTGATAGAGGATGAAAAATGACTTTATGTCTTTCTTACTTTAATTATTGAGATCGGCCTTTTCTTTATTTCTAAAGGTGGCATCTTCCTCTATAGTGGGTATTATATACTCATTGGTGACAATATCACATAGTTCTTGTGATCCAAACAATACATTTATTTGGATGAACCACCATTAATAATTGACCTTAGATAACTTATGAACTTGTTGTTGGATTTTGGTGGCCATGTTCTAAAATTATAGGATTCCTTGGTTGCAGCATTTGATAATAGTTTGTTGGCTACACAAGCCATAAATGTGAGAAGAAAAATAAAACACCAAAAAGAAACTGCTTTCAATATTTTATTCTCTCCTTTCACAAACTACACTTTCTAACAATTTTTAGGCTCTTGTAAAGAAATAAAAATACTCAATAAACATAACACTGACACAACATTTATTAAAGTAACAAGAAATAAAGAAAAAAATATTAAAAGCTTGCATAGGAATGGAGAGGACGCTTGGAGGATAGAAAAAGTCACATGGGGAAAACCCCACATGGAGAAGAGGATTTGGTTCTAATTTAAACAAAATACAATTTGTTTCATGTTAATAAGAAATATAAAATGTGCATTAATTGTGTTGTGTGAAGGATAAGAAATAATTACACATTGTGAGTTTCACAAAGCAGGAGGCAACTACATGATACTGTTAAACAAAGGTCCTATGACTTTAGTTTCTTGTGAAGGTTTAATATAACAAGAACGTGTTTGTACAAATAATATATCCAAAAGTACTCACACAAATATAAATCGATCTTCTACACTGTATTTCTTAAAGAATAAATACCATGCATTTTCACTTGTATGAAGATATCAAGAAGAAGAGACTTTAGGTATTGTAACATAAATAGTGAATTGTGTGGACAATATATAAATATATCCCAAAGGTGTGCATGAGACTTGAAGAAGTAAACATTCATACATGAAATCTTAACTCAAATAGAATAAATATTACATAAAATAATAAAGATAAAAAATAGATATTTGTAATGAACATTCACTATGCATGTATTGAGTAATGAATAAAATAAGAGAAGAATATAAGTTTGTGAAAGATCATTATTTCATGAAATAATATTGAAAGTGTAGTATGATTTAATTGTATAAATATTTTCTACACCAAAAAGTATAGATAAACCATACAAGTTTCATTGTTGATATTTTGTATCATAGATATTGAGAATCTGACACTGTAACACTTTTTCATATCATTGTGTGTCAAAGAATAGAAAGAGTGTTCCTAGATATAAATTGATTATTATTTTATAAAAATTAATTATGATGATTCTAAAATGGGATAAGAGTTCAGTGTTTTGTTAATCATAAAGGAATTTTGGGATTCTAGAATGATTGGAAGAAGTTGATTTAGTGGATTCTACATTGAATTGAATAATATTATGTATATAAGAAGAAGTGACTGGCCAATATATATTTATTTTATTATCATTTGGGTTAATTAGAAGCCTATTTATCAGTCCACAATCAATTCATATCATTGTTACTAATATAAGATGAATAATAATGTGAAGTTTATTGTTTTCTACTATGAAGTAGAAGAAAGAGGGTTGCTATAATGCTACTATAAAAGTAACCAAGTGACTAATAAGATAGTAGAAAAGTAATAACACTATAATATAAAAAATTATTCTCAAATAGTGGAAGGATTTATTTGTGTTAAAATAAACCTTATCTAGATGGTGAAGACTCTATTTTATGGTAGTATAAAGAACAAATGAGGAGCTGTAAGTTGGACTAGTTCATCCCTTATCCAGGGAAGAAGACTTATTTCATTACCCCCTCTTAAAGTATATGGATTAACACTTGGATAAGTATTATTACCTAGACACACCACTCTAAACCGATAAAACATTATAGTGGATAATCTATGTATTGTTCATTACCATACACAGTAAGGACTATATATTCCCCTTAAGTATTTAACCTTATAAAAAATATCATGTTCTACCTTTTACTCCATTCATAAATATTCATGATATAGAAAAAATAGAATAATATAATCAAGATCCTAATAGTTCAAATAGGTTAAGGGATGAAATGTTTTAAACGGTTGAAAAATTCCCAGCATTGGTAAACCCCCCCCCCCCCAGTGTTAGGAATATCCCAAACTGGTCCTTTCAAGTGGTATCAGAGGGATGGTTTACCTTTATTAGATTCTCTATAGTGTAGTTATTCTCTTTTTATGGGTTGAGTTTATTTATTATGTTTACAATGAAGTGAAATTTTGTTTAAAATTCATTTATCTCTAAAGAGAATAATATTTCTACCAAGAATGTGATGAAAAAAAAAGAATGAAAGAGAAAAGAAATATGAAGAAGATATCCCTTGTGTCTAATGAAGAAGAGGTATCAGTATCTCCATGCCTTGGAAAAATGATGATATATCAATAATGTAAAGTAAAGATAATATGTTACAATTTTTCACCAAGGAAATGAATAATCTATCTATCATAAATATTCAAGAGGTATGTGTTATTTCCTTTAAAAATTGTCTTGAAGAATATTCTAGCACAAGTGGTCATAATGATAAATATATAACTTCTCAAGAAATATTAGTTGAAATATTAAGACATATTATGCATTGTATTCTTGGAGAAACATTCTTTCTTGTTTTTGGATTTTTTAGATATATGTAGGATATATCACCCAAATGGAATGAGAATATGGTGTTTTAGAGAAGGGATTTCAAGGAAAAATTCTTGAATGCTTAAAGTGATCTAGATAGGTTAGAGACTTTGAAGTAACAAATACGAAACTTGAAATATATTCCTCAAAAAGGATCAAAGAATATGCAAATATATAGGATGTTGAGAAGAATATTGAAGAATATATCCATGCACTTGAAGAAAAATTAAAAAATAACCTTGATGTCAAGGATTCAAAATTTGAAGTAACATATATTAATATCAAGTAAAATGACTCTTTGATTCAAAAAAAAGTAAATATACATGAATATGGGGTTGAAAGAATTAATAAAAATTTTGAAGAGATGATGATTATGATTTAAGATCATAAAAGTATCCTCAATATTAAATGTTTAGAATTGGATGTTCAGTTGGCCAATCTGAGGAAGACGCATATTGAATCTTCAAAAAATAAGTAGACAATTATTACTAGTATGAAATTCTCACTTGAGGATTCTAATGTAAAAATTCCTCTTACATGTGATAATAATATCATGACATATTTTGATGATATATCTCAAGTAGATATTTAGAAATAGGTACCATTCATACCAATTTGTATTAGTATTTCTAAATCATTTTCCACAAATAGTGCATGTTTGAAAAGAAAACCTAAACAAGTATGTATGAATAAAGGAGATAATAATCCTACCACCATGACTAGGTTTGATAAGAAAATATCATGGAATATGGTTCCCCATGAATATCCAAACAATTTATAAATAAAACATAAAAAAATATTGTAAAAGATATCAAAAGATCGAGGTTTTTGGGTCAGTGTTGGTGTTGCAAAAGATTTTTTATTTGTGCATTATATTATTGGAACAATACTTTGAATTAAGAAATCATAGATAAATCCAATCTCAATGGTTGGTAATCCATATATGAATAAGCAACATCCACTAGTCTAGAAAAATATGTATATTTCATATTGATTTCAAAATCTTGAAAATATCTATCTTGTATGAAATGGAAGTAGTAATAAGGCTAGTGCATTCTCATATTAACATGTATCAGAGGATCATGATAATATAAGACTACAAAAGATAGTTAAGAAATAAGAAGCTACCTTGGGAATAAATCAAAATAACGTTGTGAACACAAATTCTCCTAAGAATATTTCATGTAAGGAAGCTAATAAGACCTTGGATTCAAAATAAAAAATGTTGAAATAAAGTGATTCTTCCAAAATAAAAAATAAAAAGGATGGAACTAAGAAGAACCCATTTGGGAGGTAAGAACTTGGTGTCACAGTTCCTAATGACATGTTAGAAATCTAGATATAAGATTTGGAAATAATAATAAAAATAGAAAATGCACAATCCAAGGCCAGTAAAAATTAAAAAGAAAAGATTCCACATGATGAAGATAAAGTTCATGAGAGTTTGTTAATAAAAGGTAACTCTTGTGTTAAAAAGGTTCTATGTTATAGATGTAATAAATCTATCCATATTGAAAAATTTTGTTTAACCATTCTACCAAAATAAGAAGAAGTCCCTAAGAGGGTTAACAATGAATCATCCATGAAGGATGTTAAGAGGAAGAAATATCCTCACAACTAAGAAGAGAATTTTATAATATCCATGATACCCCAATATAAATCATAACATATGTCTAGATTTACAATCATAAAGACTAGGAAAATAGAGAAACTTGGTTGAGAAAACTATCTCAACCTTTCTATTCAAATTGTGAAGCAATGAAGGATACACCTTATTCCCTTAAATATTTGTGTATTTTATTTTTTCTTATAATTTAGGTAATTGAAGGTGAAGAAATTTCTTTAGGGGTATCCTAAGAAGTAGTGAGTGTTGTCAATTCCAGATAGAAAAGCTAAAGATGTAACCACCCTTTAATGATTTCTCAAATGTTATTTAGATAAAAATGTTATAGAGGTTCATTATTGATGAATTTGAATATTTTGTTGTCATGACCTAAACATAAAGGATAAGTAATAAATCATCTTGGTTTGATCTTATATTTGATATTATAAAGAACAAGTATTGAAGAAGATCACCCTAGGTTAAGTTATGAAAGTTTTTAAATCTGGACAGTCATAACTTGAATATCCATTCTATTTTTTTCTCCATATTTAAAAATCATGAAATAAATTATCAAATAGATTAACCATTATGAAGATAATAAGTATTTTATTCCATCAAGTGGAGAAAAATGAAGAAATATGAATAATATTTATGAATCATTATTTTAATTGGTATCAAATTTAATTATTCTGGAAATTTCTTAAAGATCATATCATTAAAAAACGTATGCCTCTCTTAATCTATCATCCTTGGATATCAAAAAATAAAAAAAATAAAATAGTGGGGGAGTAATTGAATTAATTAATGACATAAGAAAAGTTAAAGTAATATAATTTCTTCAAGGAAACTTGTCATGTTTCTTTTACTTGAATGTTTTTTATCTCTATATTGGATTGAGTGTAGAAGTTTTAGGTGGATATTTATTTAAAAGTTTCATATCACATTTTGTATATTCATACTAGAATAAAATTTCATGACACTTAAATACAAGAACATGATTTCTTATTTAATGATGTTTTATGATTAGTTGGTAAGGTAAAACATTATTTTCTAAATCAAATCTTTTTTTGCACTGATCACATCTCAAGTAGAATTGGAGTGAAATGAAGGATGGAACATTGATTAACTATATATAAATACTCTTTTCCCATTAACTTTTTATTTCTTTTCAATAAGGGGGAGATAAATTGAAATGAAATTTTGGAAATTTATAGGTCAGATAAACATATTAACACAATCATTTGGATAAAACATTAAAGTTATTTCTAAAAATAAAATGGGGGGTTGAAGATCCCACTTTGTGTATGAGTTGTATTTTTTGTTAATTATTTTCTTTAGTTTTAAATGGTGATTAATAAAATAGTAATATTTCATTGATTTCAATATTATTTATAAGTTCCAAAGTTAATGAATCTTAAATGAAGTACTCAGGTATTATTGTAATGACCTGAGCTGTTATAAATGAAATTCCCATAATGATTTAATTAAATGTATTATTATATAATATAGATATTGAAAAAACATGCAATTACTTGGTTTCATTATATCCTATAATATTTAAATGACCATTAATCATATTTACCATTGATAATATAGTCATTGAATAGTGATCACATGATTTGAATAAATATAGGGTTTTAACAAATCCAATTGACATAGACAAAGGAAGTGATAGACTTAAATAGTGGGATAATAACCTATTAAGTTCATATATTAGAGATTATTTGGGAGATATTATCTCTAGGATTTTCCCTTGACTAATCCCAAGCTGAGATCCAACAACTTAAGCATGAGAGAAACCATTTATAAGAGAATTTCAAGATCATCGAGATGACAACACAATCCGTGTACACTGAACCACCCCATGAAAGTATCCCAATCACGCACCTTAATCTTAGGGTATTTGTGGGTGTATTAAAGGTATGTGTATCAAGAACCTAGAAATATGATTGTGTTAATTATTTTGTATAAAATTTCAGATATATTTTTATCCTATTATTTTTACTTTATAGATGATTTTTATTTTGTTAAAAAAATAAAACAAGTATTTTTTGTTAATATTCAAATTAAATTAAGGAATTTATTTTGATGAATTAATGGAATTTTGAAATTAATAAATTTTTAATAAATTTTTTTTATTAAATAATTTTTATTAAATATAAATTTTATATAATTTTTATGAAGTCAAATGTAATTTTCAAATGGGTCTGAAAATTGTTATTGTCAAAAAAATAGCTTTCTTAATAAATGTGGATTTTATTTGAAAAGTGAAAATTCATATATTTAGAAAATTATTTATATAAAATGAATATTATTTTTGGAATCATAACACCAAAATTTTCAAATTGTAAACTTTTTATAATTTTATGAGAATAAAATTTTTGGGTAAAAATTAAATATCATATAAATAAAATTTGTTATTGTGACATCATAATGACCTAAAAGTGATGTAATAAATACTATAAAAGGTATCCACAAAAAAAATATGTTTTATATTTAAAATAATTATATTTTAAGTTTATTTTATTAATTTAATAAATCCATTATGAATCCTCCAAAACCATTAAAATATTTTAAGGTTTTAGAATCATTTATTTAAGAGTATGACTCACCTCCACATAAGAAAGGTAATTTTTTTATTAATATAATCCATTGGACTTAAAAATGATTAAAACCTCTCACATTTTTTAGAAACTATGGGAAGGTTTGTGGTTTTGGTTATTTTATCATATAGAATCCAAAACCTATGTTTGAGAAATAATAAAGAAATCCCTAATCATTTCCTATATAAATCCACCCGAGATCCAATTTATCTTCAATAAATTTACTTTGGTAACTTCCATTATCTTCTCTCCCTTATATAGATTCCTCCCAATGTACCCCCAAGCTCTCAAGAAGCTCCTCCAAAACATTTGGATTCATACACTCAAGTAATGGATCCTCACCTTCTACTCTTTATTCAAGTTTCTTTATTGTGTTATGTCTTAAATTTCAAATTAATAATGTTGTGAAATGTATTTAAATTTCCCTATTAAAACCCATTTTATATCCAAATTATGATAGATTCCTTTTTCTCTCATCAACCCATTTTATGACTTTTTAAGTGACGTCGTTATGCTGCCAAAATTTCACCGTGATTTCTCCATACCAAACAAATTGTGTAGTAAATACCATACCCATTTCCTAAAAATGGTGTTCACATTTATACATTTATAATTATTTGAAATGTTATTTACGTGTATTTATTCCACACTTCTAGATCATTAAATAAAATATAAAGATTAATGAATTCATGTTTTATTATCTTTGTGTCACACTTAAACATGAGAATGAAATGAATGTGACAGGTACACCTGAAATTATATAGCACTCCAATGTATTGGGTAATGTTTAGTCTCATGATACTTCTAGTTAGGAAAGTTAGTGAACCTCATTCCTTTATGGAACTTTTTCTGTCATGATGTCTTGGCAGTTATCCTTGACCTATGTTTATGATGTAGTGTTTTAAGTTGTTTCCACATTTCCCATGTTATGATTATCATGATATATCATGCCTTATTATTCATGTTTCATTATTCCCCCATTTATATGCCTATTGTCTAACATGTTTTACCTAATTCAATTCTTATTCCCTTACTAGGATTTATATCTCACCCTATTCTTATGTATGTTTCCATGTTATCCTATTAAGTTTTAAAATCCATGAAATATTATGATCATGTTAAGGAATTTTTCAATAAATCTGATGTATTACCTATTTTAAGTTGTTATATAATTTAGCTAATTCCAAAATACACTATAATTATTTATGTTTTAGGTTGAATTCATTATCATCTTATGTAATAAACCATGTATTAATGTGAAATGAAGAACAAGGTCGTTATAGTTGGTATCATAGAAAAAATTTAGGTATATTTGGGATTAAGATTAGAGAACTATATCTAAAGCCTTAGGGATAATACTAAGTATTAGAAAACATACCTAAAATTTGGTAAATATATAGTAAGTGTTTTATTAAGAAAATAAATCTTTATTTGGATACTATAAGTGGATGTGGTTCTAGAATATATGTACCTAGGGGTAACAACTCTGACAAGGTGTATTTGGACTGACTTGGTCTAACATGGTACACAAAAATGGGCCTTATAACGCACATGGTTTGACAATGCTAGGGGATATGATTTAATAAATTCATAAGCTCATTACGAACCATTATTAAGGGAAAAAATTACTATAAGAATATATGTTAGGAAACTGATCATGGATAACATATATTGAAGCCTATAAATTCATAAGTTAAGAAATAAATGTAATTTGTAGGTTATACCTTTAATTTATTTAGATTAACCTTTATGTGTTTAATAGTTTATAAAAATACACATCCCTAATTTTCCTTTTATTCTATCCAGTGGCTGGAAATAGGAGGAATAGATTAAACAATCAATGTGAAGGGAAATGTTATTACTACCCAAATGATATTTCAAACCTAATGGGAGAAGTAATTGTGAACTTCATGATGATACTCTCTCAACTGACTCAGGTTCTGAATAGAAACCCAGATCACGAGGAGCGTCCAAATCCCCCTAAGAGAGAACAAACTATGATTAAGTCCTTTATGTGACAAAGTCATATGACTTTTAGTGGATCATATGATCCCTTAATCATGAAATAATGGATCAACACCTTTGAAAATATATACTTCATCATTCAATATTTTGAACAATAGAAGGTTTTAATATCTTTTTGTTGTATGGAGGGATAAGTTTATCAGTAGTAGAAATTGAACAAGAATATGAAGCCTAAATAATAGATTGAAGTGATGGGGTGGAATTAATTATAGAAAATGTTTTTTGATAAATATTTTCTACAAACTCTCCAAATTAAAATGGAAAGGTACTTACCTACCCTCAAGAAAAGGGATAATTAATTTATACAGGTGTATGAGAAAAATTTCACAATACTTTCATGCTATGCATCAGCCTTTTTCATTTCCCAGAAATGTAAGGTTGATCACTTCTTTGGTAGGCTAAAAACTAGTCTATGAAAATCCCTAGAGATCTGTTACTTTGATAGCTATGAGGAAATTTTATAATATTCCCTCAAATTCAAAATAGAGATTAGTGAATCTCAAGGGTATCACTGGGATAAGAAGCAGAAATTGGAGTTAAATTGTAGCAGTCTAATGGAGAAATATAATAGTGGCATGAAATTTTAACATCCCACTTGTCAAATGTGTGGAAAGAAGAACCGTATAAATTTACAAATGGGGATGAGGAAATTCTATAGGTGTGGGAGGGAAGGGAACCTAGCTAGATATTACTAACAGTTGAAACCCACTAATGTGATAGAGGAAAGGAATTCTCTAGTAAACCCTTAGTGCATTGTTCATTGCTTTAACTTCAAAGAACTAGGGCACTCTTCAAATTAATAACCTAGTCCAATGGTTTTCAGAGACAACCAATAAGCTCCAAGGTAGAAAGGGAGATCTTTTCCATCACAAACACTAAGGTGGATCCAAAAAATGAAGTCATGATAGGTATGCTAATTATTCATTCAAGAATACTGAACATACTTAGTTCTACGCATTCTGTCAAATAATGAAGGTTTATTATAACTATTCAAACATCATTATAAAGAATAGAAGTTGAGATGTCGGTGAAAATAGAAAATGGGGAAATTATTTCATCCCAAGTATATAAATCCTCTCTTATCACAATTTATGGTGTGAACTTCCTAGAGAACCTTTCCATTCTTCCTTTGGTAGAATTTGATGCAATTCTGGTCATAGATTGGCTTTCTTTATATAGATCAAAGAAAAATTTCCATGAGAAGGAAATCACTCTCCATATTGAGAATCGACCCCTGATTCTGTAAAAGTGAAAGGAGGAGGATGAATCTTCTATAGCACAAACATATCAACTACGGATGTCATCGACCTATGAGAAAGATAATCTCGATCAAATGATTGAGTATAAGGAAATAACCATCCTTTAAGACATGTCTTTTGTGCGGGAATACATTGATGTTTTTCCCAATGAATTGTCTGGTCTTCCTCCTAAATGAGAGGTTTAATTCTCAATCAAGATTATACTTGGGGCGTTACCATTATCTAGGACTCCATATAGAATATCTATTGTATAACATTAGGAAATAAAGAAACAACTATAGTAGAATCTGGATATAGGGTTTATACATCCAAGTGCTTCATCATGGGGGGCACCAGTCTTCTTCATCAAGAAGAATGATGGACCAATGCGCATTTTCATTGATTATCGTGAGCTCAATAAGATCATGATAAAGAACAAGTATCAGATTCAATAGATTAATGACTTGTTCAATCCTCTATGTAGAGAACAATAATTATCCAAGTGTATCTATGGTTAGAATATTATGAAGTTAGGTTAAGGAAGGAAGATATCACCAAGAATACTTTTCGTACAAGTTACGGGCACTAAGAGTTCACAGTAATTTCAATCGTAATAACTAATTCTCTAGAAATATTCATGGACATGATGATTAAAGTATTTATAGATTACCAAAAAAATGGTAGTATTTATATATGTTATTCTAATATTCAAAAAAACCAAGGAGGTACGTGAGGAACATCTTATCACTATTCTAAAGACCTTAATAAAATAGAAGTTTTATGCCAAGTATAGCAAATGTGAGTTATAATTGAAGGATGTATCGTTCTTGGGAAATATCATCATAAGAAATGGGACATATATGGAACCTAAATAGATATAATCAATTAAAGGATGGATGATTCCAACATCTGTTTCTGATATTCATATTTTCCATAGATTATATAGGTACTATTGTGGATTTGTGAGCAATTTCTCACAATTTTAAAACCCTAAAACCAAGATAAATCAAAAGAGAGTCATGTTTTCTTGGAATTATGAATTTAAAGAAAGATTAAAGGTATTAAAAATGAGTCTTATCACTGCCCTTATTCTCACACTACCCACAAGTGGAGAAATTTTCATAGTATTCATCAATGGTTCAAAGAAGGGGTTGGGATTTATGTTAATGCAGAATGACAAATTCATAGCATATGCATCAAGAAAATATAAATTTCACAAACATAAGTACCCAATGCAAGATCTAGACTTGGATATAGTTATCTTCGCTTTGAAAATATATAGGCATTATCTATTTGGGAAGAAGGGTGAAATATATGCATATAAAAAATACTCAAGTATATATTCACCTATAAATAGATAAATATGTGCCAATGAAGATGGTTAGAGATGATCAAGAACTATGAATAATCAATACACTACCATCCTAGTAAAGTGAATAAAGTATAGGATGTTATAAATAGGAAGTATCAATCAATTCTCTCATTGATAAGAATTGATATGGATCTAATCTTCTTAGATTTAGAAAACATTGACTTGGGAATCATAATGTATGGAAAATCATCGATCCTTTAAAAAATGATTTCTCAAATATCTCTTATGGAGTGGTTAAAGGATGCTCAAAAAGATTATGTGGGAATTCATAAGAAATTGGAAACTATAAGGAAAGGTAAATCCTCAGAGTTAAATGTTAATGAAGAAGGAGTTTTGATATTTGGGTCATGACTATTTGAATCATCAAAACATGAGTTAAAGAATGAATTGTTTGATGATGCACATAGTTTGACATTTTACATTCACCCAGGAAGCACAAAGATGTATTGTGATATCTGAGAGTACTATTGGTGGGACAATATAAAGAATGAGATCACTGAATATACATCAAAGTGCCAGGTATATTAGTAAGTAAAGACTAAAAGGTAGAAGTATAAGGGGATGATGCAAACTTTACCCCTAACAATATGGAAATGGGAAAACATAACCATGGAATTTATCATTAGACTTCGAAATACATCAATGGGAAATAATGTAATACGGGTTTTTGTGGATCTTATAACAAAGATATCTCACATTATAATAATTGAATATGACTTGTCACTAGATCAACATGCGCGAATATACATTAGATAACTCATAAGGATGTATGAAGTAAAACTATTGATTGTATCTGATCAAGAGATGATATTCATCTACAAGTTTTAGAAAAGTCTCTAAAATTATATAAACATTGATCTAAACTTCATTATGGACCATCATCATCAAAATTATGGTCAATTTGATTTTACAAGTAATACATTGGAATACATGTTATGAGCATGTTATATGGACTTCAAAGGAGGATCAGGACAATATCTACCACTGGTCGAGTTATCTTACAATGATAGTTTCCAATCGAGCACCAAAATGGATCCCCATGAATACATTTATGTGAAGAGGTGCAGAACATTTTCATGTTGGGATGAAGTTGGGGGAAAAACCGTTAGGTCCTGAAATGGTCTAGGAAATGGTGGAAAATGTTAACTCCACTCAGCAGCACATCAAGGCCGCTCAGAGTCGACAGAATAGCTATGTTGACAATCATCAATGAGACCTATATTTTGATTTTTTAAACATGTTATTTCTCAATATATCTCTATTGAATAAATTGATGAGATTTTGGAAGATGGTCAAGCTTAGTCCAAGATACATCAGTCCTTTTGAGATCCTTGATCACATCAGAGTGGTGGCCAACTGACTTGCACTCCCACCTAACCTATCTCAAGTATATGATGTATAACATGTATCCATATTGAGAAAGTACATACTAGATCCCTCACATTTACTCAATACAGAGGTGGTACCATTGGAGAATGATCATTCCTATGAGGAGAATCTGGTGAATATCTTAGATCATAGAGAAAATATTCTATGGAATAAGATAACTCACCTGGTCAAAGTGTTGTGGAGAAACCAAAATTTTGAATAAGAAACACGGGAACCATATGAGGTGATAAAATAGAGTCACCCTTAACTATTTTAGTGTGGATAAAATTAAATTTTGAGGGTGAAATTTCTTAAGGGGAGAAGATTGTAATGACTTGAACTGTTATAAATGAAATTTCCCATATGATTTAATTAAATATATTATAATGTAAATGTGATATAGAAAACACATACACTTATTTGGTTTTATTGTATCCTGTAAAATTTAAATGATCGTTAATTATATTTACCAATGATAAAATATCCATTTAAGAGTGATCACATGATAGGTATAAACATAGGGTTTTAACAAATACAATTGACACAGAAAAAGAAAGTGATGTTCTCAACCAGTAGGATCATACCCTATAAAGCCCATTTATCAGAGATTCTGATGAAGATAACATCTCTAGTATTTTCCCTTAACCAAACCCAAGCTGAGATCCAATAACTTAATCATGTGTGAAACTATTTATGTGATAAGTTCAATATCATAGAGATCATGGCTCCAACTATATACATCGAACCAACCCATGAAAGTATCACAGTTATGCACCTTGATCCTAGGAAATTTGTGGGTATATTAAAGGGATATGTATCAATACCCTAGCGTTATGATTATGGAATTTTTTTAAATAACAATGGATATATTTTCTTCCTATTATTATTAATTTATAAATGATTTTTATTTTGATACAATAAAACACAAATAGTATTTTTGGTTAATATTAAAATTCAATTAGGGAATTTATTTTGATATATAAATGGATTTTTTAAATAAATAAAATTTTAATAAAATAATGTCATTAAATATTTTTTATTAAACATAAATTATTATATAATTTTTATTAAGTCAAATTTAATTTTTATAAGGGTTCGAAAACTGTTAATGTCAAAAAACCCAACATTTCTTAATAAATGTAGATTATATTTTAAAAGTGAAAGTTAACATATTTAGAAATTATATATAAAAATTTAATATTATTTTTGGAATCATAACATCAAAATTATCCAATAGTTAATTTTTCATTATTTTCTAATATAATCATATTTTCAGGTAAAAATTAAATATCGTATAAATATACTTTTTGTATTATGAAATCATAATGACCCAAAAGTGATTTAATAAATACTATAAAATGTATTCATGACCAAATAAATGTTTTATATTTAAAATTATGATATTTTATTTTTATTTTATTAATTTTATTAATCCATTATGAATCCTCCAAAACCGTTAATATATTTTAAGGTTTTAAAAACATTTCTATAGAAGTATGACTCGCCTCCACATCAGAAAGGGTATTATTTTGTTTAGTTAAGACCCTTTAATTAAATAATAATGAAAAACTCTACCATTTGGAAAAAACCATGGGATGTTTTGTAGATTTTGTTATTTTATTATATAGAGTCCAAAACCTAAGTTTGAGAAATAATAAAGAAACCCCCACTCATTAACTATATAAAACCACCAAATCTTCCATTTATCTTCACTAAAATTAATTTTATTGTTCCCTTAATCTTCCCTTACCTCTATTGAGTTCTCCAAAGGTTCCCCCAGTCTCTCTAGAAGCTCCACCCAAGAATTTGGTGTCACACACTCAAGTAAGGGATCCTCACCTGCTCTTCATTATTCAATTTTATTTATTATATTATGTCTTAGAATTCAAATTCCAAATGTCGGGACATGTATTTACATGTCACTGTTCCTTCCCATTATAATTAAAATTTATTAGAGACCCATTTCTTTCTCACCAACTTATTTTATGAATTTTTAAGTGACATCGTTATGCTGAAAAAAGTTCACCGTGATTTTTCCATGAAAAAACAATTGTGTAGTGAATTCCATACCCATTTAATATCAAATGTGTTCCCATTAATACACTTATAATTCTTTGAAATTGGACTTACATGTATGTATTCCAGACTCCTTGATCATGGAATAAAATATGAATATGAATGAATCCATGTTTTATGATCTATGTGGCACACTTAAGTATGAGAATAAAATGAATGTGATGGGTGCACCCAGAATTATATAGCGCTTCAATGCATTGGGTAATGTTTTGTATCATGATATGTCGTGTTGGGATAGGAAGTGAACTTGATTATTTTATGGGACTTTTTCCATCATAATGTCTTGGTAGTTATCCTTGAACTATATTTATGATGTGGTGTTTGGAGTTGTTTCCACATTTCCCATTGATATTCCTATTATCTTACATGTTTTACCTTATTCCATGATTATTACCTTACTAGTATTTATATATCACCCCTTTTTTAATGTATGTCCCCAAGTTATCTCATGCAGTTTTAAAATCCATGGAATATTATGATCATGTTAAGGAATTTTTCAATAAGCTGGTGTATTTACTATTTTAAGTTGTTATGTAATGTACCTAATTCCAAAATAAACTAGACTTCTTGATTTTCTAAGTTGTATTAATTGTAATATTATAAAATAAATCATTATTAATTTAAAATAAATAATAGTTTTGTTATACTTGTAATCTGAAGAAACATATAAATGGTTTGAAGACTTTGAGTTTTAAATGTGATGTATATAGAATTATTAAGTTTCTTTAACAATTATGCTAGTAACTTTTATGATTGGTGAGATAATATTCATGTAAAATATATGTTTTAATTTAGATAAATTGTTTAATAAAAATGAATATGATTTAAATAAGGTTAATTTTAAGAGAATTAAAATAGTAATTCTCATGTATAAGATATTAAAGAACATGAAAAAAATTATTTTTCATAATGAGGAAATACAAAGCCATGAAAATTTTCATTTTTCATGATGGAAGAAGTTGGATGTGAAAGTATTTATAAGTTTCCATGATAAATAATATTTTTTTGGAATTTATAGAATATTTCACTTACATTTTATTCCTAGTGTTGGAAAAAAATGGGGCCAACCATAGCCACCCAAGGATGTTGGCTCAATCATACATATGGGGATAAATTTCAACCCATGTGGGAGATATACCTCACATGGGAAAACATGTATAAATTTAGAAGGGGTTTGTAGATATTCATTGTTATGGGAAGTCATATGTATAAGGACCACATAGCACATGCTCGAAGGGGATCATAGATTGGGATAGTAGCCTGTAGGAATGAGTCTCGTGGTGTTTGTTGTGTGTGTGCATGTTGATCCCTCATATCCATCTTGGAGTGATAACAACAAGGATTAGATAATATACCAAATCAATTATAAATGGGTTTTTGATGTGGTATGTTCATTATTTGGGTTATTTTTTCTACAATAAAAGGATACTCATATAACCATAGACATCTGATTCAATTGATCTCGACTACATGCTAAAATATTTTGATCATCTTCAACCTCCCATGGCCCTCAATGCCATCCTTTGGTTTCAATAATATCCGACAACCAAACCAAGATCAACAATGTTGAGATATCATCATTTTGAGATATCTAGAATCATAGGGATCAACATGGAAACTAGTTTCGATGTTTTTCCAACAATCTACTCAAATAAAAAAGTTAGGGTGATTGGAAATGAAGTTGTTGAGGCTGTGTAGTGCGTCTGATCTTTATGGATGAGTTCGAATCATGAATGAGAATGTGTTTATGATCATATTAATGTGATACACTCTCCATGAGGAAAATATCTACACATAATAAAGTAAACCACCATTTTCGATGTCACATATCCCATGTTTGATGAATTCAAAAATGATTCTTTTGGGCATTCAAATAATTAATTTACATAGCATAAAGATTGGTATTTGAGGTCGTTAAAAATTGGTGTGAACCTCACCTATAAATACCTATGAATCGGGCTATATGAAGGTGTTATCATTCGCATTTTCCAACAAGATACCATTCTTCCAAAACTAGAGTATTCATTGAGCATTGTGTTACGCAGACAAACAAGGATTTGTGACACTCTAAGGATATGTAAATAGAAGAGTTTCATGCCTCTCTATTTACATGAATATGCTATGTGATGTAGTTTCTTCTATGAATAATATATGTGGCCACTTGATATGTGTCTCAGGTATGCAAGGGATTCATGAAGAATTTGAGATACCACACGTGAGTTTATCATATAATCATATCATACGTGAATAATAGATTCGCAAACCAGTGCATGAGTAATACTCTAACTGTGTTATGTGAAGAAAAAAAATTCATAGAAAAACTTACATAATGAAGAAAGAAACACTACCATAATTATTGTAGTGAACCAACCTCAATAATCATGGATTCGGTGTCTACTATAATTACATTGGAATGATTACAAGTAATAAAATTCAAAAGGACCTAAGAGTTTAGTAGACTTGTTAAACCATGTATATATACATGATTATTGTATTATAAATAAATTCATTAATTACAAAATAATTTTTTTTCTTTCTTGGATAATAACTTCATTACATCTATTGTATCCTTACATATCTTTCATAGTTTACTTCTTAAATTCTTGGAGAAAGGATACAAAATACGGGTGAGCTCAAATGCTTAGTATGGGTTAAACATAGTGGAAGAAATAATGAATCAATTAGAACATTCAATATGAAAAGCTAAATAAATGATAAAACATGTCATTAAAATGACTAGATAAGGAATAATCAGTATGCGAATTTAAGAAACCGAAACACATACCAATTAATCAATAAAAATGATAATGAAATGAATCCATAAATATGTCGACACAACAATCTCATGGATAATAATAATAAATGAATTATAAATAAAAGAAATTATTATCTATTTGGATTCATGTTTCCTAGGAACATAATACCTTTACTGTCAAGACATTTCACAAGATGGATTAAATATATAGTAAGAAACTTGTTTATTTTGGTTGGAAACAAATTTGAAGTGTCCATCACAAACTAATTTCATCTCATAAGACTATCAATGCATCATGGGGCTTACTTTAAATGATCCCCAACCTGTAGGGATTACATTAACAAGTCTCTAACCCATAAGGATTGCGTTAACTGGTCCCCAACCCATATATTGCATGTCTAAATCATTCCTCATATAGTGAAATAATCGATTTAAATCATAAACAGTGTGCGTAATCAAATATCCATATTGATTAAATGATGCAGATTTACCAATATTTCCTTAGTCAATCAAATAACTAAAAACTTAAACATTGTATGTAAAAATGATATACAGTTTAGGAAATAAACATATCCATGATAAGTGATATGGATAATTAGGGAATATTAAATGTTCAATGATCATAGGAATTTGAATATATCAAGGGGACTAACAAAGAAATCAAGGAAGTGAATTCTATAAATATCCTTGTAAAAGAAAATCAGAAATAATCTATAAGAATAATAAGGATGGTATCAATACAAAATATCCCAAGTTGAGTAAAATAAAGTGTTATTTTCATTAGTGAATGTAAATAGTATAAAAATGTCTTATAAAGACATTCTTGAGGAATATATCATTTTTATTTTAAAAAGAATATTGAAAAAACTTTTCTTTTAAAATCACTTTTGAAAAGAATATCTTTAAAAATTATCTTTTTAAACTTTCAAATGAATTTTCTAATATATGTTGACATGAGAATTTGTACATGTCCTATATGGTAAAAATAACATTCCTTTCTAATGGTAAAAGGTTAGAAAAGTTACTTATTCAGAAAGTGGAAATAAGATTCATTTGAAAACATTTGTAAAAGAAAAATTGGTAAATATTATTTAATAAATCATTTTGGATAGGTTAAAACATTTTTTAAAACCATTTTGGAAAATAGGGTATTTATAAAAAAAATAGGTTCTTTTACTAAAGAGATAATTGAAGTCGGGTTTTTAAAAATACATTTTAAGTACCAAAGAGTCGGTAAATGGTAATAATACTTGAAAAAAACCCATTAATAACCATATTAGGATCAAATGAAAGGTTTTATTGCAAAATGGTCATATAATTCCCTCTAATGGAAATTCAAGTGTAAATAATCTTAAATAAAATGAGATTGTGAATTAAACCTTTAAAAGACCATAAAGTTTATGTGAGACTCAAAAAATGAATAGATTATGTATTTAAAATGTAAATCCACATAAAAAAGTGTAAATTAAACAATATATAGTATAAATTTATTACACACATATTCTTATAATATTAATGGAAACTAGGAAGTAATATAACCTAAAGAAAAGAAATTGTGATGTGAAATTCTTTTCCACGTGGTAAAGCTTAACTCAAATACCCATAGATAAAATAATTAAAAATTAAACTCAAAATAACTTGAATACAAAATAATTAATGAAATAATATATCAAAGTGGGTATTATATAAACCACAGAAAATAATTAAGTGGTGAATATGACATTTATCTCACAGATGTAAAAAGTGAGATGAAAAACTATTACATTGCATTTTCTTTTGGGTGAGCATCCTTTAAATTTATATATAATAATTTTAATAAAATTTAATAACTTATTCCAAAACCATATTAATATTTATTATATTATATAAGATCTCTTTATAATATCTTACTACCCATTTGTTGGTAAACATTCATTATTTTCATTATATCGAGTGTTAACTTCCTAGTTCTTCGAGTATGTTTTGACTTGTTACTTGTTGTTACTATTAATTAGATAATGATTTAATAATATTCAGAATTTAAAAAAATATTTAATTATCATATATATTTATTATATATATATTTATAAAAATTCATAATATTTGGAGATTAAAAATGAAATGTATTGTTCATGGAGATGGTAGGTCGTACAGACGCATGAACAATACTTTCATTTCTTCTTCATATTAAAAGAATGGTAAGTAAATTATATATATTTATATTATAATTACATTATTATATTTATTTCATTTATGTCACATATTTTTAATAAAACCATCCTTTATACCTTCCATGTATAGTGTGAACGAATCGCATTTCTTTGAGGGGGCGATAATCCACACTTCCACGAACGATGTTATCTTATTCCCACAAAAAGAAAATAAAAAGGGTATGTGTTATATAAAAAATTTATAAGAATAAATACATTATAAATATCATATATAAACATAATTTACATGATAATTCTCAACCATGGGATGTGTTAAAGTAAAAACAAACGATATTGTTTTGTGAGGTTGTAGTTCATCGTACACATAAATGGTAAGTTCATTACCCATTAGATAGAATTATGTGTATAGTTAGATTGAACCATTAAAATAAAAAATATATAATTATATTTAGGAAACTAATTTTATTATTTAATCATGTAATTATAATATTTAAGGGGATGTGTAACTAAAATAAATCAAAATATCTTGAGGAAGGATGTTACCTCTTATTCGGGCAACTCCTTTTAATTTTCACTAAAGGGATTACTTGGATAGATTTATGCCTAAGGGTAGTATTATAGGTTTATGGTAGGTATTTTGAGGATCTATATGCACATATCGTGTTCAATAAAAAGTGACTTGATAGGTGAGAGGAAGAGGGAGGGGTGAGTGCCGTTTATATTAGAGGAGTGGTGTTCTTGTAAATTTTTGAAAAGGGAATTCCACCAACATTTTTCCTATGAAAGGTGGATAAAATAATAGTAAAAATTTGAGACAAGGTATTATAGAGTATATTTATTTATATCTAATAGATTTTTTAAAAGTATATAGGTCATTTAGTAAAACGAACAGGCCTTTTCTTACATTACTATTACATCATTTCAAATATAAACAACATAATAGTATTACTCATGGAGGATCCAGAGGTTTAGTGTCTTGGGAAAACTAGGACTACACATAACAAGTACAACATCAAGCATAAAAATTCATTTAATCTCTTCTTCTATATCTTCTTAGTAGCACTTGTCCTCTCCTTAGTACATGTATCCACCTGAGGATATACATCAAAAGGGGTGAGCTAAAATCCCAGTAAGAGGATAGATAAGAAAAATATAGCATGGGGTGAGCATAATCATGACATAGGAAGAAGATCTTGAACATGAGAGGAGCATAAACAATAAACTTGAAATGTGGCAAAGCCTAAAAATGAAACATCATGTATTAGTGGTTAACTACCACACATAATTGTGAACAAAGCTAGCATCATGTTCACGCATAATTTCGCATTTACTCATGAGATTCATCACTTTACCCAATGCATTGGAGCGCTATATAATTCTGGGCGCACCCGTCACATTTAAACATTCATATTGCGCTATATAATTCTGGGCGCACCCGTCACATCATAACATTATCATTATCATGCTTGCCACATAGAACACATATCAAACATGTACATAAATAACCCATGGAAAGGAATGGGTTTCATCTCATAATAACTCATTCATAATCTTTTGGTTCCCAAAATAAAGAGGGAACAACATACTTGATATAAGAACCATCAACCTTGAATGAGAGGCAAAAGGTGAGATCTTGAAAGAAGAGTTCTTTTGGAAAACATTTTGATGGACATAAAAACTAGTGAAAAACATGTATATCCAAGAAAAGTAAAGGAAATTATGAACAAAATACCTTTGAGGAGTAACCATATCAAAATGGAGTGAAAGAGGGAGAACCCGAAGGAAGAAAATTGGGTTCGAGATTTCCCCTTACCTTGTACTCGAATGCCTCCTTCTCTTTAGTGTCCTATATAATGACATTATGTTCATTAATTAGAAATTACAGAACCTTTTATAAATTAATAGGGTTCATTCTGGTTTCATTATTTCATATTATGTTCCTTTGGTTGACTTATAGAGTTTAAAAAACATTGATCGGGGATGTTCGTTTTCATGGTTTTCTTGAGCGGTCCACTTGTATTCTTAATTTGATGTTTGGGTAGATCATGGGTAAACATCCAGAACTGATGTTACATGTAATTAATGATATTATAGAAGCTTTAATGATTTTATAATGAGTTATATTAGATCCATGTGGCCGAATTGTTAGATAATAATTAAATGAAGATTATTTGGGTTAATTTGAGCGGTTTTTGGATCACAACCAACTCATTTTAACTTTTCACTTAGTAGTATGGCCATAGGTTATTTCCAGAACTTAAAATAGAACATAATACATATAAAACATTCTGTTTCAACCATAAAAATGGTTTCATGACCAGATTGAAGTTATAAATGGAAGAAGAGAGCATGTTGTTTTTGAAGGTGATAAATTATCACCACATGAACAACGTTCTCTTTAATAAAAAAAGGAAGGGGGAAAGGGTGTCGGGTGATATAATATAACATTAGAATCATAATATTACATTATATATATATTACTGGATTTAAAAAAAAGTTGGATGAAGATAGATAGAGAGAGATCAAGAAAGGAACTTGAACTTGGAAGGAAATTAAAGGAGAAGAGAGAGAAATTACCTTTAGAATCCTTCTCTTGAGATCCTCTTTAAGGAAGCTAGGCCTGGTCTTTTGATGAGACCAGAAGCTTTTGGACGTGGGGGATGAGCTAGGGAAGGTGTTTGGGCAGAATTTAGAGAAGTCTTGGAGCTTGAGAAGTGTGAGGAAAAGAGGGAGTGAAGGGTGGCTTTTATAGTGGAGGGGAGAGGGGTTTCCTTAATATAAAATTGATTAGTTTATTAATTTCACCTAAGACAAGGAATAGTGAGTCTTGGATGACCAATAATAGTAATTTTATAATGTAATCCCGAACCAAGTGGGCTTACATCAGCAGAACATCATCAATGACTCAATTAATACATTATTTAGCTTTTATTGTGAATTATCGGATTCCACTATTCATCAAAAATTCAAGTATCTCAGAAAAATCCCAAAATTTTATCCCAAACATTTTTCGACGTGTAGAATCCAAAAATGAATTCCATTTTTCAAAAATAAATTTCTAAATATTATTAATTTAATATTTAATTAAAATCATAATTTACTTAAAAAAACAGTTTTTAAAATAAAAACTGATTTTGCAGTTCTTTCAAAAATTACTTAGGGTCTTATAAAATTATATAAAAACTATTATACATTGATTCAATAATTTATGAATATATTTCAGGAAAGTAAATATTCTTTTAAATTAATTAATTAATTATAATTAATTATTTATGACTTATAAAATACCAAAAACGTTTACTAAGGTCAAATTATCACTTTCTAAGATGTCTAAACTTTATTTTATTATTCAGAGGTAATGTTATTCTTATTTACTATTCATAAGGGTAGGTTACTATTCATAAGGGTAGGTTACTATTCATAAGGGTAGGTTACTATTCAGAAAAAATTATTTTTGTTTCATTAGACTCCAAAAACTATCTTGAACACAACCGTGTATGTTGGATTTTTAAAATTCCAAACATAGGGGTGAAGAAATTAAGTTTAAAGGTCACTTATCACTTAGTAGTTTATTATTTTGTGTTTTTATGACATAGATATAAGAAGGGAATTTTCCATTGAAAAACTTTGGGTCCTTACATTCTTCCCCCCTTAAGAAATTTCGCCCCCGAAATTTCACTTTACACAAACAGGTGAGGGTACTTCTCCTTCATTGCCTCTTCCGGTTCCCAAGTTGCTTCCTCAAACTTTTGGTTCCTCCAAAACACTTTGACAAGGCGGGTTGTCTTGTTGCGTAGAACCTTATCACTTTGGTCCAGAATTTTTACCGTCTGCTCCTCATATGAGAGATCATCTTCCAACTGTACCACCTCTGAGTTTAGTACATTTGAGGGGTCTGGAATGTACTTCCTCAGTAGTGATACGTGAAACACATCATGAACTCGAGCCATATTCGGTGGAAGTTCCAGTCGATAGGCCACGGCTCCTATACGATCAAGGATCTCAAAGGGGCCAATGTACCTTGGGCTTAGCTTCCCTTTCTTCCCGAATCGCATGACTCTCTTCCATGGAGATATTCGAAGGAAGACTTTATCTTCAACGTCGAACTCCAAGTCCCTTCGACGATTGTCAGCATAGCTCTTTTACCGACTTTGAGCAGCTTTGATATGTTTCTGGATGACTTGAACCTTCTCTGTCATCTCTTGAACAAGATCAGGACCAAGTAGCTTTCGTTCTCCAACTTCATCCCAACAGATTGGAGTTCTACATCGCTTCCCATAAAGAGCTTCATACGGAGCCATCTGAATACTCGAGTGGAAGCTATTGTTGTATGAGAACTCAACCAATGGAAGATGCTGATCCCAACCACCTTTGAATTCAAGAGAGCAGGATCTTAGCATATCTTCAAGTGTCTGAATAGTCCTTTCAGACTGGCCATCAGTTTGGGGGTGATAGGCCGTGCTGAAATTTAATTCAGTACACAAAGCATGTTGAAGGCTCCTCCAGAATTTAGAAGTGACCCTTGGATCACGGTCAGAGACAATCGAGAGTGGAACATCGTGCAATCTCACTACTTCATTCACATATATCCTTGCAAGTTTTTCAAGTGAGAGGTCTTCCCGAATAGCGATAAAATGGGCAGCCTTGGTGAGTCGGTCAACCACAACCCATATCGCATTATTTCCTCTTGACGTTTTCGGAAGACCCATGACAAAGTCCATAGTAACATTTTCCCATTTCCACATGGTTATAGGCAATGGCTGCATCATACCTTTGGACTTTTTCTGCTCAGCTTTAACTTGTTGGCATACCAAACACCTTGATATATATTCTGCAATCTCCTTCTTCATGTTATCCCACCAGAAGTGTTCTCAGAGATCACGATACATCTTGGTACTTCTAGGATGAATAGAGAAAGTTGAGCTATGTGCATTATCCAACAGCTCTTTCTTTATTCCGGGTGATGAAGGCACACAAAGCCACGTTCCAAACCGAATCACACCATCATCGTCGATATGGAACTCTTGCAGCTTCCCTTCCTTTACTGCATTAACCCTCTTTTGTATCTCTACATCATCCCTTTGTGCTTCCTTAATCTTCTGTTGGATGGATGGTTGCGCAATCATTTGGGCAAGGTAGGATGTATCCCCTGCCCTTACGATTCCCAAATCCATCCTTTGCATATCCAAGAAGATAGGGTCTTTCTCAATCCTCAACATGGATAGAGTAGCAGGTTCTTTCCTGCTTAGAGCATCAGCTACCTTGTTCGCCTTTCCAGGATGATAGTGAATAGAGCAATCGTAATCCTTGATTAGATCTAACCATCTCCTTTGATTCATGTTGAGCTCCTTTTGTGTGAATATATACTTTAGGATCTTGTGGTCGGTGTATATGTCACACTTCTCACCATAAAGGTAGTGCCGCCATATTTTCAAGGCAAAAATCATGGCTGCCAGCTCTAGATCATGCGTCGGGTAGTTCTACTCATGGATCTTCAACTTTCGTGAGGCGTAGGCTATCACATTATCATTTTTCATGAGTACACAACCCAAGCCTTTCTTTGAAGCATCACTGTATATCACAAAACTTTCTACACTTTTCGGTAGTGTGAGTACAGGTGCAGTGATTAGCCTTATCTTTAGCTCCTTGAAGCTTCCCTCACATTCATCCGTCCACACATACTTTACCCCTTTCCTTGTTAACTTAGTTAGCGGGCATGACGATCGTGAGAATTTTCTCACAAAACGCCGATAGTACCCAGCTAATCCAAGAAAACTACAGATTTTTGTGACACTAGAGGGTCTAGGCCATTCTTCAATTGCCTTTGTCTTTGAAGGGTCCACAGAAATTCCCTCGCTTGTGATCACATGTCCCAAGAACGTGACTTGATTCATCAAAAAGTCACACTTGCTGAACTTGGCGTACAACTTCTCCTTTCTCAATGTCGCCAACACAAGTCTTAGATGTTCTTCATGTTCCTCCTTGCTCTTGGAGTAGATGAGAATATAATCGATAAACACTACCACAAATTTGTCGAGGTAATGTCTAAAGACTCTATTCATCAAATCCATTAAGATTTCAGGGGAATTAGTAAGTCCGAAGGGCATCACCAAAAACTCATAGTGCCCATACCTTGTACGGAAGGCAGTCTTCTGAATATCTTCCTTCTTCACCTTTACTTGATTATATCTAGAACGAAGATCCACCTTTGAGAAGTATTGAGCTCCTCTTAACTGGTCTAACAAGTCATAAATCCTTGGGAGAGGATACTTGTTCTTTATGGTGATCTTTTTGAGTTCCCGATAATCGATACACAGCCGCATGGTACCATCCTTCTTCTTCACAAAGAGCACTGGCACACCCCAAGGTGATGCACTAGGGCGTATGAACCCTTTGTCCAGATGCTCTTGAAGCTGCTTCTTTAACTCCTCCAGTTCGATAGGAGCCATCCTATAGGGGCACTTCGAGATAGGAGTAGCTCCGAGTATGAGTTCAATTGAGAACTCTACCTCACGATCCGGGGGAATTCCAGGTAACTCTTCGGGAAATACATCGCCGTATTCCCTTACGATGGGCATTTCCTCGAGGTTGGAACTTTCCTTTGACTCAAACATTTGGGCGAGGTATGCTTCTTCATAGGGAATCATCACCCACACCATTGAAGGATTTCTAAAAGGAGATTCATGATCTTCCTTGAATTTTTAGAGGAGCATGGGGTGGTTTGGAATATGAAAATATATTTCCTTTTCCCGACAATTGATATGTGCTCTATATAACGAGAGCCAATCCATTCCCATTATAGCGTCGAATTCCACCAAGGGAAGTATTATGAGATTTTCCAAAAGAATCTTCCCACATACGTCAACAGGAGAAGAATCAAACACTTGGGTTGCAATGATTGCACCACTTTGTGTTTTTACAGATATCTCTACTTCAAGGTTTCGGGGCTTCGATTCTATTGTTCTAGAAAACTTGCAAGATATAAAGGAATGTGTAGAACTAGAATCAAATAAGACTTTTGCCATTCTTGAGTGAATAGGAAGTGTACCTTGTACGACTTCATTATCATGTTCCACCTCTGCAGTAGTGATGGCATAAGCCTTCCCTTGTTCCTTTGGATTTGGTGGTTGTTGGCGCTGATTACCCTCGAAAGTTCGAGGTTTAGTGCACTGGTTTGAATAGTGCCCTAGCTTCTTACAGTTGTAGCATTGAACCACGAGTGGTTCTCTCTTTCATCGGCTACATTATCCTTCCTTTTCATGTCTCTTCGACACTCGTGAGCTAGGTGTCCTTCTTTCCCACACTTGAAGCATTTCCCCGTCCCTTTTAGGCAGTTCCCATTGTGCAACTTCCCACATTTTTGGCAAGTGGGTCGTTGTGTTTTCTTCCCATCTTTGTCACTAGATCCACCAGCTTGAAACTCCATCTTTCTTTTCTTATCACCATATCCATGGGACCATTCTCCAAACTCCATCTCCACTTTGAGAGCACACTGAACAACTTCTTCATAACTCCCAAAATCTCGAATTGCAAGAGCTTTTCGAAGATGTGGTTTTAATCCACTAAATAATCTATCAACTTTGCTATCATTGTTGATAACAAAACCCGAAGCATACCTTGAGAGCCTTGTGAAATTTGCTTCATAGGTTGTGACAGATTATCCTTCTTTTTTCTTGAGCTCTATGAATTATCTCTCCATCTTCGTGCGAAGAGTTCGTGGGAATTACTTATTAAGAAACATTATCTTAAAGTCTTCCCATTCCATCTCTTCAATTTCATCCCTTGGCTTGGTGTTCTTAATCAAAGCCCACCATTGATCAGCTTCTCCATCTAGACGATAAACAGCTAGAGTAACCTTCTCCATCTCGGAACAGTGAAGAACAGAAAAGATCTTCTCCATGGAGTTGACCCACTGTTCCGCAACTAGTGGATCGGAAGATCCACAAAACGTCGGTGGTCGTTGCCGCATAAAACATTTGATAGCTAGTTGCTCCCTCTTTGGTGAAGGAGGACGTTCCCCATTATTATGGTTATTATTCATAACCCGAGATAATTGGGTAAGCATCGCCATGAAGTTTTGAACTCCACCTCCAAAATCATTGGGGATGATGTTCGGGCAATCGTTGCATTGGCATTCACAAGAGTTGCTGGCCTGATTTCTCCTGGTTCCCACCATTTTCTAAAATAGAAAAGGTTAGAACAAAACATAAGTAAACAAGTCATGAATAGTTTATCCTTTTAAACATAACATATGGGATCCCTAGGTAAATATCCTTGTGTGCATATTTGTACTTAGTCTCATGCTAGAGGTTTTCTTTAGGGTTCACTAATCGTAATTCCCAAATTAACTAAACCTTTCCTCTGATACCAACTAAAACGACCCGGTCTTTTCTTACATTACTATTACATCATTTCTAAGATAAACAATATAATAGTATTACACATGGAGGATCCAGAGGTTTAGTGTCTTGGGAAAACTAGGACTACACATAACAAGTACAACATCAAGCATAAAAATTCATTTAATCTCTTCTTCTATAGCTTCTTAGTAGCACTTGTCCTCTCCTTAGTACATGTAGCCACCTGAGGATATAAATCAAAAGGGGTAAGCTAAAATCCCAGTAAGAGGATAGATAAGAACAATATAGCATGGGGTGAGCATAATCATGACATAGGAAGAAGATCTTGAACATGAGAGGAGCATAAACAATAAACTTGAAATGTGGCAAAGCATAAAAATGAAACATCATGTCTTAGTGGTTAACTACCACACATAATTGTGAACAAAGCTAGCATCATGTTCATGCATAATTTCACATTTACTCATGAGATTCATCACTTTACCCAATGCATTGGAGTGCTATATAATTCCGGGCGCACCCGTCACATTTAAACATTCATATTGCGCTATATAATTCCGGGCGCACCCGTCACATCATAACATTATCATTATCATGCTTGCCACATAGAACACATATCAAACATGTACATAAATAACCTATAGAAAGTAATGGGTTTCATCTCATAATAACACATTCATAAGCTTTGGGTTCCCAAAATAAAGAGGGAACAACATACTTGATATAAGAACCATCAACCTTGAATGAGAGGCAAAAGGTGAGATCTTGAAAGAAGAGTTCTTTTGGAAGACATTTTGATGGAAATAAAAACCCGTGAAAAACATGTATATCCAAGAAAAGTAAAGGAAATTATGAAAAAAATACCTTTGAGGAGTAACCATATCAAAATGGAGTGAAAGAGGGAGAACCCGAAGGAAGAAAATTGGGTTCGAGATTTCCCCTTACCTTGTACTCGAATGCCTCCTTCTCTTTAATGTCCTGTATAATGACATTATATTCATTAATTAGAAATTACAGAACCTTTTATACATTAATAGGGTTCATTCTAGTTTTGTTATTTCATATTATGTTCCTTTGGTTGACTTATAGAGTTTAAAAAACATTGATCGGGGATGTTCGTTTTCATGGTTTTCTTGAGCGGTCCACTTGTATTCTTAATTTGATGTTTGGGTAGATCATGGGTAAACATACAGAACTGATGTTACATGTAATTAATGATATTACAGAAGCTTTAATGATTTTATAATGAGTTATATTAGATCCATGTGGCTGAATTATTAGATAAGAATTAAATGAAGATTATTTGGGTTAATTTGAGCGGTTTTTGGATCACAACCAACTCATTTTAACTTTTCACTTAGTAGTATGGCCATAGGTTATTTACAGAACTTAAAATAGAAAATAATACATATAAAACATTCTGGTTCAACCATAAAAATGGTTTCATGACCAGATTGAAGGTATAAATGGAAGAAGAGAGCATGTTGTTTTTGAAGGTGATAAATTATCACCACATGAACAACGTTCTCTTTAATAAAAAAAGGAAGGGGGAAAGGGTGTGGGGTGATATAATATAACATTAGAATCATAATATTACATTATATATATAATACTGGATTTAAAGAACAATTTGGATGAAGATAGATAGAGAGAGATCAAGAAAGGAACTTGAACTTGGAAGGAAATTAAAGGAGAAGAGAGAGAAATTACCTTTAGAATCCTTCTCTTGAGATCCTCTTTAAGGAAGCTAGGCCTGGTCTTTTGATGAGACCAGAAGCTTTTGGACGTGTGGTATGAGCTAGGGAAGGTGTTTGGGCAGAATTTAGAGAAGGCATGGAGCTTGAGAAGTGTGAGGAATAGAGGGAGTGAAGGGTGGCTTTTATAGTGGAGGGGAGAGGGGTTTCCTTAATATAAAATTGATTAGTTTATTAATTTCACCTAAGACAAGGAATAGTGAGTCTTGGATGACCAATAATAGTAATTTTATAATTTAATCCCGAACCAAGTGGGCTTACATCAGCAGAACATCATCAATGACTCAATTAATACATTATTTAGCTTTTATTGTGAATTATCGGATTCCACTATTCATCAAAAATTCAAGTATCTCAGAAAAATCCCAAAATTTTATTCCAACCATTTTTTAACGTGTAGAATCCAAAAATGAAGTCGATTTTTCAAAAATAAATTTCTAAATATTATTAATTTAATATTTAATTAAAATCATAATTTACTTAAAAAAACAGTTTTTAAAATAAAAACTGATGTTGCAGTTCTTTCAAAAATTACTTAGGGTCTTATAAAATTATCTAAAAACTATTAGACATTGATTTAATAATTTATGAATATATTTCAGGAAAATAAATATTCTTTTAAATTAATTAATTAATTATAATTAATTATTTATGACTTATAAAATACCAAAAACGTTTACTAAGGTCAAATTATCACTTTCTAAGATGTCTAAACTTTATTTTATTATTCAGAGGTAATGTTACTCTTATTTACTATTCATAAGGGTAGGTTACTATTCATAAGGGTAGGTTACTATTCATAAGGGTAGGTTAATATTCACTAAAAATTATTTTTGTTTCATTAGACTACAAAAACTATCTTGAACACAACCGTGTATGTTGGATTTTTAAAATTCCAAAGATAGGGGTGATGAAATTATGTTTACAGGTCACTTATCACATAGTAGTTTATTATTTTGTGTTTTTATGACATAGATATAAGAAGGGAATTTTCCACTGAAAAACTTTGGTTCGTTACATTTAGTCCCTTATGTTTAAGGTTTAGTATCTTATTAAGTTAATTTTTCTCTCAATCATTGTAATTAATTTTAATTACTTTCATAAATTGTTTGCCAAAAACTAAGTTGACCTTATTAGAAATTATAAATTGTTCTTAATCTAAATATTTAATACGTTTTTCCAACTTACAATCATCTAAGTGGCATAAATTAATTTAAATTTAATCTCACAAATGGGACATCAAAGTAGGTTTTTAAAGTAAGATGTTCAAAAAACTTCTATGTTTTCATATTCAATTTCAAAATAAAATTCACTAAAATAAACTAAATTGGATTAATTTATAAAAATTTCTCTAATTAAACTTCAAAACCAGTCAATAAATAATTCAACCCTATAAATAAATTAGATGAAAAGGCAGTTCTGAATTAAAATTCAGTATTTTTACTATTCATCAAAATTTGAAACTTCACAGAAAAATACTAAAACAACACCCTAAAGTAATTTTTAAGTTTATATTTAAGAAATTAAATTTATTTTGACATATAAAATTTATAAAAGTTCAAAAAAATGAATATAAAATAGCTTCTCCATTAAAAGGCGGTAAAAGTGCCTTTATAAAAATATCTGTTTTTATGCATAAAATTGGGTTTATTTTAATCTTAAACTTATAAAATGTATTGGATAAATATAAAAAAATATATTGAATATTTGATATATATTTATATATATTACATTAATATCACTCAGTAGTTAATTTAATTTATTACAATAAAATTCCCCTCTGATCATAAAAAACTTTTTTCTATAAAAACATTCTCTTTGTACTCAATTGGGTATTATATTCATTAATTTCTGAACAATGAATTCATTTTATATTTGTATGAACCATATAATTTCATAATTTAGAAAATAATATTCGTAAACACAAATTAAATGACTATTTTATATCATATTATATTAAATAATATTATTTTTAATAATATATTGTTGTTCAGTAAAACTCTATCTTGTGTGTAATGTAAACTATCAGAGAAATTCTATGTTGCGTGTAACATAAGATAACTAATCCTTACATGAATTTAAATCTATATAATGGAATAATTTTATTAAAATATTAAAAAAAATTATATAAAGTATTGTGATATTATATTCCCTTATGCACTTGGTGTTTCATGTCATACATGTTATCGAATACAATGTTCTTACTTTAGAATTTCTGGTTGTCACATTCTCCCCACTATAAATAAATTATGTCCTCACAATTTAAACTTGATCTTGGTTATAAATTTTTTGATTTTTTCTATGTTTAAATCCAACATCAAGAGAATGGTTCGTAAACCATCCTCTAGAAAAGAGATAAGGGGAAATACAAAGGTTGCGTGGACTAACATATAACTAAGTCTCTAAGTAAGAGAACATTAGTGGAATGTAGAGACGCATACATGGAAGAAAAATCATAAATATTTATAGGGAGTGATTAAGGTCATAAATAATTAAAAATTGAATGATCAATAGATAGTTTAGGGCCCATATCCATAAATATATGATGATTTAAAAGACCATCAGTTTAACAAATGTAATGTATTAGAATAAAAAAAATTAAGATAATTTTACTAATGTTGAGGAATTATTTTATTAACCAAGAATATAATGAAATAAATTTACTTGATATATTCATATAAACATGATTTTATTCTTTGGTTTTTCTTTGAACAATTTTCAATTTATCTATTAATTCATGAAATGGATATCCAAAAAATAACTTTGATTATTAAAGAACTAAAATAAACTTTTAACAGATCATAAGGCCCTTAAAAGAGTGAAAAGTCTAACTATTTTCCTCTAACTATTATACAAAGTAAAAATGGTAATTCATTAATCTCTAAACCTAAAAAGTGATATTATTAGTTCATAATTAATATGTATTCATTAAATTTCTCAACTAGAAACAATGAAATATTAACAAGGAAATTACATAGATCAGTGGTTGGCATTAAAACTTTATCGTCCTTTGGTCATGGTTTCAAGTCCCACATACTTTCCAGATTTGTTAGGGTGTAACCAAGCATATATATTGTCCTTTTCAAAAATCATATTAATTTAATTTTCAAAATAAATATTATAGACATCCTTAAAATTCAATAATTAAATATCCTTTCGACTGAGGTTTTCAATCCAACCCAAATATATAAATACTTCATTCATTTGTTCCCAAATATGTCATATTTTCTAGAGATTACCTTTTAGAATATAGAATTTCCTAAAACCACAAAACATAGTATGAGCATCAATTATCATAGTGGAAAAACCATATAATCTTATTTAGGTTGTATAAACCTGGACACGTTATTATTTAAGGCACATCAAGTTTAACCTAGGTCATTAATGGTCATTATCTATTCACATTCTTCATAATGGTTTGTAAATAAAATGTGAATTATCCTAAGAATATCCCATAGGAGTGTCAAACCAGGTGTGCAGTGCATCTCATTGTCATGTACCAGGTTAGAATGAGTTAGGCCTGAAGCAATTTTTCAATGTTGTTTCCCATAGGTACATATGTGCCACAACCACATCCACTTGTAGTATCTATACAATAATCTACTACTAGTAAGACCCACATGATCTCTATCTTACCAAAATTTTCTAATGTTACTCTATACTTATCCTCAAAGTCTATCTTAGGGTTATGTTCTATAACCCTAAGTTTTCTAAATCTAGTTTCCAAAGTTGATACTAAACTTCCTCTAATACCAACTGTAATGAACCGAACCTAGTATGCCTAGAGCTGATGTCTACTACCATTATATTAGGATGATTACAAGGAATCAGATCCATAAGAACTGAAGAATGTATTAGTATTGGATAACCAGATACATACATTATTCTTGTATTACAAATAAATACACTAATTACAACATATTTTTTTCTTTCTTAAAAAATAGCTTTATTTCATCTATCATATCATTTCATATCTTTCTTAGTATACTTCTTGGATTCCTATGGAAAGGAAACAAAATAATGGTGATTTCAAATGCTCATTAAGGGTTAAGAATAGCATAATTAGTAATGAATCAATGATAATAGTCAATATGAAAAGGTAAATAACTAATAGCACATTATATTTAAATAACTAGATAATGTGTTATCAATATGGTAAGGTAAGAAACTCACAACCATTCCATTTAATCAATAAACTGAGAATTAAATGCATCCATATATATTTCGATGAAATAATCTCATGGATAATAATAATATATGAATTCTCAATAAAATAAATTATTAATTATTGGATGTCATATTTCCCAGACACATGATACATTTACCATTAAGACCTTTTACAAGATAGTTTAAATATATGGGTAGAAAAACATTTATTATTCTTGGAAACAAACTTGAAGGGTTTTTCACTGACAAATTTCATACCAGGAGACTACCAACTCATCGTCGGGATTACTTTAAATGGTCTCCAACCCATATAGATTTCATTAACCTTTCACCAAAAAGTATAGTGCATGTCTGAATCATTAATAGTATAGTGAAATGATCAATTTAAATAATAAACAATGTGACTTATGAAATATCCATATTTATTAAAGGATACTTCTTTACCAATATTTCCCCAATCAATCAAATAACTGTTAAATTAAACACCATATATAAAAAATGATATACATTTTATGAAATAAACACATCCATGATAAATAATATGGATAATTGGGGTAAAATTAATGATCAATTACCATATGAATTTGAATATTTCAAGGGTATTAATAATGGAATCAAAGAAGTGACTGTCAATACTATCCTTGTAAAAAACAATCATAACTCATCTAAATGAAGAATAATGGTGGTATCAATTCAAAATATCCCAATTGGAGTAAAATAAATGGTTATTTTCATTTATGAATATAAATATTATAAAAAGATCTTTTAAAAATATTATTGAGGAAAATATCCTTTTAATTTTGAATTTTTTTAAAATCATTTTATTTGAAAATCACTTTTGAAAACATTTTATTTAAAAATTAACCTTTTAAACTTCAAAAATAATCTTCAAAGATATAATGGCACGTAAATACATACATGTCATACAAGGAAAAAAGATCCTTCCTTTTACATGGTAAAAGGTTAGAAAGGTGCCTTGTTCAGAAAGAGACAATAATATTACTTTGAAAATGTTTTTAAAATACATAAGGATAAATATTTATTTAATTAATCATTTTGGGAAGGTTAAATCATTTTTAAAACCTTTCTAGAAAATAGGTATTTTTGAAGAAAATGGGTTCTATGACAAAAGAGAGAATTAAAGTCGGGTTTTCCTAAAAACATTTCATAAAAAAATTTGAGTACCAAAGAGTGGGAAAATGGTAATAATACTTGAAAAATAATAATTAATAACTATATGAGAATAATAGTAAAGGATTTATTGAACAATGTTCTTAAAATTTCCTCGAATATAAATTCAATTGTAAACAATCCCTACTAAAATGAGATTCTGAAGTAAACCCTTGAAAAGACTATAATGTTGAAGCAAAACTTGACCAATGGATAGATTATGTATTTTAAATTTAAATACACATAAAAAAGTGGAAATAAAAAATTATATAGTAAAAATTTATTACACTCATAATCATAGAATATTAATGACAACAAATAAGTAATATAACCCAAAGAAAAGAAATTGGGTTATGAAATTCTTTTCCATTTGGTAATGCTTAATTAAAATCCCCTTAGATGAAATAATTAAAAAAGGAAATCAAAATAGCATGAAGATAAAATAATTCATGATATAATATATCGAAATGGTTAGTATAAACACCACATAAGTAAGAGGTGAATATGGAATTTATCTCACAGATGTAAAAAGTGAGATAAAAATCCATTACCTTGCATTTCCATTCAGGTGATAATCCTTTAAATTCATGTG
The DNA here is from genome assembly GCA_963277665.1 of Viscum album. Taxonomy (NCBI): domain Eukaryota; kingdom Viridiplantae; phylum Streptophyta; class Magnoliopsida; order Santalales; family Viscaceae; genus Viscum; species Viscum album. Next base: position 1,628,693,325 of record OY728157.1, on the reverse strand, counting down.
TAATGGTTTTAAACATTTTAATAACTTTTTAAATAAACATGTTAATATATATTATATCATATATTATCTTCTTATAATATATTACTACTCGTTTGTTAGTAAACTTTCATTATTTTTACTATTTATGGTGTTAATTTCCTAGTTCTTAGAGTATGTTTTGACTTATTACTTGTTGTTCTTATTACGTTGATCATGATTTAATCATCTCCAGAATCTAAAACTTTATTGAATTATCATATATATTCATTATATTTATAATAATCTATAATATTTGGATATAAGAAACTAAATGTGCCTTTCATGGAGATGGTAGATCGTATGTACGCATAAACGCTACTTTCATTTATTTTTTGTATTAAAAGAATGAAAATTAAATTTTATATATGTATATTATAATTGAAGTATTATATTTATGTCATATATTCTTCATAGACTTAATAAAACCATCTTTTATGTGTTCTATGTATAGTTTGAATGAATGACATCGCTTTGAGGGGCGGTAGACCACACTTCCACAAATGATGTTATCATATTCCCACAAAACGGAAAGCATATGGGTATGTGTTATATAAAAATTACACAATCATAAATACATTATAAATATATTATATATCATATATAAATAGTTTACCTATCATAATTCCCAACCATTGGATGTGGTAAAGGAAAAACGAGTGACATTGTTTTGTGAGACGGTGGTTTACCGTACACCTAAATGGTAAGTTCGTTACCCATTAGATTGAAGTGTGCGTAAGTGTAGGTCGAAACCTTAGAATAAAAACCCCTAAGTATGTTTATAATAATTTTTTTATTATATAATCATGGAATAATAATATTTTATGGGGTCTATAATGAAAATAAATAAAAATATCTTGAGAAAGGATGTTACCTCTTATTAGGGTAAATACTTTTGGTTTGCACCAAAGGGATTCCTTAGATAGATTTATATACAAGGTGAGGATTATAGGTTCAGGGGATGGATTTTTAGGATCTATTTGGGAAGATATTTTTCAATCCAAAGTGTCTTTAGAGGTTTGAGGAAGAGGGAGGGGTGAGTGCCTTTTTATAGTGGATGAGGAGTGACATTCTTATAAATTTTTTAAAAGGGAATTCCACCCACGTTTTCCTATGAAAATTGGCACCAGTAATGGTCCAAATTCTATAAAATTGATTATTTGGTAGAAATATTTGAATGAAATGTATTTTTTCAAAATTTTATATTTCATTTAGTCCCTTAAGTTTAAGGTTTAGTTCCTTGTTAAGATAATTTTTCTCTTAATCATTGTAATTAATTTTAATTATTGTCACTAATAATTTTGGTAAAAAACTAATTTGACATTATTAGACATTATAAATTATAATTATTCCAAATATATATTCCATTTTTCTATATTCCAATCACATAAGTGGAAAAAATTAATTTAAATTTAATCCCACAGACAGGACGTCAAAGCGGGTTTTAAAAGTAAAATGTAAATTTTGCTATGTTTTTATATTCAATTTCAAAGTGAAATTGATTATAATGACCTAAATTGTATTAATTGATATATAATTGATATAATTAAACTTTGAAACCAGTCAAGAATATATTTTATACTTATAAATAAATTAAATAAAAAATCAGTTTTGAATTAAAATTCAGTATTTTTCACTATTCATCAAAAAATGAAATTTCATAGAAAAATTCAAAAAATTCACCCTAAACTAAATTTTATGTTTTTATTTCAAAAATAAAGTTTATTTTTACCTATAAAAGTTATAAAAATTCCAAAAATCGAATATAAAATAGGTTCTCTATTAAAACGAGGTAAAAGTGCTTTTATAAAAATATGTGTTTTTTATGCATAAAATTTGGTTTATTCCCATATTATGCCTAAAAAATATATTGAATGAATGTAAGAAATATTTTATTAAATATTTAATATATATATTACATTAATATCACTCACTAATTAATTAAATTTATAATAATAAAAAACCCTTGTGAGCATAAAAATAGTTTTCTATAAAATCATTCTCTTTATATTCAATTGGTTCTTATATTCATTAATTTGAAACCAGTGAATTAATTTTATATTTGTGTAAACCATATATTTTCATAATTTAGTTAAAAATATTCATAAATAATAATTTAATGTCTAAGTTATTTTCTATTATATTAAATAATAATTTTTTTAATAATATATTGTTGTTCTGTATAACTCGGTCTTATGTTTAACACAAACTATCCAAAAATGTCTCCATTGTGTGAAACACAAAATAAATAAGAATATAATGAATTTAAAGCTATATCATGGATTAATTTTATTAAAATATTAAATATATTATAAATTATAGTGATATTATATTCCCTTAAGTTCTTGGTGTTATGTGTCATACACGCTATCGAATGTAATGTTCTTACTTTAGAATTCCAGGGCATCATAATTCTAAATAAAGAAAGTGAAATATCAGTTATCAAAATACAATATGTTTTATGAGAAGAATAAATATAAACCATGAATTTATTATGTTGTCTAAAGGGTAATAAATAACTACAAACTATGATTTTTGCTAAGTAGGAGAAAATCTTTTGATACTCTTGCATGAAGTTCCTATGCATATAGTGTCTTATAAAGGTTTAATATAATATAAATATGTGTGTGCACAAAATATATCATAGTTTACTTTCAAAAATATAAATAAATCATCTACACAGAATTTTGTGAATAAGTAATATCGTATAGTTTCCCTTTCGTGAGTATATAAGCAGGAACAATGTTCGATTATTATTACATAAACAGAGAACTATGCAGATAGTATATACATATTTCCTGAATGTGTACATATTAATTGAATAATTAAGCATTAATACATGAAATCATAACTTAGATAGAATATATAACACATTAAATGATAAAAAAACATAGATATGTGTAATGAACATGAATTATGCACGTACTGAGTTAAGAATTGAAGAAGATAAGAATTTGAGTTTTTGAAAGATAATTCTTGAATTAAAAAATGTTGAAAGTGTTGTGTGATTCAATTTTATTGATATTTTTTTCACCAAGAAGTACAAATAACTGATACAAGTATTATTATTGATATTTTGTATCAAATAGATTAAGAATCATACATTGCAACATTATTTCAAACCATTATGTGTCAAAGAAGAGAAAGATTGTTCTCATCTATAAATTAATTATTATAAAAGCCACACTAATTGTGATGGTACTCAGCTAAGTAAATATTTCAATGTTTTTTATAATAACAAAGGAATATTGATATTATATGAAGATTAAAAGAAGGTGATTCAGTGAAGTTGGTTTTAAATTGAATAATATTAGAGATATAATAAGAATAGATTAGACAATATGTATTTATTTGATTATTATTTGGGTTAAAAAGAATTATACATAATATTCTAGAAACTATTCATATCATTGTGACTGATGGAATAATATGAAACTGAAGTTTATAGTTTTTTTCTAGGAATAAGAAGGGTTTTTTCCTACTATTGTGCAAGTAACTAGGTGAAGAAGAAGTTAGTGGAAGAACTAAGAAGAAATTTAATATCCACCAATAGTCTCAATAGGAAAAATAATTTATTGGTGCTATAAATAACCTTATCAAAAAGGTGAAGACTGTCTTTTGAGTCAATATAATGAACCAATGAGGCGATGAAAGTTGGACAAGATCATTATCAGTCAAGAGAGGAATAATTTTTTCATTACCCCCTCTTAAAGTATAATGAATCATACTTGTATAAGGATTGTTCCCAATCCACACCATTATAAACTGATACTACATTATAGTGTACAATATTTGTACTATTCATTATAATATATGGTAAGGACTAACTACTCTCATTGAGTAGTGAACTTTATAAAAATATCATGTTCTATATTTTACTGCTTTCATATACTTTCATGTGATAGGAAAAATAGAATTAGAAAATTGAGATCTTAACAGGTCAAAGTGATAAAGGCATGAAAATTTGTAGAAGGTTAAAAAGTCCCCAACATTGATTCACCCACCCCATATTAGTGTTAGAAATATCCCAAACTAGTCCTTTTATGTTACGCTAAAATGGAAAAGGATAAAATATTGGAAGTATATGGATGAAATACCACCATCCGATCAATTAAAATAGAGTTTTTTTATATTTTAATATTTTTCCTTAAGTTAAACCTCCCCCTGGTAAACCAGTTTTAACATTCACTATGGTAACACATTTTTTCTTTTCTTTACTATTCATTATGAAAAAAATAATTTGACCTTATTAAGTTATAAAAAATTTTATAATTACAAAAATGGAATCAATTTTATAATATTAAACATTTATAAGTGGTAGGAATTCATTTTAAAATATGTGTGAAAAACAAAAAAAAACTATTTTTAGAAAAATAAATTTTTAAGGATAAAACTAAGTTTACCTCAATTCCTTACCATGTAAAAACTATTAGATTAATTTTAAAATATTCTATTGAGTGAATTATCTAAAATTTTTATTAATATAATTTATTAATAGAGATTAATTTAAATTATAAAGATAAAAACACATTTTTTGCATAAAATATTTTTTCTAAAAAATATCACTTTTTTACCTTTAAATGATTTTATTTTAATTTATAACAAATTAAATACTAATGAACTAATTTTTCATGAATGTAGAAAATATATTTTTATAATTTAGTTAGTCTTGTTTCTAACTTTGAATCCAATTTCTTGGTGATAGCTATCACATTAAATAATAATATTTATATCATAGTTTTTTTGAACTCAATGCTGCTTATAAATAAATCTATCAGAGAAATAGAATTTATTTTAAGAGATTTATATCCTCAAATATTCAGGTATTTCATCCTAAAATGGTAAAGTTTTATTGGTTATATAGAATCTATTTTACACAATCCTCTTTCACCCTGACATGATTGGTGTTGTGCCCTGGCTTCATTATAATAGGATAGGTGTTGAACCTTGAATTGACTATGTGGTTTGTCTCAATATCTAGGTTAATCATTATGCGAGTTTGTTAGGTTTAGATCATTCTATTATATGGAGTTACATGGTATAGCTTTTATCCCATTGTTTTTTTGTCAGCATTGCCTTAATATGTTTATCATTTTTCTATAAAACTATTTCTATCATATATTCAGTTAAATGGGTAGATATGTTCTTGAATATAGCTAGTTATTCACAGCTTAGTTAGGGGACAATGGTGGTTCTATACTGAGTAAGCATATTCTTACACCTTTCATGGGCTCTTTGGTGGACATGTATTTATATATAATTATTTTTAGGTACCTCGATTGTGATGGGGTGTTTGCAGATTAATTTATCACAGGTGACACAGGATCAAGATCCTCTTGGAACCTAGAGTTGAAGTAGAGTATCCATTGATCCTTTCATGAGCATGTGGTGAAGTTGTGCATAAGGTTCTCCATAATTCTTCACAAGTGATATTTATTCATATATCCTCCAATTTTAGAACTTAAGTCTATATTTGGTTTACCTTATTTATATATTTGATTATAGTTTCTTTCCCTTATTTGTTAAACATTAAGTAAGTTTCTATGACTAGTTTAAGATATAATCAAGTCCCATATTTTTTTCATCATTCTATGATTTGTAGTTCACAAATAGATACCTAAATTAAAGTTCACTATTATTTGTACCACATGTCCAAAGACACTTAGGTTCATACTGAAAGTATCCTAGGAAACTTGTTTCATCTATTCATGTTATCTTATGGTGGAATACCCCCCCCCCCCCACTTGCATTAACAAAAACCTAGGAATTTAATCATGTACCTAGTGGAAAATTGGAGTGTATGAGGTTTTCTTTATGTGTATCTGGTTTAATTAATGTATTTTGGTCACAGATGTTATAAAATGGTATCAGAAAACCACAAAGGCCTATTTTCTATGAGATTGAGTGTAAAAAATGGACAATTTTCTAGAAATCAGAATGTAACCCATAAATATTCATATTGAACATAATTTTAGTTGATTCATATGTATCTAGGGTTGTATGGTTGTTCTATTTAGACAATATAGGTTTGGGTGATGCAATATGATAAGTGTATCATAATAAATGTTGATCAAGTGTTGTTTTCAACAATACATAATATTGTTATTTAAAGGGGGAATTTATATTAATACTCTATCTCTTTATGAAAATTTTGATGCTCACAAATACCCTTAATTATTTTCTAATGATTTTATTTGTTAAGTATTTTGCAAGAATTTATTATTTTATTTTACTCTTGAAATAACAGTAATTTATTACTAAAGTATTCGTATCTAGCATTTTTTGAAAACACTGTTCATGCGCTACTTATTCATAATCTGCTTGAGCGTGTTCTGGAAACACTGTAGATACTCTACGTGGATAAATGTTGTGTAAGGATGAAAAGCGTGTATACTTTTTGAGATATGGAAAAATTATGGTTAATTAACCATACGTTATCGGAAAAGTATGGAAAAAACCCTATGTTAGGAAGGAACCCTATGTTTGGGATATCAGAAAAGTATGGAAGGAGAACCGTACGTAAATATTAAACGTTACGTTTATTTCTCAAAAGTACGGTTCATCAAACTTACATTTGTAAACAACCATACATTCTTGGAAAATTATGGATCAAGTAAAAGTATAGATCTTATATCGTACGTTTGAAAGTTGAATTGAAAAGTATGGATGACCAACCCTACATTTGGAATGAACCTTACACTTGTTGTTAAGTTTACATTGTCAACTTTACGTTGTCAACCTTAAGTTGTCAACCTTACGTTTTAAGACTAAGCCATCAACCTTACGTTCAGAGGATGCATACAGTTCAACTCAACCTTACGTTTGGCGTCGGAGAATTTAAAGTCTATATTTTTATGCAATGGTCATTACGTTGATTATTAGGCGGATTTCAAGCCAGATTTAAAGCTGATTTTAAAGTACAATTTTGACTGATTCAAAACAGTTTTAGCAATGTTTTGATATAATTAAAAGGATCTTTTTATTCCAAGTCTTCAGGGAAGTTACGACTACTCTGTAAATTCAAATGTTTGAATATCGTGAGTAAAAAGGAAACTTTTGTGGATCTAATTTTACAGGAGAAGTTTTTATCGTTCTTTTATTTATATGGGGTTTTTGAAACTGCATCGACAATTATTGATAATGTGTGATCTTATGATTATTCTGAAAAAAAAGAGACTACTGAAACATACTGATCTACTATTTCAAAAGGAGCGTCAAATCTATGTTTATTAAAGAGGAAAGAACACGATAGAAGATTCATTTGTTCTATATTGAAGATCTACTGTGGATCTGTCTCTGCTAAAGTTGTGAATTATTTTTTATATATTTACTACAACGGGATTGACTCAGAATGTCTCTTATGTGAAGATTATTATTTCTGAAGGTGACGATCTACCTATTGTTAATTTCATGCTTTTGCAATTGTGAAGAACATATGGAAAGTATTTTCAGAATATGAAAATATTTCTTTTCTATTCTTGAGTAATCAGCTTCTCGTACTAAGTTGTGTAGGTTCTGTAAGTGTACCAGAAGGCTTTGTTTTTCCTTGGATTGTAAAGGTATCAACTTTCTGTACTCAGTTGTGAACCGGTCTATTGAAACGAGGACCAGATAGTGAAAATCACCAAGCTCGTGGAGTAGAGTGTTGGTGGAGTAGACTAGGGGCCTTCTCTTCCTCAAACCACTATACATCTTGTGTTTCTGTTATTTAAATTTCCACTGCATCATTTTATCTGATTAAAGTTAAAAGGCATAACACAATCTTGTAAAGATTTTTGAAAAGTCACAATTCACCCCCCCCCCCTCTTTTGTATATATTTGGTGTAATCTGATCCAACAATTGGTATTAAAGGTTGAGCTTTCTAACAAAGAATGAACTAGCTGAAAGTGATTATACACAGAGAAAGATGATTGATACAAGAGAGGGAATGTCTATGGTCAGAGCACCGTACTTCAATGGAGAAAACTATGGATGTTGGAAGTCGTGAATGATTATCTATCTGAAAAAACTTGGATACAGAGTATATTCCAAAATTCTGACTCCATATGAAATACCAGAAAAACTTGAAACATGGAGTGCAGATACTGAAGCAGATTATGACATGAACTTAAAGGAAATGAATGAAATTATATGTGGTCTATGACCTGATGAGTTTAACAGAGTATCTCAATGCCCAACATCATATGAAATGTTGCAAACTATTGATTTTTCTTGTGAAGGAACTAACAATATGAGGGAAATGAGATATGCAACTTCTAAGCTTAAATTTGATACATTCAGAATGGTTGAAGGTGAGAGTATTACTCAAATGAATAAAATATTGACCGAGATTCTTAATAACATAACTGCCTTGGGAGATCCCATTAAACAAGCTAATCAAGCTTTAAAAGTATTGAGAGTACTGCCTACAAAATGAAATAGAATATCTACAGAAATCAGACAGTCGACACCTGTCAAAGATTTAACCATGAGAGAACTGATTGGAACATTAATGATGTATGAAGCTGATATGGAAGATGAAGCTAATGAACAAAAAGTGCTTATCAAAAGAGATGATACTTCCTTGAAAGCATCATCACAGAGAAAAAATAGAAAGATGAAGAAAAATGTAAAAGAGAGGTCAAAGAGTTTTGATTTATCTAATTCTGATGTGGAATTGGCTCAGCTAGCCTCAAGATTCTCAAAATTCTATAGAAAGAAGAAGGGCCTCAGAAAATTCTTCAAAAAAGATGACAAGGAAGTCAGATGCTATGAATGAAAGAAAATGGAGCATATCAGACCTGACTGTCCTCAGCTAAAAGAAGACAAGGGAAAGAAATTTTTTAAAAGAAATGACTATGATCATAAGGACAAGAAATCTATGAAAGCTACATGGAGTGTATCTGAAGACTCTAGTAGTACTTGTCAATCAGACTCATAGAAGGAGGAATAAAATTTGAAATCGAACATGTGTTTTATGGCAGAAACAGATGAGGTACAATATTATTACTCTTCTGATTCTAGTTCTGAATCTAATTACTCTAATGACAAACTTTAAGCCTACTGAAATATTCTTGAAGAAAAATATGACACTCTATTTAAGAAGAATTAGTCTTTAAATAATGTTCATAAGGTTGTTTCTGATGAAATAGATACAATACTGAAACAATATAAGGATTTAACTGAAAATTTTGATTCAATTAATTCTAATAATACAGATTATGAATCAAAGATAAAATCATTGAAAACTAAAGTAGAAACTTATAAAACTATAGCCCTTGTTTTTTCTAAAGAGAAAATAATTTAAATGAAATCCTTGGGAAAATTCCATTAAAATGGAAAGATTTGGAATTGGCAGTAAAGGTGAAAACCCCAAGCTGTACAAAGAACTATTTTATTCCAAGTTCAAAAAGACTAAATTGTAATTACTGTGGAATAAGGGGACATATTTCTAAAATATTTTTCTTAATACAACCCCAAATAAGTGGCATTAAGAAAGATTTTGTATCAAATTATTTATTTGACTCATGTGAAATTAGAAAAGAAAAGCAAGTCTAGATTCCCAGATCCTTGCTAGCTAACACCACTGGACCCAACAAAATATGGGTACCAATGAAATCTGTGTAAATGTATTTGCAGGGAGCAGTTCACAAGAACAAAAAGGGCATATGGTATATATACAGTGTTTAATCAAGACATATGAGTGGAAACTCATTGAATTTCTCTACACTCACTCAAAAAGACGGTGGACTTGTCACTTTTGGTGACAATGTCAAAGGACAAATCATTGGTATTGGAACAGTTGGAGATCCAGAAGCTGTCTCAACTAATAAAGTAATTTATGTACAAGGATTAATACACAATCTGATAATATCTCTCAACTATGTGATGATGTTTATGCTGTTGATTTTTCTAAAAATTGTTGTTCTGTTTTCAAAAATAAATTGCTTAAATTTAGAGCACCAAGAACTAATAATGTGTATACCCTGGATTTAAATTCCTTGTGTAAACAACAAGTAAATTGATTAACTGCTAAAATGAATGAATCTCGGGTCTGTCATAGGAGACTGGGACATTGTAATGTATATTATTTAAATAATTTATCTACGAAAAATTTAGTTTCTGATTTTCCTAGTCTCAAATTTAAAAGTGACAGATTCTGTGATGTGTGTCAACTTGGCAAGAAACACAAATCATCCTTCAAATCTGTTAACAAAATTACTACATCTAAACCTCTATAACTTATCCATATGTATTTGTTAGACCTTCAAGAGTAGCAAGATTGGCTGGTAAATTATATGTATTTGTTTTATTTAATGACTATTCTAGATTTACATGGATTTTCTTTTTGAAATTTAAAAATGAAGCTTTTACTTTATTTGAATGTTTTTGTAAAGCTGTTCAAAATGAAAAAGTTTTTAAAATAATTTCATTAAGAAGTGATCATGGTGGAGAATTTGAGAATTAGTAATTTAATTCCTTCTTCTCAAATATGGTTATTAAACACACCTTCTCTCCACCTAGAACACCTCAACAAAATGGAATTGTTGAAAGAAGAAATAGGACTATTCAGGAAATGGCTTGGACTATGCTAAATGAATACAGTCTTACTACCTACTTTTTGGGAATAAGCTATAAGCACAGCCTGCTATATAATGAATAGAGTTTTAATTATACCTCTTTTAAAAAAGACACCCTATGAACTTTGGAATAATAGAAAACCTAAAGTTGACTACTTTAAATTTTCTGAATGCAAGGTTTACATCTTGAACACCAAAGATAATCTTGGTAAGTTCGATCCAAAATCTGATGAAAGAATCTTATTAGGATATTCATCTACCTACAAAGCTTATAGAATCTATAATAAGAATTTAAGGATTGTTGAAGAATCATTTCATGTGAAATTTGATGAATCTGATCCCTTTGAGAAAAGGACAGATCAAATGGATGAATCTAACTCTAATGATAACATGAGGCATGAGAACTTGAAAATGATTTTGAAAAAGATATAAATGAAATTCAGTCTAGTTTAGAAGAACATGATACTGAAGAACCTATAAGTGTGTTTCCTAGACATAATAGAACCATAAAGAATCACCCTTTAGAAACTATAATAGGCGACTTAGATATAGGAATAAAAACTAGAAGAAATATACAAAATCTTTTAGAATTCTTTGCCTTTTTATCCCAATTAGAACCCAAGACTATAGAAGAAACTTTAGATGATGAAAGATGGATGATAGAAATGAAAGAATAATTAAACCAGTTCAAACGAAATAAAGTCTAGGAATTAGTTGAAAGACCACAGAACTATCCAGTGATAGGAACCAAATGGGTCTTTAGAAATAAGCAATATGATCAAGGAATAATAACTAGAAATAAAGCTAGACTTATAGTTAAATGATATAATCAGGAAGAAGGTATAGATTATGATGAGACTTTTGCACCTGTAGCAAGACTATAATTCATTATAATCCTCTTAGATTATGTATCTCATATGAAATTTAAATTATTTCAGATGGATGTTAAGTCTTCCTTTTTAAATGGTTATTTAATGGAGGAAGTTTATGTTGAGCAACCTCCTGGTTTTGAAAATTCTCAAAAACTAGATTCTGTTTTTAAACTTACTAAAGCTCTATATGGCCTTAAACAAGAACCTAGAGCTTGGTATGAAATATTAAGCTCTTTAATATTGAAAAATGAGTTTACTATTGGAATGGCAGATCCAATACTGTTTAAGAAAACTATGAATTCTAATATTTTATTAGTTCAAATTTATGTTGATGATGTAATTTTTGGATCAACTAATAAAACCATTTCTTATGAGTTTTCAAAGTTAATGAAAAAGGGATTTGAAATGAGTTTTATGGGAGAACTAAATTTCTTTTTAGGACTTCAAATTTATCAAAAAAAAATTGGAAATGTTTTGAATAAAAGCAAATACATTACTGATTTATTGAAAAAATTTGTACTTGAAAACATCAAGACATATACAACTCCTATGTGCACTAATATAAAACTTGATTAGGATGAAACTGGAAAATCAGTTGACAAAAAGTTATATAGAGGTATGATTGGTAGTTAATTATATCTTACTGCTAGCAGCCTAGATATAATGTATTCAGTATTCTTTTGTGCAAAATTTCAATCAAATCCTAAAGAATCACATTTAACTTCTATTAAAAGAATTTTTATATATTTAAAAGGAACTATTTTTCAATCTCTTCCTTATCCCAAAAATTCTAATTTTAATTTGATTTTATATTCAGATGTAGAATTTGAGAGTTGTAGATTAGATAGGAAAATCACTTCAAGAACTTGTCACTTTTTAGGAAAATCTTTAGTGTCATGGTCAAGTAAGAAACAAGATTCAGTTTCCCTGTCAACAGCTGAGGCAGAGTATGTTTATGCTAGCAGTTGTTGTGCACAGGTGTTGTGGATGAAAAAAACTCTTATGGAATTTGGAATAAATTTTAATAATACTCCTATTTTATGTTATAATATCAGTGCTATAAATATTTCAAAAAATCCAATTAATCATTCTAGAACCAAGCATATTGATATCAGACATCATTTTCTAAGATATCATGTACTTAAAAAGGATATAACTTTGGAATTTGTAAGTACTGAAATTCAATTAGTTGATATTTTTACTAAACCACTTCCCACTGCAAGGTTTGATTTTATTAAGGGGGAGATAGATTTATTTGATTTTAAATAAAATTTTATTTTACTATAGTAGTTATTTATTTTAATTCTGCTTAAAATAATTTAGCTATTTTGTTTTTCAAATAGAATAAGTTTCTTTTCCCTGCGTAATCTATTTTATTTATTTTTAAATATATGTAATGATTATTAAAAGCATGGGAATCAAGGTTGTTAGAAACACTTTCGACTTCTAAACCATTTCATTTCTACCAAAACCTTTTCAAACCCGAAAACCGCACCTCTGCTTGTCAACCCTAATCTTCGAACCTCTGAAACCCTAACCTTCAAACCTTCATAGATTCTTGAAAAGATGGAAAAGACTAAAAGAGACGATGAATCCGAAATCAGCAGTGCCAAGAAACAATGTTCAGAAGGAAGAAAAATCTTACAGGGCAAGGCGATTGATCTCGAATGGCTATATCAGATAAATCTTCTGTTGAAACAAGAACTGTCATTTCAGAATCACGAACAGACTTTCAACAGTGAGAATACAGAATTTCTGTATGATTTAGAGCTTCGATACTTCTTCAAATCTCTATAGTTTAGTCTGGGAGATACTGAGGATAGTATGATGGCTAAGATAGAGGATAGGGATTTCTCAATCTCGTCAGTAGAAATTGGTCAGATTTTCAACTGCCCTCATGAGGGAGTTTTTCATTTCGATTTGAAAAATATTAGATATTATGTGCATAAATCAAAGGACATAATGTCGTTTCTCTTTGGTATTAAGACTGTAAAGAAAATGTTTATCAAGGATTTAGAGCCTGATCAGAAAATTTTGGTCATATTTGTGCAAACAGGGATTGCACCGAGGATGTCTGAAATGGAAAAGATATTATATCCCGATATGTATATAATGTATCTTTTTCTCAGTGATTTTAAACTCAATTTTCCTAGGTATATGGTTAGATACCTAAGATATTGTTGTCAGAGTGATTCCCGAATGAACTTTTATCCTTTTGTTCGATTCATCTCCAAGTTGTTGTTTACGAAGGACATGGTGAGACTGGTGGATTCCAGAGTACGTTGTCATCATAGTAATGTGTTTAATGCTAGAACTTTAAGAAAGATTGCCTATTTCTGGAGTAATATCAAAGGTAAACATTTTCCAGTAGAAGCAGATGAAGAATCAGAGAGTGCTCAAGCTCAATCTGCAAAGTCCAAGGAGGGACAAGATGAATTGAGAGTCAGCAGTGCAGCAAGGAGGATCAGACTTGAAGTGGAAGAAACTAAGGAAGAAAGAAGTTAGGAGGGACTTCAGACTCAGAGGAGAAGACCTGTGATTGAGGAACTTACTTCCCCTGACTTAACTACAAGAGATTTACTCTCTTATAGCTTTTTCATAGAAAAGGTTTTGACCAACCTCAAGAACAGAATTTCACTATTATAGATCCTGATCCTAAAAGAATTTTAGTTGAAAGATCAAAACAATAGGTTGTAACTGATGTTGCCGTTTTACTTCAATAAGAAAAGGAGGAAGAGACTAGTGAGGAAGTGGCCAGACCTCAGGAAACTCTAGAGGATTTCATTTTAGATATTTAATTGGAAGAACAAATTACAGATGTTCATGATGAGAATTCTTCTGAAGCTCACACAAATGTTCTTCCAGAGGATGTTTCTATGGAAGAGTTTGAAAAAGACTCTGAGGAAAAATCTGTGGACCAACCTACTCAGGACAAGGAGAAAGAAAAATCTGATGTTGAATCATTACCTTTAGTACTGGTACATCACACAGATCCTGATAATGTGAATCAAGCACAGGGTGATTCTGATTCAAGGAATAGGGAAGTTGAAGAGTTGTGCAAAAAGTTATCTCAACTGCCATGTAAGAATGATTCTCTGAGAAGCACCTTAGCATCAGAACAGTTGAAATTTCAAAAGCTTAAGGAGAGTTCTATTTCAAGGCAAGAAGTTGAAATTTTTAAATAGGATGTGCTTAATGATGTTGCCAAATAGAAATTTGAAATGGTTATGAAATCATATTTGTTAGATCTTAAGTTGTTTATGGAGACACAATTTGCATCAGTTGGGAATAGTGCTGCTAGTCGATCAGGTACTTCACCTAATTTAATCAAATGATTTCAAGCTATCACAGCCACAATGAGCAACATGAATGATAGGTTGCAAGATCTTTAGTTCAATAGTGCTCCATTATATATTCTATTAGATAATCATAAATTCTTGGTTGATCAGTTGACATCCAGTTAGCCATGAATCCTGTATGTATTAGATAAATTCACAGAGAACCTTTCTTTGTTTACGGAGAAAGAAGAATGACTTCACGAGTTTTTTAGAACCAATCTCATTTAAGATATTCATATGACTCAAGAGGCCAAAGATCTTATTATTTAGCTCAGTGATGGATTAATGAAAATTTTGAGAGAATAGTTAGCAGAAATCAAGTCTACAGTCCAGAGAAGATAAACACTACCTGTTAACTGCCAAAACCTTGATTCCTGTATTTATTATTTTTTTACTTTTAATGAAAATCTATTTCATTATATTTACTTGTTTTACTATTTTTATTTCGATATTCTAGTAATACATATTGAATTATTAATAAACAGTTAATAATAACATTTACTTTTGTTTAGTGCTACATTAATCTGTGTTCTATTCCATATTCTATCATTATTTTTTATATCACAAAAAGGGGGAGAAATTTGGATAAACATAAACAACTTTTCGTTTCGGGGAGAAATTCATTTTATTGGGGAAGAAATTAAAACATAGATAAATTAAAGGGAGATATTTATCTTTTCTAAATTCAAAACTTATCTTTTTAAAATTTCAAAACTAAATGTAAATAATTTTAAGTTAAGTTATTTTCACTAATTATTTTATGGGTTTTGTGATCATCAAAAAGGTGGAGATTGTTGAGAAAGTTTTGATTTCAACAATATATAATATTTTTATTTAAAGGGGGAATTTATATTAATACTCTATCTATTTATGAAAATTTTGATGCTCACAAATACCCTTAATTATTTTCCAGTGATTTTATTTGTTAAGTATTTTGCAGGAATTTATTATTTTACTTTACTCTTGAAATAATGGTAATTTATTACTAAAGTATTCGTATCTAGCGTGTTCTAGAAACACTATTCATGTGCTACTTATTCAGAATCTGCTTGAGGGTGTTCTGGAAACACTGTTCATACTCTACGTGGATAAATGTAGTGTAAGGATGAAAAGCATGTATAATTTTTGAGATAATGAAAAAGTATGGTTAATCAACCATACGTTATCATCAAAGTATGGAAAAATAACCCTATGTTAAGAAGGAACCCTACATTGGGGATATCAGAAAATTATGGAAGGATAACCATATGTAAATATTAAACGTTACGTTTATTTCTCAAAAGTATGGTTCATCAAACTTACTTTTGTAAACAACCATACGTTCTTGGAAAATTATGGATCAAGTAAAATTATGGATCTTTTATCGTATGTTTTAAAGTTGAAGTGAAAATTATGGATGACCAAACCTACATTTGGAATGAACCTTACATTTGTTGTCAAGTTTACATTGTCAACTTTACGTTGTCAACCTTACATTGTGAACCTTACGTTTGAAGACTACGTAATCAACCTTACATTCAGAGGATGCGTATAGTTCAACTCAACCTTACGTTTAGCGTCGGATAATTTAAGGTCGATATTTTTATGCAACAGTCAGTACGTTGATTTTTAGGCAGATTTCAAGCTAGATTTAAAGCTGATTTTAAAGTATTATTTTGACTGATTAAAAACCATTTTATCAATTTTTTGATCGAATTAAAAGGAGATTTTTATGCCGAGTCTTCAGTGATGTTACGACTACTTTGTAGAATCAAATGTTTGAATATTGAGAGAGAAAAAGGCAACTTTGTGGATCTAATTTTACAAGAGAAGTTCTTATCGTTCTTTTATTTATATGAGCTTTTTGAAACTACATCGACAATTATTGATCATGTGTGATATTTTGATTATTCTGAAAAAAAACAGAGACTACTAAAACATACTGATCTGTTGTTTCAAAAGGAGCATCAAAGCTCTGTTTGTTAAAGAAGAAGGAACACGATAGAAGATTCATTTGTTCTATATCAAAGATCTACTGTGGATCTATCTCTGCTAAAGTTGTGAATTATTTTTTATATATTTACTGCAACGGGATCAACTCAGAACATCTCTTATGTGAAGATTATTATTTCTGAAGGTGATGATCTACCTACTGTCAATTGCATGTTGTTTCAATTGTGAAGAACATCTGGAAAGTATTTTCAGAATATGAAAATATTTCTTTTCTATTATTGAGTAATCGGATTCTCGTACTAAGCTGTGTAGGTTCTGTAAGTGAACCAGAAGGCTTTGTTTTTCCTTGGATTGTAAAGGTGTCAACTGCCCGTACTCAGTTGTGAACCGGTCTGTTGAAATGAGGACCAGATAGTGAAAATCACTAAGCTCATGGAGTAGAGTGTTGGTGAAGTGGAATAGGGGCCTTCTGTTCCCCGAACCACTATACATCTTGTGTTTCTGCTATTTAAATTTCTGCTCCATCATTTTATCTGATTAAATTTAAAAGGAAGAACACAATCTCGTAAAGATTTTTGAAAAGTCACAATTCACCCCCTCTTGTGTATATTTGGTGTAATCCGATCCAACAATAAATTGTAAGAGAATTTTGGATAGAGGTTATAAGGCTCGATGAGGAGTTAGTATTATCTTAGGATCATGTATCATACACAACTTCAAAAGGTAGTTACATATATGATTTCATGACATATTACATGATATTCTAGGATTGTTATATTATTATTGAAACTAATTGGGGGTTTTATTAAATAAAACATTATTAATATAAATATATATAGTGTATGTATATATATATATTTTTAAGGATTAGAATAACATGAACCAACAATTAATTCCTTTTATTGAGACCTTTATTTCTTATTTAACATCGCACTATCGACTATTCACATTATTTTCTAGTTGAATTATACTATTGAGAATGCCTTTGTTTTTTCTCTATATTTTCCTTCCTATCATGTAACAGATTCACTTCTATAAACTGTCATGTTTTTAAACAATATATTCTCTTTTATATTTCATTATTGTTAGGTCCACAAGGTCAAATACCCTGAGAGGGGGGTGAATCAGGGTATGACAGATTAAAATTTCCTCCCCTTCAAATCTTGTTTCATCATTAAACAGAACTCTCTTCTCTCTAGTTCTCATTGTGAATTATGAAAAAAAATTAAACTGTATATGAGACATTGAAATTTTTACTTAGTTCACCCTCATTGGGATACATCCAAGGAGAATACAACAGTGAGGTGATGACATACCAAATTCACTAAGGCTCACTACCAATACTGATTACAATTTTCGGGATAGATCTTTTATGCCCAAGCTCGCTTCCATTAAAAAATTTTGGGTCTACTCACTACATTCCCAAGGGTCTCTCCATGCGCCTCTTTCTCTAGCTCATTGTCAGTGGAAAGGGTCACCATCATTCTCTTCATTTTCTCACTGCTCTTAGAAAGGAATCTACTCATGGTTTATAGACTTATAGGTCAAACACAGTTTATGGACATGTAGGTCCCATCATTTTCATAAATTATGGCGTCCTCAACTTTAGGTATATGCTCTGTTGATGTTTCTTTTTCACCCACTGATGAAGTCCACTTTATTGGACACTGTTAGATTCCATAAAATACTTTTTCAAATTGATTTGAATCTTTTTCAAGCTTCCTTTTACAAATTGTGAACCACATTGTTCCTCTGCATATTGTGTACCATGTATGGTATGCAGAACACCTCCTCTGTGTACTTCTGCTTCCACGAACCTCCCTTCCTCAATGGACTGCCTCTGCCTTCGCTATCACATACCACCTCTGCATACCGACTCTGCGAACCTCCTCTAAAAACTCATCTACAAAACACCCTCTGTCAGTGAACTGTTTTCTATTCGTGGACTACCTTCTCAAACCACCTGTGCAGCGTGCATTCTTCCTCTATGTATCACGTACTTTGTGGGATACAGTTTCCCACAACAGCCTTCAGCAAAATTTATTTCGTGCAAACCACTTCAGTCTTCGTGTATTTATCCTCGCGAACTTCCTTCGGACTTGGATGAATTCCCAGAGCAAATATTTTTTCTCTAATGATATTTTTTTATGTTCTAATCGATGGAATTAGAACTATTATATAAGAAAAGATATCCTCAAAATCCACTAATCTAAGATTTACCAAATTATTTATTTGGTACAGCCTCCATAACATTTTGATCCTCTTGCCACAAACCACACCTATTCTGTGAACTATTTTTCCACAACAGTCCTCATATTTCCTTTGATCATATGTGATGCCATTCTCTTTTTCCATACTATAAATCATTACGCCTTCCACATACCACACTCATTTCACTAAAAACCATTTTCATGAACCATTTCCACTACTCCATATATTGTTCCAGCTTCCAAGTACCCAACCACGTACCCTTCCCAGATGTGGTACACTATCCATGTCTTAGGATCCTTGTGTCTCTTCATTTACCGATTCTACTCGCTTTTCTTCACACAATTTTATCCTATAAACAAAGCATCACATTTCCAAACACAAATTCCCAATTCTAAGGCATAAAAATTTGCCAAACACTAGGAAACTACACCACCTTAAAAAAATTTCTTTAGCAAATACCAACCAAATTCAATTGCGATCATCTGGATTTGTCAACAAACACAATCACACCAAAAACAAACTCAGAGAACACATTAATGGATTTTTTCCCAACAATATCCCCCTTAAGGGTTTTTGAAAACTCTTCTTATAATAGGTCTCCACATTTTGATACTGAATTAAATCTTTATCCTTCTTCAAATGTAATTCTCTTCATACGATTAAGATAATGATCATGAATTTACTCAACGCATACTCTAATCCAACATGATCCATGATCAGTGTGAGAAACAGGAGTATAAGGGAAATTTTATCAATGAATTACTTAATTACTGACACCATCCCTAAAAACCACATCTTCTTTTATCAAGAACCTTAGTTTTCATGATATGTAAACTTTGATCGATCACTTATAGCATCATCATATTTAATACTCCCCCTAAGTTGTAGCTTCTCCAAACATCTTCAGATCATCTTCAACTCCCCCTATCTCGCGGCTCTACTTAACAGCTTCACCTCATGACTTTTCTCCCCCTAAATAGTCACACATTCTCCCCCGTTTTCAACAAACTTGAAGGGAACTTCAAGATTCTCTACAATAGGGTAAAGAACTCATATCAGTACAATAGGGAAAAACATACCATAACTCTGGGAGACGAGGGTACCATATCAAAACTTTCTCAAGTGCGAGGATTCGACATGACTCTCAAATCTAGTTAATACCTTTCAAACACTTCTTTTTTTAAGGCCTTCGTAAGAATATATGAAACTTTTTGTTCTGTTGGCACATTCTCCAAATTTACAGGCCCTTGCTCCACCTTCTCTGTGAAAAAATGGTATTTGATTTCAATGTGATTTTTCCTAGAATGATGGATGGAATTTTTTATAAAGTTTATATCACTTAAATTATCACAATGGATTCTGATCATAGATTTCACTTCAATTCCTATATCCTCAATCCACTAGTTCATCCACAATAGCTGCATACAATCTTGAGTAGCCGCAATATATTCAGCTTTTGTGGTGCTCAATGAAATGAAATCGTGTTTCTTGATCAACTAAGAAATACACAATCATACAAGATAAAAGCCACCTCCGGGCGTTAACTTCTCGTCATATGCTGAACCATCCCAATCTAAATCTGTATATCCCGATATCTTTGGCTGAGATTTTTCATTATACATTATGCCAAAATTCATTGTGTCCTTGATATAATGAAGTATAACTTTCACTATAATCATGTGGCTCTCCTTGGGATTTCTTTTGTAGATCGTTTCTTGGCATGTATAAAATACAATATCAGGCCTTGTCGATGTTAGGTACAACATACTTCTAATTATTTTCCTGTATTCTGTGATATTAACTACCTTTCTCGCATCATCCCTTGATATATTCAATCAGGTAGAAACTAGAGTTTTAATCTCTTTGTAATAATCCATTCCAAACCTTCTGAAGACCTCCTTGGCATATTTATATTGAGAAATAAAAGTTTCATTCTTTTCTTGCGTCACCTATAAGACATGGAAAAACATCGGCTCACCAATCATCGACATCTAAAACTCACTTTTCATGAATTTAGAAAATATTATACATTGTGATTCATCTAATCCACCAAAAATTATGTCATTGACAAAAACTAGCACCATAATCCTTTGACTATGGTCATTGTTGAAATAAATATTATAATCAACTCCACCATGCTGGAAACTAAGCTTTTTTAGAAACTGATCAAACCTTGAATAACATTATCTAGACATTTTATTTGAACCATATAAAGTCTTCTTAAGCTGAAAAACTTGGTTCTCATCTTCATAAATGAGAAAACCATATGTTTTCTCAATGTAAAATTCTTCTTCCCGCACTCCATTCAGAAATGATGACTTAACATCCATCTATAAAACCTTAAAATTTATTTTTACTGTTATAGAAAAGAATAATCTGATTTTCTCCAGCCTTGAAGTAGGTGAAAATGTCTCATCAACATCAATACCGTCTATCTGGGAGTACCCTTTGCACACCAGTCATTATTTGTTTCGAATCACAACACCATCTTCATTCATTTTGTTGTGAAAGACCCATTTTGTCCTGATGAAATTCTTTTCTACTGGTCTTGAAACAATTTCTCATGTATGATTATTCTCAATTTTTCAAGCTCTTAATTCATTTCCTGAACCCAATTCTCATCTCTAGCTACTTCATTAAAGTATTTATGCTATACTTGTGATAAGTATGATGATTTCTGTTGAGACTTCATCCTTCTTGTCTACACAGAAGTTGTCTGGTCCCAAATTATGTTTTTTCTATCAATTTCAACTCTTCTTGTTGGTCTCTATGTAGACACTAATTTAGTATAATCACTTTCATCATATAATCCTTCTTCTGAATCTATATATAGAACTAGATAATTTCATTATCTTCTTATCTCTTCATCACTATCCTCCAGAGAATGATCATGTATTTGCTAAAGATTATGTTCATTGTCCACTATAGTCACTTCTTGACATTCTATTGTCTTTCTGAGATGCTTATTGAAACATTTATGATCTTTTCTTTTCGTTGAGTAGCTAAGAAATATACCTTCATCCCCAAAGTATTCAAACTTCCTATGTTTCTCCTTATTAAGAATGAAACATTTACTTATGAAGACTTGAAAGTAATTTAATGATGCCTTCTTCCCATACCATAACTCATATATAGTCCTCTCATCTTTCAGACAAAGTAAATCTCTATTTGAAGTGTAGACTACGGTCATCACTGCTTCTTTCCAAAATTTCTCCAAAAGGTCTTTCTCAATGAACATTGTTCTGTCCATATTGTTGACAATCCAATTTCTTCTCCCAAATACTCCATATTGTTGTGGATTTCTTAATACTGAAACTTGATGCCTTATCGCATGTTTCTCGAGATAATCCTTCACTTGGATATTTGTGAACTCTATTCCATTATCTGTCTGAATCGTTTGGATTTTCTAACCAATCAACTTCTCACATTCTCGTTGATATCTTGTAATGCAATTGAACACTTAAGATTTGTGGGTGATTATTAAAACCCATTTCATTCTTCTATATTCATCAATGAAGATAACATAATATCTCTTCCCATCAATAACCCTTGTAGAAATTTTCCCACACACATCAATATGAACCAACTCAAGCAATCTTATGGAATTTTTCTTTTTTGGCTTATAAATTTTTTGAATGACCATCCCTTGTTGGTAGGCATTGCGCATATGAGTACTATCACGTGATAATCTAGGGATATTTTTTGCAGTATCATACTTCACTAGATCTTCCAAGGATGCTTGGATTATGTGGCCAAGATTCTTATTCCATAACTTTTTTTCTTTATACTTAGACAGAAAGCATGTATCTTCTTCTCCACTCATGAGGTAGAGATTCCCTTTTGTATGCTTTCATTGAAATACAACAGCACCATCCTTTTCCTTGATGATACAAAATTTCTTGGAAAAACTTATGGCATGCCCTAAGTCACACAACTAACTGACACTGAGAATGTTGTGACTAATCCCTTCAACAACCAATACATCTACTCGTCTCATGTATTTTTCTCCAAACATGGATTTTCATGAACCAATAATTTCCAAGCCCTTAAAATTATCAAATCTTATGATACCTTCTTTACCATACCTGATTACAATCACTATATCCTCATTTCCTATTATATGGTAGGTTCATCCATTGTCAATGATCCATATCCCAGTGTGATATAATTCCTTGAATGCAATTTCTACAACCACTTCCCAGTCGGGAATTTTCTTTTTGACCCAAGCCTTTGACTTTATACTTGATATAGAATAATATTCTTGATCTTCCTTAGTATATTATGGACCAACTTCAACTTTTAGATCTTCAAAACAATTTTTAATTTTTAGCTCTCTTTATGATGCATTTGGTTGCTTCTTGTGAAAAAATCTACTCTGCCTCGGAACATTCTTCTTCATTATTGATGTTCAATATCTTTCCATATGTCTGAGTCCTTTAAACTTGAAACAAATACCATCAAATTGTGACCTAGAATTTTGATCTCTATATGACCACTTCTATTGTTCTAATTCCCTTTGGTACTTATTTTCTATGGAACATACATTTTGGGAGTGTCCCATCTTACCACAATAGTATCATCTTATGTGAGGTAAATTCTTGTATCAAAATGATACACCACTAGTTGTTCCTTGGGTTCTATGAATATTCTGATTCTACTTCTCACCCAAATCAATATTCAATCTTGGAGTGTGTTCTGGTGGTTTGACTTGAACAAAAACTGCTTTTTGTTTTAGATCAAGCTTCATATTAGCCTTGTCATTCAGAGTTGATTGTTTCTTCTATTCTAATGGACCACTCTTCTCAAAACATATCTTCTATATTGCTCGTATGATCTTCTTTCCTAAGGTTGAACCACGAGTTAACATTTTCTCCTGATCTTTAATTGTTCATCACAGACTGAAGACTTCCTCTTCTAGTTCTTCGATACGTTTGATTTGATCTTTTCACATTTCAATCAAACTTTTTATTTCTATTTTATGTTATTCAATTATGATTTTGTACCCAACCACCTTTTCTAATATTTCTAGCATTGAATTCCCCCACTTTTCAATTTCAACATTTATCTAATAATTATCTTCTTCCTGCTACTACATATAGAGTATGGCATCATGAACAACTTTGCTAGCTTTTTTATCTCAAAATATCTACCTCTTCAAGGGAGACTTCTAATTTAGCCTGAAGATCAGTTCTTCCTTCCATTTCTCCTTCTTCATTGTCACTTTCTTCTCTTCTTAAACAATTTCCAACAACTGCCACCAAATCATCTACTCTATCATCTATGCAGTCCTCCAACTCTTATACCTTGGATTCTTTCAAACTTTCATCTTCTTTTGAAAGCAAATTCTTCTTTTTGAATAACTTTATCTTAGTACTTCTCCTACCTTTCTAATTTTATGAATACTTCTTTTAGGGAATTTCATCATTAAATTCACTGTCATCGTCAAACTTCTTAGAACATTTTAGTGAAAAATGCTCAATCTTTCCGCATCGAAAGCATGCAAATGGAATTTTACCTTTGAACTTCCCTTTTATCCTTTGCATATTTGAGGAGAGAAATTACATGAAATTTTCCAATTTGTCATCCTCAGAACTATCTTCACTAGAGAAATTCTTCATGTCTTTGAATTCCACTTCTTTGTACTTCCCCTTTCCCACTGCATCATTATCATCATTTCTCATTGCATATGCTACAAGGATAATTTGTAGGTTATCCAGTGTCAACTCTTTTAGTTCCTTATCTTACAATACTAAAACATTCAGATTGAACCACAAGGAATTTTCCTCAAGATACATTTCACAATATTTAAATCTTAAATTACTTCTCCAAGACCCTGCATATCTTCCAAAATAACATTTACCCTGTCGAAGAATGTGTCAACAGTCTCATTGGGGTCCATTCTGAGATCCTCATACTTTTTCCACAAAACGTACAACTTTTCTTCTCAGACTATTATTTCACCTTCATAAATGTTCAATAATATTTCCCACATATCATGTAATATTTTATAAGAAATAACCTTCAAATAAATTGAATTTGATAGGTATCCCCCTAAATCATTGATTCATTTAGCATCAGTATCTAATTACCTTATTTCAAATTATGATAAAGCACCACTATTGATGTCAGATGATATTCCATGCATAGCTACTATGAAGACATCCATCCCTACTTATCATAAGTAGTACTGCATCTGATTATTCCATAGTTGAAAATTATTTTTATTGAAGATCGGAATTACTTTATGAGTAACCACCTTTATTTATTCTTCTGATAGAGAATCACTAACTTTCAATCTTTCCCTATTATACCAATTATTAGGTCGACAAGGTCAAATACCCTGAGAGGGGGGTGAATTAGGGTAGGACAGATTAAAATTTCTTCCCATTTAGATCTTTTTTTGTCATTAAACAAAACTCTCTTATCTCTCGTTCTCATTGCGAAGTACGAACAGAATTTAAATCATGCATGAGACATGGAAATTTTTACTTGGTTCACACTCACTGGGCTACATCCAAGGAACATACAGCGATGGTGTTTCGATGTACCAAATTCACTAAGGCTCACTGCTAATAATTAGTACAATGTTTTGGATAGATCTTCTATACCCATGCTCACTACCTTTATAAGATTTAGGGTATTCTCAATGCAATTTCAAGGGTCACTCCCAATGCCTCTTTCTCTGGCTCACTGCCAGTGGAAAGGGTCACCATCTTCCTCTTCCTTTGCTCACTATTATTGGAAAGCAATTCACTCACGGTTTATAGACTTTTAGGTCAAATACATTATATGGAAATGTAGGTCCCATCATTTGCGTAAATTCATGTATCCTCAACATTAGGTAAATTCTCTGTTGAAGTTCCTTATTCACCCACAGATGAAGTCCACTTTCTCGAATATTTTTAGATACCAGAAAATACTTTCGCAAACTAATTTGAAGCTTTTGCAAGATTCCTTGTGAAAATCATGAGCCACCTTATTCCTTTGTATACTTTGTACCAGTTATGGTATGGAGAACACCTCCTCTGTGTACTGCTTTTGCATCCGTGAACCTCCCTTCATCTGAGGATTTCCTTCACCTTTACTATCACATACCACCTTTGTATACCAACTCCGTGAACCTCCTTTGCAAGAATCCTCTGTGTAGAACCCTCTATCTGTGAACTATTCTTTTTTCACAGATTGCCTTCGCAAACCACCTTCATATCACGCCTTATTCCTTCGCATACTGTGTCCTTTGTGGGATATAGTTTCCCACAACAACCTTCAGAAAAATTTATTCCATGTAAACCACTTCATCCTTCACAGAATTCTCCTCATGAACTTCCTTCATACTTGGCCAAATTCTTAAAGCAAAGATTTGTTCTCTAATGATATTTTTTTCTCTGTTTTAATCAATTGAATTAAAAATTCTTATATAGTTAAAGATATCTTCAAAATCCACTAATCCAAGATTTATCATATCTTTTATTGGGTACAGCCTCCACTACATACCGATACTCCTACTGCGAACCATACTTATTCTGTGAACCATTTTTCCACAATGGTCCACATACTACCTTTTCTTATACATGTTTCCATTCTCTTCCACCATACCACAAACCATCATGTCTTCCGCATACCACACTCTCTTCACTGCAAATCATTGTCGTGAACCATTTTTGATGCTCCGCATACCATTCTCACTGCCTAGGACACAACCACATACCCTTCCTAGACAGGGTACGTGATCCATGGCCAAGCTCCTTTGCGGTCAACTGGCTTTATCAACAAGCACAATCACACCCAAAAACACACTGAGAGGACATATTGAGGGATTTTTTCCCAACAATTATATTAGTGAGAATGTTGAAATACAAGGAGTTATCATAACATTTGTTAACAAAATTGATGATGTATTATAGTTTGTATCTAAGCATTCTATTTATAATTTGATTATTATTCTTCTTGTTAGGTATTTTATTCTTTCCTATTTTAGAATATTTTATATGAACTATCTTTATTTATTTTTATAAGACTAGTTTTTATATTTATCTTATGTCATGTTGTATAAAAGGTGTGTATTACTCTTATGTATAACCCATTGATGTTACAAAAATAAGTATAACTATTAAAAAATCAAATGTTTTAAATAAAAATATTTTGAAAATTTAATAGTGATCTGGAATATAAATTTCATGGAAAATGATTTTTTATATTGATATATTAAATTGAATCCTAATATAAGTCTCATTTAAGAAATAAAGTTTTTAGAAATGGTTACTTATGAAAAATCACAATTGGGGTGGTTTTTAATTAACCATGGATTATAATTCTAATGATTTTAAAAAAATAGTGTTTTGGAAATGTGAAAATTAGTTAGTTTTAAATATATATTTTTATGATAAAATAGTTCTAAGAAAGGTTAATGTTTCTAATAAACTTGAACATTATGCAAGGTTAGGACTAGATAGAATGTTGATAGTCCTTATAGTGGGGATCTATAAAATCTAGTGTGTCATGGATTGTTTTGGTTTTAGAATGTCACGCATTAGATATTAATGATGATTTTATATTAGATGTTATTTTTTTCTAGTAATTTGTGTGTCTTTAGATTTTTGGAATATTATGGTGTTTTAGGTGTACAGAATTGTATTTGGGAGTTATGTTTCATAATCATGATGAGTGATTTGAATTATATATAGGTGATTGAGTTGAACATATACCTTTATAGTATAAAACATTCCTTATGTTGAGTGATTTGTGTTGATTTTATTGGATATTTGTTTGATATTCTTATATGATTAATGATTTGAACTTTATAATCATTCATAAATGTGTGTTCGGTCTTTAGATAAATTGTTAGTTCATCATTTTGGGAATCAAAATTTCTATAGTGGAGTGGTTATATTGACCATGACCTAAATATGGTTTTCATTTCAGGAATCTTCAAGTAATTTTGGTATTTGTATCGTCCAGGGTGTGACATCCCAGACCCGGCTGCCCCTCAACCCGAGCCCCGAGCCCAGTTGGCCACATAACCCCTGGCTCATCTCCCCATATGCCAAGGGTTGTCGACTAGCAATGGGGTGTATTGGTAAGTCAGTGGAGAGACTGTACCCCCATGTCAGAGTACACAGTGGTACAACAGCAAGTGATTAAATAGAAGAATCACAACTAATAGATAAACAGGAGAAAAGGGGAAACATACAAACCAAACAACAGAAATAAGGAAAACCCTGATAAATATACAAAAGACACATAGGTAGTGTCTGATACAAAATGGATGCATGGCATGCTGATACAATGTAAATAGATGGAAAACATGCTATACAGTAATACAAAAAGAGAACAAAGAACAAAAGTTGTCCAAGAGCATCTCCAGCCAAGCTTGGTCCTCTGCTCTGGAACTCCAGCTAGAACATATATGTATCAACAACCTGAAGCAGGTCCCTTGGCCCTACTAGTACCTACAGCAGCAAAGTCTACATGGGTGCCAACGGACACCTGGGTAGGGTGTGAGACAAGTCTCAGTAGGCCACCACCAATAGTGTCTGCGTGTAATCCAAATAGGTGTTCGCAAGTTACAGTGAGTAATAGACGGCAAGTAAGTAAAGAAAAGTAAATAACCAACCATCCCGCTAAGGTTCCTAAAGGACACCTGGTGGGTCTACCTACTTCATATCATAGTTGGTAGTCTAAACAAATAACCATACTATAGGTACATAGATATAAGTTATCCCTAGCACGAGGTAAGCAAGCCTCTCATCCATGATTCTCACATACATATAATCATCGCTGGAATGAGGTATGAATTCCTCTCATCCACAAGCACTATAGTTGGCATGGGGAAGAATGCCTCCCACCCATAAAGGATATATAGGCACGAGGTATGAATGTCTCCCTTTCCATTACACAAAGATTTAGCTAGCAAGGGGTAAGAATGTCTCACGCCCACACAGGGAGATTCATCTGGCATGGGGTAAGAATGCCTCCATCCCACACATAGGTTATCACAAGCATGTCAACACAGTATGGCATAACCATTCACATCACAATATATAAGGCAATCCATCTTATATCATATCACATTAACAAATCAGGGAATTTCCATCTTATAATATCACATAATCACATCTCAAGGCAACGTACATTTCAATTCATTCAAGGGGATCAGGCTATCTCATCCAATCCAACCTTTAACCAAGTCATCTCATTTTACTAACATGGAAAATGCCCTTTCAAGACATATCATTAATTTCCAAAGGTGAAAAGGGACAAATCTTAAGGAATAACACCTATGGTTGACCTTACCCAGTCCATACCTCATCTAAACACCCTATCCAGGTTAGATTCATCAATCTCATACCACACGGGTCATTTAGATATGAATCAGTCATTACAAATAAGGGGTTTGGCGAAAGACAAACCACGGCACGATGATAATAACTCAAAAAGGCGAAAACCCAAAATGGAAACCACGTGATCACCTAAATTAGATCTATATATATAGGATTTCTTGATATAGACCTCAGATTCGCAGTAGGTTGGAAGAGATTTGAGTTCCAGTCCAATGTCCTAAAAATAGAGCATATGATCCTCTGATAAAATAACAAAATGGATACCAAGATTCACCGAGGAAAGAAGGGTGTGTGAGGAAAGCCTTACTGAGTGTGATCCAATTCCTTCGACGGATCGAGGATCAGATTTCAGATGAATAATCCACCAAGAAATTATAGGGAAGAGGGTTTTGGAGCTCAAAAGAGGGCTCCAGTGGTTCTGTCCGCTGGAAGAAGGAAAAAGAAAGGCTTAAGGCCTTAAAATATATTTAAGTGGAAATGGTAAATTCACCCAGAATAGGTTTGCACGATTTACCCAAATCGTGCGCAATCCCTGTCCACCTCACTGCCTCTAGACCAAAGGCCACATGGTTTGTCTGTAATCATGCGCAGGCCGTATGTAGGTCGTGTGCCACTGTCTGCAAGTCCATTTCTCAAACTCCCGGGCTCCGAATAAACCCTGGACACTCCCCAGACCTTCCTTAGGATGTTACACACATTACAAAAGCTTTAAAGAAAATTTTGAAATCAAAACTAACGATCTGTACCTTTTCCAAAAAGTCAGGTCATTAAAACCTCCCCTCCTTAAAGTTACTCGTCCCCGAGTTGGCCTTCCGAGGGTACTGAGGTGTCATCAATGAAAATCTCTGGCCATTGATAATGTATATCAGCCTCCCACTCCCAGATCTCGTCTTATAATCGGTCTTGTTGCCATAGCCCCCGTACAAGAGGAACAGACCTTCCATGGAGTGTATTCATGCTCCGGTAAACAATTCGCATCAGATACTCCTTGAAGGAAGCATCCATATCCAGTTCAACCTCATCAAGTTGAAAAAAAATGAGTCAGATCTGAAAAGTATCGGCGTAGATGAGATACATGAAAAGCATCGTGCATGGCCTGATATCTCTGCGGAAGTGCAAGATGGTAAGCTACTAGTCTGATCTGCTTCATCGCCTAAAAGGGTCCTACGAACCTCGGTGAAAGCTTACCCTGCTTCCGTATACATCTTTGCACCAACCTGGGTGAGACCTTCAAGAAGACCCGGTTCCCAACCTCGAACTCAAGCGGTCACCGGTGCTTGTTAGCATAGGACTGTTGTCTGTACTGAGATGTCTGCATACACTTCCTAATAAGATGTATCTGCTCTATAGTCTCCTGCACAAGACATGGTCCTAGAACAGTTGCCTCCCCTGCTTCAAGCCAACACAAAGGCGAGCGACAAGGCCTACCATATAAGGCTTCATAGGGAGCCATCTCAATGGTGTCCTAAAAGATATTATTATAACTAAACTCGACAAGAGGAATGTGTTTCTCCCATGAACCTCCAAAATTGAGAACACATGCACGTAACATATCCTTTAGTACCAGTATAGTCTGCTTGGTCTATATGTCAGCCTGCGGGTGATAGGTTATGCTCAAAAGTACCTGCATACCCAAGGCCTTTTGTAAACCCTTCCAGAACCGAGATGTAAAATGAGGATCTTTGTCCAAGACAACAGAATGAGGTGATCCATGATGGTGCACTATTTCCTTGACATACATTCTTCCCAAGTCATGAACCGTGAGGGTCTCCCGCATAGGTAAGAAATGTGGGACCATCGTCATACGGTTGATGATAACCCATACTGCATCATTGTCATGAGGTGATGTAGGTAAACTGGTCACAAATTCCATAGAAACATCATCCCATTTCCACTCTAAAATGGAAAATGGCTTCAAAAGACCTTACAGATGATGATGTTCCTCCTTCACCTGCTGACAGGTGGAACAACGCGTGATAAAACTGGCTATCTCATGCTTCATGTTAGGCCACCAATACTTTCGTCACAAATCACGATACATTTTAGTGATGCCTGGGTGAACTACCCATACTGAGGCATGGAAATCCCTAATCAACTCCTCTTTGATGTATACTGGGACCCATACATGCCCATAGAATAATAAAGTATCACCTTCATCCACGGTCGAATCTATATAGGCATCATCAGTGACACTTTCTCATAGAACAAGGCCTTCCGGGTCTGATAACTATCTTTCCCTGACCCGTTCCAAAAGAGTAGATGTCATCTCTAAGGTTGAGAGAACAATTTGACACTGAACCTCTTGAACCTCAATGTGCATCTCCAAAAAAAGGGCCATCAACTTCCACTCCTCATTAGATTCCTGAACCACTTGTTATTTAGTTTTCTGACTCAGCGCATTGGCTAATGAATTTTCTTTCCCAGGAGTGTAGGCCAGTTCAAAATCAAAGGATTGTAGGTACTCGACCAACCTGTTTTGCCTAAGATTTATATCCCAATGAGTGAAGATATATTTGAGGCTTTTGAGGTCAGTGAATACCAAAAAATGATCTCCCAACAAATAGTGTCTCCAACAGCGTAAGCCATGTACAACCGTTGCGAGCTCGAGGTCGTGTGTCAGATAATTCCGTTCATGAACCTTTCACTGACGAGAACCATACGCAACGACTCACTCTTCCTACTTCAAGACAGCTCCAATACTGACACCTGACGCATCACAATAGACCTTATAAGATCTGTCTGGCTCCAGCAAGATCAGTATCGATGCTGAAGTTAGTCTTCCCTTCAGTTCTTGAAAATCTACTTCACAAGGTTTTGACCAATCGAATCTCACCCCCTTTTCGGTCAAAGCTATAAGTGGTGCTACTAGGTGTGAAAATTCCTAAATGAACCACCTATAATATCTAGCAGGCCCTAAGAAACTCATGATATCAAATACATTCTTGGACTGCCCCCAAGAAATTACAGCACTGACCTTCTCAGGGTCAACTGAAACTCCAGACTCAGAAATAATGTGACCAAGGAAGTGAACCTTATTTATCCAAAAGTGGAATTTCTTGAGCTTAGCATAGAGCTAATGCTCTCTTAGTGTATTCAGCACGATCTCAAGATGGGTTGCATGGTCGTGTCTCGAGCGTGAATAGACTAAGATATCATCCACAAATACAACCAAAAAAGAATCAAGGTAAGGGTGAAAATTACGATTTATAACAGCCATAAACACTGCAAGTGCATTCGTAATCCCAAACGGCATGACTAAGTACTCATAGACACTATACCTACTCTTGAATGTCGTGTGAGGTTTTTCTAAAGTTCTAGCATGCCCCTGGTGATAGCTCGGCCTCAAATCTGTCTTTGAAAACACCTTCGCTCCGTGGAGCTGATCGAAGAGGTCATCAATTTGAGGTAAAGGATATTGATTCTTAATATTCAGCTGATTTAACTTACGATAATCCACACAAAGATGAAGGGAACCATCTTCCTTCTTGGAAAAGAGAATTGGTGATCCCCAAGGAGAAGTACTATGATGTATAAAACCTTTTGCTTCCAAGTCCTTCAGCTGACTCTTGAGCTTCAGAAGTTCCTTAGGTTCCATCCTATAAGGAGGAATGGTCCTTGGTGTTTCTCCTGGTATAAGATCAATAGTAAATTCCAACTCTTGCACTAGAGGTAGACCAGAGAAATCATCAGGAAAGACATCACTGAAATGCCCCACCACAGGAGGATAAACAGAGGGTTGGAACCCTTGGTCATCGAGATAAAGACTGTAAACCTATGTCGTGACACCACCTAAACTCTGGTGTTCCGGTCCCGCTCGTGTCGCACTAAGATCCCATTCTCCTTTATGCATATATGTGTCGCCCTATGGAGATGTAAATGCCACCCTCCAATGATAGTAGTCAATCCGGGCTCTATAGGGAACTAACCAGTTCATCCTGATTATTACATCAAAACCTATCATATCCAAAACATACAGGTTCCACACGAAAAGGTAACCGCCCACATCGAGGGGAAAATTCTTACAATGATGAATTCCCTATGAACGGATACCTAATGGGGTATCTAACAAGATCATTCCATGATATGACTCAATGTTGAGGCCCAAACTTCCAATAACCACCTCCGATATAAAATAGTGAGAAGCACCTATGTCAAACAAAATAGATACTAACGTAGAGGCAACTAGAATCATACCTCATACAGTATATGTTCTGACATACTAATCCTATGGTGTAGGCTCGACTGCATACAACTATCTAGTACCATGTCCCTGAGTCACAGCCTGGATACCCTGAGTAGACCCGCCCTGCTGGTGCAGAGAGTCATACACCTGATTACCTCTGCCTTGACTATCGACACGGCCTGATCGACCAGCGGTATTCCAGTCGCCTGACTGACGTGATCCTGTCGATCCAGCACCAAATCATAGAGTGGGTAAAAATCCCAAATCACTAGGCCCTGGGGGAAAAGTCATGCAGAAACTGTGGAGATAACCCAACCTACCACAACCTATGCACTCCACTGGATTTCGCGTACACTACCTCCTCATATGTCTTGGCACCCCACATTGGTGAAAAATAGGAGTACCACCTGAGAAAAGGGTATGACCACTACTAACACCACGAGAGTCCTCAAAACACTACTTCTTCCCAGAAGCAGATCCACTAGAACCCTTAGGTGTCGAACCACCCTGGTTCACACTGTCTGATTCTCTCAAATTCTTCTCTGCGATCAAAGCCCGATTGACAATCTCTGAAATGGTCATCAACCTGAACATGTTAACCTATGACCGGATGGCATAACACGGCCCATCCTCAAAATTCCTAGCGGCCGCGAGATCATCAGAAGATAGTGTAGGACCAAAACTCTATAACTCAGTGAAATGAGACAAATATTCCATAACTTTCATGGTCCCTTGCTGCAGATTCATAAACACCTTAGCACTTTCAGCCCTCAAAGTCTGGGGAAAGAAATAATCATATAATATGGTCTGGAAATCAGTCCAGATCATATCTCTCTACTGTCCCGACTGGGTGATGAAATCCCACCACATTCTGGCTGAACCACGTAGAATATAAGCTACGAGCTTGACCCTCCACTCTGGGAGCGTCTCAAGGTGCTCTAATATGGTTAGAATAGCTTCCAACCAGGACTCCACAACTCTACCATACTCGAGGCAGGTCATACTCCACCTTGGATACTCTACATCATACCCAAGATGCCCTCACAGAACTGGGAATTGGCACCCATCTCCAGAATAGCAAGAGGATTCACGGGTGGCTCGATAGGAAGATCAACTGGCAGCTCAGGGCCCGCCACCTCAGGAACGTGATCGTCGCCTCCTTCAGCACGCGCGACTCGAGGATGTCTCGGAGGCATAGTGTTACAATATCAAATGAACGTCTCAAAGGAAGAAACCAACAAATTTAAAGGTTTAATCTCTAAAATATAGGATAGGTACTAAGACTTCCTAACTCTAAATCACCTATCCACACCCATAGGAATTATTAGTAAAACCTAAACTGTTCAAATTTAACTTAATCTAGTGACATGTCATTTCCTAGCCCACAAGGGCCCGTACTCCTCATGAAAAGAAAGATGACACACACTTGGATGTCATTTCTCATTTACTTTTACTAATCAAGTATTTTAATTTTATTTAAATTAAATGATTCGTTTAGTTGTAATTTCATTTTCCAATCCATGAGGGCCCATACACCTTATGAACCAAAGAGTGACACCCACCAAAACCACATCATTCCACAATTCACAACCCACAAGAAGGGTTAACATAGTTTCACACATATTAACAAGGCATGGAAATAAACAACAAGAAATGCTCACTGAAAATTTAAATGTTTCATGGAAAGATGCATGGCCTAATCATATTGTGCCTATCGTGATGCATGTTCTAATGCAGAACCCTCATTTCATCGGGTCAAACCCTAAATCCAAATTCCAGCATTGAAAATCTCAATAACATCACAAAACATGTGAATCCCCCAACGGTGAAACGATATCAACATTAAA
This sequence comes from Viscum album, assembly GCA_963277665.1. Taxonomy (NCBI): domain Eukaryota; kingdom Viridiplantae; phylum Streptophyta; class Magnoliopsida; order Santalales; family Viscaceae; genus Viscum; species Viscum album. The sequence continues at coordinate 1,628,658,027 of OY728157.1, read as the reverse complement.
TAGCAAAATCAATAACAACATAAAATAGGAAACTAGGATCATACCCCATACATGGGTTCGCGACGCCCAAACACGGCTCATGGATAAGTCCCTAAGCATTCCTAGTCTCCAAGTCTATCATTGCCAAATTGTAACTCAGGAAATATAGAAACCTCTAATACCACTTTGTGATGTCCCAGACCCGGCTACCCCTCAACATGAGCCCCAATCCCGGTTGGCCACATGGCCCCTGGCTCATCTCCCCATATTCCAGGGGATGCCGACTAGCAGCAGGGGTGTATTGGTAAGTCAGTGGGGAGACTTTACCCCCATGTCAGAGTACATAGTGGTATAGAAGCAAGTGATTAAATAGCAGAAGCAAAACTAATGGATAAACAGGAGAAAAAGGTAAACATACAAACCAAACAATAGAAATAAGGAAAACCCTGATAAATATACAAAATATACATTGACAGTGTCTGATACAAAATGGATGCATGGAATGCCAATACAATGGAAATAGATGGAAAACATGCTATACAGTAATACAAAAAGAGAACAAAGAACAAAATTTGTCCACGATCATATCTAGCCAAGCTCAGTCCTCTGCTCTGTAACTCCAGCTAGAACATATATGTATCAACAACCTGAAGTAGGTCCATTTCCCCTACTAGTACCTGCAGCAACAATGTCTACATGGGTTCCAATGGCCGCCTAGGTAGGGTGTGAGACAATTCTCACTAGGCCACCACCAACGATGTCTATGTGTAATCCAAATAGATGTTCACAAGTAATAGTGAGTAATATACTGCAAGTAAGAAAAGTAAAGTAAATAACCAACCCTCCTGCTCAGGTTTCGAAAGGACACCTGGAGGGTCTACCTGCTTCAGCTCATAGCTGATAGTCTAAACAAATCACCAGAGTGTAAGTATATAGATATAGGTTATCACTGGCATGAGGTAAGCATGCCTCTCATCCATGATTCTCACGTACGTATAATCATAACTAGCATGAGGTATGAATGCCTCTCATCCACAAGAATTTTAGCTGGTGTGGGGAAGAATTCCTCCCACCCATAAAGGATATATAGGCATGATGTATGAATGCCTCCACACCCATTACATAAAGATTCATCTGGCACGGGGTAAGAATGACTCGCACCCACACATGGAGATTCATTCGGCATGGGGTAAGAATGCCTCCCGCCCACACACGGTTTATCACAAGCATGTCAATACGGTATGGAATAACCATTCACATCACAATATATAAGGAAATCCATCTTATATCATATCACATTAAAAAATCATTCCATTTCCATCTTATAATATCACATAATCACATCTTAAGGCAACATACATTTCAATTCATTCAAGGGGTTCATGCTATCTCATCCTAGCCAACCTCTATCCAAGTCATCCCATTTGCCTAACATGGAAAATGCCCTTTCAAGACATATCGTTAATGTCCAATGGTGAAAAAGGAAAAATCTTAAGCCATAACACCTATAGTTGACCTTACCTAGTCCATACCTCATATAAACACCCTATCTAGGTTAGATTCATCAATATCATACCACACAGGTCATTTAGATATGAAGCAGTCATTACAAATAATGGGTTTGGCGAATGACAAACCACATCACGACGATAATAACTCAAAAATGAGAAAACCCAAAATGGAAAACACGTGACCACCTACCCTAGAGCTATAGACGTAGGCTCGCTTGATATCGACCTCAGATTTGTAGTAGGTTGGAAGATATCTGAGTTCTAGTCCAATGTCCTGAAAATAGGTCATATGAGACTATGGTAAAATAACAAAACTGATACCAAGATTCACCAAGGAAAGAAGTGTGCATGAGGTAATCCTTACTAAGGGTGATCCAATGCCTTCGACAGATCAAGGATTGGATTTCGGATGAAGAATCCACCAAGAAATTAGAGGGAGGAGGGTTTTGGAGATCAAAAGAGGGATCCAGTGGTTCTGTCCGCTGGAAGAAGGAAAAAGAAAGGCTTAAGGCCTTAAAAGATATTTAAGGGAAAATGGTAAATTCACCCAGAACAGGGTCGCATGGTTTAGGCGCATAGTTTACCCAAATTGTGCGCAAACCCTGCGCACCTCACTACCTCCAGACCAAAGGCCGCACGGTTTATCTGAAACCATGCGCAAGCCATGCAAAGGTCGTGCGCCACTGCCTGCAAGTCAATTTATCAAACTCCCGGGCTCCGAACAAACTGCGAACACTCCCCGGACCTTCCTTAGGATGTTACACACATTACAAAAGATTTAAAGAAATATTTGAAATCATAACTAGCGATTCGTACCTCTTCCAAAGAGTCAGGTCGTTACAACCTCCCCTTCTTAAAGTAACTCGTCCCCGAGTTGGCCTTCCAAGGGTATTGAGGTGTCATCAATGAAAAGCTCCGGTCATTGAGAATGTATATCAGCCTCCCGCTCCCAGGACTCATCTTGTACCCGGTCGTGCTTCCATAGCACCCGTACAAGAGGAACAGGCCTGCCATGGAGTGTCTTCACGCTCCGGTCAACAATTCGCATCGGATACTCCTCAAAGGAAGCATCCATATCTAGTTCAATCTCATCTGGCTGAAAAACATGAGTCGGATCTGAAAAGTACTGGCGTAGATGAGATACATGAAAAACATCATGCATGGCCGGATATCTCTGCAGAAGTGCAAGCTAGTAAGCTACTAGTCTGATCTGCTTCATCACTAAAAAGGGTCCTACAAACCTCGGTGAAAGCTTACCCTACTTCCGTATACATCTTTTCCACAACCTGGGTAAGACCTTCAAGAAAACCTGGTTCCCAACCTCAAACTCAAGAGGTCGTCGGTGCTTGTTAGCATAAGACTGCTGTCTAGACTGAGCTGTATGCATACGCTTCCTAATAAGTTTTATCTACTCTGTAGTCTCCTACACAAGACATGGTCTTAGAAGAGCTGTCTCCCCTTCTTCAAGCCAACACAAAGGCGAGTGACAAGGCCTACCATATAAGGCTTCATAGGGATCCATCTCAATGGTATCCTGGAAGCTATTTTTATAGCTGAACTCGACAAGAGGAATGTGTTTCTCCCAAAAAACCTCCAAAATTGAAAACACATGCACATAACATATCCTCTAGTACATGTATTTTAACACCCCAAGCTTCCATGATACGCTTCTCTTTCAATAATGTAATATCTTGCATTGTACGCAAGTTCGAGATTCTAACACACCGCGACCAATCAACGTAGCCGTTATGAATATTAATATCAACTTTTTGAAATTATATAAATTTTATATTTCAAAATGGACTTCATTTTTTTATTCTAAATATTGAAATTATCCTATGTTGAAATTTTGGTATATTTCTCAGAACTTCCAATTTTCGATGAATAGTAAAAAAATACTTAAAAAACGTTTTTAATCAAAATAATTTATAGTGATAAATTATAATATTGAGTGGTTTTAAAGTATAATTAGAATATAATTTTACCATTTTATACAATGGTGGTCATTAGAATTAATTTTACTTTGAAGTTAGACATAAACAATTGTCAATCTTTTGATTGATATTGTTTCTTAAAAACACGTTATTTGTTTTGACAGCAGGAATTAATTAAAAAATTAATTAATTCAACTTATATGTTTGGAATTTTTTAAAATGAACATCATTTTCGAATTTGGAATATCAGTTATACCTTAGGGTGAATTTTTGGTATTTTTCTGAAAAACTTCAATTTTTGATGAATAGTAAAACCACTAAGTGGTAGTTAAAAAACTAATTTTTCATTTAAATGAAACTTTACCACTTCTGTGAATTGAATTTCAAAAATCTAACATACATGGTTTCCATTAGTAAGTAAAATGTGTTTCAATGGGATGAAAATAATTTTTGGTGAATAGTAACTTTTAAGTTTTATTAATCGCGATTAAAGGTAATTAGTGTAATTTAAGGTAAATATAATGTTATAATAATATGAAATTACCTTTAAACATGTCCTAACCTTATTTGATGAGTCATGGACAACCCGGAAAATCCATGGGTCAATTTGGGGACCCCATGGAGCCACTTGGGTAAGAAAATGACATTAATAACGTTTTATTTAAAGTAAAAATAAAATTGTCACAAACATGTGTTGTTTTACTAAAACAATTATTACATGGGGTTATATAAGTAAAAATTTTGACTATAAATATTCATTGGAAAGATAAAAATATTTCCTACATCATGGTATTTTGTTATAATTTTTAGACATTAAATAAATAAATTTATTTATGACACCATGATGATGCAGTGATTACCTCATTAATGAATGATTTAAATAAAATTAAAAGATAAGGTAAAATATAAGACTTACACTTGTCTAAATCCTATTGGATGGTTTTATTTTGAACCCTTATCACCTTATCCCCGAAATATATCATTTTGGGACCTTTAAAATCCGAAAAGCATTTCATAATAATGTAACATTTCATGACATTCCAAAAGTGCCCCTCCTCTCCTCTTATAAAAGGCCCCCACCTCTACCACCTTATTCACACCTTCAAATACATTTGTCTTGGAAAAACTCTGCCCAAATACTCTCTCAACTTCCCTCTCTTACTTCTATAAGCCTCACTTTGGGCATAAGTCTTCCCAAGGAAGCCTTTGGCTCAAATCAAAAAGAGTTACCTGATTTTAAGGTAATGTCTTCTCTTATGTTCTTTTGTTTTATTTTTCTTCTCCAAACCCTTAAAATCTTTTTATTCCTTTATTTTGTAAAAACACCAGTATATTCAATATTCTAGGATTTTGTTATGAGAATGATTTTATTTACACTTACCCACACCTTCATCTAATGGTTAAAGAACATACTGTTTCTGTGGGTGGCGAATTACTGCCTCACGAAATGATGATTGTTCAATCTTCTTTTAACACCTCTCATGGTGGCCATTAAGATGTCACTATATTTATATATGATATATATTATTTTTATGTTTTCCTTATTCTTCTGTATTTTTCATTTATGCCATACCTTTATGATTTCCATTATGGGTAAACATGATAATTTCATTTTAGGAAGTGCGGATTACCGCCCCCTCAAAGTGATTTGAATCGTTAATTCCATATGTGGGAGGTATAAAGGATGGAGTTAATGATATTATATATGATATTACACTGGAATTATAATATACCTTTATATAATTTTGATTTCATTCCATTAAATATGAAATAGAAATGAAAGTAGCATTCATGCGTACGTACGGTTTACCGTCTCCATGAACGGTGCATTTCATTTCTTACCTCTAAATGTTATGTAATATTATAAATGAATGTATATACTGGATATGTATTATATATATGATATCTACACCATGAATATAATTCTAGATATAATGGATATTTTACCAAAAGAACAACTTGTAATTATAAGAAGTTTATTTTTGACTCTAGTACCAAAGATCGACAAAACGACCGTTATTAACTTAAATAATTAGATAATGGTCATAAATTCGTAATAAGTGATATAAAAGGAATAATGAACTTGAAAAATGTTCTTAATCAAGTATAAATTAACTATAGTTTATTATTCAGGAGATTAAAGAACGATCGAGTCAAGTCGGACATGAGGTAAGGGACTTCGTCTCAATCTCCTTTCATTGAGGCATATTTTATTTTATACACAACTTTATTTTATACGGTGTATAAACCCCTTTGACTTTTACTTTTATTAAAAAGGAATATTTTTGTACGAAGTGTTTTACTAAATGACAAAGGGAATGTTTTTGTCTTACGTATGCGGCGACAATGACTTCTCCTCCGCCGTGATCATTATTTGTGTTTCAGCTTCCTCTACAAGCCATAACTTTTTTTTAAATGAAAAATAAATACCATGATTTAATTTTCATTTATTTTGGTATTGAAAATGGTTTTTTATCAATGTGTTGTATTGATATCTTGTGATTGAAATGTGTAAATATTATTTTTCCTTGATGCACGTTTTATGTGATATGATTATGTTATGGTTTATGATATGTTTAAACCTTTTAATATAAGGAATGCAATGGACTTAATAAGTGATGGGTGGATCCCACTATAGCTCATGGATGCATCGGTAGGTCTAATGAGACAAACTAGTGTCTTGGAATGAGGCCTTCACAAAATCTTATTTGTAGTCTTGGCACGAGGCCTTGGCTACGTGGTTATGATAGTCTGGCATTATGCATTCCATCATTATGAAAGTGGTTATTGATATTGCATGTGATTATTCGACTATTAGAATATCCATGTGAATAAGTAAATTGAATTATTTCATTTTACTTTTTCCATATTATACTGAAGTTCATGTTTAAAGGTATTTTGTTTTAGTTATACATTGCCTTAAATGTTTTTGTTTATTTATGAAAGTTTAAGCTATATTGTTATCCTTACTGAGCATCTAAGATCACCCCTTTCTATGTTTTATTTTTCCCAAGATGTGAAGAAATATTTTATGACTGACCTGCAGGGATAGTATGAAGTGGATATGACTGTGGACTATGGAGACTATGTTATTGTAGTTTTTCACTTTATGATGTAATGTAACATTTATGATAGTATCTAGTGTTTTCAAGGCTACTAAACTAATCGGTATTTCGTGACTTGATATTTTGTGACCATGCCAATGTTACGTAATAATGCATTGACTTTGGGTAACTAGGGTCGGGGAATTACAGTTGGTGTCAGAGGTAGTTTAGTACTAACCTTGGAAGCTAGATTTAGAAAAACTCTGATTAGAGCACATAGCCCTAAGATAGACTTTGAGGATTAGTATAGAAGAACTTCCTAGAATTTTGGTATTGTAAAGATTTTGTGAGTTTTCCGAGCAATACATCCCTGTCTGGATACGAGCAGGTAGAGGCAGCTCTGGCATAGATGTACCTAGGGGAAAACCCTGAAAACACCGCTTTGATCTAGACTTGAACGGGAACAAGTGTACGATAACGGGCCTTGCTGCACTCTTGGTTACGACACTCCTGGGGGATATTCTTAGGATGATTCTCATTTTCTTTACAAACCATTATGAAGGGTTTATGAGTATATAATTCCTCAAAGAAAACATTTTTATGATTATAGATTATATCCATAAACTGTTCAATTTATGTTAAGTGTTTTACAAGTATGGAATTATGTATTTTTATTCATAAACTGATCTAGTTTATGCCATTGTTTAGAAATGGTACCTAGTGGAAGGAATGGAAACCATATAAATGCACGTACTCCATGTAAGGATTGCCCTACTGCTCAGGATAATTATAATGGAGCTGGTTATACAACTGGTGCTGATCAGCTTATCACCATACTGGGACAACTCGCTCAGGTTATAAATAATAACCTTACTCGTATGGAGCACCCTGATCCGCAACATGGAGGATCAATGTTAGACTGCTTCATGAGGTAACAACCTCCAACATTCAATGGGAGTACAAATACATTAGTAGCTAAGCAATGGATAAATTCCTTAGAGAAAATATTCCAGGCTTTAGGGAGTAGTTAAAGGGAAAAGGTTATCATGGTAGTTTACCACTTCACTGGAGATGTTGATCAATGGTGGTCATTGATTCAAAATACAAAGGAAGATGAAGAAGTGTCAAGTATGGAATGGAGAGTGTTCAAAGAGATTTTCTTAGAAAAATACTTTCCTCATGACCATTGAGAAGATATGGAAAGGGAATTTTTGAGTCTGAGGCAAAAGGAGGATGAAAATGTCACAATGTATGAGTCTAACTTTACAAGGTTAGCGAGGCATGCTGCGGATTATATATGTAAATCAAGAATTAAGATTGATCATTTCATTGATGGGTTAAAACCATTTCTCCATCGAGAATTAGTATAACAATCTTTCTCAACATATGAAGATATAGTATCATGTTCTATAAAGACCAAAAAGTAATTCTCTAAATCTTATGACAGTAAAGTAAAGCAAGATAAGAAGAGAATGGTGGAACAAGAGAAAGATAAAGGGAAAAAGGGAAAGAAGTATTTTCCATTATGTGATAATTGTGGGAAGAATCACCTCGGTACTTGCCTAAAAGGAATGGGAGTTTGTTATAAATGTGGAGAAAAAGGTCACCAGGCTTGTGATTGCAAGGGAAAGAAAGAGTCTGTCAATGTTGAATGCTATAATTGTAGGGAAATGGGGCATTATGAAAATGAATGTCCTAACCATCAGGGAAACTTACCTCAGAAAAGGCCAAGGGATCAAGGCAAATCTTATTCTGTTACTACAGTTGAATTAGAATAATTATTGTATTTGTGTTTTTGGACTCAAGAACTATATTATGGTTATAAGAATAATGTGATATATATAAGGATTGTACTACAGTACTTGTTGTTTTCATTAAGGTTTTAATAGGATGAGGGTAATAATATTTTCAGTATGTGACAATAAGATAATCTTTACTTTGTTTGTGGAATCTGATGTTACAATTGATTTTGGAATTTAAATACCTTTTAAAGGGAGTCTAGACACAGGTATTTTGGATAACTATAAAGGCTGGAATAGATTAAGTTGAACTTTGGATAGTATTTTTTAAGGTTGAAACCTTTCTGAAGATTATTTTTGGAATATTATAATACTATAGTTTTAGGAAAAGGACAACCTGCAGGTTGGGGGATAACCCGTCGCGTTGGACAAAGCTGCAGGAATCGAACCCACAATCATAGTGCAACAGACCTTTATTACCTACCACTAGCCTATAGGAAGTCCTTGGTTATTAAAAAATAGTTTTCCTAATCTAAATGGTATGTGTTAATATTTTGAACGTTGTACAATTAGGATAAATATAATATTTTGGAGTTCTATTATCTTTTTGAGTGAAAGATGAGTTTGTGGTAGAAATTAGTTAAAGGTTGAAACTCTACTTGTCAAGCATATATATCTATATACCTATCTCTTATTCTATGAAGAAATTAATTCTTAAACTTTAGGAAAGGGATATTAAAACAAAAAATGTGTTATCCTAATACCTTATGTTTTGTTGAACTGGTGATATTTTAAATCAACATAGATTGAAGGCTTTGAGGCCCTCAATTTTACACTTGTTTGTGATTGATGACCTCAATCACTCCCTACAAATAGTTATGTTTTTTCTCCAATTATATGTCTCTAATTACCACCAATGTTCTCCTAATCGAGATCATAATTTGGGGGTGACTTTTTCATTTCTCTTTCCCTCTTATTAAGGCTAAATTTTATTAACCTTATTTCTGATGTGGGTTTTCCACAAAGGTATTTTATATTTTCATCCTTTTATTTTAGAAGAACATTTTCAAATTGTGAGGACGCAAATTATTGAAGGATGGGATAATGTAATAACCCAAGCTTCCACGGTACGCTTCTCATTCAATAATGCAATAGCTTATATTGTACGCAAGTTCGAGATTCTAACACACCGCGATCAATCAAAGTAGCCGTTATGAATATTAATAGCCACTTCTTAAAATTATATAAATTTTATATTTCAAAATGGACTTCATTTTTGGATTCGGAATATTGAAATTATCCTATGTTGAAATTTTGGTATTTTTCTGGGAACTTCCAATTTTTGATGAATAGTTAAAAAATACTTAAAAACAACTTTTTTAATCAAAATAATTTATTGTGATAAATTATACTATTGAGTTGTTTTAAAGTATAATCATAATATAATTTTATCATTTTATCCAATGGTGGTCATTATAATTAATTTCACTTTGAAATTGGACATAAACAATTGTCAATCTTTTGATTGATATTGTTTCTTAAAAACACGCTATTTGTTTTGACAGTGGGAATTAATTATAAAAATAATTAATTAAACTTATATGTCTGGAATTTTTTAAAATAAACATCATTTTTTAATTCTGAATATAAATTATATCTTAGGGTGAATTTTTGGTATTTTTCTGAAAAACTTCAATTTTTGATGAATAGTGAAACCACTAAGTGGTAGTTAAAAAACTAATTTTCCATTTAAATGAAACTTTAACACGTCTGTGAATTGAATTTCAAAAATAATACATACATGGTTGTCATTAGTAAGTAAAATTTGGTTCAATGGGATGAAAATAATTTTTGGTGAATAGTAACTTTTAAGTTTTATTAATCGCGATTAAAGGTAATTAGTGTAATTTAAAGTAAATATAAAGTTATAATAATATGAAATTACCTTTACACTTGTACTACCCTTATTGGATGAGTCATGGCTGACCAAGACAATCCATGGGTCAACTTTTGGACCCCATGGATCCACTTGGGTAATAAAATGACATTAATAACGTTTTATTTAAAGTAAAAATAAAATTGTCACAAACATGTGTTATTTTACTAAAACAATTATTACATGGGGTTATATAAGTTAACTTTTAGACTATAATTATTAATTGGAAAGATAAAGATATTTCCTACATCATGGTATTTTTTATAATTTTTAAACATTAAATAAATAAATTTATTTATGACACCATGATGATGCAGTGATTACCTCATTAATGAATGATTTAAATAAAATGAAAAGATAAGGTAAAATATAAGACTTATACTTGTCTAAAGCCTATTTGATGGGTTTATTTTGAACCCTTATCACCTTATCCTCTAAATATATCATTGTGGGACCTTTAAAATCCGAAAATCATTTCATAATAATGTAACATTTCATGACTTTCCAAGAGTGCCCCTCCTCTCCTCTTATAAAAGGCCCCCACATCTACCACCTTATTCACACCTTCAAAGCCATTTGGATCGACCAAAATCTACCCAAATACTCTCTCAACTTTACTCTCTTACTCCTAGAATCCTCAATTTGGGCATAATTATTCCCAAGGAAGCCTTTGGCTCAAATCAAAAAGAGTTACCCGATTTTAAGGTAATGTCTTCTATTATGTTATTTTGTTTTATTTTTCTTCTCCAACCCCATAAACTCTTTTTATTCCTTTATTTTGTAACAAAACCAGTATATTAAATATTCTAGGATTTTTTTATGAGAATTATTTTATTTAAACTTACACACAACTTCGTCTAATGGTTAAATAACATACTGTTTCTTTGGGTGGCGAATTACTGCCTCACGAAACAATGATTGTTCAATCTTCTTTTAACACCTCTCATGGTGGAAATTAAGATGTCACTATATTTATATAAGATATATATTGTGTTTATGTTTTACTTATGCTTCTGTATTTTTCATTTATGCCATACCTTTATGATTTCCATTATGGGTAAACATGATAATTTCATTTTAGGAAGTGCGGATTACCGCCCCCTCAAAGTGATTTGAATCGTTAATGCCATATGTGGGATGTATAAAGGATGGAGTTAATGATATTATATATGATATTATACTGGAATTATAATATACCTATATATAATTTTGATTTAATTCCATTAAATATGAAATAGAAATGGAAGTAGCATTCATGCGTACGTACGGCTTACCGTCTCCATGAACGGTGCATTTCATTTATTACCTATAAATGTTATGTAATATTATAAATGAATTTATATACTGGATATATATGATATATATGATATCTCCATCATGAATATAATTCTGGATATAATGGATATTTTACCACAAGAACAACTTGTAATTATAAGAAGTTTATTTTTGACTCAAGTACCAAAAGATCGACAAAACGACCGTTATTAACTTAAATAATTACATAATGTTCATAACATGGTAATAAGTGATATAAAAGGAATCATGAACTCGAAAAATGTTCTTATGCAAGTATAAATTAACTATAGTTTATTATTCAAGAGATTAAATAATGATCGAGTCAAGTCTGACATGAGGTAAGGGACTTCGTCTCAATCTCCTTTCATTGAGGCATATTTTATTTTATACACAACTTTCTTTTTTACGGTGTTTAAACCCCTTTGACTTTTAATTTTATTCAAAAGGAATATTTTTGTATGAATCATTTTACTAAACGAAAAAAGGAATATTTTTGTCTTACGTATGCAGCGACAACGACTTCTCTGCCGTCGTGACCATTATTTGTGTTTCGGCTTCCTCTACAAGCCATAAATTTTTTTAAAATGAAAAATAAATTACATGTTTTAATTTTCTTTTATTTTGGTATTGAAAATGGATTTATATCAATGTGTTGTATTGATATCTTGTGATTGAAATGTGGAAATGTTATGTTTCCTTTATGCATGTTTTATGTGATACGATTATGTTATGGTTTATGATATGTTTAAACCTTTTCATATAAGGAATGCATTGGACTTAATAAGTGACGGGTGGATCCCGCTATAGCTCCTCGATGCATTGATAGGTCTCATGAGAAAAACTAGTGTCTTGGCATGAGGCCTTGACAAAATCTTATTTTTAGTCTTGGCACGAGGCCTTGGATACGTGGTTATGATAGTATGGCGTTATGCATGCCATCATTATGAAAGTGGTTATTAATATTGCGTGTGATTATTTGACTAGAAGAATATCCATGTGAATAAGTAAATGGAATTATTTCATTTTACTTTTGCCATATTTTTCTGAAGTTAAATTTTAAAAGGATTTTATTTTAGTTATACATTGCCTTAAATGTTTATGTTTATTTATGAAAGTTTAAGATATATTGTTATCCTTATTGAGCATCTGAGCTCACCCCTTTCTATGTTTTATTTTTCCCAGTATGTGATGAAATATATTTTGACAGACCTGCAGGGATAGTCTAAAGGGGATATGAGTGTGGACTATGGAGACTATGTTATTGTATTTTTTCACTTTATGATGTAATGTAAAATTTATGATAGTATCTAGTGTTTCCAAGGCTACTAAACTAATCGGTATTTTGAGACTTGATCTTTTGTGATCATACCAATGTTACATAATAATGCATCGACTCTGGGTAACTAGGGTCGGGGCGTTACATGTATAGTCTGCTCGGTCTATCCGTCTGTCTGCGGGTGATAAGCTGTGCTAAAAAGTACCTGATACCCAAGGCCTTCTGTAAACCCTTCCAGAACCGAGATGTAAAATGAGGATTCTGTCTGAGACAACAGAATGAGGTGCTCTGTGAAAGCGCACTATTTCATTGACATGCAGTCTTCCCAAGTCATCAACCGTGAAGGTCTCTTGGATAGGTAAGAAATGTGTGACCATCATCAAACGGTCGATGATAACCCATATTGCATCATTGCCATGAGGTGACCTGGGTAAACTGGTCACAAATTCCATAGAAACATCATCCCATTTCCACTCCGTAATAGAAAACGGTTGCAAAAGCCCTGTCGGACACTGATGTTCCACCTTCACCTGCTGACAGGTGGAACAACACATGATAAAACCGATTATCTCCCGCTTCATGTTAGGCCACCAGTACTATCATCACAAATCACGATACATTTTATTGATTCCTAGGTGAACTTCCCATGATGAGGCATGGAAATACATCATCATCTCCTCTCTGATGTCTACTGGGACCCATACACGCCCACAGAACAATAAAGTATCACCTTCATCCACAATTTCATTTAATATCAATTTCATTTACACAATTTAATATCAATTTCATTTACACAGTTTCATTGAATTTATAAATATCTATACTTGTATCAAATCCCAAGTCCCCCGTGTAAGCACATGTATCCAAGGATGCATAAACAGGAAATTCAACAAGTATAAAGGAAAGACTAAATCTAAGCTTGTTCTTTATCTTGGAAGACACATCATAAAGTCATTTCATTCGTAATTTAATTTATAACCTAAGTCCACCATGAAATTCCAATGTTGGAATTCTAGTATCACTCTCGTGTATTATCAATCAACACCCTAAAATCCCTCCCCTAGCGAACCTCTCAAGAACCCGGTATCACTCTAGGTGTAGTATAACATCCATACCATATGAGTCCATCCTTGGTGGTCCTCTAAGGAAGCCCCAAGTATCACTCATGAAATATAATTGATTACCTTTGATTCTATCCTCAGAAATACATTTGAATTACAAGTGTCACTCAGCATATAACAAGGTTCAAGCCAATTGAATCCATCAGTGGCATTCTAATATGAATCCACAAATCACCCAAGGAATAAAGATCAATATCCAAATGGTTCTTTCCATGGAATTCTAATATAAATCCATGTATAACATAATTCTATTAGAAATTTAACCAATTGAATTTCTTTTAATCAATTCATTTAATATGTTAAGGTTAAAACCAAGAGCATCAATTTAATTATCCACTCAATAGGTGACTCAGGACAAAATCCAACCTCATAAGGCCTGGTATTTCAATTACTTGCGTGGGAAAATTCTTATATAAAATATTCTCAAGGTTAAATAAACTATTACATTTCTTTATCATCAATTAACTCACATGTGAAAATCAACATTTAGAGTAATTTAATCCAAATCAACCATTACATGGTGTGTCTTATATTTAACTCACAATGGTATATAAATATTAAGAGAAACTCAAGATTAATCAAGAAATTTCATGGTATGGCCAAGATTATAAGGATTTCCTATCAATTACTCACGTGATCATTTTAATATAAAAATATTAAACTTCATAATAAACCTATTAAAATACATTAAAATCATTTAACTCAAATGGGAAAATCACTTTAAGGCAATATAAACATAAAATGAAACTCAAGATTTAACAATCTAAGAAAAGAAAAGGGCCAAGGGTAATTCTCACTCATCCCTTCCCATTTAATCATTTAAATTAAAATTTAAAACTTAAATCAATTCATAAATTTTATTTACACATAAATTCTCATGTGATATCCAAGGAAAAGGGGTAAAAGGTACACCTCATATGCATCCAAGTCTAAAATCCATCAAAGGTCCATTTAATAATTAACACACCCAAGGGGTAGGTATAGATCAAGGTGTATAACCTATAAATATGCATTAATGATCCTAATTAATTGAATAGGATATACCAATACATTATAGAATTAAATTTCATTTAATTAAAATCTTGAAAAATGGGCGCATGACAAAACGTCATATACAAATAGCACAACATTAAGTGAAAGGCATGATACCACCAACCATTGGTCTGTAGTTAATAGATTGTCCATTATCAACCCCTAATTTTACTTCTCTTGGAATAAATAAGAAGAGGGGATAAACAACCTAATATTAGGAAAAATCATATTGCACCTAAATAGCACAACCAATATCCAGAATAGCAGATAATGTCTAAAAAGTAATCAAGGTCTTTCCGTTATGGATCTAACAAGATAAATGGTCATTGAATCGGAGATCAAATGGAATATTTATCTGTATTCCTAGAATATCCAAAGTTTAGAGCATCAAAGGGAGATCTATGGCATCCCTCCTTTTTATAACATAAACATTCATTTCATTACACATAACTGAGGATCTTTAAGGTCTAGTGTCTTGGAAACCAGGAACATAAAACATGAAAACAACATAAAGAATTCTTCTTAAACACTTGAAAGTATTCTCCTTAAGTTCATCCTAGGTTCATTACCGCATCTCATAACCTAGGGACATACATCACAAGAAAGGGTGAGCAGAAGGCCCAGTAAGGGAAACAAGAGGAACATTTTACATGTGAACTTGATATACTTCAATAAGGACATGAAAAGAACTTTAAGGCATGAGAAAGAAATCATGAGGCATTTCATAATAAAAATAACATTTTTCATAACTTGAAGATGTGGCTACATAATTTAACATATACAATCATGAACATATCACCAAGGTCCATCCCCAAGGTGTCATTTGAAAATTACCAAGGTTATTCACCAAGGTATCGTGAAAATTCTAATCTCTAGTGGTTACAACATTACCCAATGCATTGGAGCGCTATCAGGGCGCAACATTAAATTTGCCTTTATTATCATGTGATCCACATATATAATCATCAAACATTTCATAAATAACCCATATAGCATAAAATAAATGGGTTTCATTTCATAATCATAACGTTTTAAAAACTGCTTTAAAGACATGATCTTTACGTCACTTTAAACCCACGGAAAGGGAAAGAGGGTCTCATGTATGTAAATACAAGAATTCAAAATAGAACATTTTGATATATATGTGAATACCCTTGTAGAAATAAGAGCTTTGAGTATTCACTTTATAACATAAAATAATTTTGAGAAAAGAGAGAGGCATTTTGAGATGAAAATTCTGCAGCATAACGGCTATGTTACAAGGTTTGAGAAAACATTGAAAAGAGAGGGGACATGGGTCACCCACTCATAAATGATCCATAAAACAATAGGGGGAAAAAATATAAGGGATTTAAGAACATGGTAATGAAATTTGAAAGATATACCATATGAAATGAAAAACATGGAAGTGAGACAAAACAAGATTTCTCTTATGAAAATTCGGCAGCCTAACGGCGTCACTTAACTTCAAAGAAAATGATTTGACAAGATCAAATAGGGTCCCTCATCATATGATCATAAGAGATCAGTATGATAGATATAGAGATCATACCCCATCATAAAAAAAGGAACTTGAAAGACTTGACATGAAAATCAAACTTGAAAAATGAGAAGGGTGAAAGAATCCCTTAAAAATTCGGCAGCCTAACGGCGTCACTTAAACATTCATAAAACGAAATGATGAGAGTAAGAGGGGATCTATCATCATATAAACATGAAAAGGAAAGTAAGAGGAATATAAAATAACATCCTCTCACATAAGAACATGGAGCATAAAAGGAATGACATAAAAAGGATTACATGAAAAGAAAGAGAGAGGTCGGATCCCTTACCTTAAAACGTGACTCTTGAAACTCAAAGGTTTGGACCTTGAGGGCTTGGGGGCACCTTGGGAGGACTCCTTTGGAGGTAAGGAGACCATAACTTTGTTGGGGGAGATTTGGGAGTGAAAACTAAAGGAGGAAAGGGTGGGTATTTATAGGGAAAGTGAGGGGACAAGACATTAATGGCCAAGGGACACCTCACAAGTGCTTTTCTCAAACCCATGTGCTCTCTCATGACATTTTCCATAAAGTTAGGCCACATGGGGCCCCCAAAACAATAATTCATCACCCTTGGCCGGAAAACCCTTAAAAAAACTAATGACATCATCATGACATAGTTATGATGTCATTAAACATACCGAAACCCTAAAACTATATTTTTACTATTCACTGAAAATTCAACTTTCTCAGAAAAATACCAAAATTTCACCTTAACCAATTATAGATGCTCTAAGTACATTTATGAACTCCATTTTATAAAAATAATTTTCTAAATATTTTTAATTTAATTTTTAAATAAAATCACTATTCATCGAAGATTCATTTTTTTCAGAAAAATCCCCAAAAATTACCATACCACAATATCGATGATCTGAGTTCAAAAATAAAGTCATCTTTATAAAAATAATTTTCTAATCATTTTTAATTAAATTTTTAATTAAAAAAAACTATTCACCTGAAAAAACTAATACTTGATTAATCATTTATGAAACCGTTATTTACCCATTTTATTGAATCACATTACTTAATCTAGGTGTCTAAATTATATTAAAACTTTCTTTGAGTGAAATTACTAATCCATTTGGTCACATTACTAATCCTAAGCGTAAAATCACTATTCATAATTTACTATTCATCAAAATTTAAGTTGATCTTATTAGACTCCAAATTTTTTACTGAACACTTTTGTAGAAGACCATTTTTTGAAAATCATTACACATCATTAGTTTTTTAGGGTTTTCATAAATATTTTAAAATATCCTTTTTTTCCAAAATTCATCAATAAAATACATCCTAAAATTATCCGGACAAAAGAAATTCCTCAAACATCACTAAAGGAAGAGATCTCAAATTATTCACCCGAAAGGATTACACAAGGAAACTAGGGTCTCGTCACATAGCCCCTTATAACACCAGCATAAGACCTAAGTGTAAGGTGTGCTATGGTGAGAGAATCTGAGGGAGGCTCAGATAACATTGCCCTAGTAGTAATCTCTACTAACTTGAACTTCTCCCGTAGGCGTTTCCATTCAAGCTTGACATGCTGGAGTTCGGCTTGGGCTTGGTCCAAAGCGAAGCCCACAGATGGTACCTCCTTCCCAAGCTCCGATAAGTGGGCTTCATAAGGGTCGAGTCTACTGGATGAAGCCATCGACTCTTCTTTCTGCATTAACCATTAACATGTTATTAAATCATTAAGAGTAAGTTAATATACTACTCAAAAAGATTGGTTCGTTACATTCTTCCCCCCTTAAGAAATTTCGTCCTCGAAATTTATTCTTGAGGCCTAGTCGAAAAGGTGAGGGTACTTTTGCTTCATTGTTTCCTCAGGCTCCCAAGTCGCTTCTTCATATTTATGATTCCTCCACAACACTTTCACAAGGTGGGTAGTCTTGTTTCGTAGGACCTTGTCTCAACGGTCCAAGATCTCCACTGGATTCTCCTCATAAGATAGGTCATTTTCCAGTTGTACCACCTATGGGTTCAGTACATGCGAAGGGTCGGGTATGTACTTCCTCAAGAGAGATACATGGAAGACATCATGAACTTGAGCTAGGTTCAGTGGAAGTGCTAGACGATAGGCCACTACTCCTATGCGATCAAGGATTTCATAGGGTCCAATGTACCTAGGGTTGAGCTTCCCTTTCTTCCCAAACCACATGACTCTCTTCCATGGAGAAATTCGAAGGAAGACTTTGTCACCAACACCAAAATTCAAGTCCCTTCGACGATTGTCAGCATAGCTCTTCTGCCGACTCTGAGCATCCTTTATGTGTTGTTGGATGGCATGAACATGTTCTATCATTTCTTGCACAAAATCAGGCCCAAGAAGCTTTCTCTCACCAGTTTCATCCCAACAAGTAGGAGTTCTACATCGCTTTCCATATAGAGCTTCATAGCGTGCCATCTGAATACTCGAATGGAAGCTGTTGTTGTAGGAAAACTCAACTAATGGGAGGTGTTGATCCCATCCACCTTTAAATTCCATTGAGCATAATTTCAGCATGTCTTCGAGTGTCTGAATAGTCTTTTCAGATTGGCCATCAGTTTGAGGATGATAGTCCGTACTAAAATTCAATTCAGTATTCAGAGCATGTTGAAGACTTCCCCAGAATTTTGATGTGAATCTTGGGTCACGATCAGATACGATGGATAGTGGTACCCCATGCAGCCTTACCACTTCCTTCACGTATATCTTGGCAAGATGATCCAGAGATAAATCTTCCCGAATAGAGATAAAATGGGCTGTCCTGGTGAGACAGTCCACAATAACCCATATCGCATTGTTTCCTTTGGATGTTTTCGGGAGACCAGTTACAAAGTCCATAGTGATATTATCCCACTTCCATACTGGTATGGGTAGCGGTTGTAATACCCCCTTAGGAAGTTGTCGTTCTACCTTTACTTGCTGACACACCAGGCACCTTGTAGTGTAATCAGCAATCTCCCTCTTCATGTTATCCCACCAATAATGATCACGAAGGTCTCTATACATCTTAGTGCTTCCCGGATGTATAGAGAAAGTAGAGCTATGAGCTTCATCCATCAGTTCTTTCTTTATCTCCGGAATAGATGGAACATATAGTCTTGTACGAAATTTCAATACACCTTCTTGATCAATATTGAAATCAGGGAACTTCCCATCCTTTACAGCCTCGAACTTCTCCTACAGCAAAGGATCTTCTTTTTGATCCTTCTTGATCTTCTATAGTAATGAAGGTTGAGAAATCATTTGGGATAGGGTTGATGATGTCCCTTTCCTTATAATTCCCATGTCCAGTTTTACTAGATCTTTAATCAAGGGATCTCCTAAGATCCTCATTGTTTCCAGAACAACAGGATATTTCCTGCTTAATGCATCCGCGACTTTGTTTTCTCTTCCAGGGTGATAATGAATTGAACAATCATAGTCTTTAATAAGCTCCAACCATCTCTTTTGTCTCATTTTCAATTCTTTCTATCTGAAAATATACTTTAGACTTTGGTGGTCAGTGTATATATCACATTTCTCCCCATAAAGATAGTGCCTCCATATCTTTAGAGCAAAAACAACTGCCGCCAGCTCTAGATCATGCGTAGGATAATTCTGCTCATGAATCTTCAACTGTCGAGATGCATAAGCAATTACCTTGTCATTTTTCATGAGGACGCACCCAAGCCCTTTCAGAGATGCATCGCTAAAAATAAAGAATCCTTCTCCGATAGAGGGTAGTGTTAACACAGGTGCAGTAACCAATCTCTTCTTCAGCTCTTGGAAACATTCCTCACATTCCTTTGTCCAGATGAACTTAACCCCTTTTCGAGTCAACTTGGTTAGTGGATTAGAAAGCCGTGAAAAGTTTTTCACAAACCTCCTATAATATCCCGCTAAACCAAGGAAACTACGAATCTCAGTTACTGTTGTGGGTTGAGGCCACTCCTCCACAACCATTGTCTTTGCAGGGTCAACCGAGATTCCTTCATTGGTTACGATGTGCCCCAAGAAAGCCACATGTTGTAACCAAAACTCACACTTGCTGAACTTTCCAAAGAGCCTCTCCTTCCATAGAGTTTTCAAAATAACCCTCATATGATCTTCATGCTCCTCACGACTTTTTGAATATATCAAAATATCATCAATAAAAACTACCACAAAGTTATCAAGGTAGTCCTTAAAGACTCTATTCATCAAATCCATGAAAATAGCAGGAGCATTAGTCAATCCTAAAGGCATAACAGTAAACTCATAATGCCCATATCTTGATCGGAAGGCAG
Source organism: Viscum album (assembly GCA_963277665.1). Lineage (NCBI taxonomy): Eukaryota > Viridiplantae > Streptophyta > Magnoliopsida > Santalales > Viscaceae > Viscum > Viscum album. The sequence continues at coordinate 1,628,637,361 of OY728157.1, read as the reverse complement.
TCTTTTGAATATCTTTCTTCTTCACCCTCAGTTGATGATAACCAGATCGAAGGTCAATCTTAGAGAAGAATTGAGCCCCGCGAATTTGGTCAAATAAATCATCAATTCTTGGAAGAGGATATCTGTTCTTCACTGTGATCCCGTTTAGTTCTCTATAATCAATGCATAGCCGCATTGATACATCCTTCTTCTTCACAAAGAGAACTGGTGCTCCCCAAGGAGACACACTCGGTCGGATAAACCCCTTCTCCAACAAGTCTTGGAGTTGTTTCTTTAACTCTTCTAGCTCCACATTTGCCATTCTATATGGAGTCTTTGATATCGGTTGAGACCCAGGTACGAGTTCAATGGAGAACTCTACCTCTCTTTCTGGGGGAGGTCCAGGTAACTCCTCAGGAAATACATCCATGTATTCCTGAACAATCGGAACATCTTCTATTTGTATGCTCCCTTTTCCTTCTTCATCATCACCGATTAACTCCATAAATAAAGCTATAGGAGGTGCTTCTAGATAGGGATTAGTTCGGGATATCTCTCCTCGGAAGATAACTGTAGGTCGTTCATTCAAGACTACTGAGATTTCCTTACTTCTGCATTTGATCTTAGCATTATACTTTGAGAGCCAGTCTATCCCTAGTATAACGTCGAATTCCAACATGGAAATGACTACTAGATTTGCGATAAGATTGTGCTCACTAAGGTAAACACTAGAGTTTCTAAACACTGTTGATGCATGGATAATCCCACTTGGAGTCTTGACTGACAACTCTACCTCAAGCAATTCGGGGATTGATTCTATATTCTTTGAAAACTTCGATGAAATAAAGGAATGCGTAGAACCAGAATCAAATAAAGTACTTGCTAGCTTTGAGAGGACGACAAGAGTACCTACTACCACATCGTTCGTAACTTCAACTTCAGTTGTTGTGATAGCAAAAGCACGAACTTGCTCCCTTGGCCTTTGCTGAGGTTGATGGTGATTCCCCTCCACCGCCCTCGGATTTGGACATTGATTAGCAAAGTGACCAAGTTTTCCACACTTGAAGCATGTGACTTCGGGTAGGGCCAGGACCATCTTTCCTCTGTCGTTACTGTTTGGAAGTTGAGGCTTCACATCACTACGACAATTCCAAGAAATATGGCCTTCTTTTCCACACCTATAGCACTTACCACTTCCGATCAAGCATTTCCCCAAATGCTTCTTCCCACATTTATTGCATGTGGCATGTTGCATATGCTTTCCACCTCTTTCCTGATCAAAACTTCTTCCCAGGCTTGGTTCTAGAGTTCTCTTCTTCTCATTAGATTTGTGAGACCAATGTGTCTCCCCAAACTCTAGTTCAACTTTCATAGCACTTCGAACAATTTATTCATAGCTATCATAGTCCCTGTTGGCTAGATTCTTCCATAGATGAGGTCGTATTCCACCAAAGAATCTATCAATATTCCCATTAGGGTCCATGAAGAAGCTTGAGGTATAACGGGAAAGCCTTGTGAAGTTCATCTCGTAGGTTCCAACTGATTCATTCTCCTTTTGCTTCAGCTCGAGAAATTCTTTCTCCATTCTCGTTCTCATCGAACGAGGGAAATACTTATTAAAGAATATTCCCCGGAACTCTTCCCACTCCATAGCTTCCATCTCTCCTCGTGGCTTCTTGTTCTTGATCAGTGACCACCACTGATCAGCTTCTCCCTCTAGGCGGTAAACAGCAAGGGTGACTTTTTCTTGTTCCGAACAATGAAGTACAGAAAAGATCTTTTCAATGGAACTTATCCATTGTTCCGCAACCAATGGGTCAGTAGATCCACTGAATGTCGGCGGTCATTGACGCATAAAGGACTCAACAGAAAGTTGTTCCCTTCATGGTGAGATCGGCCTCTCAGCTTGATTCAAGTTATTACTCATAACTTGAGTCAGTTGGTTCATCATTCGCATGAATGTTTCCATTCCGGCTTCCATCGGAGGGTCGTCAGCACATGGTGCATTGCGGTCACCATCGGCACGGTTCCTCCTATTTCCCGCCATTTTCTAAAATAATAAAACCTTAGTGAGAAACTTATTTCATCTATGAATCTTTTAACTAAGACTTCATGCTTAGACAATTACACTTTTCTATAATTCCTTCATAATGATTCATAAAAATCTTGTGATTAACCAAACATATCCCCCGGGAGTGTCGTAACCAAGAGTGCATCAAGGCCCGTTATCGTGCACCAGTTCCCGTTCGAGTCTAGCTCAAAGCGGTGTTTTCGGGTTTTACCCCTATGTACATTTGTGCCAGAGCCGCCTCTACCTGCTCGTATCCAGACAGGGATGTATTTGTTTGATAAACCACTTACTCAATACTTACCAAAATACCAGGAAGTTTTCCTATATTTAAACTTTTCTATAGGGTTCTTCCTAAATTTTTTATATCCTAATTTCCACAAATAACTAAACCATCCTTTGATACCAACTATGGTATCCCGCCTTTTTATAACATAAACATTCATTTCATTACACATAACTGAGGATGTTTAAGGTCTAGTGTCTTGGAAACCAGGAAAATAAAACATGTAAACAACATAAAGCATTCTTCTTAAACACTTGAAAGTCTTCTCCTTAATTTCATCCTAGGTTCATTACCGCATCTCATAACCTGGGGACATACATCACAAGAAAGGGTGAGCAGAAGGCCCAGTAAGGGAAAAAAGAGGAACATTTTACATGTGAACTTGATATACTTCAATAAGGACATGAAAAGAACTTTAAGGCATGAGAAAGAAATCATGAGGAATTTCATAATAAAAATAACATTTTTCATAACTTGAAGATGTGGCTACATCATTTAACATAGACAATCATGAACATATCACCAAGGTCCATCCCCAAGGTGTCATTTGAAAATTACCAAGGTTATTCACCAAGGTATCGTGAAAATTGTAATCTCTAGTGGTTACATCATTACCCAATGCATTGGAGCGCTATCAGGGCGCACCCTTAAATTTGACTTTATTATCATGTGAGCCACATATATCATCATCAAACATTTCATAAATAACCCATATAGCATAAAATAAATGGGTTTCATTTCATAATCATAACGTTTTAAAAACTGCTTTAAAGACATGATCATTACGTCACTTTAAACCCACGGAAAGGGAAAGAGGGTCTCATGTATGTAAATCCCAGAATTAAAAATAGAACATTTTGATATATATGTGAATACCCTTATAGAAATAAGAGCTTTTAGTATTCACTTTATAACATAAAATAATTTTGAGAAAAGAGATAGGCATTTTGAGATGAAAATTCTGCAGCATAACGGCTATGATACAAGGTTTTAGAAAACATTGAAAAGAGAGGGGACATGGGTCACCCACTCATAAATGATACATAAAACAGTAGGGGGAAAGAATATAAGGGATTTAATAACATGGTAATGAAATTTTAAAGATATACCATATGAAATGAAAAACATGGAAGTGAGACAAAACAAGATTTCTCTTATGAAAATTCGGCAGCCTAACGGAGTCACTTAACTTCAAAGAAAATGATTTGACAAGATCAAATAGGGTCCCTCATAATATGATCATAAGAGATCAGTATGATAGATATAGAGATCATACCCCATCAAAAAAAAGGATCTTGAAAGACTTGACATGAAAATCAAACTTGAAAAATGAGAAGGGTGAAAGAATCCCTTAAAAATTCGGCAGCCTAACGGCGTCACTTAAACATTCATAAAACGAAATGATGAGAGTAAGAGGGGATCTCTCATCATATAAACATGAAAAGGGCAGTAAGAGGAATATAAAATAACATCCTCTCACATAAGAACATGGAGCATAAAAGGAATGACATAAAAAGGATTACATGAAAAGAAAGAGAGAGGTCGGATCCCTTACCTTAAAACGTGACTCTTGAAACTCAAAGGTTTGGACCTTGAGGGCTTGGGGGCACCTTGGGAGGACTCCTTGGGAGGTAAGAAGACCAGAACTTCATTGGGGGAGAGTTTAGAGTGAAAACTAAAGGAGGAAAGGGTGGGTATTTATAGGGAAAGTGAGGGGACAAGGCATTAATGGCCAAGGGACACCTCACAAGTGCTTTTCTCAAACCCATGTGCTCTCTCATGATATTTTCCATAAAGTTAGGTCACATGGGGCCCCCAAAACAATAATTCATCACCCTTGTCCGGACAACCCTTAAAAAAACTCATGACATCATCATGACACAGTTATGATGTCATTAAACATACCGAAACCCTAAAACTGTATTTTTACTATTCACTGAAAATTCAACTTTCTCAGAAAAATACCAAAATTTCACCTTAACCAATTATCGATGCTCTAAGTACATTTATGAACTCCATTTTATAAAAATAATTTTCTAAATATTTTTAATTTAATTTTTAAATAAAAGCACTATTCATCGAAAATTCATTTTTTTCAGAAAAATCCCCAAAAATTACCATACCACAATATCGATGCTCTGAGTTCAAAAATAAAGTCATCTTTATAAAAATAATTTTCTAATCATTTTTAATTAAATTTTTAATTAAAAACACTATTCACCTGAAAAAACTAATACTTGATTAATCATTTATGAAACTGTTATTTACCCATTTTATTGAATCACATTACTTAATATGGGTGTCTAAATTACATTAAAACTTTCTCTGAGTGAAATTACTAATCCATTTGGTCACATTACAAATCCTAAGCGTAAAATCACTATTCATAATTTACTATTCATCAAAATTTAAGTTGATCTTATTAGACTCCAAATTCCTTACTGAACACTTTTTTAGAAGACCATTTTTTGAAAATCATTACACATCATTAGTTATTTAGGGTTTTCATAAATATTTTAAAATATCCTTTTTTCCAAAATTCATCAATAAAATACATCCTAAAATTATCCGGAAAAAAGAAATTCCTCAAACATCACTAAAGGAAGAGATCTCAAATTATTCACCCGAAAGGATTACACAAGGAAACTAGGGTCTCGTCACATAGCCCCTTATAACACTGGCATAAGACCTAAGTGTAAGGTATGCTATGGTGAGATAATCTGAGGGAGGCTCAGATAACATTTCCCTAGTAGTAATCTCTACTAACTTGAACTTCTCCCGTAGGCGTTTCCATTCAAGCTTGACATGCTGGAGTTTGGCTTGGGCTTGGTCCAAAGCAAAGCCCACAGATGGTACCTCCTTCCCAAGCTCTGATAAGTGGGCTTCATAAGGGTCGAGTCTACTGGATGAAGCTATCAACTCCTCTTTCTGCATTAACCATTAACATGTTATTAAATCATTAAGAGTAAGTTAATATACTACTCAAAAATATTGGGTCGTTGCAAGATCCTTGTTGTGTGTTGTGTGAAATACCATCAAATTTTGTTTTAAAATATTTTTAATTTAATAGAAAAATATAGAATTCCCAAAAATAGTTGGGTTGCACAGTTTATACAGATGGATTTCCAAAACATGCACAAATCATGCACAGGAACCTGTATTACAAGGGAATAGTGCATGGTTTACCCACACTATTTACTAACTATCCACAAACCATGTGAAGATTTACTATCAAATTCTGCAAAAATTATAGACTGGGTGGCACGTCCATGTGGCCCAACCTGCATGATTTGTACTAACCATGTGGCCTACTCTTTTCACCCAAAACTTGGTTTCTAAGATCCATATCATCCCTTGACACCCACGATAGCTAAATGATCTCAACAGGTATCCACATTAGGCCACATTTAAAAATTTAAATAAAGAATTTAGGGAAAATAAAAAATCTATACCTCAAAGAAGAATCATATTCTTACAGTATTTATGTGATTAAAGTACAGAGGTGTTTTATTTTTTAGTTCAATTTGAGAAGTCATTTTACTTTATAGGAATCATTTTTTAGTTTTGAAATATTATGGTAGAATTGTACATTTTTTTGTTAGAATGGTTTAATGATTATTAGGAAATTTTGGGATTCAACCATACTAGAAGGAGGTGTCATGAATAAAATTTTGTTGTGGATGACATCGAGATCACAATGGGGGCTCACCAGGTACCTGGAGGTCTAGCGGGTAAAAAATGCCACAATGTCGGGTACCTGATAGGCCCAACATAAATTTTTAAATTAAAATGGTCTATTATTTCTTTATTTCTCATTTCATTTATTCAAATTGAGTGTTTTATCAATCATAACTTTCCCAGCCCTGATGAGAGATCCTCTTAAAGCTTCTCTATTCCTTCTTCTTCCTCCCTTTTTGGCCTCTTGATCTAATAGTTACTCATGGGGTTTTTTTACAATCCATATAATGTAATTCCTTCACTCTTGGCTCATCTATTACTATATTAATTTATTTTATGTCTCATTATATCTTGGATAGGGATTTCATATTGTGATTTAACTAAGCCATGGTCAAATGTAAACATGAAATACAAATTTCCTTTCTCTCATCTAAAAGAAGTCATATACAGTCATTTTCCCTCTCTAAAATTGTTTTTCATGTAAAATGATTTTAGTAAGGATTCTCCTTGATTTATTATAATTTTGATGTAGAATTTCATAATTAAATGGTTTTCTCAATAATTGTTTTTTTTATTATATGTGATCGAATGTATTTTTGTAGTTATTTTCCTAGGATTTCAATGGGTTTAGTCATTTTCCTATTATAGTTTTTTTTTATTTCAAGTTTATGGAATATTTACTAATGGTTGATAGGGGTTTTTTATTTTCATCAGAGCATGGTTAGAGGATTATTGGATTTTCAAATCTCACAAATGTATAGGTTAGGGTTTCACAACACTCTCTTGCATTTCAGGGTGATTCTTGTGATATTTTTTTCAACCGGTAGATCTAATATTTTTTAAAAATATTAAAAAATATTTTGTAATTATAAATTTGTGTTTTCTAAAGATATTTTTCAATTTTTAATGGAATACATTTCTTATAATTACAACTAACAATATGAAAATATATATATTATCAATTCTTTAAATGGATAATTCATATATTTTTCAAGAAAGAGTTTCCAAAAAGAATTAGTTATATTGTTAATATTAATTTATATAGATTGTTATAATTGGATCCCAATATAAAGTTAGTAAGAATGATTCATTTCTCTATTTTTAATGTTTCGTATACTGGGGAACCATATTTAATGTTTCTAGAAATTAACATGATTCTTTCAGATTTATTCATTCCTAGAGGTGTTATAATAATCCATGTAGGTACCATTACCAAAATGGTGATGATAAATTTATACACTCAAATTTCTACTCCTATAAATACAATATATCTTTTCCATTAAATATTGAATAATTTAACCATGTAATAATAATTTATTCATTTATAATCCTTAAACCTTTCATCAAAATAGATGTATTCTTATTACTATATCCCACCTGATTTATAATTAAATAATAAAAACATAAATATGGTTAGGATTTTCATCAGTGTCATAGTGAATGTGTGTCTAGTTGGTTGGAAATAATTGATCTAATATTTAAAAAAATAGTTTCTTAAAATAGTTTTTCACTTAAAAAATCCAATATTTTAAAGTAATTAATAAATAGAATTTCTCTTTAATATAATCATCTTTTTTGTGGATTATTCAAATTCCCATACCAGTTCACTATCTTTACAAAACCACTAATTACATTCAACAACATAAATTTTTATCCATTTTAAGAAAATAAGTATTTCAAATTCTAAAACCCTTAATTTTTATGAGATTGAATGATATTGGTTCTAGGGGAGAAATGGGAAATTTGAGTTCTTTTTAGGTGAAATTAGATTATACAGTGTGGTGCTTGTATTGTATTGCGGGGATCATGGATATGGCATGATTGGGGCACTGTATAATACCATCTAGTTTCATTGGTTCTTATTATATTAGTATAGTTTTTTCATGGAGGTTCAGGTGCATCGTAGAGGATGGAAGGTGGATTTTATAAAGTTATTCAAAAAAACTTACCCTTGTATTGTGGAAGGATATTGTGTGTACTATCATTATGTGGGACTAGAGTTCATTATGTAGTGTCGATCATTGAGTAGTGTTCCCTTCTTCTTGTTTGTAAGATCTCTTCATTTACAACATTATATATTATGGAAATTATTTTGACCAGGATCCACTGTGGTGTGGTAAAATTATGTACATCATAGTCCTTTCTGTTTTGGGACCCATTTTGGTGTATCCTCTTGTGTTTTTTCATGACACCTTATTTTCCTAGCTTAATTATAAATTCCTTTATCCCCTCAAACCCAATCTTCTCCCAGATTTTCATCTCAAACATTGGGTTAATCTAGGTCTTCTTCAAGAGTGCTTAAATCCCCAAAACTATTGGATTCATCCCCAATTATGTAGGATCAACTATTAATGATTCTAGAACCACTTCTATGATTATTTAGGATTTTTTATAAGGATCCTTAGCATGCTGGCTTGATCTTGCTAGAGAATGAACATAATTTGGATATCAATTATCGGAAAATATGGACATTTAAATCAACAAATTAAATGTATGAAGTTATTAAAATCTTGGGATATATTTTCAATTTCTTTTCATGTTTTTCTTGTGTATGTTCCTAGTATTGAGAACTTTTCTTGTTTATGGATCATTTATTTGATCTATTTATTCTTTTACTTTTTTATAATTTTATATACTATGGAATTTCATACTGAAATACATTTTTAGTTGTTATGTTATTCATCATAAGTTTTTTTGTTCATAGTCAATGGAATCTCAATTTTTTACTCAAATTGTAAATTCTTCATAACAAGATTACTTGAAACCTTAGAGGTAGAGTGTGGATGAAATTACTAATTGGTTATGTATCTAAATAGAATGTTTATTTATTTGGATTTTCATGAATAGGGGGATTCCATATCACCTTTGGAAGAGTTTCCATATATGCTGGTGTGATCTATCAATGGGGAATGTCCTTCAGTATGAGAAAGAGTCCATTATAGAGGCATGGAAAGTGTGTGCACCATCGTAGGAATGTAGGAAACCATGAGTCATAGGAAGAAATTCCATTTAAATGAGGGTATAGAGTTGTTACTTAAAGGTATAATATGCATTGTACTTAATGGTGGATAGAGATACTAGGAATTATCTAAATTAAAAGTAACAACTTATGACACTCTTCTAGCATATAGAAAAAAAAGGTATATCCAAGATTCATGGAATCTTTTTTATCACATGATCACTTAGTAAATTAACAGTCATATGATTTTCAGTGCATTTACTTTTCAATATTTTCATACATATCTATATACTTGTGAAGTTATTATAAATATGCATTGGTGGTGTCTTACTTTTTGTATAATCACACCCTATAAGGGAATCTTGGCGCACATGCTAACTGACTGAAAATTAATTTTTATAAATTCAATTGAAATAAGGAAGTACAAAAACCACCTAAATAGGAAAGCCTCAAGGGGGATGAAAATGATGTGGCCCAAGGGTATCCCCTACAACAAAGGACCTACACTCTAAAGGAAGTGATCCCAAACTATCATAAATGGAAACCTCCTCTCCTAGTCTCCCGATCTTCGAAATTGTATCTAAAATGAATTTGGTCTCCCTATAGTTGTGATAAATGAGATACCCTTGATTAGTCTCAAAATCACACCTCCTGGTAATGTAAACTAGGTCCCAAGGTGCCTCCAACCTCCCCTGAACCATCTTCACCAGAATATTTGAGTCTGAATCCACTTCAAACACATGAAAGCCCTATCTCTTGCATACCATGATCCCCGTAAGTAGTGCCTAAGCCTCTACCCTCAGAGTACAACCCAGTCCATAATCCATTTTGAACGCCAATAGAACTAAGCCCCTCAAGTCATGTAGAACCCATCCACCTCTCATGAGCCCATTCATGAAAGAACCATCCACATTGATCTTTATCCTGCTGGAAGGAGGGATCAATTTGATCCACCTCCCCCTCATACTACCATGAACATGGGGTATTCTAAGGAGGTTACACACTACAGCTAAATGCTATCCCTCTTTCATCAACATGACCAACTCGCATATTAGTGATCTCACCCTCATATCAAGAAAGTGAGAAAAACTCTAAGTTCCCATAAGTGCAATATTCCTGGACTCCCAGATAACCCAACAAATAGATTCAAGGATGGTAGCCCGAACATTGAAATCCATGTCCCCACTTGTCACACCAAGAAAATAGGAAGACAAAAGTTCATGAAACAATAACTTCTCGAAGCTGACACCTGGTTTCAGTGTGAACATGGACCAAAGAGAAGCCTCTCATTCACTCTAAAAGAAGAGGTGCATCATTGATTCCTCCCTCATATAGAAGTATCAATGAAAATACAAATAAATAAACTTCTTTGAATGTTATAATCTATTAGGAGGGCCCTGTTTTTAGTACGCCAAACAAGGAAATTCATTTTGGTTGGTAACTCCTTGCACTAGGTCTTCTCAGACCACTCATCATATCCAATATCCATGTTTATCCACCTCCTAAGAACCTGAATGGAGAACCTTACCGAACTTGAGCCCACTAAGAAACATTTATCCTCCTCATCATTCATGAAAATTCTTTCAAACATATCCTTCTGGTCTAGATTTAGAACCAACTTAGTCAACACAAGTAACCCACTTTCTTCCTTGATGGAAATGTTAGGGTTAGGGTGTCCCAGAAAAAACAAACTCTCCCCCACCCAGATAGATTTCTAGAAACAAATATCCCCCCTTCCAATGATCCGTTGAGAAGAGCCTTTAAGGTCCTCAAAGAGTGAGAACGTGCACTTGGAAAGACCAGAAGGTTGTACCCTATGATCATATGTATTATCCTCAAGAACCTCGTACTAATCTTTAAAAAATGAATCCCATAAGGAAGTTCCAGCAACAATGTTCAAATCCAACTATGCCTACATGCCCTACATGGTTTCAGAAAGGTCACGCATCCCCACTCCCCCCTCCCCAACTAGTTTTTCCATACGTCCCCATGAGATCCAATGGAAGTGGCCTGAGTGATTTTAATCCCACAAAAATTCTATTAGGATTGTCTCCATCCTCTCAAAGATTCCTTTAGGAGGCTGGATAATAGAGAAAATGTGCATCATAATAGAAGTAAGAAAAGTTTTAATCAATGTAACCCTCCTCCCAAAAGAGAGAAATCTATTTTTCTAGTTGGAGATCCTTTCTAGCAGTTGATTTGTGAAATCCTTGAAGAATATCTTTTTGATATGCCCTTTTGATAGTGGAACCCCAAGATATATCATAATAAGTTCTTTTGCTAACAGCCCAATTTGTCTTGAATGTCCCCACATCTCCATCCAGTACACCTATAGGAAATAAACACACAGCACTTACCTGGGTTGATATTCTTCCCACTTACCCGATCATACATGGATAGAATCTCCATGAGTCCAAGAAAGGATCTCTGGCTTCCATTAATAAAGACCAACACATCATCTACAAACATCAGATGTGAGATACCCTCCTTACCTTTATGCCTGAAATAAGTAAATATCCTGCCATTAGATATACCTCAATGAAGATTCTGAGAGAGAGATTCATGTTCCAAAATGAAAAGACTTCGGGAGTGTGGGTCCCCCTATCACACTCCCCAGACTTTTTTAAAGAAACTAAAGCACTTCCCCCTAAGAGAGATTTACATCCAAGGAGATGAGAAGCACTGAAAACATAGTTCACAAGACCATTCCTGAAACCTGAACTTTCACATCACCTTGACAATGAAGCACTGTTAAAATTTTTCATATGCCTTATTTATGTCACCCTAGAAGATGGAATTGGAGCCAACTGATTGTTTGTTGAGTTCATTTACCAACTCTCTAGAAATACCAAACTCCCATTAAATGCTATGACCCTTAAAAACCCCATTTTGTTCATTAGAAACCAATATCTAAATCAACCCACTCATTCTCCAGGAAATAAGGATCGCCAGAATTTCGTATGAAACATTACAAAGACATATGGTCCAAAACTGACCAATACTAGTGGGATCCTTAACCTTTAGTATGAGAACCACCCTAGAGGCACTCACATTATTTCAAAAAGTGCCTTCCCAAAATAAATCATGGACTTCCTCCACTACCTCATAGCCAACAACATACCATGAAGCCACATAGAATGCTGTAAGAAACCCATCCAGTCCAGGAGCATTATCATGAGGCATTGAAAGCATTGTTCCCTTAATTTCCTCTTCCTTCGGCATAGACAGTAGGAACTCATTGTCATAATTCCCCACCAACCATGGCACACCCTCCAAGAATAAATTTTCCTCTTTATTACCTCGACTATCCCCATTAGTTTTATTGGCCACTCCAGCCAAAATCCCTTCAAAATTCTCCCTCTCTAAGCATCCAAAAACATCCACATCAAACGTATAGACACCATTACCAAGGAAAATGTTAATACTCATAGCACTCTTCTTCTTCAAGAATGCATGGAAATAACCGCTATTGCAGTCACCTTCCTTCATCCATCTCACCTATGATCTCTTATTATAATCTCTCTCAATATCGACAAGTTTATTTGCAAGAAAAATGCACCTATCCCAAATGATGGTAAATATTTTCTCATCCTGGTCGTTCACAAGTTCCTCCTCTAACCTTTCAATGTCCACCTAAATAATATCCCCACCCATACTATCATTAGGTATATTTACCAACCAAGTTAGGATTTCTTTTTTAAGACATTTGAGATGGATGGATAGTCTATACCAGTTTCTCCCAGCCTCCTCCCTCTCCCATGAACATTTCACCATCTTCATGAAATCAGAAGCCTATTTACAACTAGTAGCGTAGTGAAAGGCATGATGCCAAAATATGTATCCGCACAGTTTGACCAGTAAAGGTACATGATCCGATAGGGACTGTAGGAGATGGGTAACTGACATACGACCAAAAGAATAAAGACCCCGGAGATTCAAAAAAAATCTATCGAGTCTAATCCAAATACGATCTTCACCCCTACGGTTATTTCACCAGGTGAAATGGTTGCCTTTAATACCCAAGTAAAAAATCCCCGCTGAAGAAATAAAATCAAGGAAATAATGTATCCCACCACTTAACAAAGAGGATCCACCTTTATTTTTTTAGAGATCCACAATAGAGTTAAAAGAACCACCCACAAACCAAGGAAGGGATCCCAATTGAAAGGAACTTAGAAAACTCCAGGGTTCCAATCTCGCTTGTGCCTTAGTGCTATCAAAAACAAAAGACAATAGAACCTCACCCCTAACACTGGAAAACATAGTTTTAATGCCCTAGGACAAGAGAATAATCAACTTCACCTTGAATGAATTCCTCCAATAAATATAGATATTATTATTAACTTAAAACCCATGAATGGAAGACTAGAATCCTAACTTCTTCTCCAAAGATGGGATCTTACTGTGATCCTACTTAGGTTTAAGGATGGACACAATAGATTCCCTATATTTCTTGGACTCCAATGCCAAAAGAGTATGCTTTTTAAAATCCCTCATACCTCTCGCATTATATATAATCAAAGACAACATTACACCTTGGGTTTCTTGGCCTTAGTTCCAAAAGCTCTATGGGATGAAAAGGAAAGACAAGATCTTACCTCTTTAACCTTAGACCAACTGATTGGACTAGAATCCCCCTCAATCGATCCACACTTTTTTGGAAGGAGAATATTCTTCTAGAGTTTCCCCTCATATTTTTCAAGTAGCTACACTGATGAAGAAGGTTATGGGGAGCACAGTTCCTCATCCCCTTGAAGAATGGATATCCGAAGAAAAATTTTAGAGAACCTCACAAAGACGCCACCTCCATCGACACGCCCACATGAACCGAATCTGACTAAGGAAACTCTTTGGCCACTGACACCAAGTTGGAGTGTAAGAAGAATTTAAAAAACACCAGAGATGGTTGGGATGAAATCTAAAGTGGAGGAGAAGGAGATAAAACCTTGGGAGGGGTGGAAAATAAAAATCCAGGAAACTAAGATTATCCCAGTAGGGACCTGAGGAATTAATGGAAATGGTGAAAGCACTGGGAGAACAGGGGTACATGAGGGGGGAGGATATAGATAAAACAGTTCTAAAATGGGTTGATCAGCACCTGGCACCAAAACCTCTGACCCGAGACAACCTTCTGTATCTGACAGCTTGACAGACACATGGGTCCCAACATTTGAATTTGAAAAACTAAACCCAATGGTATCCTTTCCCTTCAGCGATATTTCCACGGTCTGTAGGTCAACACCACAAACACTCTAGGTCCCCGATCCTGAGGAACTCAGCACCAACCACCTATTTCTGCATTTAAAAACTGAATGCACTTGAATCCCGCACTCCATGAAATACCTTAGAGGAGCATTATAAAGAATAATTTTCCACCACAAAAAACCATCCATTTCTTATAACAGCAACCAAGGAGGAAACTTCAATGAAATATCCATCTCCATGCATATATGAGGGAACACCATATTCTAGAGAAAATGTGTGATCCCTTTCGAGCATAGAAATGAACCAATAGAGTCTCCAGCTACTTTAAGAAACATCGGGTTCTGTAGAGGAAGAGGAAGGTCAAGCAAGCTAATCTAAATAGTCACCGAAGAGGACTCCCTACCAAAATGATATCCCCACAACCAATGAGATAGGTAGAAGCACCACTAACCGCACCATCACTCCTTCCTGGATCAAGACAAAGAAAAATCTTCCCTGGAGGAGTATTGAATATAGAAGTCCACTCTAGAAAGCTCGGAGAAAACCATTGATAGCCGAAGACCTCATGAGGCAACAAAATCATGGAACAAGCCCAAAGGTGTCTTATAATGACCAAAGTGGGACACTTGGAGCGAGATCATGAAACGAGGCAGCATCCTGAAGCTATTTCCCCATCAATTTCAACACTAGAAAACCATCTACCCTTCCATGAACCTTAGGACCCACCATGATGGGAGAAACTTTCAAGAAGCCCACAGATGCCTCACTACAAACAGAAGTAGGTGGAGTCAAAGCACTTCAAAGAGCCTCTTTGAATAATTTCCACTTAATCCCATCCACCAGATCCCCACTTTTCAATAGAAGAGGGGAAGATTCAGGTGCACCATCAAGATCTGAACCAGGAGAAAGCAGAAGAAGGGGAGCAAGAGTTGAATAGAGAGCCATCATGGACACTAGTTGAGACATTTAGAGCACATGCATACTTCATTATTAAGGATATGGAAAAGGGAAAAGTACATGGAATAGGTTAATAAGGAGCTTGGATCTAGGATATGGGAATGATATCATGACAGACTTTGGATGCTTGTCATTTCACTTTTTTCATTTCAGGTTATACTATTATACTTATTGACCTGCCACATTAGGGGTACCTTGATTACTTTTTTACGACTTAACATAACATCTATTATAAAATTTATTCATGTAATTATTCTACTATACTATTTATTTTAATTATCATTATGTTTTATTAACCTATTATATCTAGGATTATCGAGATTATAGTCTCCCCATGTTACTTTAAACTTAGATTGTTAGTCGATTGCCTCTTGTGTACGGGGATCCACATATGAGGTTATTTGATACTTTATCCTGAACTAGTTAATTCAGTTTTGGTAATTAAAAAATGATTTAAAAAGGCCTAAGTATTCCTTTCATTTATTTTGGGGTTATGGTAGAAAAAATATATTCACTATGGAACTCAGGTTGGGGAGTTTCCATGGGCCGAAAAATCTCATGTGTAATGGATCCCCAAGTTACCTATGAAGGGATAATTGTTATATATTTCTATTATTACTGTATATGGGATTTTTTTGTGTTTATGCATCATGACTAGGAATGTAGGATAAAATTTCATATATATACATGTTATATGTTGTATAGTAGTTCTTTAATTAAATTCCTTGATATGTGTTAAATGTTGTGTGGTGTAACTATGTTTACTATTAAGATATATCTATTATATTTAGTTAGATTATTGGGATTGTTTTTATGTTTCATGTCTATATATATATATATATATATTTGTAACTAGCATGTGGATATGGAAGAATGAACTTGATCCTTTGGTCAAACGAGGAGGGTTATCCCTTGTACGTGGGTATCTCCTAGGATAGGTCTTTCGGTTGGAATTTTATTTGTGTTACTTATAAATTATTAGGTTTATATATTAAGAAAGTTTTTGTAATCATTATAAACATTCATTTGGAATTTAAGATAAATTTCACCTTGGAGGAATATGATTTCTCCTACTTGGGAAGACATGCTCGCTCCACCATAGGCTATGAAGGAGGATTAACATGGGTGTACTCCTACACCTACTTTGGTGGTTCAATCAGTGAACCCACCACATCCTAGTGTCTTATAGATTTTACCTTCTCAGGGAAGAGGGTATGATTGGATGATGGTTTAATATGCCTAATATTTTATTCTCCAGTATCTTCCATCATTTTAGGGAATCACTGGTCCTTGGGATATTGAATAACATATTGATATTATTGAGGTAATCTTTAACTTAGTGTATAATCATAAAGAAAAAAAGGTAGATCTTATATACTTTATGCTTTAGGGACCTTCTAATATATGTTGGGGTTTCATTGGTCTAACAGGAAAGTGTGAGGTTCTTATAAGGGAGGCCTTCAATAAGTTTTTCATCAATGATTTATTTCCAGAAACATTAGAGCTAGACTGTGATCAAGGTTTTATGGAGCTTTAGTAGGGAATTATTTTGGTATCTTCAAACTCATATATATTATTGATTTACTAAATTTCTCTCATATTTTGGCTAGGAATGAGGTGTAAAAGGATAGTATGTTTGGTATGAGACATTATCCATAGCTCATAAATCAGGTTTGGGGCTTTAACATGATGATGTATACTCATGTGATTTTCAAGGACCTGGTTATAGATAAGTGATTAGAAGAGGATATAATCGTATTTTTTTCATTCTTATAGTGTAATAAAAACCATAATTTCCATTATATAATCTAGTGGATCTTTTATTGGTATTAAGAGGTAGGTTTTGGAGGTACAATATGGTGATATATAGGCAGACTAGAGTAGGGATTCTTCTACTCCCTCTATAGGAGGAGGTTTTACCAAGTGCTACAACTGTACTTGGAAAGAAAATTTTAGTACATCATGTGTGAGGTCACATAAGAAATTCCCCTAATATGGCATTATGGGATATCTTCAATTCATTTAATTTTAGTTTTCATGACTAGATCTCACGAGCACAGCTTAGGGTGCTAGTAGGGGTCCTCTGTAGGAGGATACCCAAGAACCACTGATATTGGTGACTCTGGTGATTTTTTATCCAAATAAAGGAAGTAATTATTTGATGTATGAGGTTAATATTTTAGTGTGGAGGGACCTTATATAGTTATAGTTATGGTTTTCATTACTACTATGTTATCTATAACTTTATTAGATACATGAGCCTATTTTCCCTTTATATCTTCTCAAGTATTTTCCTACCAAGATTTATGGGCTATGTTGTCTTTTGTATCACTTTATCTCAACATTCCCTTTGGGAGGTAATTTGACCATCTTGAGAGATTACTTAAATTTCCTATAGTTTTTTAGAGTAAAATAATATATGGGACTTTATGATCATAGAACTCATAAATTTTGATGTGATCTTTAGAATGGATTGATTGACTAGTTTTCAATACCATTTAGACTATTACTAGAGACATGTGACATTAATTATTACTAAAGGAGATATTTATATGTTAACTGGTCAGTGGGATATTATAGAAGTAATATGGGACCAAACTTGAGTTAGTTTAGATTAATTAAGAAACAAGTAATATGCTTGTATCTGGTAGTAGAATCTTCGATGTCCCCCTATATCATTCATCTAGTGGTGGATCATTATCAGGATGTTTTCCTATATGACTTATCATGTCCTCTTACATACAGAGGAATAATTTTTGACATTTATCTTATACCTGGGTTGAAACTGATATTGAATCCTCTTAATCATAAGTCACCAACTGAGTTGAGGGAATTTAAGATACAAATAGTGGATTTATAGGATGAAGGATTTATTATACCAAGCACAATTCCTTAAGGTTCTACCATGTTGTTTTCCAATAATGAAGAAGATTTAATATTAATTTTTTAGGACTAAAGAAATATTAATTAGTTAATGGTGAAGAACAGGTTCCCTTTACATAGGATTTATAACAATTTTGATCAATTATAGGGAGCCTGGTGATTCTCCAAGATTGATCTTTGTTTAGTCTACCATCATCTATAGGTTAGAGAATAAAGTATTCCCAATATATCATATAATAATATATATGGATTTTATGAGTATCTCTTCATTCCTTTTGGGTTGAAAAATCTACAATATTTTTTATGGATCTCAGGAATATAATTTTCTATATATATCTTGACACTTTCACCACTGTATTTTTAGAAGATGTATTGATATATTCCAAGACATCATATATGTTTCCTAGGAACCTTGATATTATTATTAATACACTTTGATCACACTGTATTCTTTATAAAATTTCAAAGTTTCACTTTTAGATTCAAGATGTTTGTTTCCATGTCCATGTGATTTCTGATTCAGGTGCCTCAGTAGACCCAAAGAATTTAGAAGTCCTGATGTCTTGGGAACATCCTAGGAATGTGTTTAAGATTAGTATGTTAATTATGATTGTGGGGTACTATCAATGCTTTATCCAGTACTTCTCTAGTTTGGAAATACCTATTTCTATGCTACCCACAAAGGGATTATTTTTTAGTGGTCTGATTTGTGTGAAGAGGCCTTTCTTGAGATAGATATGATATTGAAAACAAACCCGTATTTTATACTTATAGGTATTAGGATTGAATACCTATAATATGTTTATATGTCGGGTGTTAGTTGGGAGGAATTTTTGATGCAGAAAGATCAGGTGGTTTAGTATGGGTCATGTTAGCTATGACCCCATGAGTGAAACTGCCCCATGAATGAATTTTATTTTCAAGTTTTCATTTGTTCTCTAAAGTTTTAGTAAAATTATCTTTTTGGAAAGAGTTTTATTATTTATATAGACCAAAATATCTGTTGGTATATCTTAACTCAGTGGGATATCAATTTTAGATTGAGGTGTTTAGTGGAGTATATTTATACATTTGACTTTGAAATAGATTATACTCTCATAAAACTTTATGAAATTTCAGATTCTCTCGGTAGGAAAACATTGGATAAAAAAATCTTAAAGTGTAGCCTTCATAGGAGGAATGGAATCTAATTATTTCGATGGAGTAGTGGTTGATGGATTCATATGAGGAACATGGTTTGATGTCTTATACACCTTTTTTATCACTTATTCTTTGTTGGACCATTTGAAAGTGATCTAATATTTAGAACCCAGGAGTGTAGTGATGGTTCAATGCCTACAAAGAGAAGATTCAATTCTATATTGGTCCTTATATGATGATAATTTGATCTAAGTTGATGGGAGAGTGGTTATTCTAGCTTCCATGAGGTGTGATATTTTAATAAATTATCAAGAATTGAAATTGGTATTCCATAAAAGGTCAAATAAGTTATACATAAATATATTACATCATTTTTGTGGAAAAGTTTAAAGTGGTACATTTCTAGTTTTGTTTCATGATGCATTATATTCAAGAGGATAAAGGACAAGAAACAATGTCCTGGATGTTTTCTTTATCCACTTCTGGTGCATATGTGAATGGGGGTGACATGATGATGGACTTCATGATGGGGCTATTAAGGACCCCAAGGATTCATGATTCCCTTTGGTTGATGGTATATTGGATGAAGAAATTGTCTCATTTCCTTATGATTCAAGAGTCCATTTTAGTGGATTTGTTATAAATCTATTTTTATTATATATTTTACACGCGCATGGATATCCTTTGAGAATCTAAGAAGATAGAGATGTGTGATTCACATCACAGTATTGGAAAGGCTTAAAAAAGCCTTTGGTACCCAAATGAGACTTGGTATAGATTATCATCCAAAGGGTAATGGATAGTTACAGAGCATGATTCATGTTTTATAAGATATGTTGTGTGCAAATGTTCTAGACTTTGGTGGATCCTAGGATAACCACTTAACCTTGGTTAATCTTTCATACAAAAAACACTACCATATTTTGATTTAGATGTCACATTTTGATTTTCTTTATGGTTGGATATGTTTCACATATCTATATAGCATGAGGAAGGTAAGTTAATAGTTTTGGAGTTGATTTTGGTATTCGGTATCATTGAGAGAGTGAAACTGGTTCAGAAATAGTTAGTTACCGCTTAAAGAATGAAATTTTCTTATATAGATAGGAGGAGGAGACCCCTGGAATTTTTTGTGGTCAAATGAGTTTTTTGTGGGTGCATCGTTGGATAGTGAATTGACAGTTATGGAATAAAGGGAAGTTATCTCTAGTGTTTTTTGGATCATTCATGATTTTTAAGCTTATGAGATATATGTCTTACCATTTGGATCTTCCGTCACATTACCATGGTATGCATGATTTATTCCATGTGTCTTAACTTCAAAGCTACATGCCCAATCCTACATATTTTATTGAAAATAAGGACATTGATATAGATTTATACTCATCAATTATGTAGTTCTTGATGCAAATCATAGACCTGAGCGAGATGGTGTTACAAGGAAAAGACATTTCCCCTTATTAAAATCCAATTCCATAATAGATGTTTTTAACAAGAGACTTAGGAATGAAAATCTGATATGTGAAAATAATGGCCTGAGTTGTTTGAGTAGGAAAATTAGAGTCACTACTTAAGGAAAAGAAGTTGTTATATGGGTATAATTTTAATACCCTCAGTTTTTAAGTGATGGCATAAGATTTGTTCCAGATGAGAAACTGGTAAGTTGAATTGTTATTAAAGTGAAACTAGATTCTAGGGAATGGTGTTGGCCTTACACCATGGAGGACCTAGATATAGATCGGTAGGGACTCTATCTAATAGTTTTCAATTTTAGTGGTTTTGGTTATTTTGAAATTGTGGCAGCACGTAGGTTTGGTTGTAGCACAATGGCTAAAAGGTGGAATTTGGGTTGTTCTGTAAAATTTGGAACCCTTTAACCATGAAGATGATTATGGTGTCTTATCCTTGTGAGTATCTAGAGGTGGAATTATAGTATTGTCCATTTTTTTATTGTCCCTTATCTTTGTTTATAGGATATCACCAATGACCATGGTGCAAATTACAAACATGATTTTGATGTGGCCCCACTATGGAGAGGTCAACTCCCTTATATAATAGTCTTTTCCATTTTAATACCCATTGAGGTGTATCCCATTATACTATGACATGGTGACTTGTTTTTTTATTTTCCCTACAAATTATTGAGGAACCTAAAACCCCACTGTCTCTTAGCTTTTCCTCTTGGTCCCCAAGTGACTTTAGAACTTCTTCAAGAGTTCTTCCATCATTAAAAATCAAATATTCATCCCTGTTAATAGAAGATCAATTCATAGATATTATAAAACAAATTTTTTGATGATTTTTTGTTATTTCTATGGATCCTTGGAATGTTTTATTGATCTATTTAGTACAAGGTTATAAATTGTTAATCAATTCTTATAAAATCCTAATGTTGATTTTAATGTCTTAAGGTAGGATGTGTTTATAATCTTGTGACTTATCTGGAATTGGTTTTAATTTTATCTCATGTATGTGCCTAGTATTGATAATTATACATTTTTATATATTTTTTTCCTTTCTATATTATGTATTACTCTTTTTATATTTTATATCATGTGTAAATAATTATTATGATATATTGTTCCTTTCTATGTTATTCTTGAAATGTGGTTTTTTGTATAGCTATTGGGATCTATGTTTCACTGTTCACGTTGATAGGTAGCCCAAAAAATTTTGATTGAGTCCTTATATTGGGAGGGTGTATGAAATGACTCGTTGGTGATGGATCTGCATAGGATGGTTACCTCCTTATCTTGACATGCATGGGGAAGGCCATATCACCTTTGGATGATTTCCTATTTATTTAGGTGTGATATACCAATGGGGAACATGTGTTTTTAAGTGTAGATTCAAGTCTAATGGTGCACCAAGTTTGTATACCATTATAGGAAAGCAAGTAACAAAGATTCATTAGAATATTTTTCCTTAAAGGAGGACGTGGAGATGTTCCTTAATGGGGGGACGTGCATTGTACTTAAAGAAATACATAGATACTTGCTGTGATATAAATTATGTGATACTACTTATGAAAATATTTTGTAATGTTTCTAAATTAGGTATGGTTAGGGTTTGTGGAATATTTTTTTTCACATGATCACTATGTACATTATTGGATATATAATTTTTTGTGTATATACTTTTCCATCATGTCATACACTTATATATACTTATGCAAACACTACTAGAAAAGGGGGCATTGGAGCCCCCCAGACTCGGGCGACCGCCATTGGCGGTCGCTATAACTAACCATTAGCGACCGCCAATGGCGGTCGCTAACCTACATAAAAAAACAGGGGGCTTCTGCGCCCCCCCCCCCCCCCCCCCGCGCCCTCGATCTCCCTCCGCCATAACCCCCTCCCTCCCTCGCCGCCCTCCCTCGCCGCCCTCCCTCGCCGCCCTTCCCTCCCCCGCCGCCCGCCCTCCCCCGCCGCCTGCCATCCGGCCGCCGCCCTCCGCCCTCGGGCCTCCGGCCGCCGCCCTCCGGCCTCTCGGCCCTCCCCCCCCCCCCCCCACCCCGGACGGCACCCGCACCCCGGACAGCCCCCGGCACGCACTCCGGACCGCCCCCCGCACCCCGGACGCCTCCTCGCACCCCGGACAGCACCCCCCCGCGCACTCCGGACCGCCCCCCGCACCCCGGATACCTCCCCGCACCCCGGACATCCCCCCACCCCCCTTCACTCGGACACCCCCTCCGAACCCGGACAGCCCCCCCCCCCCCCCCCCGCACCCCGGACAGCCCCCCCGCCGCACTCGGACACCCCCCCTCCGAACCCGGACAGCCCCCCCGCACCCCGGACAGGCCCCCCGCACCCCGGACACCCCACCCCGCACCCCCGATAGCCCCCCTGCACCCCAAACAGCCCCCCCCCCCCCCCCCGCACCCCGGACACCCCCGCACCCCGAACACCCCTTCCCGCACCCCTGACAGGCCCCCGACACCCGGACACCCCTCCCCGCACCTCGGACAGCCCCCCCGACCCCGGACACCCCCCCCCCTCACTGCCCGTCCCCCGTCCCCTCACCGCCTCCTCTCCTCCAGCTCCCCGCCGCCGCCGCCGCCCGTCCCCTCCCTTGCCGCACCGCCTTTGGCTCCGGCTCCCCTTCGCTGCCTCCTCTCCCTCGCAGCACCGCCTTCGGCTCCCTCCCTTTCAGGTTTGTAGCTCAATCAGGTAACATGAGCTTTCAGTTACATTATTATTTTATCAATGGTTCATAAACAAATGGTTAATATTTATTTTGAATATAGTTGATTTGAAAAATGTAAATGTAATAAGTATTGTGTAAATGTTTGTTATACAGATATTATTATGGATAGAGTTGGATTGATCTTCCAAATCGAACGTCTAGAGAATATTTCAATGGCATTATGCAGTTTATTGACTTCACGAGAGGATTTGAAAGTGACTATATTAGCTGTCCATGTAGAAAATGTGCTAACAGATATCTCAATTCACACGAGATACTGTGAGGGAGCACCTTTTCTTTAATGGATTTCTGAAAAATTATAAGAGTTGGACTCATCATGGGGAAGAATATGTTCGTTGTCAAAATACAGATGCATCTCATATGGATGTTGATGCAAGGATGACTGATCCAATGCATGAAATGCTTACTGAAATGGTACGTGGGTTTGATCCTGAAGGCATTGACATCCAGAATCTTGAGACCGGTGAGATAAATCTTTGCTCTGGTGAAGATCGTGATTCGAGGAGGTTTTATGAAGTACTTGATGATGCGAAAACAGAATTATATCCTGGATGTACTTCTTACAATAAACTGTCGTTTATCGTGGAGTTGTTGCATTTGAAGACTTTGAATAATTGGTCAGACACATCATTCAACATGATTTTGGTTTTATTGAAAAAAGTTCTTCCTGTCGACGCTAAGATTCCTGAGTCGTATTACTATGCTCGTAAGTTGACAGAGAACTTAGGTTTTACATATGAGACTATAGATGCATGTGCAAACAACTGTATGTTGTTTAGAAATGAAACTTCTCATTTGGATATTTGTACTGTTTGTGGCGCTTCCAGGTGGAAAGAGAACAGGGGAAATAAGACTCATCAAAGTCAGATTGCGATACAGGGGAAACCGATTGTCGTAAAGCAAATGCGTTACTTTCCCCTTAAACCGAGGTTGAAAAGATTTTTTATGTCATCTAAAGTTTCTAATTTAATGAGATGGCATGCAGAAAGAGTTCATGAAAGTGACATGTTAACCCACCCGGCAGACTCTCATGCATGGAAGGATTTTGATAAGAGACATCCCGACTTTGCTAAAGATGTTCGTAATGTCCGATTGGGATTGGCAGCAGATGGTTTCAATCCATTCAAGTCTATGGTTGGTGCAACTCATAGCACATGGCCCGTGGTGTTGGTTCCATATAATCTTCCTCCATGGCTTTGTATGAAGCAACAATTTATATTACTTTCCACTCTTATTGATGGACCTAAAAGTCTGGGGGATAAGATTGATGTTTACCTTCAGCCATTGATTGATGAGTTGAATGAATTTTGGGGCGATGGTGTGATGACTTATGACTGCGAAACGAATGAAATGTTCAAACTGCATGCTGTTTTATTGTGGACAATCAATGACTTCCCAGCTTATGCAAATTTATCAGGCTGGAGTACGAAAGGGGAATTTTCTTTCCCTTGTTGCAATAAAAGTAAAAAATCTGTATGGCTTAAACATTCCAAAAAATGGGCATACATGGGTCACATGAGTTTTCTCCCTCCCCAGCACAGGTTCAGAAAGGACAGAGTGGCATTTGATGGTTCTAGAGAGTTCAGCCCAGCACCAAAGATCATGACAGGAGTCAAAATGTTATCGCAGATTGAGGAAGAAAACATCCGCACGGTATATGAAATTCAGGATTTGGTGGCTCCTCCAGTACGTAATATTCGTGTTGCGGGTAGGCAGCGTAGTCACAATTGGAAAAAGAAAAGTATTTTTTATAGTCTTCCGTATTGGAAAACTAACATGTTGAGGAATAATTTGGATGTCATGCACATTGAAAAAAATGTTTGTGATAACATATTGTGGACCATTTTAGGTGTCAGTGGAAAGTCAAAGGACCATGTTAATGCACGCCGTGATTTGGAAGAAATGGGTTTAAGGAAACAGTTGCATTTACAGTTAGCTGAGGGAAACAAGGCATATATGCCTGCTGCACAGTATTCGATGACTACAGAGGAGAAAGAGACATTTATTTCCATTTTGAAGATGGTCAAGGTGCCTGATGGTTACTCTTCTAATATTTCAAAGTGTGTGAATCTGACGAGCAAGACATTGCAAGGGTTGAAAAGTCATGACAATCACATATTACTTCAGCAGTTGATTCCAATCGCAATTTGTGATTGTTTATCCCCCAATGTTTTTCAGCCCTTGATTGAGATGAGTAATTTTTTTAGACAGCTTTGTTTAAGAAATCAACGAATGAGTGATTTAAAAAGTTTGCAGGACCGAATTGTACTTACGCTTTGTCACTTTGAGAAACTTTTCCCCCCCTCATTTTTCGATGTTATGGTCCACTTGAAAGTGCACCTAACTAATGAAGTAATGGCTGCTGGTCCAGTGCAATTCAGGTGGATGTATCCTATTGAACGGTATTTGAGTACATTGAAAAGATTTGTACGCAACAGAGCTCATCCAGAGGCATCAATAGCCAATGCTTATTTGATGGATGAGTGTACTACCTTTTGTGCAGAATATCTTACGGATGTTGAAACAAAATTAGATAAGCCCTCTCGGATTCATGATGGTCCAGTTGGAGAAGGAACCACATTTGATATGGACAACATCGAGTGGATACAAGCACATCGATATATCTTGTTCAATACTCCATCAGTTGCACCATTAATGCAGTAAGTATCTTATCAATGTGCTTGTATAACTTTTACATGTTTTCTTTTCATAAGTTGATCTTTT
Organism: Viscum album; assembly: GCA_963277665.1. NCBI lineage: Eukaryota > Viridiplantae > Streptophyta > Magnoliopsida > Santalales > Viscaceae > Viscum > Viscum album. Next base: position 1,628,611,273 of record OY728157.1, on the reverse strand, counting down.
AAACATCGCGTAATCATTTGCAGGAAACACATTAATGAGATAAAATAAGAGATGCATCGTGCGACTGAGTTGCAAATTCAACAATCTCCTTATGCGGCATTTCATGATTGGTTCAAGGATTATGTATGTATAAATTGATTTTCATTATGAGTGAAGTATTAAACTAATTCTTTCTGCATATATCAGTATTGATTTTTATAAATTATGTAGGTTCGTAAGCTGAGGGAGTTAGGGGACCCCACGCTACCTGAAGTATTTATCCAACTGGCTGAGGGTCCATCTATAACGGCTCGTCGTTATAAAGCTATTGATGCTAATGGTTTTCGATTTCGCATTAAAGATGTTGACGACAAACGAGCAACACAAAACAGTGGCATCGGTTGTCCCTTTGTCGATTCTGGTTATTACTATGGTCAATTGATAGACATCATTGAAGTTTTATACACACACGGTTTGAAGTACATATTGTTAAAGTGTAATTGGGTTGATCCAGTGCGTGGATGTAAAGTCGATCAATATCAGTTTTCATTGGTGAATTTTAACTATATGTTATACAGAAATAATGAACGAGTTGAGAATGAACCTTTCATTTTGACATCACAAGCGAAACAAGTATTCTTCGTTACTTTTCCTTCGGATCCAAGTTGGAAAGTTGTTGTCAAAATGTCTCGGCGAGGAGTGTTTTTATTTGAAGAAGATGAACCCGAGACTGTTCCGTTTGTTTACCAACAACTTGATCAACATACCGTAGTTCAACGTGAAGAAGATATTTATTGGGTCAGAGTGGCTGTTGAAGGAGAAACTGTCGATTTGCATGCTTAATGAAAGGTATAATTGTTTTCCCGCTATTCAGTAGAATGTCCTAGGATATCATAAATTATCTAATCATTTTATAAATCCTTATAAGTTTTAATCCTCACTTTTGTAAGTTAATTCAGTCATAAATATTTAGGTTGATTAACTTTCTGATTTTTTAAAATTCATTGACAACTAATTATTCAATCCATTTTTTGTTTGATTAACAGTTGTACAAGTTTGATTTATTAAGAACAATCCAATTTATCTTTTAAACACTTTGGACTCATTACTGAGATTTTGTATGACTGCAGACATGTCAGGGGAAGAGGAAGAAAATCCACATCATCCATTTGAGGCATCTACGTCTCAGGGTCGAGGTATGTTTGAATGTCATTGTCTATATTTTTTATGTAATTGACATATATATATATATAACATTTGTCAATTTATATATAAAATTGTTTTCAACTGGATCAGACTCGGCTGCTTCTTCCTCTCGCAGGAGAGGCCCTGGTCGTGGCATATTATCATGGAATTCCAACACGACGATAGATGTTTCATTTGATGAGGTATTTCATCCCGTGGGACCGAATGCCCCGACATTTATTCGTCAGTTGGGTCATATCATACGTGACCCTCATCGATTTCCATTGACCACGCGTGATTGGGCTTCTATCCCTCAGGACACATTAGATCGTCTATGGAGGGAGGTTCAGGTAAGAAAATAATTTTACTTTATTTTCTATTTATAAATAATACTAATATGTTTGATTATTTTCATTATAGCAAAATTTGAAAGTATGCCCTGAAGAGTTTCGGCCCGTGTGTATGAGCAAATGTCTGAGCAAATGTCGTAAGCTGTGGAAAGATTATAAAGGCAAAGTGAAGAGGGACCACTGGGTACCAAATGTGGGTGCCCTTGACATTTTGGAAAAAGTCCCGAGAGGTGTCCTCCTGGCTCAGTGGCATGACTTGGTTGCATATTGGTCTACTGAGGGTGTTGCGGTTTGTATATTAATTATTTTGATGTATATATATTTTCAAGAATATGTGATTTGTTTGAAATTTGAATGAATTGAATGTAGGAGGTGTCAACACGCCATTCGGAGAATCGAGCGTTGCAGGGACCAGCTCACAGGCTCGGGACTCGTCACGTGTCTCAGATCCGACATGAGGTATATATTATTCATTTTTTAATTTATTAATTAATATGGTTTTGTGTTTATATTCTTTTAATATACAGTTGCGAGGGAAAGGTGCAGCAACTGATAAAATGTCGATGTGGATAAGGACTCGTGATCGCAATGATCCAGAGGTTGCAGCATTGATAGTAAGTGTCTGTACTTACCAATAATTACATAAATCTATATATTAACATATATATATTTATATATATTTAAATATTTCACAGGATCAATTTGAAGCTGAGTTAGAACATCTGCCAGAGGACCAGCGACAGCTTCCCATGCGACGGGATGAGATCTTTCATCGCATTATTGGTCGGGACGGGCATGGCTATAGTTTGACCTGTGGAGCAGGGATTCCTCGTTCTGTAGTGTCACGCGCTGCGGTTGTCGGTCCTGCTGTTGCTCATATGACACAGCAGATGTCATATTTTGAGGCACGGCTGCGCGCTTCCGAGGAGACAAATGCGCAATTGACAGCTGAGGTTAGAGCACTGCGGGAATATGTGCGTCGAGCTGATGGTACAGGGGATCATACGACGCAGGTATATACTGTATTTATTTATTTAATTTAAATTATTTTTGTTATTAAAATATTTATAATGTTTATTTTTTGTAGGCACCTGGCCCACCGGAAGGAGGTAGCAGTGTTGGCAACGCGTGACGCACCATATATTCACGAGATATGTTTTTTTGTTTTTACCGGTAGGGTTGACATTGATGTACTGTATTTATTCATTTAAGTAATGCATTATTACCATCCATGGTGGTCTTTTAAATATTTTATACACATATTGAGTTTTTGATCAGATAATCTTGAATGATTCTACATTTGAAAAAGTCGAACTAATTCCAACAGATCAATAAATCTGATATTATAGATTATGTATTATCCAATATATTTTTTATAAATTTCTGTATGGTATCGATAAAAGAAATATGTATTAATTAGATGTTATCACTTTTATTTTTCACTTTTGTAATCAATGGGATGGCCTTTGCACCCCCGGAGAGCCCCCCGCACCCCCGTACAGCCCCCCGCACCCCCATACACCCCCCCCCCCCCCCCGCACCCCCGTACAGCCCCACGCACCCCCGTACAGCCCCCCTGCACCCCCGTACAGCCCCCCCGCACCCCCGTACACCCCCCGCACCCCCGTACTGCCCCCCGCCACCCCCCGTACAGGCCCCCGCCACCCCCGTACAGCCCCCCGCCACCCCCGTACAGCCCCCCCCCCCCCCCCCCCCGCACCACCGTACAGCCCCCCGCACCCCCGTACAGCCCCCCGTACCCCCGTACAGCCCCCCGCCACCCCCGTACAGCCCCCCGCCACCCCCGTACAGCCCCCCACACCCCCGTACAGCCCCCCGCACCCCCGTACAGCCCCCCCCCCCCCCCCCCGAACCCCCGTACAGCCCCCCGCACCCCCGTACAGCCCCCCTGCACCCCCGTACAACCCCCCGCACCCCCGTACTGCCCCCTGCCACCCCCGTACAGGCCCCCGCCACCCCCGTACAGCCCCCCGCATACCCGTACAGCCCCCCCCCCCCCCCCCGCACCCCCGTACAGCCCCCCGCACCCCCGTACAGCCCCCCCTCACCCCCGTACACCCCCCGCACCCCCGTACTGCCCCCAGCCACCCCCGTACAGCCCCCCGCCACCACCGTACAGCCCCCTGCACCCCCGTTCAGGCCCCCGCACCCCCGTACAGCCCCCCCCCCCCCCCCCCGCACCCCCGTACAGCCCCCCGCACCCCCGTACAGCCCCCCTGCACCCCCGTACAACCCCCCGCACCCTCGTACTGCCCCCTGCCACCCCCGTACAGCCCCCCGCCACCCCCGTACAGCCCCCCGCACCCCCGTACAGCCCCCCGCACCCCCGTACAGCCCCCCCCCCCCCCCCCGCACCCCCGTACAGCCCCCCCGCACCCCCAAACAGCCCGCCGCCACCCCCGTACAGCCCCCCCTCACCCCCGTCCAGCCCCCCGCACCCCCGTCCAGCCCCCCCCCCCCCCCCCCGCACCCCCGTACAGCCCCCCTCACCCCCGTACAACCCCCCGACACCACCGTACAGCCCCCCCCCCCCCCCCACCCCCCCGCACCCCCGTACAACCCCCCGCACCCCCGTACTGCCCCCCGCCACCCCCGTACAGGCCCCCGCCACCCCCGTACAGCCCCCCGCACCCCCGTACATCCCTCCTCCACCCCCGTACAGCCCCCCTCACCCCCGTACAGCCCCCCCGCACCCCCATACAGCCCCCCCCCCCCCCCCCCCCGCACCCCCGTACAGCCCTCCGCCACCCCCGTACAGCCCCCGACACCCCCGTACAGCCCCCCGACACCCCCTTACAACCCACCTCACCCCCGTACAGCCCCCCCGCCACCCCCGTACAGCCCCCCGCACCCCCATACAACCCCCCGATTGTGTCCTTTTCAGCAGCGCGACGCGCGCTGAAATGGCGCGTTGGGGGGTCAAAACCACCCGAACGACCTCCGAATGCCACGAAACCGTACGAAAACATCCGGGGCGTGAATTGTGAAATGGTCGGCCAGACGGCACCTCATTCGGAGGTTCTGTGTGACCGCGGCGGCCGGAAACGCGTTTCGGGCGCCATTAAACACCAAAACGGCGTGCGGCGGTCCAATTCGGAGAAAACGTGCTCCGAACCACCTAAAACCGCATGTGAACGATAGAAATATTATTCCTTTGATGCAGGAGGAGGTCTCACGTCCATCGGAAGTGCGGTGCGCGCGGCACGTCCGATTGTGTTCTTTTCAGCAGCGCGGCGCGCGCTGAAATGACGCGTTGGGGGGTCAAAACCACCCGAACGACCTCCGAATGCCACGAAACCATACGACAACATCCGGGGCGTGAATTTTGAAATGGTCGGCCAGACGGCACCTCATTCGGAGGAGACGTTTGACCGCGGCGGCCGGAAACGCGTTTCTGGCGCCAAAAAACACCAAAACGGCGTGCGGCGGTCCCATTCGGAACAAACGTGCTCCGAAAGACCTGAAACCACACGGAAACGATAGAAATATTATTCTTGAGATGCAGGAGGAGGCCGCACATCCATCGGACGTGTGGTGCGCGCGGCACGTCCGATTGTGTCGTTTTCAGCAGCGCGGCGCGCGCTGAAATGGCGCGTTGGGGGGTCAAAACCACCCGAACGACCTCTGAATGCCACGAAACCGTATGACAACATCCGGGGCGTGAATTTTGAAATGGTCGGTAAGACGGAACCTCATTCGGAGATGCCGTTTGACCGCGGAGGCCGGAAACGCGTTTCCGGCGCCCTAAAACACCAAAACGGCGTGCGGCGGTCCAATTCGGAGAAAACGTGCTCCGAACGACCTGAAACCGCACGGGAACGATAGAAATATTATTCCTGAGATGCAGGAGGAGGCCGCACGTCCATCGGACGTGCGGTTTGCGCGGCACGTCCGATTGTGTCGTTTTCAGCAGCGCAGCGCGCGCTGAAATGACGCGTTGGGGGGTCAAAACCACCCGAACGACCTCTGAATGCCACGAAACCGTACGACAACATCCGGGGCGTGAATTGTGAAATGGTCGGCCAGACGGAACCTCATTCAGAGGTGCCGTTTGACCGCGGCGGCTGGAAAGGCGTTTCCGGCGCCATAAAACACCAAAACGGCGTGCGGCGGTCCCATTCGGAGCAAACGTGCTCCGAACGACCTAAAACCGCACAGGAATGATAGAAATATTATTCCTGAGATGCAGGAGGAGGCCGCACGTCCATCAGACGTGCGGTGCACGCGGCACGTCCGATTGTGTCGTTTTCAGCAGCGCGGCGCGCGCTGAAATGACGCGTTGGGGGGTCAAAACCACCCGAACGACCTCCGAATGCCGCGAAACCGTACGACAACATCTGGGGCGTGAATTTTGAAATGGTCGGCCAGACGGAACCTCATTCGGAGGTGCCGTTTGACCGCGGCGGCCGGAAACGCGTTTCCGGAGCCCTAAAACACCAAAACGGCGTGCGGCGGTCCAATTCGGAGAAAACGTGCTCCGAACGACCTGAAACCGCACGGGAACGATAGAAATATTATTTCTGAGATGTAGGGGGAGGCCGCACGTCCATCGGACGTGCGGTGCGCGCGGCACGTCTGATTGTGTCGTTTTCAGCAGCGCGGCGCGCGCTGAAATGGCGCGTTGGGGGGTCAAAACCACCCGAACAACCTCCGAATGCCACGAAACCGTACGACAACATCCGGGAAGTGAATTGTGAAATGGTCGGCCAGACGGCACCTCATTCAGAGGTGCGGTTTGACCGCGGTGGCCGGAAACGCGTTTCCGGCGCCATAAAACACCAAAACGGCGTGCGGCGGTCCCATTCGGAGCAAACGTGCTCCGAACGACCTGAAACCGCACGAGAACGATAGAAATATTATTCCTGAGATGCAGGAGGAGGCCGCACATCCATGGGACGTGCAGTGCGCGCGGCACGTCCGATTGTGTCGTTTTCAGCAGCGCGGCGCGCGCTGAAATGGCGCGTTGGGGGGTCAAAACCACCCGAACGACCTCCGAATGCCACGAAACCGTACGACAACATCCGGGGCATGAATTGTGAAATGGTCGGCTAGACAGAACCTTATTCGGAGCTGCCGTTTGACCGCGGCGGCCGGAAACGCGTTTCCGGCGCCCTAAAACACCAAAACGGCGTGCGGCGGTCCAATTCGGAGCAAACGTGCTCCAAACGACCTGAAACCGCACGGGAACGATAGAAATATTATTCCTCAGATGTAAGAGGAGGTCGCATGTCCATCAGACGTGCGGTGTGCGCGGCACATCCGATTGTGTCGTTTTCAGCAGCGCGGCGCGCGCTGAAATGACGCGTTGGGGGGTCAAAACCACCCAAACGACCTCCGAATGCCACGAAACCGTACGAAAAAATCCGGGGCTTGAATTGTGAAATGGTCGGCCAGACGGCACCTCATTCGGAGGTGCCGTTTGACCGCGGCGGCCGGAAACGCGTTTCCGGCGCCATAAAACACCAAAACGGCGTGCGGCGGTCCCATTCGGAGCAAACGTGCTCCGAACGACCTGAAACCGCACGGGAACGATAGAAATATTATTCCTGAGATGTAGGAGGAGGCCGCACGTCCATCAGACGTGCGGTGCGCACGGAACGTCCGATTGTGTCGTTTTCAGCAGAGCGGCGCACGCTGAAATGACGCGTTGGGGGGTCAAAACCACCCGAACGACCTCCAAATGCCACGAAACCATACGACAACATCCATGGCGTGAATTGTGAAATGGTCGGCCAGACGGCACCTCATTCGGAGGTGCCGTTTGACCGCGGCGGCCGGAAACGCGTTTCCGGCGCCCTAAAACACCAAAACGGCGTGCGGCGGTCCAATTCGGAGAAAACGTGCTCCGAACGACCTGAAACCGCACGGGAACGATAGAAATATTATTCCTGAGATGCAGGAGGAGGCCGCGCGTCCATCGGACGTGCGGTGCGCGCGGCACGTCCGATTGTGTCGTTTTCAGCAACGCGGCGCGCGCTGAAATGACGCGTTGGGGGTCAAAACCACCCGAACGAACTCCGAATTCCACGAAACCGTACGAAAACATCCGAGGCGTGAATTTTGAAATGGTCGGCCAGACGACACCTCATTCGGAGGTGCCGTTTGACCACGGCGGCCGGAAACGCGTTTCTGGCGCCCTAAAACACCAAAACGGCGTGCGGCGGTCCCATTCGGAGAAAACGTGCTCCGAAAGACCTGAAACCGCACGGAAACGATAGAAATATTATTCCTGAGATGCAGGAGGAGGCCGCACCTCCATCGGACGTGCGGTGCGCGCGGCACGTCGGATTGTGTCGTTTTCAGCAGCGCGGCGCGTGCTGAAATTGCGCGTTGGGGGTTCAAAACCACCCGAACGACCTCCGAATGCCACGAAACCGTACGACAACATCCGGGGCGTGAATTTTGAAATGGTCGGCCAGACGGCACCTCATTCGGAAGTGCCGTTTGACCGCAGCGGCCGGAAACGCGTTTCTGGCGCCCTAAAACACAAAAACGGCGTGCGGCGGTCCCATTCGGAGCAAACGTGCTCCGAACGACCTGAAACCGCACGGGAACGATAGAAATATTATTCCTGAGATGCAGGAGGAGGCCGCACGTCCATCGGACGTGCGGTGCGCGCGGCACGTCCGATTGTGTCGTTTTCAGCAGCGCGGCGCGCGCTGAAATGGCGCGTTGGGGGGTCAAAACCACCCGAACGACCTCCGAATGCCACAAAACCGTAAGACAACATCCGGGGCGTGAATTTTGAAATGGTCAGCCAGACGGCACCTCATTCGGAGGTGCCGTGTGACCGCGGCGGCCAGAAACGCGTTTCCGGCGCCATAAAACACCAAAACGGCGTGCGGCGGTCCCATTCGGAGAAAACGTGCTCCGAACGACCTGAAACCGCACGGGAACGATAGAAATATTATTCCTGAGATGCAGGAGGAGGCCGCACGTCCATCAGACGTGCGGTGCAAGCGGCACGTCCGATTGTGTCGTTTTCAGCAGCGCGGCGCGCGCTGAAATGACGCGTTGGGGGGTCAAAACCACCCGAACGACCTCCGAATGCCACGAAACCGTACGACAACATTCGGGGCGTGAATTGTGAAATGGTCGGCCAGAAGGCACCTCATTCGGAGGTGCCGTTTGACCGCGGCGGCCGGAAACGCGTTTTCGGCGCCCTAAAACACCAAAACGGCGTGCGGCAGTCCAATTCGGAGCAAACGTGCTCCGAACGACCTGAAACCACACGGGAACGATAGAAATATTATTCCTGAGATGCAGGAGGAGGCCGCACGTCCGATTGTGTCGTTTTCAGCAGCGCGGCGCGCGCTGAAATGACGCGTTGGAGGGTCAAAACCACCCGAACGATCTCCGAATGCCACGAAACCGTACGACAACATCCGGGGCATGAATTGTGAAATGGTCGGCCAGACGGAACCTCATTCGGAGGTGCCGTTTGACCGCGGCGGCCGAAAACGCGTTTCCGGCGCCATAAAACACCAAAACGGCGTGCGGCGGTCCCATTCGGAGCAAACGTGCTCCGAAAGACCTTAAACCGCACGGGAACGATAGAAATATTATTCCTAAGATGCAGGAGGAGGCCGCACGTCCATCGGACGTGCGGTGCGCGCGGCACGTCCGATTGTGTCGTTTTCAGCAGCGCGGCGCGCGCTGAAATGGCGCGTTGGGGGGTCAAAACCACCCGAACGACCTCCGAATGCCACGAAACCGTACGACAACATCCGGGGTGTGAATTGTGAAATGTTCGGCCAGACGGCACCTAATTCAGATTTGTCGTTTTACCGCGGCGGCCGGAAACGCGTTTCCGGCGCCCTAAAACACCAAAACGGCGTGCGGCGGTCCAATTCGGAGAAAACGTCCTCCGAACGACCTGAAACCGCACGGTAATGATAGAAATATTATTCCTGAGATGCAGGAGGTGGCCGCACGTCCATCGGACGTGCGGTGCGCGCGGCACGTCCGATTGTGTTGTTTTCAGCAGCGCGGTGCGCGCTGAAATGGCGCGTTGGGGGGTCGAAACCACCCGAACAACCTCCGAATGCCACGAAACCGTACGACAACATCCGGGGCGTGAATTGTGAAATGGTCGGCTAGACGAAACCTCATTCGGAGGTGCCGTGTGACCGCGACGTCCGGAAACGCGTTTCCGGCGCCATAAAACACCAAAACGGCGTGCGGCGGTCCCATTCGGAGCAAACGTGCTCCGAAAGACCTGAAACCGCACGAGAACGATATAAATATTATTCCTGAGATGCAGGAGGAGGCCGCACGTCCATCAGACCTGCGGTGCGCGCGGCACGTCCGATTGTGTCGTTTTCAGCAGCGCGGCGCGCGCTGAAATGGCGCGTTGGGGGGTCAAAACCACCCGAACGACCTCCGAATGCCACGAAACCGTACGACAACATCCGGGGCGTGAATTGTGAAATGGTCGGCCAGAAGGTACCTCATTCGGATGTACCGTTTGACCGCGGCGGCCGGAAACGCGTTTCAGGCGCCCTAAAACACCAAAACGGCGTGCGGCGGTCTAATTCGGAGGAAATGTGCTCCGAATGACCTGAAACCACATGGGAACGATAGAAATATTATTCCTGAGATGCAAGAGGAGGCCGCACGTCCATCGGACGTGCGGTGCGCGCGGCACGTCCGATTGTGTCGTTTTCAGCAGCGCGGCGCGCGCTGAAATGGCGCGTTGGGGGGTCAAAACCACCCGAACGACCTCCGAATGCCACGAAACCGTACGACAACATCCGGGGCGTGAATTGTGAAATGGTCAGCCAGACGGCACCTCATTCGGAGGTGCCGTTTGACTGCGGCGGCTGGAAACGCGTTTTCGGCGCCCTAAAACACCAAAACGGCGTGCGGCGGTCCAATTCGGAGAAAACGTGCTCCGAACGACCTGAAACCGCACGGGAATGATAGAAATATTATTCCTGAGATGCAGGAGGACGCCGCACGTCCATCGGACGTGCGGTGCACGCGGCACGTCCGATTGTGTCGTTTTCAGCAGCGCGGCGCGCGCTGAAATGGCGCGTTGGGGGGTCAAAACCACCCGAACGACCTCCGAATGCCACGAAACCGTACGACAACATCCGGGGCGTGAATTGTGAAATGGTCGGCTAGACGTCACCTCATTCGGAGGTGCCGTGTGACCGCGGCGGCCAGAAATGCGTTTCCGGCGCCATAAAACACCAAAACGGCGTGCGGCGGTCCCATTCGGAGCAAACGTGCTCCGAACGACCTGAAACCGCACGGGAATGATAGAAATATTATTCCTGAGATGCAGGAAGAGGCCGCACGTCCATCGGACGTGCGGTGCACGCGGCACGTCCGATTGTGTCGTTTTCAGCAGCGCGGCGCGCGCTGAAATGGCGCGTTGGGGGGTCAAAACCACCCGAACGATCTCCGAATGCCACGAAACCGTACGACAACATCTGGGGCGTGAATTGTGAAATGGTCGGCCAGACGGAACCTCATTCGGAGGTGCCGTGTGACCGCGGCGGCCGGAAACGCGTTTCCGGCGCCATAAAACACCAAAACGGCGTGCGGCGGTCCCATTCGGAGCAAACGTGCTCCGAAAGACCTGAAACCGCACGGGAACGATAGAAATATTATTCCTGAGATAAAGGAAGAGGCCGCACGTCCATCGGACGTGCGGTGCGCGCGGCACGTCCAATTGTGTCGTTTTCAGCAGCGCGACGCACGCTGAAATGGCGCGTTGGGGGGTCAAAATCACCCGAATGCCACGAAACCGTACGACAACATCCGGGGCATGAATTTTGAAATGGTCGGCCAGACGGCACCTCATTCGGAGGTGCCGTTTGACCACGGCGGCCGGAAACACGTTTCTGGCGCCCTAAAACACCAAAACGGCGTGCGGCGGTCCAATTCGGAGCAAACGTGCTCCGAACGACCTGAAACCGCACGGGAACGATATAAATATTATTCCTAAGATGCAGGAAGAGGCCTCACATCCATCGGACGTGCGGTGCGCGCGGCATGTCCGATTGTGTCGTTTTCAGCAGCGCGGCGCGCGCTGAAATGGCGCGTTGGGGGGTCAAAACCACCCGAACGACCTCCGAATTCCACGAAACCGTACGACAACATCCGGGGCGTAAATTGTGAAATGGTCGGCCAGACGGCACCTCATTCGGAGGTGCCGTTTGACCGCGGTGGCCGGAAACGCGTTTCCGGCGCCCTAAAACACCAAAACGGCGTGCGGCGGTCCAATTCAGAGCAAACGTGCTCCGAACGACCTGAAACCGCACAGGAACGATATAAATATTATTCCTGAGATGCAGGAGGAGGCCGCACGTCCATCGGACGTGCGGTGCGCGCGGCACGTCCGATTGTGTCGTTTTCAGCAGCGCGGCGCGCGCTGAAATGGCGCGTTGGGGGGTCAAAACCATCCGAACGACCTCCGAATGCCACGAAACCGTACGAAAACATCCGGGGCGTGAATTGTGAAATGGTCGGCCAGGCGGAACCTCATTAGGAGGTTTCTTTTGACCGCGGCTGCCGGAAACGCGTTTCCGGCGCCATAAAACACCAAAACGGCGTGCGGCGGTCCCATTCGGAGCAAACGTGCTCCGAACGACCTGAAACTGCACGGGAACGATAGAAATATTATTCCTGAGATGCAGGAGGAGGCCGCACGTCCATCAGACGTGCGGTGCGCGCGGCACGTCCGATTGTGTCGTTTTCAGCAGCGCGGCGCGCGCTGAAATGACGCGTTGGGGGGTCAAAACCACCCGAACGACCTCTGAATGCCACGAAACCGTACGACAACATCCGGGGCGTGAATTGTGAAATGGTCGGCCAGACGGCACCTCATTCGGAGGTGCCGTGTGACCGCGGCGGCCGGAAACGCGTTTCCGGCGCCATAAAACACCAAAACGGCGTGCGGCGGTCCCATTCGGAGCAAACGTGCTCCGAAAGACCTGAAATGAGATTATTTCTTGAATCGAAGTTTTTAAATTATTATATCACAAAGATTTGATATTATATATATATTAAATATATATTAAAACATTTAAAATATATTATATATATATATATATATATATTTAAAATATTGTATTTAATAGTATATATATGAATATTTATATATATATATATATATATATATTTATATTTATATTCAATTCAATAAAAAAAATTTTAAAAAAAAAAATTTAGAATAGCGACCGCCAAGCGGTCGCTGAAGGCCGATCTGCCGGTCTTCTCTAGCGACCGCCATTGGCGGTCGCTAATGGCCTTATTTACAGTAGTGACATATGATAAAATGAATTGGTTGTATCCTACTAGGTATATACTCACACCCTGTACATGCATCATCGTGCATGTGAAGACTTCTTGATTAAGGATCCAGTAAAGGACAAGGGCCCTATAGTAGACTTATAAGGATCTTGTAGTTAGGATACAGAAACAACACTATGAAAGACTTTGGATTATTATTTTTACACTTTTATTTATTTTCATTTCCATTTGTATTATTATACTTTTTGAACATCCATTTTGGGGTTCTATTGATTTCTTTTGTATGAATTTTTTGGCTATTTGTTATAGAATGTATTCATGATATTCTTTTCATGTTCTATTTTTTTATTAGGATTATGTCATACTAACTTGTGGTGTCTATGATTATTGTGGGTATAGTATCCCCATGTTACTTTAAACCCTCTCCACTAATAGAGAATATCTTGTATATAGGTAGTCATAAATGAGTTTTTGTGACACTCCAAAACAAATATGGTCATTTGGGTTGGGGTTATATCAATGAAAACTAAGTATAATTTATTTTTCTTAGTAAAAGTTATGGGTAATTTTTTTACCAAATATAGTTTCATTTCTCTAAAGAAATTTCCACTTTTTTAATTTCTATTGAATAGGTTTTAAACCATATTATAAATTAATATTTATCCAGAGAATTTTTAACATTCATTAAATGTATTATAATATATGGGAAATTTTTTTTCAAAGAATAATAATTTTAAATCAATGTTTTTATTCACCTAATATATAATTTTTAAATTTAAATTTGGTTTATTCGGAGTAGGAATGGGATATAACCAATTCCATAAAAAATATATTCTTGATTTACCCCTTGTTCACATTTGTCATTTCATTAAAATGGCTTATTTCTTATTTGAAAAAGTGGTAATAAAACATAGAATATAAATCGTGGCATGGTTTATGGTTAAAATTTGAAAATTCATTATCAAGATTAGTTCTTTTCACCATGATTTACATATAGATTTTATTCATTTTTTGAATTCATTATATAGAATTCTTGGAATGAACATGATTTATTCCATATTACTGTAAATCTTGAAAACATTCAATAACGATATGATATATATTGTATCATAGAGAAACATGTGTATTTTTCATGTTAATATGAATAATGATTGTTATGTTTCACTTACACTTGTATCATGAATGATACATGATGTGTTTATGAGCATGAAAAAATGTGAATGTTTTCTCGGCTAAAAATAATCATTTAAATATTATACATAAATGAATGTATCTCCCAAATTTCATTATGACATGATGGTTGTTGAATCAAAATGTAGATTAACTATTTAGTCTAAATTGTTTATTTAATAATTTTATTATTTAGTATGATTTTTAGAGTGAATAAATAATCGTATGTGGACACTTATGGTTATGAGAATGAAAATGTTGATGTTGTGAGTGTTTATAAGATTATTGTGCTTTAATAATCCTGAAATAATATTTATTGGATAAACTATTTATAAGATATTATGAGTTGAATTATATGATAAAGAAGCATGAAAAAAATGATAATAATGATAAAAAAAATTTAGTATAATAAGATAAAATATATTTTTTAGAAAATATATAGGTAAAATTATTATTTATTGATTTCAATGTCAATTAATTATATATACGTTATCTAGTGAGGTGTTATTTAATATTAAATCATTCCTAATAATAAATTCATATTGATAATTATGAGAGTAATTTTTAGGATTCTCTTTAAAAGAAATTTTCATAATTATTGTTTTAATAATTAAATGAAAACTCTAATTCTTTATATACACTATGAAAATGTAAACTAGATGATTATTATAATATAATTATTTTTACAATGATGATAAAAACCCTATTTTTGATAATTTATAAATTTCATGTGTGAAAAAAATGATTTTTTAGTGAAAAATAATTTAAAATGTGTTAAAGCCTTTTCAAAAGGGTAAAATACTAGTTAACACTTTGAAATACTCAATCAAATGTTTCTCAGAGTAATACACTATGTTAGTGTGAGATTAAAAGGCCCAAAAATACTTGGTGAAGATATGATAAAAATATTAAATATATTATATTAAGCATGACTAATTTAATCAAAATGAATGAATAACTCCAAAATGATGCATCAAATAAGATATATGAGACCATCGTTAGGTCTAATACGTGGTGTTTAGCCTAGGTGGCTTATTAAATTGGATGGTTTTGGACATTTGGATGCCTCTCTCATGAGTTAATGTAATTAAATAATATTGTATTATATTATTTTCTATAAAATAATTTTATAACTCTTAAATGGTGCATCGTACGAGAAATTTGAGACCATTGTGGAGTCTAAAATGGAGGGTTTGCCCTAGGTAAGGAATAATTTTTATACGCACTAGGATTTTTAATCACATCGCAATTTAAATTTATTTAATTGATATTGTATTAAATAATTCGTTTAATTAATTAATTAAATTAATAAAAATATATATTATTCACCATCTCCCCCATTTGGGGTGTGTTCCGCCATTTTTTACAACCAAAAAAAATTGAATGCTTTGGTTTATGGTGTTTTGACCATAATAAAATTAGAAAACATTATTAAGAGTTAATTAAATCACTCCCACATCATTAAATGGTTGAAACAGACGTCAAACACAGAGATTTAATTAGGGTTTCTTGAAGAACATGCAGTTTTGGTTCCCTTTATAAACCAACCAACCCGTTGAATTTTTTTAGTGAATCTGGATGATAGCAAGAAACATCGAGTATCATTGGTTGAGTCCAGTGAATCATCACCTATTTTTCTCCTCCTCCTCAGAAGCTCGGCGGCACCCAAACCTCACCAATGGTTCACCTCCTATGAGTTCTTCGCTTTTTTTATTTTTATTAAATTTTGGATTATAAAAATATTTCTTTTAAATAAATTAACAAAAAAATATTTTTGTTAATTTATCAAATTATAAAATAATAATTATGAAAATTATAAAAATATGTATAAACAATTATCAGGAATTTGTTTTGTCATCTTATCAAAGGATAACCTTCAAAATATATATATATAATTTATCAAATGATAAAATTTTTATCAATTATATATATATATATATATTCACATGTATATATATATTGACAATCATAGCAAGGATAATTTAAGAAAAAATATCAAAAATTGTTATTCTTATGGTTTATCAAAGGATAATTATTATGAAATTATCTATATCTGATAATAATAGTGATTATTATAATAATTATTATAAATATATAATAAATAAATTATCAAAAAATAATTTATAAATAGAAAATTAACAATGGTTAATCACATCGAATATTTGAGCGATAATTTATTTAAAATTTTCAAGCGATAATTAATATATTATCAAAGAATAATTTTTTGAGAACATTCTTTTGATTTAAAAGATAATTTAAAACTTATCTAATAGAGATAAATTATCATCACATGTGATAGTTTAATTAATAATTTTATCATTATCCAAGAAAGATAATTGTCATTTCATGTGATAATCTAAATGATAATTTTAAAATTATTCAGGAGAGAGAAAATATCATCACATGTGATATTTTAATAATAATTCAAAAATTATTCAAGAGAGTGAAAGTATTATCGCATATGATATTTTATTTATTTTAAAATAAAATAGTTATTTTAGTTCTAGGAAACCATTGACATACCTCGATCATTGACATGCTGATAACTCGATACTTTGACATGTCATCTTTAGTGATAATAAAACCACCAAGAGGTCTTCCAAAATTTTGAGGTAGGAAGTTCCTTATTCATTTGGTCTCTTATTTTCACATGTTTCTATATATAATTTATGTTTTTAATTACTTGAAATCATTCTTTAATGTGTTTACATGTAGGTGTGTGTGTGGCCCATAGTATAGTATGTTTTATTTCTATGAGATTGATGTGATTATGTTTGATTCACATGTCGATGTATATGATGATGTTATGTTTCACATAATGTGTGCTATGGTGTTTATCATGCTATGACTTGTCATGTTTTCCTTTGGAGGATATGTATGTGTGTACTTGACATGTGGCCTCCATGGTATAATTTCTTCTTGTGGGGTGTACACATGATGTGCGATAAAGACAACGACGCATCATGATAACCTTGTAACCTGGCATCTACTTGATGTCTTGTGTATTCTAAGTATATAACCAACACTTAATGCCTTGTAGATTCCTAGGGTTACCTGATGCCTTGTGGATCCTGGGTAGGTTACAGATACTTGATTCCCTACAGATTTTGAGTATTACCTGATTCCTAGTGGATTCCAGATAGGTTGTTTTCACTCAATACCTTGTGGATTCTGAGTGACTCACAAACATCCATGTGAATGGGTTTGGATACTTATGAACATATAACATATTTCCGACATGGAGCTGATGTTGGTACATCTGGTGTTGTGGAAGCTTGGTTAGCGCATGACCATTACATTTTTATTGCCTATTATTTTTCACTTATTCTTTTATTATAGAAGACACTTGTATACATGATCACATCAGTTTGAGGATGCCTTGGTGGTTTCCTACTGAGTCTTTTACTCGCACCAAACTCAAAAAAAATTCGATGCACTTTTAGATTTCATGGGAGATCCGTTGAACAGTAAGGGCCCTATGGTAGGTGGATGAGTAGGTGGAGCATGGAACTAGGGTAGGCCAGGACAGGCACTATAAGACCTTGTAGTTATTTTATTTATTGTCTGTTTTTATTTACTTTGGTTTTCATGATACTTCGGGAGCTCTTCATTGTATTTAATGTATGTCATCCTTACATTTTTTCATAATTACTACAATTATTTATATTATTGTTGTTTATTATTGATCATATGACATCATCCATAGGTTATAGTCTCCCCAAGGATCCACTTTATACCCTCACTACTAGTTGAAAACATCTTTCATCCAAAGAGGTGTACATGAGGTCACATAGCATTCTGTATCTGACCTGGTGGTTTGGGTTGGGATGTTGAAAAATGGTATGGGAGTTCAAGATTTACAAACTTGTTTCTTATCTTTTTCTTAGGTTGGGATAGGTTAGATATGATCTAGGATGTTTGGGACTCAGGTAGGGGAATTATGTCATTTCCTAGCCAGCACCATATAGTGGACCTCCGAGTTACCATTAAATAGGAATTATATTTTTCAATTACTATTGATTAAAAACTCGTATTGGGTGATGTACATGATGTTGATATGTGATTTATGATATTTCAGTTGTGTTTATACATTATGACTAGGCATAAAGGGTCATATTCCATATATATAAACTATTTTTATACTGTATAATAATTCTTTAATTAAGTGCCTTTTTTTCACCATCTGTTTGGGATAGTTTTTTTGTGTGTAGTATATCTTTACTAGCATAAAATTATTGAACTAAGCATGTTGTTTTATTAGTATGTTTATATGTAATCTATGACTAACGTGTAGGAACAGAGACAAGGGTTAGTGCTGGGAGGGTTATAACTTGGTTTGATGGTAAACTCTTACCAAAACCTTGTTAGACCCCATAACTAATTAAGAGAACCCTTGTGTGATTATATAGATTGGTTAGGATCTGTTTATGTTCCTAATGTTTCTTCTATTATAGAAGATGCTCCCTAGAAGATGTCTGATGGGGCCGCCAGATGTGGAATCCCAGGATGATCTCGTGCCACCACCAGTGGTATAAGGGGATATACCCCAACCTGGTCATGTATGAGTATAATAGATCTAGTCCATAGATCCAATCCATTAGATACTTTTTCAGATATTTCATGTCCATGGCAGTCCCACAAAAAGGACTATGACTAACCAATCTCAAAATTTATAACTCCAGCATCCTTTGGATTTCTATGGTACCGATGGCCCAAAGGATGCAGAGGATTGGATAGACTATATTGAGAGCATCTTTGAGCTGGTACAAAATCATGAATAAGGGTGTATGTCTTTGAGACCTACATGTTTTAGGTTCCCTTTAGGAGAAGGTGGATTGTTATGATCCGGTCTAGGAGATGAGAGGGTCTTACTTAGACAATCTTCAGTGAGCTTTTTCTCAACCAATATTTTCCTGACACAATGAAGGTAGACCATACCTATGATTTCATAGAATTACAACAAGGTTCCATGATCATCTCTACATATTCTTCTTAATTTATGGATTTTCTTAGTTTTTCTTCTTTGTTAGTTGGGAATGAGGTGAAGAAGGCTCAGAAGTTTGAGATAGGCCTTCGACCAGAGTTCATACATTACGTTTGGGACTTCAACCTGATGACATATACACAGGTCTTTCGCAAGTAACTAACATTTTAAAAGGTGTTGGAGGAGGATACGGTATCAGGCTTACTTATAACCCATAGTGTTCTAGTGACTGAGTTTCATCTTACTACTATGGGAGTTCCTTATGGAAATAAAAATACGAAGACTAGAGATTTACAGTAGAGTACCAATATGAAGGTGGAACAGAGTCTAGCCTCATCATCCCCTTTGGAGGGAGTTTCAAAATGTTTTAACTATAAAAAGGATGGACACTTTCATAGGTTTTTCATTGCACCTCAGAGAACATGTTGGCAGTTTAGAAAGAAATGGAATCTTCCACAATTTTTCTCTAGGATTTATAGGTCGAGTTCTCGTAGGGGTAGGGGTCAAAAATAGGTATCTATTAAAGGTTCTTCACAACAATCTCAAGATAGTCACATGATCCAAGGAAAGGGGATATGATATGAGGTAGTTTTCATATATGATATGGAGTAGACACTAGTAGATGGTGGAGAGGGACCATCCATTATTCAAGGTACAGTCCTAATCACCTTTTCTTTATCTACATCCTTATTTGATACTGGTGCTTATCATTCTTTCATATCGGCTCAATAATTTACTGGACTTGAATTACTAGTCAAGATATAATCTAAGTTAGTATCCATTGATGCACCTTTGATAATGAGAGTGGACCATATTCACTAATTCCCAGAGTATCCACTAGCCATCACTAGTTATGGACATCTATGGGAATTCATGATTATGGAGATGATAACTTTCGATGTGATTCTTAGCATTTACTAGCTGGTTAGTTTCCAATATCACATTGATTTATATCAAAGATGGGTATCTTTCATTTTTCTAAAGGAAGATAAGTTCTTGATGTCTGGAGAGTGAGAACTAGAAGCAGGTAAATTAGACCATACATGAGTCAGCTTGGTAAAAAAACAGCACAGATGGAAGTCTTGTCCCTTTTAGCAGCATCAGTGGAAACCCCATCATATTTTCCTTCAGTCATGTATCTCTATTAGGGAATATTTCTAGATGACTTCATAGGACTCCCTCCTAATAGGGGACTTTACTTTGATTTAGATCTTGTATCGGGTGTTCAACCCATTTTGATACCCCCGTATCATTAGACTCTAATTGAGTTGAAGGAGCTCAAGGTACAACTAGATGACTTAGAGATGAATGGATTTATCCGACCTAGTACTTCAGTATGGGTTGCACCTATTTTGTTTTCTAAAAAGGAGGATGGTGGTATTAAACTATGAATTGATTACTAGAAGTTGAATCTAGTGATGGTTAAGAACCGACATCCATTGCCTAGGATCGATGATATTTTTTATCAACTATAGGGGGCATGGTGTTTCTCCAAGATTGATCTTTGATTGGGCTATCACCAATTGTTATTTAATGATGAGGACATTCCAAATATAGAGTTTCAGAGAAGATATGGTCTCTATGAGTACTTGGTGATGTCGTTCGGGATGAAGAACACGCCAGTAGTGTTCATAGACCTCATGAACAAGATCTTTCATCCATACATGGACTCCTTAATTTTTGTATTCTTTAATAATATCCTCATCTACACACTGACACAAGAGAAAATTTTTAGGAAACTAGAGATACTCTTGAGTACGATTCAAGCACACAAGATTTACACCAAGATATAGAAATGTGACTTCTGGATTAAATAGTTAATCTTCCAAAGACATGTGGTATTTAATACTAGTATATTAGTAAACCCATAAAAGGTCTAGGTAGTCATGTCTTGGACACGTCCTCAAAACATGTTGGAGATTAGGAGATTCCTAGGTTTGGCAGGATAATACCAGAGTTTTATCTAGGACTTCTCCTAATTATCAGCACCCATGACATCACTGAAAAAGAGGGGATTAAATTAAAAGTGGTCAGAATTGTGTGAATAGGATTTCCTTAAGCTAAAGAAATGTTTTAAAAAAATCTAGTACTAACACTCCCTGAGACTAGGATTGGTTATGCAGTGTACTTTAATGTATCAGGCATTGGTCTAAGTGCGGTGATGATGAAAAAAGAGAATGTAGTTTCTTATGGATCTCATAATCTATGACCCAATGATAAGAACTACCCTTCACATGACTTGGATCTGGAATCAGTTTTCCATACTCTGAAATGTTGGAGACACTATCTCTTTTGTGAGAGATTTATTATTTACAAAGACAAAAAGAGCCTTTGCTATATATTCAAACAAAGGGACCTGAATCTGGGTCAGAGGTGTTGGGTTGAGTATCAATAGATTTTTTACTTTGATATTGAATATTCACCTTCAAAGGGAAATGTCATAGAAGATAGCCTTATCCTAAAGTTTCAGGATGAATATGAACTTAGCAAGAGGTCCTCGGAGGAGCAATGTTGTTTGATGAGTTTAATGGTTGAATTGAGGATATATTCCTTAGAGTACAATGGTTCTATGACTTTCTCTTTTTTGATGGTCACATCATAACTTGTGAACATGGTAAAAGATAAATAGAAGTCTAAATCAGAGTGTGCATTATTAAGGGGACAACTATATGGTGATGACTCAGTGCTCGAATGGTCAGTGGGGGACAATGACGTGATCTTAGTACATGGGAGGGTAGTATTCCCTTCTCCCATTAGAGATGAGATGATGAGGTACTAACATACCTCAATATTGGTAGTACATCCTTATGAAACTAAGATATATCATGACTTCAGGACACAATTATGGTGGCTAGGTATGAAGAGAGACATTGATGGTTTCGTCTTTTGATGACTCACCTATTAGAGGGTGAAAACTGAGCACCATCATCCTGGTGGATTGTTACAGCCACTCTCAATACCTATGTGAAAGTGTTAATACATATAGATGGAATTTGTAATACGATTACCCAAGGACCTGAGGAGTCGTGATGAATTTTGGGTGATTTTTGATTGGTTAACTAAATCTTCTCACTTCTTACCAATTAGTGAGACTCACTCAGTAGAAGATATGGGGAAGATCTATGTCTGAGAGATCGTTCACCTACATGGATCCCCTTTGAGCATTATTTCATATAAAGATTCATGTTTTTTATCATGCTTTAGGAAATTCTTGAAAAAATCCATAGGGACTCAACTGAGATTGAACATGGTGTACAATCCTCAAACAGAATGATAGTATAGTAAAAACATATGTAAATTAGAGGATATGATTTTAGGATGCATTCTAGACCTTGTCAAAGCATCAGATAATCACTTATTGTTGATTTATTTTTCATATAATAATAGTTATCGAGATTTGATTTAGATGGAACCATATGAGGATCTTTATTAGAGGTCATGTCATTCACTATTGTGTTGGTATGAGGCAGGTGAGGCTGCAGTTGTTGGCTCTAGTAGGGTTTAGGATACCTATGTGAGAGTACAGTTGATACTGAAGATATTTATCACCACTAAAAGTATACAGAGATCATATGCCAACTATATGAGGATACCCTTAGATTTTGGTGTGGGAGATCATATTTTCTTTAGAGTGAATCCAGGGTTGGGGCACAGACATCTAAGGAAGCAGGTCAAGATAACACCATATTTTATTGGACTCTTTGAGATCACCGAGTGGATAAGAGTAGTGGTGTATCATCTAGACCTCTCTTACTACTATCGAGGTATGCATGATGTGTTCCATGTGTCATAGATTCAGAGGTACATACCTGGCCCTATGCATGTTATTGATTGTGAGGATGTTAAGATGGAGATAGATGCATCTTACGATGATCTTTTGGTGCTGATCATCGATCAAAGTGAGAAGGAATTATGAGGGAAGATGATCCCACTAGTCTGGATTTAGTGATAGTATGGGTAGACTCAGGAAGAGACGTAGGAGTGTTATTCTAATTTTCAAGCTCATTGGCCTAATTTGTTTGAGAAAA
Source organism: Viscum album (assembly GCA_963277665.1). Taxonomy (NCBI): domain Eukaryota; kingdom Viridiplantae; phylum Streptophyta; class Magnoliopsida; order Santalales; family Viscaceae; genus Viscum; species Viscum album. Next base: position 1,628,588,294 of record OY728157.1, on the reverse strand, counting down.
ATCACAAGAGATACTTCTCGAGGATGAAAAGTCGATATAGGGGGAGAATTTTAGTATCCTAATTTTTACAATTATAATGAAATCCATATTTTGAAAATTTATAAATTTTATATATGAAAAAAAAGTCCTATCAGTGAAATATAAATTGAAATTTTTTATAGGATTTTAAAAACTGTAAAAGCTTAGTTAACACATTGTGATATTCAATCATATATTTTTAGGAGTAATACACTAAGTTAGAGAGAGATTTCAAGGGCTGAAAAGGCTCAGGGAATATAGAATAGAAATATTAAATATATCATATTAAGCATGAGAATTTTTTTCAAAATGATTGAAAAACTCCAAAACGGCGCATGGAATGAGAAATCTAAGACCTCCTTTAGGTTCGGGACGTGGTGTTTACCCTAGGTGGGGTATAGCATTGGAAGATGTTGGGTGTTGGGATGCCTTGCTAACTATTTAAAGTAATTAAATAATATTTAAATATATAATTTTATTGGAAATAATTTAATAAATCCTAAACGGTGTGTCGTACAAGAAGTCAAATACCATCATTGAGTTAAGAACAATGGGTTTACCCTAGGCAGAGAATAATTTTTATACGCAACTAGATTTTTAATCACATCACAATTTAAATTGATTTAATTGATGTTATATTAAATAATTAATTTAATTAATTAATTGAAATAATAAAAATATATACTATTCATCATCTCTTCCATTTTGGGCATGTTATATTCAAAGAAAATTTAAATCTTTGATTTATTCTTTTTTAGCAATAATAAAATTAGTAAACATCATTAAGAGTGAGTTAAATCACTCATCCATCATTAAAAGGTTGAAACATTCATCAAACGTGGAGATTTAATTAGTGTTTCTTGAAGAACACATGGATTGGGTTCCCTTTATAATTGAATCAACCTATTATATTTTCATAGTGAATCTGACTAACAACGAGCATCATCAGGTTTCCGTGGGTGAGTTTGGTAAATTGTCACCCTTTTTTCTCCTCTTCCTCGAAAGACTGGTGGCACCCGAACATTACCATTGGTGCACCTCCTTTGAGTCCTTTAATTTTTTATTTTTTTAAATTTTGTGTTATCAAAATATATATTTCTAATAAATTAACAAAAAATGTTTTTTTTCAAATTATCAAATTATAATATAATTATTAAAAAATTTACCGAAACATGAGTAAACAATTGTCAAGAATTCAGTCCATCATCTTAACAAAGGATAAACATAAATATATTTATATTTATATAATATAATATTTATCAAACAATAAATTTTATATCAATTATCAAAGATATATATATACATGTATATATATATATATATTATTAATTGTAGAAAAGATAATTTATTGAAAACTTATTAAATTTTTTTATTCTTTTGGTTTATCAAAAGATAATTATTATGAAATTATCTTATAATAATAATAGAGATTATTATTATGAGAGTTATAAAGTGATAATAAATAAATTATCAAAAGATAATCTATAAATAAAAAATTATCAATGGTTAATCACATGGAATATTTGAGAGATAATTTTTTTAAAATTTTCAAACACTAATTAATAAATTATCAAAGAATAATTTTGTAAGGAAATGATTTTGATTTAAAATATAATTTAAAAATTATCTAAGATAGATAAATTATCATCACATGTGATAATTTAATTAATAATTTTAAAATTATTCAAGAAATATAATTATCATTGCATGTGATAATCTAAATTATAATTTTAGAATTAATTAGGAGAGAGAAAATATCATCACAGGTGATATTTTAATAATAATTCAAAAATTATCTAGTAGAGAGAAGGTTGTATCACATATGATATTTTATTCTTTTGGATATAAAATAGTTGTTTTGGTTCTAAGAAACCCTTGACATACCTTGATCACTGACATGGTGATAACTTGAGACTTTGGTGTGTCACCTTTGGTGATAATAAAACTAAAAAGAGTTATTCCCAAAATTTGAGTTTGGAAGTTAATTATCCTTTTGGGATCCAGTTTACACATGTTTCTATATTTAATTTATGTGTTGAATTACTCAAAATCATACTTGACTATGATCACATAAAGGTGTGTGTGTGTAGCTCATAGTATAGTATCTTTTGTTTCTATGAGATTGACGTGATAGATTGATTCCATGATGATGTTTGATTCACATGTTTATGTATATAATGATTCTATATTTCTCATTATGTGGGTTATGGTTGTTATCATTCTATGACTTGTCATATTTTACATGGGAGGATTGGTATGTGTATACTTGACGGGTGTCTATCATGGTATAATTACTCCTTGTGGGGTGTGTGCATGATGTGCGATGAAGATAATAGCATAGAATGATAACCTTGTAATGTGGAATATAATTTATTCCTTGTGGATTCCGAGTAGATAAATAACACTTGATTCCTTTTGGATCTTAGGTTGGTTATAGATATTCAATGCCTTATGGATCCTGAGTATTACTAGATGCTTTTAGGATTCTAGGTAGGTTTTTTTCACTCGATGCCTTGTGGATTTCGAGTGACTCACCAATAGCCTTGTGACTAGATTTGGATACTTATGGACATACAACATATTTCAGGTATAAATTCGAAGAAGGTACAGCTGGGGGTTGTGGAAGCATGGTTAGTGCACGACCCCTTGGTTTTGATTTTATGTTATTTTTTTCACGTATTCTTTTATTATGGAATACACTTATATACTTAAGCACATCAGGTTAAGGATGCATTGGTGGTGTCCTACTGAGTCTCATACTCACACCCTACTCTATAATTTTTTAGATGCACTTATAGATTTCATGGGAGATCTAGTGAAGGTAAAGGACCATGAGGTAAGTGGTTGAGAATTTGGAGCATAAAGATAAGGCAGTCCGGGATAGGCATTAGAGGACCCCAAAGTTCTTTTATTTATTTTCTATTTCTATTTACTTTGGTTTTCTTTTCACTTTGGGAGTTTTTCATTATATTTAATTTGTGTCATCCTTACATTTCTTCATATTTACTCTGATTATTTATATTTTTATTTTTTATTATTGATCATGTGACATGATACAGAAGTTATAGTCTCCCCAAGGTTCTACTTTAGACTCTCGCTTCTAGTCATCAACCTCTTTCATACGGGGAGGCATGCATGAGGTCATGTAGCATTCCAGATCTAACCTGGTAGTTTTTTTGGGGATGTTACAAAATGGAATGATTGGTTGAGATTTAAAAAATTGTTTCTTCTCATTTTCATGGGTTGGGACAGGTTAGACAAGAGGTGGGATGGTTGGGACTCGGGCAGGGGAACTATGCCACTGCCTAGCCAGCACTGTATAGTGGACCTCTGAGTTTCCATTAAATTGGAATTAAGTTTTTCAGTTACTATTGATTAAAAAATCACCTTGGGTGATAAATATAATGTTGATATGAGATTTATGATATTTTAGTTGCATTCATGCTTCATGACTAGGTATGTAGGGTTACATTGCATATATATATAAACTCTTGTTATTTTTCATAATAGTTCTTTAATTAAGTTCCTTGTTTTGCACTATCTATTTTGGATTGTTTTTGTTGTGTTATATATCTTTACTGGTATAAAATTTTTAAACTAAGCATGTTGTTGTATTAGTATATTTTTATAGAAACTATGAATAACGTGCAGGAATGAAGACAAGGGTTAGTGCTAAGAGGGTTATACCTTGGGTTGATGGTAGACTCTTAGGAAAACCTTGTTTGATCCCAAAATTGATTAAGATAGTCCTTGTGTGATTCCATAGAATGGTTAGCATCTATTTATGTTCCTAATGTACCTTCTATTATATAAGATGTCTCCTAGAACATGTCTGATGGGATAGCTAGTTGTGGTAGCCCAGGATGATCTTGTGCCACCACCAGTGGTATAAGGGGATATACCCCAACATGCTCCTATAAAAGCACAAGAGATCCAGGTCATAGAGCTCATTCAACTAGGACTTTTTAATAAAGTACCTTTCCAGGGTGGACCCACACAAAAGACCATGACTGACCATGCTCAGTATTTCCAACCCCAGCGTCCTCCAGCTTTCCTGGGTACCAATGGACCATAGGATGTAGAGGATTAGCTAGACTATATTGAGAACATATTTGAGCTGGAACAGACTCTTAAAGAAGGGTGTGTGGTCCTGGTGACCTCTATATTTTAGGGACCCTCTTGGAGATGGTGGAATGCAATGATCCAATCTAGGAGATGATAGGGTCTTACATAAATGACCATTAAGGTGATTTTTATTGATAAGTATTTTCCAGACACAATGAAGCTAAACCATGCCCAAGAGTTCATGAAATTATGATAGGTTTCCACAATTGTATCTTCATATTCTTCCCGATTTATTGAGTTGCTTAATTTTGATCCTTTGTTAGCTGGTAATGAGGCTCATAAGGCTCAGAAGTTCAAGATAGGCCTTTGACTAGATCCCAGACATCAGGTTAGGTGATTTGACCTAACGACATATACACAGGTCTTTTTCAAGACTTTGGCCTTTGAAAAGGGATTGGAGGAGTACATGTTTTTAGGCTTAGATCCATTCCATAGTGGACCAATGAATGAGTTTCCTCTCACTACTATGGGAATTCATTTTGGAAATAAAAATTTGATAACCATAGAAGTGCAGTAGAGTACCAATATGCAGGTGGAGAAGATTATAGCCTCATCATCCTCTTTTCAATGGTTTCAAAAAATAATTATTGTGGAAAGGATAAACACTTTCATAGGTTCTGTATTGCACCTCAGAGCATGTGTCGTCAGTTTGGGAAGAAGGATCATCTTCAATAGTTTTTCTATAGTATTTATAGGCTGATATCTCATAGGGGTAGGGGTTAGAAATGAGGATCTGATTGGGGTTCTCAACAATAGAATCAGGCTAGTCACATACCCTAGGGACAGGGAAGAGGATCTAAGGTAGGTCGCATGTACACTGTGGACCATACAAAAACAGATGGTGGAGATGGACTATTCACTATTCAAGGTAAAGACCTGATCATATCTACTTTATCTATTTCCTTATTAGATACTAGTTCTTCCCATTTTTCATATCAACTCAAGTAGTTGCTAGACAGGAATTACCAGTCAGGATATCATCCGAGTTAGTATCACTTAATACACCTTTGGGAACGATAGTGGACCATCTTCACTAATTCCAAGAGTGTCCACTAGTCTTCACTAGATATGGACATCTATGGGAATTCATAATTCTGGATATAAAGACTTTTAATGTGATTATTTTCATGGACTGACTGTCCAGTTTTAGAGATCACGTTTATTTCTATCATAGGTGTTTGTTTCACCAAAGGGAGCGAAATTCTTGATAACTGGAGAGTGGGAACAGGGAGCAAGAAGAGTTGGACCAGAATTGATCCAGCTTAGGACAATCACACCACAAATGGAAGGCTTTTCCCTTTCTATGGAATCAATAGAAACCCCCTTATCTTTTTATCCATTCATGGATCTCCATTAGGATGCCTTTTTAGATAACTTCACAAGATTCCCTCCTGATAGGGGAGTTTAGTTTGAGTTAGATCCCATAACATGTGAATAGCCCATTTCAATACCCCCATATCGTATGGATCCAACTGAACTGAAGGAGAACAAGGTAAAACTATATTAATTGGAGAGGAAGATATTTATCAGACCTAGTACTTCATCATGGGGTGCACCATTTTTTTTTAAAAAAGGATTGTGGTATTAAACTATGAGTTGATTATCAAAAGATGAATCATGTGACAGTGAATAACTGATATCTATTTCCAAATATCGATTATCATTTCGATCATTTATGGGGATCGTGCAATTTATCCAAGATTGATTTTTGATCGGGCTACCAACAGTTGCGTGTTAGGTAGGAGGACATTCTAAAGACAACGTTTCGGAGAAGATATGGATTTTATGAGTAATTGATGATATTGTTTAGTATGAAGAACATGCTAGCTCTATTAATGGACCCCATAAATAAGATATTTCATCAATAATTGGACTCCTTTATCATAGTATTTGTTGATGATATCCTCATCTACTCCCCAACACCATAGCAACATGTTAGGCAATTAGAGATAGTCCTGAGTATGCTTTGAGCACACAAGCTTTACACTAAGATATAGAAATGAGAAATAAGGATTAAATATGTAAAGTTCCTAGGACATGTGGTGTATAAGACTGGTATATTAGTAAACTTGAATAATTTCAAGGCATTCATGTCTTGGAAACATCCCTAAAATGTGTTTGAGATTAGGATCTTTCTAGGTTCGGAAGGATATTACTAAAGGTTTATCCAATACTTCTCTTGATTATCAGAGCCCGTGATAGCACTAATAGAGATGAGAGTTAAGTACTAGAGGTTATACCAATATGAAGACTCTTTCCTTTAGCTAAAGAATAGTTTGAAAATAGATCGAGTAATATCACTCCCTGAGCCTAGGATTGGTTATGCAGTGTACTATGATGTATCAGGCATTGGTCTGGGTGCAGTGATGATTCAAAAAGGGAAATTAGTTTCCTATGGGTCTCATCAGTTGTGACCCCATGATAAAAACTACCCTATAAATGACCTGGAGCTAGTAGAAGTGGTTCATACTCTGAAATTATGGAGACCCAATCTCTTTGGTGATACATTTATTTTTTACACTGACCATAAGATCCTTTGATATATCTTTACATAGAGATACTTGAATCTAATTTAGAGGTGTTGGGTTGAGTATCTATAGATTTTCATCTTTGATATGGAAAATACTCCTAGAAATGTAAATATCATAGCTGATTCCCTTAGCGGAAAGACTCAGGATGAATAGGAACTTGGAAAGAGGTCCTCAGAGGAGCCGTAGTGTTTGATGAGTTTATTGCCTAAGTGGATTATGGATGACTTATAAGACCATGTTTATATGTATTTTTATCCCTTTATAGTCACATCCTCACTTAAGGACTGGGTAAAAGCTAAAAAATATTCATACTCAAAGTGTTCTGCAAAGAGGGGAAAACTAGATAGTGATGACATGGTGCTTGGAGGGTTGATAGATGACAATGACATGATATTGTCACATGGGAGGGTAATAATCCCTTCTTCCATAAGAGAGGATATGATTAGGGACTACCATACCTCTATATGGTTAGTAAGTCCCGGTGTGACCAAGATGTATCAGGACTTTAGGAGATAGTTCTGGTGGCTAGGGATAAAGAGAGACATTGCTGGTTTTTTCTCTCAATGCCTTACATGTCAAAGGGTGAAGGTCAAGAACCAGTGTCTTGGTGGATTATTATAGCCACTCCTGATACCTATGTGGAAGTGAGAAGAAATTTATATGGACTTTTTAATGGGATTAACTAAGACCCCATGGATTCATGATGTGTTTCGGGTGATTGTTGATCAGTTAACAAAGTCACCTTACTTCTTACCGATCATAGAGACTCACTCAGTGGAATATATGGGGAAGATAAATGTCCAGAAGATCATGCATCTACATGGAGTACCTTTTATAATTGTTTAAGATAGATATTAATATCTTTTATCATGATTTTTTAAGCGCTTAAAAAAATCCCTAGGGACTCAGCTAAGATTAAGCATTTCATACCATCCTCAAACTAACAGACAGTCTGAGCAGAGCATACACAAATTAGAGGATCTGCTTTGATCTTGCATGATAAACCTCGGTGGATCATGAGATGATCACTTTTCCTTGATTGAGTTTTCATACAATAAAAATTATCAGGATTTTATTCAGATGGAACCTTATTATACTCTTTATGGGAGGTTGTTTTTTGCACTGTTATGTTAACAAGATGCGGGTGAGGTAGTAGTAGTTATCCCAAGTATGGTTTAATAGACCTCTGAGAGAGTGTAGCTTATACAAAATAGATTGATCACCACTCAAAGTATATAGATATAATATATCGACCATAGGAGGATACCCTTGGGGTTTGTTGTGGGAGATCAGGTTTTCTTGAGAGTGACTCCATGGTTGGGGCATAAACATATGAGGAACCACATTTGTTTGGACCCTTTGAGATCACCAAGTGGATAGGGATAGTGGTGTATTTTCTAGACATACCTCCTCACTATCAAGGTATGCATGACGTGTTTCATGTGTCATAGCTTTAGAGGTATATACCTGACCCTATGCATGTTATTGATTCTGAGGACATTGACATGGATACAGACACATCTTATGAGGAGCATGTGGTGTAGTTCATCAATTAAAACAAGAAGGCATTTAGAGGGAAGAAGATACCACTATTCCAGATTTGGTGGAAGCATGGGCAGATTTAGGAAGAGAAGTGAGAGCATGGGTATAATTTTTTAGCTCAGTTGCATGATTTTTTCAAGAAATACCACTGGAGATACTTCTCTAGGATGATAAGTTGATAGAGCGGGAAAATTATAATATCTTGATTTTTACAATGATAATAAAATCCCTATTTTTTATAATTTATAAATATAAAATGTGAAAAAAATGATTTATTAGTGAAAAATAACTTAAAATGTGTTAAAATTTTTTCATAAGGGTAAAATACCAGTTAATACTTTTTAATATTCAATCGAATATTTTTTAGAGTAAGACACTGAGTTAGTGTGAGATTTTTAGGCCCACAAAGGCTCAGTGAATACAGAATGAAAATATTAATTATGTTTTATTAAACATGATCAATTTATTCAAAATGATTGAATAATTACAAAATATTATATTGAATAAGAAATCTGAGACCACCTTTAAGTACAGGATGTTGTTTTTACCCTAGGTGGGGTATAAGATTGGAAGCCATTGAATGTTTAGATGCCTCACTTATGAGTTGAAGTAATTAAATAATATTTTAATATATTATTTTATTTAATATGATTTAATAACTCTTAAATGGTGTGTTATATGAGAAATTTGAGACCACTATCAGGTCTGGAATGGCGGGTTTACCATAGGCATGGAATGACTTTTATGCGCAGCTGAATTTTTAATCACATCGCAATTTAAATTGATTTAATTGACTTTATATTAAATAATTATTTTATTTATTTTATTAAATTAATACAAATATGTATTATTCATGGTCTCCCCCATTTCGGGTGTGTTCCACCATTTTTTACAACTAGAGCAAATTGAAAGCTGTGATTTATGGTGTTTTTACTGCAATAAAATTAGAAATCGTTATTAAGAGTGAATTAAATAAATCCACCATCATTAAGCTATTGAAATAAAGATAAAATAAGGGGATTTAATTAGGGTTTCTTTAAGAGCACATGTTTTGTGTTCCCTTTATAAATGAACCAACCCATTTTATTTTTATAGTGAATCTGGCCGACGGTGAGCAACATTGGGTGTCCTTAGGTGAGTCTCGTGAATCGTCTCCTATTTTTCGTCTCTTCCTAGATAGCCTAGCGGCACATGAACCTCACCTATAGCACACCTCTTGTGAGTTCTTCACTTTTTTATTTTATTTAAATTTTGGATTATCAAAATATAAATTTTAAATAAATTAACAAAAAATAGTTTTTGTAAAATTATCAAATTATAAAATAATTATTATGAAAATTATTGAAACATGAGTAAATAATTATTAAGAATTTGTTACATCATCTTATAAAAGGATAACCTTAAAAAAATATATATAATATTTATAAAATGATAAATTTTATATCAATTATCAAAGATATATATATATTAAGAGATTGAGTATTAGGTAAAACAAGAGAAGACAACCAATTGGGGAACAGATCAAACCAGACATATGGGTCATTCGAGATCCCTTGAGTTGTTAAATGATGAGCTTCCATATTACCATCCTTTTGGGTAAAGGATAAAGAGAAATTAAAAAAGTGGATCGAAATTGATTGGATCTCTGAGATCAGAAGGCCAAAAGGATAAAGGCCAGTCTCTAGAGTAGAGATAGAATGGATGATAGTGAGGCATCTGATTCCAAAGTGATGGATTTCCACCCTTGCTACAAAATTAATTCCATCCCAAGAAAAAAAATTTGAGTTTCTGATACTGTGGGTAATAGAAACACCAATAAATAGGAGTAAAAATCCCAAACGATCATCCCATGAGAGTCCTGGGTGATGGCTCTAAAACCTATGATGCCTTTTTCTGAAGGTGATGCGTCCACGTTAATTTTTAGGTTACCACCAATGGGGGGTTTCCAGGTATAGGGATCATGCTTGATAAGAGGTTCATCAAACATATTCTCATTAAGGTTCTATGTTGATAACCATTGGGATTCATTCTTGACCCAAAATTTTCATGGATTGGGGGGATAATTTTTATATTTATAATCACATAAAGGATAATTTATTGAAAATTTATCAAAAATTCTTATTCTTTTGGTTTATCAAAAAGATAACTATTATGAAATTATATAATAATAATAGTAATTATATTTATAATAATTATAAATTGATAGTAAATAAATTATCAAATGGTAATTTATAAATAAAAAAATTTCAATGGTTAATCACGTAGAGTATTTAAAGGGATAATTTATTTCAAATTGTCAAACGATAATTAATAAAATATCAAAGAATAATTTAGTGATCACATGATTTGGGTTTATAAGATAATTTAAAAATTATCTAAGAGAGATAAATTATCATCTCTTGTGATAATTTAGTTAATAATTTTAACATTATCCAATAAGTATAATTATCATCTCATGTGATAATCTAAATGATAAATTGATAACTACTTAGGAGAGAGAAAATATCATCAAATGTGATTTTTAAATAATAATTCCAAAACTATCGAGGAGCGAGAAGGTATTATCGCATATGATATTTTATTTCTTTTAAAATAAAATAGTTTTTTTGGTTATAGTAAACCTTTTACATACCTCAGTTGTCGATGTGCCGATAACTGGAGACTTTGATGTGTCGCCTTGGTGACAACGAAACTACAAAAAGGTCTTTCTGAGTTTTTAGGTAGGAAGTTAAATATCCTTTTGGGATCTTATTTACACATGTTTCTATGTTTAACTTATGTGTTGACTTATGTCAAATAATTTTTTACTATGATCGCATGTAGGTGTCTATGTAGCCCATAGTATAGTAAGTTTTGTTTCAATGAGATTGATGTGATAGCTTGATTCAACAATGATGTTTGATGCACATGTTGGTGTATATGATGATGTTATGTTTCTCATTATGTGTGATATGGTTGTTATCATGCTATGACTTGTCATGTTTTCCTTGGGAGCATTGGTATGTTTACACTTGACAGGTGGTCATGGTGGTATAATTAATCCTTGTGGGGTGTGTGCATGATGTGCAGAGAAGATGACGATGCATCATGATAACCTTGTGGATAATGAGTGCTACCCGATGCCTAGTGGATCCTGGGTAGGTTATAGATACTCGATGCACTATGGATTCTGAGTATTACCAGATGCCTTATAGATTATAGGTAGGTTGTTTTCACTTGGTGCTTTGTGGATTCTGAGTGACTTTACAACAGCCTTGTGATTGGATTTATATACTTATGGACATACAGTATATTTCTATCATGGAGCCAAAGAATTTATAACCAGGGTTTGTGGAATCTTGGTTAGTGCACGACCACTTGGTTTTGAGTGAGTGTTATTTTTTTCATGTATTCTTTTATTATAGAATAAACTTGTATACTTGATAACATCAGGTTGAGGATGCATTGGTGGTTCCATACTAATTCTTATACACACACCCTACTCGGGCATTGTTTTTATGCACTTCTAGATTTGATGGGAGATATGGTGAAGGGAAAGGGCTCTGTGGTTGGTGGTTGAGTAGGTGGATCATAGAGCTAGGGCAGGCCAGGATAGGCACTAGAGGACCCTATAGTTCTTTTATTTAATGTCTATTTTTATTTACTTTGCTTTTCTTTCCACTTCTATATCTATTCATTATATTTCATGTATTTATTCCTTAAATTTTCGCATATTCACTCTGATTATTTATATTATTATCGTTTATTATTGATCCTATGACATGATACATAGGGTATAGCCTCACCAAGTTTCCACTTTAGACCCTCGCTACTAGTTGGAAACCTCTTGTGTATGGGGAGGCTTACATGAGGTCATGTATCATTTCAACTCTAACCCATTGGTTTGGGTTGGGATGTTATAATTATGATAAAATAAAAAATGATCATATGGAATAAGTATTCTGAAATGATATTTAATATGAAATTTGTGGATGAAAATGGTGTTTTATTAAATATATGTATCATTTTAATAAAATTAAATGAAAATATTTGATCTCTGATATTGGAAAATGGATTAAATTGATAAATAATATTAAAATAATTCAATGTGAGAAAATGAATTTAAAAAAATAGAAAAAAAATATTTTAATTTGGTCTTTTAGATTGATATATTTTAAATATAAATGTATATATACCTATAAATTTTAATTTTGAAAATCTCATTAATAATTGAAAAATAAAATTTCAAAAATCTAATTTTTTCAAATTGAGTGTTTTGAATTTATTTAATGAATATTTGAATTCATAAAACTGATAATAATTGAATTGAATTTGTTTGTGTTATATATTCATTGAATATTTAATCCTTTATGTCTCATAAATAATGATCCAAGATGTTATATGATATATTTGGATAGAGAAAGATAAAAATGAAATGAAATGAATAATAAGTTTTTGATATGATTTTTTTTCTGAAATGATGAATTATATTAAATTGTGACTATTGAAATTGGGATATAGAAAAAATATTGAGTCAATATATTATATATAATTATGAGATTATCAGTGGCATAAATTTTAAATCTTGGAAAATAATTTAAATTTAAAATTTTAATGGTTTTTATTTTTATTGAATTATTGGTGAGTATGATTTTATTTGGCTTATTAATTAAATTTTAATTAAAATGGGATTTTTTTAAGATGAATGTAATGAATATTTAAAATCCAAGTGTGTTAGGATTTATAACATGAATTTTATTTTTTCAATTGTTATTATAGTTGATTGTGAAAATGGTAGAAATGAACGCTATTAAGAGAAACTAGGTTTGAAAATGAGTAAACTTGAATGGTTCTAAGATAATGTGTCATCTATAATAAGTGTTATAGGATAGGGTGGTTCTTAATGATTTTTGTAGAGGGAATAAGGTAAATTTATATGGTGGGGTGCAGTGCACTCCTATCATATTATGTTTGTATTATATTCAATCTGATTATAGACTTCTATATTCCTCAATTGAAAAAGTATCAAATAATATTTTCAAGGAAAATATAATTTTTGATTATTGATCGTGAATAGGATGTTTTAAGTGGGATGATTATTCAATTTTACTAGATGTTGTGGAAAATGTAATTAGTGATTTTTCAAGGGCATAAAGTGTTATGGTTGAGAGAACTTTCTCACCTTGAATTTTTTACATGGGTTTTTATTTTATATTTAATGAATTTTACAATAAAATTTGAAGTTATAAGTGTATTTTGGACACATTCGTGGTCTAAAATCATTGTTATATAACCATGCATATATTTTTTTGAGATAACACATAATCATTTTTATAAACATAGTTTAATTACCATGTGTGATAATTATATTGGATCATTATTAAGGTATATGATTCACCTATTTTTTAGAATAGTTAGAAAATCATTTATGATAATCACCTATTAATTGGAATTCAAAAATATAATTTATCACAATTATGATACACTATTAACAAACCTTTCATATGAACTATATTGATAGTTTTGAAATACACATTTTCATTTTACCGCATTCAATTTTCTCTCCTAATACTATTAAACCACACAAAACATATTGGACCAAACTTGTGTCCTATTATGGGTTATTTCGAAGCCTTTTCATCAAAATTGCATTAATTTTTTAACTTATTTAGGAAAATAAACACCACATCTATGATAATAAATTATCAGTATATTCACCCTCAAACTTCATTTCAATTTCTCTTTTCTTATAAACCCTAGATTTTGGGTTTTAACACTGGTATTGAGAAGACTTTTATAAAATTTTGGGATTTTTTATTTGTGATTATAGGATCATGTTGATTTTTAGATATAATATTATTTATCTGTGGAATTCTAAAAAAGTCATCCATATTTGGTTAAATTCACTTAAGGATCATATGCAGACATCTGAGGGGGGGATATCGGGTGTTGCTTATTTTCTATGGAATTCCAATTTATATTTTAATTAATTACTATATTTTAATTTTTATATCTATTATCTATTAGGATAATAGTGTACTTATATGTTTTTAAAAATCACACAAAATATATGCAATTCAAAAAAAATTATGTAAAGGATGACACAAAGTATTTTTAAAAGTTTTAGTCCTGATATGGGAAACCTATTCATTTTTAAAATATTTTATTTTCATAAATCAAATATTCTCTTATCCACTATATACTTAGTTTAAAAAATGTTATTTACAATCCCACAGTACTTCACACGCTATCACAACATCTCATAGTGAACACAACACTACCATATTCCCACTAGTATCACAAATTTTCACTCTGATCTACTTACACACTCAGATTCAAACTAGTTTCACAAAATCCCTCTATTTATATAATTTTTTTCCTTTAAATCCTTCTAAATTTGATACATGATTAGCTTAGGGGTGTCATTTTATTTATAAAGTACATAACCTTTCACATCAGTAATTTCTTAGAATACAAGAAAATATTTTAATATATTTCATGAAACTTATAATTTTTTTCTAGATCAACTTCATATATATTCCATAAAATCACCTCACCAAGCCTTCTCAACTCAAACTCAAGATCCTATAATATTTCCAAATCCACCATCTCCTCACTAACTTAAAGGATAGACACATACATCAGAATAAAAACTACATAATTGGTTTATCCTCAAATTATTATTTATTCTTCATCTCAATTTTTTACAATAATGGGTGTCAAAAGATCCTCTTCTTACTTAATAATTTCTTAAAAGATGGTTAATTTTATTAATTACATGATCAGCATCATCTCCTTCTTTTTCTTCTTTGGGGGTTCTTTAGTTCTTCATTCTAGGATCTATCTCTCAGTCTGCATCACTCATTCTATTTCTATTGGCCCATTATGAGATAGAAATATGGTATATATGGGTGGTGAATTTACCTTTTAAAAAAATTTAATAAATTAATTAAATCATATTATATTAAGAAAATCAAGTTAAATAGAGAATTCATGCATATTAAAAGTGTAGTGTTCAAGGAACTAATGCTGCTGAAATAAGATAATGAAAAAAACACTAATTTATAGTAGTTACGATCAAGATATACTACATATACTCTTCACAAACTATCTAACTCTGATATAGTAGTTAGATCCTCTATAATATTTATCCTTTTAGAAAGTATCAAACCTAACCTATAACACTATATTTTATAGGTACTGGAAGAACCCAGTCTATTACAGGATAGAGATAACCTATATTTAACATTTAGCAGGTTCAAGAATAACCTTTGTGTTTATTATTTTTAATTAGGTTAGTATTACCATGACACTACCATATGATTGAAGGTGAAACCATGTGTGGGTTGATTTAAAACTTTATGAAAAAACATTACAACACAAAACTATAGAACACAATGAAAATAAAAAATTATTAAATAGTATAAAAAAGGATAATAGAAAACAAGTATAGAAATGGTAGCTTTGGACCCTCATAGATGATTATGAACATTAAATCTTTGGGGAAACTAGTAACCCTGTACAATTTGAATTAGTGGAGTTTAAAAATATAGAAAGGGAAATATTTAATCACTTTAGTATAAAAGTAATCATATATATTCTGCTACTTTAGTTCTTTAATATTTATTTAAAAAAATATTCTCCAATGGTTAGATCAGAAAATCTCTTTACATAATCACATTTATGTTTCTTGAAAACTAATTTCACTTTTCCATGGTTTAATATTAAATTTTAAGATACAATGTTACCTATAGTTTATGTTTCATGTATATCTTCTACACAAACCTCATTTAAACTACATCAAATGACATAAATTATAATTATAAGTAATTTAAATATTAGTAAAATACATAGAAAAAACCATATTGGATTATATTAAATTTTAATATAATAAATAATATAAAATAAAGCATCAAAAAATAGTTTTTAAACCAATTAAACTGTGTAAGCATCATTTTAGTTTTTTCATAAACATAATTTTTTTTCTTTATAATAATTAATTTAAATTGTTGTGTAAGAATGAAAATTTTATAAGAATATAAATATGTAAGAATAATTTTATGTGTAAACATAAAATTTCTAAAATTTTAATCTTCTAGTGAATGTTTTTATAAATGATTATGAGTTATTGTTATGTAATTTTTGAAAAACAATGAGATTCCAAATCTATATATTTCATATAAATTGGGTTATAAGGTTAAAACAATTCATTGTAAGTTTTATAAAAACCCATCATAATATTGATATTATCCATCATAAGGTTCATACTGACCCTTCCATGGTTAACACAAGACCTTCATAATATTAGGATAATCAGATGTAATGATAATTTAATAAAAAATCTATTACTTAAAGATCCATTATAAAAAAATAAACATATAATGGAAATAAAAAATCATTTAAATTTTATATGAGAAAATATAATTATCTAATCTAAACATGTGAGGTATTTGTAATATTATAAGCAAACAGTCAAACAAAAAAACTTCAATATTGTAACGGTTCAAACATTTCATCCCATGATGTTTTGAAAATTTAGGTAATAGTGGTGCTTTATGGAATTTTTGAGAGAGTTGAGGAGTGGATGGTAGAGTTATAGATAAAATTTTAGATAAGAAAGTATTTTTTGGTGTGGAGGCTTATTTTTTTTTATAAATAGAGTGCTTGTGGTTTGTAGAGATCTGTTTTAGCATAAATCCCTAGGGAGTGGGGTTTTGGTGGTTCTATCATTTTAGGAATGGCTACAAATTGGCTTCTAGTATATGGTGTAGAGATTTAAAGGATGGATTCATGTGGTTTTATCAATTTTGGGGTATCTATGTCATATACTTAGGCTAATATATATCCTTATTATTGGAAATTGAATTTTACATAGTGGTGGTTTCCTTTGTACCATGGTCCTTCTCTTAATTTATAGGATCTACGGAGGGGAACTCACTATTTTTCTCTGACATGGTTTTGACCAACCCCATTATAGTGTAGTACATTTATTCCATAACATTATCTTGTTTTGGAACCTGTGTGCAGTAGTGATGGTTTTTTTGATGAGGTCTTATAATTTCAACTTTTTTATAAATTATTGTACCCCTTCTAACTGTATCTTCCTCCAGTATTTTCTATCAACTCTCATGTGGCTACTAGGTGATTTTAGGATTCATTCCACCTTCTCCTTATAGTATTTGTCCTTTTTCATCTAAAGATTAATAATAGTAGATTCTAAGTGAGTTTCCTCCTTTTACCCACTTTTTCCCTTTATTTTTCTTTCTTTTGAGGAGGCTATGGATGAGGAGATGGATGGTTTGGGTAGTTTTATAGGGAAAGAATGATGAGACTATTATGTTCTAGGTTGATTAAGGTGATTCCTTATGTTTTGGTGATTTAATTTTTTCTTACTATTATTACATCATTGTGTAGTGATTTGGAAAGATTTTTTTGAGATAGGTTATGATTGTTATTTGTATTTTAAAGTATATGCCTAGTAATTTCATGGTTTTGGATTCCTTTCACTAGATAGTATGGATTATAGTAAGATGATAATTAATCAGGATACCTAAAATTGATGGGAAGGAAAATATTGGCATGTATTTACTTATTTTGATGATATTTTTAATGGAATCATGATTTCTTATTGATGTTTCAAAAAATCATGGTTGTTAGGATCCTTGTTTTTTTTGTAGCTATTATGGTTATGAGACCCTTGTTGTTTTTATTATTTTTTTCCACCATGAACAAACTTTTAAGAACTTATATATATATATAATGATTTATTTTCCCATGTAAATCTATAATTTCGTTTATAATAGTCATTCTATGTGATGAAATTATGTGATGTGATTATATCCCTTCAATGAATCTTAATTTTTCGATATGTTGTAGAAGATAGATTGTGTTGTTGGTTTTTTTATTATGGTAAATTTCTTGTTATTATGTGAAATTTTTTGGGATTGTAAGGTGATGGTGGTGATAGGATTGGGTGTGGAGTGTGTTGGTAATTTAAGTGATGATTTTTTTTATGAGACATTATATCAGATGATATGTGGTAGTTGTATTGTGTTTGTTTCACAGATATTGTTGGGTTGAGGTGATTGTTTGAAATATGGTGTCATTGAAATGGTGGATGTGACTTGGGTGAGCTATTATGTAGTGTGGTTGTGTTAGTTTATTGTTATCCATTTAATGTATTTAAATGATTAAACATAATAATAACTGTTAAAATTTATGTGTTATAATTAGATTAAATGAATTTAATAAAATATGAATTAGGTAAATAAATAGTGTGGTCCAAGATCTAATATGTGATAATTAAATTAGTAAATCAAATACTAATCAAATGATGTTGGATTAAAATTTGAAATTATAGTAAATGGGAAAACATATAATTGAAATAGGAATTTTTGTGGTTATGTGTGGTGTTTTTGTGGTGTGATGAATTTAGAGGTGGAATCGGTTATAACGAATGTTACGAGGTACAGTGGTGGGGGTTTACAGTGCTACAGTGTAGTTGATGTTATCCCATAAGTTGGGTGTTGTGATAGATATATGTGCCTCTTATATTTATGTTATTTTTATGCACATCACCTAAGTTGGATAATGTTACCAATGCCCAAATATTTTCTCTTCTATGTTTTTTCCAAAATCCACACTAGTGATGAATTATATGGTTAGCTACCCTATTTCCACAGCTCTTCCTTTAGTAATACAGATTATGACATGGGTTAGTGTTATATATTACCATGCTGATGACATAAGTTGGGGTTGTAGATCACTTTGTTCAGTACATGGGTTGGTTATTGAGATTTCCCATAGATGATGAGGATGTGATATGTGGTGGTGGTCATGCATGGTAGGAGGAGGTCATGATATTGATGTCCATCCCATCCATGTTACCCTACTCTCCTATTTATGTTGATGAGATTTTGATGCAATGATTGCATATTCTATCATAGTATGCTAGAACTTTTGGTAGGTATGGATAGGTATGGATGCATCCCAACCCACTTCAGAGATGGTTGAACATGTGGTGAGATATTAATGGAAGTAATAGGATCACAAGATATTTTATGGTGCGGCATGAGAGCGTTGAATATATGGGGAAGAGGTCGTGGTAATAATTTTTTAATATTATTTTGATACTATGTTACACAATAAGATGTGTTATTTGATGAGAGTGTCATAGTAAAATTAATATTGGTTAATTGAACTATTTAGGTGCATGTTGGTTTTGTTTATAATTCATGGGTGCATTAGTATGCTCATTTAACATGTGCATCAGAGGCCTTGGGTATAATCCTATTAAGTATAAATTTTATGCTAAATATATATATAGAAACTATTTTTTAGGTTTCCAGGAGGATTTCGGGGATCGGGGTGAACATTAATAGATTAAACGTTAGTGATTCTATTTAGTCTTTGTCATATGTCCTATCTTTGGTGTTTATTTGGAGACTTTTATTTGTATTTCTTGGTATTGTACATTTATTGTGGGATTTTTTTGGTTTAATTTTACTTTTATGTGATATAGTTTCCTAGTTTTTTATTGTCCTATCTCCTAATACTCTATTATTATAAAGATAATGCCTTACATGTGTGATATTTTTAAACCCTCAAAGCATGTATCCAACCTAGGGCCAACTAAGGTGGGACTCTGAGAATCATTATCTGTCCCCCTTCATTTATATCCTAGGATGGGTAATATTTTATAGAGGGGTCATGAAAAATACTAACAATATATCCTTAAATCATGATTAGTTATAGCACTAAAACTTTCTACTTTTTTTATTTTTATATGTAGGTCACCAATAAATAATTTTGTTATTCTAGAATATAGAAAATACCTTATCATATTAAATTCCATGAAATCCTTTATTTTTTTCACTTTTCCTATACATTGGTGTCTCTCACAATCTATTTATTCAATTTTTCTCCTCAATGGTTGTCTCGTATAAAATGACCGGTGTACCATTTCAATTTTACTTATCATTTTATCTTCTAACATATTAATGGAAAATGGAAATATTTTCTATATCATTCGAGGGTTATTTACTCTTCTCCGTTATATAACAGAAATTATTGAATAAACATTCTTAAGGGGTATATTAAAAACGTACATCATGTTATATTTTTGAATTAGAATAGATTTAATTTTGGTATGATATATTTTAAAAATAAAATACACTTTTACTCACAAAAATATTTTCAGAACACTCATCTGGACTCTTCTTCACATTTTCCAGCTTGAATCACATCTATTTTTTATGTTTAAAACATTTAAGAATATATTAGGTATATTCACATATAATTTCTAAATTTAACCATTATTTAATTTTATCTTCAAGAATAATTTATTTCATATAAATTCATCCTCCCTTAATATTATATTCTCCCAAATAGTAATCTTTAATTATAAAATATTTTAATATATTTCAACCATTGAATAATATATTAAGTACTGAATAATTTAATTTCCTTAGAATATTCAGTATTTAGGAATCTTGGGATTTAAGAATTTAAAACAACTCTCAAAATTCTACTTGATATGATCTTAATTTCTTAACATTAAGATAGAAATATCTTTAATTTTATTATTATATAATATTTAACTTATTATGTTATGATCTATGAAAATAATTCCTAACATTTCACCAGTTATTTCTTTTGGAATCCTTAAATTTTAGAAAATAATTTTTCATAAAAAATAATTATAGACACTCTATCTAACTACATGCATCCTATGTGGCCTTAAAATTTATTCTACAAAGTTGAAACTCTTAAGAATAGATTGAGTGTTCCTATGTGGTTCTTAAAATATCATACATGCAAAGAAATATCATATTTACATTAAATTTTATACACCAAACTGAAATATTTATGTGAATAATGAAATATCATATGTGATGTATAAGAATTATATGTGGTGAACTTAAAGTCATATAATGGTCATTTGAAACTCTTATGTCGGATATTTCAAAGTATTACATGCATATTGGGATCCTAAATTTACTATAAATTAGCTGATTAAAAATTCATATATTTCTTAGGAATACTCAAATTCATTTGTTGGCTATAAAAATTCATACACATCTATAATGTATTATACAATAAGTAAATTCTTACACCACTTCATGAAAAGACTTATATACTTACATAAGTCTTATAGAACTTAGAAAAATACTAAAATAATATCATAACTACTTCTTATCATCTTTAGGTCTCCTTACACTCTTCTTCTCTCCTCAAAACTAATCTAAAAATAGATAGGAATTATTGACATTATTCTAAACACATCTATATATATTTCATATTTATTTTTAATAAATAAATAATCAATCAAATTATTTTAATAATATAAAATTCTTCCATAGTTTTGACTGCCAGTTAAGTCTTCAAAAACCATCATAAAGGTATATTACAACACTGATTTCAGTAGGTGTAATCAATAACACAATAGGATGAATTCCCCCATATTCCATCTACCATTTCACACATGTTAACTATGGGAATCCATTCTAATAACAAAAAAATAATAAATTTATTCCATGTATTATCTAATTCATCTAACAAACAGTCACAAAACCTAAGGACTAAAAGGTTTAGTGTCATGGAGACTGGCTATATAGAAATATTTTTTTACAACAGTAGGGAACATTTCTCCATAATTGTACTCCTTTATACCTTTTTTATACATATTAAATGATATAATCATCTTCATTACTTTTGGATTTAAAACATAAGAAAGGGGCGAGCTCGAACTCTTAGTAAGGGAAACTTATCAACTAGTCAAAACTATTAGATTATAAACATGAGGTAAAACATCATCAAGGGAGAGGTATTGGATAAAAATATCCTAGGTTCATAAGTGGCATTCATAAAATATTTTTGAGCACTAAGGATATTGTCATAGAAATATAATACAAAATAATGATCATAAAAATAATGAATTAGAATCACACACAAAAATAAAACAAAACATGAAATCATAACATAAGAAAGTGAAACATATTTAGAACATGGAGTGTTATAATCCTTTGGCATATCATGAAAATCAGGCACATTTTAGAGAATTTTAACAAAAATAATCATAGAAAAATGTTGTAAATAAATCCAAGAAAGTCTACCCTTTGGTTTGGGAAAGTCCATGTATATACATGTTTCATTATCTCATCAGATATAAAACTATAACCAATGCATGGGAAGGCGATATAAGAACTCACCCATCATTATCCATACATATGATTTCCACATAAAATTAAATCATTAATATTATCATAAATAGCCCATAAGAAGAAAAGTGGTTTTATAACTTTTCCAAATTATCTCACATAAAAATCAAAATCATTTGATTCTAAAAAACATAATTTCCCAAAATGAGTAATTAAGAAGATTACATATAGGATAATTTATTAACTATTACACCATTAGAGAATAATCCTTTGAAAATGGAAGATAAATAACAAAAAGGATTTTTCTTAAAAATCATTTCTTAATATCATCTTAAAAATACATAGTTTTCAAGTCACTTTTCAAAAACCATTATCTTGAAGTTAAAGAGAAAACTTATAAAAACATTACTTAAAAAATTCTAAAAAATTTACCATGATATAAAATAAAATATATGTCAATATGTGATGTATAAGGTATTAATATAATATTATGATACTAAAATGCCTTTTAAATATTTTAAATAACCATTATTTAAATCCCAAATAATTAAAAGGATAAGGAAACATTTTTTAAAAATTTTATAAATTGAAATAAAAGGATCATTGGTGATAAAAATATTGTTTCCACTAGTTAACGGAAAACATTGTTAGGAAGTAAAAGACATGGATATGGAGTAAAATTTTAGTAAAACAAATTGGAATTACCCTTAAAAAATTCCCTATTAGAAAACAAAATAATCCTAAAGGATAAATACTTTAGTGTAAAACATGATTTCCCTAGAAGAGAAGGTGAAAATATAAAATTAAATCATCATAATTTTGGATAATTCAATCTTGAAAAATTATAATTGAATTTGAGTTATTATGACTCAAGACAATATTTTAGTCAAGAAAACCCCTTAAAACTTGAGTAACATTAAATTAAAAAACTATTTAATGAAGTCATTACATTAGAATTAAATTACTATGAATAAAATTTATGTCATGATATAATATCTCAGTTAGGTATTATATACAACACAAAAATTAAATTAGGTGTATAATATAAAAAATGTCTCAAAGAGAGTAATTTTGAGATGAAAACCCGTAACTTGTTCCAAATTAAATATGGCCATGCATATAACATCCTAAAAAATAAATATAGGTTTGTCAGATAAATTAATATAAATATTTTTATTATATAATTAATTTAATATGGAACATTAATTATCATATTCCATTTATTTATTTTATATTCTTTTATTATATTTTTTTGAAAATTGAATCGGTATCGACTTATTTTAGTAATTTTAGAGATTAAATATGAAATTTTAATAATAATTTAAAAACATAATATAACCATTCCAAATCCAAAACAAAATCATAATTTTCTTATTTATTTATAATAACGTTGTTATTTAAGTTCCTATAGTTGTACCTGATAAAGTTTTATATATTTGTTCAAGTGGGTGGTTAAACCAATAAAAAAATTAAACATATATATATATTGATGGGAGAGTGTGGTTAATGAAATTTTTAATGAGTTGTGTTTTTTATCCAAGGTTAAATTTCAAGGGAATTTTGAATTTTGGAATTTAATGGATATGTCATTCTTTGAACCAATCATTATAATGTAATTACGAGAGTTAGAATGATTCAATGTAATGTTTTTAGACTTGGATAGAGGCCTAAGAGTTTTCTTGGTTACTTCATTGTGTTTTTGGAGTTCTAAGATCTGAAATCTCAAGTTCGGGTGCTCTAAACAGGGCGAATGGTTTTTTTAAAATCGTACCGCCCCTAGCAGAAAACTGTGTGGCCTGTATTAGAGGATCAGAAGTGCTCTACATAGGCTGTGCATGGTTTTCCCAAACCATGTGCTTATCCCGCATAGTTATTGCCACTTATGTAGTATATAAACACGATTCATTGCATTTTTGGTGCATAGTTAAGAAAATCTTGTGGAAAAACCATGTGAAGTGGGTTTCTTAGGTAGAGGGTGTCACACGGTTGGTGCATGGTTTGGCCAAAATATGTGAAAAAACCGTGAGAATGCAATTTTATCAAGAATTTACTATTTTACCTTAATTATTTTAAGGTTTCACTTTTCTTTTTCTTTCATCTCCCTCTAGTGGGTGTTTCCTCCTCATATTGCACTATGGGTTCCTCCTAATCCTATTATAGTCTTTACAATATCTCCCACATCCAGACTCTGAATCGTACTTCATCAGTCTCTATGGATTCCTCTTGGTTAACTCTGGATTCCATTTTAATATTTCTTCATTTAATCTTATATCGACCGAGATATCAAGGTGAAACCCCATTTTCCCTATTTTAAGGGTGAATTTATATTTCTTATATTTCTTCCGTATCGGGCTAAATCAGACCTTGATATTGGATGAGTGGAACATCATAAGCATGAGGTAGGAGGTCTATAACTTTTCTACAAATTTTTCATCATTTTTGAATAATGTCATTATGCAACATTCCATCCTTTGTTGAGCTTCACCTTATAATTTAGTTCTTCATATCAAATTGATCAACACACCAAGATACACTCCCTATGATCCTTTTTTAGTGATTTGAGGATGTTAACCTCGATCACGGACACCCCTTGGGTGATCCGGTTTATATTTACCCTTTTAATTAAATTTTTCTAAATGCCTAGAGTAAATTATATGCATTTATATTGGAATGTAAAATGTATTTTCCCGTTTATGTTTTCCCAAATTGATAATAGTACCCTTTGGGTCCCATGTTGAGCCTTGTAAATTAATTTCTATGTATAGTGGATTCCTAAAATGATTCTATTATATAAATTGAGTGGTGAATATTGTATCTAACACATAATTGTGCTAAATTCAAATGTGATTCTTAAATGAGAATAAATTAATTATTTGTTAGACAATGTCATGATTTTATTATAAAACCCCTCAGATAAGGTGTGATGTCTTAAAAATTTCAAGTGATGAGTAGTGGTTTATGATGTGATTGGTTTAATTATTTGGTCCTTCATCTATACTTTAATATTCTTGTTGATATATGGAATGTTTAAGAAATATCCTCTAATGGAATTATAAAATGTATTTTTCCCATATAAATGTATATAGATTCATTGCATCATCTAAGTTCATGGATTTGACCATTTCCTACCTAAATGACTATTGAACCAAGATCCTTCTAAGGACTTATATTAACTTATAAATGGATTTTTCCCAAGTAGTTAAATTTATTCTTGTTCATGGTATCTTTTAAGTTCCTCATTGAACCTTAATAAAGGAATTACCATGTTTTATTTAATTGTATGGAATTTATTAAATGGAATGGCATATTTATGATGGATTTTCTTCCTTTAATGAATTAATTTGTTTGATTGAAATGGAATCAAATTGGGTGGAACGACCATTTCTATCATTTTAATTAAATAAGAACGATTTATGTGAATTATTATAATTTTGATGACCTTGTTTAAAATGGTCTTATTAAATGTTAATCATGAGAGACATTGTCTCATGGATTTTATTATAAAAGTTATACGCCTTAATATAGGATGTGGAATGATGGTAAGGGTTCTATTAAGCATGAAATAATCATGATCCCTTACATCAGGTGTCGAGTCATGGCATATCACACCATTTATACTATGTGGATAATGGTCTTGGAATTCCACGTCCCTTATTTATTGTTGGTATGATGGAACAGTCATGTCTTTGATCATTGACATGGTCAAACAATCAACAACTCAATTAAAGAGAATGACATCTCACACTCATTATGAGGTGTAGGGCACATACCTTTTTCTAGAGCCTATAGACTCATTCATACTGGTTATGGATAATGGAGTTATGGCCCAGTCCATCCAACACCTAGTATTCCAAGTATATGGCCACTTACATCTACACATACTTGGTTCATATAGGTAGATGCAATATATAACTATACTATGTATATATTATTACTATATATATGTGGTTATAGTTCGGACACTCTTTCCGACCATGAGCCAAAGTAAGTAGAGATTCCAGGTGTCTTTTAGTAACCTAAGTGGGATGGTTTTTATTTATTTAATTACTATTTTTTATTCACATTACATATACACTTATTTACTTATTATTCATGGGAATGATTCAGTTAGAGACACGATGAGTGGTAACCTACTAGGATTTATATCTCTCACCCTTCTCGGGATGCCATTTCACTGGGGTACCTGAGTATACCTTATGTTCATAGGACCATGTATTCTTGCTTGTGTTGTTTGCTTGTACCTAGGAGTTAGCAGCATAGGACCAGGAAGGATATTGGTATTCTCATGGAGATCTCCCTTGGGTATTTTCCTTTCTTTCTTTATTTTTTATTTTATTGTATCTACTGCCTGCTATATGTATACTATTTTAGATTATGTATCATCATCCAGACATACATGAATTTATTGTATATTAGCATTGTCCATCTTTTATATTTATTTTATATTATTCTTCTACTTCTCTACCTTCAATTTTTACTTCTTTATCTATTGACTGTTATTTATTTTTTGTGACGCTATTGTGATACTCTAATCATGAAGGTATAGTCTCCCCACTATCACCTCCTTTGAACCTTGCTGCTAGTCAACAGCCTATGGCATATGGGGAGGGGATCATTAGGCTATGTGACCCACTGGTCTGGCTACTGTTTTAGTGGTAAGTCCGTTTGGGATGTTACAAAGTGGTATCAATGGTTTTTTCTTTCCTTAATATTATTATTTAAGTAATTGGTAGATAGTGGATTGGGAATGTGTTGGCACTTGGAAAATAACCATGATTGGGACTGATCACCCCACCCATGGGGAAAAGTCCAATTAAATAGAGTTGGGATTGTTTTTCATGTTGTTTTTTGTTATGGTTTATTGTTATTTCACCCTAAATGAATGGTGTACTTTCCATTACTTATTGATTTGTTGAATTTTTTATAATTTACCATTGGTCTGGTATGAAAAGTATGAATCCTTTCATGCATCATTATAGTCACATAGAAATTCACATGCCATTCATATACCATTCTATATTGTTTCATTAGTAGTCTTCTTGCTGGTTTGGATTTTGTTCCTTAAGTGTTATTCTATACTTTTTTTTCTTCTGGCATGTTTTATTATATAACATGATTGAGTGGTTTATTAGCATGTTAAAATATTTCCCGGATGTGGTGATTCTATTCCATGTTTCCTGATTACATAGCATTCTTCTTGTTCTTATAGTGTGTTTCTTTTTTGTTATCTCTTTTGATTGCATGCTAGTCTTATTTTGATACATGTAAATGGTTTCATTGATTGAATTCATTAGTTACGATTAAACATGAGCCATTTTTTAATTTTAAGGTGTATGGGAACCTTATAATTGGGAAAATGTAACCTATATACTCAAACCATATTTGAGATTTATTTATAATTAGAGACTATTGTTAAAATATAAAGGCTGTTAAAGTTCATATTTTAAAGTGAGTTGGTTTTGATTAAATAGGAACTAGATTGTGGTCTATGATGTGTATGGGCACTTTATAGTTTGGATAACAGTAACCCATATATTCAAACCATTATATATGACCATGATATATTATAAAATGGTTAAAATTTAAAATATGTTTAGTTTTCATCTAAAATGGTTTGGTTGCCTTCCTAATTGAATAGTTGGGCCTAAGTAGGTCATTTGGGGAATGTTTCTTATGATATAACCCACTACGGGTGTTTTTAATTTTGATAGTTTAAACAAATGTTATTGGGTTTCATTATAATGAACCCATGTTGGTTTAAGAGGACCCTCATAGGTCACCTTATATTTTATAATCTAAAAGGAATTTATGATGGGATTTCAAAAAATGATAAGTCTTTAAAATTTAAAAAGGAATACAATAAGACTTACTTATTTTTTCCTTGGTGTGTTGGTTAAATAAAGAACCAAGTGATTCTTTTTTATAGTTGGTTATTGATGTTCTAAGTTAAATAGTTTAAAAGAATAAAGGTTAAATATAAATTAATTTAATGACTTCGAAATGAAACCTTATGTGGTATCATTCATTTAGACCCCTGTGTAAGGGTGTTTTTTATTTCTTTTTCAGTTTCCTTGGAATAGAAATGGGAGTGTTTTCTGTAGGCCTTTCTCCTTGTTTGCAAGAGATTAAATGATAGGCATAGGGACCAGTGTAATCTGTTAACAAGTCCTATTGATATGGTCAATGTTTGTGCTTAATAATGGACTACCTTGTGGTAGTTATCACCCTTATAAATTAAATTCCTTACTAAATTCTATGGGTTTTCACATGTTTGGTGTTATTTGGGTGTTTTTTTCACTAATAGGACTCTTGGTTTCTAAATGAAACCCTTTTATGAATGGTTGGTCATGTTTTCATTGGCCTTGTTACGGGTGTGAGCATCATTTAATTCATGGTTTAAGAAAGTTAGATGTGTCTAGGGCTTGGTCATCCATTTAGTGGGTTTCATGACCATTTCCTCTTTCCTTGGGCAACCTGGTAGGTCGTCGGTCTCTTTTATAGTTATATGGGATAATTTGAATTATGGTAGTTTCATATGTGATCCATAAGATACTTGAATCCATAGTACTGATAAGCCTATGGGTAGTATCTTGTATGTGTCGTTTACTTCTAAATCACAGGGTAATATACATTGATATATGTGGTACCCATCATTTTCCTTGGTGTTGTAAATGAACTGGTTGAGTCTGGTGAAATCATTGAGACTTGTGTTATTCAGTAGGTTCTTGGGTAATCTATGAAGTGGAATGAAATTAGCATTAAAAAGTAGAATCAAATTCATCTCAATGCTCGGGATGGCTTTCCAAGTGAATCAGATGTTTTGACATGTCAGTCAATTTGGTTTGGTTTTTCATTCCGAACACTTTAAAGTGTGTGAGTGTGACTCAAGTAAGTGTCACATGTGCATTTAATGTGTATTTTACATATCATTCTTGTGAGATTCTAGTATATCTCTCATTTTAGGAATGTAAAACTCCTAATATGGGGATCATCACATCATTTCAAGTGAATATGTTTCCTTCCAAGTAGAAGGAATACAAATGTGGAATACCATCTGTAAATGGTTGCTCTTACTTTAATTCCTTTAAGTCATAAAAGTTTTAAATCATGGAAGTGATTTCCTATAAGCATGACATTGATGTGGTTGGAAGTGTACAAAATACTTGAGAAACGCCATTGGTTTTGGATGGAATTTGGTGTTCTTGTTGAGCGATCATGGAATGCCTCAGGTAGTAAAGTCTTGTGATATGTAAATGGTGATGTGTTGGCAGGTAAAGCTAAGATTATTTCAATAGGTCATCTAGTAGTGGTTCAACTTTTCTTCTTTTGGTTTCCTTGGTTCCCTCTTAGTGTAATGTTTCCTAGTTATTAGAATTTCCCAAATATTAGCATCATCCTTGGTGCACTAAGAGAGTGTTAGTCTTACGCCAGGCTAAATCTTTAAAATCTATTGGGCCTAATAAGTATCTCTATCTATGTTTCACTATGGATTCATGGTTTTTATTGAGGTTTGGTTAGTCCTGAGTGATATCAGGGTTCCTGTGTAGAAATACCTTGGGTGGACTCCCGTACAATGGTCGTTCTCCTCTGACTTGACCACTAGGAAGATGCCACTCTGCGCTTAGTCAATGGTCTGTTGTGGATGTTTTGGACATCTACCAACATCTCACTTATAAACATGGAGTATGGTCTACCATGATTTAGTTCCTTGGACTCCATGTCATTAATTATAAGGCTTTATTGTACTTGTTTCCAGGCTCAGAGGTGAGGTTTAAAGGTTAAGGATTCTAGTGGGATGGATCGGATTTACAACCTTGTTTGTGATGAGGAATGATAGTTTAAATGGTTAGGTGGTGGTTTGATCATGTAACATCATCAGAAGTCAGATATGGACTTTGGTGAATGTGCTTGTAATTAATGAAATATTCCTTGAAGGAAGTAATTGTGCTTCAGGTTATAATATTCCATCTATCTAAGTTCTTCATTGTGAAAATAGTTAACCTGGGTTGTCACAAATAGTTTTTCTTCTAATTGTATGTTTACGATTGAATGGAACCATTTTAAAGAACATAATTGGGTTATGTCAAGTTTGGTTTAAGGGTTAGAAGTTCCTTCTAAGAAATATCACATGACCAGTTCAGTTTGGTCAATCGAGATTCAGTTATTTATTTATAGTGAGGTTTCTTTTATGGCCTTAGAATTAATCAAGTTCACTCCGTTAAATAAATCACGTTATGAGACTCATTATAATTATTAATGTGTTCTTTGTAGAAATATATTGTGGTAGAGGTATCGTGACTCAAAATTGGACCCTTTTAAATTTCAATCCCTTAGTGGGAATCATCTTTGGTCGTATTTTTAAAGATATGATGGTGTGACCATGTCTCTGGCTAAATGAACTTAGGTAAGTGACTTTACAGTGTTGCAATCAGAAAACAACCATCGGCTCGGGACTTGTTGGATTAAGTTTCGTATGCTTTAAGTAATTCTTGGAGATGTGTTAGGCATTTGTAAATTAAGTAAAACCATTTGAATATGAATTTTCAACTCTGATAGGTCATTTGATGTTTTTTGTTCCTGAAGGCTTCTCGGGGATGATGATTTCTTTAGTGGGGTGGCTGTAATGACCTGTATTTTTTATCCAAGGTAAAATTACAGAGGAATTTGAATTTTGGAATTTATTGGATGGGATGTTCTTTGAACCAAGCTTTATAATTTAATTTAGAGAGTTGGAACACTTAAATGTGTTTTTTTAAACTTGGATAAGGTCTTGAGAGGTTTCTCTGGTTCTTCATTGAGTTTCAAGAGTGTGAGGCTCTAAAATCTCAAGTTTGGGTGCTCTAAAGAGGGCGTACAGTTTTTCTGAAATTGTGTATCCCCCAATAGAAAATTGTGCATCATGTATCAGAGGATCAGAATTTCTCTACATGGGATACACATAGTTTTCCTAAACCATACACCAAACCCTCATAGCTAGTGCCACTTAGGAAGTACCTAATCACTATTCATTTCATGGTTGGTGCATGGTTAGGAAAACTTTATGGTACAACCATACGTAGTGGGTTTCTTGGGCAAAGGGTATCACATAGTTGGAAAATAATTTTTCCAAACCATGTGGCCAAACCTTACAACCATGTTTTTAGGGTGAATTTATTCTACACTTAATGATTTCAAGGTTTCCCTTTTCTTTTATTTTTTCTTCTCCCTCCAGCGGTTGTTTCCTCCTCTTCTTGCATTAAGGGTTCCTCCCAATCCTATTCTAGGATTTAAAAGATCTCCACTATTAGGACTCGGAATTGAACATAATTGTTCTTTATGGATTCCTCTTGATAAGCTCTTGATTCCTTTTGAATATTTTTTTGTTTAATATTATCTTGATTGAGTTATCAAGGTGTTGGATCATTTTCCCTTATTTTCTGGGTGAATGTTAATTTCTTAGATTTATTCTGAACTAGGATGAATCATACTTTGATATTGGATGAGTGGAACATAATAAGCACATGGTAGGTGGTATATGGATTTTTCCTCAAATTTTTTGTAATTTTTTTTTATAGTGTCATTATTCTGAATGACAGCCTTTACTAAGCATCACCTTATAATTGTTTTATTCATATCAAATTGATAAACACTCCCTATGATCCTTTTTTATTGATTTGAGGATGTTAACCTCGATCACGGCCACCCTTGGGTGATCTAATTTATATTTACACTTTTATTTAATTTTTTTGAATTCCCAGAGTTCTTTCTAAGTTTTTCTCTTGGAATATAAAATGGATTTTCCCTTATAGTTGGGTCCAAATTGATAATATCACCCTTTGGGTTCCATTTTGAGCATTATAAATTAATTTAAATGTATTTTGGATTCCTAAAATGATTATCTTTGATAAATTTAGTGGTGAATCTTATATTTTCCACTTAATTGTGCTAAATTGAAATGTGATGCTTAAATGGGAATAAATGAATTGTTTTTTAAATTATGTCATGATTTTATAATAAAACCCCTTATATGAGGTGTGATTTCTTCAAAATTTCAAGTGATGAGTAGTGGTTTATTATGTGCTTGGATTAATTATTGGTCCCTTCATTTATGCTTTGATTTTATTGTTGATATATGGAATTTTCAGTACATGGTCTCTTATGGAATTAAAAAATAGTTTTTTCCCATTATAAATGGTTATAGGACCATTGTATATTCTAAGTGAATGGATTGGACCATTTCCTACCTAAATAAATATTGAACCAAGAACCTCCTAAGGTCTTGGATTGAGTAAGAAATGGATTTTTACAAGTAGGTAAATTCCCTTTTTGTTCATGGTATATTTTAAGTGCCTCGTTGAAACTTGATAAAGGAATTTCTGTGTTTTGTTTAATTGAATGGAAAGTATTAAATGGAATGGAATTTTCATGATGGATTACCTTCCTTGAATGAATTAATTTGTATGATTAAAATGGGATTTAATTGGGTGGTACGACCAAACATTTTTTTTAATTAAATAATCACGTTTTATATGAATTTGTATCATTCTGATTCACTTGTTTAAAATGGGATTATTAAATGTATAGCATTAGAGGAATTTAATTATGGATTTTATTATAAAAATGATGTGCCTTGATATAGGATGTGGAACTATTGTGAGGTTTATTTTTATCTTGGTGTAATCATGCTCCCTTACATTGGGTGTTGAGTCATGGAATTTCACACCATTGATACTATGTGGATGGTGTTATTGGTGTTCTACAACCCCTTGTTTAGTGTTGGCTTGATGGCACACTCATGTATCTGAGTGCTGACATGGAGGCACGCTCACCATGTTATGTGAGGAGCATGATGTCTCCCACTCATTATGAGATACAGGGAGTGTACCCTTTTGTTAGAGATTATAGGCTCATTCATACTGGTTATGGATGACTGAGTTACACCCCATTCTAACTAGAACCTAGTATTCTGGGTATATGACCACTTACATCTGTGCATGCTTGGTTCATATAGGTGCATGAAATATAAAACTATACTATGTATATATTATTACTATATACATATGGTTATAGTTCATATACTCTTTCTTTCCATGATCTGAAGAAATTAGAGCCTCTATGTGTCCTTTAGGAACCTGATCTGGCAATTTTTTGTTTATTTTAGTATTGTTTCTTATTCATATTATCGGCACACTGCTTTACTTATTATTCATGAACTGGATTCAATTGTAGAAAACGTGGGTTATAACCAACTAGGATTTATATATCACACCCTTCTCAGACCTCCATTGAACTAGATTACCTGATTATAACTTGTTTTCACAATACCATGGATTCTTTCTTATACGGTTTTCTTGTAACTAGGAGTTAGAAGAACTTGACTGAGTTGGATCTCAATATGCTCTTTGAGATCACCCTTGGGGATTTTATTTACTTTCATTATTTTTCATTGTATTGTATCTACTACCTATTTCATGTATAATATTTTAGATTATGTATTATCATTAGGATATGAATCTATCTATTGTATATTAGTGTTGTCCATATTTTATATTAAGTTTATATTATTATTTTGATTCCATATATTTGATTTAATATGGCTTCCACAATTGACTGTTATTATTTATCTTTTATATAGTTTTGATACTCTAATCATGAGGGTATAGTCTCCCCACTATCACCTCCTTATACCCTTGCTTCTAGTCAGTAGCCTCTAGAATATGGGGATGTGTGCTTGAGGCCATGTGACCCTCTGGGCCAGCTATTAGTTTAGTGGTAAGTCAGGTCAGGAAGATAAAAAATTTATAATATAATTATAAAATAATAATAATGATTTTATATATAGATGTATTTTTTTTGGTCCAACATATTTTATGTGGTTTTTATAATTGAATAAAATCAATACAAAAAACGTAAAATGTTACTTCGTAGAGGAGGTTGTCCACAAAACTCGTTGTTAAGGTTCTTTTATTCTTATAAGTAAATGGAAATGAATAAATAATGTTTTTATTAATATAATATAAATTCAAAGTAATAATGATACTGATTTTATCATACTACTATGGTAATGATAGTTTTGTAAGATAAAAATTAAGAAGAGAAAAGTTATAGATTAAGAAATACTCACTTTGGGGTTTTAAACTTTCTCTTGTAAATCCCCTTGGAAAAGAAGGGAATATGAAAACTAATTGATACTAGAGTCTTATGAACAATAGAGAGTATTATAGGATAATAAAATTATTATTTTTTCAACATGAAATTAGAAATAATGGGTGTTTCATGAATGGGTGGATGTACCCCCTTTTATCAATGATCAAAAGGGAACTTTTGATAACACCCTTTTATTTTGAATGATATCATATCACTATTCATGGGGAAAAGACATAAAAAGTGTGAAATAATGTATTTTATGGTGATATTTGGTTTATAAATCCACATCAAAGTATTTCCACTCATTTTTTAAACATGTTGGAAATCTTTTGTTCTTAGGTTGTAACTTTTACTATTTTTTACCTTAGTAACTGAATTATAAATAAAAAATTATGTTTTATGAAAAATATAAAATAATCCATCTTAACAAATATGGGTATTACTAAACAATAAAAATTTCCCATTAACCTAATTAAATTTCTAAAAACTATAAAATTATATTTTAAATTTTAAAAAATATAGATAGAAAATATTTTTTGTATTAAAATGGTTTCTTTACCATTATGTTTGATTAATATTATTTAGAATTGGTTACCAATTAAATGTGTGTTAATATAATTATATATATGTTTATACATCATATTAGAGTCATCATTTAGAATATATAGATTTAATTGATTAAATTAATATTAAACAATATTAATAAAACAATTATTTAAAAATAATAGTTTTACCAACATCATAGTCATTAATGTTAATCTTAGTAATCATAATTTTATGCCCAAAATTTAAATTGAACTTATTACTTAATATGATTATTTTTAACTAAAATAAGAAACTATTTTTCCTGGTTTAATTTAAAAAATTCTAAAACTTAATTTTAATATAATAAATGTATAATATATTAATACAATTTCTGAGAAAAGTATTACCTTAGTTCTAAAATATCAACCATAGGTTTTTAAAATGAAATAAACATTTTAAAATGTATAATTAAAATTATAAAATTAATAATTTTTCAATTAAAAATTTTCATAAACTTATATGTCATTATTATATACTAATAATGGCCTAAAAGCCACAATACTAATAAAAATGATATATTTCACTATTTACCTGAACACAATTCTAAAAATAAAACTCAAAACAATATATTAAGTTAATATTCTCATGATAAATAAAAAAATTAATTTAATTTTTTCAAATTCACATATTAAAATTTATAAAAAAAATATTTATAAAAAAATATAACAACAAGCAGTTTTTATAGAAAAAAAAATTAGTATATTAACTATTATTTTTACTATAAATTAGTAATTAATATAATGTTAAATTTTTATTCATAAAATAAATATATATTTTCATTATTGAATAATAATAAAATTGGTTTCTTGAATTAAAACACCAATTTATAGAAGATAAATTTTTTAAGCATAAAGTGATGTGAGAAAAAATGAACTTTTGAAAAGTATCAAAATTCATGATATATAAATATATATATAATTTATTTCAAGTTGATATATTCCAAATTTATACTTAAAAAACCCCTGATGGTATTTATATAAGACTTGAGAATCTGATAATCTCTGGTTTCAATTTCATGTGGTGATTCAACTAGCCTGGATATTATGGAAATATCAGTGATTTTGAACTTATCTAGTATATTGTTGTTTTAAAACCACAATTGGGAAAACCCTAGAAAAACTGCCTCCCTTACATGCTTAAACAAATGGGCTTCATAAGGAATAATTTTTCTTTTAGTTTTGATTTTCTTATTATTTCCATATTTGAACATTTTTTATTATTATGGTATTATTTTCATATTTCTTCTTAGTTGGAATGTGATTTTTTTACTTTAACAATCAATTCACATTCATTATTTTCTACCCATTTGAACTTATAAGCCTTTTAAAATATATTTATACATATTATCCATATATCTCTAACCACCTTCTCGAACTACTGCATTAGTGTGTCCTACTTATTAGTTTAGATTTCTTAATAGTATGAGTCATTGGTTCTTTCCATTTTCATTTTAATATAGATTTTTTTTATGTACACATATCATGCATATTGTAGCTATATATTATACATTCTTATACCTTCTACACATATCTTTAGCTTTTGGCTTACCCTTATTCAATAGACTCTCAAATTATTCGTTAGGATAGTAAACCACTAATCCAATCTAGCCACATCTCTATTGGATAGATTCTCCTCTTAGTTCATGCATGCTCCCTTTAGCTTTTAAATTCATGGAAAATATTCAATGTTTCATTTTGTGTCATTTTCTACCATAGTATAATAATATTCTCCTTGTTGTGAAATCCTCTTCAACATTCTATACTGACTTCTTGAGAGGAAATTTTCAAGATTTCTTCCATAGGGATTTACCACCCAAAGAAGAAAATCTTCGCATTTTATTTTGTTTCATCTACTATTGTGGTCTCAATATTTCCCATCATTAGAGTTATTATTGATATATATATATACTAAAAATCTTCAATATAGTGAATAATTCTCTTTCTGTATTCACATAATTTCTATAGATAATAAATATTTTTCTTATGAAATTTATTCTAATATTTTATAAGGATTCATATTATATCAAGTAGGTTTTTTATCTATTTCATCAATTGTACCCCTAATTTTAGGCCTTTAATAACTTCCATAGATTTAAATATTGTATTATAAATCAATATCCATATTCTCAAACCTCTAAAAACACTAATAGTAGCCTAAAAATATTATTTTTTCCCATTAGGTATAGGCTTTGCAAATTTGTGTGCTTTTTATTTTTGGGTCTGAACCCCAAATTTATTGTCTTGAATTGGGGTGGGTACTCTTTTTCTACACAAAATTAAACCTACACTTGAAACTTTGGTGGATTTTATAGAATATTTTTCCTTCCAAATGTTCTTGGATTTTATACATTAACCCTTCACAAGTCAATAAAATAGAATTTGTGAAAACAGACTCAATAGGGATTTGGGATACCCTTTTCAATAAGAATAGGGTAGAGGATTCTACAATTTTACAAAATACCTCTTTGACACTAGAATGAATCCATTTTGAGGGGGAAAACTTCACTAGGACTTGAATGGAAGTACACTTCATCTCAGTAGGTTCGGAAGTTCTAGATTGGTTCGATTGAATTTTTTCCATTTGACTTCCAATTTAATACATCTCATATTGAGAGATTTCATATCATATTAAATAGATAATATCATATATTCTCAACTATATTTATTATTATTAACTCTATTATTATTCATTTTATTTGTCTCTTGTAAAGAACATACAAACTCCTTTATCCTCTTTCTTTTGACATCTATTGTGCACATTTGGCATGAATATATACTCTATATATATTCTCAAAAACATGGATCACTTCTTCAATAATAAACTTCTCATAATAATATATTTGAGATTCTTCATTAAACATATAAATCTTTTCATTGCAAAGTGAAACTGTTTCTCTATTAACTTTCACTAATCTTTATATAGTGTAGGATTTTCCGAAATGTTTAGTCTATAAATTTTCCTTGGAATCTACTTCTTTTTCAAGAATAAAATTTCATCTCATATCCATGTAATATGTGAAATAATGTATACAATAAAATCAAGTTGTACTATGTCAATCTAAACCTTCACATGAGAGTGAAAACATTAAAGTTATTTTTTATTGATATGATATTTAATTATTTATTGAAAATATTGATTTATTAGAGGAATAACTTTCAATACGTTTTTCAAGATAGTCATCATTCTAAATATATGAAGGTAATAGTTGATCCTCTAATCTCATTGAGAGTTTTCTCTTCTTCTGGGCCTCTTTTGTCATCTTATTTTTTCACTATCTTTATTGAGACATTGGATTTTTCATTAATAGGAATAGACATTGTTTATTCTCTCATAAGAATTACCTTAAAACATTGAAATATTTACATCGTAAACTTCTAATAAAAACACTAGGTAATGTTAACTAAGATCCAATGAGATGGAACCTTAGATTTTATACCAATTAAATGTTCCCTAAGTATCAAGTGTAAATTACTAATAAGAGGTGAATTAAGCATTGTCTATTTAATTTCCACATTATAATTCCTCCTTTAAATATTTACCCTCTCACAATTTTTACCTCTATTATCTATTAGGATAACTTGGTATTGGTCCATATTTACCAATCACACAAACTTCAGTCAATATAAGAATGAAAGTAAAGTACATCATCGAGTATTTTTACAAGTTTTAACCCTAGTGTGGGAAACCTACTCTTTGTCAAAATTGGTTATCCACCCAAATCATGGATTGTCTTATCCACTATAAACTCAAGTGATACAATGGGTATTCATAAATATATAATGATTCACACATTATCACTACTTCTCATAGTGAATATAATACTCCCATCTTCCCACAGGTGTCACTAAGTCACACTGTGATCTCTTTAAATACTAAGAGTTTCACTTATTCCCAAAATTATCATAATGTTTATACAAGTATTCCCATTAAACTATTATAAATTCTATATCTACTTAGAATAAGGAAGTAACTAAATACATACAGCTTATCTCCTTTCTCATAAACAATGTCTTTGAATACTAGTAGCACTTCAAATACAATGAATGCAACCCAGTATCTATTTCTATTTCAACATTATGGATTTTCCATACAACCTTCTCACCTTTCTTTATCAACTCAAAATCAATATCATATATTCATAAAAAAACCAACCACTTCTCACTACTTGAAAATATATACACATAGATCATAATAAAAACAACACATTTGGTCTCTTCTTAGCTTCATATTTCTTCTTATTCTCAATATTCAGTAATAATGGGTGTTGTAGGATCCTCTTATTCTTTAATATTTAATACCCTGATGATGAACATACTCCAACATGATATTGACATCTTATTTTTCTTCTTCTTCAATGGTTCTTTAGTTCTTCAAACTTAGCTCTAACTCTCAGTTTTCATCACTTATTGTCTTTCATCTTCATTTTATTATTATACATAGGTCACCAACAAATATTTTTTATATTTTAGAATATATAAAATCTCTTCCCAAATTTAGTTTCATGATCTCCATTCTTTTTTTTCCAAATTTCATGTACATGGGTGTCTCCTAATATCATATTATTATTTTTGTCTCGTCAGGGGTTGTATCCTATAAAATGATAGGAGTAGCATTAAATTTTAATTTTCTTATTCTATTATCATAGGAAATAACTTTCAATATATTTTATATAGGAATCAAGATTCTTCTAATATTCTTCATATTAAAATATAAATATGAAAAAAATATCTATGGATATATTAATAACATACAGTATTTAATATTTTTGTATTAGCTTGATATTTATTTTGGAATGACATCTTTTAAAAATATAATACACTCTATCTTGCATGAATATTTTCAGAAAACTATACTATACTCATATACTAATTTTTTAAATTCAATTACAACTATTTCTTTATGTTTGTAACACTCAATAATAGCTCGAACATCTTCACATTTGATTTATATATTAAATAATTCTAAAATTTCTTCTTCATGAATAATTTATTTCTTATAAAATCATCCTTCCTTGCTCTTTTATTTTCCCATACAACCAACATAAATAAAAAAATTGATATTTCAAACATTGAATATCATATTAAGAATTGAATTATTTAATTTCCTAAAAATATTCTATATTCATGAATATTAGGTTTTCAGACATTAAAAAGTATCTCAAACTTCCTCTTGTTATGATATTCACTTTCTCAAAAATATGATAAACTTTATATTAATTCAATTATTGTATCATATTTAATTTTTTAAGTTTTAGTCCATTAAACTTGATCTAAAAAACATTCCAATTGTTTCCTTTAAAATAATTAAATTCCAGAAACACATATTTCATAAAATAAAATTCTCTAAAAATTTTCAAACTATGTGACACCCCAAAACCTCACTCTCAAATCTAGTGTCATAAACACATAATTTACATATTCACTTTTATATCAGATTTCAAATTATGGATATAACCATACTTAATTAAAAACTAAATAATATTTATTATATCTCTTATATCCAAAGTAAATTTAAAAGTTTAGATAATTTGAAAATTATTACACATCATAAACTAATGTAACACATGTCTTTCTTAACTTATATAAATTTTTCCAATATATATATGAAACTACTTATTTCATGATAATTCTTTTACCTATCCAATATAATCTTCCAAAAAATTATATCCTTCATAAAATTTCATGTGTACTAATTTAATTCATAACCTAGGAAATAGAAACATAAAAAGGGTTGAGCTCAAATTATAAGTAATAGAAAACATACAACTGTATAAATCATGGAATAAACCTTGAAAAAATATTATTGCAGGAATAGGTAAAAAATATGAGTCCATACAAACTTGAAACTGAGAGCATAATTTATCCATGAAAATAAATGAAAATATTGATATCAATAATAAAAATCACATACTAATGGGATGCATAATGTATGACATCAAAAACCATAAGTCAAGGCCTTGTCCCAAAACATTTACTTGTCATTAAGACAACATTAAAGACATATTTCTGTAATAGGTATGTATACACTAAATACCTAAAATTGTTTTTTCTCATTAGACCTATTGATTCGTAAAGGGGATATAAAATTCTGGTCCCTACCCACAACTGATTAAGTACAATACATTAACTATATGAGTCAACAAGACCTTTCATACCATTCTCTAAGGAAACTTTGGCTGCATAAAAACATAGTTATCTATATAAGAAATAAATATCAATACATGATCAAAATTTGTTAGTATCCAATAATAAATAGGAATTTAAATACACTTCCCTATGTTAATAAAGGGATAATATGATCATAACCCATCTTAATAAATAAGTTGGATGATCAAATAATACATAGTCAACTTTCCAATAATTGTTCATATTGTAAAAGAAATATATAGTATGTCAATACTTTTCCCCATATAAATATAATATAATAAATTCAAGTTGAAAATCATCCAATCATATGTATATAAAATTTGATGTTCACGCCATATAGAAAAATGATTATATATCTATATCATTACTGGAATAACATGATCATAATCCATCTAAGGAAATAAAGTTGATGGTTTCAAAATAAAATATCCCAAGATGTGAGAAATATTGTCAAAGGTTTTATGTGGTTAGAATTTATATCCCAAAAAACAATGATTGAATACCATATAATAAAATAAAAGGGTATAATTTACCTAACGTATATGAATAAGTTTCAAGAGAATTATCATAACACAATGAAAAAAAATTGAGCTACCAAAATTCATTCTTACTAGGGAAACAACTAAATTAATATCCACATGAATAAGGGAACATTATTTGGCCAGTAAAACCCATGAAATTAAAGGATTATGATTAAAATATATCCATGGTTAGTGAATAAACCATTCAAAGAAAACATCTTTCACAAAATGTATTACATTCAAAGAATTAGAATTAAGACCAACAAAACCCTTACCCCATTAGAAACATTCAATGAAAAATTAATTAAAAGGTATAGATTTTAATTGAACATAAAATACCATTATTATAAGATAATTAATTATATTATATGTCAAATATTACGTATATACACCACATAAATGGAAATTAGTGGGATAATACCAAATATGTCTCAAAGAGAGGGATTTGAGATGAAAACCCATACCTATTTTCAAGAAATTCTTGGAAATATTTTATACTCATAAATCAAAAACATATATTTTATATTCAATAAATTAATAACCTTAATAAAATCCATTTTCATTCATCATTTTTATAAATAGTCATTTTCTACATGAATTCTTCTGATTTTCCACATCAAATGTTTGTGGTTTTGATCGTTTGTACTGCTTTCATAATAGCAGTGCCCATACTAATTATTATTCCAAAGATAATCAATAATAATTAATTTATTTTTCTTATTGGGATGTTTTTTAATTTTTTAAGAATTTTAAAAATCCTTTAATGAGTATTTTATTATTTATCCATTAATATGAAATTGATAAGAAGCATGTTTGTGTGATTATTAACAATCAAAGTGTGTTTTCTTAATTGGGGATTTAAATATCAATATAATATCTTTAAAATAAAAAAAAAAGTATTTATTTAAAAAATTATATTATTTTATTTGAGTAATTATGGTCCCATAGTCATTAATGATATAAATTTAGACTATTTTTCAAGTAGGTGGTTGAACCGACCAAATATGAATATACACTAATTTAATGAATGATTATGAGGGTTTTTTTATAATATAATTATTATAAAATAATATTATTATTATTAAGTATCTATTAGTGTGATATATTATAATTTTAATGAATTATAATAATAATCAATGGATATGGTAATATTACATGATTTGAATAAAACTTATCCACTTTTTATGCTTATTTTAAATGATTAAATTCACGATAATCATTTGTTGGTCACATCAATAACAAGTTCTCTAATTTTCCATACCACAACTATAATGATATCATAAAAATTTTATTTATCCTTTAATACTATCCTTATATCCATCCTTGTAAGGCGGTGATGGAATATGAAACAAGTTGTCTCATGGAGAAGGTAATCCCCACAACACCTGAACATTTTGGTTTTTCCAGATGGATGGGGTATATTAATAAACAATGATAATACCTTAATATAAAAAATATATAAATTATACTAATATCATTATAATATTATTTCTAGAGTAAATTTTAAATATGATAATTAAGGAGAAAAGCTAAGTAGTTGATAATACTCACATCAGGGTACTGAATTTTCCTTGGAAGTCTACTTGGAAATTATATCCTTATGATAACTAATGGTGACAATATAATT
Organism: Viscum album; assembly: GCA_963277665.1. NCBI lineage: Eukaryota > Viridiplantae > Streptophyta > Magnoliopsida > Santalales > Viscaceae > Viscum > Viscum album. The sequence continues at coordinate 1,628,544,935 of OY728157.1, read as the reverse complement.
TTAAAAGTGGGATAGGTTTTTAGTAGGATATATTTGTCAAATTATCAAGGATATATATGAATGAGATGTGAGTCTTTAAGTGGTGAAGATGTTACCATTTTAAGTGAAGGGAAGGGTAGTTTTGGGAGTAACCCTTGCATTTTCAATAATGTAAGGTTACTATTCAAGTGATAAAAGATACAAATTGACTAAATAATAGTGGAAAATGAGTGTAAATCCAAACTCTCCTCAAATAATATTTTTGAGGAAGAATTTATTATTTTAGGTCTTTTTTATTTTAACGTTTTATATTTTACCCTAATTTACTTTTACCCAGGTAATTAATTTCAAAACAAAATTACCTAATTTGATACTTCTAATTTAATATTTGAAAATAAATTTATCAAAAAAATAATAAAGGTGTGAAATTTTAATTTTGAAATAAATACACATATTCATGTAAAAATATGTTTTAGGGAACTTTTTTTTTAAGATTTCAATTAATATATAAGAAAAAATTATTTTCGATACATATTTTATTGACATAAATTATTTTATTATAAGAAAAATAAAGTATGAGAGGTTTATAATGAATTTGAATACAAAATTCTTTTTGAAAATTACTGATTCAAATAAAATACCAAAATTAGTTTCTTTATTAAAGTGAATTTTCAATTAGTTATAAAAATGTGTGATATATGATATATAATCTCAATGAATATTTTAAAATGAATAATTATATTTCTAGATTCATTTTTCATCACCCTTTTTTTGAACTTATATATCATTATTATATAATTATAAAGTAATAAAAATTACATGTTTCAAGATAAATGTATTTTTTCGACTAAAACCATCCATTTTAAAAAATATAAAAAATACAAACTAAGTAAATTTTAATATGAGGAATTCAAAAAATATTTTAATTTTTATTAATTTAAAAAACCAAAATATTATAAATTATGGTTTTAAATAAAATCATATAATATAATGAAAACTCCCTTTTATTGGAAAATGACATTTTCAATTGGAAAATGACATTTTAAATTGTTAACTATTATTATTAATATTTCATATCATTTCCAACTAAATCAGTATTGACCATTTTTTAATTTCAAACATAATTTATAATTAATAATTTTCTTCTTGATATAAAATTGTGTATCACATAAAAGGGTATTTTTATGAAAAATTGCTTTTTAAATAATAAATGACTTTATTAGTGATTTTAGTTAAACTAATTGAATTTATTTTATATTAAAATTATACATTATTTTATTTATATATATAATAAAGTTGTCAATTGTATTCATTCCCACTAAGTCAATCGATTAGTTTTAATTTTTATACTTATATATTTAAATTTTTTATAAATTTATTACAATTTCATTTAAGTTTCGTGTTGCATGTGGTGAAAGTTATTGAACACATTTACTTATTTAAAGGTAATAATATATTATAATTTTGAGGTTTTATATCCCCCCTCCCCTTAAATAAATTGTATCCTTGAAATTTGAATCCTAATATTAGAGTAATTTCTATAGTGAACTCATAATTAACTACATGCTGAAATATAATCATGGGTTTATTTTGGATATGGAATAAGATTTATCTATATATAAAATAATTATAATATATTCATAAAGAGATATTACCCATTAATAATTTCACATATAATTATACTAAGGGATTTAGATCTATATATATAATTAATCACTTCCCACAAACTCATAAAATGATCTATATGATAATCATACCACAATAGGTATTTATTTTTAACTCAATGTATAGTACTAGGTGAACACTTACCTGACATTCGGTACTAGAATATTTAGGGTAAAAAATCAATATCTGATTCATTAGTAATAGTTTCATATGATTTTCTTTATTCGCATTATTGTTCATGACTATATACCTTCTTATCCCTCAGATTAGGGTATTGAGTCACATAATTATCAACTATATTACAATTGAAGAAATAGAATTGTATAGATTATCTCTTTTTCTTAAACTTGTGATTATAATAAACTTCATCTATATATGTATATAATTTTCCTCCATATTTTATTCCATATTTTTTACATGTAGAAAATTGAATCTTCTTTTATTTATCATATTTATCACATGAATTTTAATAAGATTCCATCCTTCTATTCTTTAGTATATTTGGGATTTCAACTATGTTCACACTAGTAATCAGATTTATTGATAGTTTTTTTCATAATTAGATGATGTCTCACTCCATCCCTTATCACATTAGATGGTTCACTGGGATAGTTTTTGCATTATCCTTGGATTCCATTATTAAATTAGTTTCTTTGTACTTTATTCATTCCTAAAACCAAAATATTTTACATGATTTATGATAATTATAAGAAAATTATTATAAATAACCATAAGGAAATTTATCCTCATGATATATCATAATATAACACTATTTTTTTATTCTATACTTCTTACAACTCATTTTTTATCAGACTTGGTTCAACCTATATCACTTTTAGTTTAACATATATCATTATTTATTTAACCTAGGTTTATTTGAGATGTTTTTTCTCATACTTATTAACCTAATGCTTAAATTTGATATCTAAAATTACTATGATCATTCTTATATTATTCTAACCCCAATTATATTTGAAATATAGGCTCTCAAACTTTATCTTATATTTCACCAAACTATATTAACCATTCCAAAAAACATATACCAAAGTTTGTATATACTTTGATCATATATTATCAATAACATATCTGTCCTAAAACCTATATGAGTCTCCAATACTTTAATCTGTAATGTGGTTATAAACTCTTACAAACATAAACTCTATATTTAACTCTCAAACATAATTAACCACTAGTTCATAAGCTCACCCATTAGTCAATATATATCACAATTCAAAAAATATGATGAACATCACATCAAATATTATGAATCAATTATCAATCCCAATTTTACCAATATTATCTAACTTACTTCTTTAAAATCAAACCAACATTTATTATCCCAAAATAAAGAATATAATAAACCTAATAGCAATCCATACCTCAATCATGTGTTGTCCAATATTTATCCCCCAAAATATAACCTTATAATAAAATCACTTTTGAAGTTTATTAATAACATTTAATATATGATTTCACCATTAATACAAAATTATTGATGAAAAATCCTTATATATTTTATATAATCTTCAATAGCTTTTCTAATATACCAAAATTTCATCGATAAAAATCACTCACTAATAATAATAACTAATATTTTCATGATTCTTAAAATATAAATCTCACTACCTAAGTTAAGACTAGGAAAATAACATTTCCCATCATATCATACAAATATTAATATTCTCAACCATTTAAGTATTCTCCCTTATTTGGTTATAAGACATAGTGGTTTCTAGGTACATAACTTTCTCAGTTTCATCTTCATGATCCTATTTCAACCAAAAACTAAAATAATAAATGGTTATCATACCATCCAAAATATGAACATGAAAAATCAATATGAATATATCTTCCCTTATGAAACCTTTTTTTAAACATATGATACATTTAGATCAGCCTATGACTCGCTCGTTTAATCCTTTTTTATCCATGTTCATTTTAATATTATGTTATCTAACTGAATTAGTTAACGTTATTCTTAAATATTTCATAAAGGTTTGAAAATAAAATTTGGTTAACTAAATAATAGCCCCTAGGAGTGTCCATCTAGGTCTGCAGTCTTAGGCTCACTCATCATGCATTGGAGTGATGATTTGGTCAACGCTCAACTAATACTTTCTAGGGCTATTATCCCTTTGTGCATTAGTGACACAACCACATCCACTTTCCAATATCTAGATAGGGATGTATTGCTAAGAAATATACCTACTCAAGAATTGACTAATATTTTATTATATCATCCTATACTTAGACTCTTCTCTATGTTTTTCACTAAGTTTCTCTAACCTTAATCCCAAAATAAAATCTGAATTATTACCTTATCATTAAATCATATACTATTAAAAAGGGTTATCTATACCTTTGAAATTATTATCAAACTTTCCTTATAAATCATTTAATTATCCTCAATAAAGAGCATGTTCTCCAAGTTTATCAAAACATTTCCTTTAATACCAACTATGATGCCTTGATCCTACACTCTCGGGTCTAGTTCCACAAACATGTACTTTATATATTCACTTTTTCTACTGTAAAATATTGGATATTACCATCCTTAATTAAAAAATAAATAATTATTATTGAATATCTTACATTTAAAGAAAACTTTTCGGTTTATATCATTATAGAATTATGACATATCATAAACTAATAAAGCCCATTTCTTTCTTAACTAATGGATATTTAATTAAAATTTATATAAGAAACGACTTAATATGTGATAAGTCTTAAAAGTTACCCATAAATTCTGCCACAAGTATATCCTTATAAACATTTAACATGTACTACTTTTCCTCATAATGAGGATAAATAGACATAGAATAAGGGGAGATCTATAATACTTAGTAATGGAAATCATATAACTGAAGAAATCATGGCATGAAAATGAAATAAACATTATGGTAGGAATAGTTAAAAAAATATGAAAACATAATCAACTTGGAATTGAGAACATGATATATCCATGAAAATAAAAAAAAGGGATATCATAAATAATGATCTCTTAATAATGGAATAAATAATGTCGTACATAAGAAACTAGCAGTCAAGGCTTTGTGCCAAGACATTTACTTGTTTTTGATCCCATAATCAAGACATATTGTTGAATTGGGAAGTAATACACCTAATTAACAAACCTATTTTGTATCATGAGGCCTATTGATTCATTTAGGAGATATATAATTTTGGTCCTCTCCAATCACCTGATTAAGTCTAATACAGCCACTAGAAGAGTCAATAAGACCTTCCATACCATCCCCTAAGGAACCATTGGGTGAATAAAAACATGTATATCCATATAATGAAGAATATAGAATATCAATATATGATAAAAAATAATGAGTGTACAATAATAATTAGTAATTTTAATACTTTTACCAAAGTCAATAAAGGGATAAAATTATCATAACACTTCCTGAGAAACAAGATGAATATTCAAACAATATATACTCAACTTGCTAATAATATTTTGTATTGGAATAAAAATATATTGTATGCCAATATTTTCCCCCATTTAAATAGAATATTATAATTTCTAGTAGAACATCATCAAGTATGAGTTATTTAAACTGTTATGTTTACACAGTATAGTATAATGAGTATGCAGCTAATTCAATACTGGAATAACATGATCATAATCTATTTAGATAAAGAAAGTGGATGATTTCAAAGGAACATATCCCAAGAAGTGATAAATATTTGTCAAAGTGATTGTGTGGAAGGAATATATATCCCCATAAAACAATTATATAAAACTACATAATATAATCATGTGGTATAATTTATGTAACTTATATGAAATAAATTCAGTAGAAAAATCATAACTCAATGAATGAAAGTTGGGTTACCAAAATTATTTAATATTGGGGAAGCAAATAAACTAATATCCAATTATAAAATGGATGATTATTTGGATATTAAATCCCATTAAATATAATTAATATGATAAAAATATACCCATGGAAGAAAATACACCAATTAAAGAAAACATGGTGCACAAAATTTATTATGTCACAAAGAATCAAAATTTAGACCAACAAAACATTTATGACTTTAGACTCTTTTGAATCAAAACCCATTGATAGTGAGGGATTATAAATGAATTTAAAATACTATGATTTAAATATAATTCATTGTATGATATCTCAAATAGGTAGTATATACATCAGATAAATCAAATCAGGTGTATAATTCCCAACATGTCTCAAAGAGATGAATTTGAGACAGAAAACATCACCTATTCTATTTATTTTCATGAATCTACTTTGGGATCCTGTATCAAAAATATATATATAATAATGAATTAATTAAAAACCATACTTATATCCATATTTATTCATAATTTTCATATATAGTTATTCTATATATGAATTTTTCTGATTTTTCATATCAGGTGTTTCTAGTTTTGATTATTTATACTAGTTTCATAATAGAGATGTTTGTATTGATTATTATTCCAAGTTTAATAATTAATATTTAATTAAGTTTACTTATATTAGTGTTTCATAATAATTTAATATGTTCCAAAATCCTTTCATGAGTCTTTTAGTCTTTCTCCTTTAAGATTTTTTTGATAAGAACCATGTTTCAATGATTCTTAACAATTAAAGGGTGTTTTATTAATTGGTGGTTTAAATATTAATATTTCATATTAATAATAAAAACTATAATTATATACTCATTCATATTATACAATACCATTAATTATGATCCTATAGTCTATCATGATATAAATTCATAGTATTATTCAAGTAGGTGGTTAAACTGACCCAAAAATGAACGTATCTTGATTTAATGAATGATTATGTGGTGTTTTTGTTATAATATCATTATAAAAGATTAATAATTACCATATTTATTTTTTATTATTGTTATATTTCATAATTGGAAGGAATTATAAGATTAATTAATGGATATGAAAATATTACACAATTTGAATAAAAGGTTATCCTCTTAGTACGCTTATTTTAATTGATTAAATTAACGATGACCATCTGTTCATTGTATCATTAGTAGGTTCTAAAGTTTTCATAAAAAAATTAATGATATCATAAAAACCATATTTATCCATTAATACCATCCTTATATCCATCCATGTCATGCGATTATGGAAAACAAAGTGTGTTGCATCATGGAGGCAGTAATCCGCACAATGCACAAACAATGATTGTATTTTTCTTAGTGGATGAGATATATGAATAAAAAGTGATAATAAACTTAATATAAGAATATTATAGTATATAAATGATACTAATATCATTATATTAGTGTGAATAAAATAAATTTTAATGAAAATAATTAAGGTGAAAAGATAAATAGTAGATAATACTCACGTCAGGGGCATGAATATCCCTCGGAATGAAGGCCCTCTGCTAACTAATGATAAGAAGAATATTTTGAGCATGGAAGAGGGTTATAAGAGGAGTAAAGTGGAATATTTTAAATGATAAATTATAAATATAGGTGACACTTTAAGTGGTGAATATATTACCCTTCTTAAGTGAAGTTAGGGGTAGTCTTGGTAGTTACCCTTACATTTTCAATAATGTAAGGTTACAATTCAAGTTAGAGAGGCCAAAAAATGTGAAAAATAGGATTTTAAAATGATTTTAGTTAAAAACTCACCTAAAATTATCCTTTTTTGGAAACTTTTAGTGTTTTAGAGCTTTTTTTAATCCATTATCTTTTACCCTTATTTACTTTTACCTTGGTAATTAATTTCCAACCTTAGTAAATATTTTTAATGAAAAGTACTAAGATTACCTTTTTTCCTATTTTGAAACTTATAATATCAAATATAAAAATAATTTAAACATATAAAATTTATAAATATATGAATAGTAAAATTTTAGATAAATAAACTTAATCGTGTTAAAATAATTTTTAGAGAAATAATGTTTTTTATCATTAAATTTATATATAAGAACAAATTAATTCAGATGATGATTTTAATAAAATAAATTGATTTATTATAAAAAAAGGATATGAGTCTTATAAGGCATGAAAAAACTTATTCTCCATTTAAAATAATTGATTTAAATAAATGACCAAAAGTAGTTTTTTTATAAAAGTAAAATTTTAATTAAATCTAAAAATGTTGTACATAGGATTTACATGATAAAATAATATTTTAAAATTCATAATATTATTTCAAATAATAATATTTTATTACCTAAAAGGTTTTATTTCTTATAGTTCATTCTAACATAATGATAAATTCATAAAAGTTACATGTTTTGTGAAAAAACATATTTTTCAACTAAAAACCATCCTTTTTAGAAAAAGATCAAAAATTAATACTAAGTCAATTTTGATGTGTGTAATTAAAAAATGAATTTAAATTTATTAATTTTAAATTCTTGAATTTATAAATTCAGTTTTTGAATAGAATCATAAAATATAATGAAAAAACTTTTTTATTGGGAAATGACATTTTTAAATGATAACTGTTATTATTATTATTTCATATCATCTACCAAAAAAATTGGTGTTAGCTAATTATTAATATCGGAAATAATTTATCATTAATAATATTTTTCTTGAAATATATTTATGTATCACATAAGTGGAAAATTTTTAGAAAAATATTTTTTTAAACAATAAATGATCATATTAGTCTTTTAGGTAAATTAATTGAATTTAATTTATATTAAAATTATCATTTATTTTCATTAATTATATATTCCATAAATAGGATAATACAATTAATTCATGCTCATTTAATGGGAAATTTTTAATAATCATACTTATATATTTACATTATATATAAATATTTCACATTTTCTGTTATGTTCATTATTGTGTGCGGTGAAAACTATTAAACATATTGACTTAATTAAAGGTAATCATATAATAGAATTTCAGGGTGTTATAACTAAAAATATGATACATGACTTGAAAAATTCTTATACCCAACTGAAATTATTATGCATCGATAGATATTTCTTATGTGTTTATTAAAATATCGCATGTAAAGAGAAATATCATGTAAGAATCAAACATAATACACCCAACAGTAAGTCTTACACATCAACTGAAAATTCATATTCATAGTATAAAATTCATATGTGGTGCACATAAATTAATAATTTGGTTAAATTAAATTATTATCTCAACTCTATAAAATTCATATATGCATTATGGGATCCTACCTCTTCCAAAAATTGGCTAAGTGAAAATTCATACGCGGGTTAGAAAGAGCCAAATTCCTATGCTGACTCCAAAAATTCAAATAGTGCCAGACCCTAGTATATGGAATCTAGTATCGATCTTATTTTTATTTTTTATTTTTGGTCTTTGGATCATTTTTAACTTAAGAGAAGGATTTTTGGATTTTTGGTGGTAGTGGGAGGACACCAACTAGCTAGTGAAGGGCACCGGCTAGCCGGTACAGTTTAGTAGAACACCTGCAAGGATGTAGGTACCACCAACCAACTGGTGGACTTATAATGGAAATTATATGGAGACATGTATGTATAATCTCTATACTTGTGCCCATTGTCCAATTTTCTGGTCATCAATACCTATTTGGTTAATGATCAGCTCATCAGTGGATGTCCAACGACTCATCAGTTACACCACTGGGCATGCAGTTAAGTAGGGGATAATATTTCTTTATGGATTGAAATGATTATTCATCTCCTCTAATATAACCCTCCCATCCCTAATATGATTTTCATTTATTTATAGGATCCTTGCTATGATTTTGGCTCTCTCTCTCTTCTTGTTGGTAGATCTTCATGCCGATTGAAGGGTTATATCTTTGTCAACTATAATATGGTGTGATAGATCAATTATAATATATTTTTTATTCTCTTAATATCTATAAATTTTATTTTTTATGTGAATATATAACTGTAAATATAATATACATAAATAGTTGATATATTTTTCCATCAAATATAGGTTCTTTAAGATCTGATCCCTTCATCTCCCATCACTAGTCATCAAGGAAACATTATTTTCATTGATATTAAGTTAGGTGTGTTCATCCTATGGTATATCCATTTTCATGTTTTATGTTATTACAATTCCCCCTTAGTTTTTATTTACTAAATTTAATTTTTATATTAGCCTTAATCTTTGGTGGTAATGGAAATTATTTTCAAAATGGGTCTTCTTTCAAAACTAGATTTTATGTACATTATGTGTTTGATAAATTACTCAAAGATATACTTGAGTTGGAAATGGTATTTCAAGCATCAATGTAGTGTGGAATCACAATATAAAATGATTTATAATATGTGGGATTGGTTTCCTTTAAACTTAATAATTATATATATAACATTGAAATACCCTATTTTATGGGGAAAACTAAACATAAATAAACATTAGTGGATTATTATATCACTAGGAAAGGTTCTTATAATGTTATGGTTGTTATTGTGTAGACTTATTGATAGAATGAGGTTCTTAGACATTAGGATTCATTTAATTTGACTAGTGTTTCTTTTTATATCATAGTTTTTTACACCCTCATGTTATAGATTTACCTTTGGTTCTTTGTGGATAGATTATGTGTGTGTTTAGTTTATATGCTTATTTTTCCACTTAATACAGATATTACTTAATCTAATTGGATATATGTTATTTCATATTACTTTGTTTATTTTAATATGGAATGTTTTTTTATAATAAAACCAAAATATTATTTTTTATGGGAAAATTATTTATTATATAAATATTTTAGAAATATATTTTATACCAGAACTATCAAATTCATATGGATATACATTGTATAGATTCTTAGTGGTAACCTATTGTTCTTTAGGACTCACACCCTACTCTTTACTATGGGAAGTTTTAGACATTTTTTATAGGATACTGGTTAAGTTAATAGTTTCATGTAAATGAAAGTTCTCTAGGACCATCTTACCTTTGGGTGGGTTGTGATGGTGGTGACATGTGTTTGTGTTGAGATTGATCCATGGGTTACTTCAGGTTCGATACTGATATTATTTTAGTTTACTAATCTAGACCTTATTATCTAATTATTAGATATACCATTATGGTTTAGTTTTTTTTACATATGATATATTTTGGATATCTATAGTGATACTCTGATTGTTTTTATGTTATCGTATATGTTTTGAGGGTGAAGTCATTATCATGCTTATTTTTATGATACTGTGGTTCTTTTTGCTAGCCTATGGTGACCGGTAATGCTCTTTGGGCCTTATCGTAGGATAGTTTGCGTTAAATTATGGGTTGACTTGGATTTTTCTGTTAAAAATTGGTAACATAGGTTTAGGTTATCATTAAATCATACGATCATGCTTGTGTTTCACCAACTTATGTTTGAGAGTTTTTGATAGGTTAGAGGTTGGATTTCTGGAACTCAAGAGGTATTGTGGGAGTGTTCTTAGCCATCTCATTTTCATGAAGAACCTTTAGTTACCAAGTAAAGTCTGACATTGTCTAGAATATTTTTTTATGATTTATGATTTCAAACTTTTTTATTAAACTCTATAAAAATAAGTTTATGATAAAATAATAAAAATATTTTCTATGGGTTTTTCCTCTTTGTTTTATAGAATATTACTTCTTTAAGAACTACCTCTCTAAATACTAGAGAGGAATCTATAGAGAGATCCTCATAGTAGAATCCTCCAATTGATTTGGTATTGGTGGAAACTGTAGTATGAATGTTATAGTACATAATCCAAGTATACCGTGTTAAACTAGAACAAAAGATGGACCACTCTTAGGAATTCAAAAATTGAATCCATTTTTACTTCATGGTGATAAGGTACCCAAGGAATAAAAATAATTGATTGAGGGGATAGAGAGGGTTTTCAACTTCATAAAAAGATAGTTTTACTCTAATATTGGTTAGGATATATATATTCTTGAGGGGATGAGAAGTAGGTATTGGAAATATATCGTTCAATCTATCTTTCATGAAGATATCACCTGGATTACATTCAATGAGGTATTCAATAAATAGTTCTATCCAAAAACATTGCAAGTGGTTATGACTCGATAATTTTTACCTTTAATAAAGGGCAGTGTTCTGTTATGGAGTATGCTACCCATTTCACTGAGTTTTTTCACTTATCACCATGGCTTATTTCTAATGAATATCACAAGTTGTAGAGGTTCAATAGGGGTTTGGGGATAGATATTTGGTTGATTTTTATTATTATGTGACTACCCATATGTACGAAGGTTATAGATATGGAAATTATGGATGATGCAAACTTTTCTAGGAAGATGGGTTTAGGTGGAGCATCATTTCTCAAATGAGGAAGCCATAGTTCATTTTTTGGTTAGAAGGGAAGCATGATGACCAATGCTGAGGTGGTGGTAGGAGTTCACATAAAATGTTTGGGTAGGGATAGGTGGTCTGTTATGAGTGTGGGATAAAGGAATACCTCAAATCTAATTTTAAGATAGCTCCAACATATGTCACTCATGTTTCAAATCCTGTCATCTTTATCATTTTTGTAAGAAGGAATACAAAGGAAGTGGAGATAGATTAATCTTCACCAAGGTCTCTTAGTTTATATATGATGTAAAAAAGGGGGTATGATCTCAAACTCTCACTAAGGGTGATGCTCAATTCATGAGGAAGGTCCAGAATGAGGTCGAACATATCTATTTAGTGGAGTGAGTATACACCAAAGGAATTAGAGGTATGACCGACTAACATGAAGGGTATATTATTTATTTCATCATTTATGGTTACTGTATTATTTAATACTAGTTAAAATCATTCACTTATATAATCCAATATTATCAATGTATTGGGAGGGGATACATGTGTGTCGCTTCTCCGGCATCGTCTCCCACTCCCCTTGTTCCTTTTTCCTTCCCTCCCCACTCTCCCCTCTTTCTTCTTCCTCCTAGCTCCTGCTTTCTTGGTTTTATTTGGTTTCTTTATTTCCCCATTCATCCTCTCTATTGTATGCGTCTTTGGACCCTGTTAATGCCCAATTGGTTATTCCGCTACTCTTTCCTTCCAGTTACCACATTTCGGATTCCATTCTGGTCCGGTTCACTGGTTCTCTCATAAGGTTTGGAATGTGTTGGCTGAATCGTGTCTGTGCGCCAGGAGCTAGACTTGTGTTCGGTCTCTACAGCAATATTTTTCTTTGGTGTTCGTTTCCTCTTCAGTGTGTTGATGATGTTCATGTTTCCTAGTGGCAGTTTTGACGGTCGTGGTTGGTGGTTCCGGGCGAGGATGTGCTTCTTTGTTGAGACCCTTCTACTTCAATCTCTTATTTGGCCTCTTTTTCCTTTATTGTTCTCCATTTCGGTTTGCTGTGTTGGTTTCAAGAGGCTTTGGGAGGTGCTGTTTCTTTGGTAGTTGATGATCCGAGTGTCGCGTCCTTTGCCGACTTCAATCTGTGCTATTATTATGCCTATTGTTTGTTGTAGTTTTCGATGAAAAGGGTGGAATTTTTCTTCCTTGATTTTTCAAATTCATTTGAAGATGTTTTTCAGGTGTTGATGGCACGGATGAAGGTGTCTCCATTGATGTCTTTTGAAGCTCTGGTGGATCATTTTGGTGGGTTCGTTCTAGCAGAAGCTGATGATGTTCATCGATCTTCGACATCTTCAGTGATTCTATCCAGGAACTTCGCATCTAGAGACAATGCCAGTGTTGCAATCATGATGGAAACGATGATGAGGATAACTAGTTTATGAGGGTGCAGTGATCATGATGGATCTAGTCTGTTTCATTTTTTCCCAAGAAGTTTATCTCGAATTGTTTTTTCTTCAAATTTCGGCTCTGGTTTTGGTTTTTAGTTTGATTTAAAGGTGTTATGACAATGAAGAGGGTGTTGGTGTTTTTGGTGCTTGTGGTTTGATGCTTTTCGGGTGGATGATGGCTGGTGGTTTCCCCAGTAATTGGCTTCAGCATTTTCAAGGTGATGATGTTGACTGGTGGTAATCATGTGTTTTTCTTTGATGATGGTGCATGTGAGAGAGAATGGATCAAGGATCTCATGGACCGAGGCATTTAGGTGGTGCAGTGATCGATGCAGTTGTTTCAAATTTTGAATTTGGCGCTTTGGTATCCACATTTTTTATTCTTGTATTTGGTTTTATGTCAAGTGATGTATTGTTTGGTATTTGGAAATGTGAGGTTACCATTTAACCTTAAAATGGATTTTTCATAATACAAAAATATGGATTTGGAGGGGGTATTGGGTATTTTTTTTGATATTATTCCTTTCATAATGACTCTTTCATCTCATTTAGGAAAGAAGTCGAAGTAGTGTTTTAGATGTCCTAGATATTGGGTTATGATCGCTCACCATAAAACTATATAGAAATTTCTAGTTCATGATCTTGAAATATTTGATCTCATCGTTATAATGGATTAGATTATTAGCTATAAATACCATATTAATTGTTATCATCATCAGTTACAGTTTCTTTCTTCAAAAGGAGGCGCTATTGTCTTTTAGGGTGATTGGGATCCTAGGTTTGGGAGATCATGTCTAGTTTTCCTTAGAGATGAAATGTTATCTTGCAAATTTTTAGAGATGTTTCTTTATGCAATTGATCCATGTCTTAGTGTCACTATTCTTATGGTAGTGATAGATTATCCCAATGTTTTCCTAGATGATTTCTATTGGATGTTTCCTCAGAGGGGGTTTGATTTTTCTATAAACTTTTTTTCTAGGATGAGGCCCATATCTTTACCTTAATACTGAATGGAACATGTTGAATAAAATAATTTAAAATTTCAGCTAGAGGATCTTAATTCTAATTGATTTACTTATCCTGGAGATTCATATTGGGTGACGCTACTGCTCTTTGCAATGAATGTGGAGAAGAGTATTATACTTTGTATTGATTACTAGAAATTAAACCATGTGATGGTTAAGAACAAATATCCATTTTATAAGATTGATTAAATTTTTATCAACTAAATAGAGCTCAGTGGTTTTCAAAAAATGATCTGAGATTAGGTTAACATCAACTAAGGGCCTAGGAGTAAGATAGTATTAAGAATTTTTTCAAGATAATGTATGGGAATTATGAGTATCTAGTAATGTAATTTGGACTTACTAATTCTCCTGAAGTTTGTATTTCTATGATGAATTGAGTCATCCAATAGTTTTTTATTATTATTTTGTTATTTTCATGGATGATATCCTTGATTATTATTGAATGGGAAAATATCAAGGTAAATATTTTAATATTGTCCTTGATATATTAAAAAAAATTATATATCTGAATATATACAATTATTAGTACTAGAATCAAGATGTAAAATTTCTAGGACATGTGATATATGAGAAGGTTGTATCAGGGGATCTTGATAAGATTCAAGAAATGATGTATTGTAGGAAACCTAGAAATGTGTGGTCCTAAGTTTCTTGGGATTACATGGTTATTATAAGTGATTTCATCGGGACTTCTATAGGCTTACATCTTCTATAAAATAGCTAGAGCATAAGGGTGTAATTTTTTTTGGAGTGATCAATTTTAGAGAACTTTTGAGGAGTTGAAAGTGAGATTTACTTTATCTCTCATATTCATTCCTCCTAAGTCAGGTATCATATATAATGTTTATTATGAAAATTTAGGTATTGGTTTGGGTTGTGTTCTAGTATATGGGAGATATGTGGAAGATTATGGATCATGTAAATTACACCCTCATTATAAGAACAACCCCATTTATGAAATTTAGTTGGTGGTAGTGATGTATTCTCTTATAACTTGGAACCATTGCCCCTTAAGGGAGTAGTTTATGATGTATTCAGAACATAAGAGTGTGAAGTATATCTTCACTCAGTGGTATATGAAATTTAGATAGACATGTTGGTTTTAGTACCTTCAGACCTTTAATTTTATATTACATAAACTCCCTGATAAAGGAAACATGGTCATGGATGCTTTGAGTAGAAAATTACTGACTCATGAAGTAAATGAATCAGTGGAGGAGTGGATCTCAATGGGATTGTTTTATGAGATGTTATTAGATGAAGGGAGTTCTCACATATAGGTGTTATTGGTTTTTTTTTGTTGGATCATCTATAGATGATCATATTTGACTTGGAAAAGCTATGAATTTGGAGTTCCAGTGTTTTAGCAGGAATCTTTATGGTGGGGAGACCATAGGTGAGTGGTCTCTGCCAGTGGGTTTCTTTGATTCCATGGAATGATGGTTATTTTTATAGACCTAAGACTATAATTTATGTATAATAGACATTGAACCGATTGTTTTGTGCACCCTGGAGATGCTAAGATGTATCGTGACCTTAGATGATACTATTGGGGGCCAGGAATGAGATGATCGATAACAGGTTTTGTGTTTTAATGTCTTATATATTTGAGAATTAACATGGTACATCATAGACCTATTGGTTTTTTGATACCTTTGACCATTAAATTATGGAAATTAGATAATATATCCATAAAAATTGTGATTGGGCTACCTTGGAGTCCTAGTGTTAAGGATTCTCTATGAGTTAATATGGACTGACTCGTGAAATTAGTGCAATTCCTATCCATTAAGGATCCAATTAAGGTAGAGTGTCACACCCAAGTACTTCATTAAAGGTTCTTATATTTCTTATATTTTTTTCCCAACATTCCCCTCTAATTCCCCCCTAATCCCCCGCAAATTTTGGTGGCTTTTGGAGATGTTTTTAGGGGAGAAAGGAGGGTGCACGATTTAGGTTCACGGTTTTCCAAACTGTGCGCCCGTTTACATATCATTAAAAATGTGTTAAAATTAATTCCTTTCCCTCACAGGATTTATCCAAACTCGCCCCTTTATTCCCTATTAGACCATTTCATCCATCTCATTCCTCAAAGCCTCTCAAACTCTCATTTGAACTCCATTTTGAAGGGGTATTTGGTGGAGGAACTTCACAGAATCTCGAGTAAGTGTATCTCCCTCTTAGTTACTCCACTTTCCATGAAGTTTCTTCCAATTTCAATGAAGTCCCAAATGACCATAGGGTGGGGTTTCAAACCTAGGTTTTAACTTTGGGTTTTCATGGTCTATTCTTCCCGTTTTAGGCTTGATCTACCTTCCTTAAGGTGCGGCGGTGGTGTGATTGAATTTTCCCACAAAGGATTCAAGGTTTTAACAATTTTGGGTGGTGATTCCATTGTGTATAAAATACTTGTAACATATATTGATGTTTTTTTGATATTTTCATGTTTATTTTATTTTATTATTGGTGTAAAAATTGGATTTAGTGGTATTTTTAGATAAAATGAATTTTAAGTGCCATTTTTATGTGAAATTGGGGGTTTTCCATGGAAATCCTTTATTGGTTCATTTGGGTCTTCCCTATAACTACTTAGTTGGTTTTATTGAAATTTAGTAGGGCTTAAAATAATTTTTTTAATTTTTATATCCTTTGTTTTTTGTTGTGAGAATTGGTTTTAAAGGTTTTAGTGAAGCATATGTACATTAAGTGCCAGGTTGGTGTGAAAATAGAGGTTTTAAAAAGATATAACTTTTTGGTTCATATGGGGCTGCCCTATAACTGATTTTTAGATTTAATTAAAGATTATAGGGCTATTATTTATGTTTTTTTGACTTATAATTGTTCACATAGTGTGTAAAGTGGGGATTTCAAGTATTTTTTGGTGCAAAACAATGTGAGATTTTGGGAAATTGTTTTATTGAAAATCAAAATGTTTTTGTTATGTGTGTTAAGTGGTACAAAGTGTGTATAGATACTGTATTTTTTGTATGTGACCATTAGTGGTGTTTTTATATTCAAATAGATGTATGTATCTTTTTTTAATTGTTTGAGCACAAAGGGGGAGCATGGGTACCTAGGTGGGCAGATATGTACTAGTACGGCTAGTGATCCGAATGGGTTTTGTTCCTGTTTCACTTAGCATTTTGGATAAATACAACTCTAATTAAACTATATGGATGATTTTTGGGGACCACTAAGTTATGGTTATATTCCATAATAGTGGATCGTGCATGGAAAAAAATTTTGAAGTGGATATTTTTACACCGAGGTACGAGGTACATAGGGCCCGAGACTATCTAGTGCCTAGGGGTGTTCCCGATTTTGGTGATCATTGGATTTTTGGTATTTACCTCTGTTTTAGGGTGTGTCTGGATGTACATTATAGTATCTAAAATTTCTTATTCAAATGTTTTAACAATCTAAAATTTTTACCTTGGATACTGTTTTCAATTGAAAGTTTCATTTCTTAGAATTTATCGTCGTTTTCCATACATACTAAAAATGCCTGCTTTTTAAAGTTGTATTGCATACTCTTTGTAATATTTGGGTGGTATCCTATTATGATTAAGATAACACCCTACTTACACCCCTTGGTTGTAAGTAGACTTTATTATTTTTGAATCAGGTAAAGGCAAAGCCTCAAGTGAAGGCGGTTCAGGTTATTAGTCCCCTCCTATGGTGCGGTGTTGTGGAGATAGCTCGGGGGTGACGACCCCTTGTCATGTCGAGTCTTTTTGGATGATTTGATGATGTTTTTATTTATTTTTGGAGCTCTTATAATTTATTTAAAACCATGTATTCAGATCTGTTTTTTGTTAAGGCTTGTTTGGCATGAAAATTTCATATTCATATTATTGATTGTTTTAAAGGTTTTATGCTTTAATCCTTAGGTAAATCATTCCCAAAACTAATTTATTGATACCCAGGAACTTGTGATAGCCTGTGGGTATAGGGAAAACTCTTTGGGACTTTTTATGGGATGGATTTGGTGTTGGTATTAGTAGTGACCAGATTCAGTTCGTGACAAAATGGTATCAAAGGAGGTCAATATTTTTGGGTTATATTACTATTTTTGGATGAGTCGGGATAGATAGGAGCTAGGATTTTCAGGGATCAGGATTTCAGTCTTTTGTATGGTGCCTAGACTGCACCTCTCATGGTAGACTTTGAGTCACCAGGGGATGATGGAATTGTCTGATTGATTTCACTTCGAGGTGAGACGTGTGGGATGCAGACCACACGTGGACATCGGGCAGGGAAGGAGTAGTTGTTTCTTTTATTACTGTAATGTGTTTAGATTATTTATATTTGATGTATTTGATTAATATTTTCAGAATTGTGTTATTGACTATTTTTTTTGTGACTGTTTCATTTTGTAGCAACATGACTCCCCGGAAAGCTCCCATGCACCCATGGGAGGAAGCCGGAGAGAGTTCTCCCACATCGATTGATCAGAGGCTAGTCGAGGTTATAGTCTGGGCTATCCAACCTATGGGATAGGGACTAGATCCTACTCCCATTTCTGTTAGGTAAGAATAGATGTGTCCTAGAAAAGATAAAGCTCAATAATTTCTGAAAAACAAGCCTTCTACTTTTGAGGCAGCATAGAACCCTTAGAAGTATAGGAATGGATAGAAAAGATCGAGAAAATGTTTGAGTTCTTGGATACACCTGAGGAGCTTAGGGTGAACTGTAAATCTTTTATATTGGAGGGTCCTATCCGTAGGTGGTGGGAATTGGTACTTCAAACTGGGAAGAATGAGTAGATGTGCTAAGGATATTTCAAGGTCATCTTCAATGAACAGTACTTCCCAGAGGTGTTGGCTTATGCTAGGTCCTGAGAGTTCATGGGCCTTGTTCAGGGGAATATTTCTATCATGCATTATGCTAACTGTTTCACTGAGCTATTTAGGTATTCTCCTGAAATTTTATCGAATGAACAAGAGAAGGCTCAGAGGTTTGATAAAGTCTTGTGACCAGATATATAGTCCTAGGTTTTCTTTTTCAAACTGAGGACCTATGTTGAGGTCGTTGACTGGGCGTGTATGGTGGAGATTGACCATAAAGGTAGGGATGGTTTCTATGGGTCAGTATAAGTAGTGGGAAGTGGATTCTCTTCATATAAGATAAGGAAGCAGGGGGTCAGGTGAAGAAGGGAGGTGGTAGTTCAGGCCACTCTTCCAGGCAGTTTTCATCTGTGGATTCTAATGTGATATTGGTCATCTTACACCAGTGTGTGAGGTCAGGGAACATCCGACCAGCATGATCACTTCCTCTGAAGACTTTTTATCAATGTGGAGGCATGGGTCACTTTTAGTTCTTTTTCAGGGTGGCACATCCACTTCAGAGTGGGGCAGGGTCAGTGGCTTCTAGAGGAGTTCCAGGGAGGTGAAATTTATAGGGCATGTGATCTTAGAGGAGGGGGTTTTAGTGGACCCTGAGAAGATCAGTGCAGTCATGTCATGGGAGAAACCAAAGAATGTGTTTATGACCAGGAGTTTCCTTGGACTGGATGGTTATTATAGGTGATTCGTTTGGGATTTCTCTCGGTTTTCTTCGATGATGACTGTACTCACCCAGAAAGGGGTGAAGTTTTCATGGGGCCAATAATGTCAGGAATCATTTGAGGAGCTGAAGAGGAGGTTGACTACCACCCCTGTTCTTATTTTTCCAGATATTGTAAAGGGTTATGTGGTGTATTTTGACGCTTCAGGTATGGGTCTTGGGTGTGTGCTTATATAGGATGAGCAGGTGGTGGCATATGGCTCCCGTCAACTCCGACCACATGAAAATAACTACCCAACCCATGAATTAGAGTTAGATGTTGTGATTAATTCTTTGAAGACTTGGTGTCTCTGCCTCTTTGGGTAGAATTTTGTGGTCTACTCTGATCACAAAATCTTGGCCTATATCTTCTCGCATAAGGACCTCAACTTGAGGCAGCATCATTGGATCGAGTACTTACAGCGGTTCAACTTTGATATTGTCTATACCCCAAGAAAGGGTAACATGGTGGCCGACACCTTGAGAATAATAGTTCTAGTGCAGGCTTTGAGTAAGTCCAATGAGGAGTGGACTTTTATGGGGCTCTTTGATCAGATCCATGTGTATACCAGGGAGAAAAATGGGGGTGTGTTCTTGGAAAGCATACAGTTGACTCCTTCTTTGTTGGAGTTGATTCAGTGAGAAAAGCCCAGTGATGATCTTTGTCAATAGTCAAGGTAGTTTCTTCATGGTTGGGAGACATCCTCTGATTGGTCGTCGTCTCCCAAGGGTATCTTGTGCTTAAAGGGTCGTTCAGTAGTGTTGTTATCCCTACGGAAGGTAGTGATGCAGAATAGCCGCCAGTCTTAGTGGTCTGTTCATCTAGGTTCCACCAAGATGTATTATGATTTTCATTGGAAATTCTGGTGTCCAAATATGTGATGGGACATAGTGGACTTTGTGTCAAGATTCTACACATATCAGTAAGTGAAGGTGGAGCACCAAAGACCCTTTGATTTTCTCCAACAAATACCCATTCCTACCTAGAAGTGGGATGAGGTTTCCATGGACTTCTTTACTGGCTTTCCTCATACACCACAGGGTAAGAATTCCATTTGGGTGGTGATTTATCATCTAACCAAATCAGCCCACTTCATTATGATCCAAGATACATCTAAAGTGGATGAGTTGGGCCACTTGTATCTTCAGGAGGTGGTAAGGCTCCATGGTGTGCCATCAGCAGTTGTCTCAGATAGAGACCCTCATTTCACTTATCAGTTTTGGTATAGCCTTAAAAAGGCCTTGGGGTCTCATATTAACAATGATCGTGAAATAACACCCTCAGATGGATGGTCAGATAGAGCGGGAAAATCAGATTTTGGAGGACATGCTCTGTGCATGTGTTTTGGACTTTAGAGGTTCCTGAGATAGCCATTTGGGATTGTTTGAGTTTTCTTATAATAACAGTTACCAATCCTCAATTCGAATGGATCCTTTTGAGGATCTCTAGGGTCGGCCTTTTTGATCCCCCTGTGTTGGGCTGAGGTAGGTGAGACCTCACTACTGGGGTTGAGTCTGGTGTAGGAGACGTCTGAGAAGGTCAAGTTGATCAGGCAGTGCTTGTGGAATTCTCATAGTCTTCAAAAATCTTATGCTGATTGGAGGCATCAAGACCTAGATTTTTCTGTGATTGACAGGGTATTCTTGAAAGTGTCCCCTCGTCTGGTCCATTGTCTATTGGGTAAGAAAGGTAAGCTGACGTCGCGATATGTCAACCCTTTTGAGATCACCGAGCATATTGGTAAGGTGGATTATAGGTTGGATTTACCATCTCATTTGACAACCATCCAAGACATCTTCCATGTCTCCAAGTTTAATAAATACAACCCAGATCCATCCCATGTTCTTATTTTGGAACAACTAGATATAGATCCTGACTTGTCAGTTTTTGAGCAGTCAGTGAAAATAATGGACTCCCAAGAGAAGGTGATTTGAGGGAAGTCTATTCTGCTAGTCTGGGTTCATTTCTAGCATGGTAGTGATACACATGAGACCTGGGATTGGAATTCATGGGTTGAGTATGATTACCCATTCTTTTTTTCCAATCAAGCCTCTAGTCGACTTTCTAGGAAGGAAAGTTTTCATGGTGGGGAGAATTGTCACAAAAAAGTTATTCATTAAAGGTACTTATATTTCCTATATTTTTATCCTAACATTCACCCCTAAGTCCCCCCTAATCCCCCACAATTTTTTGTGGCTTTTTTAGATGTTTTGAGGGGATAAATGAGGGTGCACAGTTTGGGTGCACGGTTTTCCAAACCATACACACAAACTATGTGTCCATGTCTAGATCAATAAAAATGTGTTAAAATTACTTCATTTACCTCTCAAGATTTATCCAAACTCTCCCATTTCTTCCCCCAATCAACCATTTCATCCATGGAATCCCTCAAATCCTCTCAAACCCTCATTTTAACTCCATTTTGTAGGGGGATTTGGTGGAGTAACTTCACACAATCTCAAGTAAGTGTCTCTCCCTCTTAGTTCTTCCCCTTTCCATGTAGTTTCTTCCAATTTCCTTGAATTTAAAAATGACCAGAGGGTAGGGTTTCGAACCTAGGGTTTAACTTTGGGTTTTCTTGGTCTTTTCATCTAGTTTTAGGCTCGATCTACCTTCCTTAAGGTGTGGCGGTGGTGCCATTGAATTTTCGCACCAAGGATTCAAGGTTTTAACAATTTTGGTAAAAGATTACATTGTGTATGAAATCCTTGTAACATAGATTGATATTTTTATGATATTTTCATGTTTATTTAATTTTATTATTGTTTTGAAAATTGTTTTTAGTGGCATTTTTAGATCAAATGAATTATATGTGCCATTTTTATGTGAAATTGGGGGGGGGGGGTTCATGGAAATCCTTTATTGGTTCATTTGGGTCTACCCTATAACTACTTAGTTGATTTTATTGAAATTTATTAGGGATGAAAATAATATTTTGAATGTTTATCTCCTTTGGTTATTTCTGAGAGAAAAAATAATGGTATTTGTGAAGCATATGAACTTTAAGTGCCATGTTGGTGTGAAAAGAGGTTTTAAAAAGATATAACTTCTTGGTTCATATGGGGATCCCCTATAACATATTTTTTTATTTAATTGAAGGTTATTGGGCTAAAATTTCTGTTTTGTTGACTTATAAGTGTGCACAGAGTGTCTAAAGTGGGGATTTACTGGAGTTTTGGGTGCAAAACAATGTGATATTTTGAGAAGTTGTTTTATTGAAAATCAAAATGTTTTGTTGTCTGTGTTAAGTGGTATAAAGTGTGTATAGATACTATATTGTTTGTATGTGACCATTAGTGGTGTTTTTATATGCAAAGATATTTATGTAGCTTGCTAGAATTGTTTTATCACAAAGGGGGGAGCCCAGGTACCTAGGTGGGAGGATATGTACTAGTACGGTTAGTGATCCAGATGGGTTTAGTCCCTGTTTCACTTAACATTTTGGATAAATAAAACTCTAACTAAACTGTATGGATGATGTTTTAGGACCAATATGTTATGTTTATTTTCCCTACTAGTATCTTTTTCATGGGAAAGGATTGTGACATGGATATTTTTACACCGAGGTACAAGGTACATAGGGCTCGATACTATCTAGTGCCTAGGGGTGCTCCCGGTTTTGGTGATCATTGGATTTGTGGTATTTACCCTTTTATTAGGGTGTTTTTGGATGTAAATTACAGTATATAACATGAATTATTCAAATTTGTTAACAATCTGAATGTTTTACCTTGAAAACTATTTTCAATTGAAAATTTCATTTCTTGGAATTTATCGTCAATTTTTCTTAAATTCTAAAACTGCTTGTTTTTAACCTTATATTGCATACTTTTTGGAATATTAGGGTGGTATACTATTTTTCTTAGGATCACACCCTACTTAAACCCCTTGGGTGTAATTAGATTTTATTGTGTTTTACTCGGGTAAAGGCAAAGTTTCAGGTGAAGGCGGTTCGAGTAGTTAGTCCCCTACTATGGTGTGGTGTTGCGGAGACGGCTTGGGGGTGACAACCCCTTATTATGTGGAGTCTTTATGGATGATTTTATGCTATCTTTATTTATATTTGGACCTCTTGTAATTTATTTAAAACCATGTATTCAGATTTTGTTTGTGTTAAGGCTTTTTTGGCATGAAAATTTCACATTCATCTTATTGATTGTTTTTAAGGTTTTATGCTTCCATACTCGGGTAAATCATTCCCAAACCTAATTTATTGACACCTGGGCACTTGTACCGACACTTGGGGATTGGGAACACCCTTCGGGCCTTTTCATGGGATGGATTGGTGCTGGTATTAGTGGTGACTAGATTCGGTTCGTGACATAGAGGATCTTTGGTGCTTATATATGTGGGAGATCATTAGACTTCATAGCATGATATCAGTTATCATTTTGGATTGGTAATTTTGTTTCCCCCCCCCCCAATTTTGGGGTGGATTAAAAATAGCGATATTTTATCAATTGAATTTGAGTATGGAATATCTTCCCCAGATGGATGGCTAGATTGATCAAGTCATCTAGATTATTAAAGACATTCTTTAGAAATGTGTGTTTGATTTTATTAGATTATGGTATAATCATATTCCTATAGTGGTGTTTTCCTATAACAATAGTTATTAGGCTTAGATCAAAAGGAAACCATTTAAGGTATTGTATGGGAGGCCATGTAGATTTCCTCTTTCTTGGGAAGAGGTAAGAAAATGGTCCTTGGTTGGATTGAGCATCATCCTAGAGATGATATATATTGTGAAATTGATCAAGAAATTATTAGAGATAATTCAGAGTCTTTAGATGTCTTATGTCGATTAGTTTCGATATCCATTGGATTTTGAGGTAGGTGATCAGATTTTCCTCAAATTTTCTCCTTAGTTAGGACATAGAAATTTGGGGAGGTAGGGTAAGCTAACACCTCGTGATGTTACCCGATTTGAGATTGTAATGAAACTTAGTAATGTGGTTTGTGTAAGAACCCGGGTTTTTAGAACGGGTCAAAATCTCAACCCTGTTTGAATTTTTGACTTTTTTTTTGAGAAAAAATCTAGGAAAATCTAGAAGTTTTGGAAATTTCTAGACTACAAATAGTGTACTCTAAAGTACACATTGTGTAGGGGTTAGGTGACTGTCGACCGTGTGCTTACCGAGAACAAGTCGTGTGATGACTGTGTAGAAATTTCCTACTACACGGCATGTAGTGTTGCTTGACATGTCGTATATCCTATTTCTGTGTACCGGCTGAGTTCAAGTCGTGTGTCGACTCGTGTGGAATGTCTAAGCCGTGTGGCTATCTCCACTTAAGTCGGTTATGGAAAAGGTCACCACACTGTGTGTAGTCCTGAAATACATGTCATGAACATTTTTTTTTATTTTTCTAAATGAAAGGGAATCGCTTCTTATTCCAGAATATATCTTATTCTTCCCCATTTAAAGACCTTGACACACCAGAAGGCTGAAAATGTTTCCTTCCCTATATTCTTCATCTAACATTCGTTCTTCAATCTGTCGGTGGTTGTGTGACCACAATAGTGAGGCTAAACCCATGAACCCCGTTCTATTCTTTATCGTTTTCTCCACGTGTCCCAGTTTCCACCAGAGTGGAATTTATGGGATTTGATAGAAACGTATATCTACAAATATCGTCTTTGAATTAGAGCTTAATATCGGACGTGCCTACGTCTATGAGTCTCAGGTAGGTTGTGCATACCTTATTTTATGTTTTCAAAGACATTTGGGTGGTACGGCTTAAAGCACATATTTAGGTAATTTGAGAGAGACCCTAATTTAACTGCTATTTCATATTAAATTACTTGTTGGACTCAAGGGATGCCTTTAAAAATTACCTATTGCCTATATTTCTTGAGTAAGGTTGGGTGAGAGGCTGACGCTCATTGGGAAATTTTGGCATGGGGAACCAAAGTGGTTATAATTGGTCTTCTTTGTTTAAAACTGGTATGTTGTTCTGGTAAGGCATGATTACAATGTTTAGAGGCGTTCAAGACCTCATTACTACTATGTGATAACCATTGGGCTAGTAAAATTAAATTTTTTAGATTTTTTTTCCTGTTATTGTGACTTGTTTAAAATTTTTATATATGTAATTATTGAATTTCATATGCTGAAAATATTTTGTTTGTGTTGGGCATGGCCCAGATATTTCTTGAGTGATGCTGATCACAGGTTGGGCTTGGCCTGGGTTAAATTGTGTGGTTCTGACCATGGGATTGGGTGTCATGGACGTTGGCTTGAGGCAGTTGACTGTCTGGTTGGGCTTGGCACGGGTTACTTGGATGGCGAGGCCATTGGACTTGAGCGACATGGTCATAGGGACACGAGGTGTCATAGAAATTGTGGCTTGGGTACTATTTTGGTGATTACCGCTCACCCGGAACTATGAGTAGTGTTCACACACAGAGACTCCATGATGAGGTGGTTTTGACCACTCGTGTGGGTATAGTCCCCCGTTAGTTGTGGTTTAGGTACTATTGGTTTGGGGGTTCTTACCATAGGAAGTCGCGTGGAAGGTGATGAGCCTTCAGGGGATAGTGTTGAGGCTATCGGGTTGGGGGCAGAGGCTCACTATTATTTGAGGGCAGACATCGCTATCCCTATTATTGCTATATTTGAGGGAAGACTTCTATGTTCCTAAAGTTACTTATTTGAGGACAGACATCATTATTCCTCCAGGTTACTATTTTTTGGGCATGTCTTCGGGATGTCGGTACTTGACACACATGGTGTCAGTGGGCACATGGTACCGGGTTACATGAAAGAGATTCGGGTGTTGGCCGAAGCAGGTGACACTCCATGGTGGTAGTTGAGCACTAGTGGAGTTTGTGTTTGGTTTTGTGCATCATATAGTTTATTGTTTTCCTTATAAATTCATGTCAACTTAAACACTTATATTAGATATGCACTGTTGGGTGGCATCCTACTGATATTCATCTCACACCCTACACAGGCACTTCGGGATGCGTGTAGAATTTATGGATTTACGTGCAGGAAATAGGACAGCTTTAGGAGCTGGGTTGTATTAGTTATTTCATGGAGATGGTAGGGACCTCGAGATCTTTCCTAGCTAGAGTTTACATTGTTTTTCTTTCCTTCCTGTATCAGTATGCTTACTTTTTTTGTAGCTATAGTTGGTTAGCCATTGTGCCCTAATCTATAAATATGTATGACCTACTTTGGAAGCATGTTTTTTTTTCATTACTAGTTACAAATGATCAGCATGCTGTTGTGTTTATTTCCGCTACTGTTGTTTATATTTTTTGCTTCCGCTATTTATTAATATTGAATGTGCTTCTGCTCTGCGGGTCTGGTTCGAGTCTACTAAGTCGTTTATTCTGCTTCATATTCATTATTATACTCGGACCATTACCATTATTATCCTCCGAGAGGGTATAGCCTTCCCACTATACCTATGAGACCCTCGCTGCTAGTCGGCAACCTTTGGCATTCGGGGAGGTGCGCCTAAAGTAGTAAAACCCTACCCGTTTAACACTGTTTGGGTGGTTGTTCGGGTTCGGTTCATTAAAAAGTGGTATCATAGGAGATCTTGATATAGATTTAGTAGTAGTGTTTTGCTGGATACTAATGATATTGAGACTTCTCTTTTTATTTATGCTAGTTTTACTATATGGGATATGGTGGTCTGGAGATAGTTTGTTACTGTAACTAGGTTTCTATCTTGTGCTTGGGTGCCTGCAGCCCCTGGTACGAGGGATAGACCAAGTTTCCATTGGTGGAATTGCTATTTTCTTTTTTCTCAGATTACAGTTTATATGATTTCCACCTCGGTGGATCACTTAGTGTGTGATTTTATTGATTTTGGTATGTGACCCTTGACCCAGTGTGTTAAGGGAGAATTGTACCTTGTCCCGGTATGGCAAGGTGTGTTCGTTTGTCTTTTGATAGGCACATTTTAGGGTATTTTAATTTCTTAACTGCACGTATGCTTTGTGAAGTGATAATGCCATGTGAATAATATCAATTTCTATACTTTGTATTCTTTTGAAATGTTAATAGGTGAAATTACTGATAGAATTTATTATTGATTGCAATTTGTTATTCCTTGCTTTATATATTTGTAGAATTGCATGTGGCAGAGTATTTGGGTCTGGCTCTTGTACGAGAAGGAAGGTACTATGGTTGAGGTGATTTGGATCACCAGGATTAGGCGACTTGGTCATTGGTTTGAGGCAATGTTAGTTGTCAGGATGGGCATGGCACGAGGTACTTCTGATACCTGGATCTATTGAGGGGCGGGTAAGGAGGTCATGAGGTTGGGATTCCATGGGCATGGGTTGCAATAGGGGAGAGTAAGGGTAGTTTTTTTATGCTTCCCCTTTACTGCTTTCCTTATCTACATTGAATATTATATATATATATGTGTGTGTGTGTGTGTGGGTTGTATGACCATTTATGGTATTTAGTAGGTTCCTTTTTGCCGACTCAGGTGGAGTGTCAGGAGGGAGATGGTACAATGCCACAGGAGCAGGATCAAGTTCAGGATCTGGCGATGCAGGAAGAGCATGAGCCTCAGGTATAGGCTCGGGGA
Organism: Viscum album; assembly: GCA_963277665.1. NCBI lineage: Eukaryota > Viridiplantae > Streptophyta > Magnoliopsida > Santalales > Viscaceae > Viscum > Viscum album. Next base: position 1,628,516,513 of record OY728157.1, on the reverse strand, counting down.
CAGGATCAGGTTTAGGATCCAGTGCAGGCAGGACAACAACCGGGTTTGGCAGCGTTTAGACCATGGCTCGACGAGCAGCTCCAAGCTATCTTGGTACGTGTCTTGTAGGGGATCGACAGAGGTGCACAAGGTACAGAGCCATCTATGGAATATCTGATGCGAGAGTTCCAGTTGCATCACCCACTTCTTTTTCAGGGTGAGGGTGGTCCGCAGGCAGCTGAGAAATGAATATAGAGCATGTTGGTGATCTTTGAGCAGCTCGAGATGCCTCCAGGTCAAAGGGTCAAGCTAGAGACATGCATGTTGTGAGGACTGGCAAAGTGCTGGTGGGATGTACAAGTTTAGGATCGCAGGCACGAGGGACTAGCATGGAAAGACTTCAAGGATAGGTTCTTCGAGCACTTTTACCCAAAGACGCTGAGGGTAGAGAGAGCCTAGGAGTTCTTGAGCCTTCATCAAGGAGACATGTATGTCATGGACTATGCAGCTACTTTCAATAAGTTTTCTCGCTTTGCACCTAGTATGGTAAGCGATGACGCTGCAAGAGTGAGATGCTTCGAAGATGGCTTACGGAACACCATTCGGATCTAGGTGAATATCTTCAGGTTGGGTTCATTCTCATAGGTGGTGAACCAGGCGCTCATAGTAGAGGGTAACCAAAGGGATATGCCCCAATTTGGCTGGGCATTAGCTTCAGGTGATGGTTTGGATAGCAGGAAGCGAGGATGGGATGAGTTCTAACAGGGCAGTCAGGCCAAGGACTCAGCTAGACCACCTCATAGTAGTTATTCATTGGTTTGTTTTTAGTATGGACAGTCGGGGAATGTATAGTCTTAGTGTGATAGGCCTTTAAAGGAGTTTCAGGTATGTGGATAGGTTGTTCATATTGAGAGGTTCTGTAGGTAGCCTTCTCAGACAGCTGGCAGGCAGGGACCAGGAAGAATTGTGGCATCTTGAGTTGGTTCAAGTTCGGTACCAGGAGAGGGTAGTCAAGTTTCTACTACATGTGGGGGATGTGAAAGAGACAGTGGGACCCAACTGAGGGGTTAGTGGCTGGCGACTAGAGTAGCACCACGGAAAGGTCAGGCATCAGGCAGTCGTACATCAGGCCAAGTGCACATCATGGAGCTGCTAGGGGATGAGCAGTCTGGTGAGCCGATGATAGTTATAGGTACACCACGGGTGTGGCCGTGACTTCCCTTGTTTTATTTTTGGCATTACCTATAGAGGCATGTCTGTTTTGAGTGCACAAGGTGCACAGGATTCTTGTGGACTGACTAGATGTTGGTCATTGGGATTGGAACCATATCGGGTGTGTGATATATTTATATATATTTATGAGATGTGTAACATCAAGGGAATCAAGGATTCGGGTTACTTGAGGTGCCTTGGGCATCGTGGAATTGAGGATACGAGTTACTTGGGTGCCTTGGGCATCGGGACATCGAGGATGCAGGTCACTTGAGGTGTTGTGGGCATCGGGGCATCGAGGATGCGAGTTACTTGGGGTGCTAGGCACCAGGTTCATTTTGAGCATCCATGGGATGTAGGACCTCATGGAGGCGGACACCGATGTGGTGCGGGATATGTTTGGGATGTCGGGAGTGACATGGGAGCACCAATGAGGTGAAAAGATGATGATGTGTCATGAGAGGACCATGATTCCGGAAATAGGTTAGTAAATATTTGCTTGTTTTGAGTTTTTTTGGGTTGAGACCGAGTTAGGAAATTCCTAAGGTGGGGCACCCCTTGAGGAATTTAGCCATAACCTTCAAGACCGGGGTAGTCCGAGTTACTTTAATCAGTGAGATATGTTCAGTTCCATCTCTGGGATTCGTTTGATAGATTAGGGATGAGCTATGTTAAGGTTGGGAGATTGTAATAACCCGGGTTTTTAGAACGGGTCAAAATACTGACCCTGTTTGAATTTTTGACTTGTTTCTGAGAAAAAAACTAGGAAATTCTAGAAGTTCTATAAATTTCTAAACTGCACGCCATGTACTCTAAAGTACATGCCGTGTAGGGGTTAGGTAAGTTTTGTCCATGTTCTCACTGAGTACATTTCATGTGACGACCGTCTAGAAATTTCCTAATACATGGCATGTAGTGTTTTTTGACACGTCGTGTATCTTCTTTTTCCGTACCGGCTGATTTCAAGCCATGTGTCGACCTGTGTGGTGCATCCAAGCCATGTGGCTACCTCCTCTTAATCCGGGTATGGAAAAGGCCACTAAAAAGTGTGTAGTCCTGAAATACATGTCGTGTACTTTTTTTATTCACATAAATGAAAGGGCATCATGTCTTATTCCAGAATATATCTTCTTCTTCCCCATTTACGGACCTTGACGCACCATAAGGCCAAAAACATTTCCTTCCCTAGATTATTCATTCAAAATCCTTTCTTCAATCCATTGGTGGCTGTGGGATCACAACAGCAAGGCTAAACCCACGCACCCTGTTCCATTCTTGATCCATTTCCTCACTCATCGTAGTTTCCACCCAAGTGGAATTGCCGGGATTTGACAGAAATGTAGATCTACGAAGATCAGCTTCTAATTGGAGCTCGATATCATACGTGTCTACATCTACGAGTCTTAAGTAGGTGGTTTATACCTTCTTTTGTGTTTTTGAAGAACTTTGGGTGGTGTGGCTTAAAGATCATATTTGGGTAATTTGAGAGAGACCTTAATTTAACTTCTATTGAATATTAAATTGCTTGTTGGACTCAAGGGATGCCTTTGGTAATTCCCTATTGCCTATATTGCTTGATTAAGGTTGGGCAAGAGGCTGACACTCATTGGGACATTTTGGCCTGGGGTGCCAAAATGGTTATAATTGGTCTGCTTTGTTTAAAACCGGTATGTTGTTCTGGTAAAGCATGATTACGTTGTTTAGAGGTGTCCAATACCTCAATACTACTGTGTGATAACCATTGGGCTAGTACAATTCAACTGTTTAGATTGTTTTACATGTTATTTTGACTTGTTTAAAAGTATTATATATATAATTCTTGAATTGCATATTCTTGAACTCTTTTGGTTGTGTTCGGAATGGCCCGGATATTTCTTGAGTGATGTTGATAACAGGTTAGGCTTGGCCTGGGTTATATTGGGTGAATCTAACCACGGGATTGGGTGTCATGGGCGTTATCTTGAGGCAGTTGACTGTCTGGTTCGGCTTGGCCTGGGTTACTTGGATAGCGAGGCCGTCGGACTTGAGCGGCGTGGTCACAGGGTCACGAGGTGTTAGAGACGTTGTGGATTAGGTACTATTTTGGTGATTACCGCTCACCCAGAACTATGATTAGTGTACACAGAAAGAGACTCCATGATGAGGTGGTTTTGACCACTTGTGTGGGTAGAATTCCCCATTATTTACAGTTTAGGTACTATTGGTTTGGGGGTGCTTGTCGTAGGAAGCCACGTAGAAGGTGAGGAGCCTTCAGGGGATAGCGTTGAGACTATCAGGTTGGGGGCAGAGGCCCCCCGTTATTTGAGGGAAGATATTGTTGTCCCTCTGGTTACTTTATTTGAGGGCATACATCGTTGTCCCTCTAGTTACTTATTTGAGGATAGACATCATTGTTCCTCTGGGTTACTATTTCTTGGGTGTGCCTTTGGGACGTCGGTACATGAGACACGCAATGTTAGAGGGCACATGGTGTCGGCTTACATGACAGAGATTCTGGCATTGGCCAAAGCAGGTGACACTCTATGGTGGCTGCTAAGGACCAATAGAGTTTTTGTTTGGTTGTGTGCATTTTACTGTTTACTATTTTCCTTATAAACTCATGTATACTTAAACACTTATATTAGGTATGCACAGTTGGGTGGTATCCTACCGCGATTCATCTCACACCCTAAACGGGCCCTACGGGACGCGTGTAGACTTTATGTATTTACATGCAGCAAATAGGTCAGGTTCAGGAGTTGGGCTACATTATCTATTTCATGGAGATTGTAGGGACCTTGAGGTCTTGTCTATCTAGAGTTTACTTTGTTTTTATTTCATTCCTATGTCAGCATGCTTACTGTTTTGTAGCTACAGTTGGTTATCCATTGGCACCCTTATCTATGAATATATATGACCTTCTTTGGAAGCATGTTTTTTTGTTCAGTAGTAGTTACAAGTGATCATCATTTTTTTGTGTTTATTTTTGCTGCTATTGTTTATATTTATTGCTTCCACTGTTTATCGATATTGAATTTGCTTCTGCTCTGTGGGTCTCGTTCGAGTTTGCTGAGTCATTTATTCCACTGCATATTTATTATTATACTCGGACCAGTACCATCATTATCCTCCGAGAGGGTATATCCTCCCCACTATACCTATGATACCCTCACTGCTAGTCGTCAACATTTGGAATTCGGGGAGGTGCGCCTAAGGTAGTAACACCCAACCCGTTTAGCACTGTTCAGGTGGTTGTTCAGGTCCAGGTCATTACAGCTTGTCTATTAGACTTTCATACTCGAATGACTTTTATCCATGATGAATTATATGTTTCCTAACTGAAAATGTATCATCTAGATCCATCTCATGTGATCAAGTGGGAGGATGGGGAGATTAAACCTCACGCATTAGGGATTTAAAGGCTTGTTCAAATATTGGAATGAAAATATAAGGTGTTTCATGGCAAGAGGATCCCATTAGTTCGAGTGATATGAAAGTTTAGTTGGGATAGACATGATATGTGGGATTAAAAGTCCTTGATGATGCAGTAATGGAATTATCTCTATTTCTATTCATGAAACTGATCCATTCTAAGGTTAGAAATATTATATGACGTGGAGAATTATCACAATTTGGTACATGTAATAAAGTACAAAGACTCTTTTGAATTTTAAATTCAGTTTCTGGGTAATTCATAATTCAAGTGAAGGAGTTGGGCTTGTTGGTTGATGTCAGAATCCATTGGATACCTAGAAAAGGGAACCAGTTAGCCATTGTAGGTTGGAAAAACACCTACAAGGCTATAGGTTCCACCAAACAGTCGATGGAATCCCACCAGCCAACTGATGGAGACATGGAGGTTTAATCTCTCTCTTTGTACCCACCAGACAGCTAGTTGGTCATCACTGGCCCACGGGTGGACCACTGACTCACAAGTGGATGTAAATTGGTTATCCAATGATTTCATTTTTTATTCTGTTAAGCATGGGATAATATTACATTTTTTCTTAAAATTAATATTTATCTCAACTAATATGAAACTCTTAATTCTAATAAGATTTTTAATGATCTCAAGGATCCTTATTGATGATTTTATCTCTCTCACTCTTCTTATTTATGAATCCTTGTTCTGATTAAAATAATGGTTCTCCATGAATTGTGATTAGGTGAGTTAGATCCATTCTAATATTTTTTATTCTATTTTTATACAAGATTTTGATTTATTGTGAGGATAGATCATTGGATCTAGCATGGTCATATAGAATTCAAATTTTTCCACTAGATCTAGGTTCTCTAGGATCCAATTTCTTCCTATCCCATCATCAGCCATGAAGGAAACATTTTTTTCATAGATCTTAAGGAATGATTATCTATAAAATGTTATATCCCTTGAAATGATTTTTTCCCTATGATTCCCCTTTGGTTTTTACATTTTAACTTTAATGTTGATATTTTCCTTGATCTTTTTTTTGTAGTGAAAAGACTTTTAAAAATGGGTTTTCTTTGAAAACTAGAATATATGTATATGATGTGTTTGCTAAAATTAATCAGAGATGGATTTGAATTGGAAATTTCTTTTAAAGTATGTAAATCATGTGGAATCACTAAGGAAAATGATTTATGAAATGTGGGATTGGTTTCCTTGAAATTTAATTATGATATATACCACATTGGGGGACCTTGGGTTATGGGGGAAAACTAAACATAAATAAAACATAGAAGAGTATGGTATCACTAGGGTAAGTGCCTATGATTACATAGTTTCTAGTGGGTAACCTGACTGGGGAACTATGTTTATTGTATTTTAATATTCACTTAATCATTTTTTTGTTTCTTTTCACATCATATTTTTGTATGCCATCATTTCATAGATTTCCCTTTTATGCTTCATGGATAAATGACATGAATTTTATTTTGATATGAATATTTTCCAACATGATATAGGTATTTATGATTGAGACCTAATTTACTCATCTACTTGTTCCCCTTGGATATATGTTTTGTCATAGTACTTTTTTTATATGAATATGGAATGGTTTTAAAATAAAATATAACCATGATTTTTTAATGGAAATGATTTATTTTGAAAAAAAATAGAAATGTATTTTTTAAAATATCTAAATGATTCATTTGGATAGAAAAATTATACATTCTTGGTTGCATCCAACTAAGAATTAGTTCTCAATCCCTAATTTTTCCTTTGGGAATTTGTTGACTTGGGTTTTTAAGATACAGGTAAAGAGGCATGCACTACGTAGAGGATGACTCTCCTGGATCATGTTTCCTTCTAGTGGGTTAGGATATTGGTGAAATATGGTCACGAGGAGATAGACCCATGGGTTCTTTTGGGTTTTATATTAATGGTATTTTATTTTATTTATTTATACCATATTATCTAGTTATTTGATAGACCTTTATGGTCTAGTTCTTTTTGAAATATGTGTGTTTTAGATATCTTTTGTAATACTATGATTGTTTAACTTATTATATGATTGCTGAGGATGAAAAAATTACCAAGTTTATTTTTATGATACACTGGTTATTGTATCTTAATCATGATGATTGAGAACACACTTTGGGCCTTATGGTAGACCAATTAGGCTGACATTATATATTAAACCAAGTTGGTCTATTACATACATGGATGAAAATTTAGACATGTAGAGAAATTTCCTATGCTTCTTAATTAAAAGATGTACGCACTTCTAGAATCCCTAATGAATTATAGAATTTACTGAAATCATCTCTAAGCTACTTATCATCATCTCTACGATATCATACACTCTTAAAACCATCTCATAACTAGTCTAATAAAATCTAAGAATTATGAAAATAATTACAAATACCTATATCATGAATACAAGGTTCATTTTAACCAATTAATACTCAGGGAGAGTACTTTAATAAGATTTACTACCTCTATAGGTTCATCATTCACTTAAAGCATAAAAAACCTTCATTGTATTTTATTTCAACACTAATTTTGTTATTCATTACAAACAACACACCATGATGGATTCTTGTGTATTTCATCCATCTTTTCACACACATTAACCATTGTTCTTTAATATCTTCAGTTAGGTAGAATCTGGATATTTGATAAGCTATTATATACATAACTGGGAAATTTTCATCAGTACTTTTCAATATTTATCCTGAATATATGTTCAATCATTCCTGTGATATCTACAGCAACTCACCAAGTAGGTGGCTATTCCAAAATTCTTTTCCAATATAATTGATTTCTCCCTTTGAATTTTCAATGGAAGGAACTTCATTTTACTTAACCCATAAACATGGGAAACCTTCATGTCTTCCTTTGTTTGGGTGGAATCTCATTCCATCACTAGTTTCACCATTCTCTTTAATAACATACATATTGGAAATATTTATTGATAAAAAATAAAATCACACACCAAATGTCACTTCAAAGGGTCACTGTATTTTTTCCTATGATGGTCAATGATCTATTAGTGTATGGTTATTATTCTTTCAGATTTGATTTATTTTGATAAATATATTAATTTATGAAATATTTTTTGATTTAATTTTTGATAAATCATGGATTTTATAGATAAAAAATAGATTTACTAATAAAGATGGATTTTTTTATATTTGAAAAATTAATTAATAAAATTACTAGATTAAGAAGAATTTGTTTTTAATATTTTTTATTTAAAATGTTAGATATTTTTAAAATAATTTAGGTAATGTTATTTTCTGAAATAATAAAAATTATATATTTGTCTGAAATTATTTATAAAATGATCAAATAGAAGAAACAACAATTTAGGTGGAAATATGTTTCTGAAAATTAGTTTCTAAGGTAAATTAAAATATATGGCATGATTAATGAATGGTTGTTCTGAAAAAAATGTGAGTTTAATTTAAAAAACCCGTGGATGGAATTTTGAGGAAAACAATCTAATGAACCATTACATGAATAGAAAAATAATGACTCTAAAAGAATGTATCGAGTGATTATAATTATAATAATTCATGAATGTGACTATGTCATTTTCATCTTGTTATTACTCTTAACTTTATGATATGTGATGATTTTGTTTTTTAATATTTCAATAATGATATTCATATTTATATAAATATGGTTTGACTGAATTTAATTTCATTGATATAACACTGTAATGAGTTAAAAATTTCTCATTGTTCTATAAAAATAAATGTATTCTCGATTAGAAAAAGTTTTATAGAAAATGATTAATATATATAATATTTATATTTTATTGAAATGAAATTTTCAAGGACATTTAAAAAATTATCATTAATGAAATATTTTTTGGGCCATTTGGTAAAATCATATTTAGTGATTTTTTTTCTTAAGCCATAAATTTATACCACAGTGTCCATGTATATTTTATATGTAAATACATTAGAAAAAGAAAGAATATGATGTTAATTAGAGATAAACCATTGGAGATACAAATGTGAAGTTTTATAGTGTTAATATGTGATGTATTAACCCAAATATCTTTCCACTATACCTGAACCTTCATTTCATAAGACTTAAAGTTCATTCCTAATCACCATAGTCTAGAAACAAGTACAAAGGGTATCATATGTATCAATAGTAAAGATTTCATCTTTATGAATTCCTAAAGATTAAATGAGATAAAACATGAACAAACAAATGATATAATCTTCACACATCTATACAACATACATCATGTAATGAAATCATGGATACATGGACTAATCAAGAAGTACATAAGACTATAAAATGATAAAATGAAGAATCCAACGATCTCTATGTGATACATGATCAAATGTATCATGTCATATCCATTTATTTATAACTAAGATAATGGTCTATACCAAAGAAAGATGAATAATCATGCCTATAAAACAAACTAATAGAATAAAATTCTACATATAGACCAACGTGAGTATATAGTATGTGAGATAGATCTTAATAGTATTCCACCAAATATTTTGAATAATAAATTTCTTTTAAAATACTTAAATTCTATTTTTAACTATAAATATAATAATACATTTTTTATCTTTTATGAAATAATATAACATGAGTTTACATTTTAGACTCTCCTTTTAAAATTAATATGTAAACATCTGGAAAAAAAAGAATATATCTGAATGAATAAATATAAGCATATGAAATAATAAAAAGTGGGAAAATTTATAATAAATCCTAACAACAATTAGCACAGTGAGATTAAATATATAACAGATTTAGGGAAGCCAAAAATCCTCATACACATCATATAAACTGCTATAATCATAACCATATTAACATATATATCTAACAATGCACAAGCCACTAGCAATGTTGTTATCATAAACTAAATAAAAGACAATAATATTACAACTTAGATTCTCATCATGAATAGTATGCACCCTAGTCAAAGTCTCATCTTAACAAGGAGGTGTGATTTGGATATTTTGATTCTTCCCAACCTAATTTAGATAGATTGAGTGGCATGGATACTCCTCTAATCCCTCCCCTTACTAAGGGGGGAGGATACAACATATCACCTTGAGTGACTCACCATCATCCCTTCAAACTTTTCACTAACCTATATTTTTTACCACCATTTCTGAAAATCAATTTATGATCCCAAGTTCCCTTTTAAGATGAATAAATCCCCAAGATCATAATATCTCTATTGTAGTTCACATAAAAATTGACACTCATGGGTCTCTCTTTTGATTCTGGTTTTGGATCACATAATCCCTCGGTCAACTTCTTAGATTGGTTTTTTTCTATTTTCTAGGGGTTTTTATGAGGGTTTAGTTATAGTTCTTTTATTTTTTGTATTATCTTATGATTAGTTTCATGGTTAAGGAGTATTTGGTATCAACATTTTGTAACACCCATCATATCTTTAATAGTTTTTATTTTTCATTATTATGATGGATCTTTGGTGTCCACTTGAATCAGGACCCCCAACCACTACCATCTATGTTATATTTACAAGATTAACTGTTCCCTTTTAGAATCTATTGATACTTATAATTCTTGGAAATATGATGAACTAATTCATATTCACTGTTAAAAAACTCATTGAATCTGTCAACCTATTTATTTTCATATTTGTACAGATGATGATGTTTTGAAGCCACTAGTGGGTAATATCTTAATTGATATTAAAGTATAGTATCACTACAAACAATTGGCTTTTTTTGAGTATTGAAGATATTTTTTCCTTCTTGAAATCATTTTCTATATACCAAACATACTTTTTGGAATGTTGGTCTATAAGGGGATAATGTTCATGGTGTTACCTTTATAGAAAAGTAATCTATGGATGATTCTGATGATATCCAAAATCCTTCTAATATTTACCCACCCGGTGGTTTTTTGGTTACATAAAGTTCCCCTAATTATTTTTTATAAGAATAAATTTTATCAATCTATGAAGGAATCATTGATACCCAAATATATTCCAGGTTAAACACATGGTCATTCAACCCTATTCTTCAAGATTTATTCAATTCCCAAGTGGTGATTGGGTCATATGTGATATGTGGTCTCTTAAGGATCCTTTGAGGGTTTAGAGAATGGGTTATTACAATACTAGAAAGTGGCTTGTGTGTAGCTCCTATATCTAGTTATCTATGAAATTTTTATGGGATGAGGATAGATCGTGGAGGATCCATGACTATCATGATTGATTTAAATCATTTATCTAAGGAATATGTGTTGGATTTCAGTAAAGGTATGTATATTGACCCTTATCCTATCAAGAAACCACCCACAAGTATCGAGATTGAGAACCAGTTTGATGAATTGTGAGAGGATACCATTGATATAGAATCTACTTCATAGTCTTCATTAGAGTTTGAGTAAGATGCTCAGGCTGAAGAATATTTCCATTCAAGATCTTTTAAAGGTAAGGAACTAATACTGGTTGTAGAGGGTTATAAAATTTATTCAAGTAAGAAAATTAAAAGGTGAATGGATTACTCCCAATTACCAAAACCTCTAATGACTAGATATATAAGAAAATCAATTATTATAGAGGATACTAGTAAATACCATTCTTAATTACCAAATACCATGAATATAAGGTATGTTTGTAATATTTGAAGCTGTATTAACCATCTATAATTTTATATAAGTGGTTTTATGGTGTCTAAGGTAGTCAGTCTAGGTAACAAGGTAGATCATGTGGGGTCCCACTCTTTAGAATCTATTTTTCAAGGACCTTTACACTAGGAACTGTCTTTTGGTAGAATATATTTTATAGAATATTTTTTCAGTTTTATCTCAGATAATATAATAGATATTTATGAATGGTTTGGTAAGGAATCGGGGGAGGAAATAAATGAGGTTGTTTATTTTAATATTGGGTTGAATCAAATGGAGTAGTCCATTCATGATTTTTAGTGCACTCTACTTTTTACTTATGGAAGATAGAGTGGTTTGGTTGAAATCTTCGTTAGATGTCAGTAATTTTTATTTGGATCATAAAACTTTTACATGTCATGCATACCTTGAATTTTTAATCTCATTCAAATCAATATTGAATAACATATTCATACCCATCCATAACTAGACATCATATATCTATCCTAAAAGTAACAGTATAACATTTATATCTTGTAAAATGGTGTATAAATAATTTTGGTTTTTTTCTTCAATCCTCAATTGTTCCATGTAGTGGAATTAAGGAACTAACAGAAATATGGTCCATATAACTATTCATGTTTTAGTTACTATTGTATCTAAATTATTTCATATACTAGTTATGAATGACTTAGTGATGCTTACTGGCACTATGATCAATCTATATATTTATGGTTAGAATAAAATTAGTTTGAATTATTTCATGATGGTGTCACATAATCATATATATTAGTATGAACATCATAGTGTGGAAATCTTGATCTGATGAGGCTTATTCTAAGAAGAATTTTGATTTGGGTTTTTTTTAAGCTTTGGAAAGATTCATGGTTTATTCTATGTATATCACGTGTTGTAGTGATTTTGTTTCCACTTATATTGTGATGGTTCCCACGACAATAATAAAAGAATCATTTTTATTATAATAAAAAATATTGAATTTTAGAGAGAGATACTAAGTAGGAATAAGATTTGGTGAGTTTCATCATAACATGGCTTAGAACTTGTCCTAGGGACCCTCTTAGTACCCAAGGTATCTCAAATTATGTTTTCTAAATAATTAAAGGATTCAAAATGTTAATTTTTTTAATAAAATTCTCATTAATATTTATCAAACATCCATTGAAAAAAACTATTTCATATGAGTTAATTTTATATAAAATTGGGGTAACACATAATGAAATAATTAATCTGAAAGGAAAAAATGGATTATGAAAAACAAAACTTTTCACTTTGAAATCAATCAAAAAATTATTTATCATTTACTTATAATTAATATCAAAAAATGTCATGAAAAATTTTCCCACTATTTACCTTTAAAACCATTGTTCACATTTTTATAAAAAGTTGGTGTGAAAGTAAATTATTAAATAGTTCATAGTTAACATTTATGTCAAACACATTTGAATATACAAAATTTATAACCAGAATCAATGAATTTAACATTTATAAATCGATTATAAATTGAATCACAGGTAAATATTATTTATCAACATTAATAATTATCAGTATTCTTTCATCAAACACCTTATTTGAATGAAAATGGTGAACAAAATTTTACTTGTATTTTCTATAAAAACCCATTTTTACATAATATCAATATGAAAATTAAACCATAAAAATATATTATAAATCCATTATAAAAAAATAGATAGTATAATTTATATATAAGAAAAAAATATAGAAAACTCAATAGTTCATTATTTTACCAAATAAAGGGAAATCATATAAGAACTTATCTAGAAGTTACGTAACTTTGACACCATCAACAATTGAGAGTAGATTATCATTATATGATGTTAGAAAAACTGTGTCAACTACCTGAATTTATAATTGAACAACCATAACATCAACTCATCAAACAAATGGATTTTTTCATTTCGTAGCATAGTTTAAAACCAAAACTCTATAAGTTCACTTCCATCTGAATAAGTGTACTTTAAGTAAGAAAACAAGCAACCCTACCCACCACAAAAATTTGACCTCACACACACCTCGTAAGAGACTCACAAACATTAAAATAATTAAAATTTCAATAAATGTAAATAAATAATAAAAGTAAAAAAAAGATATTAACATGATTAAAACATGTTATCCTATATGCACAGGAGAAACATTGTGGATTTATTTTCATTCATCATAAGTACAATGATTGTACTTAACATAAAAAATAGTAAGTAAGATATCATTATATAGGATTAATTCTTGGTAAAAATATAATTCATTTTATATAAGGGGGTATTCATTTTACATTTGTCTAGTTGTTTTTTTCTTATCATTCCCCACTTCATTTTATAGGAAGCCCAGCCATTCTTCTCAGTCACACTGCCTTCCCACATTCTGGAAGATCTTCCATATAGAATGCCACTATTGATTTCCTATAACAATTTTGACCTAAAACATTTACATAAGTAAACTTATAGAGTCTTTATTTAAGATACTTACTTCTATATATTTCTCAAAACATTCTCGATCACCCTTTGATGTAATTGGTAGAATGAACTACTAATGGTTCTGTTTTCACTTTAAAAAATGAACTATCACTATCTAAACACTTAGTTAAGAAATAATCCAATGACTAAAATTCCATTAACCTAAAAATAGTGAAAAAAATACAATGAATGAATTTTTGGTTCCTTGAAACCAATATTTTTATCCTAAAAATATCTCCCATTAGGCCTTGTTTTAGGGAAAATATCCAAGGCAACTCTTTGATAAATTTCCCTCCTTCCATAGTAATAGTGTTTCCCCAACCACCATTTTTTCTCTTGATCCCTTCTGAGGCATTATGTTTCCTTAAAAATTCTTGAAAAATCAGATAGATTTTTGTTACAAATTATCTTCCAAATATCTAATCATTTATCATCCATCATGTTTCTAATAAAGTGGTGCTTCAAGTTGATATGCCTCTTATATGCATGGAAAATGGATTTTTTATCCAAGTGGATCACACATTGGTTATCGTTAAACCAATGGTTATCATCTCATTGCTTATGATATCAGCAATGATCTATGTTATATCTAATGAATACCTCTTCTAAAATAGATGAGTAAAATTTTTAAATCCACTATTATGGTTCTTACATAATGCCATATAATCTTTTAATCAATTTATATACCAAATTATAAATCTCATTTTATGAGAATCCTAATAGATGATTCATGTAAATTTATTTATCGAACTCACCATGAAGGGGATCTATCTTAATATCCATCTAATCAAGACATAAATTTTATAGTTCTACCTTTTTTTGAATTGTATAGATAATTGAATGTTTAAATAACAGTATGAAAGTTTCTATGAAATCAAATCCTTTCTTATATTGAAATCCATTTACAAAAAATTATGCATTGTATCTTTTCTTTCAATCAACCTCTTCCATAATATAATCATCCCAATTACTTTCTAGTTATCTTTTCCATTCTGTAAGTTCATCTATCTTACAAGTTCTATTGAACTTTAATTAATCAATTTATTCATTTATGGATGATTCCCACTATTTCAAGACACTAATTATTAATGCCTATTCTAAGCATTCAGGTTCCACAGTATTTTTTAAGAGTTTAAAATTTATATTATTCAAAAATATTTAATCTATATTTCTAACTCTAGTTGATCTCTTTAACAATGTTGGTTTTACAATATTGATCAGTTCATATCATAATTCAAGTACTTGGATATTTAGTACTCTATATTATAGATCCCTTATATCTAGTTCTCCCACTCAATCATCAGCATCCCTTTAACATTCTATTCTTTCTACTAGTGTTCTTATTATTTGTCTTTCAGTACATTCAATACCCACATATATATTCTCCAAAAGTTACAAACTTCCAGTAAACTTACTCTGATAAACCTATACTTTAAAATTAATTTTTATTCAAAATTTTTATCTAACAATATTATGTATTCCTAGATAATTTTCTCATTAAATATAAAAAATATACTCTTAATAACTTGTCACATCTCATTTTCTCAAAGTTGGTATCCAAAATTTTGATCCCTATATCAGATGAAAAACATATTTTGGATTTTTCTTCAAAATTATTTTTATACTTACCATTTACATTTATATATTTTAAAAAATAAATGACTTTAAGATGGTGAACATCAAATCATTTTCCAGACTATAATTCCTCTTTAAGCTCTAGCATGGATACCAATGTTGTACTTTTTTATATGATATATCCAACTATGTTAAGTGTCTCCACCCAAATCACCTTAGGAATTCCTAAGTATAACCCCATACTCTGATATTTCTCCCAAATATTTCTATTCATTCTTTCATCCACTTCATTCTACTATGGAGTTCTATTTACCATCTTTTAAAGTCTTATTCCCTTCTTTTTTAAGAATATCTTAATGTTTTATATGGTGAAATCACAACCATTTTTTGTACAGAATCACTTTAAATTCTAGTCACATTCTTTTTATGATAGGTATTTACATTGAATATACCACTCAAAAACATCAAACTTGTTCTTTAAAAAAGTAAATTTATACTTTTCTAGAAGCATCATAAATAAATGTAATAAAGTAGAGTGAACCTCCACTTAACTAAATAGGGTAAGGTCCCAAAACATATATGATTATAAGATATAACATCTAGAATATGGGCTTCTAACCATTTAAGTTGAAAGATACTATGTTTTCCTTTCTCAATGTATAATATTCACACTTCCCAATTTTCATGTGATAATGTTTTAGTATACCTTTTTATTGAACTTTCATGTTCTTCTTACTTAGGTGAATGAACATATATTTCTAGACTACCAGATCCTTGGAATTTAAACATTTAAAAACTTCACCTATGAATGAATTTCTAGTCAAGTAATGATTTTCATAATTTACACCTCACACCACTATCATGGACCCTTGAGTAACCTTTCACACCCCATTTTCAAAATGAGCCCCCTAGACTACTTCGTTATACTGTACAATAGAAATAATATTCTATTTAAATCTATAGATGTTCCATACTTATGTTAACTTCAATAATCCATCATTATATATATAGATGGTAAAATATATATTTCCAAAAACTTATAGGGCCTCATCATCCACTAGATAAACTTTCTCAAACATCCCAAAATAATTAATCATGCATCCTTGTTCACCTATTGAATGTGTGAATTCTCCAAAGTCACTCAATGAAGATTCTACCAGTGTGTTTACACTTAGAAATAAACCACTTACACCTTTCATTACACTAAAATAATTTGAAATTATTGAAGTATATGGTATTTTTGTTTTCTCCTTATAACTCTTTTAATATTTCTTGATATTTTATTTCATTTTACATTTCTAGTATCTAGCATCAGGAGTTTTTGAATTACTCTACCTTCATTCATGGGAATTTTCATCCACTGTTTCTTTTTTATTTATAATGGGGTGACATTTTCCTTTCATCAACATTATAGACACTACAGGATGGTGACTAAACTTCAATCTACCTGATCTCATCATCCAAAACAAAATTCATAATATCATCAAACACAAAATATATTTTTCTAATGGATTTAATGAATAAAAATATATTAGCATCCTATCTTTCTAAAAGTTAATATTGTATATGTAACACCCACAAATCATCCAAAAAAATTCTTTATCTATATGAACTACCTGAGGATCATGTTGGAGTTATTCACATGATCTTCTTTTAGTATTAATTCTAAAAACTTAATCCAAACAACTAACATAACATGAAAATTTTGTTAAGTTTCATTGGTTTTCATAAATACGTACCAAACCCTTTATAATTTCAGATATATTTTTCTTCACTTGGATGCTAAAAGAAAATTTTCATACTAAATAAATTCTTACCAGTGACAAATTATTTTTATCCATCTTTTCTCATTATTTATTCTCCATTATTTTAGGACTAAAACATTTTAATGATGCTTATATATAATTTTGGATGAGATAATATTATATCTTTATCCTCCAAAATCCAAAATATACACCATTAAATTTATCAATCTTGATCTTCCCTTTATATGATGTCATTCATGTGCTACTACCAATGTGATGACTAAGAAATGAATATCCAAGCTCTGAAATAACTTATTGGGAAAACAATTTGTTGATCCCTTCATATTGTGATAGTAAAAAAGTTAACTTCAATGCATAAATCGTCAAAAAGTCCTCAAACAATATCATTGTGGAAAACTAAACCTTTATATGTTCTCATCCCTCTAACTAAGTGTGCCAGAAGTAGGAAGTCAAGGCACCATACCCACCATACAAATTTGACCACACACACACCTCAGTAAAAACATATAACATTTAAAGAAATTTTATTTTAAGAAATGGAAATAAATTAAGAAAATAACACAATAAATTAACATGCTTTATACAAGTTATCCTACATACAGTAGAGAAACATTATTTCTTTATTTTAATTCATTGAAAGTACTACGATTGTATTCAACTGAAAAAATATTCAATAAGATTTTTTTATAGACAATTAATTATATATAAAACTATAATAAAATATACATAACCTAGATTCTCATAACATGTTTCTAATCATTTTTTTCTCATCAGTCTCTACTTCCTTTTATAGGAAACTCTGATGATCATCTAGGTCATGTCAACTTCCCACATTCATATAGAGCCTCCTTATATAATGTCATTATTGATTTCTCAGAGTTTTATAGACCATAACCTCTTATATCATAAAACTTATAGATTATTAATATAAGAGACCTCCTTCCAGAGAGTATCTGAACATTATGGACTACACTTTTATGTCATCGGTGGAAAAAACTATTGGTTTTGTTTTTCTTTAATTGATGAGTTAAACTATTTTTTTCTTCAAACTAAGTCAATAAATCATCTGATGATTGAAATTTTGGATACTTAAAACTAGTTAATATAATTTATATGGATAAACTATTAGTTCTCTCAAAATAGGCTTCACATCCATATATATGGGATGTGTGTATCCTCTTTACCCCAAAATCTCTATAAATTTTGGGGGGTTTCCATGACATAGAAAAATCCCAAAATTTTACATAAAACCTTTAATTATGAAATAAACAAAAATGATATAATATAGAAATAGGATTGGAAAACCATAACATAAATATGAGACTATAAAGCATGGGATATCTCTAAGAGAGAAAGCATTTCATAAGGGGGAGAAGGGATTCCCTACCCATCCCAAATGTGAGTTTGAAATAATGAGTGGGTAAAGAGCCTCCAAAATCATTAATATATATTATATTAAAAATAATAATAAAAAATAAATATCAAAATGGTTGCATAATCATGATTCCACCCCCCATCTATAGATGTCTAAGCACACACAATTCATCTACTAATATTTTTTAATCTATTAATAATAATAATATGTCCACATTAAAATGTTCAAAACCCCTTGTTTCAGGTATTTTACCCTTATTTTTTGTAATTTGGGCTTATATAATACTTATTTTGAGTTTTTTGAGGTTAGGGGAGGTTTCAAAATGTTTTGGAGGTGTTTCTCATAGTGCACAGTTTGTGCATGGTCAGTAGGAAACATGCACCACCACTAGAAAATCATGTGATGTGTTTTAGTGTTCATTAGGTATCCACATGATTGCTTCACATTTTATCCAAACCATGAATATTACGAATAAAAACTGTGTCAAGAAAAATAGAGGTAAATCATGGTTGGTGCATGGTTTTTCTAACTATGCAAGACAATTGTGTGGGGTGTGGGTTTAAAACAGTAGCATTGCCTGATTTTCACATGGTTTTCTGAACTATATAGCCCAAACTATGTATCTACTTGGCTTTTCCAGTATCATGTTCATGATTTGTGCATGGTTTGATAACATGTGTGGCCTAATCATGTGATGCATAGTTAATGCCCTGAAATTTGTGTTTTTAATCGAAATTAAGGCCTAGAAGCCTCATAAGTTCCCTAATATCCTTGGATATGCAACTACCCTTACTCCCAAGGATATTTTAGTGATCTCCTTTGATTTAGAGTCATTTTTTGAAAAATAAAAGTGTATTGGAGATCTAGATTCACTGGTAAGTTATCGTTTTCTCTCTCTATATATATTATCTTGTTTTTCTCACCCGAATGATTTGATATAATCCTCTATTGAAAGATATATATTATTTATTGAATATATTTATAAGATATTTTTGGAACTATTTAAGGAAATAAAATATAAGTTTGGGTCAATAATATCATAGTATCATTCTTCATTTTCGCCATCCATTGAGAGGTAGGTGGATTCTCTCTCATCCCCACTCATTCTAGAACTTTAAGTCATAATTTTGATTAAAGGTTTTTATTGAAATCATTGTGAAAACTTTTTGCGATTATTTAGGGTAACCTTTTTTGTTTTAAGTTTTTTAAATTAGAAAATTGGATAAATTTTTGAAAACCCTCTTTGTTTATAATTTTAAAATGATAGTTTTAAAATTAAGATATCGTTTTGATGCACAAAATTAATTTGATGAAATGTTTCTAAGAAATAATTTTTTATGTGAAATTTAATATGAAATACATGGTTGGTGTGAGTTCATTTTTGTACATGAACCTAAGGATTGGGTGTGTTCTATTTGGGAACCTAGATATTGGTCACTTTGTGATGACTTGGTGGATCTATGAGAGACTTCTTGTGAGTATAGAACTATAACTTGGCATGTATGGGTGTGTGTGTGTGTGTGAATGTGTATAAAAATGGTAATGGGTATTCCAAATCATGATAAATGATTGAAAGACTTTGTTTATTATTTTACAAGATAATTTTATGGGTTTTTATATAAACAGTTTTAATTGCTTATAAACTATTTTATATAAATGTGATAATAATTTTTTTCCTAGTAATGAGTGTTAGGATGTATTTGGGTAATTCATACTGAGTTTATACTCACCCACTTCCTAGTAAATTTGGTTTGTTTATAGATTTTATCTATCGGGACACAATAAAGGAAAATTTTTTCAATTCTCTGGTGATGAACCTTGATGACATAGGTTGGGTAGGTAGAGTTAGAGTTTGGATCCAATTCAAAATTTTATTTTTAGGATACTACATGGGTATTCGTGGGTCTTTTCATCCTTGTTTCCTTATTAGTTGTTGTATTTATTTTCATTTTCACTCTGATTTTTTCATTTTATGCCTTTACCTTGGGTTGTATTATTTTTACTCATAAATTATATAGGACGATTGGATGTTTATTATTTAGTATTGATATGTTGTTTTTATTTAAAGTGAAAATCATACTTCGATGTGTTCCTAATCCCTTTGCATTTACAACCAGTATTTGGTGCCTTTGGGATGTCACCAAAGGCCTATGACACCCCGTTACTTCTCAAGCCAATGAGGATAAGAGGGATGTTACAAATGGTATCAGTCTTGGTTGGTTCATTTGTATTTTAGGGTGGTAAGTGAGGAGATATGAATGATTTAACTTGAAATGTATATCATAAAAAGATATAGATATACTTTTTATATTTAAATTCATGTTACCATGGTGGTTGGGTAAAAAATTATTATTATACAATTAAAGGTGTGTTTTCACTTCATCATTATGGTTTTAGTCGATGAGGAATTCATATCATGAATTTGTATTGAGTTATCTCATTAAGACTATATTGATCACCTTCAGTTGAATGATTTATTAAAAATTATTAAAATTATTATAATGGTTGAATTTTGAATAAAATGGTTTTGGTGTTTGTTGATATAGAAATTTAAAATTTTTAAAACATAATTTTTTAATGAGTGAGATTAAATCAAGTTATTTTTCTGGTTATAGATAATGGAACTGGGAAGATGTCGTAGGGATCAACCAGAAGAGGTAAAAGAAAATTTCATTGCATCTGAGCCACAGGTGAACCCAAAAATTGTTTAGAGCATTTTTTATTATTTTCAATCCATTGATGTAGGAAACTAAAATTATTATACTCAAAAATTGGATCACTCTATCTAGTTTCAGAAACATAATCCCCACAACTTTAATGGGGATTTAGATCCTAAAAAAGTGGTTGTGTGACTGGATAGGGTGAATTAAATCTTTGATTTCTATAGAACAATAGTTGAGATAAAAGTCTGGTAGGAAACATATATGCTCAAGGATATGGAACTCTAATGGTGGTATTTAGGTGTTCAGGTTAAAGTTGACCAAGGAATTACATGGGAGGACATTGAATAATTGTTGAACATGAGATTCTATCAACAAAAATTTTAGATCTCTAGAATAACAAATTTATTCTTCTTAAATCAAGAGAATATATTAGTGATAGAGTGTGTGGATAAGTTTATGAAATTAGTTTTATTTTTACTATAAGTAGATAAAATTTTATCCTTGAAGATATAAATTTTTTAGTCATAGATTCAATCAAAAACTCACTCAAATATTTCCATCCTTTGTATTATGGACAATTTTAAGAAGGTAAATAGAGTGATGGTGGAAGAAATGGATACCTTTGAGAAACATTTAGAGGTATCATGTTTATCCACATGGTAATAGGTGGTAACTCCAATAATGAGAATAATATGAATAGGGAAACCTACTTTTAAAGTGGTGGTATGTCTCTGAATCAGACTGTGGGATCATTAAAATTCCCTATTTGACCTAAAAGTAAGTAGGGATGTTTCCAATGTGGTTCCTTTGAACATGTCAAGTGAGAATATATATAACCAACTATAATATGTCATAACTATAACATTATTGGACATATCTAGAATTATTATCATAAATCTACAAATATTGGTGTTGGGAATACATCTTATGTCTCTTTGACATCATATGCTTCAACTGAAAAATCACGTTATAATAACTCTCATTCTTAGAACCAAGTGATCCAAGGTGATTCTAGAAACACTATGAATCCTCAAGATATTCAATATTAGTAGGGAAAAAAGTTAAAGTAATAATGAGTAAATGATTATATGGTGCTGAGAAAGTGATCATCAATGATCAATACAGTCCTTCGATGATGTGAGGTATGATTCTGGTGAATTCTACCCTTATACAGTTTTTTATATGGGTGTGTCCCATTATTTTATCTCTTCTAATTTCATTGATATTATGGTCTTTCATGTTGATATGATGTCTTCTATTTTGAAATTGAAAATTCTTTTTGGATAGTGAGGGTGTATATATTTTATGTGCACAGCATGTGTCATAAACCATCCCAAATACCTTGGTACCCTGATACCTAAACTAGATCTAACATAGACCAAAGGGAATTTTGGATCCCCACAGGTAGGAAAAAAGTGTATGGTATTATACATGATAAAAGAGGGAAAAATTTCCATAAAATATCATAATATAAAAGATTAAAATTCATTATGTTGCACCCTCCAAAATAAAAAGTATGAGAAACAAACAGGTAAAATAGTACCCAATAAGAATTAAAAAATCCTAATGAAAATATAATCACAATATGAAAAAATTAAACCAAATGGAAAAGGTCACAAAGATCCTATATAATAAGTGTAAAACACCTCCACCATTCACCATCGTCACTCCATAGTCTAAAGGATCAATAACATTCACCGCCTCAAATTGGTTATTTCCCTTTGATTGGACTTGGTATAATAAATTATAGAACCACCCAAAGTTAAATCTAGGGTGTGAGTTATAAATCTTAGTAGGTTCTCACCAAGTGTTAGATAATCAATACCAAAAAAATAAACCAGTTATGCTATCAATTTAAATCAAACAAGGCATTCTATTTACATATTTTCAATAAAACATTACTTTTAATAAAAATACAAATGATATAAAAAAATAGTCTTAAATTTCTATTTTATATAAAATATTTTATATTAATCAATTGGCATGAGTAAATAATTTTAATGAATGAATGGCATGTATAATCAAATCAATTAAATCAATAACCCTATAAAAGATCCTTGTGATCCATTAGTTTCATTGTTAATATGATCCTAACACTTCTCATTAATCAACATGAATATAGATATGAGTTCACCCTCAAATCAACACCCCATTAGAGGATCCAATATAGGCAGTCAATCTACACCCCATTCGAGGATCCACTATGGGAAGTCAAGCCAAATTTTGTTCAGTTAGTGTTTTCATCATAAATACAGTGTTAGGGGATCAAGATCCTAGTGTTTTTTTCAATTACCTAATAACTACCCAGTCTTTCATTTTCTTCAATTAATAGATCAATAAATAAAATTTAAAATCAATTATTTCAAATCATTTAAAAATATAATTGCCCAGTTTTATTTTTAAACATTCCTTTCACTTTTCAAAACCAAATCATAGTTTTTTGTCATTTCATTCCATTTTAAATCACCTTTAAATTTAATCTATTTTCTCAATATCAACATAAAATCATTTTATAAAAATTATTTCTAAATCAATCTATCATTTTTCATAAATTCTCCCAACATTTTTAATTCTATTGAAATTGGGGATTTTCTCAAATTTCATGCCCATTTCAAATCAAAGATAAAATTATCAAAAATATATGTTTTTAAATCAAGTAAATACTTATGTAAATTTAATCAAGAAATTCGAGGTTTTAGTCATAGGGAAAAGAATTATGGAACCACCTACCTTTTGAATCAAGGGATTACAATACACAGCACCCTCAATGGGGAATGCCAATGAAGAATGAGGGTGTGTAAGATCAATAAACCCATTATAGAATCAATATCCAAAAAAAGATTTTATATCCATAAATTACATGATGATATATCAAAATATAAGTCGTATAGAGATATTATAAGAAAATATATGAGAGGATATCCACTTACCCGGAGGAGATCAACCTAGATCAACGCCACTTTCATCAACTAAGAAAAGGGTTTAGAGGCGCCAAAACCATCTCTTGGAAGCCTCCAAGGATGAAAAAAATGTATTATGGTCGATTAGGGGGGTTATTCATCTTAAATGGGGGTCTGGTATTTTTAAATTAATTTTTAAAACTTTAAAAACTTGCAGGCACACTTAGCTAGAGGGGGTGCATGGTTATGGGAAACCATGTGCTAGTTGTGCACCCTTACTGTTTGTGGAACATGATTTCCCCTGCATGGGTAGATGGTTTGGAAAACCATGATCCAACCATGCATCCCCCATGGTTAATGGGGTTCATGGTTTGCACTATGGGCCGCATGGTTTGGTCAAACTATGCACCAACCATGCACATCCCAAAAAGCCTCCAAAATTTTTTGAGTTCTCCTATAATGATCCCAAAACAAGACATGATTTTAAGGATATCAAAAAAGGGTCAAAGAATACCTAAAAAAGGTAATGGAATATTACAGCATGTATTATGACTATTTATGTGGATGAATCATTATGATACTTATCTCTTTTGAAATGGAAATCTATGACTTGATTTTGTGAATGGGTTGGTTGATAACATTCAATTCCCATATCAATTATTATGCTCAAGAAGTGAGATTTATATATTTGGATGGTGTTAGTATTCTCTTAAAAGGAGATTGGTTAGTGAATAAAAGCATAGAAATACCTCTGGTAATGGTAGTTGGAACTATCTCTTATCATTTGATGGTTGTTACATTGTAATTGGTTTGTGAGACCGAAAATAGATTTTTTTTCAAACATAGTTGACCATTTTATAGATATTATTCCTAAAAACTTCTTAGGGTTTCCACCTAAAATAGAAGTGGATTTAATGATTGATCTCCTACCAGGGACCCATCATATTTCCCTTTAGTATTACAGGATGAAACCAACAAAATTTCAAGAAATAAAAATCCAATTGGAAGAGTTGGAAAGTAAAGGGTTTGTACAATCAAGCACGTACTCATGGGACACACTGGTTCTTTTCATAAAGAAGGTGGATGAAATTCTTAATGTTTGTTTAGCTTATGTTAATATTTACAAAGATATTATAAAGAACCAATATCTTCTTCTATGAATTGATGACATGTTTGATAAATTGAGGGGATCCCAGTGGTTCTGTAAAGTTGAACTATAATTAGAATATCACCAATTACAAGTTTGGAAGGGGGATATTCCAAAAATAGATTTTCAAAGTAATTATGGGCACTAAGAATATGTTTTAATTCCCTTTGATCTTACAAATTTTCTATTAGTATTCATTTAATTGATGAATCAGATATTTAAAAGGTAACCTAATTCATTTATAGTGGTGTTCATTGATGATATTCTGGTATATTCTAAGACAAAAGCAATCATTAAGAAGACTTTGCAATAGTGTTGAGTATCTTGAGTTAACATCATATTTATGCTAAGATTTTGATGTGTCATTTATGGATACAAGAGTTATGGATCCTTTTTCATGTTATTTATAATAAATTGGTTTCATTATATCCTGTGAAAGTAAAAATTGTTACCTCTTGGTAACCATCGAATTATGTTTTTGAGATATGCAGTTTTTTTGTCTTTATAGGATACTACATATGCTTCATTCATGATTTTCCATGTATTTCCTTATCAATTATATCTTTAGTAAGGAAAGGTGTTCCATACCAATAAATTTATGACTACCTAAAATATTTCCAAGAATTTAAGGTTCACCTTACATCATCACATTTCCTTACATTTCCAGACTCAATACATGGGTATGTAGTCTATTGTGATACATCAGGATATGGGTTTGGTTGTGTCCTCATGAAGGGAGATAATTTCATTACTTATGGAGCATGGTAGTTATGGGAACATGAGAGGAACTACCCAAAACATGATTTGGAATTGGCAGTTGTAGTCCATGCTTTGAATACTTTCCATCATTATCTTCTTGGTGATAAATTCAAAGTGTTTACAGATCATAAGAGTTTGAAACATATTTCTCACAAAATTATTTAAATTTAAAGAAACAATGATGGATGGAATATATTATAATATTTTTCTTCAAATTTATATATACACTAGGTAAAGGGAATTATATGACTAATGCATTGAAAAAAATCATATAATCATTTGGCTAAGTGGATTTATACCAATAGGAAAAAATCAATTATTGGTGACATGCATATGAAGGGTACAGAAAAAATCGATATTTTAGTTTTCTTTTAAGTATCTATGATTCCTGATTTTGTTGATTACATTATAAAGGATTGTTAATTTGATCCTGAATGTGTTACACTAATTTCAAAACTCAATGATGGGGAGACCATTGAGGGGTGGAAGCTAGATAAGATATATGTGCTATGATTTAGAGATTATATTGTGGTCCCACAAACCTATCGAGATAAACTTATTTTATCCTACCGCCATTTGATATATTCTATTCATCCTAGAATACATAAAATTTATAAAGGAATAAAAGCATAATTTTGGTGGGTTGGCATGAAAATAATAGTGAAAGAGTTTTTCTTGACATTACTCACCTATCAGCAGGTCAAGGTAGAGCATCAGTGACCATCTAGTATGTTGCAATCCTAACTTATACCAATTCATAAATGGGATAAGATGAGGATGGATTTTTTCATGGGTCTACTAAGAATTATTAGGAAACATGATTCCATATGGTTCATTATGGATAAACTCATGAAGTCATTCAAATTCATCTCTATTTGTGAATCCAATATGGTGGAAGAATTTTCCAAACTCTTCATCTAGGAAGTTATAAAGTTTCATGGAATACCATTTTCAATTATGTCTAACCAAGACCCTAGTATTACATCTTGTTTATTTAATACCTTGCTACAATCACTTGGAACCCAGTTGACCATCATCACATATTTTCATCCTTAAAAGGATGAAAAAATTTAAAGGAATATCCAAACATTAAAATACATTATTATAGATTGTGTGATGGATTTTGGTGGCTTATGGGAGGATCATATTCATCTAGTGTAGTTCTCATATAATAACAATTATCAAGACTTGATACATATAGCTCCTTTTGTAGTATTTTATGGTCACCATTGTCATTATCCACTTTTTTGGGTGGAAATAGGTGAGACTTCACTTATTGGGCCTATCCTTGTTCATGTGATGATGGATAAAATTCAATTGATCAGAAAGATAATAGAGACATATCAGATTCATCAGAAATAATATGTAGATCACCATAATTGACTATTATATTTTGAGGTGAGTATTTATGTTTTATTTAGAATGTCTTTGAGGATAGGTTATCATCATTTTGGTAAGTAAGGAAGGTTTTATAATAATTAAATTTTCCCTTTTAAAATTCTTGGGAAATTATGGTATGTATCTTATTAGTTCATTTTATCACTAAGATTCATCTTAGAGCATAAAAATTGAATGCCTTCGGGCCGTTGGGTGGAAGAAGTACTAAATTGACCCTAACCATGTCATTCAATGGGACCATGTTGATCTTGAACCAAATATTATGTTTATTCATTTTCAAATACCAATTGTGGATGGGAAATATAATATATTACATGGAAAAGAATTATTTTGGTATAGGTTTTATGGCAGTGTGTTCATATTTAGGAAGAGACATGGGAGCATTAGAAAGATATGTTAGATCAGTGGCCTGAACTTTTTAAGAATAACCATGGTTTTATACTTTCCAAGGAAAGAAATATAAATGGTGTAGAGAATGTGAAACCCCCTGTTTTAGCTAATTTTCACTTTTTTATGTAATTTGATATTATATAATTCTTGGGTTGAGTTTTGGGAGGTTTGAGGAGGTTTTGGAAAGTTTAGGAGGTGTTATTGGAGGTCCATAGTTCATGAATGGTTACTAGAAACCTAAAAACCACCTCTAGAAAACTTTTCAATGTCTATTGTGGGTTACTAGATAGGCACATGATTTTTCCAAACCATGTGAGTGCCTAAGGGAAACTGTGAAAAGGAAAATAGAGAGAAAATCATGAATAATGCATGGTTTTTCAAACAATGTGATACAACCATGTGGGGTGTGGTCTTAAGATAGTAGCACCAATTGGGGGGTACTTGATTTTACAATTCTTGTGGCTACTTGGATTTTTCAGTAGAGTGTGCATGGTTGGTGCACGGTTTGATAAAATGTGTGTCATAACAATTGAATATAAAGATAATACCCTTAAATTTTTTGTTTTAATCTAATTTAATTTCCAGAAGCCTCATTAGTTCCCTAATATCCCATATTCTCAAATTCCTTTTCCTCCCAATGATTCTTTATGGATCCCCTTTGATCCAAAGTCATCTTTTGAAAAATAAAATGGAATTGGAGATCATGATTTTCTGGTAAGTCATCGTTTTCTCTCTCTATCCTTTGATACACTTGTTTCTCTCACCCTGATGATTAGAACTAGTCCTTAATGAATATATATATATATATATATATATATATATATATATATATATTACATGGTGAAGATATAGATGATATGTAATTGGATATATATAAGGAATGAAGATCCAAGTATGGATTTAGAAGATCTTAGTATTGTTCTTTGTTTCACCATTCATTGAGTGGTAGGTTCCTTCTCCCTCATTTCCACTCATTTTATAACTTGAATGGTTAGTTTTGATTAAATGTTTTAATTTAAATTATTATGAAAACCCTATGTGATTCTTTAAGGGAAACTTTTTTTATTTTTGTTTTGTAAATTTGTAAATTGGATAGATTTTGGAAAACCCTCAATGCTTATAATGTTAAAATGATAGTTTTAAAATTATGGTATTTTTTTATTCATGAAAATAATTTGATGATTTTTTTTCAAGAAATATTTTTTTGATGTGAAATATAATTTAGCATTCATGGTTGGTGTGAGTTCATTTGTGGGTATTCCCTTAAGGAAGGGGTATATTCTATTGGGGCACCTCGATATTGGTTATCTTGTGATGAATTGGTGGATCAATGAGACACCACTAATGAGCATGAAATTATAACCTGTATATATGGGTCTATGGGTGTGTGGAAACATGGGAATGGGTATTCTAAATGATGAAAATGATTAAAATAGTTTATTTATTATTATTTTCTTGAAATTTTTTTAGTTTATATATAAACTATTTTAACTTCTTCTAAGATATTTTATATAAATGTACTAATAATTTTTTTCCTAGTATATAGAGTTGGTAAGTCTTTGGGGAATTCCTACTTAGTTTTTACTCACTCCCTTCATGGGAACTTTGGTGCATTTACAGATGTTATCTATTATGACACAATGTAATGACCCAAACATTTATGAATAAAATTCCTTTTCTTTTAATTAAATGTCTTATGGATATAGAAAACACATGAACTCTTTTTGTTTTGTTATATCCAATTGTATTTAAATGACCGTTAAGTATCCTTACCATTGATAATATATCTGTTTGACAGTGATCACATGACTAGTATAAATATAGGGTTTTAAAAAATCCTTTTGGAACAGACAAAGGAATTCATGGCCTCAACCAGTAGGATCATATCCTATGAATCCCATTTATCAGGGCTTCTGAGGGAGATATCATTTATGGTATTTTCCCTAGACCAATCCCAATATGAGATCCAAAAACTTAAGAATGAGTTAAACCATTTATAGGAGAAGTTCAAGCTCATCGAGATCATGGCCCAAACCATGTTCACCAAACGGCCCCAAGAAAAACCCCACAATCGCACACATTGCTCTTAGGGAGTATGTTGGTGTAATAAATGGATATGTAACAAAACCTTAGTATTATTATTATGTTCATTATTTTTGTATAGAATAACTAATACACTTTTATTCTATTATTGTTACATTGTAAATGATTTTTAAAGCACAAATAGTATATTTGGTTAATATTCAAATTCAATTAAGAAATCTATTTTGATGAATTAATGGATTTTTGAGTTAAATAATATTTTAATAAAATATTATTATTAAATTAATTTTATTAAATATAAATGATCGCATAATTTTTATGAAGTCAAATGTAATTTTTATTAAGGTTTGAAAATTGTTTTTGTCAAAACCTGTCAATTTTCAATAAATATCAATTTTTATTTTAATACTGAAAATTCACATATTTAGAAAATTATTTAGATAAAATGAATATTATTTTTGGAATCAGTATGTTGAAATTATCCAATGGTGAATTTTTCATAATTTTTTGATAGAGTTGAATTTTTGGGTAAAAATTAAATACCATAAAAATATTTAATGTGTTTTATGACATAATAATGAATCAATAGTGATGTAATAAAATAATATAAAAGGTATCATCATCAAAATATATGTTTTTCCTTTAAAATATTGTAATTTTTTTATTTTTTTATTTCATAAAACCTTAGTGAATCCTCCAAGAAATATAAAATATTTTAAGATTTCAAAATCATCTCCTTGAAAGTGTGAGTCACCTCCACATAAGAAAGGGAAATATTTTTATATCTTCGACCCTTATAAATATAAAATAATTTATATCACTCCCCTTCTCTAGAAACCATGGGATGGTTTGCAGTTTTGAATATTTTAGTGTGTAATGTCCAAAACCAAAATAATAAATAATTTCCTCACATTTCCTATATAAACCCACCCAATCACCCATTCCTCTTCACTCAGGGTATATTAATCTAGACAACCCTCTACCCCCTACTCCCTAGAGTCCTAAAAAGGCACCCCCATTCTACCAATAAGCCTCTCCCAAGCCTTTGGAGTCGCACATCCAAGTAAGGGATCTCCCTCTCTCATTTTTCTTCAAGAACCCCTTTTATGTCATGCCTTTTAAATTCAATTTACTATATTTGGGAAATGTTCTTACATACCTTCTTACTTTACATTTGATTTATAAATTATGGTATTTTACTTTTAATCCCAATAATCCCCCTATGATCTTTTAATCCCACATGTTGCTATGCCAAAATTCTATAAGGGGTTTCTCTCTTCTCATTTCCATTGAAGCATGTATTTTATATTATGAATCTAAAATTCCATTTCATATCTTTGGATATTATGTTCCATGATCCCCTACTTCCCATCTAATTTATAAATTATTAGATAACCCTTTATATCTCATCAACCCATTTTATGAATTTCCATATGACGTCGTTATGCTGCCGAAATCGCACAGTGATTTTTCATGCCAAAATCATCATGTAGTGAATACCATAATTATTACTCTATCAAGGGTATTCACCTTTATGAACATATACTTTTTGATTTAGGACTTACATTTATTTATTCCATATTCCTTGATCATGGAATAAATTTTTATGTTTAATGAATCCATGTTATATGATCTATGTGGCACACTTAAGCATGAGATTGAAATAATCGTGAAGGGTGCACCCTGATAGCACTCCAATTCATTGGGTAATATTTAGTATCCTGATACGTCATGTTTGGATATAGTTTTACCTTATTCTTTTATAGGACTTTTTTACACCATGTTGGGATAGAGGTTTACATGATTCCTTTATGTCAATGATGAAGTGTTTTAAGTTGTTTCCACAATTCCTTGTTATGATAATCATGCTATATCATTCCTTTATGTTCATGTTTCTCTTATACTCCATTGATATGAATATTTCCTAACATGTATTGTATTATTCAAGTTATTCCTTGTTTACTCCCTTATTGAGATTTATATCTCACCCTTTCCTTATGTATGTCATTGGTTTATCCCATGCAATGCTAAGTATGAAGAAATGTTGTGGTCATGTAAAATAAGTTTTCAATATATATATATATATATATCATGTTTTAAGTTGTTATGTAATGTTCCTAATCCCCAAATACATTATACCTATCAATATTATGAGTTTTATTAAGTTCAATTTTATGTAATAAATCATGTTTAAATATTAAATAAATAAAAGGGTAGTTATAGTTGGTACCAGAGGATAGGTTTAGTTATTTTTTGGATTAGGATTAGAAGACTCTAATGAAATCCTTAGGTATAATACTGAGTATAAGAAAAGAATCCCTAAATTTTGGTAAGTATATATTAAGTGGTTTGTCAAGAAAATACATCCTTGACTAGATATGAACAAGTAGAGGTGTTTCTGTCATAGATGAATCAAGGGGTAAAACTTGAAAATAGCACTTTGAGCTAGACTCGTACAGGAACTGGTGCACAAAAACGGGTCTTGTTGCACTCTTGGTTTGACACTCTCAGGGGATATGATTTTGTAAATTCATAATCTTAGTACGAACAATTATTAAGGGAACAAAAAAAATTATCCTAAGAATATATTTTAGGAAGTATATCGTGGATAACTAAGATCAAAGCTTAGAAATTCATAAGTTAAGAAGATAAGTGTAATTTATAAGTTATCCCTTTAATGTAATTGGATTCCCCTTTATGTGATTAAATAGTTTAAAAATACTCATCCCTAAGTCTATATAGGATAAAGTAGAACCAAAATCAAAATTGAAATGTAGGGTTACCATATATAGTTCCACACATTCTTTTATATCCGAAAGGTTTCGTAGAACAATCCAAACACCACCACAAAGCATGGAAGTAGAGATTTCGGTGAAAAAGGTAAATGGGGAAACTATAGCATCCCAGGAATATTACTCCTCCCCTATCACAATTTGTGGATTTAACTTCCCAA
The DNA here is from genome assembly GCA_963277665.1 of Viscum album. Classification (NCBI taxonomy): domain Eukaryota; kingdom Viridiplantae; phylum Streptophyta; class Magnoliopsida; order Santalales; family Viscaceae; genus Viscum; species Viscum album. Next base: position 1,628,483,840 of record OY728157.1, on the reverse strand, counting down.
TAAACCTCATCATACTTCCCTTGGTGGAATTTTATGCAATTCTTGGCATGGATTGGATTTCCCTACATAGATCCAACATTAATTGTCATAAGATGTAAATCACTCTCAATATGGTGAATCGAACCCCAATTCTATAAAATTTCAAGGAGGGGGATGAATATTCTTTAGCACCATCATATCAATCATGGATATTACTTCCCTATGAGAACACATATCTTTCTCAGATGATTGATTCTAAGGAAAGAACCATCCTTGAAGACATGCATATTGTGAGGGAATTTGTTGATATCTTTCTTGGGGAATTATCTGGTCTTCCTCCTATAATATATGTTGAATTATCTATTGATCTTATACCTGGGGCATTTCTAATATCCAAGACTTCAAATATAATGTCTATTTTGTAGCTTGAGGATCTAAAGAAACAACTATAGGAGAATATGGATAAAGGGTTTATATGCCCAAGTGCTTCACCATGGGGTACACCAGTCCTCTTTGTTAAGAAAAAGGATGGGTCAATGTGCCTTTGCATCGATTATCATAAACTCAACAAAATAACAATAAAGAATAAGTATCATTTTCCTTGAATTTATGACTTTTTTGATCAGCTATGTGGCACACAATACTTCTCCAAGGTGTATTTACAGTAGGGATATTACCAAGTAAGGGTGAAGAAGGAAGATATCCCCAATACTACTTTTCGTACAAGGTACGGGCACTATGAATTCATAGTAATGCCTTTTGGACTCACTAATTCTCCAGAAATATTCATGTACTTGATGAATAGAGTCTTTCAAGATTACCTTGAAAAAAATTGGTAGTCTTTATAGACGATATTCTAATATACTCAAAAACTAAAGAGGATCATGAGGAGAATCTAATAACTATGCTAGAGACCTTACAAAAGGATAATCTCTATGAAAAGTACAAAAAGTGTGAGTTCTGGTTTAAGGAATTATCATTCTTAGGGAATATAATCACATTAAATGGGAGATATGTGGATCCTTCTAAAACTAAAACAATTGAGGGATGACTGAGGCCAACATCTGTGATGAATATCCATAGATTCCTAGGGTTGGATGGATATTATCGTTGATTTGTGAGAAATTTATCATGATTTTAAAACCCTATTACCAAGATAACTTGGAAGATAGTCATGTTTTCTTCTAATGATGAATGTGAAGAAATATTTTTTGATTTGAAGAAGAAGATTATCACCACCCCTGTGCTCAAACTACCCACAAGTGGAGATCTCTTCATAATCTTCAGTGATGCTTCAAAGAAGGGTATGGGATCTATGTTGATATAGAATGACAATTTCATTTCCTATGCCTCAAAGTAGTTGAAAATACATGAGAAAAACTATCCCACACATGATCTAGAGTTGTAAGTTGTGATATTTAAGTTGAAAATATGGCTTCATTATATATTTTGGGATAAGTGTGAAATATATACAGATCACAAAAGTCTCAAATATATATTCAAATAGAAAGAGATGAATATGTTCCAACGAAGATGGTTAGAACTCATCAAAGATTATTAATGCTTAATCCATTACCATCCTAGGAAAGAGAACAAGGTGGAAGATGCTCTAAGTAGAAAGGACCCAACAATTCTATCATTGATGATAATTTAAAAGGATCTAATCTTCATAGATTTGATAAAGATGGACATGGTAATCATAAAGAAGGGAACATCATCAATTATTTCACAAATGATTTGTCCACTATATCTTTTGTAAAGGTTAAAGGATACTCAAAAATATTATTTGCGAATTTAGAAGAAAGTTAAAAAATATCATAAAAGGTAAATCCTCAGAGTTCAATGTTAATGAAGAAGTAATTATGATATTTATGTCCAGACTATATGTTCTATCAAATCCAAAGTTAAAGAAAGAACTTTTGGATGGTGCACATAGTTCGAAATTCTCCATTTTTTAGGAAACACAAAGATGTATTTAGATCTCCAAGATAACTATTGGTGGGATAACATAAAGAAAGATATTTCTAAATATATATCAAATTTATTAGTATGTTATCAAGTGAAGGCTGAGAGGCATAAGTCTAAGGTGGTGATGAAACCATTACCCATACCAACATGAAAATGGGAAAATCACCATGGAATTTGTCACCGAACTTCCAAAGACATCTAAAGGAAATAATTTTGTCTAGGTTTTTGTGGATTGTATTACAAATAATGAAAACTTCTTTGAAATTAAATAGGATTTATCACTAGATAAACTAGAACAGATATACATAAAATAAGTGGTAAGGATACATGTAGTACCACTATCTATTTTGTCCGATCGAGATCCAAGATTCACCTCTATGTTTTGGAAGAGACTCCAATATTCTTTGAACACTGAGTTGAACTTCATCATGGTATATCACCCTAAAAATGGTTTCCAATATGAGTGGATTATCCATACACTTGAGGAAATGTTGAGAGCTTTCTCATTGGACTTCAAAGGCATATGGGACCAACATCTTCCTTTGGTAGAGTTATCTTACAACAACAGTTTCTAATAAAGAATCTAAATGGCTCCTTATGAATCCATTTATGGGAAGATTTGTAGGACATTGGAATGTTGGGATTAATTTGGGGAATGAAAAATTCTAGGTTTGGAAATTATCGAAGAAATGGGGGAGAAGGTTAATACCATCCAGTAACACATCAAAGCTACCCAGAGTTGAAAAAAGAGTTATGCTGACAATCATCGATGATCCCTAGAGTTTGATGTTGGAGATATGGTATTCCTATTCATATCTCCATGGAAGAGATTTATTCGATTTAGAAAAAATATAAAGCTTATTCCAAGGTACATTATCCCTTTTGAGATCCTTGATCGCATATAGATAATGGATTATAGACTAGCACTCCCCTAGAACATGTCTCAAGTACATGATGTATTCCATGTATCATTCTTGAGGAAATACATAAAAGACCCATCACATTACTCAATATAGAGGTGGAACCATTGTATAATGACCACTCCTATGAAGAGAATCCGGTGAAGATATTAGATCGTAGAGAAAAATTTCTATGAAATAAGATAATGTCCCTCGTCAAAGTGTTGCGGAGAAACCAAAAGTTTGAAGAAACAACATGGGAACCGAAGTAATTGATGAGGTAGAGTTACCCTCATCAATTTTAGTTTGGGAAAAGGAAATTTTTAGGGAGAAATTTCAAATGGGGGGAAGGTTGTAATGACCTAAATATTTATGAATAAAATTCCCTTTCTTTTAATTAAATGTCTTATAGATATATAAAACACATGCACTCCTTTGGTTTTGTTATATCCAATTGTATTTAAATAACCATTAAGTATCATTACCATTGATAATATAGTCATTGAATGATGATCACATGACTAGTATAAATATAGGGTTTTAACAAATCCTTTTGGCATAGACAAAGGAAGTGATGGCCTCAACTAGTAGGATCGTACCCTATGAAGTCCATTTATTAGAGCTTCCAAGGGATATAGAATTTCTAGGATTTTTCCTAGAACAATCCCAATATTATATCCAACAACTTAAGTATTAGTGAAACCGTTTATGGGAGAAGTTCAAGCTCATTGAGATCACGGCCCAATGAAATCCCCACTATCACACACCTTACTCTTAGGGTGTATGTTGGTATAATAAAGGGATATGTAACAAGACCATAGTATTACGATTATGTGCATTATTTTTGTATATAATAATGAATACACTTTCATTCTATTATTGTTACTTTGTAAATGATTTTAAAATCACAAATAGTATTTTTCGTTAATATTAAAATTCAATTAAGAAATATATTTTTATGAATTAATGGATTTTTTAATTAAATAATATTTTAATAAAATATTATTATTAAATTAATTTTATTAAATATAAATTATCATATAATTTTTATGAAGTAAAATGTAATTTTTATTAAGGTTTGAAAACTGTTTTTGTCAAAAAGAATCAATTTTTAATAAATGTCAATTTTATTTTAATAGTGAAAATTCACATATTTATAAAATTATTTAGATAAAATTAATATTATTTTTGTAATCATGATTTTGATATTATCCAAAGGTGAATTTTTTCTAATTTTCTGAGACTGACAGATTTTTGGGTAAAAATTAAATACCGTAAAAATATATAATGTGTTTTATGACATCATAATGACCCAATAGTGATGTAATAAAATACTATAAAAGGTATCTTAGAAAAAAATCATTTAAAATAATGTAATTTTAGGTTTATTTGATTTATTATAAAAATACTTAGTGAATGCTCCATGACATATAAAATATTTTAAGATTTTAAAATCATTTCCTGGAAAGTGTGACACACCTACATGTAAGCAAGGAAAATATTTTAATATATTAGGCCCTTAGCCTTATAAAATAATGTACACCACTCCCCTTTTCTAGAAACCATGCGAAAAATCATGGGATGGTTTGCGGTTTTGAATATTTTTGTGTGTAGTGTCCAAAACCAAAATAATAAAGAATTCCCCCACCTTTCCTATATAAACCCACACAAGAACCCATTACTATTCACTAAATCTCTTTTAATCTTGACCACCCTCTATCCCCGTAATCTCTAAAGTCCTTCCAAGGCACACCCAAGATCCCAAGAAGCCTCTCCCAAGCCTTTAGAGTCACACATCCAAGTAAGGGATCTCCCTCTCTCATTTTTCTTCAAGAACCTCTTTTATGTCCTACATTTTAAATTCCATTTTCTTGATTTGGTATATGTTCTTACATACCTCTTTACTAACAATTTTGTGTATAAATTATGGGATTTTAATTTCACTCCCATTAATCCCACTATGATCTTTTAATCCTTTTTGTTACTATGATGAAATTTCGTAAGGGATTTCTCTCTTCTCATTTCCATTTAAGCATTTATTTTATATTATGCATCTAAAATTACATTTAATATATTGGTATATTATGTTTCATGATCCCATACTATCCATTTTGTGTATAAATTATGAGATACCCTTTTCTATCTCATCAACTCATTTTGTGAATTTCCATATGATTTCATTATGTTGTCGAAATTACACCACGATTTCTAGGCCAAAATCATCATGTAGTGAATACCATACTCATTACTATATCAAGGGTATTCACCTTTATGTACATATAATTGTTTATTTATTACTTACATTTATTTATTATAAATTCCTTGATTATTTAATATATTATTATGTTGAATGAATCCATGTTATATGATCTATGTGGCACATTATGCATGAGATTTAAATGATTATGAAGGGTGTACCCTGATAGCACTCCAATGAATTAAGTATTGTTTAGTATCATGATATGTCATGTTGGGATAGGGTTTTACCTTATTCCTTTATAGGACTTTTTTCCACCATGTTGGGATAGGGGTTTACCTGATTCATTTATGTTAATGATGTAATGTTTTAAGTTGTTTCCACATTTCCATGTTATGATTATCATGTTATATCTTGCCTTTTTGTTCTTTTTTCTCTTATTCTTCATTGATATGCATATTTACTAGCATGTATTTTATTCTTCATTTTATTCCTTTTTTACTCCCTTAATGGGCTTTATAGATCACCCTTTTCTTATGTATGTCCTCAGGTTATCCCATGCAATGCTAAGTACGAAGGAATGTTGTGGTCATGTAAAATAAGTTTTCAATATATATGTGTATTTCATGTTTTAAGTTGTTATGCAATGTTCCTAAGCCACAAAGACACTATAACTCCTGATATTGTGATTTGTATTAAGTTAAAGTTTATGTAATAAATCATATTTAAATATTAAATAAATAGAAGGGTTGTTATACACAAGAAAGGGAATTATATTATAATTCTCTAGTGATTTACCTTCATTCTATAGGTAGGGAAGGTGGAGTTGGAGTTTGGATCTTATTCGGGGTTTTTTTGTGAGGATATTAAATGTGTTTATGTGGGTCTTTTCCACCTTCTTTCCTTGTTAGTTATTTTCTTTATTTCTATTTTCACCCTTATGGTATTATTTTATTGGCTTTACCTTGGGTTGTATTATTTTTACTTCATGAATCATATAATAGTATTTTATGTTTATTATTCAGTGTTGGTATGTTTTTTGTATTTATAGGGAAAATCATTCCCCAATGTGTTCCTAATCCTTTGGTATTTATCACCAGTATTTGGTGTCTTGGGGATTTCACCGAAGTCTAGTGACACCCCATTACTTATCAAGCCAAGGAGGAGGGGAGGGATGTTACAAATGGTATCAGTCTTGGTCAGTTCGTCTATCTTTTAGGGTGGTATTGAGGAGATATGAATGTTAAAACTTGAAATGTATATCATAAAAATACATAGTTATACATTTTATACTAAAATTCATGTTACCAAGGTAGTTGGGTACAAAAGTGTTGTAAGCCAATTCCAGTAGTGTTTTCACCTCATCATTATGGGTTTAACTGGTGAGGATTTAATATCATACATTAGTATTAAGACCTCTCATTCGGATTTAATTGATCATATTTTGTTTAATTATTTATGAAAAATAATTAAAATGATTATAATGGTTTAATTTTGAAAAACATGATTGTAGAGTTTTTTGATATGGTAGTTTAGAATTTATAATCCTTCATTTCATTTTAGACACAAGTGAACCAAAAAATTTTCCAAATCATTGTCTAGTCTTTTCAATCCATTAATATAGAAAACTAAAATGATGAACCTCAAAAAGTGGATCACTCTATCCAGTTTTAGAAATAAAATTTTTCCATATTTTGAGGGTATTTATATCCTAAAAAAGTGGTTTTGTGGATAGATAGGATGAATTAGATCTTTGATTTCCTTGGAACACCATATGAGATGGAATCCATGTTGGAAACATATATGCTCGAGGATCTAGAACTCTAATCGTGGGATTTAGTTGTTCAAGATAATTTCAACCAAGTAATTACATGGGAGGACTTTGAATAATTTTTCAACAATAAATTATATCCTCACACATTTTAGATCACTGGAACAGCAGATTTATTCTTCTTAATTCAAGATAATCTCTTGGTGATAGAGTGTGCGAATAATTTTAATAACATAGTTTTATTTTTACTAAAAGTAAATGAAATTTCATCCTTAAAGGTATACATTTTTTTATCAGGGATATGATAAGAAATAAACTCAAAGATATCCATCATTTTTATTATGGAAAATAGTGATAAGGTAAATATATTGATGGTGATAGAAAGGGATACCTCTAGAAAAATAATTGGAGGGATCATTTTTATCCCCATGGGAATAGGTGGGAACTCCAATTTTAGGAATAAGATAAAGAGGGAAACCTATTTATAAAGAATTGTTATGTATCAAAATTAGACTATGGGATTAGTCAAATTATCCCTCATCTTAAAAGTAAGTATAGATGTTTCAAAGTTGGTTCCTTAAAATATAACAAGTGATAATGTATGGAACCGCATAGAGGGTGTTACAATTGTAACCAAATAGGACATCACCAGTGTTATTGTCATAGCACTCCAAATCTTCGTTTTGGGAATACATCTTATGTATCTTAGATATATTATGATTCAATTGAAAGATCATGTTAGAATAACTCTCATTCTCAGAACCAAGTGAGCCAAGGTGATTCTAAAAACACCATGACCCCTAAGGCTATGAAATCTTAGTAGAGAAACAAAATGAAAGGGATAGTCAATAAATGATTGTATGGTGCTGAGAAAGTGATCATGAATGATCCATATGGTCCTTCAACAATGCGTGTAACAGCCCAAGATTTTATAAAAAAATATTCTTTTTAATTTTATTAATGTCTTGTGTTGTACGCTACACCAAAAGGAGCTTGCACAACACACATCCTTGACTTGACTTGCATTACACGCAATCGCGACCTTCCTCGATAGCGTGTGTAGTACGCAATACCGAGTTTCACTAAACAACGATATGCTATAAAAATATTATTAAAACTAGCCGTTATGAATAGTAATAACCACTTTTTGAAATCCAGTAAATCTTATTTTTCAAAATGAACTTTATTTTTGGATTCGGAGTATCGAATTTAGCCTAAGGTGAAATTTTGGTACTTTTCGGATAACTTTCATATTCTGATGAATAGTGAAAATTACTAAATTATAATTAAAAACAACTTTTTTAATCGAAATAATTAATAGTGATAACTCATTAATTTGAGTGGTTTTAAAGTATATTTAGAATATATTTTTACAATTTAATACAATGTTGGTCATTGGATGTAGTTTCACATTTAAACTAGACATAAACAAGTGTCAATCTTTTGATAGATATTGTTTCTTAAAAACACGCTATTTGTTTTAACAGCGGGATTTAATTATAAAATTAATTAATGCAACTTTTATGTTATGAATTTGGTAAAATAGACTTCATTTTTGAATTCGGAATATGAAATATAGCTTGGGATGAAATTTTGGCATTGTTCTGAAAAACATCAATTTTTGATGAATAGTGAAACTACTAAGTGGTAGGTTAAAAACTGAATTTTGCATAAAACTTAATTTTACCGCTTCTGTGAATGGAATTTCGAAAATCCGAGAGACACGGTTAATATCAAGGACTAAAATGTGGTTCAATGAGATGAAAATAATTTTTTGGTGAATAGTAACTTTTTATTTTTTTTACCACGGTTAATAGTAAATAAGGTAACTAAGGGTAAATATGATATTAATATTACCCTAACACATGTCCTAATTCTATTGGACAAGTTTAATTCGACCAAAAACAAACTTAGGAATAAAATATGACCATTTAGGCCCACTTGGATTAGATTAGGACATTTATTATTAATTTATTTAAAGAAGGGTTAAAATAGTTAAAATCAAAGTTTAATAAGTAAATCATTTTTAATATGGGGTTATACATAAGATAAATTCGACTATAAATATTCATTAGAAAGATAAAAAGATTTCCTACATGATGTTATTTTATTTGTAATTTTTAGACATCAAATAATATAATTTATTTATGACACAAAAATGATGCAGTAATTATCTTATTAATGAAATATTGACATAATTGATAATATAAATACCAAAATAAATGTAATTTAAGACTTTTTATGAATTCCACTAATTTTCTAGGTTACTATGATATATTAGTGTTGATTTAATCAACTTGTTTCTAACATATAATTCTGTTATGACTTTCACAAAAATCATATATCAAATAGTGTCAAAATTGACACAAAATAGTTTTTAAATCAAATATTATATTATTAATTGTTATTTTATTCCTAAAAATCTAAGGTTCGGCCAAATGACTTAGATAAGGATATATGTATTAATAATATACAATTTGGGGTTCGTTTGGCATGTTATAGTAAGTTTATTAACCATATAGTGAAAGAAAACAAAAAGACACGGTAAAAGTTAAATTATTTAACTTAGAGTTAAATCTAATTGATAAGGTTAAAATAATACCCTAAACTTGTCTAAATCCTATTGGTTGATAGGATTTCGACCCATCCCCACTTTAGCTTCGAAATAAGACCCTTTGGAACCATTATAAACCTATTTTGACTTTAATATAAAATAATATTTTGAGATATTCCTAAGGTGCCCCTCTCCTCCCCTATAAAAGGACACCTCCTCCCCCTCCTCCTCACACCAATTTGAGCACTCAAGCTCGGCCAACCCCTGCAAAAATCTCTTCTCCACTTCCCTAGCAACATCCTAGAGGTTTTGGTCTTCCTCAAAGACCAATTTTAGTTCCCTAAGAGGAGGTCTCCAAAAGGCGCTTCAAAGAAGAGGTAATTACCGTTACCAATTCTTTCATCTTTATTTCTTCTTCCACTTCTTCTTATTAGGTTGTTTCATTATGAAGTAATAACATCAGTATCACTCATATACTGATATGTTATTATAAGTATGAAACAACCCTAATTCACCTTCTATCCATCCTACGGAAAAATGAAATCACCGCGCGTGCGTACGTACGGAATACCGTCTCCACGCCGTGGTGTAATCTATTTTCCACTACCACCTTACATGGATGGGTATAATGGTTTAAAGAATAACTATACATAGTTATTACAACATCATATTGATTCTGATATATTGTATAATTCACTCCAATTCAATTCAATAGAAATGATATCATCGCTCGTGCGTACGTACGGACTACCGTCTCCACGACGCGATGAGATTCATTCTCCATGTTAACCATTTAAGAATGATTATAAAGTATATATAAGAAATAATAATGAAATATATGACATTATAAATCTACTGGATTTATGTATATATATACATATGTATGTCATCTACTTACTTCCATTTGAAGACAATAAGGAAAGGAAAACAACGTTCATGCGTACGTACGGACTACCGTCTCCATGAACGGTGTTTTTCATTTTATTTATCTACCTATTATATATATATATATACTGAATATATATGATATATAAATCATATTTTATATTCTGGAAGTAAGTAAATCGTGATATAAGTAATAATGATGTCAAGAACAACAAGTCAAAACACCTACGATAAATGAAACGATTTTACCCAAAACGCTTCTTTAACATGGAATTTACAAAAGAACGGGTAATATAATGTCATAAGTGAACCATATATGATATCATAACAATGAATATGATTCTGTAATAAGTCAATAACATGATTTAAATCATTATACAGGAGGTTCGGACACTTACAAAGCAAGTCGGACCTAAGGTAAGGGAAATATCACAATCTCATTTTTATCCGAGATTGTTTATACTTTGGTATTTACTGGGGTGTATTTTATCATCCACATCCATGTTTCTTCAATATGTAATATTATTTCCATCCACCTACAATTTTTTTAAATCCAATTTTACCCTTCGGTGAGTTTTTAGTAAAATATATGAAAGGAATCTTTTGTCGTTTTTACGAGGTACTTTTTGACTTTTCCGACAAAAGTACGAGAAGAATGTTTTTTTTAACTTATACGGCACGAACGGATTTATACTGTTTTATAAAGCCTTATTTTCATGAAGCTTCCTCTAAAAGATTTCATGACTATTTTCAATAAAATCTCTTTCTTTTAAAATTGCATGATGTTTTGTGAAAAGAAATTGATTTTGAAGAAAAAAGGATATTTTCCTCAAGAATTCAATTCAAGTGTTTTATCAAAGTTATTTTTCATCAAAGATAATAAAGGGTTCTGTTTCTATCCATATTTTTACATTGATTTGACTATGTTGTGATGGAATTATGTTTATGAATTCCTTTATCTTATATGAATGGTTTTATGATGTCATGTTGTTTAAGAATCCCATTTTTATTACATGGGTTATGCAATGATGTATGATTTATGATTTGGTGGCACACATAAGAAAGGATTCATTAAGAGATGGGTGGGACCTATATCTCCCTCCAATGCATTGGGTAAAGATTTTATATCTCATGAGATAGACATGGCTGGAATGGTAGGTTATACCGGTTCAGTGAAACAGGACTGAAACGAGGATTACTCGATTCAGAAAGGGACTTTGTCCACTAAGATAGTCTTGGCAATGAGTCTTGACTAACAAGAAATGATTCTCTATGATTATGTGTGTATGCCACAATGAGTAATGTTTTAAGTTATGATTTCATTTTCACTACTATGATTTATCCCATGTTATGAAATTATGCTCTCTTTTGCAGGTTAAGATTTCCAAAAATGTTATGTTCTTATGAAAATTATGTGATTGATATTTCTTTTGTTTACCCTTACTGAGCATTTGAGCTCACCCTTTTATGTTTTCTTTTCCCCAGGATATAAAGAAAGGTTTTAGGTAAAAAAAAAGGAAGATCTTTGTGGGAGATTTTGAAGATCTTTCACCAGGATTAGAAGATTACGTTCCGAGTTTCCAAAGACACTAAACTATTACGATCCTTGTGTGGGTGTTTTTGTTTTGTACTAAGTATTCCGCAAAAGTAATGTAATGTCCATGTACGATAAGATACGGGTCTCTACAGTTGGTATCAGAGGAAAGGTTTAGTCAACCTTTGGAAACTAGTATGTGAGAACGTTAGTGAGATCCCTAGAGATATTTCTAAGGTATGTCTAGGGATGTCCCTAAGGATAAGTATACGTATAGGATATAGTTCTAGAACTACGGTAACGATCTTAGAATTTAACCTAAGATGTTAGATATTGAGGGTGCTCCCCCTTTACTATGTTGTCTTCCCTAGCATGATTTCGCCCCTCACAAAATTCTTTTTGTGTTTTAGTTAATGGAGGGAACCAGAAGGAATTCGGTTAACATTGAATCCAATGGACAAATTTGTGACTATGAGCAAAAAAATTGTGTGATGCCTAGAGATAAAGATATTGTGATTATGCCGAATCAGTCATCGCGATATATGATTAACAAGGTGAAATTTAGTGGTATGACTAATTCATCAAAGAAGAGGAAGATAAACTATTATGCATGTTCGCATGTTGAGGAGCATAAAGAAAGGAAGATTGAAATTTCTAAAGAAGGGAAGAAGAACCTTGAGGAATACCTCAAATGGAGGGACCGATGTTATCTGTGTGGAGAAAAGGGTCATAGAGTGACAGATTGTTATGGAGTTCAATGTCTTATTTGTGGAGAACATGGGCATTACCCAACTCAATGCCCTGACCTAAAAAGATACTTCTAAATCAAGGAAGGACTTATTCCAGGACAGTCATTGAAGTGGATGGACTGAAGTGTTTATGTATTGGTATTCAAGAATAATGTTGTTGAGGTACTTTTATGGTGTATTGGAATATTTATGTATTGCTCTAATGTGGTATTCGAAGTGATTGAGGTATTTTTGGAAAAAAGATGATATGCGCATAATGAAGGGAAAATGAGAAAATGAAATATTTGACAGTATTAATGAGCACATGATTGATATAAGGACTAAGTGATATCATGGTTTGAGTATATAGAATTTTGAGGATTTTGGTATGTGGAAAGAGTTAACTTTTAATAGAATTCATGTTTTCAATAAGGTTCAATGGGTATTCAAGAGAGTACAAGATTAAGGCCTTTGAATGTTTGGAATGTGACCAACAAGACATATCTTATGATATGTGGGGATCAACGACAGTATTAAATCTCTGGTAATCGTTGTCACTATATTATGAGAGTGGACTGCAGTATTATGTATAAGCCTAAAGATTAGACTGGATTATGTTGGACATAAGTTAGTATTGTTTAAGGATAGAAGATTTTCGATATTATTGATGGAATGTTATAGTAACGTAGTTTTAGAAAAAGGGACAACCTGCCGGACGGGCGACAGCCCATCGCTTCGGACAAGGCTGTAGGAATCGAACCCACAACCGAAGTGCGACTGGCCTTTATCGCCTACCACTGACCTACAGGAAGTCCCTGTTTAGTAGAAACTAGTATTATTATATTAAGAAGTATGATATATGAAGTATAAGTCCATTTTAGGAACCATATGTGATTAATCTCACTATAGAATTACTTATGTATATTTAATAACTTTTTCTAACCTTTTGTTTGAGACAGATGGAATGACCCATCATTCTATCACATAATCTGCTAACACTTCACAAATAACAAATTCAACTTCATTTATTTAAAAGATGATGTAGAAATTGTTCAAGGCACGAACAAAAGTGAGATTGTACCAAAATAAAGTAAGTATTTATTCTAAGCAAATTTTCAACTTTAGGGAAATGATCTTGAAAACCAAAAATGTTGTCCTAGTGATCTTATACCTGATGAATCAGATGGTACCTTATATCATCACAAATCTATGGATTTGTGATTACTGGCTTTTCCATAGCCATGTTCTCTACCACTCTCCATCAGAACATGATGGTTAGATTTCTCTTCCATATCCATATTTTCACCTATGTGGAAACCCAGTGATTAGTTTATTTGGGTAATCATTACATTTCATACTTTAGTTTTTAAAGCCAAGTTTCGGTATTCCCTTTTACGATGTGGGTTTCTATTAAAGAAACTTTCAAATAGTAAACCATTTATAACCCTGACGAATTTCGAGGGCGAAATTCATTTTAAGGGGGGTAGAATGTAACAGCCCAAGATTTTATAAAAAATATTCTTTTTAATTTTATTAATGTCTTGTGTTGTACGCTACACCAAAAGGAGCTTGCACAACACACATCCTTGACTTGACTTGCATTACACGCAATCGCGACCTTCCTCGATAGCGTGTGTAGTACGCAATACCGAGTTTCACTAAACAACGATATGCTATAAAAATATTATTAAAACTAGCCGTTATGAATAGTAATAACCACTTTTTGAAATCCAGTAAATCTTATTTTTCAAAATGAACTTTATTTTTGGATTCGGAGTATCGAATTTAGCCTAAGGTGAAATTTTGGTACTTTTCGGATAACTTTCATATTCTGATGAATAGTGAAAATTACTAAATTATAATTAAAAACAACTTTTTTAATCGAAATAATTAATAGTGATAACTCATTAATTTGAGTGGTTTTAAAGTATATTTAGAATATATTTTTACAATTTAATACAATGTTGGTCATTGGATGTAGTTTCACATTTAAACTAGACATAAACAAGTGTCAATCTTTTGATAGATATTGTTTCTTAAAAACACGCTATTTGTTTTAACAGCGGGATTTAATTATAAAATTAATTAATGCAACTTTTATGTTATGAATTTGGTAAAATAGACTTCATTTTTGAATTCGGAATATGAAATATAGCTTGGGATGAAATTTTGGCATTGTTCTGAAAAACATCAATTTTTGATGAATAGTGAAACTACTAAGTGGTAGGTTAAAAACTGAATTTTGCATAAAACTTAATTTTACCGCTTCTGTGAATGGAATTTCGAAAATCCGAGAGACACGGTTAATATCAAGGACTAAAATGTGGTTCAATGAGATGAAAATAATTTTTTGGTGAATAGTAACTTTTTATTTTTTTTACCACGGTTAATAGTAAATAAGGTAACTAAGGGTAAATATGATATTAATATTACCCTAACACATGTCCTAATTCTATTGGACAAGTGTAATTCGACCAAAAACAAACTTAGGAATAAAATATGACCATTTAGGCCCACTTGGATTAGATTAGGACATTTATTATTAATTTATTTAAAGAAGGGTTAAAATAGTTAAAATCAAAGTTTAATAAGTAAATCATTTTTAATATGGGGTTATACATAAGATAAATTCGACTATAAATATTCATTAGAAAGCTAAAAAGATTTCCTACATGATGTTATTTTATTTGTAATTTTTAGACATCAAATAATATAATTTATTTATGACACAAAAATGATGCAGTAATTATCTTATTAATGAAATATTGACATAATTGATAATATAAATACCAAAATAAATGTAATTTAAGACTTTTTATGAATTCCACTAATTTTCTAGGTTACTATGATATATTAGTGTTGATTTAATCAACTTGTTTCTAACATATAATTCTGTTATGACTTTCACAAAAATCATATATCAAATAGTGTCAAAATTGACACAAAATAGTTTTTAAATCAAATATTATATTATTAATTGTTATTTTATTCCTAAAAATCTAAGGTTCGGCCAAATGACTTAGATAAGGATATATGTATTAATAATATACAATTTGGGGTTCGTTTGGCATGTTATAGTAAGTTTATTAACCATATAGTGAAAGAAAACAAAAAGACACGGTAAAAGTTAAATTATTTAACTTAGAGTTAAATCTAATTGATAAGGTTAAAATAATACCCTAAACTTGTCTAAATCCTATTGGTTGATAGGATTTCGACCCATCCCCACTTTAGCTTCGAAATAAGACCCTTTGGAACCATTATAAACCTATTTTGACTTTAATATAAAATAATATTTTGAGATATTCCTAAGGTGCCCCTCTCCTCCCCTATAAAAGGACACCTCCTCCCCCTCCTCCTCACACCAATTTGAGCACTCAAGCTCGGCCAACCCCTGCCAAAATCTCTTCTCCACTTCCCTAGCAACATCCTAGAGGTTCTGGTCTTCCTCAAAGACCAATTTTAGTTCCCTAAGAGGAGGTCTCCAAAAGGCGCTTCAAAGAAGAGGTAATTACCGTTACCAATTCTTTCATCTTTATTTCTTCTTTCACTTCTTCTTATTAGGTTGTTTCATTATGAAGTAATAACATCAGTATCACTCATATACTGATATGTTATTATAAGTATGAAACAACCCTAATTCACCTTCTATCCATCCTACGGAAAAATGAAATCACCGCGCGTGCGTACGTACGGAATACCGTCTCCACGCCGTGGTGTAATCTATTTTCCACTACCACCTTACATGGATGGGTATAATGGTGTAAAGAATAACTATACATAGTTATTACAACATCATATTGATTCTGATATATTGTATAATTCACTCCAATTCAATTCAATAGAAATGATATCATCGCTCGTGCGTACGTACGGACTACCGTCTCCACGACGCGATGAGATTCATTCTCCATGTTAACCATTTAAGAATGATTATAAAGTATATATAAGAAATAATAATGAAATATATGACATTATAAATCTACTGGATTTATGTATATATATACATATGTATGTCATCTACTTACTTCCATTTGAAGACAATAAGGAAAGGAAAACAACGTTCATGCGTACGTACGGACTACCGTCTCCATGAACGGTGTTTTTCATTTTATTTATCTACCTATTATATATATATATATACTGAATATATATGATATATAAATCATATTTTATATTCTGGAAGTAATTAAATCGTGATATAAGTAATAATGATGTCAAGAACAACAAGTCAAAACACCTACGATAAATGAAACGATTTTACCCAAAACGCTTCTTTAACATGGAATTTACAAAAGAACGGGTAATATAATGTCATAAGTGAACCATATATGATATCATAACAATGAATATGATTCTGTAATAAGTCAATAACATGATTTAAATCATTATACAGGAGGTTCGGACACTTACAAAGCAAGTCGGACCTAAGGTAAGGGAAATATCACAATCTCATTTTTATCCGAGATTGTTTATACTTTGGTATTTACTGGGGTGTATTTTATCATCCACATCCATGTTTCTTCAATATGTAATATTATTTCCATCCACCTACAATTTTTTTAAATCCAATTTTACCCTTCGGTGAGTTTTTAGTAAAATATATGAAAGGAATCTTTTGTCGTTTTTACGAGGTACTTTTTGACTTTTCCGACAAAAGTACGAGAAGAATGTTTTTTTTTAACTTATACGGCACGAACGGATTTATACTGTTTTATAAAGCCTTATTTTCATGAAGCTTCCTCTAAAAGATTTCATGACTATTTTCAATAAAATCTCTTTCTTTTAAAATTGCATGATGTTTTGTGAAAAGAAATTGATTTTGAAGAAAAAAGGATATTTTCCTCAAGAATTCAATTCAAGTGTTTTATCAAAGTTATTTTTCATCAAAGATAATAAAGGGTTCTGTTTCTATCCATATTTTTACATTGATTTGACTATGTTGTGATGGAATTATGTTTATGAATTCCTTTATCTTATATGAATGGTTTTATGATGTCATGTTGTTTAAGAATCCCATTTTTATTACATGGGTTATGCAATGATGTATGATTTATGATTTGGTGGCACACATAAGAAAGGATTCATTAAGAGATGGGTGGGACCTATATCTCCCTCCAATGCATTGGGTAAAGATTTTATATCTCATGAGATAGACATGGCTGGAATGGTAGGTTATACCGGTTCAGTGAAACAGGACTGAAACGAGGATTACTCGATTCAGAAAGGGACTTTGTCCACTAAGATAGTCTTGGCAATGAGTCTTGACTAACAAGAAATGATTCTCTATGATTATGTGTGTATGCCACAATGAGTAATGTTTTAAGTTATGATTTCATTTTCACTACTATGATTTATCCCATGTTATGAAATTATGCTCTCTTTTGCAGGTTAAGATTTCCAAAAATGTTATGTTCTTATGAAAATTATGTGATTGATATTTCTTTTGTTTACCCTTACTGAGCATTTGAGCTCACCCTTTTATGTTTTCTTTTCCCCAGGATATAAAGAAAGGTTTTAGGTAAAAAAAAAGGAAGATCTTTGTGGGAGATTTTGAAGATCTTTCACCAGGATTAGAAGATTACGTTCCGAGTTTCCAAAGACACTAAACTATTACGATCCTTGTGTGGGTGTTTTTGTTTTGTACTAAGTATTCCGCAAAAGTAATGTAATGTCCATGTACGATAAGATACGGGTCTCTACAATGCGAGGTAAGATTTTTGTGAATTATACCCTTATACACTATTTTTATATGGGTGTGTCCCATTATTTTATCTCTTCTTGTTTCGTTGACATTATGGGTTTGTATGTTGAGATGATGCCTTCTGTTTTGAAACTAAAAACTCATCTTGGCTAGTGAGGGTATAGAGCTTTTAAGTGTATAGCATGCGTCATGAACCATCCTAGATACCCTGGTACCCTGATACCTGAGCTGGCTCTAATATAAACAAAAGGGAATTCCTGATCACCACAGGTTGGAAACTTGTGCCCGGTATCATACATGATCAATGAGAGAACTAATTTTCCACAAAAAAGAAGAAGTTAAAAAATTAAAATTCTATATGCTCAACACTATAAATGATAATTTACCAGAAAAAATAGATAAAAAATACCCAATAGGAAGAAAAAAATCCCAAAGGAAACATCATCCCAAGATGACAACATTAAACCAGAATAAAAAGGTCTTAAAATCTGGTATAATAAGTGAACAACAACTCCACCAGTCAGCATTATCACTCCATGATCCAAAAGATTAAGAGAATTCACCACCTCAAAGTGGTTCTTTCCATTTTCTTGGACTTAGAATAAGAAAGTATACAAATTCTCAAAGGTAAATCTAGGTTGTGAGATATAAATTCTAGTATTGTCTCACCGAGTGTTTCATAATCAATACCAAAATAATAAACTAGTAATTCTATAAATTTAAATTAAATAAGCCATAGAATTTACATATTTAAAACAAAAAAATTTATTTTTAAAAAAAGATGTAATATATTAAAAAATATTCTTAAATTAAAATTTTATATAAAATATTTTACATTAATATGTTGGCATAAATAAATAAGATTAATGAATCAATGATATGTATAATCAAATCAATTAAATCTATCACCGTGTAAAAGATCCATTTGGTACATTAGTTTATTTGGTAATAGTATCCTCACAATTCTCATTAATAAATATGGCTATATATTTTTTTCAAACTCAAATCAACACCCCATTCTGGGAGCCAATATAGGAAATCATTCTACACCCCATTTGAGGATCCACTATGGGAAATCAATCTAGACTTGGTTCAATTAATGTTGTCATTATAAATCTAGTGTTGTGGGATCAAGATCCTAATTTTTTTCACAATTACCAACTAACTACCCAATCTTATATGTTCTTTAGTCAATCAATCAAATTGGAAATAAATCATTTCAAAATATAATTTCCCAATTTTAGTTTTCAACATGCCTTTCCCTTTTCAAAAATAAATCATAGGTTTTTATTATTTCATGCCATTTAAAATCACCTTTTAATTTAATATATTTTATGAAGATTAAAAACAAATAATTGCATCAAAATGAATTCTAAATCAATCCATCATTTTTTCATAAATTCTCCCAATAGTTTCAATTCCATTGAAATTAGTGGTTTTCTCAAATCTCATTCCCATTGAAAATCAATGATTAAATCATCAAAAATACATGTTTTTATATAAATTAAAAACTTATCTCAATTTAATAAATTAATTAAATGTTTAAATATTAGGTAAAAAAGTTATGGAACCACCTAACTTTTAAATAAAGGGATCACGACACACGACACCCGCAATGAGTAATGCCAGTGAAGAACATGGGTGTGGAAGATCAAGGAACACATCCTAAAATCAAGATCCAAAAATGGAGTTTAGATCCATCAATTACCTGATGATATATCAAAATATAATTATTATAGAAGATGTATAAAAATAAATAATATGAGAGGAGATTCACTTACCAGGAGGAGATCGAATGAGATCAACGTCACTTTAATCTGCCAAGAAAAGGATTTAGAGGGGCCAAAATCACATATTGGGAGCCTCCAAGGATGAAAAAAATGTATTATGGTCGAGTAGGTAGATTAGGAATCTTAAATGTGGGTTTTTGTATTTTTAAATTATTTTTCATTACTTTAAAAACCCACACAAACATTTAGCTGGAGGGGGTGAATGGTTAGGGGAAACTGTGTGCCAGTCATGCACCCCTATTGTTTGGGGTCCATGATTTTCCCCATATGTGCATGAACTTTGGAAAACCACGCACCAACTACGCATCCCCCATGGTCTATGGGGTGCATGTTATGCATTAGGTGGCACATAGTTTGGTCAAACTATGTTCCACTGATGCACAGCCCAAAAATCCTCTATTATTTTTCGAGTTCTCCTGAAATTATACCAAAAAAGACCTGGTTTTAAGGAGATCAAAAAAAGGGTCAAATAATACCTAAAAGAAGGTAACATAATGTTACAAAATGTATTATGACTATTTATTTGGATGAATCTATATGAGACTTCTCTTTTTTGAAATATAAATCTATGACTTGATTTTTTGAATGGATTGGTTGATGACATCCATTTCCCATATTGATTTTTATGCCCAGCAAGTGAGTTTCATATCTTTATATGGTGTTAGTAATCTCTTTAAAGGAGGTTGGGAGGTGAATATAATAATAGAAGGACCTTTTTTAATTGTATTTAGAACCATTTATTATTGATTGTTAGTGGTTACTTTTTAATTGGTGGATGTGATAGAAAATAGAGTTTTTCCGACCATAGTTGACCATTTATTGGATGTTTTTTCTTAGAACTTATTAGGGGTTCCATCCAAAATAGAAGTGGAGCTAAAAATTGATCTCCTACCAGGGACCCATAATATTTACCTTCTATAATATAATATAGAACCAAAAAAATAAATAATTGAAAAATAAATTAGAAGAGTTGGAAAGTAAAGGGTTCATTCAACCAAGAATGTCCTCATGGGACACACCAGTTATTTTAATAAAGAGGGTGGATAGAAGTCTTAGGCATTGTGTAGATTATTTTAAACTTTAAAAAGTTATAATAAAGAAACAATATCCTATTATATGAATTTATGAATAGTTTTATCAATTTATAGGATCCTAGGGGTTCTCCAAAATTGACCTACATTCAAGATATCACCAATGATGAGTTTAAAAGAAGAATACTCCAAAAATATCTTTCCAAAGTCATTATGGGAACTACGTATATATGTTCATGCCCTTTTGTATTACAAATATTTTGACGGTATTCATGGAATTGATGAATAGGATCTTTCAAAGGCAACCTAATTCCTTTTTAGTGGTGTTCATTAATGATATTATAGTATATTCTAGAAAAAAAGTTGATCATGAGGAAGACTTTTCTAGAGTGTTGAGTATCCTGAGGGAACATCATCTTTATACTAATAAATATATGTGTCATTTATAAATATAAAAGGTATTATTCCTTGGTCATGTTATTTATAAAAAACTTTTTTCATTAGATCTTGATAAAATAAAAGTTTTTACCTATTGGAAACCACTGAAGAATGTTTTTGAGATATGAAGTTTCCTTGTCTTATTAGGATAATATACATTATTCATTCATGATTTTCCATGTCTTACCTCACCAATGATATCTTTAATAAGGAAAGGTGTTTCTTTCTAATAGAGTAATGACTACAAAAAATCTTTACAAGAGATTAAGGTTATCCTTACATCAACACCTATCCTTATATTGCCAGACTTAATACATGGGTATGTGGTCTTTGTGATGTATCAGGATCTAGTTTTGGTTGTTTCATCATGAATGGAGGCCATTTAATTTCATATGGATCATTTTAATTACAAGAACATGTGATAAACTAACCAACACATGATTTGGAATTGGTATATATATTCCATTCTTTGAATATGTGGCATCACTATCTTTTTTGTGAGAAATTCATAGTGTTTACAGATCATAAGAGTTTAAAACATATTTCTCGCAAAGGTATTTGAATATAAGGAAACAATGATGGATGGAATATCTTATAATGTTTGACTTCAAATTAATGTATACACTAGTTAAATGGAAATATGTGGCTAATTCATTAAGAAAAAATTCATATAATTAGTTGGTTAAAGAGGATTCATATCAATGGAAACTAATGTCAATTATTGGTGACATGCATCTGGATTGTGTAAAACAAAGTAATATTGTAGTTTTATTTTTATTATCTATAGTTCTTGATTTGGTTGAGAACATTATGAAGTCTTAGAAATCTAATCTTGAATGTGTTACCCTAAGTTCAAAACTCAATAGTGGGGAGACCATTTAGGGGTGGAATCTAGATGGGATATATGTGATATGATTTATAGATCAAATTGTGGTCCCACCAACCTATCGAGAGAAACTTCTTTCATCCAACCACCATTTGATATATTATATTCATTATAGAATATATAAAATGAATAAAGTAATAAAATCATATTTTTGGTGGGTTTCCATGAAAAGAATAGTGGAAGAATTTTTCTTGAGATGTCTCACCTGTCATCAGGTCAAGGTAGAGCATCAGTGACTATCTGGTATATTGAAATCCTTACCTATATCTATGTTGAAATGGGAGAAAATAGGGATGGATTTTGTCATATGTCTACCAAGAATTATTAGGAAATTTTATTCCATAAGGTCTATTGTGGATCAACTCATAAATATGGCCTAATTCATCCCTATATTTGAATCCAATACGGTGGAAGAATTTACCAATATCTACATCTGAGAAGTTATAAAGTTTCATAGAATACTAGTGTCAATTATGTATGATAGAGAACCTAGTTTTAATATTGTTTTTTTAAGTCTTTGCAATAGGCCCTTTGAACCCATTTGACCATCAGCATAGCTTATCATCCTCAAACAGATGGAAATTTTGAAAGGGTGATCTAAACATTGGAAGACATTCTTAGATCTTTTGTGATGGATTTTATTGGATCGTGGTAGGATCATATTCAAAGAGTGTATTTCTCACAAAATAATAGTTATCAATCCTTAATACATATAGATCCTTTTTTATCAATGTATGGTCATCCTTGTTGTTCTACACTTTGTTGGGAGGAAATAGGTGAGACTTCACTTATTGTGCATATCATTATGCATGATATAATGGATAAAATTTAATTTATAAGAAATATAATGGTGACATATCATAGTAATCATAAATAATATATTGATTGGCATCATTGATTGTTATATTTCAAGGTGAGTAATCATTTTTTTCTTGATAATATCTATGAGGATAGGGAATCATAATTTTGGTAAGTAAGGAAGGTTTTATCCTCAATACATTGGCCCTTTTGTGATACTTGAGAAAGTAGGGGATGTTTCTTATCATTTGGATATATCTTTGAGACTCATCTCAGTGTATTATGTATTCCATTTATCTCAATTAAATAAGTACTAAGATGACCTTGACTATGTCATTCGATGGGACTATATTGATTTTGAACCAGATTCTATTTTGATTCATGTGTCGATACCAATTGTGGATAGGCAAGATAAGATCTTTCATTGGAAAATAATTCATTTTTATTGGGTTTTATGGTAGCATGGTCAAATTCAGGAAGATACATAGGATCGTGAGAATAATATATTAGATCAGTGGCCTGAAATTTTTAAGAATAACCCTAGTTTTATACTTTTCAAGGAAAGAAAAAAAATGGTGGTGAGAATGTGAAACTCCCTATTTTAGGTAATTTGACCTATTTTTTCTAAAATTGATCTTATAAAATTATTGGGTTAAGTTTCAATAGGTTCTGGTAGGTTTTGGAAAGTTTTGGAGGTGTTACTAGACGTACATGGTTTGTGAATAGTTAGTAGAAATCGTGAACAACCTCTAAGAAACTTTACAATGTTTATTTTGGGTCACTGGGTAGGTGAATGATTTGGCCAAACCATGAGAGTGCCCAAGGGAAAATATGAAAAATAAAATCTAAGTGAAATCACAAATCATGCATTGTTTTTCTAACTTTGTGAGATAACCACATGGGGTGTGGGATCAATATAGTAGCACCTCTTCATTGGTGATCAGTTTTAAAAATCATTTGGATACTTAGATCTAGTAGAATATGCATAGTTGGTGCATTGTTTGATTAAATGTGTGGCCTAACCATTGAACATACAGTTAATTCCCTAAAATTTGTGTTTTTAATTTTATTTAAGGCCTAAAAGCCTCATTAGTTCCCAAATCTCTCAGGATATTGAACTCCCCTTCCTCCCAAGGCTTCTTTTGGGTTCCCCTTTTATTCGGAGTCATCATCTGACAAATAAAAGCATGTTGGAGATCTATATTTGTTGGTAAGTTGTTTTTTTTTTCTCTCTCTCTCTCTTTAGATCCTCTTGTTCCTCTCACCCTGTTGATTAGATTTAGTCCTTCATGGATAGATCTATATTTATTTCTCAAGATCTAAATGATATTATTGGATATATTGATGGAAGGAATATCCAAGGATGGATCTAGAATATCTTTGTTTTGTTCTTTGTTTTTTCCATTCATTGATTGGTAGGTGGCTTCTCTATCATCTCTACTCCTTATATAACTTGAAGGGTTGGTTTTGATTAAATTTTATTATTGAAATTATTGTGAAAAAATTCTGTGATTCTTTAAGGGAGACTTTTTTCTTTATGTTTTGGAAATTGGTAAATTGGATAGAGTTTTTAAAACCCTCATTTTTTTATAATTTTATAATGATATTTTTAAGATTATGGTATTTTTTTATTCACTGAAGTCGGTTGATGAATTTATTTCATGAAATAATTTTTTTATGTTAAATGGAATTTAGCATACATAGTTGGTGTGAGTTAATTTGTGGATGTTCCCCTGAGTAAGGGGTTTGTGCCATTGGGTAACCTGGATATTGGTCATCTTGTGATGACTTGGGGGATCAATGAGAGACCACTCATGAGTATGGAACTATCACTTGTCATGAATGAGTTTGTGTGTGTGTGGAAACATGGTAATGGGTATTCCTAATGATGTAAAATGATTAAAATAATTTATTTATTGTTTTTTATGGATATTATTTTGCTTTTTATATAAATAGTTTTAACTACTTATGATCTATTTTATATAAATTCAATAATAATTTTAATCTTGATGGCGATAGTTGGGAAGTCTTTGGGGAATTCCTTCTGAGTTTTTACTCACCCCCTGCATTCGGTGAATTTACATATTTTATCTATCATGACACAATAAAGTGAAATGTATTGTACTTATATAGTGGTGAACCTTAATTACATAGGTATGGAAGGTGGAGTTTTAGTTTGGAGCTTATTCAGGATTTTCTTGTGAGGATATTAAATGGGTGTATGTGGGTCTTATCTCCCTTATTTCTTTGTTAGTTTTTTTCTTTATTTTCACTGTCACTCTAATGTTTTTGTTTTATTGGATTGATCTTGGGTTGTATTATTTATACTTCATGCATCATATAAGAGGATTTTATGTTTATTGTTTAGTGTGGATAGGTTTTTTGTCTTTAATGGGCATATCATCCCAAAATGAATTCATAAGTCCTTGGAATTTATTTTCAGCCTTTGGTGTCATGGGGATGTCACCTAAGGCCAGTGAAACCTCATCACTTTTCAATCCAATGAGGAGGGTTTTGATTTTAAAAAATGTTAAAATCCATCTCTTAATGTTATATAAAAATAATTATAATAGTAATATTAATAATAATAATAATAATAATAGAGAATGCACATGCAAGATCATTAATACTGCTATTTTTTTGTAATACCTAGTGTTTTTTATGAATTCTTTTTGAATAAATTAAATTTATTTGATCACTTTAATTACACACAACACCAAGTTAATATTTTTTTACACACAACACCAATGTAATCTTGCTCTATGTGCAACATTGAGTTATCTTTCATTACAAATGATACTGAGTTTTAATAAAACCACAATATATTATTAATATAGTTATTTAAACATTACTATTATAAAATAGACGTTAAACATACTAATAAAAATAGTAATAACTAATTTTTTAAAATTGATTATAATGGTTTTTTATAAAGTAAACATATTGATAAGAAAGTACTTAATTTTCAGTAAAGTTTTTACATGTTTCAAAGATGTTATTTTCTCAAAAAATGATTTTTATTTCTTTTTGTGAACATTAATAAAATTAATTTTTCACACATTTATAATATTAATTTTATTAAATAAAATCCATTTTTTAAATCATCATTTCAAAATTATCTTATGGTAATTTTTTTATTTTTCTGAAAAGTTTTATTTTTGATGAATATTGAAAAATACTGGATTGTAATTGAAAATTGTATTTTCATTTAATTTATTTATAAATTTAAATTAAAATTTAAATTAATTTAAAAGTAAAATTAGTTCAATTATACAACCATTAATCCAATTTAGTTCATTTTTAATCAATTTTATATTTAATTTGGAAATAAAAACTTTTTAAACTTTTGAACATTTTCTCTTTAAAACCCAGTTTTCTCATCATGCCTGGATGATTAATTTTACATTAAATTCTGAAAATTATATGAATGTAATTTATAAAAATTGATTAAATATTTTTAATCATAATAATTTATATTATCTAAAAAATTAAACTTAATTTTTGACTAAAATGAATAGTAATAACAATAAAAAATATTTATCATGGTTAAGGTAAAAATTGGTTTACTGAGGATGTTAAACTAAAAAGATAGGGGTTAAAATAACTAATAAATTGTCAAAAACCCATTTTATGTGCATATTTTGACCTTATATCTTCTATTATCGTGAATATTCCATTATTTGATACTTTTTACATAAAAAAACATGGGTGTAATTCTCTCTTTACAAAAGATTATAAGTGTGCCACTCACCTCACTTATAAAAGGATACCCATTATCATCTATTATTCACATCTTAATACCATTTTATTTCGGCCAATACCTGCCAAAATCACTTCCTAACTTCAATAATCTCATCCTAGAAGCCTTATTTTGGACAGATATCCAAACTAGGAAGGCTTTTGGAGAAAACATAAGGAGAAAACCCAAAGAATAGGTAACATTCATCAATGAGTATTTTTGTTTTATTTCTTACTCCACCACATTAAATTATTATTATACCATTATGATATAAAAATCTCAACATATTACATATACTGATATTTTTTTATGTTAAGTTCATGACCTACAATCATCTCTACTTCCATCAAATGGGTTATAAAATCATTGTTTGTGTGTACAGCGAACAACTGCCTCACGAACTGATGTCATTCATTTTTTCATTACCACCTATTATGTAAGGAAATAATCATGGATTTATTTTTCATACATGATATTTATGATATTATTATGCTTCTGGAATTATTATATCACATGTACCTTCATGATTTCCACTTTATGGGAATACAATAACGCAGCTCGTGTATACGGAGGACTACCACCTCACAAAGCGATGTGATTCTTTCACTCTTTACATTGAAGGTAATAAGGATGGATGAAATAGCGCTGTCGTGAGAGCTCTCAAATGATTAGTGTAATTTGGGGTACTTAGGTGCAGCAGAGTGGCTGACCAAGGTCATCTCTCAAAGGAGGAAGTGAATTTAACAACTTATTAGAGGTATTCTAAAAATAAAATAAAAGAGAATAAAATAACTACTTGAAAGGATGGGGGTGGTTTTTTTTATAGTTTATGAACCTAGAAGAAGTTTTTTAGAAGAATATTGCATTTTTTTTGTTTTTAATTTTGAAATGAAGTTTCGATTAGAATGACAAAACAAGAAGATGTTTTTTTTAGAAATCTATTTTAAAAGGCGTAATCGATCTAATTATACCTCTTCAATCATTTATTAATCATTATCATTTAAATTAATATTCACTTAATTATGATCCCTTAATTTGTTAAATCCTGAACCCTATGAGAATTAACTTTACCACGAAGATTGAAGTGAATTTTAACCTTAGGCTAACTTCGGAACATGCAATTGCAACACCCTGCTTTGATTGATGTTCTAAAATTAGGTTATGTTCAGTGGTAAATTAAGGCACATAACCACTCTGGAAATGAGAATTAATTGAGTTTAGGGATTATATTTGAACTCTACAAATTGATCCCATGTGGTTTTGAATTACCGGTTAAGGTTGCGCTCTCACAGTTCACACAATTCCCGACCTCGCGTGTTTTGTGTTAACTATTAAATTGCTTGATTAGTTTCATTTAAATTAAAAACTCAATTAATATATCGTAATATGTGAATTACAGTAGATAATTTATTCAAAATAAATGAATGAAGAAGGATAGAGGTCGATCGATTACTAAAAAGAACTACTCTTCCATGGGTGGTGTAGTCATCGTGGAGACGTTTTGCATAAGCAACGAATTGAAAGGGTAGAACCCAATCTTGTCTCCACTCTTGATTCCAACCCAATTAAGAAGATTAAGATAAGAAGAAGAGGGATGAACACAGAAGATTATTTGAAGAAAAATTCAAGAAACAAACATGAAAGAAAAGAAATACAAAGAAGAGGTGAGAGAGGAGAGCCTTTTTGGAAGAAAGGTTTTCACAAATGATTACTTCTTCCAAGAGTTGTTATGGGCTCCCAAGAGACACCCTTTCGGTCACACCTTCCCAAAGCCTCTACCAGCCCTCTCAAAGAGTTAAAACCCCCTTTAAATAGAGTTTGTGAGGGCTAGGGATACATAACTTTTTAAGTGTGAAATGAAAAACTCGACCAAATATTTTATTCCAACTTTCACTGCCCATTTGACCTCCAAAACGCATGAATTGACCGGCCTTCCAGAAGGATTATTTGTGAAAAATCATGTTCCCGAGCTTTCCTCAAACTTTGGGCTCAATCCAATCCCGTATGTAGAAGATATAGCCCAAATATAGAACCTATGTCCATTCTGCCGAGTCCAGCCCACCATTGGATTAATGGCTCATTTACTACATCAAAATGCACTCTTTAGCTCTAGTTTCCTGAATTAAAGTTGTATAAAATGAAGTTAGTAACACTATTACAAAATTTAGAATTCAAATAATAAATATAAAAATATTAATCTTCGAAATACTACAGTGCACTATTAAGGGTAAAACTGGAATTTTCACCAAATTTTCAAATGAATGATCAAATCCCAAATATTTTATAAATAAACATATTTAACACAATGTGAGGAAATTATTTCATTTATTACCAATAAAATATTCAACAAAATAGTGTTTTATCAACTCCCCCACACTTACCCTTTTTCACTCCTGAGCAAAATCTCATTTCAAGTAAACATCAATATCAAATCAAAACCAATTTTGAAACACATATCTTTGAGATAAAACAATTACACACCAAGAAACAAAAGATATCATGCCTCATAAAAAAACCATTATTTCAAGTTTTCCATTTATATCATTAAATATATTTCCACTTCATTTATCCTCCCATGCACAAAACACTTACCTCGCTTGAATTTTCTCTCATCACTCAAATATCAATTTGTTTTTGCAATGTCTTTCTCATCCAAACTCATACAAGGGTCACCATAGGCTTGATAGATTCCTACATCGCTACCCGATGTGATTCAAGGACATATGTTTATCATGAGGACTTTTCAGTGTTGTTCTGTGGCTTTCGGTTGGTAGGATTAAGATGTGAAAAACTCTGAGGCTGAATGAGGAGGGCTTGACTCTTTTGAAGAAAAATTGCATTAATCTAATTTTCACTTAAATATGGTCTTCTCTTCAATCCTCATAGTATCAATTCAGCTCCATCATCATGAAAAGTCATGAAAGGTTTACACCATTCATCATTTCAGCATAAAAAAATTTCAATCTTCTCAAACATGATTTTCTTGAAAGCTCCAGATGGGCACAGCTTTCCACCTCAATTAGAAGCTCCAGAAAAGGCACAGCTTCACTTGTCATGAAAGCTCCAGAAAAGGCACAGCTTTCAAAATAATGACTTTCTTTAGCATCAAACACATCTCTTCAGAATTTAATTTTCCACCCAAAGTATCACATAATTTGGTGGCACAACACAAGACAGCTTCCCCCACACTTAAGCTCAACTAGATTATGCAATTTCACTTCAAGAGTTGGTTGGATAGGGAAAATTGGCTTATAATGTGGCTTAACCTAATAGGTTGTGCATGGCTTCTAAGGGATACAAGGATTAAATATTCAAGGTAGGCTATTATAAAAAAGGATTCTTTGAAATAGGGGCTTTAATACCAAACAAATGCCTCAATCATTTAAACATAATTACCTCAAACCCTCAAGTTTTGATAGGAATAGATCAAATTCTGGTTAAATCAAGTATGGTTTGGTTCTCTCAAGAAGTGAGGTGAATGTAAATAATATGAAAATAATGGTTTAGAAGCCTCATAGGAAAGTGATTTCAAATATAAAGACAGTGAGATGTGGCAT
Source organism: Viscum album (assembly GCA_963277665.1). Taxonomy (NCBI): domain Eukaryota; kingdom Viridiplantae; phylum Streptophyta; class Magnoliopsida; order Santalales; family Viscaceae; genus Viscum; species Viscum album. The sequence continues at coordinate 1,628,453,382 of OY728157.1, read as the reverse complement.
GGGATTCAAAATTCGGTGTACTTTCCATGAAATTACTAAATATTTGAACTTGAAACAAAGTCATTTCAGCATTCATTTAAGCTTAGTTTCAAGTGGTAAATTGTTTCACTTATTGATATGGATTTAAAAATGGTGATGAGAATCATTTCAGCTCAAAAGTTTCAAAAACACACAGAAAATTGTAAAATAAACACACAAAATTTGAAAAACACACAAATTTTTTTTTGGTTTTTTTTTAACAGGAAAGCAATTGAAATTACTAAACTAAAAGGATCACTCCCCCACACTTAAAATATTGCATTGTCCTCAATGTGAACCTATGAGATGATATATGCACATGAAATGCAGAATTTTTAAATAGGACAAATAATATAAAAGTGAAAGGGTTAGGAACAGCCTGATGTGCTCAAGTGATGATGGGGTCATGCAGTGTGATAAAATCCACTGCATCAGTAGGAATTCCCTCAATGTATCTCTTAAAACGTTTCCCATTGATTGTAAAGCTCCTTCCAGTGTCCTCTTTTGTGATCTCCACTGCACCATAAGGAAAAACATTAGTCACAACATAAGGACCTAACCATCTGGAACGCAACTTACCAAGCATCAGCTTCAGTCGTGAACTGTAGAGAAGGACTTTCTCTCCAACATGAAACTCCCTTTGTTGGATCATTTTGTCATGAGCTGCTTTTGATCTTTCCTTGTAGAGCCTTGAGTTCTCATATGATGACAGTCGAATCTCCTCAAGCTCTTGAATTTGCAACTTCCTTTGAATTCCAGCTTGGGCCAAATCCATGTTGCATTTCTTTATAGCCCAATATGCCCGATGATCGACTTCCACGGGGAGATGACACGCTTTCCCAAAAACAATCCGAAATGGGGACATACCAATGGGGGTCTTGTATGCTGTCTTATAAGACCACAATGCATCATCCAAGCGCTTGCTCCAATCCTTCCTATTTGGCTACACGGTTTTCTCCAAGATTTGTTTCAACTCACGATTTGAAACCTCAGCCTGGCCATTTGTTTGGGGGTGGTATGGTGTTGATGTTTTGTGTGTCACCCCATACTTTCGAAGGAGGGAAGCAAAATTCCTATTGCAAAAGTGTGTCCCTTGGTCACTGATGATGGCCTTTGGTACTCCAAACCTGCAAAAAATCTATGCTTTGACAAAGTCCACAACAACATGAGAATCGTCAGTCCTGGTGGCCTTGGCCTCCACCCATTTACTCACATAATCAACAGAAACCAAAATATACAAAAATCCAAATGAACTAGTAAAAGGACCCATAAAGTCGATGCCCCATACATCAAAAATCTCACAAAATAGTATGGGTTTTTGGGGCATCTCATGTCTCCTAGAAATGTTCCCAGTGTGTTGGCAACAAGAGCATGAATTACAAAACAAATGGGCATCATGGAATAATCTAGGCCAATATAATCCAGAGTCCAAAACCTTCTTAGCTTTCCGTTGGGGTCCAAAGTGTCCACCACAAGCAAGTGTATGACAGAAATTCAAAACAGACTCAAACTCATGATCGGGAACACACCTCCTAATGACTTGGTCACTACACATGCGCCATAAGTATGGATCATCCCAAACATAAAATCTTGACTCACTCTTTAATTTTTTGACTAGATGTTTCTTTAAATTTGCAGGTATTTCAGAAGCAGCAAGGTAGTTAACTAAATCAGCATACCAAGGATGCGTACCTGAGATGGTATAGAGATGCTCATCAGGGAAAGTGTCCCGAAGTGGTACCTGATCCAAGGTGTCATCCTCTAGTGTGTGAGTAAGCCTACTCATGTGGTCCGCCACCATGTTTTCTGACCCATTTTTGTCCTTTATCTTGATGTCAAACTCTTGAAGAAGGAGAATCCAACGGTTAAGTCGTGGCTTTGCATCTGGCTTCTTCAGGAGGTACCTCAAAGCTGCATGGTCAAAAAAAACAACTACTTTAGAGCCCAATAAATATGAACGTAATTTATCTAAAGCAAATATGATAGCAAGAAACTCCTTTTCCGTGGTTGTGTAGTTTTATTGGGCTGAATCCAGTGTCCTCGATGCATAAGCAATCACATGTGAACGTCCCTCCACCCTCTGAGATAAGACAGCTCCAACCGCGAAGTTGGAGGCATCACACATAATCTCAAATGGAAGGTCCCACCGTGGGGGCTGTATGATTGGTGGAGTGGTCAGACACTTCTTCAGCTCATCAAATGATACCCTACATGAATCATCAAAATTTAAGTCAATATCTTTTTGAAGCAATCGAGATAAGGGTAGAGCGATCTTACTAAAATATCTGATGAAGCGTCGATAAAATACAGCATGCCCAAGGAATGATTGAACATCACGCACACATGTAGGATATGGGAGGGATGAAATAATGTCTACCTTAGATTTATCAACTTCAATTCCATGTTGTGAGACTATATGACCTAAGACAATTCCCTTTTCGACCATGAAATAACATTTTTCAAAATTTAAGACCAGATTCTTCTCAATACAACGATTCAACACATCACCCAAACTAGAGAGACATTCATCAAATGAGGACCCATAAACTGTAAAATCATCCATAAATACCTCCATGCGGGTCTCAATGAAATCTGAGAAAATACTCACCATGCATCTCTGGAAGGTACCTGGGGCATTACAAAGTCCAAATGGCATCCTTCGGTAAGCAAAGGTACCGAATGGGCAGGTGAATGTTGTCTTCTCCTGGTCCTCTGCTGCAATGGGAACCTGAAAATAGCCAGAAAATCCATCCAAGAAACAATAGTGTGTCTTCCCAGCTAGTCTCTCAAGCATCTGGTCAATGAATGGAAGTGGGAAATGGTCCTTACGAGTGGATTGATTTAGTTTCCTATAATCGATACACACTCGCCAACTGTTTTGTACTCTCACAGGAACTAAATCATCATTTTCATTTTTTATAACAGTGAAACCAGTTTTCTTTGGTACAACCTGAACAGGGCTAACCCATTGTGAGTCATAAATAGGGTAAATGATACCCGCCTCAAGTAATTTTTCAACTTCTTTCTTAACAACTTCTAGGACGGTGGGATTAAGTCTCCTTTGTGGCTATCTCACCGGTTTAGCCCCATCCTCCAAGAGAATCCTATGCATGCAAATGGAGGGGCTAATACCTGATATGTCTGCCAATGTCCAACCAATTGCCCTAATGTTATCTCTCAAAAGATTCAAAAGTTTTTCTTCATGTTCAAAAGAGATATTGTTAGCAATTATGACAGGTAATCTATCACCACTGATCAAGTATGCATATTTGAGATTTGGGGGCAATGGCTTGAGTTCCAATGTAGGTGGGTTATGTATGGATGGAGAAATTGATGCAACAAACATATTTGCACAATGAACATCAGTATCAGAATAAAAATCATCACAATCAGAGAATAAAGCACCAAATCCATCAGCATACTCAATATCCATGTCATAATCAGAGTTCACATGATCAAAATCAGAATATGATTCCATTTCAAAATCAAATCTTAAAGAGTCTTGTTCCTTAAAAATGGGTGTAGAAGTATTCTTAGACATCAAACTAGAACCAATACTCATAATCTCCCTAAGCATAGGACAATCCAATTCCATGATGTTTTTACTTGGTGGTTCAAAATGGGAGATAACAAAAGCAGAATGGTCCTCTGAGGGGTACTTCATGGAATCCATAACATTAAATATCACAACTTCATCTCCAAACTCCATGGAAAGTGTACCCTCATTGACATTTATGATAGTTTTTGCAGTTTTGAGGAAGGGTCTACCTAAGATAATGGGAGCATGAGAACTTACCTGATCATCCTCCATGTTAAGCACATAGAAGTCTGCTGGAAAGATCATGTCTCTTACCCGAACAAGTACATCCTCAAGAACTCCCGCTGGATATGCCGTAGCTCTATTCGCCAATTGCACCACTACTCTTGTTGGCTTCAACTCACCAACCTGCAAGGAAGAGAATACAGAGTGAGGAATCACATTTATTGAAGCTCCTAAATCACAAAGAGCATCAGAGAAGTGAAACTCCCCTATAGTACATGGGATGGTGAATGTCCCAGGATCTTTGTACTTTGTTGGCATTGCTAGAGTTGGTGTAATGAGTGCCGAGACATTCCTTCCAAGGTTGATCCTCTCATTTCCCTTGAGCCCTCTTCGATTGGTAAAAAGTTCTTTTAAGAATTTCGCATACCTTGGAATTTTCTTAATGGCTTCAAGTAGAGGAATGTTGATCTCCACACGCTTGAATGTGTCCAAACCCTCCTTTTTCATTGCTTCTTCAGCCATCTTCTTGGTTTGAACAACCCTGTTTGGAAAAGGAAGGGGTTTAGGAGGTACATCATCAATCTTTTTCTTACCTTTATCTTTCTCCTTGGATTTCTCATCAGTTGGTATGGAATGCGGCTTCTCTAGAGTAGAGGTGAATCCTGGTGGAATGGTAGGTCCAGATGTATCATTAATTTGCTTCCCACTTCTCAATGTGATGGCACTAACATTCCCCTTTGGATTTGGAGTGGGTTGGGAAGGTAGATTTCCAGAATTCTTACTCACAAGTTCATGGAGGGTGGTGGCAATCTGACTCATTTGAGTCTTCAACTCTCTCAGCTCCGAACCTTGACTCTTCAGCTCATTCTATTGATTAAGAACAATTTGTTTCAAAAGATCATCAGTGTTAGAGTCTACCTTGTGTTGGATATTCCCTTTTTGCTGACTCGTTGATGTTTGAGCTTCGAATCTCCTTTGGGGTTGTTGGAAACCCTGTTGGTAAGGTGGAGGCTGCTGGAAGTTTGGTTGAAAAGGGGGCCTTTGTTGTTGTCCAGAGCCATACCTCATGTCTGACTGATCTTTCCACCCTTGGTTGTATGTTGGATCAAATGAATCAAACTTATTTTGGGGATATGGTTGTTGTTGCTGCTGAAATGGTCTCCGAGGGAACACTGCTGCACAATCTTCTGTCTCTTGTAGTTGTGGGCAACAGTCAGTTGGGTGGCTTGTCTCAGTGCAAATGCCACATGGCCTCGAAGGAGGGGGTTGGGATGTCTTTTGAGCCAATGCAATCTGCCTCACCATAGTTGTCAATTATTCTAACTTAGTATCAATCAAATGACTTTCAAGAGAAGAGGGACTTACTTGATGTACTCCTCGAACATCTGGTGTACCTCTATCACCGAATTGTTGAGAGTTTTGGGCCATTTTGTCGATCAATGCTCGTGCATCTACTGGTGTCTTTTCCACCAATGCTCCTCCAGCAGCAGCATCCACCATGCTCCTCTCCATGGGTGTGAGTCCTTCATAGAAGTACTGGATGAGTAGTTTCTCACTGATTTGGTGATGTGGGCAGCTTGCACAGAACTTCTTGAATCGCTCCCAGTACTCATACATTGACTCCCCTTGTGCTTTCTTGATCCCCGATATCTCCTTTCGAATGGATGTGGTCCTTGATGCTGGAAAAAATCTTTACAACAAAATACGTTTCAAATCATTCCAACATGTTACATCTTCAGGTTGCAAATAATACATCCAATCTTTTACAGCTCCATCAAGTGAGAATGGGAATGCTCTTAATTTGATTTGATCTTCAGAAACATTTCTTGGTTTAAGGGTTGAGAAAACCACATTAAATTCTTTCAAATGTTTATTGGGATCCTCACCAGAGAGGCCATGAAACTTTGGAATTAAGTTAATTAACCCATATTTTAGTTCAAAGTCCGATTCGAGATTTGGGTATGCAATACAATTTGGTTGATAGTTAACATCAGGTTTAGCCAATTCTCGAATGGTTCTATTAAGTTCATTTCCATTGTTTCCAGCCATTGGTTCCTCTTTTATGTTTGAATTTGAATTGCTTCCAATTTCAATGTTTCCAGAAGAGAGGAATTCACCAACTGGTTGAATATTGAAACTTCACGTAGACTGAGAATTTCTGATTCGATCCCTAAGGCTACGTTCAATCTCAGGGTCAAGATCTAAGAGATCTTTGGGATTAGTTCATGTCATAGATCAAATAAAAATGAAAAGAAAGAAGGTGGACCATAGTAAAATAAAAATGAGAAGTTTGAGTTGATGGTCCAAAAATAAGTAGAAGAAAATAAAAGAAGAGGAATAAAAATAAGATTGGGTAAAGAAGGAAGAAAGAAGAGAGGAAGATAATAAAATGTAAAATAAAATAAATACCTCTAGTTGGTTGAAATAATTACTTTCCTCCCTGGAAACGGCGCCAATTTGAAAGAGCGCTATCGTGGGCGCCCTCAAATGATTAGTGTAATTTGGGGTACTTAGGTGCAGCAGAGTGGCTGACCAAGGTCGTCTCTCAAAGGAGGAAGTGAATTTAACAACTTATTAGAGGTATTCTAAAAATAAAATAAAAGAGAATAAAATAACTATTTGAAAGGATGGGGGTGGTTTTTTTTATAGTTTATGAACCTAGAAGAAGTTTACTGGAAGAAGATTGCATTTTTTTTGTTTTTAATTTTGAAATGAAGTTTCGATTAGAATTACACAACAAGAAGATGTTTTTTTTAGAAATCTATTTTAAAAGGAATAATCGATCTAAATCTACCTCTTCAATCATTTATTAATAATTATAATTTAAATTAATATTCACTTAATTATGATCCCTTAATTTGTTAAATCCCTAACCCTACGAGAATTAACTTTACCATGAAAATTGAAGTGAATTTTAACCTTAGGCTAACTTCAGAACATGCAATCGCAACACCCTGCTTTGATTGATGTTCTAAAATTAGCTTATGGTCAGTGGTAAATTAAGGCACATAACCACTCTGGAAATTAGGATTAATTGAGTTTAGGGATTATATTTGAACTCTACAAATTGATCCCATGTGGTTTTGAATTACCGGTTAAGGTTGCGCTCTCACAGTTCACACAATTCCCGACCTCGCGTGTTTTGTGTTAACTATTCAATTGCTTGCTTAGTTTCATTTAAATTAAAAACTAAATTAATAGATCATAATATGTGAATTACAGTAGCTCATTGATTCAAAATAAATGAATGAAGAAGGATAGAGGTTGATCGATTACTAAAAAGAACTACTCTTCCATGGGTGGTGTAGTCATCATGGAGACGTTTTGCATAAGCAATGGATTGAAAGGGTAGAACCCAATCTTGTCTCCACTATTGATTCCAACCCAATTAAGAAGATTAATATAAGAAGAATAGGGATGAACACAGAATATTATTTGAAGAAAAATTCAAGAAACAAACATGAAAGAAAAGAAATACAAAGAAGAGGTGAGAGAGGAGAGCCTTTTTGGAAGAGAGGTTTGCACAAAGGCTTACTTCTTCCAAGAGTTGTGAGGGGCTCCCAAGAGACACACTTTCGGACACACCTTCCCAAAGCCTCGACCAGCCCTCTCAAAGAGTTAAAACCCCCTTTAAATAGATTTTGTGAGGGTTAGGGATACATAACTTTTTAAGTGTGAAATGAAAAACTCGGCCAAATATTTTATTCCAACTTGTACCGCCCATTTGACCTCCAAAACGCGTGAATTGACCGGCCTTCCAGAAGGATTATTTGTGCCAAATCATGTCCCCGAGCGTTCTTCAAATTTGGGCTCAATACAATCCCGTATGTAGAAGATATGTCCCAAATACAGAACCCATGTTCATTCTGCCGAGTCCAGCCCACCATTGGATTAATGGCTCATTTACTCTATCCAAATGCACTCTTTAGCTATAGTGTCCTGAATGAAAGTTGTATAAAATGAAGTTAGGAACACTATTACAAAATTTCTAATTCAAATAATAAATATAAAAATATTTATCTTTGAAATAATACAGTGCACTATTAAGGGTAAAACTGGAATTTTCACCAAATTTTCAAATGAATGATCAAATCCCAAATATTTTATAAATAAACATATTTAACACAATGTGAGGAAATTATTTCATTTATTAACAATAAAATATTCAACAAAATAGTGTTTTATCAATGTATTTAATGAAAATATGTAATATATATGAAATAAAAATTATTCTATAATGATAATTTACAATTTAACTTTATTTATTTCAATACTTCCAGAAAATGGAAACAGCATTCATGCGTACGTACGGCTTGTCGTCTCCAATAATGGTGTATTTCATTTTCTATATCTATCATTTATTGATTATATAAATACATAACAAGGAATATATATTATATTTATATCATGGTTAAAATTATAGATATTATGGAACCATTATCAAATTAAGAGTACCAAAATTAAAAAATAAAAACATATTTTAAAAACAAAGTGGTTATTACCCAAAACGTAACTTTAACATGGAATTGTTAATAAAAGGGTAATAAAAGGTTATAGGAAAATAATATATGGTATGATATGTATAAATATTTTTCTATAATATATATATAATAAACTTATATTTATTATACACTAGTTATTTATGTCTACTATGAAACTCAAGACTTAAGGTAAGAGATTTTTGTCTCAATTTTCCTTCATTGAGTTGTATGTTATGTTATGAACCTATATTCTTTAACAAGGTGTATATACATCCCCTTTGAGATGTAACATCATTAATTTATTTATCCTCATGATATTTTAAGTTTCAATGTGTTTTATTCCTTCATGAGGCTTATGAATCAAAGTTACCAAAGTGATAATGAATTTATGTTATGATCTCATCATTTATCGGGATTATTTATGATTATGTTTCTGATGAAAAACCCTTATGATATGCATCTCAATAAACTCGTGAATTTTATTCTTCCAATTTTATTGATTATATTTTCATGTAATAGTACCATTTTCCTGCACTTTTTTACTTAAAATAATTGAGAAAATATTTTTACAGAAAGCTGACTTTATTTCTCTTTTCAATCAGAAATTCATTTTCTTCCAAAACAATATTTTCAAAAAAAAATCAAAAAAATTATTATTATACAATGATTTTGAAAAGAAACTTTTACCTATGTTTTAATTTTTTAGAAAAAAAAATAAAGGAATATTCATGTCGTTTTCTAAACAATGCCCATTTGGATTTTATCAAAAATGTGAGAGGAATCTTTGTTTTAATGTGTACGACATGAATGGAATTTACCATCATCAAGACCATTATTTTTTTGGAAGATTATTATAAAAAATTTCAAGATTATTTTCAAATAAATATATGTTAGAGAATTTTTATGTTTTAAAATGTGTTTTCCAAAGTTGAAAGAATATTTTTTGAATAAATGTTTTAAATTATCGATCAAAATCATTTTCCATATAAGATGACATCCTTTGATATTGCCTATACCTTACTGGGGATATGGTCCAAGGATACCATTATTATTATTTCTATGAATGGTTTATATTATGATGGAATTATGTTTATGAAACACATTTCTCTTACATGGGTTATACCATGATAAAATTATTATGAAAACCACTTCTATTTTCAACAACATATGCTATGATGAAATGATTATAAAACCTATCTCTTTTCCATAGGTTATGATATGATTAAATGTTTATGAAACTAATTTCATTTTATGAGTTATGATATGATGAATATTGTATGATATTTTGTAAATCATAAATATAGTTTTCATTATGATATTTGTGGGACCTATATCTCCCTAAAATGCATTGGGTAAAGATTTATATCTCATGAGATAGACAATACTAGAATGGGAAGAGAACCTGGTTTAGTAAGGGATTTTTCTACTATGATGATCTTAGGAGTGAACCCTGACTACTATGATAGTTTGGGGAGTGAACCCATTTTACTATGATGGTTTTTTAAATGTTTCTTTACTACTATGGAAATGATTTTCTATGCTTATATGAATGCCAAAAATCTATGTATTATGCCAATGTTATGCTTTCATGGATCATGTTCTTTGATTCAATTATGATTCATATCTTAGGAACTTTCAGTATTTATTCCATGAATCAAGATTATGAACTTTTATTTTCAAGGTATGGTTTTCAAATGTTATTCTCATGTTCTCATACCATTATGTTCATATTATGCTAACTTATCTCCCTTATTTACCCTTACTTAGCATTTGATATCACCCTTTCTTATTTTTCCTTTCCCTAGGTTATGAAGAAATGTATTATGTATGATATGTCTAACAAGGGTTCTAGTGATGAAGATCAAAGTGGTAGATGATATAGTTTACTTATAGAAAAGTTTTTTATGTTTCTAAGTTACCAAAGACACTAAACTATTACAATCCTCAGGCATGTGTGTGTGTAATGTAATTAATATTCATCAATAATGATATATTATCTATGTATTATAAGCCTAGGTTTCTATAGTTGGTATCAAAGGATAGGTTTAGTTAACCTTTGTAAACTAGGATTAGAAAACATTAGTGATATCCCTAGGAAATTTATAATGATAAGTTTATGGATGAGTTAAAGTATATGAAAGTTTCCTAGAATTTTGGTAAAGGATAGAGTGACTGGTTTCTAAGAAATTCCATTCCTTTCTAGATACTACAATTAGATGTATCCCTAGAAAAGAGGTACTTAGGGGTAATAACTCTAAAAAGGGTGAATTGAGATAGATTTAATAATCACATGGTGCATGAAAATGGTCCTTGTTTCAAACCTAGTTTGACACTCTTGGGGGTTATGATTTTGAAATTCACAAACACTGTATGAACCATCACGAAGGATTTAAATATATTATGACTATTAATAACCAAATACAAAAATAAGAAACCATATATTAAATAAGGTGTCATTATTTATACATCTTATAAGTTATTTTTCAGGATTATGTGGTTCCCCATTATGAATATTATTTCTTATACTATGATTTTTTGTTTTAGTCCATGGATGAAACTCAAAGGAACAGTGTTAATGATGAGTGCAATGAACAAAGAAATTATTTTCCTCATGAGCATCTAAACATCATGGGAGATGGAATAAAAAATCACATTACTGTGCTCACATAACTTTCTCATTTTATCGATCATGCTAGACTTCCAAGCAGACAAAAAATGGAACAATATTATGTTGAGTCCTTCATGATGAATTTCCATCTTCTTTTAATGGGTCTTCAAATCCACTAGTTTCTGAACAATGGTAGACTCTTATCAAGAATATGATGCAACTTGATGAAATTGACTCCATGGATTGGGATGAGTTCAAGAAATTATTTTTCAATAAGTAATTTCCTCATATTATCTATATGATGATGGATAAGGATTCCTTGAGCTAAAGAAAAAGGATGATGAATCCATTGGTACCTATGAGGGAAATTTTACATGGCTTGTGAGGTATTCTTCTGCTATTATCATCCCACTTGAAATTAAGGTTTATCAATTATTTAGTGGCTTAAAAATAAGTCTCTGAAGGGAATCATCCATAAGAGACTTGAGTAGCTATTAAGAGATTGTTTAATATACTATCAAGGTGTAAATAGAGTTTTGAGTCACACATAAATCTTATGGTTTTTATAATAATGGAAAAATGGAATTCAAAGAAAAATATAAGAACCATGGAAAGAAGAAGATGATCTTTCCTTTATGATAAAATTGTGTCAAGAAGCATGGAGGAAATTTTCTTAAGGGTAATGGTAAATGTTTTAAGTGTATAATGGAAGTTAATTGGGCAATTTATTATCAAAGTGATGGTAATTTGTTAGATTAGGATGCGAATAGAGAGAAAGATTCATATAATGCACCACCCACACTCCAGTATTTCAAATGAAAGGAGTATGGGTCATTATGATAACAAATGACCAAATCTAAAGGTTAATGATGATGATTGACATCTACAACCTCCTCATCCAAGAGATAAAGATAAATCTCATGTGATCACAATTTCTGAAAAGGGGTGTGATAGTGACGTGGTGAAAGGTAGGCTTACCATTCACTCTAGAACTTCTTATTTGAATCTGTATCTACCCATTATTTCATATCTATGTAATTTTATAAGGGTATAAAGATGCCACCCAAAAAAATAAGATATGGAATTAGTAGTGAAAACCCCTGATCATATGATGATCGCATCTCAAGTATATGATTCCACTCTGGTAGACATTGGTGGTAATATGCTTCCTTCAAATCTTATCATTATTCATATGGTTGAATTTGATGTTATATTGGGCATGGATTGGAATTATATACATAATTCCCACATCAATTTTCAAGGAATGTAATTAATGTTTGATTTTTCCAACCAACCTATGATTTTATATCAATTATATTATAAGTATGATCTTATGATGGTGATCACATCCATTATATGGGTCTTAATTCCCATTCAAAAGGGGTGTTTATCTTAAATGGTTGGGGAGAAACTTTATATCAATGATATTCCTATTGTGAAAGAATTTATTGATGTATTTCTAAAAGAGTTTCCTAGCCTTCCACCAAAAAGTGAAGTTGAGTTCTCATTATAACTCATACCTGGTGCGGAACCAATTTTAAAGACTCCCTATAGAATGGACCCGATTGTGTTTCAGGAATTGAAGAAGTAACGCCAGGAAAACCTTGACAAGGTATTCATTCAACCAAGTGTGTCACATTGGGGTGCACCTATTATTTTTGTTTAAAAAAGATGGATTAATTTGAATCTATATTGATTATCAGGTGATGAAAAATATCACAATTAAGAACAAGTATTTTATTCCCCGTATTTATGACTTGTTTGATCAACTATGATAAGCTCAATACTTTTCTAATATTGACCTTAGTTATGGATATCATCAATTGAGGTTTTATGAGGATATACCCAATACATCATTCCATACAGGGTATGGACACTATGAATATATAGTGATGTCATTCAGTCTTACTAATTCCCCTATTATCTTCATGGATTTAATGAATATAGTATTTAGATATTTCCTTGACCAGTTTATGGTAGTCTTTATAGATGATATTCTTATCTACTCAAAGAGAAATGAAAAGAATGAATATCACTTGAGAATTGTACTAAATACCCTAAAAATAAAAAAATATATGAAAAATTTACAAATTGTGAATTTTGGCTATAAAAGGTTTCATTTTTGGGTCATATAATCTCAATAGAGGGTATATCGGTATATCCATCAAAGATGGAGGCTATTGAGTGTTGCCCTAGATTAACCATGGTAACTGAGATATGTAGTTTTCTTGGTTTAACTACATATTATCAATGGTTTTTGGATAATTTATCATGAATATCTAATCCTTTGACCAAGTTAACTTTAAAGGGATCCAAGTTCCTCCAGATAGATAAATGTGATGAAAATTTCAAGTAACTAAAGAGAGGATTAGTCAGAACATGTATGCTTATATTACCTTATAGTGGAGAAGGGTTTTTAATAAATATTGATGCATATAATAATTAATTGGGATGTGTTTATATAAATAATTACATGCTTGTAGCTTATAACTCATGAAAATTGAAGATTCAGGAGAAAAATTACTCAACTCATGATATAGATTTAGCTAGTGTAATTTCAGTATTAAATATATAGAGGTATTATCTTTGTAGAGAAAAATTTGAGATATATACCAATCACAAAAGTTTAAAGTATATATTCACACAGAATGAGTTGAATATGCGCCAAAGAATATGGTTATAACTAATTAAAGATTATGAATTCTCAATACATTACCACCTTATAAAATAAAATAGGGTGGATTATGATTTGAATCAAAATGATCATGCTATCTTATCCATGATGAAGATTATAAAATATCCAAAAATTATTGATTTTAAAAGGATGGATATGGAAATCCTAAAGTAATGGTAAAAATCTTATCTTACTCAATTGAATTTTCAACCATCTATCCAAGTGAAGATTAAATATGCACAAAAAGAATATTTAGAGCTATAAAATAAGGTTAGAAATGTTTTTTAGTTTTACCTTGATCATGATGGAATGATAAGGTTCAGGAATCATGTATACATTCCATCAATACCATATTTTAATAAGGATTTTTTAGAGGAATATTTCGGTTATTCATTCTTTATTTATTCAATAAGTGAGAAGATGTATAGATATTTGAAAGACTATTTCTGGTGGGATGGCATGAAGAGAGATATCATGAAGTTTTTATCTCGGTTCTTGGTATGTCAGCAAGTTAAGGATGAAAGGAAAAAATTCTTAGGGGATGTTACATCCATTACTCATAATAGAATAGAAATGGGAAAACATCACCATGGATTTTTTTCATTGGACTCCTCAAAATATCTAAAGGGAATAATTCTATATGGGTTTTAGTTGATCGCCTTAATAATTTGTCAAACTTCATCGCTATCATAGAAGACTTATCTATAGATCATATTACTAGCATATAAATTAAGGAAGTGGTAAGTTTTCATGGAGTACCACGTTACATTATTTATGATCAGGATCCAAGGTTTACCCCAAATTAATGGAAAATTCTTCATAAATATCTTGATATATAGTTGAGTTTCAACACTGCATATAATCCTCAGATATACAGTCAGTCTAGGATAATAATTAAAACCCTAGAGGATATATTGAGATCTTTTTATTTGGATTTAAAATGTGGTTAGGATCAACATCTTCCTATATTTGAGTTTTCATACAAAAATATATTTCACTCGATCATTCATATGGATCTTTATGAATCCCTATATATAAATAAATTTAGAATCCAATGTGTTGGTATGATGTTGGAGAAAGAAAGATATTAGGACCTAGGATAGCTAATGAAATGGCAGAGAAGGTTAGAGCCATTCAGCAACACATCAAGGCATCTTAGAGTGGGCAGAAAACTTATGTTTATAATAACTGTTATTATCTATAATTTAAAGTTAGTGACAAGGTGTTTCTAAGAATTCCTCCATGGAATACAGTAATGAGATTCAGGAAAAAGGGAAACTAAGCCCAGTGTATATCAATCACTTTGAAATTATTGATTGTATCGGGACGGTATCTTATCTCTTGGTGCTTCCAAAAAACCTCTATCAAGTCCATGTTGTGTTCCATGTATATCTAATAAGGAAGTAAATATCATACCTTTCACATGTACTAAACTCATAGGTCATACCACTAGAGCAAGATCATTCTTATTAGGAATAACCAGTGGAGATTCTGGATCGTATAGTGAAAGTTCTACAAAAAACCCACTCACCTGGTCAAATTTTTGTAGTGAAACCACAAATTTGAGGAAGATAATTAAAAAATTTAGGATATTATAAGGCATAAGTATCATCATTTTTTTTATCAGAGTGATGAATTTTAAGAGAGGAATTCATTTTAAGGGGGGTAGAATGAAAAACCTCAAGTTTTTATGAATTTTTTTCAAATAAATTAAATTTATTTAATAGATTGTGTTACATGAAACACCAATTCAATATTTTGTTACATGAAACACCAAGGTAAGATTTCACTATGTGCAGCACTAGGTTATCTTGTGTTACACATGATGTTGATTTTTAACAAAACCATGATATATTATTAATATAGTTTTTTAAATAGGGTCATTATAACATCGAAATTAAACTTAGTGATACGAATAGTAATAGATAGTTTTAAATATTAATTATAATAGTTTTATATAAAGGAAACATATTTATAAAAAGTTAATTAATTTTGGTAAAGTTTTTATATGTTTCGAAAATAATATTTTCTCAAAATATGATTTTTATTTATTTTTCTAAAAATTAATAAAATTATTTTTTCACACTTTTAGAAATTTTATTTGATAAAATAAACTTCATATTTAAAATCAGTATGAAAAAATTATCTTATGGTGGATTTTTTGTATTTTTCTAAAAATAGTTTTTTTTTTATGAATAGTGAAGAATACTTAATTTTAATTGAAAACTACGTTTTCATTTAATTTATTTATAAATTTAAATTATATTTAAAATTAGTTTTAAAGTAAAATTAGTTCAATTATACATCAATTAATTGAATTTATTTCATTGTAATAAATTTTATATTGAATTTTGATATAAAAACTTTGTCAAATTTTTAATATTTTGTCTTTAAAAACCCGCTTTCTCGTCGTGCCTACGGGAATAATATTTAATTAAATTTTTTCAATTATGTGAATGGAATTTTTAAAAATGAATTAAATATTTTTAATTATAATAATTTATATTATCTAATAAGTTCAAATTAATTTTTAACTATAATGAATAGTAAGAATAGTAAAAAAATATTTATCGTTATTAAGGTAAAAATGGGTTAAATGAGGGTTAAACAAAAAGGATAACGGTTAAAAAACCAAAAACTTTTTCAAAACCCATTTTATTGACATATTTAGACCTTATCACTTCTATTCACTATAATGGTCCTTTATTGGATCCTTTTGACAAGAAAAAAATGTGGTTGGAATTCTCTCTTTCAAAAAAACATAAGTGTGCCACTCACCTCACATATAAAATTCCACTCATTATCCTCTCTTATTCACACATTAATACCCTTTTCTTCATAAAATACCTATAAAAATAAATTAAAAAATTATATCCTCTCATTTTATAAGCCTTATTTTGGACTGAAATCCAACCTAGGAAGTCTTTTGGTGCAAACCTAAGAAGGATACATGAAGAAGAGGTAACATTCATCAATGAGATTTTTAATTTTATTTATTCCTCCAAATAATTAAATTATTATTATATAATGATGGTATAATATTTTTAATATCATAAATATTCTTATATTTTTTTATGTTAATTTCATGACCTGAAACTATCTCTATTTCCATCAAATGTTTTATGAAATCATCGTTTGTGTGTACTGCGGACTACCGCCTCACAAACGGATATCATTTGTTTTTTTCCATTACCACCTCTCAAGGTAGGATATAATTATGGATTTATTATTTATATATTATATTTATGATATTATTATTCTTATTTAATTATTATATAACACTTACCTTCTTTCTTTACATTTTTTTGAAATATGATAATGTCGCTCATGTGTACGACAGACTACCGCCTCGTTATGCGATGTGATTCGTTCAAACTTTACATGGAAGGTAATAAGGATGAATTTAATGAAAATATTGGATATATATGACATAAAAATTATTATTTAATGATAATATATCATTTAACATTATTTTTTTCAATATGTCAAGAAAATTAAAACAGTGTTCATGTATACGTACAGTTTACCGTCACCATGAATAGTGTATTTAATTTTATATATCTATCTTTTATATATTACTATAAATACATATATAATAAATATATATATTATATTTATATCATGTTTAACATTATTTAGATGATGGGACCATGATCAAATTAAGAAGACCAAAAATTACAAATCAAAACATATACGAAAAACAAAGCGGTTATTACTCAAAATGTAACTTTAACATGGAATTGTTAATAAATGGGTAATAAAAGGACATAGAAAATAATATATGGTATTATATGTATAAATATTAATATATAATAGATTTATAATGAACTTATATTTGTTATACTGGTGGTTTTAATGTGTGTGACGGAAGTTAAGACTTAAGGTAATGGATTTTTGTCTCAATTTGCCTTCTTTAGACATTAGTTATGTTATGCACCTATATTATTTCATGAGGTGTATATACAGACCCTTTGAAATGTAATATCATGAATTTATTTATACTTATAATATTTTAAGTTCCATTTTATGTTATTACTTCATGGATCTTATGATTTAAAGTTATCAAAGTGGTAATAATTTTATGTTACAATCTCATCATTGATCAGGATTGTTTATGATTATATTTCTGATGAAAAAAAAAACTTATAATAAATCTCTCAATAAACTCATGAATTTTATTATAATTTGGTTATTCATGGTATTTTCAAGTAATAGTACAGTTTTTACACTCTTTGGTACTTAAAATAATTGAGAAAATGTTTTTAATAAAATCCGACTTTATTTATCTTTTCAATCCGAAATATATTTTCTTCCAAAACTGTATTTTCCAAAAAAAAATCAAAAATGGTTTATTATTATACTATGATTTTTAAAATATTTTTTTACCCATTTTTGACTTTTTTACAAAAAAAAATGAAATAAATCTTTGTGTCATTTTCCATACAGTTCCCATTTGGTTTTTACAGAAAATATGAAAGGAATATTTGTTTTAATGTGTACAGCATGAATGAAGCTTCCTGTAGTCATGAACATTATTTTATTTTAATATCCCTTTATAATTTTTCAAGTTTATTTTCAATGAAAATATTTTTAAAAGTACTTATGTTTTAAAATGTTTTTTTCAAAGAGGAAAGGATATTTTCCTCGGGAAATGTTTTAAACTGTCGATCAAAATCATTTTCCATCTATAATGACATCTATTCATGTTACCAATGCCTTACTGGGTATATGATCCAAGGATACCACATGGTATGATTTTTATGAAATAGTTTCTCTTCTACATACTATACCATGATAAAATTCATATGAAACCTTCTTCTTTTTCACATGGGTTATGTTATGATGAAATTATGAAATGATTATGAAACTAATCTCTTTTCCGTAGTTTTTTATATGATGAAATGTTTATGAAACCCATTTAATTTCATGAGTTATGATATGATGAATGTTGTGTGATCTTTTGAAACACAAAAATATGGTTTTCATTATGAGATGGGTGGGACCTATATCTCCCTCCAATGCATTGGGTAAAATATTTATATCTAATGAGATAGAAAATACTAGAATGGGGAGAAAACCTAGTTTAGTAAGAGACTTTGTCCACTATGATGGACTTGGGAGTGAACCTTGAAAACTATGATGGTTTGGGGAGTGAACCTATTCCACTGTGAAGGTTTTATTAATGATCCTTGACTACTATGGAAATGATTTTCTATGCTTATGTGTATGCCACAAATTTATTTCTTATACCAATGTTATACTCTCACGGATTATGTTCTTTGATTACCTTGTGATTCATGCCTTATGAACTGTGGATATTTATTCCATGACTCAGGATTAAGATATCTGATATGCAAGTTATGGTTTTCATATGTTATTATCATGTTCTCATATCCTTATTTTCATGTCATGCTTACATATCTCACTTGTTTACCCTTACTGAGAATCTGAGCTCACCCTTTATTATGTTTCCTTTCCCCAGGTTATGAAGAAATGTATTGTGTATGATATATATAAGAAGAGTGTTAGTTTTGAATATCATAGAGGTAGATGGTTTAGTTTACTTATAGACCATTTGTTTATGTTTTGATGTTTCTAAAGACATTAAACTATTACGTTATTTATGTGTGTTTTGTGTAATGTAATGAATATTCATCAAAAATTATGTAATATCTATGTATGATAAGCCTGGGTTGCTATATTTTTCATATAACAACATAAAAAATATTACTTTAAATACAATTTAAAAATCATAAAAATCCTAATAAATATTAAATAACATCACTATAATAATAAACAAATCAATTATGAAGGTTCTTGGGAAGTCAAGATAAGAAAAATGAAATTTTGGTTCAACATAGAGAAATACACTAACCAATAAATTCTCATTGTCACTACAAATAGACATTAATCTATCACTATTCATAGTCATTGGGATCATGAACTAACCGTGTATCACTAAAGATTTAAAAAATTTAAAAAAATATAACTGCATTCATTCACTAAAAAATGAGGTATTAGTGGCGGTTATTTTTTCTATTGGTGGTGGTTTAAAATATGCTAAATAATTTAGAGGTGGTTAATAAGACAGTCGTGTTTTTCACGGTCAGCAATCATTAGAGGTGGTTATTTTTTTGAGGATGATTTTATATGTGTCATTTTTGGAAAATTTAGTGGTGATTTATATTTTATTTAGTGACATATTTTAAAAAAAACATGAAAATAAAATATATAAAATTAACTTAATTATCGCTAATATATTTAGTGGTTTCTATGTTTAGTGATGGTTAATATAAACCTCCAATAATTAAAATTTTAAAAATTTTATTTAGAGGTGGTTTATAATAACCACTGCTAAATATTTTTCTTAAAAATTATTTTAAGAAATATATATTTAATATAAAAAATAATATAAATAATATGACATGAAATAAACTAAAGCATGAATGCATAGTAAACCCATCATACATACATCATAAATCCACAGTCACATATATATATATCCACACTCACCATAACCTCAGTCACCATAACCTCAGTCAACTGATAACCTTAGTCAACCCATACATCGGTCATCAATATATACATATAAAATATGTCCAACAATAACCCATTCCCAATATACATCCATCACATAACCTCCATTGCATCCATCTACCTCTATATCAACTCATCAAATGGAACCAACCACATCATCTCATCAAAAGTAACAAAAAATAATTTTGAAATTAAAACTGAGCATTAAAAATCAAAATTAAAGTAGAATCATTGGTAAAATTTAGACATACCATAGAAACTAATAACTATCATGAATGCCATTTAAATAATTTCAAAGATCAGAATGGTAAACCTTCTACCTTCTTTGTTCATCTTTCTCCTAAAATTAAAACTAGAACATTTAAGAAAATAAATGCAAAATAAAAAAGACAAAGAATATATTCATGATTTTGTATATTAAATTTGTTATTTTGTTAATTAAAAACAAGAAATTTTAACATAAAATAAATAATATATCATGAAAAATGATTTTAAAACATAAAATTACCTATTTAAGATATGATTCAACACATGAAACTGAAAAGGGATAAATATATAACAATCTAATTAATTTTTAAATTGATGTGTGGTGTGTTTGAAATATACTAAATAAGAAAATTTTAAATACACTGATATGAAAAAATGTATTATATTTAAAAAATGACTCAATGGTAATTTTCCAGGTGTTTCACATCAATATGAGGTCGTTTTCTATGGTTTTTACCTTTACACACACATCCTAGTGTTTTAAAACACTAAAAATGTATTTTCAGACATATCGGGAAAATCGTAACTTGGAATGATGTGACATTAATTAATAAATTTGAAAAATAAATCTATGATCATTTTTCTCTAATTTCATGTCAATACAAAATAGTTTTCCTATTTTTGACCCCCGACACATGTTTTTAAAGGTTTTGGTACCTTTAAAAACTATTTACCGAGTCATTATGACCACACCGCACATCGGATTGATATTGTGTCTGCACGTACACATCAAAAATAACTCAATGGTGGTCTTTCCATGATTTCATGTCAATTTGAGGTTATTTTATATGGTTTTGATAGTTACAAGAATGTTTTAGTTTCTCAAAACTTAAAAATGTTTATAGGAATCTCAGGAAAACCATAAATCGGAATGATATGTCATTAGTTCTTATATTCCAAATATCAATATATGGTCATTTTCATCTGATTTCATGGAAATTTGACGTCATTTTCTAGGTTTGTACCCCCCAACACATGTTTTTAAACGTTTTGGTACCTTTAAAAATTGTTTCATGAGTCATTCTGACCACATCACACATCGGATTGATGTGTTTTCTGTGCATACACATCAAAAATAACTTAATGGAATTTTTTATATGATTTCACATCAATATGAGGTCGTTTTATGTGGTTCTCGCCATTAAACCCATGTTTTAGTGTTTTAAAATACTAAAAACATGTTTACAAGTATCCTGGGAAAACCATAACATGGAATAACATGTTGTCGGTTATTACATTTAAAAAATAAATCTACTATATTTTTCCTTTGATTTCATCGAAATATGACGTTGTTTTCCTAGTTTTTACCCCCCCCCCAACACATGTTTTTAAAGGATTTGTTGCCTTTAAAAACTATTTATTAAATCATTCTAACCACACTACACATTCTATTAACATTTTTTCTACATGTACATGTCAAAAATAACTCAAAAGTGGTTTTTTGATGATTTCACATCAATCTGAGGTTGTTTTCTATGGTTTTGACCGTTACACACACGTTTTAGTGTTTTAAAACACTAAAAATAAATTTATGGTAATATTAGGAAAACCATAATTTCTAATGAAATTCTGTTGGTTCCTATATTTCAAAAATAAATATATGGTCATTTTTCTATGATTTCATGGAAATCTGATATCGTTTTCTGAATTTTGACCCCCCCCCCCAATACATGTTTTAAAGGCTTTTTTACCTTCAAAATTTTTTTACTGGGTCATTCTAATCACACCGTATATCATATTGATGTGATTTCTAAACTTAAATATAAAAAATAACTCAATGGTGGTTTCCCCATGATTTCACATCAATATGAGGTCTTTTCTATGATTTTGACCATTACATGCATGTTTTAGTGTTCTAAAACACTAAAAATGAATTTTCAGGCATCTTGGGAAAACTGTAATTCAGAATGACATGTATTTGGTTCCTACATTTAAAAATCTATTTATCTTCATTTTTCTATAAGTTCATGGTAATATGATATTATCCCCCCCCCCCTCAAACACGTTTTTAAAGGCTTTGGTACCTTTAAAAACTATTTACCAAGTCATTCCAACCACATCACATATCGGATTGAAATTTTTTATATGAATACACATAAAAGATAACTTAATGGTGGTTTTCCTAATATTTCATGTCAATATGAGGTCATTTCCTATGGTTTTGACCTTTACACATGCAGTTTAGTGTTTAAAATCACTAAAAACATGTTTGCATGAATCCTAAGAAAACCTAACTCAAAAGGACATTCCATCAGTTCCTATATTTCAAAACTAAATCTATGGTCATTTTCCTCTAATTTAATGTCTATTTGATGTTGTTTCATAGTTTTAACCCCCCGTCACACATTTTTAAAGGCTTTAGTACATTTAAAAACATTTTACTAAGTCATTCTGACCACACTGCATATCAAATTGACATGTTCTCTATGTATACATGAAAAATAACTAAAAGGTGTTTTTCCCATGATTTCACATAAATATATGTTTGTTTTATATGGTTTTGACCATTAAATTTATGTTTTAGTGTTTCAAAACACTAAAATTGTGTTTACAGACATTCCAGGAAAACCGTAACTTGGAATGATGTTTCATCAATTCCTACATTTCAAAAATCAATCTATGGTATTTTTACTCTGATTTCATGGCCATATAATATTTTTTCCAAGTTTTGACCCCCCCCCCACACACACACACACGCGTGTTTTTAAAGGATTTTATACCTTTAAAAAAAGTATTGGGTCATTCTGACCACAACACACATCGTATTGATGTGTTGTCTACACATACATGTCAAAAATAACTCAAAATTAGTTTTAATATGATTTAATTTCAATATTAGGTCATTTTATATATTTTTTACCATTTCTTTCATGTTTTTGTGTTTTAAAACACTAAAATTAATTTACAGGCATCCTAGGAAAACTGTAGCTCAAAATGTCATGCCTCCGGTTCCTACATTTTGAAAATAAATCTACGGCCATTTTCCTCTATTTTAATAGAAATATAATGTTTTTTCTTAGTTTTTACCCTCTAAAACACGTTTTTAAATTCTTTGGTACCTTAAAAACCATTTAATGATTCAAAACCAATCAAACAAGCTCATATTGTTTTCTAACTTTAGGATAATTATACATAATTTATTTTTTTGACATACAGGAATCAACCACATGTAAATCCATAATATGATGTGGTTGGTATAATCTGAAAGTTTTTTTTAATATAAAAGTGTCATTTTATTTTTATTTATGGAAGTTGTATGTGTTCTTTGAAAATATATGAATGTTCCATAGAATTTAGAATTTAACTCAGCATGATGAGCTATAAGGATGGAAATTTACTTGGGGATCATGATAGTCATCCGTTGAAATACATAAACTAAATTATTTTCCATTATCGACCACCACTGATCATATTTTTTTCTATAAGAGTCTTGTTATTTAAACTTTTATTTCAACCCTGAAGTTTCCCTATGTGATTCCTGATCAATTGAACTAATAAAACCTGCACTAGGTGTAGCAATAATTGATGATAACACCCTACGAAAGACAAAAATAGGCTCAAAACCCATCCCCCATATATGTCTGTGATTGTCCTTCCTTAAAATTATTACAACTACATCATTCTGGGAAACTGATGATGATTGTGAAGGGTTCACATCCCAAACTACTTGAATTTTAACTTGTTAATACAAAATAAATTAATAATGATTTTTTAAATTGAATGAAATTTATAATATTATCTAAATAATAATTTTTTCATTACTATTTATTGGTATTTCATTGCTATAAAAAAATAATGAAAAATAAATTATAACAATAAATAAGCCTTAAACCCAATTAATTTAGGTTGGGTATATGGATCAAACGATACCAAATTGGCATTGTTTGATCTATGTAGTTGGCCCATTTAATTGGGCTTAAGGCTTGTTTTTTGTTATAATATATTTTTCATTATTATGTTTTTATAGTAATGAAATAAAATTAAATATTAATGAAAAGTACTTACTCTAACGTCTTTAGTAGGGTCACTTACAAAACTATCATTGGGTTTCATATGCACTTTAAACTATATCTCTGTTCGGACAATAGAGTGACCTAATTTATTAAACTTTATAAAAAAATATAAATTAGTAATAAAAACCTTGACTTATAATAAAATGATATAAATAATAATGGATAAAATAAAAACCTCAATTTTTCTTTTTCTTGAAAACAATGAGACCCATTGATACGATGAATAACTTGTTTCTCAGATTCACAATATTTTTTTTGATAATCCCTACAAAAAATTGATACATTAATAAAAAATTATAATCTTATTGTGTTTATGTTATTAAGATACTATAAAATATGCAATTACATCATGATATGCATCTCTGTTAAGATCAACAAATGGATTCTATTGCTCGCGTGAAATTCCTTCAATAACTTTCTCAAAAATTTGACGTGATCTCAAAGATGTTTCATTAAAATTATTGGACTCCTCATGTATTATTCATGTTTTAATGATCACAAATCTCAATAATAATTAAAAATCTTATTAATGATATCAAATCTCACAAAATCTTATTAATCATGTGTATTTATGTTTCAAGTTATCTCATACCTTATAATGGTTAAACTCAATTCATTTAATACATATTACTATTTAAGTCTGAATACAGTTATTTTCATAAGTACAAGACACCGTGAAGCTTGAAACTGTGTGTCAGACATTGTGAGAAAGACACAGGCACCGTGACCAGTGAGACATCGTGACCACGAGACACCATGACCACGACACACCATGAAAACAACACACCGTGACATAGTAAGCCTGACACCGTGAAGCAAGACACTAAGAACAGACACCGTAAGCTAGACACTCTGCCAAACATAGTTAGCAAGACACAGTCATCAAGGAACCGTGAATCCATAAACTATGAGCAAAGCACCGGAATCCAGAAACCGTAATCTAGAAACCGTAAGACAGACACCATGACTTAGACATCGTGAGCGAGACACCATGACATGGAGACACCATGAAGAAGACACCGTGAAGGAGACACAGTGAATAAGACACAGTGATGCAGACACCATGAAGGAAATACCATGAAGGAGACACCGTCTGCATAACTACTGTGACACTATTTCTTAAACACTTTTTTCATTTTTCTATTTAACTTTTTAACGGTCATATTTGACGCCTTTAATGCACTTACATATTTAATGTTTATTTATAGACATTGTATGAGGTATGAGGTATTACATATATGGAACCTGTCGGCTAATCCTCATGCATTTTATGAAGATGAAGAGAAGAGTTCCCAAGAGCAAGACACATATACACAGACGCGCAAATACAGAACATGCACACGACAAGGAAAACACGCGAGTGCACTGTACTAAACAGAACACCAATCTTGAGCATGAATATGCATCTCATTCATGCAATTCTACACTAATAAAGAACACACGAAGTACATTGGAATCAAGAGAATACCTTCACTTGTGAAAAACACAACCTGAACCACGACACTCTGTTTTTCAACAGAAAACCAAGAGAAGGACTCAGAAGCATTTCTGCTGAATCCAACGAGTCCAGAGTTGCACTGCTAATCACTAGATCTTTCTAAACTCTTTTCTACTTACTCTCAGTGATTCTTTTGTTTACTTTCGAGAAGTGTGTGTACTCTATATATTTTATACACACACTATCTCCTGCATTGAACTGGAGGATTCTAAAATCCTCACACCATATTCTCTATCCTTTTTTACCCACGACAACTGTGGAAGAGGTCCTTGTGTGTCTTGGTCATTATTTTGTTTACCCATGAAAACTATGGAAGAGGTCTCTGTGTGGCCTGGATAGTCCTTGTACTATTTTTAACCCCAATCCAGGGTGTGGATCAGAGTTTATTTATATAAACTACTTGGTGACAGGTGATAACCAAGTAGAGTGTATTAGGTCTCGGCTTGAGACTGGACCACTTGTTTTATATCCGTTGTGCCATTTAAATTTAGTCTACTCTATTTTGCTGCTTTACTACATAATCCAGAAAAACACTAAATTCACTTTGATAGTTAGTCTTGGAAAGAAGTTATATCTGATTTTTCTTATTAGGATAACTTCAAAAGTAATTTTAATAATACCAATTAATATTACTGAGAATTAACCAATATTCTAAGAAGTTGTTTAAACAGTCAAACTCTTATAATAGTATAACCTTGATTAACTAATCTATATCTATTTTTGGGGAAATATTTATTTGTAAACCTAATATCTTTTAAACAAAAATTTTTATAGTAACTCAATTCACCCCTCCCCTCTTGAGTTAACTACTCCAACCAACATTTGGTATCAAAGGTTTCTTTATTAGGACTCTGTGTAATCTTATTCAACTGTGATTGTAGTTGTACTTTAAAGATCTGTAAATTTCTGTCAATTCTAAATTTCTAGATCTTTTAAAGTAATTGGTTAGTATGGACAATAGACTGGAAGGTGCTGCAACTAACAGACCACCATTCTTTAATGGAATAAACTATTCTCAATGGAAAATTAAAATGAAAATGTATCTAGAGAGTATGAGTTTTGAAATCTGGTCATCCATTATAGATGAATACAAACTTCCTGTGACTGATAGAATTATATGGGATGAACCTACCAAACTTACTTATAATAATAATTTCAAAGCCATGAATTCTTTATACTATTCCTTAGGAGATGAATAATTTAATAGGATTTCTGCTTATAAAATTGCCCATGAAATTTGGGATACCTTGTCTGTCTCACATGAAGGCACATCTAGTGTAAAGGAAATGATACTTAATACTTATACTATAAAGTATGATAATTTTAAGATGAAACATGATGAGACTATTTCTAATATGTATCTTAGGTTCAATGAAATCGTCAACACAATGATTTCTCTAGGAAGAGAAGTCACTGCCAAAGAACAGATCATGAGGATTCTCATATGTCTACCTGACAGATGGAGGGGAACCTCTATCTCAATTAGAGATTCATGCGACATCCGTAGGCTACCTTTAAAGGAACTCATTGGGAAACTAATGATGTATGAGTAAGAGATTAAAGTCAACAAAGAAGAGGAGGATGAACCAAAGAGGAAATTTGTTGCATTCAAGACCTCCCTCTCAAAGCACAAAGACAAATGAAAACTGGAAGCTTCAATAGACAGTTCCACTACTGAACTATCATCAACAGACAGTGATGAGAAGATGTCTCAACTGTCCAGAAGATTCAAAAGATTTTATAAGAAGAAAAACTTTTTCAGAAAGCCTAACTTCAAGGGAAAGTATGATCCAAAAGGACACTAGAAAAAGGACTGGAAGAGAAATGACAAAACTGAAGAGATTGTTTGTTATGATTGTAAGCGCAAAGGACATATAAAGGCTGACTGTCCAAATCTCAAATTTAAGAAGAAATATGATTACAAGGACAAGAAGTACAAAAAGTCAATGAAGGCAACCTGTAGTGCCTCTGAGGATAGTTCAAGTGACTCAGACACATCACATGATGAACAGGCTAACAAAGCCAATATGTGTTTTATGAAAAACACATCTAAGGTAACACTAAACTCTTCTATGCATAATTAATACTATTTGGAAGGGGAAAGTGACTCTGAAAATATGAAAAATGAAGAAATGTTTGAATATTGCAACATGCTTGAAGAGACATGCAATGAATTAAAGGACAAATATAAATCATTGAAGAAACAGCATGATCTCACTGTATCTATTAAATCTGAACTTACTACTAAAAAAGAGAAAAATGTTCAACTGCTCAAAGAAAACAATGAACTAAAAATTTCTAATGAGAAATTAAAAAGTGACTTAGAAAATTTTACTAATGGTAAAAATACACTTACCCAAATGCTAGGAATACAAATTACTCCTAAATATAATACTGGCATTGTTTATCAACCTGGTAAAAGAAACCTTGGTAGAATAAATTTTGTTTCAAATTCTAGGACATATAATTTTTTTCCCAATTCTGTACATAGCTCAACTAGCTCTAATCATGATGCATATTCTACTATTTCAAGTTTTTATGGACCAAATAGAGTCTATTTTTCAAATACTTTACATAATGCCTATAGAAAACCTATGAAACAAATATGGGTTCCTAAAGCACTTATTACTAATGTTACTAGACCCAAATAAGTATGGGTACCAAAATATATCTTTTATTGATCATGTTATAGGAAAGATACTTGAAGAGCTCCTGCATAAATCTATGGTACTTGGACAGTGGGTGTTCAAGGCACATGACCAGAGACTACTCATGCTTCAAGAACCTGGTAAAAGTAGATGGAGGACATGTCACATTTGGTGACAATGCAAAGGAGAAGATCATTGGATTAGGCTAGATTGGTAACTTTGATTCAATACTAATTTCTAAATTAATATTTGTTAATGGATTAAAATATAATCTGCTTAGTATCTCACAATTGTGTGATGATGGATATCATGTTAAATTTGAAAATGATGCCTATAATGTCTTTAATTATAAAGATGAAATAGTATTTTCTGCATCAAGGAATGAGAATGTTTATTCTATAAATTTGGATTCCTTAACTTCTCAAAATGTTTCATGCTTAACTGTATTTCATAAAGAATCTTGGATTTGGCATAGGAGACTAGGACACTATAATGTTCACTCCCTTAGAAAGCTAACTAGAAAATGCCTAGTTAAAGACTTACCCAAACTTGAGTTTCTAGATGAAAAAAGTGTGTAATCCCTGTCAAAAGGGAAAACAACACAAAATATCTTTCAAAACAAAGAAAGAAGTCTCTACTTCTCAACCTCTCAAATTGGTTCACATGGATTTGTTTGGACCATCTAGAGTTTCTAGTTTAAATGGGAAGCATTATGTTTATGTTCTAGTAGATTATTTTTCTAGATATACCTAGACTTTCTTCATGGATCACAAAAGTGAAGCTTTCTCTTATTTTACTAAGTATGCCAAATTTGTAGAAAATATTAGTGGAATTAAAATTAAATCTTTAAGAAGTGATCATGGCCATGAGTTTGAAAATCAAGAGTTCGAATACTTTTGCTCACAAAAGTGTTTATAGTCACAATTTCTCTGCCCCTAGAACACCTCAGTAGAATGGTGTTGTAGAAAGAAGAAATATAACCTTACAAGAAATTTCTAGAACAATGCTTAGTGAATATGACCTACCTATTTACTTTTGGGTTGAAGCTGTTATAACATCATGCTACATAATCAATAGATTATTGATTAGACCAATTCTCAAGAAGACCCCATATGAACTCTGGAACAATAGAAAGCCTAAGGTTAATTATTTTAGAGTTTTTGGTTGAAAAGTATTTATTCTCAACACTAAGGATAATCTTGAAAAATTTGCATCCAAAAGTGATGAATGAATTTTCCTAGGTTATTCAATTTCAAGCAAATATTATAGAGTATTCAATAAGAGAACTAAATTTTTGGAAGAATCTTTCCATATCAAGTTTGATGAAACAGATCCACATGAACCTAGAACCATCCTAGAAAATCTGAAAGATGATGTATCTGTCACGACCCGCCTTCACCAAAAGGAGGGAAGGGTCACCAGATTTCCAGGACCTTACTTATTTAAGTTGAAGTAGAGATAATGGCCCCCAAAACCTGCCTTCAATAGGTCTCAGAGTGGCGACCAGCACCAAGGGTATAGAATCTCACACGAAATGGAAGGCATTACCCTTTTTATTTTTATAGGATCGAGAGATAAGATAGAAACCCCAACAATATCGAAGCTGAAAGTAAAGGTAAATCCAAAATTAAACCATTCTCATATGAATGTTCAACAGTAAATGATACAAGCCACAAAAAATCCAAAGGTAAAGTACCAAGGAAAGGAAAATGACAACAGTAACTGCCCCAAGGTCCAAGCTAGTATGGTCCCGCACGATCTGTGAAGTCCTCCTGGAAACCTGAAAACAGTTTTATATACATAGGGTGAGCATACAAGTACACTCAGTAGGGAAAAAAGACTCTTGTGCACAAGTGGAGAGGAATTCTAATGCCCTGTGAGAAAAGAAAACCAAGGCACCTAGCAAGGAAAAACTATCCACCCAAGTCTCACCAAGGCACACTCCCCAAATAACGCAAGGCAAGTAAAGTATAGTAATAGCACATCGATATTTGGGTACCCCACGCCACTTTCCCACTAGTTATTGAAGACATCCTATGCATCGAACCAATCTCGCCGTTCTCATTGCAGTACCACTTCCAAACCCCGCCCGCACACACCTGGGACACAACCTCACCGCAGTCCCACTGCCAAACCCCACCCGCACACACCTGGGCCACAACCTCACTGTAGTCCCACTGCCAAACCCTGCCCACACACACCTGGGCCAGAACAACTACTTCCATGCCCAAAGACACCTGGGCCAGAATAACTACTGCCACACCCGAAGACACCTGGTCCAGAACATCTACTGTCATGCCCGAAGACACATGGGCCTCATCTCGAAGACACTTGGGAAACAACCTACCCGCAGACACCTGGGCCAACCACCAAAACTACCCTGCCCGAAGATTCTTGGGAAAATAATGGACTTCAGGCCATCACATTTTTCCCAAAGAGTCTTGGGCTATTCGGGAAAGGGAGCAGAAAAGGAGCTAATAACCAGCCACTCATAGGAGTATTGGGAAAAACACCCTCCTCATAAAATGGGGTGTTCGGCACTAACTGCTCAACTTGGGTGGGGTGTGAATAAGAAACATAAGAAATTCAGTATATGTATAGGTAACAGGAACTAATCTTATCCTAGGGGTTCCAAAACCTAAGCACAAACACCCTTGTTACTATTCATTCACAAAAGAAGCCACGCCACTCACGGCCAAGTCACAACTCATTCCTAAACTAATTCCCCACTCAACCATTCTTGTTTTCATGTTCAAGTGATCCCATTAGGGTGAAGTCTACACTATCGGGCAACTAACAGGCATAAACACAAGCCAGGAAAAAAAAGAAATAGCCGAACAGCAATTTAAGCATTCACATCCGGTTCTCTTGTAAAGTCACAACAACAAAGGGATAAGTGGGATCCCTCAAAGTACTAGAACCAAAGAAAACCTCACAAAATGGATAAGTGAGATCCCTCAAATTACTGGAGACAGATCAAACCTCGAGACACATCCCCATATCCCCAAAACCAGGAACCCACCATTTCTCAACGATAGAGGATTCCACCTGAGTTCGTGTCATAGCAGAGCAACCACACAACTTCACATTCACAACCAACAACCATGCCACAACAGAGGATCCTATCCCCATTCACATCTTCTCATAAGCACCAGGTAGAACAACACACCCACCACCAAACAGAGTAGAAAACTTCCAGGTTCAAGCACATCATTCACTAGGTTCTTCTTTCTGTTTGTTAACCGGAGTGGTCACACAGAGATTATTGTTTTACTGAACATCCATTTAAACCAACTGAGTTTACGTGATTAACCAATTTCTAGGTTAAGTCATTTAATCATCATAGAAGACAAAGTTTCATTAGTGTGCAAGGAAAGACCACCAACGGCCATGATTTTCAGTAGGCATAAATTCATATAGTTCACAACATATAGCAATTAAAAAGAGTACAGTAGAACATCGATCACACCCCCCATTCATTCTTTAAAATTCCATTCATTATCTTCATTAAGTTTGGTTTCATCAATTATCATAGAGACAAAAGCATACCCACCCAGCATAATACACATAAAGGAGAGGCGAAGGAAAACCCAACCTGATTGATCAAAGATCGAAGTTCTTCTCCATGCACCAAGAATCAGGGAAAAGCGTGAATCGAAGGGGAGGGACATCAGGAACTCCAAACGTAACAAGAATAAAGGAATCCAGCCAAGAGTAATAAGAAGGAAGAATAAATTACCATGCGATATATAGATAAGATCCCATTGTTACGGGATATGGGGATTTGAACGGCTTTAAATTCGGATCGTGGTTCCCCACGCAATTGGGTGGTTACACACAACGGAATTAATTATTATTATTTCTCTATTGAGGAGGTCCCTCGGGATTTATTGGGTATTAATTATGGGATTTTAAATGGCTTTTAACCACTTGAAAAAAAAATTGAAAATCCCAAAAGAGGCGTTATGGGAAAAACTGTAGAAGATAAACTCAACAAGGCTAGGTGACACCGATCGGTCGCGCCGATCAGTCACGCACCGAATTGACGTCCTACCACCGAGATGTCACCCCTAGGATCCTGAATTTGGAAAAGGGATGGACCTCGAGGGTTTGGGTCATCACATCAAATACCTCTCAAAGCATTCTCACCCTCGAGAATTTAAAACCAGACCTGAAGAAAGGAGGGGGGGTCCGAACAACCGCCCCGGAAGATACCTCTCAAGAGTGAACCCAAACAATTACAATCACCATAAAACAAAGGATTAAACCTTCTGGTCATGTGGTGAGGGGTTTCCCTTCCTCTATGTTAAGATATTATCCACTTTGGGCAGCTTTGATTCGCCCACACGGGTTTAGGTGCATCCACTCTAATGTGTCTTAACTAGGGATTAGGTCCTCCCCTCCCCACATCTCAGGATACTTCACTCACATCCACAGAAAAGGAAAACCACACATTCCATAGTTAACAAGGTAAAGCATTCTGTCACAACAAGTAAAAAATAGAACAGCACAAAAACTCAAAACAACTCTGGGTACTGGGCACGCATCTGTGCTTCTCGTTCCCAAGTACTTTCCTTAAGACCACCATGCCTCCACAACACATGAACCAAAGGAATGGTTTATCCAATAAGAACCTTCTCCTCACGATCCTCGATCATCACTGGTTTCTCCATGAACATTACATTGTCTTCGATATCTAGCTCTCCCCATTCAAGGATGTGTGAATCATCATGCAGATACCGACGGAGCTGGGACACATGGAAGACGTCATCTATCCTCAGTATTGGAGGTGTTAACACTAGCTGATAAGACACTTCTCTGACCCACCACAACAATTCGAAGGGTCCGATGAATCTGGGAGAGAGCTTGCTCCCCCTACTGAACCTTCGTTGTCCACACCGAGGGGAGACCATCAAGAACACGTGGTCCCTGACCCCAAAATCCAAGGGTCTCCTCCTATTATCGGCATATGACTTCTATTGGTCATGTGCCACCTTCATCCTTTCCCGTATAAGTTGAACCTTCTCTATTGTGTTTTGCACTTCTTCCAGGCCAAGAACACTCGCTTCCCCAACCTCAGTCCAGCACACGAGTGAGCGACATGGCCTCTCATACAAGGCTTAGAACGGAGCCATGCCAATGGTAGAGTGATAGATATTATTGTAGGAAAACTCTACCAGAGGCAAGTGTCACACCCACGATCCCCCAAAATCTAGAATACATGCCCATAGCATGTCCTCCAACGTCTGGATGGTGCGCTCTATCTGTCCATATTTTTGGGGATGGAAAGCAGTGCTAATATGTAGCTGGGTTCCAAAAGCATGTTGAAATCCCCTCTAGACTCGTGAGTTAAACCACGCATCCCTATCTGAGACTATGGATCTCATAACTCCATGCAACCGCACCACCTCATCCATGTACCTTTGTGCTAAAGCATCCACTACACCCGACTCCTTGATTGCTAGAAAGTTGGTTGATTTCTTCAACTGATCCACCACTACCGAGATAGTGTCACAGCCTCCTCGAACCTTGGGTATCCCCATGATGAAATCCATCTAAATGTCATCCCACTTCCACTCGGGAACATCTAAAGGTTACAAAAAGACTCCTGGGACATGGTGTTCAGCCTTCACCTGCTGACACACTAGGCTCTTTGCTAAAAACTCTGCTAATTCCCATTTCACCCCGAGCCACCAAAACTGTCTCCTCAGGTCCTGGTACATCTTTGAAACTCCTAGGTGCACCGCTAGGGGTGAGTTGTAGAACTCACTAAGAAATTTTCCGTGCATTTCCTCTGGAACAAACAACTTTCCTTGGAAAATCATTTGGTTCTGACCATCCTCTGTCCACCCTTTAGGAGCATTGCCCTGGTCAACTCGGTCACGCATCACTTCGCTTTCTGAGTCTCCCAATTGGGACTCCTCTACCTACCGCAATAGAGAATATTGCACTATTATCTGATACAAGAAAACCTCTACCACCTTCTATCCTTGCATCCAGGTGTAGGGCAGCCAACTCCTCCATCGCATTCCAAGTATCTGTCGACTCTCGAACTGCATCCTTCTGCGACTTCCTGCTCAAGGCATCATCCACCACATTCCCCTTTCCCGAGGTGTAGGAAATCTTGAAGTCATAGTCTTGAAGTAATTCCATCCACCTTCACTGCCATAAGTTTAGGTCCCGCTGGGAGAATATGTACTTCAAGATTTTGTGATATGTGAAGACCACGAAGTGCTCCCCAATGAGGTAGTGCCGCCACAACTTTAGTTAGAACATGACCGCTGAAAGCTCCAGATCATGGGTGGAATAGTTATGCTCATGAGGACGTAACTTCCTATACCCATAGGATATCACCCCTTGTCGCCGCATCAACACACATCTAAGGACTTTCCCTGAAGCATCACAGAACACCTCATATGTTTCCCCTTCTTTCGGAAACCTCATCACTTGGGCACTAACCAACTCCTCCTTCAGATAGCTGAAGGCTGCCTCACACTGCTCATCCCATACGAAAGCCTGGTCCTTCTTGGTCAAGGCTGTCAAGGGTGCCGCAACTCGGGAGAAGTTGGGAACGAACCTCCGGTAGTAACCTGCTAGCCCGCTGAAGCTAGGAACCTTCGCCACGTTCTTGGGTGCTGCCCAAGAAACAACTTCCTCGACCTTCAATGGGTCCACTGCTATCCCCTGCTCAGACACCACGTGCCCAAGGAAACGCACTTCTCACATCCAGAACATTCACTTAGACAACTTCCCATAGAGCTGGTGTTGTCGGAGGACCTCTAAAATCGTTCTCAGATGCTCAACGTGATCCCCCTTTGATCTTGAGTAGATCAGGATGTCATCAATAAACATGACCATGAACCAGTCCAGATATTCCCGGAATACGGAGTTCATGAGCCCCATGAACACAACTGGTGCGTTCGTAATGCCAAACGGCATGACTACAAACTCAAAGTGGTCATATCTTCACCTGAAGGTGGTCTTTGAGATGTCTCCCTCCTTCACCCTCACTTGGTGATATCCTGACCGTAAATCGGTCTTAGAGAACCATCTTTTCCCCTTAAACTGGTCAAAGAGATCGTTTATCCTTGTAAGAGGTTAGCGATTCTTGACCGTCACCTGATTTATCCTCCTGTAGTCTATGCAAAGCATGAGACCACCATATTCCTTTTTTGCAAACAAAACAGGAGCACCCCACGGTGATGCACTTGGCCGAACAAAACCCTTCTTCATCAGATCATCAATCTGGATCTGCAACTCCCACAACTCTGAAGGTTCCATCTAATAGGAGGCCATCGAAATGGGATGAGCATCAGGTTGCAAGTCTATCCCGAACTCAAAATCACGTCGAGGGGGCAGAGTTTCCACCTCTTTAGGGAAGACGTCCATAAATTCACTGACGATTCCTGAGACTTACACCATTTATGCATCCACCGACTCCACTGATAGCTCAGCCAGCAAGGAGAGGATGGGTTCCCCTCGCTTGCTTCTCCCCTTGAAACTCCGCTCGCCGATGAAAGTCACCTGTCGGCCACCCATGTCTGAAAACAAAACCCTTCATTAGAAGCAGTCAATGACGGCACATACAGAGAACAGCCAGTCAATGCCTTAGATGACATCGTATGGTTGTATCAACAACAGAAGAAGATCCCTAACTGAATGATGTGGCTCTATCATCAGTCTGTATCCTCGAAAAACATACAACAAGTCAGTCTATCCTCTGACTGGTGTGCTCAGCACTAGGGGCACTAAAAGTTTCTCAGTGTCTAAACCCAGAGCATGGTCCATACTGGGTGTAACAAAGGAGTGTGAATCCCCTATATCGAACAAGGCATATGCAAGGGTACTAAATAAGTTGATCGTACCTCGAATTACCTCTGGCCCTACTAGAACTACTACCTCCGCGGCGTGCAACTGCCCACGCCCAGTTCCTCTACCTCTTGTCTATCGGACACCTCCCTGACCATTCCCGGGTTGAGGTCCCTGAGAAGCACCCTGAGGTCAGCCTCCTCCTACAACGTCTACCCTCAGAGGAGCGGGAGCCCGCTGCCCCTGCTGCTGCTGCTAAAAGGGCCTAGCTGGGAACTATTGCTGCTGAGGTGGGTGCTGGACCTGCCCACCCCCACCGTACTATACTCTATCTAGGCACTGGTTTCGAAGGTGCCCATGGCTGCCACAGACGAATCACCTTAGTCCCGGGCCCAAAGGGAAAGGGAGAGGACCGGAAGACCGGAACTGGAACTGTTGCGGCCTACTCCCTGCTGGTCGGAACCTAGAGGGCCCTGATGCTGGAGGCCTGCTGATGACGGCCTTCCCCTTTGATGAGCCCAACTGGATCCCCTCTCATGAAAAACCTCCAAGCGTGTGCATCCTCTCCACCACTTAAACCTTCTTCTGCACCTCTAAGTATGTCGGTAGGGTGAAGGGAGTAACAGCGTACTAAAGAGAAGGTCGGAGTGCCTCCTCTAAACGTCTCGCCCGAGACTACTCATCTGGGAATAGGTCCGAAGCGAAGCGAAGGAGATCCTTGAAATTGATCCCCAACTCTCTCACCGACATACTCCCCTACTGGAGGGAGAGTAGCTCCTGCCTCTTCTCAGACTTCATCATGGAAGAGAGGAATTCTGCCCGGAACTCCTTCCCGAAGTCATCCCACACAACCTCCGCTTACCTCTTCTCTCCAAGATAAAGCGTCCACCACTGACGCGCTGCTCCACGCATCTGGATGATGTCCAAGGGAACCCAGTACTCTATCGGAGCCCGAATCAGGCCGAAATCTATCACTAGTTCCTCGAGCCAGCTCTCTTTCTCCATATCTGAGGTGCTGCCCTCGTACTTCCTGAGGGTCTGTCGCTGAAAGGCTTGAAGCGTCTTCTGCCACTGATCATCCTCCTCTTCCCGGTTGATCCTCTGCCAATCGGCCAACTCAACCTCCTGGGCCTCGATCACCCGCACTACTTGTGGTCACCTCCCAAGTGCCATAGCTGTAAGGTAAACAAGAAATGCCTAAGCCCGAGTAGTATAGAATATTTTTCTTAAATTTTCTTGGACTCCTTTATTTATTTTTAATCCCCAAGACACCCATGAAACATAAGAACACAAGTCATTATGATGCATTTACCTTTCCTAGGGTCTCTACCCTAAAATCAGTGTAGCCTCACTTGGTCATTTGGTAGGTCCAAAGTCCTTGCATTGGATCACAGGGGGGCCTAAAATCCTATGTCCTAGCCGGTCTTCCCTGGAATAATTCATGCACCAAGGTCACCCAACACTATTGTCCTACCACCCCATGAAATCCTCACTGTTCCTAACTCCAGACTTCATCCTATCTCTCAACCTTCCTCTAATACCATTCTTTCATAACCCGCCTTCACCAAAAGGAGGGAAGGGTCACCAGATTTCCAGGCCCTTCCTTATTTAAGTTGAAGGAGAGATAATGACCCTTGAAACCCGCCTTCAATTGGTCCTGGGTGGCGACCAGCACCAAGGGTATAGAATCTCACACAAAATGGAAGGCATTACCCTTTTAATTTTTATAAGATCGAGAGATAAGATAGCAACCCCAACAATACCGAACCTGAAAGTAAAGGTAAAGCCAAAAGTAAACCATTCTCATATGCATGTTCAACAGTAAATGATACAAGCCACAAAAAATCCTAAGGTAAAGTAACAAGAAAAGGAAAACGACAACAGCAACTACCCCAAGGTCCGAGCTAGTACGGTCTCGAATGATCCCTGAAGTCCTCCTGGAAACCTGAAAACATTTTTATATACGTAGGGTTAGCATACGAGTACACTCAGTAGGGAAAACCAAAGACTCTCGTGTACAAGTGGAGAGGCGTTCTAATGCCCTGTGAGAAAAGAAAACCAAGCCACCTAGCAAGGAAAAACTATCCACCCAAGTCTCACCAAGGAACACTCCCCAAATAATGCAAGGCAAGTAAAGTATAGTAATAGCACATCGATATTTGGGTACCCCATTCCACTTTCCCACTAGTTATTGAAGACATCCTATGCATCGAATCAATCCCGCCATTCTCATCGTAGTCCCACTACCAAACACCGCCCGCACACACCTGGGCCACAACCTCACCGTAGTCCCACTGCCAAACCCTACCCACACGCATCTGGGCCAGAATAACTACTGCCATGCCCGAAGACACCTGGTCCAGAACAACTACTACCACGCCCGAAGACACTTGGGCCAGAACAACTACTACCATGCTCGAAGACACATGGGCCTCATCCTGAAGACACTTGGGAAACAACCTGCCCCCAGACACCTGGTCCAACCACCACAACTACCCTACCTGAAGATTATTGGGATAATAATAGACTTCAAGCCATTACAGCCTTCCCAAAGAGTCTTGGGATATTCGGTAAAGGGAGCAAAAAAGGAGCTAATAACCAGCCACTCATAGGAGTGTTGGGAAAAACACCCTCCCCATGAAATGGGGTGTTCGGCACTAAGTGCTCAACTTGGGTGGTGCACGAATAAGAAACATAAAAAATACAGTATATGTATAGGTAATAGGCACTTATCCCATCCTAGGGGTTCCAAAACCTAAGCAGAAACACCTTTATTACTATTCATTCACAAAAGAAGCCACGGCACTCACAGCCAAGTCACAACTCATTCACAAACTAATTCCCCACTCAACCATTCTTGTTTTTAGGTTCAAGTGATCCCATTAGGGTTAATTCTGCACTACAGGGCAACTAACGGGCATAAACACTAGCCAGAAAAAAAAGTAACATCCAAACAGCAATTTAAGCATTCACACCTGGTTCTCTTGTAAAGTCACAACAACAAAGGGATAAGTGGGATCCCTCAAAGTAATGAAACCAAAGAAAACCTCACAAAATGGATAATTAAGATCCATCGAAGTACTAGAGACAAAGAAAACCCGGAGACACAGTCCCATGTCCCCAAAACCAGGAACCCACCATTTCTCAACGATAGATGATTCCACCCGAGTTCGTGTCATAGCAGAGCAACCACACAGCTTTACATTCACAACCAACAACCGTGACACACTAGAGGATCCCATCCCCATTCACATCTTCCCATAATCACCAGGAATAACAACATACCCACCACCAAACAGAGTGGAAAACTTCCAGGTTCAAGCACATCATTCACTAGGTTCTTCTTTCTGTTTGTTAACCGGGGTGGTCACATAGAGATTCTTGTTTTACTGAACATCCATTTAAACCAATTTAGTTTACATGATTAACCAATTTCTAGGTTAAGTAATTTAATCATCATAGAAGAAAAAGGTTCATTAGTGCGCAAGGAAAGACCACCAACGACCATGATTTTAAGTAGGCATAAATTCATACATTTCACAACATATAGCAATTAAAAAGAGTACAGCAGAACATCGATCACACCCCCCCCCCCCTTCATTATTTAAAAGTCCATTCATTATCTTCATTAAGTTTGGTTTCATCAATTCCCATAGAGACAAAATATTACCCACCCCGCATTATACACATAAAGGAGAGGCAAAGGAAAACCCTACCTAATTGATCAAAGATCAAAGTTCTTCTCCACGTGCCAAGAATTAGGGAAAAGCATGACTCGTATGGGAGGGATGTCGGGAACTCCAAACGTACCAAGAAGAAAGGAAGCTAGCCAAGAGGAAGAATAAGGAAGAAGAAATTCCCATGTGATATATAGATAAGATCCCGTTGTTATGAGATATGGGGATTTGAATGGCTTTAAATTCAGATCGTGGTTCCCCACACGGTTGGGTGGTTACAGACGATGTAATTAATTGTTATTTAATTCTCCATTGAGGAGGTCCCTTGGGATTTATTGGGTATTAATTATGGGATTTTAAATGGCTTTGAACCACTTGAAAAAAAGTTGAAAATCCCAAAAGAGGCGTTACGGGAAAAACTATAGAAGAGAAACCCAAAAAGGATGGGTGACACCGATCGGTCACGCCAATCAGTCACATGCCGAAATGACGTCCTTCCACTGAGACGTCACCCCTAGGATCCAGAATTTGGAAAATGGATAGACCACGAGGGTCTGGGTCATCACAGTATCAAATCTGAACATCAACTCAAAATCCTCAAATACCTCTGTGAACGAATCTGTGAAAACTTCCTATTCTGGAAATTCTGTGCAATCAAGTCATAATGAACCTGAATA
Source organism: Viscum album (assembly GCA_963277665.1). Taxonomy (NCBI): domain Eukaryota; kingdom Viridiplantae; phylum Streptophyta; class Magnoliopsida; order Santalales; family Viscaceae; genus Viscum; species Viscum album. The sequence goes on along the minus strand of OY728157.1, from coordinate 1,628,412,712 downwards.
TGTTGATGAACCTGAAATCTCTAGTCCCTCTTTTTCTAGAAAGGTTAGAACCCTTAAAAACCATACCTTAGATGTTGTTGTAGGAGACTTATAGAAAGGAACACAAACTAGAGATTCTCTTAGAAATCTGGTTGAACATCAAGCTTTCTTGTCACAGCTTGAACCTAAAAACATTGATGATGCTATCAGTGATGAATTTTGGGTAATTTCTATGAAAGAAGAACTCAATCTGTTTGAAAGAAATAAATTTTGGAAACTTGTTGAAAGACCAAAGGACACTTTTTTCATAGGCACTAAATGGGTGTTTAGAAATAAGGTAGATGAAGCTGAAAATATAGTTAGAAATAATGCTAGATTAGTTGCACAAGGATATAGTCAAGAAGAATTAATTGACTATGAGGAGACTTTTTATCCTGTAGCTAGATTAGAAGCCATTAGAATTCTACTTTCTTAGGCTGCACATCTGAATTTCAAACTATATCAAATGGATGTCAAGAGTGCATTCTTAAATGGGTATATAGCTGAGGATGTTTTTGTTGAATAACCCCCTGGATTTACAAACCCTCATTTTCAAAATCACATTTTCAAACTATCAAAAGCTTTATATGGTTTAAAGTATACTCCAAGAGCTTGGTATGACAGATTAAGTACTTTTCTTATTTCTAAAGACTTTACAAAAGGAGTAGCTGATCCTACTCTCTTTATAAAAAGAATATCTAGTGATGTTTTAGTTGATCAAATTTATGTAGATCATATTATTTTTGGATATTCAAAAAATTCATTATGTCTTGATTTTTCTAAAATGATGCAAAATGAAATTGAAATGAGTTTAATGGGTGAACTAAAATTATTTCTTGGATTTCAAATATTTCAAAATAATGATGGAATTATTTTAAATCAAAGTAAATACACTAGAGATATTTTAAAACGTTTTCGATTGGATAGCACTGAAAGTAGTGACACTCCCATGTGTACCACCTGTAAGTTGGATCTTGATGAAGATGGAAATTTTGTTGATCAAACCACTTATAGAGGAATGATTGGAAGTTTACTCTACTTAACTACTAGCCATCCTGACATTATGTTTATTGTGTTTATGTGTAATTGCTTTCAAGAAAATCCTAAAGAATCACATTTAAATGTTGTAAAGAGAATTTTCAAATACCTCAAGCATACACCTAATATAGGACTCTTCTATCAAAAAGGAAAATCATTTGAACTAGTTAGTTATTATGATGCTGACTTCAGTTGTTGTAAGTTAGATAGAGAGATCACCTCTGGAACATGTCACCTTTTAGGCAAGTCACTAGTATCATGGTGTAGTAAGAAACAAAATTTTGTTGCATTATCTACTACAGAATCTAAATACATAGCTGTTGGCAATTGTTGTGCACAAATTTTTTGGATGAAACACACATTACTAGACTATTTATATCAATTCATACATGTACCAATAAATTGTGACAACACAAGTGCTATTAACATTTCAAAAAATCTTGTTTCACATTCTAGGACAAGACACATTGATGTAAGACATGACTTTTTGAGGAATCATTATCAAAAAGGTGATATCACCTTGGAATTCATTGGCACTGAATATCAACTTGCTGACATATTCACTAAACCATTAAATTATAATAGAATAGACTACATCATACATGATATTGGCGTGATCAATCACAAATAGATATTTTACTGGTCTTACTGTTTAATACTTTACTATATTTTACTTTACTATTTCATGTTCACGGTTTCTCAGTTACTGTCTCATGTTTACAGTCTCACTGGTATCACTTAGTGTTCACGGTATGACACTTACTGTCTCATCGTGACTGAACAGACCACTCACTGTCTCATCGTGACAGAATAGACCATTCACTGTCTCACCGTGATGACCATTTACCATCGCACTGTAATGACCATTCACGGTCTCACCATGAAAATTATTTATGCTTTTCTTTTAACCCATATCATGGTAATTTTTATTTCATCACTTTTTACTTTCCTGCATTTTTAGTTTTGTGACGTTTGACATTCCCAAATGATAAAACAAAAGGGTTTTCACTCGATTCTTCACCCGAACTCTCTCTCACTCACTCCTTCCAAACCCTTTAAACCTAGAAACTCTCTCTTTATCTCTCTCTCTATCTCTATCTCTCTCTCTCTCTCTCTAGACCGTTAGTGGATTCCAAGGATGAAGCGTTTATCTTCGGCCTCATCTAAGAAGCGTTGCTCGAAGAAACAGAAGAGAGAACTGAAGCTGTAACCTGAAGGACCCCTGAATCCAAACCTTATAAACCACACTGTAGTTCCTGAAAAGGAAGTTTTCCCTGAGTGGTTGTTGTCTAGAAAATCTTTGTTTTAAAGAGTTTTGAGAGAACAAGGCTGTCTCGAATGGTTCTCTAGAAAGGATAGACTAATTTACCCGAGGTTGGTATCTCAGTTTTATCAATATGTACAATTTTCTTTTGATGTCGGTGAAATTTTTGTCATAAGAAGCTGGGTCAATGGACAAAGATGCTCCTTATCATTGAGGTTATGGGTTGTTTGCCTTAGGATTCCTCACGAAGGGGTATGTGATGATTATCAGCAGGATCCCCCTCCTACAACCGATATCTTTGATCTGGAAAATGCTCTAGAAACCTTAACTGGAAATGGAACCAAGAGAAGGGTCATAGCTGCTGAACTGGATGGGGAGACAAGGCTATTGTTTAAGTTTGTTCAGAATTTGATTAGCCCAAGGAAAGGTTACTTTTTTGTATTGAAGTATCAGGATGTTTTTATGATTCATATAATAAAAAATGGACACAAGATAAATATGTGCAAGTGTATCATTCACCATATGTGTGAATTGATCAAGGTCACATCCAAATCCAAATCTCTGTTTTACTCTAGGCTGATTTCAGCAATGCTTGTTACAAAAGGAATAGTTGGACCGAATGAAGAAGTACTTATGGACTATGAGTATTTCTTATCTAAACCTACCATCAGGAGGATGAAAATAAACTGGAACCCCTGGAAGAAGGAATGGGTTGAAGATAATGATAATCTCTATGAGAAGTTCAATCCTGTAGACAATCCAACGAGGCCAAAGGACATTTCTGATCCTAGTTTGGAACCAGATGAAGTTGTTGAGTATCCAGAGGATGAATAAGAAGAGGAAGTGGTAGCTGAAGTGCCTCAAAGGGAAGAAGTTGTTGTTGAGGAAGAAATGCCTATTACTCCTCCTGTTGTTCTTGAAGAAGAACCTCCAGTCCCTAGAGATGATTCAAATCTGGAAACCCAACCTGAGGCTGCAAGAGATTTAGTTATCCCAAAACCTGAGCAGCATGTGATGGAAGAAACAAATCTAGAACAACTCCCTATCATGGAAGAGGTTATAGTAAGATAACTCCCTACTGTGCAAGAAACAAATCAAGAAGACCTCCCTATTATGGAAGAAGCTAATCTGGAAGACCTTCCTGTGGAATAGTTGGTTCCTGAGATAATACCCTCTGTTGAAGAGAGGATGGAGATAGCCTTTCAGTTGGCTGGACAGGAGATGCTTGAGGAAATCAGAGATGAACCAGTGGATTTAAATCAAATACCTGAGCCTCAAGGTCCTGAAATGGAAGCACATTTTGAGGGGGAGGAACCTCAAAATCTTGAGATAAATGAAGCTGATACTGGTGAAGTTGGGTATGTTGAATCATCTCAACCAACTAAGTCATACTCTATGTACACTTGGTATGAATTCCCTAGCTTCTATGATGTAACTAAATCTCAACAGGTGATTGTAACTGGTATTGATCTTTCTTCTCTATTTCAATTGAAGTCAGTCACACACCCTAAACCTCAACCTGAAACTAAACCTGAAACTGAACCTGAACCTCAACTAGACTCTGAATCTGCCCCTGTACCACTTCCTGCACCTGCCCCTTTACCTGAAAAACAATATTCTATAAGCAAGAATGATCTAAAAGTTTTTGGTGACACTATCTTAGTTGGAGTTGAGAAACTATTTTCCTCTCAACCTCGTCTTGTGACCCAATTGAGTCAGGAAGATACATCACTGCTTTTAGAAAAGATTATCTGGCATATTAAACCCAAGATGATAAAGGAAATTCAAGAAGTCGGAGTTGAAAAAAAGTTTCTTAGTGCTAATGTTGAAACCCTGAAAAGTATAGTTGAAAACCTACAGAAAGAACTACATTCTAGATCAGAGCCTTCTCCTGCTCCTGCTTCTGCTTCTCCTGAACCTTCCATCACAAACATCTCTCAAGACATTATGTCCCAAATGCATCCCTACCTCTTGTATTTTGATGAAAATATTGGTGAAAGGCACACACAGATGTTTCACCGAATGAGACAGCTTGTGGAGAACCTGAATAAGATTACAGATGAATATATTGGTTGTCTTCAAAAGGTCCTGAAATAGATCAAGTCTCTGACCATAGTTGTCAAAGATTCTCCTTCCTCTGGTCAAACCTATACCTCTTCTTTGGACAGTTCTCTGCTCAGATCTATAGTCAAGGAAGAAATTCAGAATGCCTTAAGTGTCTTTGATATGGATCCTTTATCTTAAGTGGTTAAGAACAGTGATAGAGTGCTAGACCTGGTGCAAATTCACTCAAAGATTGCCAATGATGCTCAGCGGGAGATCTCTATGAAATTGGACTTCTATTTAAACCGGATTTTCTCTAAAACTGATATGGAAAATCACTTTAAGTATCTTGTCGATAATCTGAAAATACCTCCTGTGACTCAGGATTTCAAAGCACAAGTTCAGAAGCGCACTGTGTTTACCAGATTGTTGGACAAGTTCATGGAAAATAAAGATGATTTTGAAAAAGCTATGCAGTATGGAGGGGAGATAATCACAGACTTCATCAAGCTTTTGTGGCCTTATCTTTATGTTCAAAGCATATCAATTGTTGCTCCAGCGGTTGCTCCTCTCAGACCTGGTTTACCTACTTCCACTTCTGCCTTAGCTTCCACAACCATGTCTTTTGGCCGGGCTCTTAGTCATATTAGTCTTGTCATCCTTGACCAGCAACTGCCTCGATCTTCTACAGCTCCTACATTGGATCCCTTAGTCTTCTAAGGTCTCCCTTTACCTTATTTGTCTACCAATTCTATGCCTTATTATACATTAGAAACTACCCCTATAGCTTCTTCTTCTGCTACTGATAAATTCAAAGAGAAGTCCAATCCCTGAAGAATTCCAGTGAATACTATTTTTTTGATGGGGATGTCATTGATTTTGTTTTTTATTTCTACTTTCTATTGTATTCTGAACACTTTTAATTCCATATGCACTATTTTCCCTCTATTCTTTCTACTTTTTGATAATCCCAAAAGGGGGATAAAAAGTGAGAAGTTCTCTGTTATTCTATATGTTATTTTCTCATTAGTTGTATTCATTTTACCCTTTAACAGTACTTGATCTGTGATCATCAAAAGGGGGAGATTGTTGGACTCCTCATGTATTAATCATGTTTTAATGATCACAAATCTCAATAATAATTACAAATCTTATTAATGGTCTCAAATCTCACAAAATCTTATTAATCATTTGTATTTATGTTTCAAGTTATCTCATACCTTATAATAGTTAAGCTCAATTCATTTTATGCATATTACTATTTAAGTCTGAATATAGTTATTTGCCTAAGTAAAAGACACTGTGAAGCTTAACACAGTAAGTCAGACACTGTGAGCAAGACACAGGCACCATGACCAGTGAGACACCGTGACCACGAGACACCATGACCATGACACACCATGACATAGTAAGCCTAACACCGTGAAGCAAGACACTAAGAACAGACATCATAAGCCAGACGATCTTCCAAACACAGTTAGCAAGACACAGTCATCAAGGCACTGTGAATCCATGAACTATGAGCAAAGCACCAGAAGCCAGAAACCGTAATCTAGAAACCATAAGACAGACATTGTGACTCAGACACCGTGAGCGAGACACCATGACACGGAGAAACCGTGAAGAAGACACCGTGAAGGAGACACAGTGAAGAAGACACGGTGACACAGAAACTGTGAAGGAGACACCGTCTGCATAACTACTGTGACATTGTTTCTTAAACTCTTTTGTTGTTTTTCTATTTAACTTTTTAACGGTCATATTTAACGACTTTAATTCACTGACATATTTAATGTTTATTGTTAGAAATTGCACTAGGTATGAGGTATGACATATATGGAACCTATCGGCTAATCCTCATGCATTTTATTAAGATAAAGAGAAGAGTGCCCCAGAGCAAGACATGTATACACAGACGCGCAAATACAGAACATACACGCGACAAGGAAAACACGCGAGTGCACTGTAATAAACTGAACACCAATCTTGAGCATGAAGAAGAATCTCATGCATGCAATTAGACACTAATGAAGAACACACGAAGTACATTGGAATCAAGAGAATATCTTCACTCGTGAAGAATACAAGCTGAACCACGACACTCTATTTTTCAACAGAAAAACAAGAGAAGGACTCAGAAGCAATTCTGCTGAATCCAACGAGTCCAGAGTTGCACTGCTAATAACTAAAGCTTTCTAAACTCTTTTCCACTTACTCTCAGTAATTATTTTGTTTACTTTTGAGCAATGTGTGTACTCTATATATTTTATACACACACTATCTCCTTCACTGAAATGGATGATTCTAAAATCCTCACACCATATTATTTATCCTTGTTTACCCACGACAACTGTGGAAGAGGTCCTTGTGTGGCCTGGTCATTATTTTGTTTACCCACGAAAACTGTGGAAGAGGTCCATGTGTGGCCTGGATAGTCCATGTACTGTTGTTAACCCCAATCCAGGGTGTGGATCAGAGTTTATTTATATAAACTACTTGGTGGCAAGTGATCACCAAGTAGAGTGGATTAGTTCTCAGCTTGAGACTGGACCACTTGTTTTATATCTGATGTGCCATTTAAATTTAGTCTAATCTGTTTTGCTGCTTTACTGCATAATCCAGAAAAACACTAAATTCACTTTGATAGTTAGTCTTGGAAAGAAGTTATATCTGATTTTTCTTAGTAGGATAACTTCAAAAGTAATTTTAATAATACCAATTAAGATTACTGATAATTAATCAATCTTCTAAGAAGTTGTTTAAACAATCAAACTCTTATAATAGTATAATCTTGATTAACTAATCTGTATCTATTTTTGGGGAAATAATATTTGTAAAACTAATATCTTTTAAACAGAAATTTTTATAGTAACTCAATTCACCCCTCCCCTCTTGAGTTAACTACTCCAACCAACATTTGGTATCAAAGGTTTCTTTATTAGGACTTTGTGTAATATTATTCAACTGTGATTGTAGTTGTACTTTAAAGATCTGTAAATTTCTGTCAATTATAAATTTCTAGATCTTTTAAAGTAATTTGTTAGTATGGAAAATAGACTGGAAGGTGCTGCAACTAACAGACCACCATTCTTTAATGGAATAAACTATTCTCAATGGAAAATTAAAATGAAAATGTATCTAGAGAGTATGAGTTTTGAAATCTGGTCATCCATTATAGATGAATACAAACTTCCTGGGACTGATAGAATTATATGGGATGAACCTACCAAACTTGCTTATAATAATAATTGCAAATCCATGAATTCTTTATACTATTCCTTAGGAGATGAATAATTTAATAGGATTTCTTCTTATAAAACTGCCCATGAAATTTGGGATACCTTGTCTGTCTCACATGAAGGCACATATAGTGTAAATGAAATGATACTTAATACTTATACTATAAAGTATGATAATTTTCAGATGAAACCTGATGAGACTATTTCTAATATGTATCTTAGGTTCAATGAAATCGTCAACACAATGATTTCTCTAGGAAGAGAAGTCACTGCCAAAGAACAGATCATGAGGATTCTCATATGTCTACCTGACAGATGGAGGGGAACCTCTATCTCAATTAGAGATTCATGCGACATCAATAGGATACCTGTAAAGGAACTCATTGGGAAACTAATGATGTATGAGGAAGAGCTGAAAGTCAACAAAGAAGAGGAGGATGAACCAAAGAGGAAATCTGTTGCATTCAAGACCTCCCTCTCAAAGCACAAAGACAAAGGAAAACTGGAAGCTTCAATAGACAGTTCCACTACTGAACTATCATCAACAGACAGTGATGAGGAGATGTCTCAACTGTCCAAAAGATTCAAAAGATTTTATAAGAAGAAAAACTTTTTCAGAAATCCTAACTTCAAGGGAAAGTATGATCCAAAAGGACACTAGAAAAAGGACTGGAAGAGAAATGACAAAACTGATGAGATTGTATGTTATGAATGTAAGAGCAAAGGACATATAAAGGCTAACTGTCCAAATCTCAAATATAAGAAGAAATATGATTACAAGGACAAGAAATACAAAAAGTCAATGAAGGCAACCTGTAGTGCCTCTGAGGATAGTTCAAGTGACTCAGACACATCACATGATGAATAGGCTAACAAAGCCAATATGTGTTTTATGACAAACACATCTGAGGTAACACTAAACTCTTCTATGCATAATTCATACTATTTAAGTATGAATATAGTTATTTGCCTAAGTACAAGACATCGTGAAGCTTGACACTGTGTGTCAGACACTATGAGAAAGACACAGGCATCGTGACCAGTGAGACATCGTGACCACGAGACACCATGACCATGACACACCATGACCACAACACACCGTGACACAGTAATCCTGACACCGTGAAGCAAGACACTAAGAACAGACACCGTAAGCCAGACACTCTGCCAAACACAGTTAGCAAGACACAGTCATCAAGGCACTGTGAATCCATAAACTATGAGCAAAGCACCAGAATCCAGAAAACGTAATCCAGAAACCGTAAGGCAGACACCGTGAGCGAGACACCATGACATAGAGACACCATGAAGAAGACACCGTGAAGGAGACACAGTGAAGAAGACACAGTGATGCATACACCATGAAGGAAATACCGTGAAGGAGACACCGTCTGCATAACTACTATGACGCTATTTCTTAAACACTTTTTTCATTTTTCTATTTAACTTTTTAACGGTCGTATTTGACGCCTTTAATGCACTTACATATTTAATGTTTATTTATAGACATTGTACGAGGTATGAGGTATGACATATGTGGAACCTGTTGGCTAATACTCATGCATTTTATGAAGATGAAGATAAGAGTTCCCAAGAGCAAGACACATATACACAGACGCGCAAATACAGAACATACACGCGACAAGGAAAACACGCGAGTGCACTGTACTAAACAGAACACCAATCTTGAGCACGAATAAGCATCTCATTCATTCAATTATACACTACTAAAGAACACACTAATTAAATTGGAATCAAGAGAATATCTTCACTTGTGAAGAACACAACCTAAACCACGACACTCTGTTTTTCAACAGAAAACCAAGAGAAGGACTCAGAAGCATTTCTGCTGAATCCAACGAGTCCAGAGTTGCACTGCTAATCACTAGAGCTTTCTAAACTCTTTTCTACTTACTCTCAGTGATTCTTTTGTTTACTTTCGATAAGTGTGTGTGCTCTGTATATTTTATACACACACTGTCTCCTGCGTTGAACTGGAGGATTATAAAATCCTCACAGCATATTCTTTATCCTTTTTTACCCACGACAACTGTGGAAGAGGTCCTTGTGTGTCTTGGTCATTATTTTGTTTACCCATGAAAACTATGGAAGAGGTCCCTGTGTGGCTTGGATAGTCCATGTATTGTTGTTAACCCTGATCCAGGGTGTGGATCATAGTTTATTTATATAAACTTCTTGGTGGCAGGTGATCACCAAGTGGAGTGGATTAGGTCTCGGCTTGAGACTGAACCACTTGTTTTATATCTGTTGTGCCATTTAAATTTATTCTACTTTATTTTGCTGCTTTACTGCATAATCTGTAAAAACACTAAATTCACTTTTATAGTTAGTCTTGGAAAGAAGTTATATCTAATTTTTCTTAGTAGGATAACTTCAAAAGTAATTTTAATAATACCAATTAAAATTATTGAGAATTAATCAATCTTTTAAGAAGTTTTTTAAATAGTCAAACTCTTATAACAGTATAACCTTGATTAACTGGGCTGTATCTATTTTTGGGGAAATATTTATTTGTAAACCTAATATCTTTTAAACAAAATTTTTTATAGTAACTCAATTCACCCCTCCCCTCTTGAGTTAACTACTCCGACCAAAAAAATCATTCCATAATCTCCATTTAAAATCTCTCAATTTCTTAGCCAAATTTTTTAGAGTTAATGGGAATGAAATGGAGTCAGGGACATCAGAATGAAAAAACATCTAGAAATAAAAAAACATAACACTGTAAAAGTATATTTAAAAATTTTACTCATGTATTTTAAATTACTTATTAATGAATATTAAAATAATATTAACTTTACTTGATTATCAAAGACCTCATTTTTTAAAAGTTGTGGGAATATGACTCCAATATTTATAATTAATGGGAAATCTCACCATATCATAAGAAAGATATCCAAGAATCTACCCATATATTCTAACAGTGTCATCGTTAGGTACCCCAAACTCATAAAATGGAAAAATAATCTTAAATTCCTTAAGGTATCATACATCTATTGTGTTCATATTTATATCCCTTCTATTGTTATCTTTATCTAGTTTACAAATGCATTAAATAGTTAATAAAATATATTGTTTTTTGTACAATAACACACATACTAATAATAGTAACTCGCCAATATCCTCTAACTGCTCCATAATCGGAGGTGAATCAGATAATGAGCTGCCAACAACATCAGAGTAAATGTATGGCTCCCTTGAAATATCGGGTATAATGGAATCACTTAGATCCATTGAAGCTAACGGTAGTGGTATCGTGATCTGAGATGTTGATCATAAATGATCTTGAAATGTTTTTTGTTCTTAACATTCTTGTAATTCAAATAGTTTAAATATATTAAATGCATAAAAAATGAAAAACTAAAATATTTTTACAAAAAAATAAATAACATAACAATGTATATATGTACAAAACACTTTTAAATTAGTAATTGTAATATAGTTTGATTACCAATTTATATATTCAATTATCTTCATCTTTATTGTCTTCATTGTTATCAACCTTTGTTTTTGATGATTTATTCATTTTCACCCTCTCTTTCAAGTTTTATTATTTCAATATTTTCTAGAAAAAAACTATTCAATGTTTTATGGTTGATGAGGTTCACTGTCACAAAGTACCAATTGATCTTCATCACCCATATCATATAAGTATCTTTTCTTTAAGTGCACAAAAACACTCAACCCTTCATATATATAATCATCCACATAATAAACCATCTTCACTTGTGAATCCAAGATAAATGGTCATTCTCTACATGCTCACCATTATGGATCAAGTGAGAGAAGTCGAATGAATCTTTCATTATACCCCTATCAATGTTGAACCACTTTCATTTGAATAAGACAATTGAAAATTGACCATAATGGTTTAATTCAACTATATCATTCATAGTTTTATAGTTTCCCACCTCTTCAAGTGTAAATACACCACTATTTTGAGTTTTCAAGTATTCTTTGTGATAATTTGTATGAAACCTTAAGCCATAAATTTTATAAGCATCGAATATACTAGCCTTCCTTAGAGGACTTCAAGCCAAAAACTTCAAATCATTTTATATTTCAGATCAATTATCAACATTAATTATCTATAAAATAACATATAAGGTGTTAATTTTAACATATAAAAAATAACTACATGTAAATAATATGAATGTGAGTATATACTTACAAAATAGGAAAACCATTCGACAACCTACTTATTAACATATTTTTTTAATTCTAGCTCATTCCGAGATCAAACAGTTAGTCAATTATTTGTTTGAAATCTCAATTATTCAATAAATGGATCTGTAATAATACTATTTAGTATCACATATCTATGTGCTTGTAGAAACTCTAATTTAGTCAGTGTAAAATTTTACCCCTTCCAATTGGTCATCCAATAGTTGGAAATATTGATGACTAGTTTTCAGAATGAGAATTATTGGAGATGTCATAAATACATCCATTATGATTGAATTTAGTCTCAATTGCATCCAAATACCTAGAATAGAAGTTCAATCACTTTTTAGATATGTAACCTTCTACAATAGAGCCTTATGGTTGAGCTTTATTCCTCACATATAATTTCAAATGACCTAAGTAACTGATGAAAAAAAATTAAAAAAATTTATGCACTAATTTAATAAAATTTAATTCACCAATGAAAATAATAATAATATCAAGATACCTATCAATTGGATACATCCATCCATAGTGTATTGGTCTAACAAGTTTAGCTTCTTCAACCAAATGAACAGTCAAATGAATCGTGACTATGAAGAATGAAGGGGGAAGTAACATCTTCAATGACAGTGTAAAAACAATTATTTCTTTAATTTTATCAAAATCATTTGGATTTAGAATTTTTTCACAAAGATCGCTGAAAAATGTACAAAACTCAACTAGACCCGCAGTTAATTTTTTAGTTAACATATTACGCAATTCTAACAAAAACAAATGCTCCATCAGAATATGTGAGTCATGAATTTTCAATCCATGTAACTTTTGATGTTTTCATTCAACTCACCTTGATATGTTACTTGAATATCCATCTATAACTTTTACATTCTTTAAATTTTGAAGGAATACATATTTTTTATGATTTTTCAATATAAAGATAGTTGAAGGATACTTTCCATTCTGATTTTCCCATAAAACATGCTCTATATTCATTGTCTCCAAATCCTTACAAGCATTAAGGTGATCCTTTGATTTAACCTGATCATTAAGCAATATAAAAATTACATTATCAAAGGCATTCTTCCCAATATAAATTAAATCAATATTGTGACGTATCAAATTAAACTCCCAATAAGTAAGTTTGAAAAATATACTCTTTTTCTTCCATTGTTGTGTTTCAGATACTTCGGATATTGTACCTTGTACCTATAAAGATTCATTTGTTTCTTATAAGACTTTGATATATATATATATATATATTCAGATCCAGGTGTCAAGACGGAGTGCAATTTTGAGGCCCGGTGTTCCCAGAAATAATTTTATAAAAATATTAATTATATTTTATATTGTGCATGAACAGTTTCTTAAAAAAATGAAATAAATATTAAATGGAACCTCAAATTAGAAATATGAGACCAAGTTTGAGCCTAGAGCATGATTTTTACCCTAAGAACGACCTAAAATAGGTCGAAGTGGGGAATTTAGGTAAAGTGGAATTTAGTGGTACATTCAGTGGATTAATTCATTCATTCATTCATTCATTCATTCATTCATTTAACCTAAACTATTTTTACTAAAAATAAATCTCTAAGGAAATTTTTTCAGGTTTATCCTCTTGAACCTATGGTAAATTAAGATAATTCATCCTACTTTCATTGGTGAATTACATCTGATGATGAAAAATCTCTGGATCGGAGAATATCGGAGCACAGTGAACACAAAGACTTCTCCCATTTATTTTTGAGTGTGTTCTTCAATGAATAATGATTCAATATCCATGTAGAACTCATAAAATTCTGTATTACACCCTTTTTTATTAAATTTATTTAGTGGGATCATCCCTTTTATGATCTATTCTAAATATTGAACCTAGTATATGCCCATGTATTGAATTAAATTGATTATTCAATTTTTTTTCTAACCCTATATATCCCTATTCTTGATTTTTGGCCAAGAACGTTTGTAAAATATCCTTTTAAACCTTTTTTTGGTGCTTTTATCCCTTTTTTCTTTGTGTTCTTCACCAATTGGACCCCATGGTCCTGGTTCGACATTGTTGGGTGGTACTGAGCCTAATCAGACCCCTAGAATCATGAATAATTCACATGAAAAAGACATATCTAAAAACTAGGGATGATTTCAGATAGATTTTGGGTTATGAGTGATAATTTTGATGATCATAAATCAAATCCTAAATTATGGAATAACTCAAGGCATGCACGATGTGAGTGGTGCGTACAAAGATATGGGATTTGGTTTTTTGTCCACTAGATGGTTGGAATCTACTGAATAGAGATAGATCTACCATTTTTAAGAAGAAGTGAGGTTAGATCTAAAGGAAGAAACATCAGATTGGGTATGCAGAGATCGAATCTGAATTTCTATGAAAAACTCAACTACATGTTATGTAGTTTGATGAACACAATGTGTGTAGCCCCTATGTTGCGGTAGCTAGGGTTTTGGAGAATTATAAGGATGGAACGATTTTTCCCTCCTATATTTAATGTACCTATTTCTCAAGTTTTCAAGACATGTTTTGGAGAACATGGGCAAGACACCATGTAGAAATAAATGGCTAGGAACATAGTCATGTATTGAAGTACATGGACAAAACCAAAGTGCATGGTCAGGGACCCTGAGTATAAGGACACGATGTTTACAATCCCTACACGTCGTGTAGTGATACATGGTTGGTGATCCATGTACCTCCAAGGAAATGAACAGGTTATGGAGCAAGACCACCCTCCATGTGGGTCCCCTCACATGTCTCGTACCCCTTGGTTCTTTTTTAGGAAACTTTAAACTCTCATATCTCTTTCGTTTGGGAATATTTTTACCTGTGAGTAGTCTATACTAAGTGTTTTTCAACATAGAATGTGACAGTTCCCTCAATTGTAGATTTTGAGATATGATGCAAGATTTTATAGGATTGGATATTATTTAGGCGGTGCTTGATGATGGAAGTGATCACACAGGATCACCAATGGCTTCTAGAGTGGAACCCTCTTGCTAGGACAGGGCATGGGTCCTCCATATTTTAAATTGGAACCCACTAGCTAGGATGGGAATGATTCCTCTATCGACCATCAGAGTGGAACCCTCCTACGGAGTCAAGGCATGGGTCCTCTAGTATTAGAGAGTATAACCCTCATGTTTTCATGTGGCATGGGTCCTCTCCATCCAACAGCCCAAAGGCCTTCAATTTTTTTTATTTATTATAAAATAACCCATTTTTAAGGGAAGAAGGGGGAACTCAAATAGACTCCATGAACATAAGACTTAACATGACCCAAAGTTCTTAAAGATTATAACCAGACTGATAACATGGATCTACCCCTCCCCATCATATGATCGTGAAAAAGATCTCCACCATTGCATGGAACTTCAGCAAGCAGGTAACATGTGTCAAAGCATAGGCCTGATCTAATGGTTGACACCATACCCTCTCAAACATCCAAATCCAAAATGAAATGCAAAGATGAATGGCCACCTCTGGAACTTCCTTGGGGAATGTTCTATGTGGAAGAGTCCATGTACAAACCAACAAACCACACAAACACCATTTCAAACAAAAACACATTAACCACTGTAGAAATTCACCATCACAGCAGACAATCGACAAAACCAACACCAACCCGTAACTCCAACTTCACAATTATAGTCCCAAATAGCCTCAATTCATCCCAAATCAAGAGCCTGTACACCATGAAACCATCACTGGTCACCAAAATTGAGGTCATAACCCCACCTCCATCCAATCCCCAACCAGCTGCATATTCCATAGGAATAGAAGTCTCACTGAATTTCGAACCATGCACGGGAAGAAGAAAGGTGGAATGGGGAACCTCTGACGATGGAGACATCAAAAAAAATCTCACAAACATCGAACATCAAAGCATCAAACACAAAACCTCTTACCACGAGACTATCATATCCAAACCTGTGAGGGAAGAAGAATAAGACCTTCCACCAATATATAAAATCCCATCGCCACCTTCAAGACTGAACACGGCGGCCAAATCCGCCCAACGCACCCCCAACCGACACTTACACGTAGTGCAACCCTCACCATAATAGCTAGAAACTCGAACATTGTACCCTCACCATGCTTCCATGGAAATCCATGTCCTGATCATAAAAAGGGTGAGGAAAGGCCATAAAGTAGTGATATTCGCCGAGAGGTTTGAGCCCATGAAGTCAACGACGACGCCACAGGAGAGACATTGCATGCCATGAGAACACTGGGCTGAAGCACCAAGGAGAAGATCCCATCCAATATTCCATGGGGAGAGGAAGACGGTAGGGGGGAAACCCTAGTGCAGATCCCCTTATAGGCTCGTCATTCCATCATATTATAGCATGGGTTCTCTATCTATCGACTATCGGAGTAGAACCCTCTTGTTGGGATAGGGCATGGGTACTCCATGCTTCAGAGTGGAACCCTCCACTTGGGTTGGGCATAGGCCCTTTGTTAGCTATCAGAGTAGAACTCTCTGTTGACGCTCCTTTCATCACAGAATCTAAAGATCGGAAAAGGGGAATATATGAGCACAAAGTGATTCAACCTTTGAAGAAAACATCAAAAATTGACAAAGGGATGAACACGAAGATTTTCTCCCATATGCTGCGCAAGTTTCCCCATGGTCGCGCAAGTGTACTTGCGCGACTCACTTGGCGCGCAAGTGACTTGCGCGACCTAAGTGATAACCGCCTGGTAACTGCTCAGGGTCTTCTTCTGCCTATAAATAGACCCTGTGGGCCCCCCATTCGGGAGGATCTTTTTCCAGAAACTCAGATTGAAGCTCCCGACGCCCAAGTCTCTTCTCAAAGCTTCCGGAACACTTCTAAGGTAATTTCTTACCTAGAACGGAAGATCTAAAGAGAGGGAGTAAGGCCTAAGTGTTGAAATGCATCAACACTTTCGCGCGTGAGTGTCCAGCCCTTAAGGGAAGTGGCCACACTTGCGCGCCGCCTTTACTCCTTCGATAGAACTTGCGCGTCCCTTTACAGGGAGAACCTCAAGAGGATTCTAAAGGCTTTAAGAAAGAGTTGCTTAATTATTTTAATGCTGGTTGAAAATTGCGCAAGTACCCCACATGTCGCGCAGGTATACCTGCGCGACCAATACTTGCGCGCCCACGTAAGACTTGCGCACCTTTCAAGACTTGCGCGCCCCTGCCTTTTTTGGGTTCCCATCTTGTCCATTTTACCCCTCTTAAGCCATTTCACCTTTCCTATTCAAGATTCATTCTTCAAGATACTCTTCAAAGCCATTTTTGGCATGATTTCTTGATTTGACTTCCTTATTTGAAAGGAATTCTGTGGAATATCTCTCAAAACATAGTGATTTATACATCTTTATGTCACCAAAGATTGAGAGTTCATTCATTCAACCTCATCCTTTAAGATGAGAGAATCCTTAACCTGGGTCTCCTTTTCAGGAATAATCCCCAGTTATAAGTCCTTTAATCTGGGCATCTTTCTCAGGAGTAAGCCCCAAATTCTTAAAGTTCCCAAACCTGGGCATCCTCCTCAAGAGTAAGCCCCAAACCTTAATTCCTTAACTTGGGCCTCCTTTTCAGGAGTAAGTTCCAATCATAATCCTTTAACCTGGGCTTCCTTGTTAGGAATAAGCCCCATTCATAAATCCTCCAAACTTGGGCTTCCTTTTCAGGAGTAAGCCCCAAGTCCCCTAACCTGGGTCTCCTTTTCAGGAATAAGACCCAGTCATAATCATGGGCTTCCTTTTCAGGAGTAAGCCCCAAGTCCCCTAACCTGGGCCTCCTTTTCAGGAATAAGTCCCAATCATAAATTTTGGGCTTCCTTTTCAGGAGTAAGCCCCAAGTCCCTTAATTTATCTTAACCAGTCCTAAATTACGTTTGATATGGGATTCCTTCTCAGGAGTAAAAACCCAATTATCAATCCTCTCCTAATTTGGGTTTCCTTTTCAGGAATAAGTCCCAAGTTAGAGTATTCAAAATCTCCGTGAAGCACATATACCTTTATGGACCCTGTTCCTGGATTTTCTCCCTAAAGTAAATCTTAACCTTCATTTATCTGGGCATTCATACATACATAAGCCCCAAATCATTTCTTATGATTACATCTTTCATGTTCCAATTGTCTATCTTATTACCGATACCTCTTGTTTCTCACACCGAGCATGAATCACGTGAGCTTAGAGGGTAAAAGTAATTATGAAATCCTTCTTTGATCCATTAATCATAAATATCATACTCTATTTCTCGAACTACGTGGGTTCTGATTCCTTTCCCAAAAAAAAGGATACGTAGGTAGCCCATCTGCGGGTTTGATCCCAACTTTGAAATAATCCATGTCCTTCTGAATGAAGATAAACTTCAAGTGCCCCACTGAGTGGATTTAAAACCAGCCTGGTCATCATAATGACCAAGAGACTTTTATAAATGTTTTGAAGGATACCATTGACCAAGAATCTCTAAATAGATACAGATGATTCTCTATTGATGAAGAACCTCTAATACATATAAAATATTCTCTAAATTTCTTACATATTTAATCATTGATTGTTAAAACTAAAGGAAATCTCATTTTATACTTGGTAATGTAATAAGGATTCATGAACACAACTTAAATCTATAAAGAGAGTCCCGGAGTAGACAATAATTCCCTTCAAAAAGGTGTGATGAGTCTGACCTCCCATCCTATCGACCAATGAAAATTCCTAAGCCTCATTAGTCCACAAACTAATGAGCGCCTACCTTTGGAAAGTAGGTCCAAATGGATGTGGAATCATTGGATGTTTCCGGTTCTACGAACAAACCCGATAGAAACCGATCGGAACGTTTGAATCTCCCATCTAGGAGGTCATCCCCGAATTCCGAGGGAAACAAAAAAATGGTGAACCCAACGTGAATCTTTAACCAAGTTAAAGTGGTGTTTTACCTATTTGTTAAAGCCCCTATTTAAAAGTTAGTAAGAGGGCTAACAAAAACAATCATTGACATATGTGCTCATCCAAAGGATGAAGTGGCTGAATTTATCTTGATTACATATGTTATATCAAACAGGCACTCTTTTCCAAGATCTTCTGTATTTCCATAATGGTTGCTCTCAAATTCACACTTGTGAATACTACTACTACAAATACCAATGTTGTTATTCCTACTGGATCATCATCCGCTCTGAGGATGACATCACCTACTCAGCGTCTTCAACGCTGGGTATCAAATGCACTGGTTAAGGAGTACCGTCAAAACGGTACCATCCCAACTCTGGAGGCTGCCCGACAGGCACTCCAAGTGAGCAACGCACACAGGTCGTCCGGACAACAACGACCTGTGATCAAGAGGCAGGCGGTGCTGAATACCGTCTCCAACCGTTTTGGGTCGTTATCCCCGGAACGCAATTTCCATTCACTCCCTTACTCTGAGGAAGTGAATGAGAAGGTCCCTTAGGACCTTAATCCAAAAAGACAGGAGTCCTTCCCAAGGGCTCCCATCAACAATCGCCGCCAGACTCGTGCGGTAGTGTTCCCTCAACATGATGAGGGTACCAACTCCAGGCATTCGGCTCAGGTTCTTCAAACCCGAGCAGGCAAGATGAACCGCTAGAGGAGGAATCCGGTTAACAATGGGCAGGTTATCATCCCTGCCATCTCTGGAGAAGTCCACCAACCTAACTTGGTGGCGAACAACGAGCAGGCACACACACCTGCCCGTTTTAATTCCGCTGTCTAGCAGACTCGTCTGGCAGCATCACGCCAATCCCACCAGGCAATTCCGGCGGAGTACTATAGGCAGGAACATACAGCTGCTTATACATCATCAGTTAGTCAGCAGGCTCGTCTGACTACATATGATGGATCTCATCAACCGCGTTTGGCGAAGTGTAATCAGCAGGCATATACACCTTCTAATACTAATCAAGCCTACCAACAGTCTCGCTTGGTAGCGCACGGAGAAGTCAGTCGGAAAGCCCCGACGACAAACAGGAGGTAGACTCAACTCTCTACCTCCACGCTTGAGTACTGTCAGGATTCACTAACAGGAAAAGGAGGATAGGAGCAGGCACATACACCTACTCCAAGCCCGAAATGGACGTATATCCCCGTTCCGGCAGCTGAAGTCACCAAGCATATTTTTTCAATGGTGAAATAGCGGAAGAAAATTCATGCTCATATTCTGGATGCTTACCAGGATATCATAACAGCTTCAGCATCATCTCAGGGAAAGACACATAAATCTATCCCTAGCAGTGGAGTGACACATCAACGATTCACTCCGGAATAGACACACACATCTGTTACAGTCCAAGAGGGTTATGGGGCATACTCCCCCATATCATACGGACAACCAAGTCAGGCACATACACCTGATTTGAGTGGATATCATCAGCCTAACATAACCATATTTCCTGATCAGGTGCATACACCTGCTCAGAGTAACCACTTTCGTCAACAAGTGGTTTCCAAAGCGAGTAAGAAGGCATCTAATAAAAAGATCCACCCAGCACAGTCAGGAGATCAAAGGCCAATCTATAACAAGGCCTTGCTCGATGCTGGAGTTATTGAAGCCCTCAGACACTTATCTGTTGGAATTCAAGATTCTACTCCCTTATTTCCCAATAACGGGAACATTAATTCCGAAAGTCTTCAACAGACACTTCCTCATGAAGGCTTGCTTCATGAAAATTCGGTCAATCTTGAAGTTTCTTCTTCAGATGAGAGCCACAAGAACCCTCTGTGTGGTCAGAAGACCAAGGAGCAAGAGATCTCATCTTTTGTTGTAACCCATTATGGTGGTCCTCCCCATGATGATGAATTTCGTTGCAAAAGTCCTCTCTGCAGTAGTGATTCACATTGCCTGGGAAATACTCCAGTGGACAATGTAGTGCCGAGAAAGCCCTCTTATCTTGAGGCACTTGCAAATGTGAAACCAGTCATGTCTGATTCTTTATCGCTAACAAGTGAAATACTTTCTCAATCAGAAGATAGCCCAGGGTGTAGGTCATTATCCGAACCACCCCTAAGTCATGCATCTTCTAGTTTGATCAATGATATCTCTACCAATCTTGTTGAATCCGATGAAGCAACAAGGAAACACCAACTCTGGTCAAAATAGGTAGAAGAATCTTCATTTAATGATAAAGAGGAAATGTTGAACATGAGAAAAAAATTGGCGAAAGGTGAGGTACCAGTCATGTTTTGGCCTTTGGCTGACTCCCAGTACGACATTCCAAAGATATTGACGGATGATGGAATCCATGATATTTTTCTCAACATATAGAAAACTCTTTGTCAATTGAAGAAGAAGGTTTTATCTTATGATGAATATGAACATCATCCACTACTAAAATAAGGGCCTTTAGCGACCGCCAAAAGCGGTCGCTAAAGGGCTTTACCGGCCGCCCAGTGACCGCTAAAAGCGGTCGCTGTTGCTCCGTCGGTAAGGAGAAACAGCGACCGCTAATGGCGGTCGCTGTAGCTCATGTAAAAAAAGAAATGTAGAAATGAAGAAACGGTACCAGAGAAACGCAGAAGGCATGGGGGCCTCAGGTGACCTTCGGTGGCCATCAATGGCGGACATGCGGCGGCCGGAGGGAGTGATAGGCGGGGGCGGCGGTGGGGTGATAGGCGGCGGCGGCGGCGGGGTGATAGGCGGACGCTGCGATGGTAGAGGGGGAAGCGGAGGGTGACACACGTGACATCGAGGGTGACCGGAATGAGGTGGGGGGCGGCGGCGGGGGCATCGGCGCGACGCCACCAGATTTGCAGCGGTAGCGGGGAAAATGACAAGGAAGATGAACAGGGCGGGAAAAATCCCGCGGTTTTTTTGTTCCAGATTAGCGACCGCCATTGGCGGTCGCTAATGCTTTTAATAGCGACCGCCAATGGAGGTCTCCCGTTTCCACAGGCGTAGAAACTCAAATATCTAGTAGTGATCTTAAGATAATAGAAGGGCTACAACGTCATATTGATTTGGCATCTCTATCAGTCTCTCGGTATCTGAAGGCTTAAAAGCAGCAGAGAACCCTTCAACGTTCATGCCTTGGCGCACTAAGAAAATTGTGTCAGTTAATTGTCAATGCTCCATCTGGTGTTCATATAAGAGGATGGGGTGTTCACGGAGCACTACATTTCACAGTGCTTTCTAATCAGCAAAGCCCGCTGAAAATGGTCTCATGCAATGTTATTGCCCATGGCCGGCCACAGTCAATGGGATTTGTTTGTAATCAAAAGCTTGCTCAAGAACAGGCTTCAACTAGTTCCTCTCAAAATCAAGCATATAGAGAACAAGTTGTTGAATTTCTCCTACATCAAGTAGGAGAGAATATTGCACAAGCCTCTCGTATGGAGCAAACACATCATCAAATGACAGAAATTTCGGAAATCATCCAACGGTCTGTTGAACCAGGTGATAAAAGTGGATACAGGTTAATGCATCCATCTAATTTACAAACTAAGGTTTGCAAGATCAAGAGAGATTTTAAGAAGATCTCAGACATAGCATGTCAAGAGACACCCCAGCTTGTCAGACTGGGGACTTCTTTAACCCAACCCTCAGATTCAACAAATGGGATTCGAGGAGTTGAGTGGAAACAGCAGGAACATCCCCAGTTTACAAGACTGGGGACTCTTTCAAATCATCAATCCCCTCCTCAGAGAATGTCGGTCTTTTCTCGATTGGGAAAGAATCCACAAGAGGAACGAAGATCCAAATTATCAGGAGATTCCCTCCAAGTTATAGCTCGTCAAAAAGTTCCTAAAAGATTGAATCAACAAAAGGCAATGTCTCATCAAAGACATGAAAGAAGACAATATCACAGAAATGTTGATAGAAGGGATACGATGCATTATGCATCAATCAATGTCATCAATGCCATTGTTGCTAATCCACCAGAGGAGGTTCACTCAGGGGACTCAGATGAAGAGCGTCCTACTCAAGAAAATGTATGCACCGATACAAATGAAGAAGGTGTGTGTACACGAAGTCAAAGGATTACTCAGAACCTAGGTAATCCACTTCCCTCTCTCCAAAAGGTATCCAACAAAGGGAAGGGAAAGAATCAGGTTACATATCCTTCCTCTGGAGAAGGTCAATAGCTCTCATTAGAGCAAAGGTTTTCACAACTGGAGGAAGAAATGAAAGAATTAAGAAGGTTGAATGCAGAACTACTTCAGAGTAGTCTTCTTATTAAAAATGCTGGAGTCTGACAGCCAAAGGAATTTGTTGCAGTTACTGAGATGGATCAGGAATATCCTCCTTTATCATTACACCCTCAGAAGTCTAATCCTACGGGTCAAGTGCAACAACGGTTGGCAGCACTACCATCAGTTGCAGCACCAACCACCATGTCTGTCTAAGCTCCATTCATTGCACCTACCCAAAACCAAGTTCAACCGGATATTTCTCAAAAGTTGATAACTATTATTGAGTCATTAACAGATCAGTTAGAAACTATGGAAGGGAAACGGGCGCAAGTTCAACCAGAAAAGAAAGTTTACCCTGAATAGGTAGATTCAATTTCTCCTCCATCCAGTTTTGGAAACCCTGTTTTCCCTACTTTCAATGGATCAGGCGACCCTGAACAACATTTGACACATTACGTGTCTTGTTGTGATCCTATGATGGGAACTCCAGAACAGTAAGAAGCAGTGAAACTCAGATGCTTCGTGCGAACCTTGCAAGGACCAGCTTTTGTCTGGTATACAAGCTTGCAATCCCGGTCAATCATCGGATGGAGGATCTTCGTCAAAAATTCCTTCTTCAGTTCAGCTCAACTTTGCCAAACACGACAGTTTTCGATCTTACAAACTGCAAGCAAAGGGAGAATGAAAGAGTCTCTGATTTCATTGCTTGCTGGAAGGGATTAACATATTCCCTGAGTTTAGAACTTCCTCAGGAGGAACTGTTGCCAATATGTGTGGCAAATTTGCGTGACGAATTACGCACGCCATTGATCCTTGTGAAATACATAGGAGGGTTTCGAGATCTTACTTCAATTGCTCAATAGATTGAAGATTCCCTTATACAGGCTAAGGCTAAATCTCGTGTAATTCCATCAGCTCCAGGAAGGAGAATGGGTAAAGCGGAAACTGCTACAGTTATGCTTAAACAAGCACCTGTGCCTATTTTTACTTCAAAACCTTCATCTTCTTGAAGATCTCCACCTCCTGAATTCCAACAACAAAGTCCGTTTCTTCTAATTGATCAAAAAGATCAACGACGAAAACAATTTGAGGATTTGAAGAGTAAAACATACTCTTTCCGAAATGAGCAGGTTCCTGGTTACTTCATTTCAGCTTTGGAAAATAATTTGGTTCAATTACCAGTGCCCAAGAGGCCAAACAAGGAAGGAGATGAAGACCGTCCCAATTATTTTCCCTTTCATCAAATTTTAGGGCATCCCATAGAGGAGTGTTTTGTCTTTAAATACCTCCTGCAAAAGATGGTCGACTTGGGACAAGTCAAGTTGAAAGGTTCTTCGACTCAGGTAGCCTGTGTCACTGCTACAGTTCCAGAGGAAGAAGGTGAATGGCAAGAAGTCAAAAGTAGAAATGCACAGAAGTATGATGATTGGATAGTCAGAAAGACAATCAATCAGACTCATGCCATTTTGCGAACACAATTAAAGAAATCAATTGTGTCTTCTACCATGAATATTGCGGTAAAACCCTCTTCATCAGAGGGAAAATCCTCAAAGAAACGTCTTGATTCAAAGAAGAAAAAAGAATCAGAAGAAGATGAGTATGTGTCAAAGCCTAAATTTTCTTTGACTCTAGCAGACTTTATGCCATCTACTTCAAAGCCACGGGCACCGCCCCATCAAACGGCACAGCCTAAACAGGCTAATCAGGCAGATTCTTTATCAGACGAAGAGTTAATCTTCGGTTCTGTTAATATGATTCAATTAACAGATCCATATTCCAGTCTTGATGAGCCTGAATTCCCTGTATCAAATAAGGGAATCCGAGGAAGTTCTAGAGGTTCAGGATACAGGGGAAGACATGGATCTTTCTGAAGCCACTACTCCAATTCTACCCCTGCTAGCACTGTATATGCAGCAGAAACTCGTGGTAGAGCCCTTCAGCGAGCTCAAAAAGAACAAGAAAGTTCTTCTGCCAATAGCCAACTCAGTTTTGGCATAGTTATTTTGGAAGACTGATTAAAAGTTCCATCTTCTTTATCTCAGCAAGTGAATGGATCTAATCAGTCTAATCTTCCAAAACCAAGGATGTTTCCAACTTCTATCCCAATACAAGATGCATCAGCTTCCAAAGCATCTGCTTCCAATGTACCTGCTAAACCGCATATTCCTGTTGGGAAACGCAGACCTCTAGATCAAAATTATGATATATTAAAACACTTGGCCCAAGTACCAGCCAAGTTATCAATTTTGGATGCGTTGAATATGTCAAAAGATATTCGGGAAGAATTCATCGAAGCTTTGTCAAGTCCTCATGAGTTTGAAGCTGAAATTGTTGCAGCTGAAGTCTATCACATAGAGAATAATCCTGCAGAATGTCATGCAGTGATATCTTTTACTGATAGAGATGAAGATGATGTTGTGCATGGGAACATAAAACCTCTATACTTATCTGGCAAAGTCAATGATATAGATATCCGAAGAGCTTTCATTGACAATGGTTCAGGAGTCAACCTCATGCCCATTCGTACACTTCATCGATTGGGCCTCACGAAATCTTATTTATCTCCTTCTACTATGATGTTACAAGGATATGATAAAAATGAACAAGAACTACTGGGTGAAGTTACACTCTGAACTCAGTTTGGAGATCTTGTATCCAATTCGGATTTCATGATTGTTGATCAAGACTCAGTTTTCAATGTTTTGCTTGGAGACCCTGGCTACATCAGCATGCAGTTATCCCTTCATCATACCATCAATGTCTCAAATACTGTTTCAATGGTCAAGTTGGAACATTGTATGGTGATAAGGCCCCGTTCAAGACATGTGAGTCTCAATACATTGAGGCGGAATTTTATCACATGAAGGGAAGAAGGAAATCTACAATAAAGGAAATTACCAAAGTTAATGCCCCATATGGTTTGGAGAAGATTCCAATAAATCCATTTACACATGTGAGTACAGATTATGTGTTACCTATCAGTCAAATTGACAAAATAGGCCCAAATCAAAATACTCTTATGGAAAGATCCATAATGTCAATTACGGCAATCGAGCTAGACAACATGGGAGAAATTGGTAACCTACCAAACAGTGATGAAAGCATAAGTGGTGACGTTTTCATTTCATCTGCTGAAGTCCAGCAAGTCTATACTTCGCTAATCAGGCCAGAAGAAGTTATAGCAACATTATAGGTGAATAATAATGTCGATTCTCAATCCATCATCTCCTCTTTATTTCCCAAAGAAGACCCTTTATTATCAATAGGGTCGGAAATGGAAGCTTCTTCTTCAAAATGTGAAAATTTTGACATATCTTATGATCATGAGAATTTTGTTTTGTCATCTACTATACAAGTAGAAACGGAAGAAATAACACGTGATGAAGAGGAAGAGGAAGATCTTAGAGATGCTCCTCCAGCATTTGAAGAGGGTATCTCTACCACTGTGGATGAACTCAGAGAAGTAAATCTGGGTACATAGAAAAATCCACGCCCCACTTTAATTAGTGCGGCCATGACCCTTGAAGAGAAAGAGATGTATATTTCTTTTCTAAAGAAAAATAAAGATATTTTTTCTTGGAACTATACAGAAATGCCTGGGCTTGATCCTGATGTTGCTACTCATCATTTGGGTTTACCAAAAGAACATCTAGGATTTAAGCAAGCCGCGAGAAGAACACACCCAACTTATGCTTCCAAAATTGAAGCTGAAGTGGATAAGCTGATCAAAGCTAACTTCGTCAGAGAAGTTCAGTATCCCAAGTGGTTGGCTAATATTGTCCCTGTAAAGAAAAAGAATGGACAAATTAGGGTTTGCATTGATTTCAGAGATCTTAATCGGTATTGTCCTAAAGATGATTTCCCAGTTCCGATTACAGAACTCTTAATTGATGCGACGGCTGGCTATGAAGTACTTTCTTTCATGGATGGATATTCTGGATATAATCAAATCCGAATGGCCCCAGAAGATGAGGAATCTACAGCCTTCAGATCCCCTCAAGGTGTGTTTTGTTACCGGGTAATGCCATTTGGTTTAAAAAATGCAGGTGCAACATATCAACGTGCCATGCATCGTATCTTCAAACCTTTCTTAGGGAAGTTTGTTGAGTGCTATGTGGATGATTTGGTGGTTAAATCCAAACAACGTTCTAATCACTTGGATGATTTGGAAGTAATATTCCACAAGCTTCGACAACATAATTTGAAGATGAACCCCTTAAAATGTGCTTTTGGGGTAACCTCAGGAAAATTCCTCAGCTTTGTTGTACGCCATCATGGTATTGAAGTCGATCCTGAGAAGACCAAATAAATCCTTGGTATGTCACCTCCTCAGAATTTGAAAGAATTAAGAGGACTTCAAGGACACTTAGCCTATTTTCTGCGTTTCATCGCCAATTTGGCAGGCAAAAGTTTACCCTTGACCAAATTAATGAAAAAAGGAGTCACTTACCAGTGAACTGAAGAATATCAAGAAGCATTTGATGTTCTCAAGAAATACCTCTTGAGTCCACCGGTACTCATGCCACCTGTTGAAGGAAGACCACTTTTCCTCTATGTGACAGATCTAGAGCGATCATTGGGTGGCAATCTTGCTCAAAAGAATGATGCTGGAAATGAAAATAGCCTCTACTATCTCAGTAGAACTATGCTTGAAGCAGAAACCCGGTATTCAAGTATTGAGAAGTGTTGCATGGCATTAATCTTTCCAGTTTAGAAACTGAGACACTACCTGCAACATCACTAGGCCCAATTGGTATCCCTCAATAATCCGCTCAAATTCATCCTTAGTCGTCCAATGCTTACAGGACATCTAGCAAGGTGGGCAGTTATTTTGCAGCAGTTTGACATTCAGTATGTGTCTCAAAAGGCGATAAAGGGCCAAGCTCTAGCTAATTTCCTGGCTGAACATCCTTCAGTGGAAGACACGTCTTCAGATATTGAACTCCCTGATGAGGAAGTTTTCTCTATTCAAGAGAATCCTCAAACATGGGAAATGTATTTTGATGGTGCTTCCAGAAGTCCAACAGAGAAGAAAATGGAAAATCCTAAATTCAACAAAGTTGGTTTAGGAATTATGCTCATTTCTCCAGATAAGGCAGTGTTACCTTATTCCTTTTTATTTTGGGAATGTGGTACCAATAATGAAGCTGAATACCAAGCTCTCATTACAGGCTTTTAGTTAGCGCTCCAAGCACAAGTGAATCACTTAAAGGTGAAAGGTGATTCAGACCTGGTAATCAAACAATTCAATGGGGATTATTCCATCATAAAAGAATTATTAATCCCTTTGTATGATTACGTCAGAGAGTTAATGGCGGAATTCCCTTCAGAACCGATATTTTCTTATGTCCCAAGATCACAAAATTCTCAAGATGATGCGCTAGCCAATATAGCCACAGATCTAGCAGATCCAAACCAGGACAAGACAACCATCAGTATTGCCCACCATCATGCAATTTCACCTTATGTTCAAGCTAGAACAGAGGAAATTAATGAAATTAGTCCCATTCCTGAACTATATGGTCATACTACAGGATGGATGTCACCTATCAAGGAATACCTTCAAAATGGAACACTTCCACCTGATAGAGCCGAGAAAGAACAAATCTGGTGACGTGTGGTCAATTTTAATCTTTATGATAGCCCAAACCACTTAGATAAAATTATCTACAGATGCATTGATGGTGAAGAGACAATGGCTTTCATAAAAGAAGTGCATGCAGGAGTCTGTGGTGACCACCAGTCTGGACATAGACTGTCTGATCAAATTCTAAGGCTTGGATACTTTTGGCCTTCAATGATACAAGATTGTGTTAATTTCATAAAGAAGTGTCATTCATGCCAAGTATATGCCAACTTCATTCATCAACCTCCAGAGTTTCTTCATACAGCTAAATACTCGTGGCCATTTTCCACATGGGGAATGGATGTGGTGGGACCTTACCCTTCACCTACGGCCAAGCAGTTTAAGTACATTCTTACTGCTACTGATTTCTTTTCCAAATGGGAAGAGGTAGTACCTCTCAAAGAAGTCAGTTCTAAATGCATTGTTAGCTTCATCAAGTCTAACATCATTACTAGATTTGGTGTCCCTCATACCATATTAACGGACAACGGCACCAACTTCTGTTCTTCTGAGGTGAAGAAATTGTATCAAGAATACAACATTAAATCCAACCATTCATCTCGGTATCATGCAGCGGCCAATGGCCAAATAGAAGACTTTAACAAGACTCTTTCAAATATACTGCAAAATATGGTGGATAAAGATAAGAGATCATGTCCTGATAAACTCTTTCATGCTTTATGGGCTTATCGAACTACCATCTGCAATGCAACGCGGTCAACTCCATATTCGTTGATATATGGAACGGAAGCAGTCTTTCCAATTGAAGTTCAATTTCCCTCACTCAGAGTAGCCATTTGTGATTAGTTATCTACAGATGAGAAATCCCAAAAGTGATTGAATGAATTGGAACAGTTAGATGAGAAAATATTGTGCACTTTGCACCACATGGAAATCTATCAGAATCGAATAGCACGAGCTTTTAACAAAAAAAGTTCGTCTTCGTTCATTCATTCAGGGAGAATTGGTATTGGTTCTCATAACACCAATGATACCAGGAAAGAAGCCTCCCAAGCTTGAACCAAAATGGGAAGGACCTTATTCAATACATAAGGTCTACTCCAATGGAGCTTATTCATTAATCTCAATGGATGGAGAACTCATCACGACTCCAACCAATGCCATATTTCTGAAGAAATATTTTGTATAAACACAAAATATGGTCCCCAGAACCAAGATTCTTACAATTGGTTCATAAAATTCGTCCAACATGATGTTAAACTGTAGGAAAGTCCCTTTTTCTTCCAACATGACGTTAAACTGTAGGAAAGTCCCTTTTTCGTCCAACATGACGTTAAACTGTAGGAAAGTCCCTTTTTCATCCAACATGACGTTAAACTATAGAAAAGAAGATGTCCCTACAACATGACACTAAACTGTGCGGCACCAGTTCGTCCTTGCTATATGACGTTAAACTATACAGCAATGGTCTTGTATGACCTTAAACTGCAACTTCATCCCACACGACATTAAACCGTGAAAAAGTTCCCTAAAAAAAAGTCTTGTATGACTTTAAACTACACCATGGTCTAGTATGACATTAAACTGCACCATC
Organism: Viscum album; assembly: GCA_963277665.1. Lineage (NCBI taxonomy): Eukaryota > Viridiplantae > Streptophyta > Magnoliopsida > Santalales > Viscaceae > Viscum > Viscum album. Next base: position 1,628,382,612 of record OY728157.1, on the reverse strand, counting down.
CATGGTCCATGCATATGACCCTAAACTATTTGAAAGTCCCTTACGTCCGGAAAGACGTTAAACTACATAAGCGCTTAAAAGTCTTGTATGAATTTAAACTACACCATGGTCCAGTATGACATTAAACTGCACCATCCATGGTCCATGCATATGACCCTAAACTATTTGAAAGTCCTCTACGTCTGGAAAGACGTTAAACTACAAAATCATCAAAGGTCTTGTATGGCCTTAAAACAACACCACCGTCCAGTAAGACATTAAACTACACCATCCACGGTCCATTTATATGACCTTAAACTATTCGCCCTTTTGTCCAACATGACACTAAACTATAGAAAAAATCCCCAATGCATCCAACATGACGTAAATGGCGTGTTATTTTGTCCTTACTACATGACATTAAACTGCGCAGTCCCCCTTTTTGTCCAACATGACGTTAAACTGTATTTTCCCCGTCGTCCTAACTACATGACGCTAAACTGTACAGAAAGTCATTGATATGTCCTACATGACATTAAACTGTATTTTGTCCCTGCTACATGACACTAAATTGTGTAGCACCAATAGTCCTAACTGCAAGACTTTAAACTGCATAGTCCCTTTATATGTCCTACATGACATTAAACTGTATTTTTTCCCTGCTACATGACACTAAACTGTGCAGCACCAATAGTCCTAACTGCAAGACTTTAAACTGCATAGTCCCTTTATATGTCCTACATGACATTAAACTGTATTTTTTCCCTGCTACATGACGCTAAACTGTGCAGAACCAATAGTCCTAACTGCAAGACTTTAAACTGCATAGTCCCTTTATATGTCCTACATGACATTAAACTGTATTTTGTCCCTGCTACATGACACTAAACTGTGCAGCACCAATAGTCCTAACTGCAAGACTTTAAACTGCATAGTCCCTTTATATGTCCTACATGACATTAAACTGTATTTTTTCCCTGCTACATGACACTAAACTGTGCAGCACCAATAGTCCTAACTGCAAGACTTTAAACTGCATAGTCCCTTTATATGTCCTACATGACATTAAACTATATTTTGTCCCTACTACAAGACACTAAACTGTGTAGCACCAATAGTCCTAACTGCAAGACTTTAAACTACATAGTCCCTTTATATGTCCTACATGACATTAAACTGTATTTTGTCCCTACTACATGACACTAAACTGTGCAGCACCAATAGTCCTAACTGCAAGACTTTAAACTGCATAGTCCCTTTATATGTCCTACATGACATTAAACTATGCATCGTTAAGGTTGTTGTTACCTCTTGTTTCTCACACCGAGTATGACTCACGTGAGCTTAGAGCAAACCTCAACCATAACACTCTCTTTGGGCCGCTAACCATGTGTAAGTCCCAACAACATTTTTATTAGATCGTTTTCCCCAAGAACAACTTGATCATTAATTTATTCTTTAATTGAACTACACAGACTTTGATCCTTGCCCTCCAGGCTGGGTATGTAGGCAACCTCCCAGGGTTCAAGCCCAAAAAAACAATCTCTTCACATCGGTTCACCACCATCTCATATGATGTTGATTCGTGAAACCGCCCCTAGAATCAATATCTTTACATTGATTCAATTTCATCCTTGTTATATGACATTAAACTATGCAACACTTTTGTCCGGTATGACAATAAACTACAATACTCTTTGATGTCCTCATTTGAGAGAGAACTATTATTGACATTGATTTTTCAATCATGTTTCATTTCAAAAGACTACGTGCATACATGGTAATGCCTAAACTTTTTATCTCAGGTTAAACCATCATTGCACTAAAGTCCCCTTTCACCCTTCACATGTACGAACCAAATTTGTACAAAGGGTAGTTCTAGAACTATGTGGGCTTGATTCCCATCCTTATGGGATACGTAGGAACGTTCGAGTATCCCTCGAATCCAGCCCTAAGTCTTTTGGGCCTAACCCCAAATTTCACTTTCAGTCCCTTGGCTGAAAAGTCCTCATGAAAACACACACTATGTATTCATTATTATGGTCCGAACTCTATGACCCTAAACTAAGATCTCTCATATTTTCGTCCTGCGCGATGTTAAACTGCATTTCAAGAACTACGTATGGCTTGATTCTCATTCTTATGAGATACGTAGTGAAGTCCAAAATTTAAATTCATGACCCAGCCACAACATGATTATGGTTATCATTGAACTATGTATCTCTATATACATTGGACGATACCCATATTTATGTGTTATAATCCTAAACCTTAAATATTTTCAGATCTTCATAACCCTTTTCATGACTTTTAGTCACAAAAATGTCAAACTTCTGAGAATTCTTTTGTCTGACTATGCAGTACATGCCCATAGGTGGCCTTGCATAAACAGTCCACATAACAGACTTGTTAGCCAAAAGATACTATTTTATTTAACTATGCAGCCAATGCCCTTAGGTGGCCCTGCATAATTCAACCCCCTAACGGGTTTGTTAAATGATGGTAACTTCATTCTTGGGAAGAATGCATCTTTTGTCCCTATTTGTCTTAAACGACGGTATGTAGGGATCTGCAAGAAAATAGCCATCCTTAACATATTTGTCCCATATCCTTTTTCATGATCTGAAAGTATTCAAGTCTATGGTTTATTCTTCTTCCCTACATTTGGGTCAGACCTTCGTAGGAGTGATATTCATCTAGTTCTTCGATAATCTTGTCTGGAAATATCTTCTCCATATTCAAGTACCTCTTTCCATACAGCAAACTCTATAATTTGGAAGATTTGAATCTCCATAAACTTTCACTGGCTTTTAGCACTAGGAAAGTAAATTTTTGAGAGTTCTTTTTGCCTGACTATGCAGCACGTGCCCATAGGCAGCCTTGCATAAATAGTCTACATAACAGACTTGTCAGCCAAAAAAATGCTATTTATTTGACCATGCAGCCAATGCCCTTAGGTGGCCCTACATAATTCAACCCCCTAACGGGTTTTGTTAAATAATAGTAACTTCATTCTTGGAAACTACTTCTTCTGATGCCTTTTAGCTCTTTTTCATATCATTTCTCAGATTCAAATATTCTTAAGCCATAGTTTACATTTTTTCTCCCTCATACTTGAGTATGGTAATATGTTTTCAGATAAATTGTCAAGGAATTGAATCAATTTTAATCCATTATGGTCAAAGCTATTTCGACCTTAAACATTATCCCCTTTATGTCTGGCATGCATGACTTTAAACTGTCCACAAAAGACAAAGGAACTCTGAATAAAAGTCAAGTTTCAGCTCACTAAATATACATTTTTGTATGATTTAGGTAATATTGAGCAATTAAAAGGTTCAAAGTTTGTAGGGTTATTTGTAATAATCCTAGTAAAAATCAAACTATGCTTACTAAGCCCATTGGTTTAAGTAAATTTGAAGCAGGTAGTGAGAGAATGCAGGTACAAATAAGTGAAAGTGAAAGTGTTTTTCATTGATGCACAAGAGTTAGAAGGACATCCACAGACTGGAGTCTCTTCTCTTTTTCAAGAATTACAAGAGGCTTTCAACATAACACTTCATTTGATTTACGGCATCCCGAGCTTCATCAGCAACCACCTGGAATTCATTCATTCAACTGGATACAATAAGAGATGCAGTGATACTAGCTCTTCTCGGAACAATTGTAAAAGGATGTTCTTGAGTGCGGTTTGAGAAAATTTTCTGCTGATCAAACAGTGACTCTGTTTCTGTCCAAGAGACTTGGAAGATGGATACATGGATTTGAGAATGGAGCATTGGAAGTAAAGAGCCATTTGGAGAGAGTACTCTTTTCAGATATTGCTCTAATGCCATGTTTGTCTTCTCTCCACCAACCGGTAGTGGAAAACATTTTAGCCCATGGGTTTGCCATTTTCATATCTGCAAGGAAATGACATAGAGGAAAAACTTGAAAGTTCACACCATTGTTGTTGCTCTTAATGCACAGCATAACCGAAATAGAGGAGTAGCAGTGCAGCTGCATCTCATGTGTATAATTGTTTTCATTTGGAACATTGACTCCTTGCAGATGACCATGACCACATAGAGTCAGATGGATGCTCTGTGGAAAATTAGGATGATATTTCTTCAAGTACTTAGCCAAATCTGGGAGAGTGTTGTTGCAGATATCATAGTAATCATGGACAATGATGTTCATCATGTCATCAATCCGCTTGCTAGCCAGTTCGTCAGCCGTTCCAATTCCCTTGGGAACCACTGAATCTGCACAAAAAATGAATAAACTAACTCTTAAATGGGTTTATTTTCATAAAATTTGTGAAGAAATTTTGAAAAAAATGGCTAAGTTATTAAGGCGTGCAAGTCTAAACATGGCGCGCAAGTATTCGTGTGCCGCGCTAGTTTTTGACGCGCAAGTGTAAACCGCGCAAGTACAAATACCTTTACAATAGCGTGACATCAAGGAAAACATTGGAAAACAGAGCAACTTGCGCGGCTAAGATAACCTGCGCGACGAGAGCTCGAGAAGTTTGAAGTCCAGGAATCCAGATGCTTTGTACGGAGGTGAGGCCATGTATTTATAGGCCAGGAGGCCTATCTGCGCGCCGTATACAGTGCGCTCAAAGCCTGCGCGACGCAAACTTACGCGCCGCCCTCTGTGCCCTGAAGACTTGCACGCCCCCTTTTCCTTTGAATGTATTCGATTTCCTCAGAGTCAAATCCTCTATTTCTCTCCGGATCCAACTCTGAGGGGGGACTTTTGTTGACGCTCCTTTCGTCACAGAATCTAAAGATCGGAAAAGGGGAATATATGAGAACAAAGTGATTCAACCTTTGAATAAAACATCAAAAATTGACAAAGGGATGAACATGAATATTTTCTCCCATATGCCGCACAAGTTTCCCCATGGTCGCGCAAGAGTACTTGCACGACTCACTTGGCGCGCAAGTGACTTGCGTGACCTAAGTGATAACCGCCCTGTAACTGATCGGGGTCTTCTTCTGCCTATAAATAGACCCTGTGGGCCCCCCATTCAGGAGGATCTTTTTCCAGAAACTCAGATTGAAGCTCCCGACGCCCAAGTCTCTTCTCAAAACCTCCGGAACACTTCTAAGGTAATTTCTTACCTAGAACGGAAGATCTAAAGAGAGGGAGTAAGGCCTAAGTGTTGAAATGCATCAACACTTGCGCGCCTGAGTGGCCAGCCCTTAAGGGAAGTGGCCACACTTGCGCGCCGCCTTTACTCCTTTGATAGAACTTGCGCGTCCCTTTACTGGGATAACCTCAAGAGGATTCTAAAGGCTTTAAGAAAGAGTCGCTCAAGTATTTTAATGCTGGTTGAAAATCGCGCAAGTACCCCACATGTCACGCAGGTATACCTGCGCGACCAATACTTGCGCGCCCACGTAAGACTTGCGCGCCTTTCAAGATTTGCACGCCCCTGCCTTTTTTGGGTACCCATATTGTCCATTTTACCCCTCTTAATCCATTTCACCTTTCTTATTCAAGATTCAGTCTTCAAGATACTCTTCAAAGCCATTTTTGGCATGATTTCTTGATTTGACTTCCTTATTTGAAAGGAATTCTGTGGAATATCTCTCAAAACATAGTGATTTATACATCTTTATGTCACCAAAGATTGATAGTTCATTCATTCAACCTCATCCTTTAAGATGAGAGAATCCTTAACCTGGGTCTCCTTTTCAGGAATAATCCCCAGTTATAAGTCCTTTAATCTGGGCATCTTTCTTAGGAGTAAGCCCCAAATTCTTAAAGTTCCCAAACCTGGGCATCCTCCTCAAGAGTAAGCCCCAAACCTTAATTCCTTAACTTGGGCCTCCTTTTCAGGAGTAAGTCCCAATCATAATCCTTTAACCTGGTCTTCCTTGTTAGGAATAAGCCCCAGTCATAAATCCTCTAAACTTGGGCTTCCTTTTCACGAGTAATCCCCAAGTCCCCTAACCTGGGTCTCCTTTTCAGGAATAAGACCCAGTCATAATCATGGGCTTCTTTTTCAGGAGTAAGCCCCAAGTCCCCTAACCTGGGCCTCCTTTTCAGGAATAAGTCCCAATCATAAATTTTGGGCTTCCTTTTCAGGAGTAAGCCCCAAGTCCCTTAATTTCTCTAACCAGTCCTAAATTACGTTTGATATGGGATTCCTTCTCAGGAGTAAAAACCCAATTATCAATCCTCTCCTAATTTGGGTTTCCTTTTCAGGAATAAGTCCCAAGTTAGAGTATTCATAATCTCCGTGAAGCACATATACCTTTATGGACCCTGTTCCTGGATTTTCTCCCTAAAGTAAATCATAACCTTCATTTATCTGGGAATTCATACATACATAAGCCCCAAATCATTTCTTATGATTACATCTTTCATGGCCCAATTGTCTATCTTATTACCAATACCTCTTGTTTCTCGCACCGAGCATGACTCACGTGAGCTTAGAGGGTAAAAGTAATTATGACATCCTTCTTTGAGCCATTAATCATAAATATCATACTCTATTTCTCGAACTACGTGGGTTCTGATTCCTTTCCCAAAACAAAGGATATGTAGGTAGCCCATCTGCGGGTTCAATCCCAACTTTGAAATAATCCATGTCCTTCTGAATGACGATAAACTTTAAGTGCCCCACTGAGTGTCTTTAAAACCAGCCTCGTCATCATAATGATCAAGAGACTTTTATAAATGTTTTGAAGGATACCATTGACGAAGAATCTCTAAATAGATATAGATGATTCTCTATTGATGAAGAACCTCGAATACATATAAAAGATTCTCTAAATTTCTTACATATTTAATCATTGATTGTTAAAACTAAAGGAAATCTCATTTTATACTTGGTAATGTAATAAGGATTCACGAACACAACTTAAATCTATAAAGAGAGTCCCGGAGTAGACAATAATTCCCCTCAAAAAGGTATGATGAGTCCGACCTCCCATCCTCTCGACCAATGAAAATTCATAAGCCTCATTAGTCCACAAACTAATGAGCGCCTACCTTTGGAAAGTAGGTCCAAATGGATGTGGAATCATTGGATGTTTCTGGTTCTACGAACAAACCCGATAGAAACCGATCGGAACGTTTGAATCTCCCATCCAGGAGGTCATCCCCGAATTCCAAGGGAAACACTCTCCTTCGGAGTTAGGTCATGGGTCCTCTAGAATCATAGTGGAACCCTCCTACTAGGTAGGGCATGGGTCCTCTATCAACTATTAGAGTGTAACCTTCTTATTGCAACATGGTATGAGTCCTCTATCTATCCACTGATTGGATCCCTCCTCTTGTATCAGGGCATGGGTCCTCTACCTAGATATTTTTTCCCCTCAACTGTGTGGAATAATGATGAGGTGTGGATTGGATTGGATGTTTTTTGTTAGTAAAATGTGTGAGATGTTGGGAATCATTATTAGACTTTTGGAACTAATGGCGAATCTTTTTCCTAGGATGGGTTGTGAGTTAGAGATCCCCTTACTCTCTCATTTGGGATTATTTTTATTGGGAATATATATATATATATATATTCTTATCCATGTTTATTTATTTGGTTACTCTCTTTCCATGCATTGCGAAGACACGCGGGGTATGCCACGTAATTTATGTGTGTATCTTCTCATGTTTGGATGAGGTTACTATTCTACTATGGGTGGAAAAGACTCAACTTGTATTCCACCTATACACCATGTTGGGACCCTTGTGTTTGGAAAAAGTTTCTTTCTATTTATTTTAGTTGATCTTCATCCCATTTACTATATACTATTTTTATATTCCTATTGTGTCTCTTACTTTTCCCCCTTTCAGCTTTTGAGATGTCCTACTGGGTATGTATATACTCACCCCGACATGGGATTTTCCTACACGTTTCATGTCTTATAAAGAAAATGGATAGGTAGGTGGTGACTATAGAGGATCTTAGGGATAATTTTTTCTTTGGTCCATGTATGGTGGTTGTATCTTGGAGATTAGGATTTGGGATCTCTCAGTAGTTTACTTTCCAATTTTTTGAGGTTGGGACATATTTCCGATTGGGTGTGTATTTTTAAACATTATTTTTTTCATTTTCCCTTTCATACTCTTGTACACCCTAGAGGTTTCACATGCTTAGTTTAAATTCTAGCTATTGTATATTTTTATTATTATTCCTTATAAATTTTTCTCCAAGATGGTTAGGAGTGTACATATGGTTATATAAGGAAAAGGAATCCCCATGTTAGATATGCCTTCAGGAACTTTTCATTATCCCTTGGACGATGAAGGTAGGACTGGGGTAGTTTTTGGTTGAGACCAAGTTAGGGTTAGGTTGTGATAGATTGGTATCATATTCTGTTCAATCATTGGGAAGATGTTTGGAGTAGTCCCCTTAAGAGGATTTGGTTGGGATTAGGTAAAGGGTGTCAAAGTTTCTTGAGTGTGGATCTCATGCTAGGGAATCTAGTGATGGTATGGGTGGCTGATGTATTCATTCACCATGGCCTTGAATACCTTATTATCGACTCTACATATCATGACATTGGTTTTAGGGATAAATGGTACATGCATCATATAGGATTGAGACTTTGGTTGTCCCTCTTGATTTAGCTCCCCATTTTATATATATATATATATATATGGTCATCTGAATTTGGTACTTCTTGATAACTTTAAAGATGCATATGTGATGATATTCATCCATGATACTAGTTATGAAATGTGACAACGATCCGATGAGTGATGAGGCCTCAATTTGGGGTCCATCCCAGGAGATCCTTCCTTTAGGTGGATAGGTAGCATCACCCCCACTTTTTGAGTAGAAAATTATACCATCTGAGTAGGTTGATGATGTGTGCAGGCATAGCACACTCTACGATTTTCAGTGCTAGAGGCCACTGGGGTTCTGTGGTGATCCAGATACCTAGGTAGTGGAAGCTTTTCTAAAGTCGGTGGTCCATATTTTTAGGATCATACAAACACTAATGGATTAGGTGGTTTTGTTGATAGATAGCATTTTCCACAAAGAATCTAGGCATTGGTGGAGTCTTGTTACCTAGATACATGATAAGTCAACACTCTTGTTGCCCAATTTTCTAGCAGTTGTTCCATGAGGGGTACTACCCCTCCTACCTATGCTCATTTCAGATTCAAGATCTTATGAAGATACAACAGGGAGGGATGATGATGAAAAATTAATTTGTGAGGTTCATATACCTTACACGATACTCCCTTGACATTATCTGAGATGGATACTTTCGAGTATAAAAGTTTGAGCAGGTACTATGCCCAGAGATTTGTGACAATGTGGTAACCTTATCAATTCCAACCTATGTTGGGGTTTTGGATTGGGTAATAGTAAAAGATATCTTTCTATTATAGAAAAAATTGACATCTATAGCTATAATTAGGAATCATAGATCTGAGTTGTCTACAGAAACTAATAGGTGTCATTCGGAGGGATCTCAGCGTAGGAGATCCTATCGTGATCAGACTCAAATGTGCAGTCACGTAGCATAGGGACATTTCAGATTACTAGGGTATCTCAGAGATGTGAGGTGATTTTATTATGATGTTGTATGTCACATAATACATGAATTCTTGACCATATTCACTAAGGATCATAGGTAGGTAGCTGACAGACTAGCACGGCAAAGGTAGCACCGTGATTAGGGATCTCCCATGAGAGGGAAGGGAGTCCCTTAGGGAGGAAAAACTGGTATAGGATCAAGAGTAGATATGGGTGGTGGACAATGTTATTATATCCTTCCACCACCACCACCATAAATCCTGCATCAAGCTCCAGGAGCTGGCAGTCAGGGTCGTGGACAGCTACAGGCTTTGGAGGCTTATGACCCCACAGTACATGAGATGATTAGAGGTATGATCTGTGTGTTTTATACTCTTATTTTAGTATTAGTAGATATAGTTATTAGTCATTACTTCATCTTTATAATATTGGTGTGAGATCTAGATCTCCCATTTGAGGTGTTATATTAGAAAAATTTTCTTGAGGTTCTTACATGGAACGCTTCTTTTGTATCTTTTTTCTACCAGTAGTGCAGGCTATCTCTTGGTAAAGAGTGGTTCAAGTGGGAACTTCTAGTCATCATGATGAAACCCTATGATTTAATCTTGGGAATGGATTGTTTTTACATGGTCTGAGCCCATATTTACTATTACCACATATGAGTTATATGCCTTCATAATGATGTGATGATATTCTCTTTTTCAGGTGAGAGATATCTCATGGTGGGACAAGTGGGTTCTGCGAGCATGAGGTTGCATCCCATCACCCATTAGTTGGATAGTATATCCCTTGGTGCAATAGGATCTTCAGATATATGGATTACTTCATTCATGGAATATTATATGTATGTCTTCCCCAATGAATTTTTTGGACTACCTCTAAGGTGGGAGATAGAGTTTTGTATCGACTTTCATCTTGATACTGCTCTGATATCTTATGTGGCATATAGGATGTCCCCTACCAAGCTACGGGAGATATAGTTGTAGTTGTAGGTCCTTTGAGAGAAGTGATTTACCATGCCCAGTGTGTCCCCCTAGGCAGCTCCAATGTTTTTTGTGAAAAAGGAAAGTGGGGGCTTATGTCTTTGCATAGATTATCATCACCTGAATCAGGCCATGATAAAGAAAAATACCCCTTTACGAGGATTGACGACCTCTTTTACCAGTTATGAGGTGTGAGATGGTTCTAGAAGATTGATATTAGGTCTGGCTACCACCATTTGAGGGTTATCAAGGTTGATATTCCAAAATTGGCATTCTGATGTCACTATGGTCATTATGAGTTCCTGGTGATGCCATTTGGTGTAACGAATGACCCCACTATGTTTATGGATTTGATGAAACAGGTTTTCCATCCATACTTGGACTAGTTTGTGGTTGTCTTCATTGATGATATGATCATAATAGGAGGATCATGCGGAGTTCATTATAATGGTCTTATATTTTCTTCTAGAGCACCATATTTATGGTAAGATTTCAAAATGATAGTTCTATATTCTCAAGGTTTACTTTCTGGGGCATGTCATTTATTATAATGGTTTATCCATGATACCAATGAAGATTTATGTAGTTATTTATTAGGATCCACCCAAGATAATTTCATAGGTTTAGAGTTTTCTTGGCTTGGTAGGGTACTACAGGAGGTTTGTGGTAGACTTCTCTAAGATTTCATCTTCTTTAACTTCCCTGATGTGGAAGGGGAAATCATTTACCTGGAATGAGAATTTATAGAGTTAATTCAATTAATTGAGGATGAGTCTTAAAATTTATATGGTATTGAGACTATGAGAGGAGGGTGTGGAGTATGTAGTGTATTGTGATTCCTTAGGAGCTAGGATCGATTGCGTGTTGATGTAGCGGTAGTTAGTTATTTCATATGGGTTGAGGAAGTTGAGACCCCATGAGAAAAACTATGTGACTCACAACCTAGATATGGAAATGTTAGTCTTTTCTAAGAGGATTTAGAGACACTATCTTCTTGATGATTTCTTTGTGGTATACTCATACCATCAGAGTATCAGGTACATCTTCACACAGAGAGACTTGAACTTCAGACAGTGACACTGGTTGGAGTTCCTGAGGGACTATGACTTTGAGATAGTCTATACTTTAGGGAAGGGAAACATGTTATAAAATTACCTTAATAAGAAGTCTTAATATCATTTATTTCTTGAGGATTTTGATCAGTTGGATTCCTTGTAGCTGACCCTGGTAGAGTATGAGGGTACAATTTTTCTCTAGTCAATGGTGTTGACTCCTCCTATTCTCAATTGTTTAAGAGATTTCCATCTAGGATACATCAACTGTGGTGTATTGTGAGACTAAATATAGATGGTGGTTTCACTAGATGGATACTTTGAATGAGGGAATCACATCATCCTTTTCTAGGGATGGATGGTGGTCATAGTCATGATGTGGGAGGAGGTGACACTAGAGTTTTACACTTCTCCTCTGGTTGTACATCCTGCTGCGGGGAAGATGTATAGAGACCTTTAATGGTAGTTTTTGTGGTCCATCATGAGATAGATCATGGCTAAGTTCATCTCTCAGTGCCTCATCAGTCAATAGGTGAAGGCTGGGGACCAGGTTCTGATAGGTTTTTTGTATCCTTTTGAGATATCAGAGTGGAAATAGGATGGAATATCTATGGACATCGTGATAGGGCTTATGTGGACAGTGAAGGGACATGACACCATCTGGGTTATAGTTTACTGACTCGTGAAGTCATCACACTTACTTACTATCATGGAGTAGTGTTCAGTGGAGATTTTGGGGTAGATGTACGTATGGGAGATTATTCACCTCCATGGGGTTCCCCTGATGATTGCCTCCGATTGTGACACCCATTTCACATCATGTTTGTAGAGAGGTCTATAGGAGGAATTTGGGACTTGAATGAGGATGATTACATCCTTCCACCCCCATACCAATAGGAAGAACGAGAACACTATCTAGGTGATGGAGAATATGTTGACGGATTGCATGTTAGACTTTGACTGAAGATGGAAGGATCACTTGCCCTTGGTAAAGTTTTTGTATATTAATATCTACCACTCTACTATCAGAATAGAACCTTTTGAGTCCATATACAGAAGACCCTTTAGTTCACCCTAGTACTAGATAGATATTGGTGAGACATCTCTTGTGGGTCCAGATTTGGGGCAGGTGAGGAGAGAGAAGGTCCTGGTCATCTGTGAGAGGATGAGGACAGTCCAATGTAGGAAGAAATATTATGTATATCGACGTCATGGGACCTTGGAGTTAGATTATAGAGACTATGTTTTCTTGAAATTATCCACATAATGAGGATTTAATAGGTTCTATTGGGGAGTCAAGCTATCCACTAGGTTTATCAGGCTATCTAAGATCATACAGAGGGTTGGAAAGGTTGCTTACCACCTCTCCCTACCCCCATAGCTAGAGTGGGTGCACGATGTCTTCCACATGTCATCGATAAGGATATACGTGCGTGGCCTCATGAATGTCATCAATTGGGGTGATTTGGACATCAAGGATGGATCCACTTTTTTAGATCACCTAGTGGTGATCAAGGATTAATAGGAGAGGACCCTACGTGGATGGACTATCCCCTTGGTTCATGTGTTGTGGAAGCATGGGAATGTGCATGAGAGATCGTTGGAGCAGGAGAGCTAGATGTGGGATTAGTATCCTGAGTTGTTTGTTTAGTTTTGCTTTTATTGGATGATAATATTGAATGAAGGAATGATTTAGAGACCTGGTTTTTTCATTATAAGACTTTGAAATATTTCTATATATATTTCTAGAGTCAAGTTCTAATACGGAGTGCAATTCCTTCGAACAATGTGCCCGAAATTAATTTTTATAAAAATATTAAATATATTTTATACTGTACACAAGAATTTCCTTAAATAAAATGAGATAAATATTAAACAGAATATTAGATTAGAAATATGAGACCACGGTTGAGTCCAAAATGTGATTTTTACCCTAAGCACGACCTAAAATAGGTCGGCATAGGGCATTCAGATAAATAATTCATTGGAATTATGTTCATTGGATTAATTAGTTAATTAATTCATTGGAACTAAACTATTTTTCCTAAAAATATGTCCCTATGTAAATTTCTCCAGTTTTATCCACTTTCTCCTATGGTAAATTGAGAGCATTCTTCCTCATTTTGTTGGTGAATCACATTCGATGGTGATGAATCTATGGATCAAATAATATCGAAGTACAGTAAATGAAATTAATTCTCCCATTTGTTGGTGATCATGTTCTCCAATAAAGAATGATCCCATCTCCATGTAGGATTTTTTAAATTGTGGATTACACCCTTTTTTATTAAATCGATTGATCAGGATCATCCCTTTTATGATTAGTTCCAAATGTTGAACCAAGAATGCGCACATGTATTGAATTAAATTGATTATTCAATTTTTATCTAACCTCAGATATCTCCATTATTGATCTTTGGTCAAGAATGATTGGAAAATAATGTTTAAACCCTTTTTATCATGCTTTTCTCCCTTATTTTTTGTGCTCTTTACTGATTGGACCCCAGGTCCTAGTTCGAGTTTGTCGGGAGGTACTAAGCCTGATTGGACCACCAGAATCATGATAAATTCATGTGTAAGGGATAGACCAAAAAACCAATAATTATTTCAGATAGATTTCAGGTTGTGGGTGATCATTTTGATGATCGGAAACCAAATCCTCAATGATGGGAGAACCTGAGGTGTACACAGCGTGAGTGGTGAATACAAAGCTATAGGATTTGGTTTCCCAGCCATTGGATGGACATAATCCACTGAACAAAGATAGATCCACTGTGTTATGGGAAGAAATGAGGTCATATCTAAAGGTTGTAACATGGGATCTAGCGATCGGAGAGAAGATATGAAGTTCTGTGAAAAACTATACTACACGCCATGTAGTTCAATGAACACATGGCATGTAGCCCCTATGTTGTGGTGGATCGGGTTTTGGAAAATCATAAGGATGTAATGGTTTTTATCCCTCCTACACATCATGTACCCCTTTCCTAAGTGGACGAGCCGTGTGCTGGAGCACATGGGAAGGACCCCGTGTGAAAAGACATAGCTAGGCACACGGTCGTGTACCAAAGTACATGGACACAATTAAGGTTCATGGGTAGGGACCCTGAGTATAAGGACATTCCATGTAGAGGCCTTACACGTTGTGTAGTACTACACAGTCAGTGATCCATGTACCTATAGGTACATGACCATGTGATGTAATGGGAACACCTGCTATGTGGGTCCCCTCACCCAACAATTATCCCTTGGTTCCTTTTGAGTAAAATTCAAACTCTTTTATCTCCTTCATTTGGACTTAGATTTTAACCCATGAGTAACATATATTGGGTGTTTCTATTTGAAGAACACGACGGTTCCCATCGTTGTGTATTTTGAGATACCATGTGATATGTTCTATAATTGGTGCTTATTTAATTAATGCTTGATGATGGAATTGATCATGCAGGATGAAAAAAGTATTTTGGAGTGGAAACCTCTTACTAGGAAAGAACATGGGTCCTCCATGTTTCAGAGTGGAACCCTCCAGTTGGATTGGTCATGGGTCCTCTATCAACCATCAGAGTAGAACCCTTCTACAGAGTCAGGGTATGGGTCCTCTAGTACCACAGAGTGGAACCCTCTTATTGGCACAGGTAATGGGTCCTCTATATATCAATTAATAGAGTGTAACCCTCTTTTGAGATAGTTTATGGTTCCTTCATGATTTTGAGTGTAACCCTCCAGTCGAGCTGGGCATGGGTCATCTATCAGCTATCAGAGTGGAACCCTCCTTCGGAGTTAGGGTATGGGTCCTCAATCATCAGAGTGGAAACGTCCTATTGGGCAGTGCATGGGTCCTCTATCTACTATTAGAGTGGAACCCTCCTATTGGACTAGGGTATGGGTCTTTTATATATCCACTAAGTGGAACCCTACTGTTGTACCATGGCATGGGTCCTCTACCTAGATATTGATTCCCCTTGATTGTGTGGCACAATGACAAGGTGTAGCTTGGATTAGATGTTTTCTACTAGGTAGACGCATGAGATGTTGGGAATCTTTTTTGGAATTTTGTAACTGATGAAGACCCTTTTTCATGGGATATGATGTGAGATGGATAAAATCTTACTTCCTTATTTGGGATTCTTTTTATTGATCATATATATATACATATATACCCATGTTTTTGGATTCGATTACTCTCCTTCCTTGGGTTTCTAAGACCCATGGGGTATTCCATGTGATTTATATGTTTATCTTGTCATAGTTGTATGAGGTTACTCTCTTTTTATGGGTGGAAAATTCTCAATGTGTAGTGCACCTACACACCATGTTGAGCCACTTGTGTTTGGACGAGTTTGTTTTCTCTTAACTTGGGTTGAGTTGCATCCCATTTACTATCTAATATCTTTATATTCCTATTTTTTCTCTAACTGCTCCCTCTTTTAGCTTTTGGGGAATCCTAATAGGTATGTATATACTCACCCATGCATGGGATTTTCTTGCACATGTCATGTCTTATATAGATAATGGATAGGTTGGTGGTGACTATAGAGGAACTTTGGGATACTTGGTGCTTTGTTCCACATATAGTGGTCATATCTTGGAGATCAAGAGTTAGTATCTCTTAGTAGTTTAATTTCTAGTTTTGTTATTTTGAGACATATTTCTAGTTGGGTGTGTATTTTTTCCCTTTAATTTTAGTTTTCACTATCATACTCATGTACACCCTAGAGGTTTCACATGCTTGGTTTACATTCTACCTATTGTGTCTTTTTATTATTATTTCTTATCACTTCTGCTTTGAGATTCTCGGGTTTGTGAGTACAAATACATTAGGAAAAGGCCTCATCATATTAGATATGCCTTTCGGTTCTTGTTTCCAACCCCTGGCCTATAGAGGTGGGCTTGGGGAAGTTGCAGTTCAATCCCCAGTTAGGGTCGGGTCGTGATAATACTTTTTTCCCCCTTCTTTAAACTGATTGCATTTTTCAAATTCTTTAGTGACATTCATTAATTTTCTCAAGATTTATGAGCTAGATAACACCTTTGGTGGATTTATTAATTCAATATCTTCATTTAATTTTTTATTATTAAATATGATTTTGTGAGAAGAATCAATAAATTGATGATAACACATAAAAACCATTTTCTACTATAAGGTAATCATTGAGCATGAAAATCAAAATTGAAAATTAGACAATCCAAAAAAGTATGAGTGTTACAAATGGATAAGTTTCCTAGTCTAGGAAATTCACTAATTGTCCACATTAAATCATTATAATTTTGAATAGTTTTCTTATTGAAGAATTATATGTTTCCATGCCATCATCTCATAATTATCTCAATTCTTTAATTAGAGGTTGAAGGTATACATCATTGTCATTTCCAAGAATTTTTTTATGAATAATCATCAAAATAATGAAATAATTCTTCTTTATTCATATCCATGAAGGTAAATTATAGGGGATCAAAACAACTATACAAATTATATAATTAGTACTTAAAGTACCAAAATGGTTAAAACACTCATAATCCAATCCCAAACATATATCCCAAGGATTCAAAGAAAAATATGGATATAATGAATCAAACATCTTCCATGATGTTGAATCTTTTGGATGTCTCATCAATCCATCATTATTATCCTAAGCATGCCACTTCATGTCATATGTAGTCTTGAATGACATGGATAATATTTTCAAGTGTGATTTTAGAGGAAAGTAATGCAATACCTTTGTTGGAGTTTTCTTCTAATATTTTATACTGGGTTTCATTGATTTATACTCTCATTTTTGTTCATTGAATTCCATATTCTTGTATGAAATCTTATGCATTATTCTTTATTGGACTCTTCTCCCCAATAAATCATGAAATAATTAGGGCATGCATGTGTGTTTTTTAAATCAAGTCCAAGTTTTTTGATGACTTTTTTCATCTCATATAATGATTCATGGATCTTATCTTCACTAAATGAATCACAAAGCAACTATAAAACCATGGAAATTTCTTTATCAATAATTCCACAAAGACACTTGATATGATAAAACTTAAGTATAAAATAAAACTTTGAATACATGGGACACCCATAATATAGTTCTTTTCTTCCATCTTCAACTAATCCATAAAACTCATTTTTTTATCACTGGAGTTATGATAAATATTAACCTACTCAAGATCAATTGGAGGTTATATTGATCTATTAAAATATTGGGCATTGTATCCTGTAAATCCAAATATTTCATTTATCAAATTTTGAAATTAATTATCCTATGGAGGGTCACTTTGTGTTTTGTTAATAGAATTTATTTTGTTTTTACTTTCAATAACATTATATTCACCATTTTAAACCTAATATACATATCGAACATGAAACTATTTCAATATAAAATGCTCATATACTTCATATCTATTCAACCATTACTTGAATTTATAATTAGGACACGAAAATTTTATTTAATCATCCACTAATTGATTTGAAATTTCATAATCTTAAAATTATTCCAAACCCTTGGAATACCGAGGTGTGTTTTGAGGTAAATTAATCCAAATTTTATCCATAGGTATTGGATTGTCACTCTTCTCCCTGTACATTCAGATATAAATATATAAATGTTTAATCAAACAAGTACAATAAAAATTAAATATCTCCCAACTTCATCATTCACTAGGGCAGGGTCTTGATTTGAAATAACACAAATTCAATATAAAAATTATTCAATCCAACATTAAAAACATAAATAGCATAAATGAATAAATATTACCCCTCACAATAATATAATCGGATGTCATGGAATAAGCTCACTTAGTTGAGGACAGAGGTTACTATGGTGTTAAGAATATTATTATCAGTCCACAATCACTACTGGAATAAGAAATATTTTTGATAGTTCATTTGTGATAGGAACCCATATCAAATGACACGTAGCTAAAAACCGCATCACAAAAAAAATTAAGGTCCGTCACAAAAAAATACAATGGGGGATCACCCTTTTCAAAAAGATTGTACCATTTTTATAAAAGTAATTATTATTTATAGGATTTATCACCCATAAAAAATAAGTTTTTGTGATTGGAGATCAATCCAATCTAAAATAATAATAAAAATACAAAAATAAATGAAAAATAAAAAACATCACAATAATATAAAAAATAATTATATAAAATTATAAATATATAAATTAATAATAATGTTCTAAAAAATATGTTCATTCAAATGTTTATCATATTAAATGTGTCAAAAAAATACATAAATCACCGAAGGAGGGGGTTATCTGAAGGAGGTGGTATAGAGAACTTCATCCCTATAGACTATAGAAAACGTCACACATATTCCATCATATGATGCTCAAGCACTCGATGTTTCTCCTCCTAATGTTATGCATTTCATCGAAGAAACTCTTATCGATCTCTATATGGTGTATTTATAACCTCATCCTAAGCTCACAGATTCTCCTTATACTCTACAGCTGATGATGAAGACTCTCTATGAGCTCACCTAAAACTGGATGACGACAATGCAGTGGTACCATAATAATTGTCATGCATCAATCAAGAACCAATACCAACAACTTAGCATTTATTGAAATCATAATGAATTGCCTATATCCACTTTATGTCATCAAATCCTACTACATTGGTCACATGACTCTCAATCTCAGCCTGAATCTCATCATGTGTGCGAGAATTAATGGCCTCATATGACCCCTTAAAATGTAATTTGAAATTAAAATAGTTAAGATATTATTTTTAGTTAATTTAAAAACTAAAAAATATATACTAACTGCAATCTAATGTTGTCAACCATGAGTAATATCTCAGGTGATGGGATCAGTGTACATCCTCTTATAAACATCAAACTCCATAATATCGAGATGCTCAACTACTTATATGAATAATAAAATAAATAGTTTACATTTACAATTATATAAATTTTTAAATAAAAGTACTTCCTAGATGTCATCGATAAGTACTGAAGGTACGACTACCAACTCTATGTGTGACCTCCTGTCTCCCCCAGTTCTTCCAACCTAATTATGATCTCCTCTAAAAACTATCTTCTATCCAGTATGAAAAAAAATTCATCCCAAACCTTATAGGGGATGTAATCGGGTTGATGGATGTAGCAAGATTGATCAAATACGGTGACCCCAGATTTATTTATGGATCTCTTCCTTATATTGTTCACAAACTGACAATAATTCTCACGCATGAAGACCTCCCATATAGTGGTCCTCATGATATCATCGATGGGATACCATAAACCCTAAAATAGTTAACAATAGGAAGTTAATAATTAAATAAATTTCAAAAAAACTATTATATATCTATGGATCATCCAATGATTAAACATGAGGTGTCGAGCATCAATGGGAATATGATCCCACGTCATCCATGCATTGGAAAAATAATTTTTTGGAATAACACTCCCCTATCCAATAGCTATATGTGAAAAGTTATGGGAAAATAGAAAAAATAAGAAAACAATTAATGATTAAATAAATTAATGAAAGTTAATGATAATGAAAATTAACTAAATTACACAATTGAATATACCTTCATATGCATTGATCAAAATCAAGATGTGGACATCACTCGAGAATATGGTTGATAATCATCAATCTCGTAAGACCACGACCCCTCTGAGTCGACGCACCACCTGAAACCTAAGGGTCGGATAACGAACCATCAGAATCATCACCAAGAAGTATATCCCCCTTGGGAAAATGGAACATCTCATCATGAGTCTCATCATCCATTTGAAACATGAAAATAATTTTGTCAGAAAATGATTGAATACAAGTATTATATATTTATTTACTATGACTATAAACAACATGTAATTGTGTCATTCTTCATATTAATCCTCATATTCAAATACTGTAGTGTCAATATATTCATCTTCCTCCTAAATATCATCAATTTCCATAAGATTTTTAGCTTCATCATCTCCTAATAATTCAAATTCATTTGTTACGTCATCAATATCATTGTCACCATCGACTCGTAACTATGGGGTTTCATCATAAATATTCATTTATATTCATTGAAAATATGTATTGGGAGTTGTGTTTTGAAAATTTTAAATTTCTTGAACTTTTATAGAACCACATTCACTTTGAATAAACTGATTTTCACAAGATTTCATTTTTATAATTCTTCACCAATCAATTAACTCTATTTAAGTAGCACTATCACGACTCATCCCCTGGATATCGAGCCATGACTACCCCAAGCCCGCCTTCCATAGGCCAGGGGTTGGCGACTAGCATTGGAAAGGCGTATCCCTAAAATGGGAAGGCATTGTCTTTAAATCTATACAAATACACAGTCCAAGAACATGACAAGGTGCAACCACGAAGTAAAACAGAAATAGTAAAAGTGTGTACTGAAAGTAAAGGGGTCGGAATACAAGCCCAACTGAAAAGATATAAATATAATTGGAAACATAAAACATATCCTGAGATTATCCACCGAGGATCCACCTAAAGGGTAGGTATATCTCGTCTCCATATCTCTCCACGTCAACTATCACTATCGTCCACTGTCAAAACCTAGCTCCCCGAGTCTCAGTCAAGGTTGCCCATCGTCTGCACAAGACACAGCCAAGTGAGGGTGGATCCCATGTAGGGGTGAGTATAAAAATTCCCAGTAGGGACCCCGAGACCCCCGAAGGTCTCTCAGTATTCCACAAAGGAAAACCACAAAACAATATCTCAATCGCAAAGCACAAAGCAAAAGTATCAGCTCAAAACCATGTATAACTAAAGTATAGAAGTACATATGATTAGTCGTAAAGCTTGATCATCTTATTCTGTGAAGAGGCACAACTAATGACCATATGGAGTCTGGACCACACAGGATCGATAGGTACTAACCCTCGCTGATACACATAGGATAGGACCCACCCAGGATCGATAGGTAATACCCCCACAAGACCCACACAGGATCGGTATGTCGCTGGTCCACGACGGGCTGCTCTAAGGCTGGTCCACATTGGGTTGTTCACTGTTGATCCACATAGGGTTACTAGAATGCTGATCTACATAGGGTCTCTAGGTGCTGATCCACACAGTCTCGCTAGGTGTTGATCCACACAGGATCTCTAGGTGCTAATCCACACACGATATCTAGGTGCTGATCCACACAGGATTGCTAGGTGTTAATCCATATAGGATCTCTAGGTGTTGAGCCACACATGATTGCTAGGTGTTAACCCACATAGGATCGCTTGGTACTAACCTTTGTATGATTTGTCTCTAACCTTCACCTCACAGTCAGCCACTAGATTCCCGCTCATAGCATGCTTGATTCCAGGAGAAACCACTCCTCAAGCCATCGGTCGTTTTTCAACAGGCATGAAGTCCCACGAAGAAGTAACCCAATGAACTGCCATGTCATAAGGATTCCAATGCAATAGATGGTGTGTCAACCAGACGCCCAATTTGTAAGTTATTGGCAATTTAGTGTTGAGGGCCCGGTTGGATTCGGAGTCGATCCAACACATTCATACTCCAAATTTCTCCAAAACTCCCCTAGAGTATCTCAAAAGTACCTTCTCGCTCCAAGGATCTCAGCACCGTAGACGGTTAGTCAAACAGACATCCGGTTCGCAAGATACGGCCTTTTAAGCATATCTGGGCCTGAGAGGGGTCTAGGTCTGGTCCGACCCGGATGGACCTACCCAGCCCGGTTGGGCTAGGCCATGGCGGGCTCAGCCCACTTGGTAGCAGATCGGCCTACCCCACCCCGACTAGGCTAGGCCACGGCATCTCAGCCCACCGGCTGGCACGAACCGCGCGGGGGTCACATGATCCACCTGCCAAATGGCTCAAAAGAGTCATTCGGATCCTTGATTGGCGGTACTAGGTGGCATTGCCTGCCTATCCGCGGGACCCACTGGGAGAGGTTCCCCTTCCACCTCTGTCGTGGCTTCAAGCCGCAGCCCCCCCTTAATCTCGAACAGCTCAAAGAGCCGTTCGGTTCTTTTAATTGGCGGCGCCACATGGCGCCGCCTCATCAACCACGGGACCCACAGAGAACAGGTCCCTGCCTTTATCACGGCTTCAAGTCGTGGCCTTTCTCACCATGGCGTGCGATGGCGCACTGCCTCCCATCTCTGCGGCCGTCCATTGTCGACCAAATATCCAACATCCACGGCATCAAGCAGTGCTTCCCTCCTCCACAGTCGACGAGCACTGGCCACCGCTGTAGCCTACCGGCACCAGTGTTGTGCCAGTGAATCTTCCGTAGGCCACCGAGTGAGCTCCGGTGGTTTGTTTTCCTTTCTGCTTGTGCCTTCGGGCCTCTTGGGATTCTATCATCACTGCGCGGCTCCCGAATTCCAGATTCTAACAAGTTGGAAGTTCATCCTCTGAATAATGTGACAAGAACAAAGCAGTGGAGGGTCTGGGCCTTGTTCATTTGCGCCACAACCTCTGCATTAACATCATAACATGTGGGAGTAAATTATACATCACATTAATATAATGATAAACCCCATTCCAAACATAAACCCCTACCTCGATAATCATTTGATTCATCGTAGTGGTGAAAGTAGAATCTGCACTTTGATGAAGTCGACGGCATTCGTCCTTCTCGGTTTGATCCCTTCGACGACGTCCAAGCTTCTGTTCCCCGTTGGTGGAAGATGTCGTGTCACTTTGTCAGAGGTTCCTCACTTGAATAAGCTATGTCCAAAACTCTAACCCGAGCTCCATTTAAATAGAGGGGGGAAAGGGTGAGTAACACATCGGGGAATTAATGAGGTTCGTTAATTAATGAACCTCTCAATTCCCAATGGTGTGGTTACAAATAAAGGAGATTCAAGCCATTAAATGGATTGAAAACATAGTAGTCCCACCACCACAGCTCAACCGCTAGATAAAAATAAAATAACAATTACATGTTATTTTATTATTCTTTTAAATGTCTGAAAATTTATCTTTTCTCATGACCTACTGCAGTCGAAATGAAGATTCCTTTAAGATAATCTCGGTGTTGTGGATTCAACGGTGCTCTCAGATTTCAATTCCGAGCACCGATTCAAAATTTAGAAAACATCACCCATACGTTTACTAAACGTTCCCTAAAAAAGTTTAAAATTCCATTCTGGGCACACCGGGCCTTGGAATCACAGGCCGTCAATTTTCACAGACTCGTAATAATCCCATATAATTTAGAAAAATTACATGGAATTTCTGGGTCTTTACATTCTCCCCACCTTAGTTCTTTTCTTATTTGAAATATACAACAAAACTAGGGAAACAAATTAGGGTATTTAGCACGTATCTGAGCCTCCCCCTCCCATGTGCTCTTCTGGAGATTCCCATGCTGCCAACAAACTTGCACCAGAAGAATAGACTGCCCATAAAGGACCCACTCCTATCGATCCTCTATCTCTACTGGGAACTCCACAAATGTCTCCCCATCTTCAATGTCCAGCTCGCCCCAGTCGATAACATGTGATGGTTCATGCACATATCTCCTCAACTACAACACATGGAATATGTTATGCACCCGGTGCATCTTTGGGGGAAGAGATAGATGGTACACCACCTCTCCTACTCTGCTGAGGATCTAAAAAGTTCTGATGAACCTCAGAGATAGCTTTCCACCATGGCCAAACCTCTATAATCCTCATCAGGGTGAGACCCGTAGGAAGACATGGTCTCCCTACTCAAACTCCAAGGGTCTTCATATCCTGTCGGCATAATACTTCTACCGGCTATGTGTAGTCTTTATCCACTCCTGGATGATCTACACCTTCTCTGTGGTAGCCTGTACCAACTCTGGACCCATAAGTGCTAACTCCCCTAGGTCTGTCCAGCAAAGAGGTGATCTGCATGGTCGCCCATACATGGCCTAAAATAGAGCCATGTCGATGGTGGAGTGATAACTATTGTTTTATTTGAACTCTACCAGAGGAATGTGGTCCTCCCAAATGTGGCCAAAATCGAGGACACAAGTATGAAGCATGTCCTTGAGTGTCTGTATGTTCTGCTCTGTCTGACTATATATCTGAGGATGGAAGGGAGTGTTCAATAATAGATGAGTCCCGAACACCTCCTACAATCCCTTCCACAAGAGGAATGTAAAATGTGTGTCGCGATCTGAGACGATCATTGATAGTACTCCATGAAGTCGCACAATCTCCTGCATGTAGAGGCATCATAATCCCTCTACTGATCCCTACTCTTTGATGGGTAGGAAGTGGGCTGACTTGGTGAGTCGGTTAACAATCACCTAGATGGAATCATGGCCCCTGGAGGTATGTGTTATCCCTGTCACGAAGTCTATAGAGATACCATCGCACTTCCAATACGGTACCTCAAGTGGTTGAGCTAAGCCCAATGGTACCTGATGCTCAGCCTTCACTTGCTAACAAGTGAGGCATCAGGATACAAAATCTTCCACTTCTTTCTTCATCCCTGGCCACCAGTACTGATGTCGGAGTTCCTGGTACATCTTCGCCACTCCAGGATGTACCGCTAAAGGGGATGTATGGAACTCCCTCAACACCTCCTCTCGTAGAATCACAGGTATCATGGTGCGTCCTCTGAAGAGGATGATGTGCTCCCCACCTTCTAAAAATTCTTCAGGAGCCTATCTTGAGGATATCTAAGAATGTCAGGACTCACAGTCAATGCCCCCAAGTTGTGCCTCCTGAGCTCGCTGTAGAAGTGGGGGAGTGACAGTCATAGACTGAAGGTAAGCTTCTCCATCTCTATCCACGAAGGACATCTGTAACGCAGCTAGCTGCTCTGTCGCCTCACTCAGCAACTGTAGACCAGACCTCCTGCTGAGTGTGTATGCTACTATGTTCCCCTTTCTAGGAGTATAGACTATCTCAAAGTCATATTCTTGGAGGAACTCTATCCATCATCGCTATCTCAGGTTCAGGTACTTTTGTGAGAAGATATACCTGAGACTCTTGTGATCAGAGTAAATAGTAAATCGTTCACCCATCAAGTAGTTCCACCACATCTTCAGTGCAAAGACCACTACTATTAACTTCAGGTCATGGGTAGCGTAGTTCTTCTTGTGTTGTCTCAACTATCATGATCCATAAGTGATCAATGCTCACTCCTATATCAGGACACAACCTAGTCTGGTCCCTGATGCATCGAAGTAGACTACATACTCAATGCCCTCTTCTGGTATCCTCAATATGGGGGCACTCGTCAGTCTCTGCCTCAACTCCTGAAAACTCTATCATCACTTCTATGTCTATAATAAATGATTCCATTTCTTTGTCAAAGTTGAAAATGTTTCCACTAACTTGTAGAAGTCAGGTACAAATCTCTGGTAGTACCTAGCCAATCCCAAGAAACTCCGCACCTCGGTCACACTTTTGGGTGGCTCTCAAGCAAGAATTGCCTCTATCTTTTTCGGATCCACTATGACTCTAGTCTTAGAGATAATGTTCCCCAGGAAGTGGACTTCCCGTATCTAGAACTAGAACTTCGAGAGCTTTCCATAAATCTGGTGCTCTTGGAGTGTATTCAGAACTATCTACAGGTGTGTGGTGTGCTCCTCCTCTGACACCGAGTATATTAATATGTATTCAATGAAGACCACCACGAAGTGATTAAGGTATGGCTAGAATATCCTATTCAAGATCCCCATGAACACTATTGGATCATTGTTTATGCTGAAAGTCATCACCAAGAACTCATAATGACCATATTGAAACTTGAAGGTTGTATTTGGTGAGTCCTTGTCTCGTACTCTGAGCTGATGATAACATGATCTGAGGTCTATATTAGAAAACCATAGAGCTCTCTTCAGCTAGTCGAAGAGATCATCGATCCTTGGTAGAGGATGCATTTTATTCACAGTCACTTGGTTCAGGCGCTGATAGTCCACACAAATCCTTAGACTCTCATCTGCCTTCTTGGTGAACAAGATCGGGGATGCCCATGGAGAAACACATGGCCTTACAAACCTCTTTATCTGCAAGTCCTACAATTGTACCCTCATCTCACGAAGTTCCACGGGATCCATATGATATGCTGGTGTAGATATCTATGTTGTCTCGGGGTATTGGTCGATGTGAAAGTATACCTATCTATGAGTAGGTAGTCTTGGAACATCATTAGGGAAGACATCAGCATACTGGTCCACCACTACAGGATAACTCGGACTCCTCACATCAACTTCTTCGAGGGTGAGGCTATCAAACTGATGAGTAATTGGCTACACCCTCCTCCGAGATAGTCCATCTTGTGCTGCAAAGGTTTCCTCCCCACTGGTGAAGGTAAACTTGATCCCATCCTCACAAACACACCGCACTTTTCACCTAAAATAGTCAATCTAAGCATGGACTATGGATAGTTATTCCATACCTAAGATGATGTCGTAAGGCCTCGATGTTGCTACTATGAGATCCCAGCCAAATCTCTTGCCTCCTAGAGTGAGCTCACACTACCTTCACCAGTGTTTAATCATCGAATCTTCTCCCGTAGGAGTCTCTAATTGCAAGGATCGAGCCAATGACTCCATCGGAATCAATGAGCTCCGAATGAGTGTCGTGGAAATGAAAGAGTGATTGGAACCTATGTTTATAAGTATTGAAGCTAGGGTGGAATATAAACATATCATACCTTTAATCATCCCTAGAGAACCATGTTTGTAGGCCTCTTCTGCCTGTAGTTGTGGTCTCTCATGTCCACCTGCTCCCTGTGGTCAGGGTGGACCACCTGGTGGTGGTGGCAGTAGAACCTAAAATTTCCACCCACCGCCTATTGCACGGCCTGCTCCTCTACCACATATATCACCCTGTATACCTCCTTACTCGAATCTATGCCTCTACATCAGCGGTCCCTCGACCGTCTTCTGATCGTTGGTATGGAGGGTCGGGAAGTCGCGAGCCATGTGGCCCTACCCGCTGCACGTGAAGCACAGTCTACCTCCCAGCTGACCTCCTCTTCCTCGTGAGTTCCGCACCTCTGACCCTACATCCCGGGGTCATCCACTGTAGGGTCTGGACCATTTGGACCACTACGTCATCCACCTACTTCCTCGTATAGATGAATCGGCTACCTATCGTCTAGCGGTGGCTCTCACCGTCGGTACCTGCTCAACTAAGAAGCTCTCCAACCACAATGCTCGCTCAAGCACTCCAGCCTGCATCAGGATATTCAGAGATATCATTGACGCTCTAATATCTCATCGGAGACCCTGTTCAAAGTTTCGGGCCCTGAATATTGGGCCCCATACCATATAGGTAGAGTAGCACGATAGGTCAGTGAATCTCGTTGAGTACTAGGATACTGTCAGGCTGCCCTGTTGTAAGTGAAGCAGCTCCTGAATACGCACAGAGTGTAGTGTCGCTAGGATGAAATCCTCCCTGAAGAGGCTATCAAAGTCCTTCCAAGTGAGGATTGCCTCGTCATGCATCTGGATTGTTAGACTCCACCATCTCTTTGTTGTTCCCTAGAAAAGGCTAGCATCTAGAATCACTATCTACTCTTCTGGTCTCCCAACTAGGCAGAAAAATCATGCCACAGCCTCCAGCTAGTCCTTAGATGCTTGGGGATCTATCTCACCTCGAAACCTTAGAGGCCTCTGCTGTTTTAACTCGTGAAGCGCGCTTAATCGGCGTGCACCGTCTGCTAGTGGGGCTAGTGGAAACTACTTCCCAATGGGTGGTTCTACTGTTGCGCACCACCCGAAGGTTCTAACACAGTAATATGGCCCTACATCAAATCCTCATCACTCGATGGGCCATCATCGTGTACTCTCTCAGGAATCTTGGTTGGGTGTCTACACGGCGGCATCCTGAAAAGAAATAGGTTTTCCACGGTTAATAAGTTATACCTGGTGAGCTGACTCAAAAGAGATCAAAGTAAAAACATTTCCAAAACACACACAATCAGTGTCTTCATGCACTAAGTCAGAAATCAAAATTCAGGGTCCTGGTGTATGGATACGTCGGCCGCCGCACCAACACTGGACTCCCCGAACTGAAAACCACACTCAAAACACTTAACATTATTGCTCCACTAGAAAGATTAGAGTCCTAGTTCTTTGGTATAACCAACTCCTCTGATACCACTTTGTCATGACCCGTCCCCTGAGGCCTGAGCCATGACTACCCCAAGCCCGCCTTCCATAGGCCAGGGGTTGGTGACTAGAACTAGAAAGGGATATCCCTAAAATGGGAAGGTATTACCTTTAAACCTATACAAACACACAATCCATCAATACAACAAGATGCAACCATGAAGTAAAACTGCAGTAGTAAAAGTGTGTACTGAAAGTAAAGGGGCTAGAATACAAGCCCAACTGAAAATATATAACTACAACTAGAAACAGAAAATAGCTCCTGAGATCATCCACTGAGGATCCTACCTAAATGGTAGGTATGGATCATCTCCACAACTCTCCACGTCAATTGTCACCGCCGTCCACCGTCAGGTCCTCGATCCCCGAGTCTCAGTCAAGGTTTCCCATCATCTGCACAAGACACAACTAGGTGAGGGAGATACCTGTGCAAGGGTGAGTATAACAATACCCAATAGGGACCTCGAGACCCCTGAAGGTCTCTCAAAATTCCATAAAGGAAAAACACAAAACATGATCTCAATCACAAAGCACAAATCAAAAGACTCATCTCAAAACTAGGTATAACTTAAGTAAAGATGATTAGTCGTAAATCTTGATCATCTTATTCTATCAAGAAGCATTACTGCTGACCATACGGAGTCTGTCCCACAGAGGATCGATAGGTACTAACCCCCGCTAACCCACAAAGGGTCCGACCCACCCAGGATCGATAGGTATTAACCCCCACAAGACCCACACAGGATCTGACCCACACAAGATCGGTATTTTCCTGGTCCACGATGGTCTGTTCTAAGGCTGGTACTCATTGGTTTGTGCACTTTTGATCCATACAGGGTTGCTAGAATGATAATCCACACAAGTTTTCTAGGTGCTGATTCACACAGGGTCGCTAGATGCTGATCGACACAGGTTCGCTAGGTGTTGATCCACAAAGGGTCTCTAGGTGCTGATCCACACAGGATTGCTAAGTGTTGATCCACAAAGGATCTCTAGGTGCTAATCCACACAGGATCGCTAGGTGATGACGTACACAGGATCGCTCGGTACTAACCTCTGTATGATCTGTCTCCAACCTCCACCTCACAGTCAGTCGTTGGATTCCCACTCATAACGTGATTGATTCCAGGAGAAACTGCTCCTCAATCCATCGGTAATTTTTCAACTAGCATGAAGTCCCATGAAGAAGTAAGCTGATGAACCACCAAATCATAAGGGTTCTAATGCAACAGACGGTGCGTCAACCAGATTCCTGGTCTATAAGTTATTGGCATTTTAGTGCCGAGGGACCGGTTGGATACAGAGTCGATCAAACCTGGCCATACTCCCACATTCTCCAAAAATCTCATGGAGTATCTCAAAACGACTGTCTCGCTCCATGGATCCCATCGTTGTATATGTTTTGTCAAACAAACTTCTGGTTCACAAGATACAGTCTTTCAAGCGTATATAGGCCCGAGAGGGGTCTGGGTCTGGTCCGCCCGGTCAGACCGACCCTACCCGGTTGGGCTGGGTTGCAACGGGCTCAGCCCACTGGGTCGCGGACCGGCCCGACCCACCCCAGTTGGGCTAGGCCACGGCAGCTCGGCCCGCCAGCTGGCGCGACCCGCATGGGGGTCGTCCGTTCTGCCTGCCATTCGACTCCTTGATTGGCGGCGCCAGGTGGCGTCGCATGCCTGTCCGTGGGACCCGCTGGGAGTAGGTCCCCTTCTGCCTCCATTGTGGCTTCAAGTCATGGCCCCCGCTCGATCCCAAACGGCTCAAAGAGCCGTTCGATTCTTTTAATTTGTGGCACCATTTGGCACCGCCTCATCACCTGTAGGGCCCACAGAGAGAGGGTCCCTACCTTCATCGCAACTTCGAGCCATGGCCTGCCTCACCGCGACGCATGAAGGCATGCCACCTCCCGTCTCTGTGGTCAGTTGTTTTTTACCATCTGTCCAACCACCACGGCGTCGAGCAGTGCCGCCCTCCTCCGTGGCCGGCGAGCGTCGGCTGCCGCCTTAGCCTACCAGCACCGGTTTCCAGCACCGCCATGCCAGTTGCCAGTATCGCGACACCGGTGCCGCACCGGAGAATCTTCTGCGGGCCACCAGGTGAGATACAGTGGTCCGTTTTCCTTTCCAATCATGACTTTGGACCTCCCGAGATGCCGTTGTTGCTGGGTGGCTCCCGGATTCCAGATTCTGATGAGTTGGAAGTTCGTCCTCTGAAGAACGCGACAAGAACGAAGCGGCAGAGGGTTCGAGCCTTGTTCGTTTGGCCTACGCCCTCCGCGTTAACATCATAACAGGTGGGAGTAAATTATAAATTGCATTAATATAATGACAGACCCCATTCCAAACATAAACCCCTACCTCAAGAATCATTGGATTCGTCGTGTTAGTGGAAGGAGAATCCGCACTTTGATGAAGTCGTCGGCATTCGTCGTTCCCAGTTTGATCCCTCCGATGACATCCAAGCTTCCATTCCCTATCGGTGGAAGACATCGCATCACTTAATAATAGGTTCCTTGCTTGAAGAATCTGTGTCCAAAACTCAAACCTGAGCTCCATTTAAATAGAGGGGGAAAAGGGTGAGTAACACACCGAGAAATTAATGAGGTTCATTAATTAATGAACCTCTCAATTCCCAATGGTGCGGTTACAAATAAAGGAGATTCAGTCCATTAAATGTCTTGACAACACATCGGTCCCTTCACCACTGTTAAACCATTGGAGAAAAATAAAATAACAATTACATGTTATTTTATTATTCTTTTAAAAGTCTGAAAATTTATCTTTTCCTCCTGAACTACTGCGGTCAAAGTGAAGCTTCCCTTAAGATAATCTTCGCACTGTGCATTCAACGGTGCTCTCAGATTTAAATTCAAAGTATCGGTTCAAAAGTTATAAAACTTCACCCATACATTTACTGAACGTACCCTAAAAAAAGTTCAAAATTCCATTTCGGGCACACCGAGCCTCGGAATCTTGTGCCATTAATTTTCACATACTCGTAATAATCCCAAATAATTTAAAAAAATTACATGGAATTTCTAGGTCTTTACAAGCACAATAATTTTAATACTAAATTTTATGTTCTTGATGATCCAATAAAAATGGTTCATTTACTGTAATAAGTGTTTTATATTTAATGTTGACAATTACATGATGAGGATGAACACACAATCCTATATCAATATCAAACCAATGGAGTCTAAACATTGTTACATAATTCTATCTTAGATTCCACGATTTAATTATTTCATCCATCATTCCATAAACTTCAACTTCACTTTCTCTATGATAATATCCTCTCAAGAAAACACCATTATTCATTATTTTTTTGATTCACCATTTTCACGTGTATGAAATATAAATCCATTCTCCATATATGTATTATAATATTTATCCATTTTGGATAGTGGGTTTCTCAATACACATAATCTATTATCAATTTTATTGACATGTTGTGATACCTAAAAATTTGAAAAAAAAAATAGAAATATAATAAATAATAAATTGACTGTACATGTTAAACAATAAACAATTTGCTTTACTATTCTTTGAAACTAGTATGAAAAATTATGTTGTCAATGTTTTTCAAGAGAAGGTGGTGTAATTTGTGGAAAATATTTCTTAATATGATCAACATATAATCTATAAATAAAATTATATTAATTTCCTTTTAAAAAAATAAATAATATGTGATATTAGCACTCATTGTATAAATCATTTCATTTCTTCATAGTTGATCAAAACATATGTATGAGTTCTATGATATTCATCATCTAAAATCCATCATTCATAAACTTCAGCAAATCCAATTTTAGGCTAATTAAAAATTGATAATTAAATTTTTAGTGCATAATCAACATTTCCCTCATTATTTCCCATTCAGTTATGTTTTTAAGGATATTCAAGTTGAAAATAATGGGAGTAGAAAAAATAAATTTCCTCCTACAAATAAGCTTCTGAAATTGACCCTTTAACCGATGCTCTGTTACTTACTTTTTTTCTTCAAATTCTACATACATTTATCATATGGGTACATATATGGTAACTATACCATACCTCCACATTTTTCGTTATATATAAAATATAATATCAAATATTCCATTGAATCAAAGTAATCAAGTGGAAAAAAATTCCAGTTTACATAAAATTAAAACAACTTCTTCTTGCAATCTTCTAAGTGCATCATAGTTTGTTATCACTGCACAAATGACTCAAATAATATGATATTTTTGTTATTGAATCCCAAATTTAAGAATTAATCAAACCTCTAAATCCAATTGGTAGAAGTATTTCCAATATAACATGACAATCATAACTTTTCAATCCAGTAATATGACTATTTCTAACATATCTATCCAAATTGGAAACATAAAAATTTGGTAATATCAAATCTATAATCCACTGGAAAAATAATAAATGGTTTTCTTTGTAAAGTGTATAAACCACTTTTTCCTTCATTAACTTCTATTATATCTCATTTTTAATCAAATCAAGTTCTAGTCACCTACAAATTTAGGAAACATCTAATTATGCCTTTAAATTATCTTTGGTATTACCAGGTGTGTACAAAAATGTATAAAATATAGTATCAAAAAAGTTATTCTCAATATACATGACATCCAACATGTTATGGACCAATAAATCAGACCAATATGGGAGATCCCAAAAAATAATTCTTTTAATCCAATTAAGATCTTTCCCAAATATATCTATTTTTTGTTGGTTTATAGTCAGTCTAAAGGTAATGGGAGGTAAATAAGAGACAATAGATTTTAAATAAATACCCTAGATCATTACTGGAGGTCCATCTCTTTCAATTGTTTCTTTTTTTTTAAATTATTTTTGTTCCTTTAGAAAGTATGGTCAATAAGAAGAAATCCATGATGAAAATCGAAAAAACATGTTTTCTACCATTGATAATCATAAATTCTTTTTTGTCACTCATACAGTATGGACATGATTTTGGACCATGTTTACTCCATCTAGATATCATTCCATATACTGGGAATTCACTAATTATCCACATTAATGCACCTTTCATCTGGAAATTCTATTTCGCAACAACATCATATGTACAAACATCATTACTCTATAATAAATTTAACTCATCAATCAATGGATTTAAATAAACATTGATAATATTTTTTATATGTACTGTAATTAATAATGTCACAAATATATGTTGTAACGACCCAAAGTTTTATCAATGGAATTCCCTTCTTATAATTATGCCTTATAGTATAATCCCATTAGAAAGCACAATGAAATATTATGATACTAAATACTATGTGATCATTAAACAAAATTTTTCCACTTCTATGGTTTGAATTTTGAAGATCTAACATACACGGTTGTGTTCGGGATGATTTTTGGAGTCTAATAGAACAAACATAATTTTTGGTGAATAGCAACATACCCTTGTGAATAGTAACCTACCCTTATGAATAGTAATATGACCCTTATGAATAGTAAATCATCCAAAATAATAGTAACCTTGCCCATGAATGATTAAATAAAATGTAGGAATCTTATAAGTAACAATTTGACCATAGTAAAAGTATTTCTATTTTTGTAAGTCAAAAATAATTAATTATAATTAATTAAATAATTTAAAATAAAATTTATTTTCTTAAAATTAGTTCATAAATTAACAAATCTATGTCTTCTAGATTTAATAAATCCAGAAGGTTTGGAAGACAGGCAAAAACCTGCTTCCATTAAAATTAAAATAAAAATTTAAACATTACAAAGTATCTCAAAAGCAAGGGACTTTACAAAGCCATGTATACAAGACACCATCTCTATCATTACTGAAAAAATTGTCACAATAGGGGGGAAAACAAAAGACCAACTGGAGATGACCTCTATAATTTCCCTTTTAGATAGGGCATCCACAACCTGATTCACCTCCCAGTAGTCATGCGACACTTCAAGACATAGTCCATCCACAAGGCGAAGACAAGAAATCCATGCAGGCACCATTCTCCAAGGAACATTCCGAGAGTGGTCTTTCGGAATATGGATAGCCATAGAGGAATCTGACTCCACCCATAACATGTGCCAACCATGACGAACTGTTTACCTAATATCTTTGATCATCGCCCATAGTTCATCCTCAATAGCATAGGCAATACCAATATAGTGAAAAAAACAGCCCTTCACGAAACCCCGATGAGTTCTGAAAACCCCACCATACCCAGCAGGACCCGGTGCACCAGAGGTTGCCCCATACAAGTTCATTTTTATCCACCCTGCAATTGGAGGAATCCATCTGATGTACTTGGCCACTTTGGGCCTTCTTTCCCTACCACTCACTCCAAGAGATCTTAACAATACTAGATCATAAACATCATTATTCATAGAGATTTTTTGAACCATTGAAGCAGCTTTGATTCATCTATGTATGAACATGACAACATCCTTGATTGATGGTTTATCATTATTGAAAACAGTACTATTCCTGGATTTCTAGATATAAGAGAAAATAGAGATGACAGTAGCAATGACCAGCAATTTCCGTTGATCACTGAAATCTATTTTAAATGCCAAAATGAAGAAAAAATCAACAGAAGAGCAATCCAAGAAGCAGTTGAAGATGGACCGAACATAGTGCCATAATTTAACAGAGAAAGATCAATGCATGAACAAATGACTAACAGATTCATCACTGCCCATGCAGAAATAACATACCGAAGCCATGTGGAAGCCTTTTTCCTACGGAGAACTCTGAACTGGGATTTTATGTTTCCAAATTCTCCAGATGAGAAGAGCATCATTGGGTGAGATAAAAGGCTGATGCAACCCTGCAATCCACGATGGGATACCAGAACCTATAGTGCATTGTATGATATAAAAATTCCTACTAGAAAATACACCATTTTAATCATGTTTCCAGATGAGTATATCAATATCAACATATTGATAACTTTGAATTTCCACATGAAGGTGATAAGGAATAAAATCATAATTGTCCAGACTTCCCTAAAAGTCTGAAATGGTGAGCCTCCTTACTGTTTGTGGAATTTCAGTGTAGTATTTAATAGGAGTGGACAGCCATGGTGTGCTCCAACAGTTTAATTGAGAATTAGTAGAGACCAGCCATTTTGATTGAGAGATAATCTGTAAATATGTACCCTTGATAGAAGACCACACAGAGGATTTCAGGTAGGAACACTTACATTTTTAAAGTCTATCCAAAAACCTTCCAAATATAAATTCAATAGAAAAATCAAGCTGAGAAATAATCCTCCAGGTAAAACTCTGAAGAAGGGCATTATTAAAAAAAATTAATATCCTTAATACCCATACCCCCCATCTTAATTGGCTTGATGCAGTCTTTCCAGGCCATAGTCACCAATTTCCTCTGATGGGTTAAGCCAGTCCAGATAAAATTACGTATCATATCACTCAACTCATTTAACAGGATTGTTGGCCATTTGTGTACAGAGAAGGAGTAGACAAACATATAGGTAATAACCGATTTCACTGGACAGATTCTACCAACCTGGGACATAGTCTTCCCCTTCCAGCTTGCCAATTGATTTGATATTTTAAGAGCAATTCCTTCCAAGTGGACACATTTCACTCTTCCCCATAACAAAGGAATCCCCAAATAATTTAAAGGTAGGGTACCTCTTTTTACTCCAAGCTTAGAATCCACATTCCTTTGCTTCAAGGCTCTAATACCTTCTCTAAATACAACAAAAGATTTGTTCCAGCTTATAACCTAGCCAGCTACCTCCTCATAGTGTGATAAAATATTCTTAATGGAAGAAGTTGTTTTCCTATTAGCCTTACAGAATAAAACAATTTCATCAGCATAGAATAAATGTGAGGGAGCAAATTAATTTCTCTCTGCCCACATTCTTTGATAAATGCCCGTGTTAACAAGGTCATGGAGACAATTACTAAGATAATCCTCAGCCATTGAAAATAAAAGTTCAGATAGGGGATCTCCTTGCCTGACTCCTCTGGTTCACTGAAATAATCCTCTTTGGGATCCATTAACAAGAATTTATAAATAGGCACTTTTTAATATAGTATGGATCATACAAATAAATTTCTCTGAGAATCCATGCATCTTGAGAATGGAAAGGATGAAGTCCCACTTTATAGTGTCAAAGGCCTTTGAAATGTCAACCTTTAGAGCCATGTTTCCATATTGAACCTTGTTTATCATGACATTTATACATTTTTAAGCAATGAAAAGACAGTCTTGAATCCTCCTCCCAGGTACAAAACCAAACTGATTGGCAGAGATAATATTTCTGGCAACATCACCTAACCGATTGGCTATTATTTTACTAATAACCTTGGGGATAGAGCTCCCAATGTCAACTGGACTAAAGTCCTTGATGTATAATTCATTGTCTTTTTTAGTAGATTTAATATAATTTTATAAGACCTTACATAATTTTTGAAAGCATTATAAAAGCAGTTTTAATTTTAAAAACTGTATTTTTCAAGTAAATTATGATTTTAATTAAAAATTAAATTAATCATATTTAGAAAATTATTTTTGAAAAATGTACTTTATTTTTGGATTCTACACATTGAAAAATTGTTGGGGTGAATTTTTGGTATTTTTTTTGAAATAGTTGAATTTTTCGATGAATAGTGAAATACTGTAATTTACAAAATAAGCTAATTATAGAGTCATGCATGATGTTCTACTGATTTAAGTCCAATTGATTCGGGTTAACATGATAAAATTACTATTATTGGTCATGGAAGACTCACTATTCCATGTCTTGTGGGGAAATAATAAATTAATGAATTTTATATTGAGAAATCCACTCTCCCCTCCACTATAAATACCACCCTTCACACCCTCATTTCCTCACACCTCTCAAGCTTCAATCCTTCTATAAACTCTTCCCAAACATATTCCCTAGCCCATAACCCATTTCTAAGAGCTTATGATCTCATCAAAATACCAAACCTAGCTTCTTTAAGGATGATCTCAAGAGGATGATCTCAAGAGGATGATTTAAGAGGTAAATCCTCTCTCTCTCTTTCCTTTAAATTCTTTCAATTTCAAGTTCATTTCTTAATCTCTACCCACCTATATTAATCTTAATGGTATGGTAACTCCAGTATTATACATATAATTTAATTTTATGATACTAATGGGATATTATATCATCCAATCCTCTTCTCTTATTCTTTTTATTTTATAAAAGAGAACGTTGTTCATGAGGTGTTAATTTATCACCTTCAAGAACAACATGTTTTCAATTTCCTTTAAAGCTTTAATATCTAGTCATGAAAACATTTTTATGATTGAACCATATTATATTATATATATTATATCCCATTTCATGTTCTAGAACTAACTTAGGTACATATTACTAAATGATTAAACAAAACAAGTTCGTTGTGGTCGAAAAACCGCCCAAATTAACCCAAATAATCATCATTTAATTCTTATCTAATGATTAATTCACATGGTATATAATATAATTCATTATAAGATCATTTAAACTTATGTAATATCATTAATAACATGAAATATCATTTCTGTATGTTTACCCATGTTCTATACAAACTTCCATTTATGAATACATGTGAACTGCTCAAGAAAACCATAAAAATGAACATTCCTGAACAATGTTTTTAAACTCTATAACTCGTCCAAAGGCCCATAAAATAACTTAATGAAACCATAATTAACCATATTCATGTAAAAAATGTTATTTAATTATTAATTAATTAATCTAATGTGGTTATACAGGACATTAAAGCGAAGAAAGCGTTTGGATACAAGGTAAGGGGAAAATCTCGAACACAACTTTCTTTCTTCAGGTTCTCCCTCTTTCACTCCATTTTTGGTATGGTAACTCCTTAAAAATAATTTTTTCAACATTATCTTACCATTTCTAGTATATACATGTTTTCTACTTAAGTTTATGTCAAACAATTTTTTTCCAAAATAACCCTTCTTTCAAAAACACGCCTTTTACTTCTCACTCAAGGTTGATGGTTATCATATCAAGTATGTTATTACCACTTTATTTTGGGAACCCAAAGTTTATGAATGTGTTCTTATGAAATGAAACCCATTCATTTCCATGGGTTAGTTATTTTCATTTTTTATATATGTTCATTTTTTGATATATGTTCATTTTGTCATGCATGATAATGATAATGTTATGATGTAACTGGTGTGCTCGGAATTATATAGCGCAATATGAATGTTTCAATGTGACGGGTGCGCCCAAAATTATACAGCACTCCAATGCATTAGGTAAAGTGGTTAATATCATGAGTTTAAGTGAAATTATGTTTTAAAAAGATTCTATCTTTTTTCACAAGAATGTGTGGCAGTTAACCACTAAGACATGATGTTTTATTTTTTATGCATTGCCACATTTCAAGTCTTTTATTAATGATTCCTCTCATGTTCATGATCTTTTGCCTATGTTATGATTGTACTCACCCCATGCTATATTGTTCTTATATATCCTCTTACTGGGATTTTAGATCACCCCTTTTGATGTATATCCTTAGGTGGATACATGTACTAAGGAGAGGTCAAGTGCCAATAAGAATCTAGAGAAGAAGGAATTAAATAAATGTTTATTCTTGATGTTGTAATTATTATGTATGGTCCTAGTTTTCCCAAGGCACTAAACCTTTGGATCCTTAATGTGTAATACTATTATGTTTTTTATCTTTAAAATGATGTAATAGTAATGTAAGAAAAGGTTGGGTCGCTATATATATTTCTCATTCATCAATATCCAAGGAGGTAAGTTGTACAGAGTTATAAAGACAGACCTACAAGAATATTGACTATTGTATGAACCAAATAGATAGAAACCATCATTAGAAATACCCAATCACATATTACAGGATTCTAAATCAAAACAAGTATATACATGGTCAAAATTTTTCCATGAATCATCATCACAATGATGATTTAATCTTTGACCAATTGAAATATTGGATTTGTTTCCTGACATCAATGACATTGTCACAACTAAAAAATAGTGTATTTGAGATGGGCTATTTGGGACGAGTAACCATCGTAAATAAGTTTAAAAATGAAAAAAATTAAATATAATATATATATATATACTATAAATTATAAAAAAAATTAAATTTTTTTAAAAAATGTAATAAATAAAACTGTAAACATCTAAAATAATAAAAATATTACACAAAATATTTTCATTCAAATTTTAACATAATAATTGTGTAAATAATGTATCAATCACTATAGAGGGGGAGGTTAATATAGAGGGGAGGATAGGGTCATCTGGAAGGGGGAAATTCCATGCTTGCACCATGAGCCAGCTGTCACATGTAGTCCATCATCTGATCATGTTAATGCTCTTGTTATCATTGGATCTACTCCTATTGTTTCTATTGTTGTTGACAGATATCTTCCTACTCCCTATACATGGACTTTATAACCACACTCTAATCTTGCATCTACTCCTCATACTATGTATCCAATGATAAAAATTCTCTACACGCTCTCCTCTAGTTAGACGCCGACCATGCAGCAGTACCATAAAAACTTTCATGTGTCAATCGAGAACTGATACCAATCAATCATCCCTTCCTGAAAGCATATTGAGTCGCCTGCATCCATGTTGCATCATCAAATCCTACAACATCAGTGGTTTGGCTCTCAATCTCATCCTGAATATCATCCTATGTCTAAGAATTTATAACTTCATATGACTCCTTCAATTGCAATTTGAAATTAAAATATTTAAAATATTATTTTTAATTAATATTAAAACTCAAAAAAAATATACTACTCGCAATATAATGCTGGTGACCACCTGTAATCTCTCCAGTGATAATATCACTATAAATCCTCTTATAAACGTTGAACTCCATGATATTGAGATCTTCAACTTCCAATATGAGTATAAAATAAAAAGTTTACATTTAAAGTTATATAAATTATTAAAAAATTACTTACCATATGTCGTTTATGGGTACTAGATGTATGACTACTAAATCAATGCATTGCCTCCTACCTCCTTCAGTTATGATGACCTAATGATCTTCTCCTATGAAAACTATCACCTATCTAGTACGAATCTAATCCATCACAAACCTGAGATGATATGTAATCTGGTCATTAGGTGCAGTAAGACTGGTAAAAAACTATGACTCCCACTTTCTTCATGGATATCCTCCTCATATTGTATAAAAACTGATGATAATGCTCACACATATAGACCTCTCAGGACTTCCAGATAGAATTCCACATGCTATCATCGATGGTATACCAAAAAACCTATAAATAATTAATAATATAAAGATAATAATTAAATAAATTTCAAAATAACTATTATTTATTTATGTACCATCCAATTATCAAACATGTGGTGCTGAACATCAATGGTAATCTAATCCCATGTAACCCATGCTCTAGAAAAATAGTTCTATATAATATCACTCCTCTGTCCAACAGGTATATGATAAAATCTATGAAAAAAAAGAACAAATAATCAAACAATTAGTAAAAAAATAAATTAATTAAAAGTAATGAAAATTTAATAAAATAAAAAATTGAACATACCTCCACGTGAATGGATCAAACTCAAGAGGTGGATGTCTCTTGAGAATAGGGTCGTGAATCATCAATCTCACAAGACTGCAACCCCTCTGAGTCAACGATAAACTGATGGTAACTTGAGGGTTGTGTGATAAAGCATTGGGATCATCACTAGAAAGTATGACCTCCTCAAGGGTATGAAACACCTCATCATAAGCATCATCATCCATCTGAAACACAAAAATAATATTTTCATCAAATAATTGGAAATGAGTATTCTATATATATATATATAAATAAATAAAATTATGAATATAACCAGAATGTAATTTTTTTATTTTTCATATTCATTCTCATATGTGCAAAATATGGTGTTAATCTCTTTATATTATTCCTCAGTATCATAAATTTCTATAGAATCATCTTCATCATCTCTTGTAATTTCAAATTAATTTATTACATCATCAACATCATCATCACCATCAACCTATAACTGTAGAGTTTCATCATTGATATTCATATATCTTCATGAAAAATATTTATTTAGAGATGTATCTTGAGAAATTTAAATTCCTTTCACTTCAATAGAACCACTTTCACTTTTAATAAACTGGTTTTCATGAGATTTCATTTTTATAATGCTCCACCAATAAATTAACTCTCTTGAAGTGGCATAATATTTTTCATAATATATTTGGTGTGCTTGATGAGCCAATAAAAATGGTTCATTTACTGAAATAACACTTTTATATTTAATATCAATGATTCCATGGCACGGATGAACATGCAAGCCTCTATTAGTATCAAACCAATGACATTTAAACATCATTACATAATTATGTCCCTGATAACACAACTCAATTATTTCATCTAACATTCTATAAAAGTCAACTTCACTTTATCTATGATGATATACTCTCAATAAAACACCACTATTCATTGTTTTTTATTCACTATATTCAAGTGTATGAAATCAAAAACTATTCACCACATATTCATTATAATATTTAACCATTTTGGATGGTAGGTTACTCAATACAGGAAATCAATTATCAATTTTATCAGCATGTTTCAATACCTTAATAATTTAAAATAAATTAACAATATGAAAAATAATAAATTGATTTCATATGTTAAACCATAAATAATTTACTTTACCAGTCTTTGAAACCAGTAATAAAAATTATGTTGTCGATGTTCTTCAAGAGCAGTTGTTGCAATTTTTTGAAAATATTTCATGATATTATCATCATATAATCTAGAAAATAAAATAATATTAATTTATTTTTTAAAAAAAGTTAAATAACATGTGGTAGTATCACTCACTATACAAATAATTTCATTAAATCATAGTTGAGTATAAGATATATATGAGCTTTGTGATGTTCATCATCTAAAAATTCACCGTTCATGAAATCCACTAAATCCAAGTTCAGGCTGATTAAAAATTGATAATTGAATGTTCATTGTATCATCAAAATTTCCCTCATTATAGCCCATTAGGTTATGTTTTGAGGGATATTTAGGTTGGAAATAATGGGAGCATAAAAAATAAATTTTCTATTGAAAATATGCTTTTTTAATTGAGCCTTCAACATATGATTTGTTATGTACTTTTGTATTTAATTTATACTTACATATCTCATATGGATACATCCATTAGAATTGTACTAGACCACCACATTTTTCTTCATGTTGAAATTTTCATATCAAATTTTCCATTGAATCAAATAAATCTGAAAGAAAAAAAATCCAATTTATATAAAATTAAAACAGTATCTTCTTGAAGTCTACTAAGTGCATCATACTATTTTTTCACCATGAAAATGACTTGGAAAAAATATGATATTTTTATTATCACATCCTAAATTGATTAATTTAACAAACCTATAAATTCAATTTGTAGAATTCTTTCCGATATAAAATAATAATAATCACTTTTTAATCTGATGATATGATTGTTTATAACACATATATTCAAATTGAAAGCATAACCATTCATTAGACTCAAATATAAAATCCAATAAGAAAATAATAAATGGTTTTCTTTGGAAACTGTATAAGTTTCTTTTGGATTCATTAACTTCTTTGATCTATCATTTTTAAACAACTCAAGTTCTGGTCACCTACAAATTTGGGTAAAATCTAATCATGCCTTTAACTTATCTTTGTTCATACCAAGTGTGTCCAAAACTATATAATATATATTATCAAAATAGTTCTTCTCAATATACATGATATCCAACATGTGATAGACCAAAAAATCAGACCAATATGGGAGATCCTGGAAAATACTTCGTTTGATCCAATTGAGATCTTTTCCAAATCCATCTCATTTTTATTGGTTTATAATCATTCTAAATGTAATGAGAGGTAATGAAGAGACAATATATTTTATATCAATATCTGAGATTATTTTTGGAGGTATATCTATTTTAATTATACCTTTTATAAAATTATTTTTGTTCCTTTGGAAAGGATGATCAATAGGAAGAAATTTGTGATGACAATAAAAAAACAAGGTTTTCACTCATTGAAGAGATTAAATTATTTATAATTAGGATATAAGTCATCTTCAACAGACTTCAGAAACTCAT
The DNA here is from genome assembly GCA_963277665.1 of Viscum album. Classification (NCBI taxonomy): domain Eukaryota; kingdom Viridiplantae; phylum Streptophyta; class Magnoliopsida; order Santalales; family Viscaceae; genus Viscum; species Viscum album. Next base: position 1,628,338,949 of record OY728157.1, on the reverse strand, counting down.
AAAATTGATGTGGTTCTAACTCAGTAGTGGAATCAATATCTTCCTGAGTTTCTGTTTGTTGACAAGATGGACTAGTAACCTCATGTACTAAAGTTTGAAATTGTGATGGATCTGAAACCAAATTATTAGTATCATCTCTATAACTATGTTCAAAATGTTGATACCAAAAAATATAATCTTTCTGAAAACCAAAATGTAATAGATGACCCTCCCCCCATGTTGTCAAAAAGGTCAAACCTCCTTAGATCACATTTCTTACATGGAAACTTAATTATCCCTTCTAAAACAAATTCTGGTTTAAATGATTCAAATGATAAAAAATCTTAAACACCCTCAATATATACAGGATTTATACCAGAACCATTTGGATTCTCATGATGATTTATCCAATTTTGGTCTTTTAATAAAGACTATTGTCTACTTCCTTGATGCATATTTTTCTAAAATATAGAAAATAAAAATTTTGATTAAAATTAATCTAATATAAGGAAGTGACTATCCAAAAATATTTAAAAATATAAAATATAAAATTTCTTGTAAATATTATTAATTATATATAATTACCGCTAATTTTTTAAAATTCCACAAATGACCACTAATTTTTTATAATTACAACTATTTTTTTCTAATTACCATTAATTATCATTAAGGGAAGTAGAAGGTCAACTAAGGGTTTTGAGGGAAGCAAAGAGTGGAGGGGATGAAGGTGATGATGGAGTGAAATAATTTCAATGCCCCTACGTTCAGACTGTTTGGAGGAGAGAGATTTATGGGTAGACTTGTGAGTTTACCCATGACTGTCTCTCCTACAAACCATCTGAATGTAGGGGTAATAAAATTATTTCACTATGTCTTTTGCTTCATCCCCTCTACTCCATGCTTCCCTCACACCCCTTGGTCAATCATCTATTACTAATTGTGGTTAATTATGGTTAATTTTGGTTAATTTTGGTTAATTTTGGTTAATTGTGGTTAATTTTGGTTAATTATGGTTAATTGTGGTTAATTGTGGTTAATTGTGCTATTTTTTACTAACACTCATTTCTGGTAATTTTTTACTAAATAATTCTCATTGTTGATATTTTTTACTAATTAACACTCATTACCAATATTTTTTACTAAGTAATGCTTATTACAAGTATTTTTTACTAACTAACGCTTATTGTCGATATTGTTTACTGATTAATGATCATTATCAATATTTTTTACTAAATACTGATCATTATTGGGTTTTTTTACTAAATACCACTCATTTCCGGTATTTTTATACTAAATACCACTCATTTACGACATTTTTTTAAATACCGCTCATTTTCAATATTTTTTAATAATTATTGCTCATTTCCAGTATTTTTTTAATAATTACCACTCGTTTTAATTAATTTTTACTAATTTACACTCATTTATACTAATTTTTACTAATTGTTGCTCATTTCCACTAATTTTTTCTAATCATTGCTCATTTGCACTAATTTTTAATAATTACCACTCATTTTCACCAGTTTTAACTAATTGGCACTCATTTTCTCTAAATTTAACTAATTGTTGCTCATTTTCACTAATTTTTACTAATTACCACTCATTTTCATTAATTTTTACTAATTACCTCTCATTTCCACTAATTTTTACTAGTGACCGCTCATTGCCGTTAATTTTAATTAATCACTACTCATTTTTTCTAATTTTAACTAATTATCACTCATTTATGATAATTTTAACTAACTACTACTCATTTTTTTATAATTTTAACTAATTACCACTCATTTTCATTATTTTTTACTAAATACCACTCATTTTAGATAATTTTTACTAATTAGTTCTATTTTCTACTAATTATTGAATTTTCTTAATAATTACTGCTAATTTTTAAGAATTATCACTAATTTTACTAACTACTGCTAATTTGTACTGATTACCACTAATTTTTACAAAAATAATTAATTAATTAATAGTTAGTGTTAATTATTAAAAATTAGTGTTAATTGGTACTAATTACTAATTATTGTTATTTATTAAAAATTATTATTACATATTACTAAGATCTATAAATCTTTACTAAGTTTTATTAATTAATACTATTTATTTTTCAATTATAAGTAATTACTATTAATAACAACCACTTACTGATAATTAAAACTAATTATTGAAAATTAAAACTAATTACTTTTTATTAAAAAAAATTACTTCTAATTAAGACTAAATATTTCTGATTTAAAATAATCAATGCTAATTATAAATAATTACCTCAAATTAATGCTAATTATTTCTAATTAATAATACTAAATTTGTAAGGGATCAGATCCACATGGATCTAACCTTTGCATGTTTTCGAAGACCGAGGTGCTCGGAGGAGGTTCAGAGGATGTTTGGAGGAGTTCGGCTGATAAAAGATGGAAGCAGAGAGGTTTGACGTCATGTAAAGTTACACAACATGGAAGTGGGTTCTGTGATGTGTAATGAATCAGGGTTTTAAAAATAAAAAGGCAACATGTTTTTCAGTGGAAATTGAACCGTGAGGATTAAACGACATGAAAGGAGATTACATGTCATGTAAATCCCCAATGTTATATGTTTTAAACATTTTCAGTTGATCAGGTTTGTCAAACCCTACGACTACAGCACCTCTCTCCCGATTCCAGGTGACCCGGCAACCCCCTCTTTGACGTTTTGGGGATTCCTTTGTCAAGGATCAATCTCTATCTTCCCTCCTTCGATCCATCTTCAATCCAAGGTATGTTCTACCTCTATTTTTTCAATTTCTTTAATATGTTCTCTCTGGTTCCTATTTTCCTTGTGACGATGCTTGGTATCCATGTTTCTAAATAAGTTTTGTTGGTTATTTGTTGGAGCAGTTGTGGTGTGGCATCCTTGAGTTGATGCAGTTCTTATGAGAGAGGCGATCATGATCCATAGCAATGGTCTGTTCTCATGCAAATAACGTTGACACCCTTTTCATGGCAGGGGATTCATTGTTCTCTATTTATTTATGTGAAATCGTAGAGCTAGCATGATTTAGCCCCATGGATCCTAATGAAATTAACCTAATAATTTCTTGAACCAGATTAAATAATTGGTATCAATCACATGGTGATGTTTCTGTTTGTACCATGATAATGGGTTGCCTCTTGATTTTCTAGATAGTGTGTAATCTATTATGTTCTTTTTATACTTGGTTTAACATGTGGAATTGGTAAAGAACGTAAAACCAGAATTAATTTTTAAATTAATTAGCTAAAAGATTAAAGAGGTGTGTTTAATGAATTCAGTGTGTTGTAATCTTAATTATGTAGTCATGTTTAATTAATTGATCTTCCATGTGTTGATGGAATTGAATAAATATGTGAATCATGTTGATGGTTGTTGATAAAGTAATTAAAGGAATGTGAAATTAATTATTTAATTAATTTTTGATAGCTTTTTCTAGCTTGCTGCTTAGGTTTCCTATAGTTGAAACTTGTAATTAATGAATTGGTTAATTCAAGATGGAAATAGAATCATTTGTGTGATAAAAGATAATGTCTTTGTAGGCCTACGTTGCACACTTTCTTGTAAAGATCGAGTGCCTTGTGCTTTGGAGCAGTGAGGGTTCATTGTGTGTAAAGGTTGGATGCCTTTCTTTAGGTCCAAGATCCTAGTTTCTATGTTTGTTTCATGCTTCTTGTGATGTGATGTAAGTCTGGGATGGCTAAGCATGAAGGTTTTTTGTTGTATATGGGGTAGGGAGGCCCAGATGTGATGTGAGCCTGGGATGGCTGAGCCTGGAGGGTTGTTGTGGTATATGGGGCAGGGAGGCCTAGTTTTTGTGGCAGTATTTGACACTTGTGATGGAAATATGCATCGAGATATGCATGTGGGTTCCAGGGAGGACACTGGGGATGAAAAAATGGTTCAAATTTGGGTTTACCTATTGATATGAAAGTTGGATGCTTGTCTAAATATATTGTTTGGATGACGTCCAAGTTGTCTATTTATCTACTTTCATTTTCCCACTACTTGAGGTAGATGGATGTGCTTGGTTTTATACTTTGTTTGGTAGCTTAATATGTTTTTCTATAATACATAGTAATATGGAAAGTAATGTTGTAAATAAATGAATAAATTTTTAACCCAAGGGGTTGGAGCTTGCTGGGATGCAATGCTGAGGTTATAATTCTGAGAAGTCGTGGACTCGATTTGCTTATTCTTGGAGGGAATGGAAATTCTTTGTGATGATAATTTAATATGATATAGAAAATTTTAATGTTTAATTAATTATTAATTAATTTATTAACTTAAAGTGAAACTAATGAAAAGAAATAAAGTAATTTATTATAGCTCTTAAAATGGTTATGTGGTTATAGGATATCTGGTCTTAGCAGTGGAAGCCGGGGGTCCTAGATACATTAGCTGTAGTTGAATATAAGACTAGGTTATTCCCATAGTGTGGTTGTGAGATATATTATATCATGTATGTTTTTTGGTTTCATATGCTACTCCACCCTATCAGTTAGGGAAACTAACACCTCTGGGATTCTGAGCCCTATGGGGTGTTTTCCCAAACATCCTAGTGGGAGGATGGATGGATGACTGCCCCTTTTCCCCCGCTCTCTTCTCTTGGTAGTTACTTTTACTGGTATGAATGGTAATTAGTTTTCCCTATATATGTGTGTAGAGTGTTGTAATAGCTTGTGGTTATTTCATACACATGTATTTTGGATATAGTTTCCTAAGTACTACTATAGGTATAACATGTATAGGCTATGATGGATTGAGGATCCTTACTCGATGTATGGGTTGTTATGGCTTGAGGTATAATACTTGATGTATGATACATGTTATAAGGGTTGTGGTGGCTCCCAGAAACTACCTGGTTACTTTTGGATTCATGGAAGTGGTGGTATTTTTCATGAGGTTCATGTTGGGGTGCTTCGCCCAGGTGTCTGCAGGCTATCCTTTTTGGAGAGAGATACTCCGGAAGTGTGACATTGGGGTAGAGTGGAAAACCAGGGGGAAGTGGTATCAAGGTACCCTTGATATTATTTATTATATTATATGCTCTTGTATGTGATATTTGGTGAGAGTAGTCATGGTGAGGCTGGAAACTTAGTATACCTTTTCAGGTGAGGAGTTGGTATCACTTGTTGTTCACTATGATTTAGCATGATTTCTTTATCTTTTTCATGAGAGGATCCATAGAGGATCCTACTGAGTATACTATTATACTCACCCTACATATATAAAAAAAATCAGGTCAGTTGGAGTAGGTTATAGATCAGGCTGGTTACTACTAGCTTGTGGGTTTTTTGCAGGATCTATTTGGGTTTCATGGTCATCATTGCCTTTACCTTTCTTTTGATACTTGCATTTTTTCTTGCATTTTTAGTAGTTCTTGAATAAAATTACATATGATTACTTTGTATTTTCTTTTATATTGGAGTCTGATTAAGAGTTGGTTGGATTTTTTCTTATCTCTCTCTTTAGAATGTGTTCTCTTATAGGGTAATGCCTCTCATCTGTGTGTTTATTATACCCTCAGTGCTAGTCTCCAACTCGGGGCTTATAGGAGGTGGGACTCGAGGGGTCTCTATCTCTATTCTCTCATTGTTAGCCCAGGAGGGGTACACTTTGTGGGTAGGGGGTCGTGACAGAGTGGTATCAGAGATCTGGTTGAGGGATATGATGGATTTTGGAGTTAGGCATAGGTTAGGTTGTGTAGGATAGTAGGGAAATGGTGTTGGATAAGTTTAGAAAGCACTGTAAACATGGGATACCATATTAGACATAGGTATTTAGGGCCCCCTATGATCTGATTCATGAACCTTTAATCTTACAGCAGCTACTAAACAAGGTGATATTGGTTGTAGGGTTGAGACCTAGAAAATGATCATGAGTCATTCTTCTTTTTTCCTGTGTTTGAATGGAAAGACCTTGGGATAATTTAACCTAAAATGAATAAAATAAAACAATTAATTAATGATAAGGTATTCCATATTCTAGTTTTAGGAGATCTAACTATTTTTTTCTTTTACAGGCATAGCTCTAGGTCGATATCCTCATCCGGTTCGCATAGAAGTTGTTCAGATGGTTTTTCTAGCAGATCACCATAGGGTGGAGGTTGAAAATGAATACACTTAGAGGAGGAAACTCCTAGAGTTTTAGCACTAGAGTCTATAGAGGTACAAGGGCGCCATTTCAGGTACAGTCACGGAATACTGGTTAGAGGAGGTTGATATTGCCTTTATTTCAATCCATTCTCAGAAGGAGCACTCGGTATTATTGGTTGTGATGATGTTGTGTGGGGTAGTGAGGTAGTGGTGGTTCTTGTTCCTTGGAGATTGTGAGGAGTCGGTAGTATTGTGGGAGGAGTTTAGAGACTAGTTCAGTTACAAGTTTCTTTTTTCGACCACGAAGGCGGCCAGTCGCTAGGATTTGCTTACCCTTCATAAGGGGAGCTCCAGTGTGCGAGATTTTAGGATCTATTTTAGGAACCTTCTGTGATATTCTTCAGACCTATTTCCATATGAGTAGTCTAGGGTGAGTAATTTCAAGGAATATTTGTGTCTAAAGATCCAGTGCCAAGTCACCCCATTTATACTGAAGATGTATCTCGAGGTACTACTGACAGCATAGGTCATTAAGATGATATTATCTAGAACCATATCATCACGATAGAGGAGTCATCAGGATTCCTTATGAAGCAAAGTTGTGGTCTGGCGTTCCTAATTGTTAGGATATAAGATCTTCCGATCAGCTAAGGGTGGTTCCTAGCCCTCAATGTCTCGTTTCTCTAGGGGCGTTAGTTCTCATGATTATTCCAAGGGATCAAATGTGTGTTTTTCTTATGGAGTCTAAGGTCATCAGTGGTGAGAGAGTCCTTCCTTTCTAAGTAGTCATCATGCTCCAGTTTTTTCACTTCAGGTTCCTCCACTGAGGTAGTTTTAGTCGAGGCAGTAGCAGCAGGTTTCTTCAATTTGTGATTAGTAGAGAGTATATGGGGAAGGCATAGGATAGCCCTAGGATTCTCCCCATCCTCAAGGATAAGAGCGCAGTTATGGAGGTGGTCATTAGTATGTTCAGAGAGGCAATGGTGTAAGTCATGCTCAGCTTCATGCTTTAGCATTTCCAGTACTAGGCAAGACAGATATCATTTGAGGTACCCTTTTCTCATTTTCTACTTGGGTTCATTACTTTCTTAATCTTTAAGTGACACACTCCTTCATATCACCTACCCTTTTCCATTCTTTGGGACTTATGGTAGTGAGGATTTTAGTTCCCTTGGTGTTGACTACACTAGTTAGAGGTCGAGATAACTTATTTGATGTATGTAGAGACTATGATCTAGTGATGGGGTAGTACCTATCTTAGGTATATTTCCTATGTTTATGTATATAACCATATGAAATCATTCTCAACATGGATTGGTTGTATTCAGTGTAGGATATCATGGATTTTTTCAGGAGGTGGGTTGTGTTCTTTGATGATGATGGAGAGTTGACGGTGTTTGTTAGTGAGCGAGACCCTCGTATGGGTAAGAGGCGTGTTCCATCCTTATCATCATTTATGGATGATCTGATGTTGAGTTCATTGTAGGTTTATTAATTGGCATTTTCTAGGGTCATATAAGAGTACCCTAATTTATTTCTTGAGGAGGTTGTAGATTTACCCCCTCTATGAGAGATCGATTTAGGGATCAAACTACAGTAAGGCATGTCTTTTATCTCGATTTCTCCATATAAGATTGTGCCTTATGAGTTGCAAGATTTGTGCATACAACTCTATGGACTATTTCAGTGTGCCTTTTTTCATATGAGTGTGTCACCGTGGGGTGCACCTGTTTTTTTTTTGAAGAAGGTTGATGGAATTTTGTGGTTGTGTATCAATTATTATTGCTTGAACCAAGTAAAAGTGAAGAACCGTTGTCCTATTCCATAGATTGATGATTTATTCAATCAACTAAAGGGTAAAATTTGATTCTTGAATATATATTTGTGGTCAAGATATCATCATATGCATGTGAAGGATGAGGATATCCCAAAAACTACTTTTTGTTGTCATCATGGGCATTACGTGTTTATTGTGATGTCGTTTGGTGTGACGAATTATCCAGCTCTGTTCATTGGGGTTAGTGAAAATTTTGTTCCATGAGTTCCTAGATAATTTCATGGTGGTTTTCATTGATGAAATCCTTGTGTACTCCACATCTGATGAGGAGCATGCAGAGCATCTTCATGCCATTTTGGGAGTTCTTCATCATGAGCAGTTGTTTGGGAAGTTTCTAAAGTTTTATTTTTGGATCGAGAATCCTATTTCTTGGGGTATTTTGTATCCTAGTAGAGAGTAGTTATGTATTCTTCGAAGATAGAAGCAATTGTGTCTTGGGAATCCCCCAAGACAGTTGTAGAGATGCAAAGTTTCTTTGGTCTTGTAGGATATTATATGAGGTTTGTAGCTGATTTATCTTAGGTTGTAACTCCTCTGACAGCTCTGACCAGAAAGGATCAGGTTTTCTTATGGACTAATTAGTGTCATACACATTTTGATTATCTGAAGTATAATTTGGTTAGTGCTCTATTTCTTTGTATACCAATAGAAAGAGTTCAGTTTGAGGTTTTCTATGATGCTTCGTATCTTGGGTTGGGATATGTTCTGATGCAGTAAAGACTGGTCGTTTCTTTGGGGTCTCGGCATTTACGTCCTCATGAGAATATCTATTCCACCCATGATATCAAGTTATAATTGGTAGTATTTTCCCTGAATTTTTGGATATATTACCTCATAGGTGATCATTTTATGGTCTTTACTGATCATAAGACCCTGAGGTATGTTTTCTTTGAATGTGACTTGAACTTGCATCAGCATCAGTGGATGGAGTTCTTATAGGATTACAAATTTGAGATTTTGCATACACCTAGAAAGGGAAATGTCATGGTTGATACGCTAAGTAGGAAGTCGCGTAGTGATGCAGTGAATGAATCTGTTGATTCCTGAAGAGTGATGTAATAACTTTCAGCATTGCATATAGATATGGGAGAAGTTGGGGGAAGGGGTTTTATTTTTCAGATGATAGTGAATTCATCTCTATTGCAGAAGGTATAGGATTCCTAGTTAGGGGCTCTTGAGGTGTAGGTATCGAGAGACCAAGTTTTTTATGGCGAGGCCCGTGTTGATTATTCTAAATATGAATAGCACCAAGTGTTGTTTTAGGGAAGGATTTTCATTCCTTTGGTGATGCATGAGATGGTTCTCAGAGAGTTTCATAGTTTTTCTTTGGTGGTATATCCTAGTGTGAAAAAGATGTACCAAGCTTTGAGGGGTTAGTTTTTGTGTCCTAGGTTGAAGTGTGTAGTTGCAGAGTTTGTGTCTCGATGTTTGGTCTATCAGAAAGTGAAGGTCGAGCAGCACGTCCCCAGTGGTTTTCTTCAGTCGTTAGATGTTCCTCAATGGAAGTGGTTGTATATCTCTATGGAATTTGTTACTGGTTTACCTTGATCTTAGGGAGTCTATGACATTATATGGGTGGTAGTGGATAGTTTGACAAAATCATCCCACTTTATAGTGATCAATGAGTCGAGCTCAGTGGAGGTTTTTTGAAGGAATTATCTAGAGGATGTGGTGAGACTATACGGAGTCTCGAGGATGATCATTTCTGATTGAGATCCTTGTTTTACCTATAGAGTGTGGAGAGGTCTCCAGCATGCTTTTGGTCCTCATCTATTCCTTAGCACTACTTTTCATCTACAGATGGATGGTCAGACAGAGTGTACCATCTAGCCTTTTGAAGACATGTTATGCTCTTATGTCCTAGATTTTGGAGGTTTGTGGATGAGGCACCTTCCCTTGGTAGAGTTCTCTTAAAACAATAGTTTTCATTCCACCATCGGTATGGCACCGTCTAAAGCCTTGTATGTATGACCTTTTTGTTCTCCATTTTGTTGGAATGGGGTCAAAAGGTAATAAATTCTTAGGCTGAAACTAGTAAAAAAATATAATAGAGATTGTTCAGGTGATTCATGAGAGGATGAAAGCAATACAGGATCATCATAAATCCTATGTTGGTCATAGGATGAGACCTCTGGAGTTCCACATCAGGGATCATGTGTTCCTAAAGGTAACTCCCTGTCATGTGTAGTGAAGGTTTGGTCATGGGAGTAAGATTTATCCTCAGTTTTTTGGGCCTTTTGAGGTGTTATCTCATGTTTGGGTCATGGTGTATCAGATAGAACTTCCCTCATAGATGATCTAGATACACAATATTTTTCATGTGTCACAACTCTGTCATTATCTTCATGAGGAATCTCACATCATCAATTGGGGAAAAATTGATGTTGGAAATGATGAAACCTTCGAGGAGTATCCTATAGTGATCCAGGACTTCTAGGAGAAGTTGTTGTGTGGGTACACTATCCCCTTGGTTCATGTCTTGTGGTAGCACGATGGTGTGAAGGAGAGTACCTAGGAACGTGAGTTGAAGTTACATGCTTAGTACCTAGAGTTTTTTTTATCTCTTTTATTGTAATGTTGTTTGTTTTATGGTTGTGTACCTTTTCTAGTTTTTAGATGGATTTATCTTGTTACTTGTTATGGATAACTCTCTTTGAGAGGTATCTCCCCTGAGAGAGTGGTTATGAGCTGGTTGTTCTTGTTTCATGGTTTTTCATTATTCCTCTGATGAGATGGTTGAGCTCCTATGGTGATGAGAACCTTGAGAGGTATCTTGTGCGGTGGATGTTTAAAGGTCCCCCTTTATGTTTCCTCTCTGGTTTGGTTTTGGATTCTCAAGGATGAGAATGTTTTGAGAGGTATCTAATGCAAGGGAACAGATCCACATGGATCGACTCTTTGCACATTTTCAAAGACTGTTGTTCTCAGAGGAAGTTTGGAGGAGTTCGGCTACTAAAAGCTGGAAGAAGGGAGATTCCATGTCATGTAAAGTTACATGATGTGAAAGTGGGTTTTGCGGTGTGTAATGAATTGGGGTTTTAAAAATAAAAAGGCGATGTATTTTTTGGAAGAAAATAAACCTTGATGATTACATTATGTGAAAGGGGATTACATGTTGTGCAAATCCCTAATATTGTATGTTTTAAACATTTTCACCCGCTCTATTTTGTCAAACCTTATGAATGCATCACCTCTCTCTCGATTCCAGTTGACCCGACAACCCCCTCTTTGATGTTTTGGGGGTTCCTTTGTCAAGGATCGATCTCTATCTTCCCTCCTTTGATTTGTCTTTGATACAAGGTATCTTCTACCTCTATTATTGTGGTTTATTCAATTTATTCCTTCTTGTTCCTATTTTCCATATGATAGTGATTAATCTCCATGTTTATAAATGAGTTTTGTTGGGTTTTTTTATGCGGTTGTGGTGTGGCATCCTCAGGTGGATGCAGTTCTTGCGGGAGAGGAGATCGAGATCTTCAATGTTGGTTTATTCTTATGCAAAGAATGTTGACACCATTTTTAAGGTAGTGGATTCATTTCTTCTCTATTTATTTACATGGAATCATATATATAACATGATTTATCCCTTGGATCGTAATGAAATTAACCAAACAATTACTTGAATTATATTAAAGAATTGGTATCGATCGCATGACGATGTTGTTGTTTGTACCATGATAACGGGTTGCCTCTTTATTTGATAGATAGTGTGGTATAAATGTTGTGCTTGTTATTCTTGGTTTAGTATGTGGAATTAGTAAAGAACGTAAATCCAGAATTAATTATTAAATTAATTGTCTAAACGATTAAAGAGGCATGTTTAATGAATCGGGTGTGTTGTAATCTTAATGATGCAAGCATGTTTAAATGAATTCATCTTCCATGTGTTAATGGAATTGAATAAATATGAAAATCATGTTGATTCTAGTTCATAAAGGAATTAAAATCATGTTAAATTAATTGTTTAATTAATTTGTGACAGCTTGTGCTAGCTTGCTGCTTAGGTTTCTGGTAGTTGGAACGTGTAATTAATGAATCAATTAATTCAAGATAGAATAAGAATCAGTTGTGTGATAAAAGATAATGCATTTATAGGGCATGAGTTTCCCACTTTCTTGTAAAAGCTCAGTGCCTTATGCTTTGGAGTCATGAGGGATTGTTGTGTGTAAAGGTTGGATGCCTTAATTTAGGGCCAAGAGCATGATTTCTATGTTTGTTTCCTACTGCTTGTGATGTGATGTGAGCCTGGGATAGATAAGCCTATAGGGATGTTATGGTATATGGGGAAGGGAGGCCCGGATGTGATGTGATCCTAGGATGGTTGATCCTAGAGGGCTGTTGTGGTATATTGGGAAGGGAGGTCCTATTATTGTGGAAGTATTTGACACTTATGATGGCAGGATGCATCGAGATATGCATGTGGGTATTGGGGAGAACACTAGGGATGATGGAATAGGTTGAAGCTAGGCTTACCCATTGATATGAAAGTTGGATGTTTGTTTAAATCTGTTGTTTGGATGATGGTTGGGTTTTATGTTTATCTACTTTCCTTTCCCCACTACTTGAGGTAGATGGATATGATGGGTTGTATATTTTGTTTGGTATCTTAATATGTTTTCCTAGAATACATGCACTACAGGAAAAATGGGCATTTGCGACGGGTTATTTGCGACGGGAATAAATCCCGTCGCAAATAGTCCTGTCAAAAACTTATTTGCGACGGGGTTATTTGCCCGTCGCAAATAAGTAGCCTTTTGCGACGGGATAGCTTTCCCCGTCGCAAAAGGACTGGCGCGGTTTGCGCGCCAAATCGCGGGAAACTTATTTGTGACGGGGGAATATTCCCGTCGCAAATAACCGGCGGCGGTAAAAGGTATTTGCGACGGGAATATTCCCCCGTCGCAAATAGTATGTCGGCAGGTGGTTATTTGCGACGGGTCCCGTCGCAAATAACTATTTACCAGTTGACCGTAATAAATGATGGCTAAGGTATTTGCGACGGTACCCGTCGCAAATAATACTAGTTGCGACGGGAATCCCGTCGCAAATGGACCCGTCGCAAATAATCTAACCTATAAATACCCCCATCCGTTTTTTTCAAATCATTCTCAAATTCCCTCTTCTTCTTCTCTCAAAGTTTTATTTCTGAAGTTTAGTTTTTCTCAAGTTTAATTTTTTCCTTCGGAGTTGATATTAAAGTTTCAAAGAACGATCAGAGCAGATCAATTTTCAAGGTATTTATGTTCATTTTAATTTAATATTTATTTTTAATTTTTTATTAGTTTTAATTATTCTTAATTAGTTGTAATTTAATTATGTTTGCATTGTTTTGTTACTTAATAAATTTAAATTATTAGTATTCATTGCTAATATTTAAATGGTAATTAGGAATAATTAGTAATAATTACAAATAATTAAGAATAAATATTAATATTTAGTAATAAATACCAATAATTAGGAATAATAACATTATTATATTATTAGTATATTTTATTATTAATATTAAAATAATATAATTTTTTATATATGTACAATTCTCTTTTCATCTGTGTGTTTGCTGTCTCCACATGTATTATTTGTATGTGGAGATAGAAAACACACAGATGAAAGGAGAATTGTATATAAATTAAAAAATTATATTATTTTAATATTAATAATAAAATATACTGATAATGTTATTATTCGTAATTATTGGTAATTATTCTTAATTATTGGTAATTATTCATTTAATTACTACTAATTAGGAACAATTAACAATAATTACCAATAATTAGGAATAATTACCAATAATTAGTAATAAATACAAATAATTTGTAATAAATACCAATAATTAGTAATAATTATCAATAATTAGTAATAATTAGTAATAATTAACAATAATTAGTAATAATTAACAATAATTAGTAATAATTACCAATAATTAGTAATACTTACCAATAATTAGTAATAATTACCAATAATTCGTAATAAATACTAATAATTCGTAATAATTACCAATAATTAGTAATAATTACCAATAATTAGTAATAATTACCAATAATTAGTAATAATTATCAATAATTAGTAATAATTACCAATAATTAGTAATAATTACCAATAATTAGTAATACTTACCAATAATTAGTAATAATTACCAATAATAAGTAATAATTAATAATAATTATCAATAATTACTAATAATTACTAATAATTACCAATAATTAGTAATAATTAGGAATAATTACCAATAATTATCAATAATTATCAATAATTACCAATAATTAGTAATAATTACCAATACTTAGTAATAATTACCAATATTTAGTAATAATTACCAATAATTATCAATAATTAGTAATAATTATCAATAATTAGTATTAATTACCAATAATTACCAATAATTGGTAATAATTCGTAATAATTACCAATAATTGGTAGTAATTCGTAATAATTCGTAATAATTAGTAATAATTACCAATAATTAGTAATAATTACCAATAATTAGTAATAATTAGTAATAATTAGTAATAATTAGTAATAATTAGTAATAATTTGTAATAATTATCAATAATTAGTAATAATTACCAATAATTACCAATAATTAGTATTAATTAGTAATAATTACCAATAATTACCAATAATTACCAATAATTACAAATAATTACCAATAATTAGTAATAATTAGTAAAAATTAGTAATAATTACCAATAATTAGTAATAATTAGGAAGAATTAGTACTAATTACCAATAATTAGTAATAATTAACAATAATTAGGAATAATTAGTAATAATTAATAAAAATTACGAATAATTAGTAATAATTTCGAATAATTAGTAATAATTACCAATAATTAGTAATAATTACCAATAATTAGTATTAATTACCAATAATTACCAATAATTGGTAATAATTAGTAATAATTACCAATAATTAGTAATAATTACCAATAATTGGTAATAATTAGTAATAATTAGTAATAATTATTAATAATTACCAATAATTAGTAATAATTAGTAATAATTAGTAATAATTACCAATAATTAGTAATAATTAGTAATAATTCGTAATAATTAACCAATAATTACTAATAATTACCAATAATTAGTAATAATTAGTAAAAATTAGTAATAATTAGTAATAATTAGTAATAATTAGTACTAATTACCAATAATTAGTAATAATTAACAATAATTAGGAATAATTAGTAATAATTAATAATAATTACGAATAATTAGTAATAATTACGAATAATTAGTAATAATTACCAATAATTAGTAATAATTACCAATAATTAGTAATAATTATCAATAATTAGTAATAATTACCAATAATTAGTATTAATTACCAATAATTACCAATAATTGGTATTAATTACCAATAATTACCAATAATTGGTAATAATTAGTAATAATTACCAATAATTAGTAATAATTACCAATAATTGGTAATAATTAGTAATAATTAGTAATAATTAGTAAAAATTAGTAATAATTAGTAATAATTAGTAATAATTAGTACTAATTACCAATAATTAGTAATAATTAACAATAATTAGGAATAATTAGTAATAATTAATAATAATTACGAATAATTAGTAATAATTACGAATAATTAGTAATAATTACCAATAATTAGTAATAATTACCAATAATTAGTAATAATTAACAATAATTAGTAATAATTACCAATAATTAGTATTAATTACCAATAATTACCAATAATTGGTATTAATTACCAATAATTACCAATAATTGGTAATAATTAGTAATAATTACCAATAATTAGTAATAATTACCAATAATTGGTAATAATTAGTAATAATTAGTAATAATTAGTAAAAATTAGTAATAATTAGTAATAATTAGTAATAATTAGTACTAATTACCAATAATTAGTAATAATTAACAATAATTAGGAATAATTAGTAATAATTAATAATAATTACGAATAATTAGTAATAATTACGAATAATTAGTAATAATTACCAATAATTAGTAATAATTACCAATAATTAGTAATAATTACCAATAATTAGTAATAATTACCAATAATTAGTATTAATTACCAATAATTACTAATAATTGGTATTAATTACCAATAATTACCAATAATTGGTAATAATTAGTAATAATTACCAATAATTAGTAATAATTACCAATAATTGATAATAATTAGTAATAATTAGTAATAATTATTAATAATTACCCATAATTAGTAATAATTAGTAAGAATTAGTACTAATTACCAATAATTAGTAATAATTAACAATAATTAAAAATAATTAGTAATAATTAATAATAGTTACGAATAATTAGTAATAATTTCGAATAATTAGTAATAATTACCAATAATTAGTAATAATTACCAATAATTAGTAATAATTACCAATAATTAGTATTAATTACCAATAATTACCAATAATTGGTAATAATTAGTAATAATTACCAATAATTAGTAATAATTACCAATAATTGGTAATAATTAGTAATAATTACCAATAATTAGTAATAATTACCAATAATTGGTAATAATTAGTAATAATTAGTAATAATTATTAATAATTACCAATAATTAGTAATAATTAGTAATAATTATTAATAATTACCAATAATTAGTAATAATTAGTAATAATTAGTAATAATTAGTAATAATTACCAATAATTAGTAATAATTACCAATAATTAGTATTAATTACCAATAATTACCAATAATTGGTATTAATTACCAATAATTACCAATAATTGGTAATAATTAGTAATAATTACCAATAATTAGTAATAATTACCAATAATTGGTAATAATTAGTAATAATTAGTAATAATTATTAATAATTACCAATAATTAGTAATAATTAGTAATAATTAGTAATAATTACCAATAATTAGTAATAATTAGTGATAATTAGTAATAATTACCAATAATTACCAATAATTACCAATAATTACCAATAATTAGTAATAATTATCAATAATTAGTAATAATTACCAATAATTAGTAATAATTACCAATAATTAGTAATAATTAGTAATAATTACCAATAATTACCAATAATTACCAATAATTAGTAATAATTTCCAATAATTCGTATTAATTACCAATAATTACCAATAATTGGTAATAATTAGTAATAATTACCAATAATATTAATACTATGAAAATAATAAAAAATTTATATAATATTAAAATTATCAATATTTGTAACATGTTTTGCTTTATTCTCAACATATTTAATTCTTAAAGGGTCAATTTTTAGGTGTATCTCAATAAAAAGTTTGCGTCAGTTGTGTATGATCTAAACTCTATAATTATCCTAGCTTGAATGTTTTTTCTAACAAATTATTCAAAACCAGTAATGCTTTTATATTTTATAGAGAAATATGGAACAACGGGGTCGTCAACAATCATTATTAGGTGACCGTATATGGATAAATCAACGTAGAAATCCAAACGGTTCTGGTTTAAATCCAGTATATGTAGAGGGTGTGGAGACTTTTTTATCATTTGCGGCATCAAATCCAGAATTTGTTTCAGAAGGCAAAATAAAATGCCCTTGCAGAAAATGTGCATTGAGAACGTTTGACACGTTTGACAAAGTGGGAGAACATCTCTTGCGTTTTGGTTTTCAACCAGATTATGTTTTTTGGTATCAACACGGTGAACGCAGTTCCAGAGCAGGTGATACCAACTTGATTCTGGATCCATCCCGGTTTCAAGATTTAGTACATGATGTTGCAGGTTCATCTGTTCAACATACAGAAACTCTGGCTGATATAACTTCAAATCCTGAGTTGGCACCGTCTGAATTTTATGAGTTGTTGAAGTCTGCTGAGGATGCATTATATCCTGGCTGCAAGATGAGCAAATTAGAAGCAGTTGCAAAATTTATGGCTATCAAATCAGATAACGGAATGTCAAACACCTGTTTTGACCAGATATTTTCTTTTCTTAAAACACTGTTACCCGAAGGAAATGTTTTACCTGCAAATTACTATGAGAGTAAGAGGCTGGTTCGAAATTTGGGACTTACTTGTCAGAAGATTCATGCATGTTCAAATGACTGCATTTTATATTCTGGGGAAAATGAGTCGTTGGATAGTTGTCCCACATGTGGGCAACTGAGATATAATGAAGGACAACACGGGAAGTCTGGTTTGATTCCTGTAAAACAGTTGAGATATTTTCCGCTTACATCCAGACTTCAGCGTTTATTCATGTCTAAGAATACAACGACAATGATGTCATGGCATAAAGAGAATATTTCAACCGATAAAAGCTTGAATCATCCATCCGATGGTGATTCATGGAAACATTTTGATAGAGTGCATCCATCCTTTGCTTTAGAAGCTAGAAATGTTCGACTGGGCCTTTCCACTGGTGGTTTCTATCCGTTTGGATCTTATGGTAGTCAATATTCATGTTGGCCTGTTTTTTTAACTCCGTACAATTTACCTCCATGGATGTTGATGAAGGAGCCATATATCTTTTTGACTTTAATGATTCCAGGACATCCGAAGAAAAATATTGATGTTTATTTGAATCCATTGATTGATGAATTAAATTTATTGTGGAGTACTGGTGTCAATACATATGATGTTGCAACGAAACAGAATTTCATACTGAGAGCAGCATTGATGTGGACAATAAGTGACTTCCCGGCTTATGGGATGTTATCTGGCTGGAGTACACATGGTCAGAAATCATGTCCTTACTGTATGGGAGAGAACAAAGCATTTATTCTCATTCATGGAAAGAAACCTTGTTATTTTGACTGTCATCGCAGATTTCTTCCAGCTGATCATCCTTTTCGCAGAAACAGATCTCATTTCAGAAAAGGAACAGTTGAAAGGGATGGACCTCCAAAAATTCTATCAAGTTCGGAGTTAAAATCAGTTGTATTTTCATTACCTCCCATCACTTTTGGTCCCACAATAAACCAATAGAAAATTTCTGGTTTTGGGAAAGAACACAATTGGATTAAACGTAGCATATTTTGGGATTTGCCATATTGGTCTGATTTGTTGGTCCGACACATGTTAGATGTCATGCATATTGAGAAGAACTGTTTTGATAATTTGTTTCATACAGTTTTGGATACACCAGGAAAGAGCAAAGACAATGTAAATGCACGTTTAGATCTTGCCCAAATTTGCAGGCGTCCAGAATTGGAACTATTTGAGAATGTCAGAACAGAAAGGTTACTGAAACCAAAAGCAGCTTATACACTGTCTAAAGAAAACCGTTTATTATTTTGTCAGTGGATTGTAGATTTGAGACTTCCAGATGGTTGTGCTTCCAATTTGGGTAGATGTGTAAAGAATGGTCATATTACTGGATTAAAAAGTCATGATTGTCATGTTATAATGAAGAGACTTCTACCCATTGGATTAAGAGGTCTATTGAATTCTGTGATTTGGGATTCCATAACAGACATGTCTCATTTTTTTCGGGAAATTTGTGCGGCTACGGCAGATTATGATGCTCTAGGCAAACTTGAAAAAGATGTTGTTGTAATTATATGTAAACTGGAAAAAATATTTCCGCCGTCTTTCTTCGACTCAATGGAACATTTGATGTTACATTTGTCATATGAAGCCAAATGTGGAGGTCCAGTACAGTTTCGATGGATGTACCCATTTGAAAGATGCATGCAAAAATTGAAAAGAAAAGTACGCAACAAAGCATCTGTTGAAGGATCTATTGCAGAAGCTTATTTGCAAGAGGAAATATCTTTTTTCTGCTCCCATTATTTTGAATCAGAGTATCCTTCAAAACACAACCGAATGGGACGGAATGAGAGAAATATTGATGAAATCGACAATCAATTATCTGTTTTCAACCAGTCAGAGCTTGGTTTTGGTGGAGTTTCTGAACGCTGGCTTTCAGATAATGAACATCATAGAGCTCATACGTATGTTCTGCTCAACTGTGAAGAGATGACATCAGTTGTACTGTAAGTGTTTATATCACTTATTCTATCATTTATGTTACAGTAAATAACTTTGGTTTTTATAGGTTGTATGATAATCATATCAAGAAACAAATTCCACAAATTACAGCAGCTGCTCTCGAAGAACGTCGACTGAAAAATTTCTCTCAGTGGTTTCAAAAACTGGTAACATAAATTCTTTATCTTTTATCAACTCATTCAATGTATAGTTTACTATATTGATAATTATTTCACAAATTTTCAGGTGTCTCGACATGCTGATAAAATTGACAAACGGCTGTGTGTATTGAGTAACCCACCTTCCAAACTTGTTAAAACTTATAATGCATATGTGGTGAATGGATTTCGATTCCACACACATGCATATGGGGAATCGAAAAAAACAATGAACAATGGAGTTAGCTTGAGAGGATCTCATCATCGAGAAAATGAAGTTGACTTTTATGGAATACTTGATGAAATCATTGAACTCTGTTATCTTGGACAACATTACATAACCATGTTCAAATGTCGGTGGTTAGATACAGAGAGAGGCGTGTGTGTTCATCCGACTCATGGAATCATCGATATTAAATGTAAAAGTGTTCTCGCAGTAAATGAACCATTCTTATTGGCTCAACAGGCATATCAAGTTTATTACGCAAAGTACTGTGCTACATCAAGAGACTTGACTGATTGGTAGAGTGTAATAAAAATCAAAATTCGAGACAATCAGTTTAGTCAAACTGAATGTGCTTTCACTGATGTGCAAAGAATTGAAGTTTTTCAAGAGAGTACTCAAAATCAATCTTTTTTACAAAGATACATGAGTATCGATGACGACACCCCACATTTAAGAGTCGGTGATGACGATGATGTTAATGATGTCACACATGAATTTGAAATGGTAAGAGATGAAGCAACTGTAACTCGAATGGATATCGATGATGTTGAGGAGGAATATGAAGATGACATTGACATACATGAAGATGATGATGAAGATGAACACTTATAGAATTCCATGGTATTTATATACAATCATAATATGTATATATGTATATATAATAGTAATTATCAATTATTTGATAACATTAACATTTTCTGTTTTAGATGGACGAGGCCACATTTCGTGAGTTGGCGGATGCTGACCTGCCTTTCGATGCGGATAAATTGCTGGCAGATGACCCTCAGCCTGCAGGCGCTCCAGGGAGTACGCGGAGGGGGCGCGGTCTTGCACGATTGATGATTCCTGACCCCGTCCCCGAGCGACGTCCACGTCTTGGGTTTGATCAGCGCACACGGAGGTGTGATAACCTGTGTGATAACCTGTGGATTTGACTAAGATTTCATTAATCTATTCACATAATAAATGTTTATTATTTTTACAGTTTTTCGCATATAGCAGTCGGACAGGGCAGTGCTATTTTGCGCAACTATTTCTCTCAGCCGTGGACCACATGGGAGTAGATTCCCATTGATGTGCAGCAGGCCATGTTCGGCCATTGGTTGGAACGTACGTAAATAAATAATTTTTAATTTGAAAATTATTTCATTTCTAACTTGATATTTTGATTTATTTGTAGGGTTTATAGTATACGATCGAGGATACCATGCGTGACGTCATCCACGAGGCATGGGAGGTGGCCATGCGTGATCGCCTTCATCAGTTTTTTCACAATTTAAGAAAAGCTGCCATGAAGAAAGCAGGAGTGTCAGATTTTGACGAGTCATGTAGAGCACACCGACCAGAGTACATTTCATCCCATGTATGGGATGGATTATGTGCGCACTGGTTGAGTGGTGCCTTTCAGAGGAGATCATCGGTGGGGAGGCAGAATCGGGGGAGACAGGAGGTGACTCATCGAGCTGGGAGTCGTTCTTTCAGTACTCATAGACAGCATCTGGTACGTACATTATTTATAAATATTTTATATAACTATAAATATTAACAGTTTATTTTTTATTCTTATAGGCTGTCGAGCACCCCGATATTACGGAGTACGACGTATATCGGAGGATGTATAGTGATCCTGCTACTGGGGAGCTCATAGGTGATCGTCAGCATCACATCGTGGTCAGTATTATTTGTTTTCAAGTTTAAAAATTAACTGCATATAATATATTCACAATTTTAATTTTAAATTGCAACTACAGGAGTCATATGAGGCCGCAGCGTCACAGGCCCAGCCTGAGAGTCAGGCCGAGTCATCAGATCAGACCACTGGCCGTCAGTTTGATGAGGCGGCATGGATGCAGGCCACCCAGTATGCCTTCGAGAAGGGCCGGGTAGTTGGTATCGGCTCTCGACTGACTCCCGGAGATTATTATGGCAGTGCTGTGATGTCGGCGTCCAGCTCGAGAGGAGCTCGTGCATCTTCTTCTACTACACAGTATGAGGATCAGTTGCGATCTCAGACTGCACTGATAGAGAGTCTCCGACAGGAGCATGAGCAGATGCGTCAACAGCATGGGGAGGACCGTCGACGCCAGCAGCAGCTGTACGAGGAGCAGACGAGTCGGTGGCAGCAGCAGCATCAGGAGCAGATGGAGTACATGCGCCGACTCACTCATGCTTTAGGGATGGAGTTTCCTCCACCACCATCTGCAGATCCCCCACCTCCCCCCCCCCCTCCTTCAGATTAGAGTTTGTATTTATGTTATAAAATTTGTGAAATCAAAATATGATTTTTTTTCTATTCGTAGTTTCTGTCTCATTATAAAATATTAATAATATTATATTTTTAAATAACAATAATATGAATAATAATATTATTTATATTTTATAATATTAAATTTTATATATATATTAAAATTTTATAATATTATAATTTAATTATTTTTTTTTGCAATACTTGAATTATTTTAATATTTGAATGTAAAATAATTCTATTATTTTTATATTAATTAAAATAACTTATTAATATTTTTTGTATTTATGAATTATAATTCTAATATTATTATATTAATTAAATCATTTATTAATATTCTATTATTTTTTATTTTTTAATTATAATTCTATTATTATTATATGAATTAAAATAATTTATTATTTTTATTTGTGAATTATAATTATATTATTATATTAATTAAAATCATTTATTAATATTTTATTATTTTTTATTTTTGAATTATAATTGGATTATTATTATATTAATTAAAATAATTTATTAATAATTTATTTTTTTTTATTTTTTTATAGTATTTGCGACGGGATACTATGCCCGTCGCAAATAGTATTATTATTATATTTATTAATAGTTTTTTATTTTATTTTTTTAAATAGTATTTGCGACGGGTCCTGTCTCAAATAGTATTTATTAATAGTTTTTTATTTTTTTAAAAAAATAGGTTTTTGCGACGGGCCCGTCGCAGGTATTTGCGACGGGACCCGTCGCAAAAACTATTTTGAAAGTTTTTTACAAATATACGGAGACTATTTGCGACGGGAATCATTCCCATCGCAAAAAAAGGTTTTAGCGACGGGCCCGTCGTAAATAAGGGTTGTTACGACGCCGTTTTCAGCAACGGGCCATTTGCGACGGGCTACCGTCGCAAATACCTGTTTTTCTAGTAGTGATGGTAATATAAAAATTAATCTTGTAAATAAATGAATAAATTTTTAATCCATGGGGTTGGAGCATACTGGGATGCAATTCTATGGTTATAATTTTGAGAAGTTGTGGACTCGGTTTTATTATACCTATAGGGAATGGAACTTTATTGTGATGCTAAGGTAATGTGATGTGGAAAATGCTAATGGTTAATTTATGATTAATGAATTAATTAACATAAAGTTCAACTAATGAAAAGGGATAAAGTAATTTAATGTAGATTTTTAAATGGTTGTGTGCTTATAGGATATATGGTCTTAGCAGTGGTAGTTGGGAGTCTGAGAGACATTAGCTATAGTTGATTCTGATACTAGGTTATGATCATAGTGTGGTTGTGATCTATATTATATCATGTATGTTTTCTGTTTTCATATGCTACTCCACCCTGTCGGTTAGGGAAACTGACACCCTGGGGATTCTGAGCCCTAAATGTGTTTTCCCTAACATCCCAGTGGGAGGATGGATAGCTGACTACCCCCTTTGGCCCTACTCTCTTATATTAGTAGTTACTTGTGCTGGTGTGTACGCTGATTAGTTTTATCTGTATATGTGTGCATAGGGGTGTAATGGCGTGTGGTTATTTCACACACATGTATTTTCGATATAGTTTCCTAAGGACCACTATAGGTATAATGTATATAGGTTGTGATGGCCTGAGGATCCTTACTCAGTGTGTGGGTTGTGATGGCTTGAGGTATAATACCCGATGTATGATACACGTTATACGGGCTATGGTGGATCCCAGAAACTACCTAGTTACTTTTTGATTCATGGATGTGGTGGTGTGTTGCATGAGGTGCATGTTATGGTGCTTTACCTAGGTGTCTGCGGGCTAGCCATTTTGGAGAGAGATGCTCAGGACGTGCGATGTTGGGGAAGAGTGGCAAACTAGTTGGGAAGCGGTAGCGGGGTACCCTTGATATTCTTTATTATATTATATTCTCTTGTATGTGATATTTGGTGAGAGTAACCAAGGTGAGGTTAGGAACTTATTATATATGTTTAGGTGATGAGTTAGTTTCACTTGTTGTTCACTGTGTTTTAGCATGCTTTCTTTATCTTTTGCACGAGAGGATCCAAAGAGGATCCTACTAAGTATACTGTTATACTCACCCTATGTTTATATAAACTATTTTCCAGTTCAATTGGATCATGTTGGAGATCATGATGGTTACTACTAGCTTGTGGTTTTTTGCAGGAGCTTTTTGGGATTCGTGGTCGTCAGTGTCATTGCCTTTATTTTTTTACTTGTAGTTTTTCCTTACAGTTATAGTAGTTATTGCATGACATTACATATGAGAACATTGGATTTTATTTTATATTAGAGTCTGATCAAGATTTGGTTGGTGTTTTTCTTATCTCTCTCTTTCGCATGTGTTCCCATATAGGGCAATGCCTCCCATCTATGTGTTTATTATAACCTTGGTGTTAGTCTCCAACCTGGGGCCTACTGGAGGCAGGACTCGAGGGTCACTTCTCTCTTCTCCCATTATCATCCCAGGAGGGGTACACTTTTTGGGGAGGGGGTCATGAAAAAATTCTAATATAAAATAAAATAAATGAAATTAAAATTAAAAATATTAAATAAATACCTCAAAATTAAAGTTTTTGTTAGGTGTGAAGGTAAAAATTTTATTCCCTGTAAAAATTTAAACTTTTAAAATAATAAGTGAAGAGAATGGAAGAGAAGAGGAGGATAGGAGAGTTCATAGGAAGACATAATGAAAAAAAAGTTGGGTGGGGAGGTATATATAGGTTAGATTAGTAGCGATGATATTATTTTTTATGGGACCCGTCATAATTAGTATCCACCATAAATAAGCACGTCGACAATAAAAAAGTTATTTTCAATGGGGCTTGTCTCAAATGCTCATCTGTCGATGGATTATTTGTGATGGGTTGTTAATTATCATCACAAATAACATTAATGATGAAAGCAATTTGTGACGGGATACAAATTCTCATCATAAATAACATTAATGATGAAGGTTATTTGTGATGGGAGTAAATACCCATCACAAATAGATTTTCTCATGATTTGGCGTGCAGGTGCACCAAAGCTATTTGTGACGAGAATGTTTTCCCATCTTAAATAATTATTTTTTTAGGATTATTTGCAACAGAGAATGAATCACGTTGCAAATAATCCATCGAAAAAGAATATTTGCGATGGGCGATGGGCCCGCCGCAAAAATCCCTTTTTCCCATAGTGTGTGTTATGATACCTAAATAAACACTGTAATCTAAGTGTAAGCTAGAAATACCTCAACTGTTTAACAAGATTCAATCCAAACTTCCCTTATTGATCCTCATTGTACCTTGATTTTCCACATGTAGGATAACTAACTAACAACTCATTTTCACCATAATATAAAATGAAATCATTTGAACATGCATAAATCTTCTAATAACCAAGACCCAAATTATAAACTAGCCTCTTTCTCTCATAAAAATTGGTTGGAAACACACTTTCTTTAGGTAACAGTGATTTAACTAAAGAAAATATTTAATCAAAACAGCTATTTAACATTATATTATCTGATTTAATAGCCATAAATTTTGTGAACTCTTCGAATTTTCTTATCTTGTAACCAGGATATAAGGAATCTTCAATCGACTTCAGCATAAAATTGAGATGGTTCTAACTCAAGAGTTAAATAACTATCATTCTAAGTTTCTATTTTCTGAAAAGATGGGATAGAAACCTCATGTACTAATGTTTGAAACTGTGATGGATCTGGAACCAAATTATTAGTATCATCTTTGAAACTGTGTTCACCATGTTAATACCAAAAAACATAATCTTTTCGAAAACCAAAACGCAATAGATAGCGCCCAACATTTTCAAATGTTTCAAATCTTCTCAAATCACATTTCTTACAAGGACACTTAATTTTCCCTTCTAAAAAAATCTTGGTTTAGTTGATGCAAATGATAAAAAAGTTTCAACACCCTCAATATATATAGGATTTATACCAGAATAGTCTGGATTCTTGTGATGATTTATCCAGTCATGGTCTTGTAATAAAGATTGTTGACTACTTCGTTATTCCATATTTTTCTAAAAAATAGAAAATAAAAATATGATTTATGATTAATATAATATAAGTAAGATACTATCCAAAAAATTAGAAAATCAAAAAATTACAAATTACTTGTAAATATTATCTATTCTATCTAATTACTGCTAATTTTTTATAATTCCACAAATTACTGCTAATTTTTTCTAATTACCACTAATTTTTTCTAATTACTATTAATTTTTATTAAGGGAAATAGAAGGCTAACCTAAGGGTGTGAGGAAAGCATGGATTGGGGGGATGAAGGCGACCGTAGTGTGAAAGAATTTCGACACCGAAATTCTTTCACTATGTCATCCCCTTCATCCCCTCCGCTTCATGCTTCCCTCATGCCCCTTGGTTGACTTTATATTACTAATTGTGGTTAATTGTGGTTAATTGTGGTTAATTGTGGTTAATTGTGGTTAATTGTGGTTAATTGTGGTTAATTGTGGTTAATTGTGGTTAATTATGGTTAATTGTGGTTAATTGTGGTTAATTGTGGTTAATTGTGGTTAATTGTGGTTAATTGTGGTTAATTGTGGTTAATTTTGGTTGATTTTAGTTAATTATGGTTAGTTGTGACTAATTGTGGCAATTACCGCTCATTGTCGGTATTTTTTTACTAATTACCACTCATTGCTAGTATTTTTTACAAATTGTCGCTCATTATTGGTACTTTTTACTAATTATTTCTCATTGCCATTATTTTTTTGCTAAATACTGCTTTTTATCAATATTCTTTACTAAATACCACTCATTAGTGGTATTTTTTACTAAATACCGCTCATTAGCGGTATTTTTTACTAAATACCGCTCATTAGCGGTATTTTTTACTAAATACCACTCATTTATGATATTTTTTACTAGTTACCGCTCATTATCGATATTTTTTACTAATTATCGCTAATTGACAGTAATTTTTACTAAATACCGCTCATTACTAGTATTTTTTAATAAATACCGCTCATTACCTGTATTCTTTACTAAATATCGTTCACTACCGGTATTTTTTACTAATTACAGCTTATTACCCATATTTTTTACTAATTACCGCTCTTTACAGGTATTTTTTACTAAATACTGCTCTTTACCAGCATTTTTTTACTAATTAATACTCTTTATCGATATTTTTTAGTAAATATCGTTCTTTATCGGTATTTTTTACTAAATACCACTCATTACTGGTATTTTTTACTAAATACCCCTCATTATTGGTAATTTCTACTAAATACCGCTCTTTACCGATATTTTTAACTAAATATCATATTTTTACTCAATATCGCTCATTAACGGTGATTTCTACTAAATACCGCTCATTACTGGTATTTTTTACTAAATATCGCTCATTACCCGTATTTTTTACTAAATAGGGCTCGTTACTGATAATTTTTACTAAATATTGATCATTACCGGTAATTTTTACTAAAAAGCGCTCATTACCAGTAATTTTTACTAAATACCAGTCATAACTGGTAATTTTTACTAAATATCGCTCATTGTCGGTAATTTTAACTAAATATCGCTCATTACCCGTAATTTTAACTAAATACCACTCATTACCCATATTTTTTACTAAATACCGCTCATTGTCGGCATTTTTTACTAAATACCACTCTTTACTAGCATTTTTTACTAATTAATACTCTTTATCAATATTTTTTAGTAAATACCATTCTTTATCGGTATTTAATACTAATTACCGCTCTTTACCTCTATTTTTTACTAAATACCGCTCTTTACATGTATTTTTTACTAAATACCACTCATTAGGAGTAATTTCTACTAAATACTGCTCATCATAAGTAATTTCTACTAAATACCGCTCATTGCTGGTATTTTTAACTAAATACCGCATTTTTACTAAATATCACCCATTATCGGTAAAATCTACTAAATACCGCTCATTGCTGGTATTTTTTACTAAATATTGCTCACTACAAATATTTTTTACTAAATAGAGCTCATTATCGTAATTTTTACTAAATATCGCTCATTATCGGTATTTTTTGCTAAAAAATGCTCATTGCCGATGATTTTTATTAAATACCGGTCATTACTGATAATTTTTACTAAATAGCGCTCATTGCCTGCAATTTTAACAAAATACCGCTCATTTCCGATAATTTTGACTAAATACCGCTCACTGCCCGTAATTTTAACTAAATATCGCTCATTACCCATATTTTTTTACTAAATACCTCTCATTGCCAGCATTTTTTACTAAATACCGCTCATTCCCACTATTTTTACTAAATACCACTCATACCGATAATTTTTACTAAATACTGCTCATTACTGTTAATTTTTACTAAATATCACTCATTACCAGTATTTTTTACTAAATACCACTCAATACTGGTATTTTTTACTAATTAACGCTCACTTATGGTATTTTTTTTACTAATTACCACTCATTTCCACTAATTTTTAATAATTACCGCTCATTTGTGCTAATTTTTAATAATTACCGCTCATTTCCGTTATTTTTTAATAATTGTCATTCATTACTGTTCATTTCTACTAATTACCACCCATTTTTACAAATTAATGCTATTTTCTACTAATTACCAATCATTTCAAATAATGACCACTAATTTCTAAAAAATTCTGCTAATTTCTAATAATTACTGATAATTTTACTAATTTCAGCGGGTGTTACTAATTACCGTTGTTTTCTACTAATTACCGCTAATTTCTGATAATTACACATAATTTCTAACAATTGCTACTAATTTTACTGATTGCCACTAATATATACTGGTTGTCGCTAATTTTTACTAATTGTTTTTAAATTATTAATATTTACCGTCAATTACTAAAAAATAGTGTTAATTAGTACTAATTACTAATTACTGTTAATTATTATGAATTATTATTACTTATTCCCCTCCTCGAGCATCTATAATATAAGTAGTTAATACTAATCATAACTACTTACTAATAATTAAAACTAATTACTGCAAATTAAAACTAATTACTTCTAATTAAAAATAATTATTGATAATTAAAACTAAATACTTCTAATTAAAAATAATTACTGCTACTTAAAAACTAATTAAAACTAATTACATCTATTTAAAACTAATTATTGCTAATTAATAATACAAAATTTTAATATAAAATAAAATAAAATATTAACAATTACAAAACATTAAATAAATACCACAAAGTTGAAGCTTTAATTGGATGCAAAGTATGTTTCCTTGTAAAATTTAAAACTTTTAAAAGAATGAATTTAGAGAATAAGAATAAAGCATAGGAGAGCAGAGTAGAAGAAATCTCATAAGAGGAATGAGAGAGAAAAATTTGGTCGGAGGCATGTATATATGTTAGATTATTAGTGACGGAGTTATTTGTGACAGATATCTCATCGCAAAAATTATTATTTTTGACGGGGCCTGTCACAAGTAGTACCCACTGTAAAGAAAGTTGTCGACAATTAAAAAATAATTTGCGACGAGTTCCGTCACAAATAATCTTATGCCGACATAGTACTTGTGATGGGATATAAAGTCTCGTCGCAAATAATTGTTCCCGCAGTTTGGTGCGCACACGCGCCAAAAGTGTTTGTAATGATAAATTTTTCTCGTCGCAAATAATTGTTTATTTAATAGTATTTGCGATGGGAATCTCGTCCTGTCACAGATAGTCTTGCCGTAAGGACTATTTGCGACTAGCAACGGATCAGTCATAAATAGTTCGTCGCAAATAAGTTTTTGTCCTATAGTGAACAATACATGAGCATAATTAATTATTCATGCCACATGAAATAAATAAATAATTATAACAATTTATAATTAATTATTCAAAATTAAAAAAATAGGAAAACTTGTTTAAAAGAACATTGAGATGCATCCACTCTCCAAAATTGCAACTAATTGGAAGGATCGCAATGTAACCCCGACATCATCCTGAGAAAAAGCCTCAAACAACACTCAATTACACAAATATTTATATAATTTAATTAAAACTCTTAGAAAAAATCAATCAATTGTACCTTCAACGATATTGGGAGTTGCGTTCCTTGGAAAAATGGGAAGATAGACCTCTGGGGGTCACCGTTGTGGAGTGGGGGGGGGGGGGTGGGGGGGTCACTGTGAGGCCATTGTCAGGGAGCAGGGGGGTCGGGGTCACGAGGATGGGGGGGTAGCCGTCATCGGGAGCAAAGAGGTCGGAGTCACGGTGGTCGCCAGTAGGGGGTTGAGGTCACGACGATCACTGTCAGGAGCATGGGGGGTCAGATTCACGGCGGTTGCCGTCGGGAGCATGGGCGGGGGTCGCTGAGCAGAGCAGGAGGGGGTCGAAATTAGGTTTTTTTTTAAAAAATATCGGCGGTTTAAATAAAACCGTCGCTAAATTTAAAAATAAAAAATTGCGGCAATTGTATTAAACCGCCGCTATATTATACAATTTTTTGAAGACGATTTATTTCACGGTGGTTATTAGAACTGTTGCTAATAAACCGCCGCTAAGACCTTTTTTTGTAGTGTTTCTTAAATTATTTTTATCATAAAATAAACCCAAAAAAGCCAGGTGTTGTTTGATCACCCACTTACTCTATATGGGAGTTGGACTATATATTGTTTCAATGTGTCTAAACATATGGTTGGATTATGTCTACTATATTCTGATTTTTCTAGAAATGTTTAAAGTTGGATTTGGTTGTAATAAAATATGCATTCCAGATAGATAATGAGTTTGTATGTGTGTACAAATTGTTTCCCAACGGTTTACATTTAATCTATAAGATTGTTTTTATCTTCTCGATTCACCCATTTTTCAATTTCATTATATCAAATATCAGTCAATAAATTATTTTATTTTCATTATAATATATACCAAAAACGTTTTTTTTTATTTTTTTTATCAATCAAATAACAGTTTCACCGTATAAAACACCAAATGTTGAACAATTGATGCCAAGGGACAAATAAAATCATCTAATGTAGTGCAAGCATCAAATGCTTCCTAAATATTTTTTATAACAAGCAACATAATGAATTCCTGACTTTATGTCCACACACGCAAAGCCTGTTTAATTTAATTTTTCATACTTGATGTAAAATCAATATACCTATATCTATATCTATATATATCTATATATATAAAATTTAAATATGCGGCTGCGGACAACTGCACTTTACGTCATTTTCCAAAAACATCATTATTTAAATTTACGGTTAAGGGGAAGGGCACTTTCCATAGCCCTACATGCAGACGGGGACTCCACTTCCCCCACTTAAGGGCATTACTGTTGCTTGGAGGACTCCACTTGATGCGGTCTCGAAAATGGAGATGGGTGAGTAGGCATTCCAAACTCACAAAGTACCCATCCAGTCTCCCGGAGGCCTCTTCTACACCCTGCACACGCGGATGGCTGCAGTAAACAGTTGTATTTTCTATGAAACCCTAAAAAACCATGATCCTAGAATTGACTTAGACCATCTCCAACCGAGCCCTAAAAACGACATTTTAGTGTGAATCCAAGCTCCAACCGAGCACTATTCGCAGCGCTATAATAGTGATATGCTACAATGCAGCGCCATATTTGGGGTTGCACTGTAGCGGGGTCATCCTTCTTTTTTTAACTCATATTCATTTTATGGATATAGTATATGGTTTATATTTATTTTATATATATATAAATCAGGTATATTCAAGGGATTTTTTTTAAGTATAAAATAAAGTAAATGAGTTGGAGTGCATTTCACTGTTCATACTTCATTTTGAAGTAACCTTACAAAATGAATTAATGGGTTGAGTTGCTCTTATACAATATATTTATATGTTGAAAGGTTAATTTGTATCCATCAAAGTCCGTGCTTCAAAATAAAAGGGCAATATAATATTATGTTATAAAAGGACCTAACATATATTTAAAAAAATTTATATGTTGAAAGGTTATTTCTTATTGCATATATATATATATATTATAAAATATAGTAATAAGAACTATAAAAATAAATATATAAATAAATATAGTTGATATTTAAAGTTATTTATTTATTTTCATATTATATAATTTATAACACAATTATATTTCTGTATGTGTTTATATATATTTATATATTTATCTATATAATTATATAATTATATATCTATATTATAAAATATATAAATATGCAGTATATAAAAATTAACATATAAATATATTCAACATTTTTTTTATTTAAGGTTTTGGAAGTTACAAGAAACGAAACAACACACGCACCCCTTTACGCGTGCTAAGAAATATATGTCTATGTGTGTGTTTATATATATATATATATATATATATATATATATATATAAATATGTGTATACATATTGCAACAAATATATATTAAAACATGCACACACACACATATTAAAAAACATTTGGGTGTGTTTTTATATACATTTTTTTCCACGACCTGACCCATCGGGGCCCTCCTGATCAACGATAAGCTGAGTGTGACTACCCCAAACCCGCCTCCACTAGGCCATGAGTTGATAACCAGCACCAAGTAGGCATATCCCATACATGGGAGGTATTAGCCTAATGTACTTGTACACACACATACATCTCCAAACCCATACAATGTTGAGAAAGTAAAACAACTTATACCATAAATGCACGCACAATGTCTATCCCACATCAGAGTGTGACAATAGGTACTGCAAGCGATTAAAAGGTCAAATACAAGCCCAACCAAAATTGTAAAGGAGGCCAACCTACTCAGAAGGAGGAGACTATTGTCAAATGCAACACTTGGTAAACACCTCGGTTTGTCTGCCCCAATATAAGCTTCGTGTGCTGCCGGTCCTCCTAGAAAACCATCAAAAGGCCTGTCGTTTGCATAAGAAATAACATGTGCGGGCAAAGCCCATACAAGGGTGAGTATACCAATACCCAGTATGACAACCCGATATCACTAAGGATAAAGCATCAAGAGTAGTAAGCACAATACAAGGTATGTCAACAAGATAAGTGACATAGCAATAGTAAAAACCCAGATATACTCAAAACAGACAACCGATCTCAAGAGGTCTCAACCAATATTGCCAACCACAAGATACTGCTCGAGGATTCAAGGTAACACTTGTTTCAAGAGTTCTCACTCCACAAGCTATGCTATCACTGATTACTCTCACCCAAGAGGTCAAGATCGTCTAGCCTCACCAAAAAGTACTTATTGGATCTATGAAGATCTCATCATCTAGGTAGGGGATCACACCATAGGCTACATGGGGACACCACAAATCCTACTGAATCAGCTTGCTAGATAGGGGATCAATCCCTTCTCCATGGTGGTCATGCCAATACCATGAACCCCACATAGAAATGATAGAGGGTCCCACCCTAGTCCCATAGGGTGATACATCAAACTCTATCCTATACTAAACTCATAGAGGGGATCACAATCCTATGTTGAGGATATAATTCCACACTATACCATCGTAGGAAGGGACCAAGGAATCAAACTCAACTGATCCCGGTCTAAATTGAGGAAACAAAGGGCTCCAAACACCCTCAGAGGGAGTACATGGCGTGTACTAGTGGTACACAATGTGTCTTGGCAACCTCTGGTCTGGTCGTGTATCGCAATCTCACAAGGCATGTAAACATATACATAGCATGCCCCTTAGGGGTAAACGACGTGTAGAGTTTAGGCTGACAGTCAAGTGCCTCCTGCCCATGCCTGTGTACACTTGGCCATGTCCATGTACTGTAGCCATGCCCGTGTACATAGTTATGTCTGAGTACTCAGGTCGTGCACATTTACTGTAACATCCCAAGTAAGTAAAGAATTATGGATTTTCTTATCTATGTCTATTTATGAATTAGATAGTGTTTTAGAGGTTTAAAATGAGAATAAATCCAATCTTAAGCATAAAATTCTCTAATATTTTTAAAGGATTGTTTTACCGCCTTTTGATGGCAAACCATTTTTAAATCAAACTTTTGACAATTTTATAAGCTCTATTTGACAAAATAAACTTATTCATTAGAATTGGGACATTGAAATTTACTTTGGATAAATTTTTGGTATTTTTCTGACAATGTTTATTTTTTTTAATGAATAGTGAAAAATACTGCATTTTACTTCAAAACTTCTTTTTCATCTAATTTAATTATATAGATAGATTATATTTTTAATTGGTTTTAAAGTGTAAATATAATATATTTTTACCATTTAATCCAATGGTGGTCATTGGAATTAATCTCACTTTGAAATTGGGCATAAACAAGTGCCAAACTTTTCATAGATATTGTTTCAAAAAAACCCGCTATTTGTTTTGACAACGAGAATTATTTTTAAATTAATTATTGAAATTTATGTGTTTAGAATTTGATAAAATGGATTCCATATTTGGAATCAGAAGGTCCAAATTATGTAATTAATACTCTTTTGTTTTTGGACATTATGAATAGTAACGACAGTAATTATCTTTAATAATCGTGATTAATTAGTAATCGGGTAGTTAAGGGTAATAAAATAATATCATAATAATAAAAAATGATCACAACATGTGTCCTAATGCTACTGGTTGTGTCATGACCGACCATGGGATGCCTTGTGCCAAACTTTGGGACCCCATGAAATCACTTTTGGGTGATATCGATACTTTATCATTTTATTTTTTAAAGAAAGGAGAATATCACAAAAGTATGTAACACCTAAGTAAATTTTTTTTTAATTTTGTCTACATAAATGATCTCTTGGAATATAAATAGTCATTGGAAAGCTAAAAATATTTCCTACATCATAATATTTTTTTTATAATTTTTAGACATTAAATAAATTAAATTTTTTATGACACCATGATGATGCAGCGATTACCTCATTAATGAAAGATTTAAATAAAATGAAAAGATAATGTAAAATATAAGACTTACACTTGTAAAAGACATATTGGATGGGTGGATTTAGAACCCTTATCACCTTATCCTTGAAATATATCAATGTGGGACCTTTAAAATTCGAAACTCATTTCAATATAAAGTAACATTTCTTGACTTTCCAAGAGTGCCCCTCCTCCCTCTTATAAAATGCCCCCACCTCTACCTCCTTACCCACACCTATCAAGCCATTGGCTTGGCCAAACTCTGCTCATTTGATCTCTCCACATCCCTCTTTTCATCATAGAAGCCTTACCTTAGGCAGGAAGCTCTTCAAGAAACCCTTTTGGTTCAATCCAAGGGGAGTTACCTGATTTAAAGGTAATGTATTCACTTGTGTTCTTTTGTTTTATTTTGATTCTCCAACACCCTAAACTCTTTTTATTACTTTCTTTTATAACAAAACCAGTATCTTCAATATACTAGGATGTGTTATAAGAAGGATTCGAGCTACACTTACACACACTTTCATCTAATGGTTAAAGAACATACTGTTTCTGTGGATGACAGATTTGTACCTCACGAAACGATGATTGTTCAATCTTCTTTTAACACCTTTAATGGTGGCCATTAAGATGTCACTCTATTTATATATGATATATATTATGTTTATGTTTTTCTTATGCTTCTGTACTTTTCATTTATGGCATTCCTTTATGGTTTCCATTATGGGTAAACGTGATATCTTCATTTTAGGAAGTGCGGACTACCACGCCCTCAAGTGATTTGATTCGTTAATGCCATATGTGAGACGTATAAACGATGGAATTAATGATATTATATATTATATCATACTGGAATTATAATATACCTTTATATCATTATTATTTCATTCTATTAAATACGAAATAGAAATGAAAGTAGCGTTCATGCGTACATATCGCTTACCGTCTCCATGAACGGTGCATTTCATTTCTTACCTCTAAATGTTATGTAATATTATAAATGCATGCATATAATGGATATATATAATATATATGATATCTAAATCATTAATATAATTCTGGATATAATGAATATTTTACCACATGAACAACTTGTAATTACAAGAAGTTTATTTTTAACTCAAGTGCCAAGGGTCGACAAAATGACCATTATTAACTTAAATAATTAAATAATATTCATAACATGGTAATAAGTGATATAAAAGGAATAATGAACTTGAAAAAGGTTCTTAAGAAAGTAGAAATTAACTCTAGTTTATTATTCAGGAGATTAAAGAATGATCAAGTCAAGTCGGACACGAGGTATGAGACTTCATCTCAATCTCCTTTCATTGAGGCATATTTTGTTTTATACACAACTTTCTTTTATACGGTGTATAAAACCCTTTGACTTTTACCTTTATTCAAAAGGAATCTTTTTACAAAGTGTTTTACTAAACGAAAAAAGGTAATGTTTTTGTCTTACGTATGCGGCGACAACGACTTCTCCGCCGCCGTTGCCATTATTTGAGTTTTGACTTCCTCTACAAGCCATAACTTTTTTTTGAAAAATAAATACCATGTTTTAATTTTATTTTATTTTGGTATTGAAAATAGTTTTGATAATGTTTTGATTATATCAATGTGTTGTATTGATATCTTGTGATTGAAATGTGGAAATGTTATGTTTCCTTTATGCATGTTTTATGTGATACAATTATGTTATGGTTCTTGGAAATTGTTTATGAGGACGGGTGGTTTCGTGATAAACTAAGGGTGGGTGATCCCGTGATAGCTCTCCAATACATTTGGTAACGCGAAGGAGTTAAACGCTAAGGTTTCTCTGAAGAGATTTAGGGAATATACTGTGATGGGTATTCCAAATGTAACCATGAGGGTTACTCCCTACATAAGAATGTTATGAATTCCTCAAGTTACCTTTATGTATTATGATTTCTATGAGTTATTCATGATTTGATGAGGTATGTTAAAGTGATTATGTTTTATGAGTAAAGTATGATTTCATTAATTCTTATGCATACATGGACTAATGTTGTCATTTCATACTTTTATATCCCTTACTGAGCTTTTTATTCTCATCCCAAGTTTTTGAAATGTTTTTCACAGGTCAAGGGAAAAGTACATGATGTGTTGATAGTGTCGAGGAAGTGTCACGAAAGAATCTATGTTTTATTTTAAATATGTCTCCTTTTATGGAAAAAATGAATACTTTCTTTTATGTAACCACCTTGTTAAAATGTGGAATGTAATGCATGATTTATGATCTAATTATCTAAAAATCTAAACCTGAAAAGATCCTCAATGTGTATTCTTGAAATAACTCAAAATTAATTAAGGATTAAGGCTAGGGCCTTATTGTTGGTATCAAAGGTCGGTTTAGATAACTTTAGGAGTTAGAATTATAATAAATGATTATCCAAAAATATTTTTTTATGGTCAAATTGAAATGATATAGCATTTGAATATTACCATGTTGCTTAATCTAAGACATGTTTGTTCAAAATGGTTTTCTACAGAGGAAATAGAGAAACAGTGCTAGGAAGGCATACAGGAGGAAATGAACTTCTGAATCAGCATCCTGAGATGGTCATAATTGGAACTGAACAGTTTGTTGCAGTAATGACATAGTTGATTCAAGAGATAAATGGTGGTGGTATCCATGCACGAGATCAGCCAGATCAACCACAGAGGAACATGTCAGTGGTGAAACATTTCATGAGGCAACATCCCCCATCATTCAGAGGATCATCTGACCCTGTGCTAGCTAAAGGGTGGATTAAAGAACTGGAGAAGATTTTCAATGTCATGGAGTGTTCAGACAATCAAAAGGTTAGTCTTGCTGTTTACCATTTGGAGGGTGAAGCAGATCAGTGGTGGTCAATGGTTAAAAATATCAGGGACACTGATGTGATTGATGATCTCGACTGGGATGAATTCAAAGGTATGTTTCTTGAGAAGTATTTTACTAAGGTTTTTCAACTTAGGATGGAAAAAAAATTCTTGGAATTGAGGCAAGAGGATGACTCAGTGGCTGCTTATGAAGAAAGGTTCACTCGATTGGCAAGGTATGATCCAAAATTTATCCGAGACCTTGATAGTAAAATCAATTGTTTTTACTCAAGATTAAAGACAAAATATCGAAGGGATTTATCTTCTTGCGAGTTCAAGATTTATGAAAATATTGTTCGATGTGCTGAGAAGGTGGAAATGGAGTTTTCCGATGATCAAGTGTTCTATAACAACCAACATAAGAAGAGACCGATGTGGCATGAGAAAGAGAAGAATCCTTCAAAGAGGTATGATGGTAAGAAAACTAAGTTTTCAGTTTGTGATAAATGTGGTAAAAGGCATGCTGGGGAATGTCTTTTAAATTCTGGAAAGTGCTACCGATGTGGTAATATGGGACATAAGGCTCGTGATTGCACTGAAAAAGATCAGGGTGATGGTAAGACCAAATTTGATTTATAGTTAGTGAAATGTTTCAAGTGCAATGAGATGGGTCAATATGTAAACGAGTGTCCGATAAAGAGCTTGAATGATGGGAAGCAGTCAGACTACAAGCAGAAAGGTGTGGTGAAATCCTTTGCAACTACTTCAGCAGATGTTGGGACATCAAATGAAGTGGTATCAGGTACTTTGTTTGTTTTCTCAGATTATGCCAATGTTTTATTTGATTCGGGGTCTACACATTCTTTCATCTCTGAAAAATTTTCTAGTAAATTGGGAATTCCATCTCAAAAAATAAATCCTGAACTTGTGGTAAAAACACCTAGGGGAAATGTTGAGGCAAAAAGAATTTATAAGAATCTTCCTATCCTTATTCGTGGAAAGAACCTACTTGAAAACCTTATCATTTTACCTCTAGTAGAGTTTGATGTTATCCTGGGTATGGATTGGCTCTCAGTTTACCATGCTAAGATTGATTGTAGATCTAAAGAAGTTTCTTTTCAGAAAGACTTTCAGTTTGTATACAAGAATGAACCCTTACTATTGATAACTTATCAAGAGTCTGAGAAACTTGTAAAATATGGAAATGAATGTTACCTTACACATATTGTTGAAAACAAAGGAACCGTTCAGATTAATGATGTGCCAGTGGTAAATGAGCATCCTGATGTTTTTCCTGATGAGTTGCTTGGAATAATACCAGATCAGGAAGTTGAATTTACTGTTGAATTAGTTCCTGATGCTAAGATAATTTCAAAAACCCCTTATCGAATGGCTCAAATTGAACTTTTAAAGTTGAAGGAGCAATTGCAAGATTTATTAGAGAAAGTTTTCATTCGACCTAGCACATCACCATGGGGTGCTCCTGTCTTATTTGTTAAAAAGAAAGATGGTTCAATGAGACTTTTCATTGATTATAGAGCCTTGAATAACATCACTGTTAAGAACAAATATCCTTCACCTCATATCGATGATTTGTTTGATCAGCTCCAAGGAGCTCAGTATTTTTCAAAGATTGACCTGAGATCGGGGTACCATCAGTTGAAGGTAAAGGAAGCAGATATTCCGAAGACCGCGTTTCATACAAGATATGGACATTATGAATTTGTATTTATGCCTTTTGGGCTAACCAATGCACCTGCTGTATTCATGGACCTTATGAATAGAATTTTCCATGAGTTCTTGGATAAGTTTGTGGTTGTTTTCATTGATGATATTTTGGTGTTTTATAAAAGTAAAGATGATCATGAAAGTCATTTAAGGGTTATTTTTCAAACCTTAAAATAAAATAAATTGTATGGGAAATTCAGCAAGTGTGAGTTTTTGTTGCAACAAATTTCTTTTCTTGGTCACATTGTTTCTAAAGATGGAATAACTGTTGATCCTGCAAAAACAAAGGTTGTTAAAGAATGGCCAAGACCCACAAATGTAACTGAGATTCGTAGTTTTCTTGGTTTGGCAGGATATTACCAAAGGTTTGTTAGAAATTTTTCACGGTTATCTAGTCCAATGACTAAGATAACTCAGAAGGGTGTTATGTTTATCTGGACAAAAGAATGTGATGATTGTTTTCAGGAATTAAAAAGAAGATTGGCGAATGCTCCAGTTTTGGCACTACCTTCCAGGAATGGTGAGTTTGTTATCTATAGTGATGCTTCATTGAATGGAATTGGTTGCGTCCTAATGCAGAATGATTAGGTAATTACTTATGCTTCACGTCATTTGAAAACTCATGAGGTAAATTACCATACACATGATTTGGAATTAGCTGCTGTTGTTTTTGCTTTAAAAATTTGGAGGTATCATTTGTATGGTGTAAAGTGTGAAATATATACTGAACAAAAAAGTTTAAAGTATATATTCACTCAGAAAGAATTGAACATGAGACAGAGGAGATGGCTAGAATTAATCAAGGATTATGATTGTACAATTCATTACCATCCGGGAAAAGAAAATAAAGTGGATGATGTTTTGAGTCGAAAAAGTAATGCCTCAATAACCATGTTACATATGGAATGTGATCCTTTGGTTAAGGATTTGATGAACTTTGGCATATAAGTTGTTGGTGTAGGATGTTCTTCTGTTTTGTTTCAGGTATCTGTGAAATCTTCTCTATCAGACAGAATTAAGCAAGCACAAAAGCAAGACAGTGAGTTGCAAAAAAAGGTAGAGCTGGTTCAGAAGGGTAAGTTTCCTGAATTCAGCATTGATAATGATTGTGTTTTGAGATTTGAGAAGAGATTGTGTGTGATGTGTGATTCATAGTTGAAGAGATAGTTGTTATGTGAAGCTCATAGTTCTCTGTTTTCAGTTCATCCAGGCAGTACTAATATGTATAGAGATCTTTGGGAGTATTACTGGTGGAATGAAATTAAAAGAGATATTTTTTACTGTGAAGTGTTTGACTTGTCAACAGGTTAAAGCAGGGTGGAAGTTACCGAAAGGGATACTTCAGCCTTTACCAGTGTCAGAGTGGAAATGAGAGAATATATCCATGGACTTCATTGTGGGATTGCTGAAGACACCTCGAGGTAATAATGCAATCTGGGTTATTATTGATCGCTTGACTAAATCTGCTCATTTCCTTACTATACGAGATAATTTTTCCCTAGATCAACTTTCTCGTTTGTATCTTAAAGAGATATTCAGGTTACATGGAATTCCCCTCTCCATTGTATCTGATCGTGATCCCAGGTTTACTTCTAACTTTTGGAAAGGCCTTCAGAAGTCGTTGGGTACTAAATTAAATTTTAGTACAAATTTTCATCCTCAACCAGATGGGTAGTCAGAACGAACAATTCAGACTTTGGTGGATATGCTACGTGCTTGTTCGATGGATTAACAAGGAAGTAGGGACCAACATCTTTCTTTGGTTGAGTTTTCTTATAATAACAGTTTTCATTCCAGTATACAGATGTCACCATTTGAGGCATTATATGGGAAGCGGTGTCGAACTCCAGCTTTTTGGGATGAAGTGGGTGAAAGGAAGTTGATTGGACCAGAATTGGTAGAAGAGTTGGCAGAAAAAGTTTAGATGATACAGAAACACATGAGAACAGCTCAGAGCAGGCAGAAAAGTTATGCAGACAACAAGAGGAAGGATCTCTCTTTTGAGGTAGGTGATCATGTCTTCCTCAAAGTTTCACCATGGAAAAGTGTGATGTGATTTGGTAAGAAAGGAAAGCAGATTCCAAGGTTTATTGGACCATATGAAATTCTGGAGAGAGTTGGATCAGTTGCTTACCGAGTGGATTTACCTCCGAGTTTATCTTAGGTACATAATGTTTTTCATGTTTCAATGTTAAGGAAGTACATGCCAGATCCATCTCATGTTTTGAGTCCATAGGTAGTTCAGCTGGAAGAGAATCTATCTTATGAGGAACAACCAGTCCAGATTATTGACCACATGGAGAAAGTATTGCGGAATAAGTTGATTCATCAAGTAAAGGTTTTGTGAAAAAACCCCATGATTGAAGAGGCAACGTGGGAATCTGAAAATGCAATGAGGGATAAATACCCCCTCTTATTCGATAAGTAAATAAATCACGGGGACACAATTTTCTAAAGGGGGGAAGGATGTAACATCCCAAGTAAGTAAAGAATTATGGATTTTCTTATCTATGTCTGTTTATGAATTAGATAGTGTTTTAGAGGTTTAAAATGAGAATAAATCCAATCTTAAGCATATAATTCTCTAATATTTTTAAAGGATTGTTTTACCGCCTTTTGATGGAAAACCATTTTTAAATCAAAATTTTGACAATTTTATAAGCTATATTTTCCAAAATAAACTTATTCATTATAATTGAGACATTTAAATTTAATTTGGATAAATTTTTGGTATTTTTCTGACAATGTTCATTTTTTAATGAATAGTGAAAAATATTGCATTTTACTTCAAAACTGCTTTTTCATCTAATTTAATTATATGGATAGATTATCTTTTTAATTGGTTTTAAAGTGTAAATAGAATATATTTTTACCATTTAATCCAATGGTGGTCATTGGGATTAATCTCACTTTGAAATTGGGCATAAACAAGTGCCAAACTTTTCATGGATATTGTTTCAAAAAAACCTGCTATTTGTTTTGACAACGAGAATTATTTTTAAATTAATTATTCCAATTTCTGTGTTTGGAATTTGGTAAAATGGATTCCATATTTGGAATCATAAGGTCTAAATTATGTAATTAAGAATTTTTTTTGGACATTATGAATAGTAATGATGATAATTATCTTTAATTATCGTGATTAATTAGTAATCAGGTAGTTAAGGGTAATAAAATAATATCATAATAATAACAAATGACCCCAACATGTGTCCTAATTCTACTGGTTGTGTCATGGACAACCATGGGATGCCTTGTGCCAAACTTTTGGACCCCATGGAATCACTTTTGGGTGATAGTGACACTTTATCATTTTATTTTTTAAAGAAAGGAGAATATCACAAAAGTATGTAACACCTAAGTAAAACAATTTTAATTTTGTCTAAATAAATGATCACTTGGACTATAAATAGTCATTGGAAAGCTAAAAATATTTCCTATATCATAGTATTTATTTTATAATTTTTAGACATTAAATAAATTAAATATTTTATGACACCATGATGAAGCAGCGATTACCTCATCAATAGACAATTTAAATAAAATGAAAAGATAATGTAAAATCTAAGAATTACACTTGTCAAAGACCTATTGTATGGATGTATTTCTAACCCTTATCACCTTATCCTCAAAATATATCAATGTGGAACCTTTAAAATCCGAAACTCATTTCAATATAAAGTAAAATTTCTTGACTTTCCAAGAGTGCCCCTCCTCCCTCTTATAAAAGGCCCCCACCTCTACCTCCTTACCCACACCTCTCAAGCCATTGGATCGGCCAAAATCTGCTCATTTAATCTCTCCACGTCCCTCTATGCATCATAGAAGCCTTAACTTAGGCAGGAAGCTCTTCAAGAAACCCTTTTGGTTCAATCCAAGGGAAGTTACTCGATTTAAAGGTAATGTCTTCACTTGTGTTCTTTTGTTTTATTTTGCTTCTCCAACCACCTAAACTCTTTTTATTACTTTATTTTGTAACAAAAATAGTATACTAAATATATTAGGATGTTTTTATGAGAAGGATTCGAGCTACACTTACACACACCTTCGTCTAATGGTTAAAGAACATACTGTTTCTGTGGATGGTGGATTTCTGCCTCACGAAACGATGATTGTTCAATCTTCTTTTAACACCTTTAATGGTGGCCATTAAGATGTCACTATATTTATATATGATATATATTATGTTTATGTTTTACTTATGCTTCTTTATTTTTTATTTATGGCATTCCTTTATGGTTTCTATTATGGGTAAATGCGATATCTTCATTTTAGGAAGTGCGGACTACCACCCCTCAAGTGATTTGATTCGTTAATGCCATATGTGAGATGTATAAAGAATAGAGTTAATGAAATTATATATGATATCATACTAGAATTATAATATACCTTTATATCATTATTATTTAATTCCATTAAATACAAAATAGAAATGAAAGTAGTGTTCATGCGTACGCATGACTTACCGTCTCCATGAACGGTGCATTTCATTTCTTACCTCTAAATGTTATGTAATATTATAAATGCATGAATATACTGGATATATAATATATA
The DNA here is from genome assembly GCA_963277665.1 of Viscum album. NCBI lineage: Eukaryota > Viridiplantae > Streptophyta > Magnoliopsida > Santalales > Viscaceae > Viscum > Viscum album. The sequence goes on along the minus strand of OY728157.1, from coordinate 1,628,294,531 downwards.
TATGATATCTAAATCATTAATATAATTATGGATATAATGGATATTTTACCACATGAACAACTTGTAATTACAAGAAGTTTATTTTTGACTCAAGTGCTAAGGGTCGACAAAACAACCATTATTAACTTAAATAATTACATAATTTTAATAACATGGTAATAAGTGATATAAAAGGAATAATTAACTTGAAAAAGGTTCTTAAGAAAGTATAAATTAACTCTAGTTTATTATTCAGGAGATTAAAGAACGATCGAGTCAAGTCGGATACGAGGTATGAGACTTCGTATCAATCTCCTTTCATTGAGTCATATTTTGTTTTATACACAAATTTATTTTATATGGTGTATAAACCCCTTTGAATTTTACCTTTATTCAAAAGGAATATTTTTAAAAATCATTTTACTAAATGACAAAAGGGAATGTTTTTGTCTTACGTATGTGGCGACAACGACTTCTCCGCCGTTGTGGCCATTATTTGAGTTTCGACTTCCTCTACAAGCCATAACTTTTTTTAAAAAAATAAATACCATGTTTTAATTTTCTTTTATTTTGGTATTGAAAATGGTTTTGATAATATTTTTATTATATCAATGTGTTGTATTTATATCTTGTGATTTAAATGTGGAAATGTTATGTTTCCTTTATGCATGTTTTATGTGATACGATTATGTTATGGTTCTTGGGCATTGTTTATGAAGACAGGTGGTTCTGTGATAAACTAAGGGCGGGTGAGCCCGTGATAGATCTCCAATGCATTGGGTAACGTGAAGGAGTTAAATGCTAAGGTTTCTCTGAAGATATTTAGGGAATATACTGTGATGGGTATTCTAAACATAACCATGAGGGTTACTCCCTACCTAAGAATGTTATGAATGCATCAAGTTACCTTTATGTCTTATGATTTCTATGAGTTATTCATGATTTGATGAGGTAAGTTAAAGTTATTATGTTTTATGAGTAAAGTATGATTTCATTAATTCTTATGCATACTTGGACTAATGTTTTCATTTCGTACTTTTATATCCCTTACTGAGCTTTTTATGCTCATCCCAAGTTTTTGAAATGTTTTTCACAGGTCAAGGGAAAAGTACACGATGTGTTGATAGTTTCGAGGAAGTTTCACAAAAGAATCCATGTTTTATTTTAAATATGTCTCCTTTGATGGGAAAAATGAATATTGTATTTTATGTAACCGCCTTGTTTAAATGTGGAATGTAATGCATGATTTATGATATAATTCTCTAAAACTCTAAACCTAAAAAGATCCTCAATGTGTATTCTTGAAATAACTCAAGATTAAGTAAGGATTAAGGTTGGGGCCTTATATTTACTCTACATGTGCCAGTGTGCCTGGCCATGTACATATTTGTGTGCTCCCAGAGTACATGCTGATCAGCCTACCACGGGACACAGGGTGTGTGAGATCATCACACGGTGTGTGACAATAGTCACATAGTGTCTGATATTTAACTTCTGTGGAAACCCAAGAGCCGCATATAGGGGATCCCACATGAAATTTATTTTGGGATTACATGCTGTATACTGTGAGATTTGTATAAACCCACAGTTCTTCTCTGCGTATTCTCATACCTCCATCACTTTCGGATCCACCACTGAGCTTTAAGGGATATTATGGACCCCATCCAATAGATCCTCACCATCACCAAAGATCCAATTTCTATCCATCCAAACCATTCCAAAAACCATTGTTGTCACCTGTACCATCACCTCACATCAAACTGGGAAAACAAGATCCTCTGATCCAGTATCGTTCCTCCTCTGATTTCCCACCACCTTCATCACACCTCGATTACAAACTACACCTGTGATATTGATTCATTATGCTAAATAATGATTAATAAATGATTAGATACCAAGTATTCATCTAACTGTGGGTCAAATAAATTTACCATGATGAACATATGAAGAAACAAGGGAGAAAATCACAAACCAAAAAAATTAGGAATGAACCTTGGTCATGTTTGTATTGGCCTCGATTCATTTCCAATATAATGAAAAATTAAGAGTAATAATAATCAACCAAAACAATTCCTCAAATCCCAAGAGAAATAATCCTGAACCTAGAAGCATGATCAACTCGTTAATCACCTTGTTGGTGGAGTTGATTCATGTTCATCATGGGATAATAAATGGGGAAGAAATACACATAAAATAACATCCTACACTAGGTTGGATTGATCGCTGATGAGGAATGGTCGCACGTTGACATCACTGGCAAGATCCACAACCTCCGTTGGAGAAACGATCCTTGATCATGATCTTGATCCATTGTCATTCACCAAGTCCTCCTCTAACGTATCCTCTAAAAATCGCAGGGTTATGAAACTAACCCTATGATTGTATTATAACTGTATATTTATTGAGTGTTTCTAGGTCACTGCGTCAACACATAATAAATTTCTTTATTTATTATTTGTGCCTGGGACAACATTTTTACAAACACCTGACACTAACAAAGATTATCTTGGGTATAGGGTAAATCACATGCTCCAGACTCAACAAAGATATCATATTTCCAATTAGAGACTCCATTTGGGAGTTATTACACTATTTTAGAAAAAATGTGTTTGTGTGATATTAATTTATTTAATATTTTTAAAATATCAATTCTAGGCACACTAGGTCTCAGAATAACATGTTGTCTTAGTGTATGAATCTGAAATATTACTAGATATATTTAAAAGCTTTACATGAAAAAATAGAGATGTTAGACCCTCCCTACCTTAGGGCCTTTCATCCCAAAAAATTAAGAAGGATACTAAAAAATATGTGGGTATTGAGCTCGCGTCCGGGTCTCCCACTCTTAAGTGATCTCCTGAAGATTCATGTGCCGCTTCTAGACACACACTAAGGGAATCACTAGTGTATGTAGGATCTTTTCCCAATGATCCTCAATCTCAACTGGGTACTCTAAAAAGGTACCTCCATCCTTGATATCCAGCTTTCCCCAATTTATAACACGTGGTGGGTCGGGTGAACATATGTCCTTAGCTGTGACACATAGAAGACATATTGTACCTTGTTTAAATTCGGTGGTATGGATACATGGTATTACACCTCACTAAACCTATGAAACATCATTAAATGGATGATGAATCATGGAGATAACTTTCCACCCTGACCAAATCTCTATAACCCACATCGAAGTGAGACATTCAGGAACACATTGTATATCTCCTTGAACTCCAAAGGCCTTCGTCGTCAATTTTCATAGGACTTATGATGGCTCTATAAAGTTCTCATCCACTCCTGAATGATCTAGAACTTCTCTGTTGTAGACCAAACCAACTCTGGGCCCATAAGCGATGAATCTCTTTGGTTAGTCTAACATAGTGGTGATCGAAAGGGTTACTCATACAAGACCTCAAATGGTGTGATACTGATGGTGGAATAATATATATTATTGTAAATAAACTCCAACAAGGGTAATTTTTCCTCCCAACTACAACCAAAGTATAACATGTGAGCTCATAGAATTTCCTCCAAGAACTGAATGTTCCACTCTATCTGGCTGTCAGTCCGGGGGTGAACCATCGTGCTCAAACTCAATGAGTCCCAAAGTCCTCATAAAATCCTCTCCATAATCATTATGTGAAGTGAACATCATAGTCTGAAATTATTATCAAGGGAAATTCATGGAGCTGGACTATCTCCTTCATATAAAGGTGTCATAAGTTATCTACTGAAATATGCTCTCAAATAGCTAGGAAGTAGACCGACTTGGTGAGTCGGTCTATAATCACCTAGATGGAATCATGTCTTATAGATGTCCATTGTAACCCCATCACAAAGTCTATTAATATTTTACTCACTTCCACTTTTCCACCTGAAGGGGTTGAGAAAAACCCATCAGAACCTGGTGATCATCTTTCACCTGATGAAAAGTGAGGCATCGAGAGACAAACTCAACTATACACTTATTCATGCCTTGCCACAAGAATTGACACCGAAGGTCCGGGTACATACTTTACACTCATGGATGTACTTACAAATCAGATGTATGAAACTCCATCATCACCTCCTCATGAAATGTTAATGGTACAAAATTAAATCCTCTGAAAAGGATTAAATGCTCCTCACCTTCTGTAACATCCCAATCTGGGTGTCACATGCCAATGCCCCGAGACAGTTGGTTACGTGACCTCAGGTGTGCCTCTCTATACACCAGAGGCTATTGAATTGAAGCAAGGGTCTAATATGTAATGTGAGAAGACTATACCCTATTTATCAAAGCAATATAACAATAAAAATCAATAAACAATAACCAAATGATAATAAACAATAAATAGTATAATACCGAAATAAATAATCATCCAACATCACATGATGAAACCAAAATATGGAATAACAATATCCAAAACCAAAAATAGTAAATATGTCATGTTATCTTAGTGTCAAGTGTTAAATGAAAACCCCAAAATAAAGACACACTAAAAACTCCCAGTGGGTCCTGACATCTTGTCCAGTTCCCTCATCCATGATCCATACCGAATACAAAATCAACCATCTAGAATAGGGACATTTCCATTATCATGTCTTGTAAACATAAAATCTATTCGGGTACCAATCAGGCATTCTGATTTGGGTGTGAGTATAACTCATTAGGCAACCACCAACAATGTCTAAAACAATATCCAGTCTATAATAGTGTATGCAGTTGTATAAAGAATAAAGTAAAAATGATAAAGTAAATAATTTTCACATTAAATTATTCTTTAATTAACCACATAACCTAGGGTTCACGGTGACACCTGAACCAATAATAACTGCTTTAGCTCATGCCAAAGTATGAACAATCCAACAAAGTGATATCACATTTCATTCAAACATGGGATTCTATTAATCATTTAATTTACAATTTCACATTCAAACATTGGGGTCTAGAGCAGAAATTTAGAACCCCATGGATATTTAGAGTAGCATTACCTATCCCACAACTTAGTGATCACATGTAATATATATATATATATATATATATATATATATATATATTTGGGGGCCTAGATCAGTAGTCTAACACCCCATGGGTATTTGGAGCAGAAGTCCTTTTCCCACAACTCATTGTTCTCATCATTCAAAATTATCACATACCATGTTTCCACATTCATAATCCATTTATCAACCATATTTATAACCCATTTTATATCCAATTTCATAATCCCATTATTCCACCAATTTCATAATCACATGGGAAAACTCAATTAATTTATTCAATTTAAAATAGATTACATTTCCCAATATGGAAATCGCAATTGAAAAATTACATATACAAAATTTTAATCAAGAATATGTGAATTGAAAATTATACCAACTACCCCAAGATTGTTGAAGAACTTTTTCCAACCCTTAATCCCTAGTTTGACGAGGAATGATCAAAATTACAATAACATAAAATATATAAGATCAAAACCTAGGATCAATATCCAATAAAATATTATCTATAAAAAAATAGATCTAAATCAATTTCAAATAGAGGAAAAATCATCCCTCTTCATTAGGAAAGAGATACGGGAGAGAGAGAAAACAAAACTGAGAAAAAATCACTTATGAACGAGGAGTAAAAACTTCAATCAGACCTTAAATTCACCAGTAAAGGGGTTCAAGGATCCTTGGAATCCTACCAGGAGATTACAAAACTGAAGAAAATCATTTAGGATTGATATGGGGTGATTAGGTGTAAAAACCATGGGGTTTAAGAATTTTAATAAATTTTTTGGGGGGTTTAAAACCCAAAAGTACGGTTTTCTAAGCAGTGGCACCCATTTTTCCAAACTGTACACCTTAACTATATACCTTTACTTAAGGGGTGCATGATTTCTCTTAAGTGGCACATAGTTTGACAAACTGTGCACCTACTATGAAAATCCCTTCTATTTGAGGGTTCATGGTTTGAGGAGGGTACCCATATGGTTTTTCCAAATCATGCACCAACCGTGTGACATGTCCTATGCCTCCAAAAGGGGTGCACAGTTTCCTAGAAAAGACATATGATTTTCCCTAACCATGTGCCAACCATGAAAAGTCCCATGGGCATACAAACTTATCCAAATTCACCTGAAATAACCCCAAATAGAAACCCAACCAATGTATATCCAAAATAAGTGTAAAAGAGTACCTGAACAAAAGAACTATGAATCTCTAAAAATGTTGTGATCTTATAATCTCCTCACCTTATAACAACTCACCCTTGAGCTACACTCCCAAGCATCTATAAGATTATGAGGTAAAAAGGGTGGGCCACTAAGCTTGCATATCTACTTCCCTCTCCCATGTTTCCTCTTGAACATGACTATGTTTCCACAACACTTTCACTATTGGAAAAGTCATTCCACACATTACTTTCTCATTGCGATCAACAACATGAATTAGATGATTCTTAAAAGATGAATTAGCCTCAAGATGAAATTCATCAATGTCGATCATATGAGAAGGGATAGGGTAATAATTCCATAGCTATGACACATGAAAAACATCATGCATCGCACTATACCTTTGTGGAATATCCAATTAGTATGCCACCGGTCTGACCCTCTCCACAATATCAAAAGGTCCAATAAACTTGGGTGCTAACATGACCTACCTATGAATCCTATGGTGACCCAATCTTGGAGACACCAGAAGGAATACTTGATTATCCACTATAAACTCAACAGGTCGATGACATTGATTAGCATATGACTTCTTCCTACCCTGAGTCATAGTCATAAATTTCCAAATCAACTGGACTAGATCTTATGTCTCCTGCATGCAACTCAGTTCTAACAAATCATACTCACCTGCCTTCATCCATTATAGAGGTGATCTATATGTCCTATCATAAAGAGCCTCATATAGTGCCACTTGAATAGTCACATGATAACTGTTATTATAGGTTAACTTGATAAAACCTAAGTTCTTATTCTATGCCCCACCAAAGTCTAAGATGCATGGATGAAGCATATCCTCCAATACCTGAATAATATGTTTTGACTTCCCATATGTCTGTGGGTGGAAATTCATATTATGAAATACCTGGGTACCCAACACCTTTTGTAAGCCTTTCTAAAAGCATGAAGTAAAGAGAAAATCACAATATGAAACAATAATTCATGGTACCCTATGAAAATAGACTATCTTCTAAACATACATATCTTGAAACTAATCCACTATGAAAGTCTCCTAGATAGGTAAGAAATAGGCTGATTTCATCAATCAGTCCACAATAACCCATATAATGTTGTTTTTTCAAGGCATCCTCAGAAGACCCATGTAACGACCCAAACTTTTGAATTATATTTTGTTTCCTGAATAAGTATGGTTTACTATGTAATAATAAATAAAACTATATAAGTATAATTGAAATGTGACCATCAAGTTTTGACTGATATATGATCATTGGTTAATATGACCATTGGAAACAATAATAATTTTTAATGTTATAAATATTGTTTATAAATAGAAACCATAATGGATAATTAATGAAGAAAGAAGAGTTGATGGCCTCTACCAGTAGAATTGTGCCATACGAAGCCCATTTGTCAAAGCTTGGGAAGGAGGTAGCATCACTAGACTTTTCTCTGGACCAAGCTCAAGATGAGCTTCAACATGTTAAACTTGAACGAAATTGTCTACAGGAGATGTTCAAGTTGATAGAAATCACCACTCGAGCAATGTTGTCTGAGATTCCCCAATATTATATCACCATTAAACACCTTACTCTTAGGTTAAATGTAGGTTTTATAATGGGTTATGCAATGAGGAATTATTTACTTTGTGTAATCCATTTGTATAAATAAAATTGTTATTTCTTATTATGGTAAAATAATCATTGTTTTTGAATTTCAAATGTCAAAATTAATCTAGGATGAATTTTTAGTATTTTTCGAAGAAGTTTCATATTATTGATGAATATTGAAAAAAGAGTATTTTAGAATATTTTTTATACTTTAAATAATCAATACTATGAAATTATTTTCGAAAAATAGACATACATGGTTGTGATCAGTAAGAAATTTAGAGTATGATAAGATCAACTTAATTTTTGGTGAATAGTAACTTATGAATAGTAATATGACCCTCATGAATAGTAATATGACCAATGGAATAATAACCTCACCTAAGGAATTATAAATGTAATTTATGCATCTTGAATGGTAATGTGATATAATAGTATAAGTAAATAGCTGTTTTAGAAATTATTAGTTAAGTATTTGTATTTTTTCAAGTGAATAGTGATTTTACTTAAAAATTAAATTTATCATATTTAGAAAATTATTTTCATGAAATGGAGTTCATTTTTGACTTCATAACATTGATATTATGTTAGGGTAAATTTATGATATTTTTATAAAATGTTTTGTTTTTGGTGAATAGTAAAAATGAAGTTTTTGAGTTTTTGGTATCTTTTATGAAATCATAATGATGTAATATGTAATTTAAAATTATGGTAGACTCATGTGAATTAAAATATTATATGAGGTGTCCCAAGTGGAAAAACCATAGACAAACACCATGATAAAGCCTATGTTTTTTCAAATACCACTGATGAGGTGTCCTTAGAAATTAATAAAAAACTCCCTCTCTTTTACTATAAATACCAAGACATTACTTCATTTTATTTCATTCCAAAATTACCCCTTGAATCTGTGATAGTATTAAATCCCAAGTAGTCCTCCCAAGGTGTCATCAAGCCCTCAATGTCCTAATCCTAGAGTTTTATAAGTTACTCTTCATGGTATGGGAAATCTCAACTTCGCTTTTCCTTTCATGTTCTTTTTATGTTATATGTCTTTAAAATTTCCATATTATGTTCTTATGTCCGTTTTTTATATAAATATAACATATTATGAGTCTTTTATCAATGAGATACCATTTTTACATCTCTTTAATGTTTTCTAAATCTCTATTTCATACCCGTTATGCTGCCAGATTTTCATCTCAAATTTTCTCTATTTTTGTCAAGAAATTATTTTATTTTATTTTGTGAATAAACAAACCTCTATATTCTCAAGGGGTATTAAAATGGATTTAAAAATGATATATTTTAATTCTGGGATTAATATACATGAGACCCACCTTCCTTTTCCTTGGTATTAAAATGACAAAAAGAACTTGTTTTTAAGCACTTTTTAAAACGACATTATTTTGATATGAAACCCATTTATTTTATTCTTTATGGGTTATTTATGAAATTTTTAAATATGGTCTATGTGGATCATATGAAAATAAATACATATTAAGTGTTCACCTTGATAGTTCTTCAATTCATTGGGTAAATAAATTAATCTCTAGAGATGACAAGTTTTACGATACCTTGGTAAATAACCTTGGTAAATTTTATGACACATTGGGGATGGACCTTGTGATATAATTATGAATGTCTAAATTAAATGTTGTATCATAATTTTAATGTTATGATTCAAGTTATTATTATTATTATATTCCTCTTTATCATTCATTTATGATATTACTCATGTTCTTATAGATCTCACTCAAGTTCACATGTAAACTGTTTCTCTTATTTTTCCCTTACTAGGCCTTCTGTACACCCTTTCCTTTGATGTATGTCCCCAGGTTATGAGTTGGAGTAATTGTACTTAAGATGAAAAAATGAATAAGCCTTTCATGTGGATCAAAATAATTTTTTATGTTTTCATGTATTATGTATCTTAATTCCAAGACACTAAACTTCAAAGATCCTCTGTTTGTAAAATGTAATGAAAAGTTTTGTAATAAAAAGACGGGATTCCATAGTTGGTATCAAAGTATAGTTTAGTTATTTTTGGAAATTAGGATCTGAAAAGTTTATAAAGAACATTAGGAACATATTAAATATAGGAAAACATCCTGGTATTTTGGTGAAATATTAAGTGGTTTCTGAAACAAATAATTCCTTATCTGTATATGGACAAGTGGACGTGGCTCTAACATAGATGTATCTAGGGGTAAAACCCAAAAACACCACTTTGAGATAGAATCAAATGAAAAATGGTGCACGAAAATGGTATTTTATTCACTATTTTTTGAAACTCATAGGGGATATGTTTAGTTAATCAAAATATTTTTATGATTCATTATGAAGGATTTATAGTGAAATGTAATTTTTGTTTAAGCATTAAGTTTTAGAACATAAAAAAATCCTTTACAGATAAAAGATTCATAAATGAAATAAGTTTCTCACTAAGATTTTATTATTTTAGAAAATGGAAGGCAATAGGAGAAACCGTGAAAATAGTGACCATAATGGACCATGCCCTGATGACCCTCTGATGGAAATCGAAATGGAAACTTTTATGAGAATAATGAACCAAATGACTCAAGTTATGAGAAATAATTTGAATCAAGCTGAGAGACTTATTTCACTACAAAGGGAACAAATTTCTGTTGATTATTTTATGTGTCAACAACCACCAAAATTTGGTGGATCTACCGACCCATTGATTACTGAAAAGTGGATCAGCTCTATTGAAAATATCTTTTCTGTACTTTATATTTCTAAACAAGAAAAGTCACCTTGACTATTTACCGCTTAGAGGGAGAAGTTGATCAGTGGTTGGTGATGATTAAAAACACAAGTCCAAGAGAGGATATTAAATATATGGAGTGGGAAGAGTTCATAGGGATCTTCTTAAATAAGTATTTCCCTTGTTCAATGAGAATGAAAATAGAGAAGGAATTTCTTGAGCTGAAGCTGAGGGAGAATGAATCTGTGGGAAGCTACAAGATGAACTTCACAAGGCTTTCATATTACACCCTACATTTGTCCTGGATCCTAATGGGAAGATTTATAGATTCTTTGGTGGACTAATATCTCATCTATAGAAGAATCTATCCAACTGATACTATGATAGCTATGAGGAGATCATGAATAGTTCTATGAAAGTCGAACTGGAGTTCGGTGAGACACAGTAGTCTCACAAATCCAATGAAAAGAAGAGATAAATGAAGCCAAGCTTGGGGAGGAGATGTGATCAGGTAATAGGATTAAATAAAGTTAAAATTATCATATTTAATAAATGTGGGAAGAAACATTTAGGGAATTATCTACTCATGAGAAATAAGTTCTACAAGTGTGGAAGAGATGACCATATCATGTGGAATTTTCATAGTGAGGTGAAGCCTCATCTCCCCAATACTAACGACATAGGGAAGATGGTGCAGGCCCTACCTGATGTCCAATGCTTCAAGAGTAGACAGCTTGGGCACTTTGAAAATCACTGTCCAAATCTGAGGGCAGTGGAGGGGAATCACTATCAGCTTCAGAAAAGGCCAAGGGAGAAAGGTTGTTCTTTTTCTATCACGACAGCTAATGTTGGAGATCCAAATGATGTGGTGGTAGGTTTTCTTGTTTCTCTATCAAAGAAAGTTAGTACATTGTTTTATTCTAGTTCTATATATTCTTTTATTTCCTCTAATTTTTCAAATAATTTAGAATCAACCCCTGATTTTATAAAAGTAGAGTTATCATTCAAGAATCCTAGTGGGATTATCCAAGCATCTTCAGTGTATAGAAACTCTAATATTTAATTTAGTGAGCACAATCTTATCGAAAATCTAGTAGTCATTACCATTTTGGAATTCAACATTATACTAGGGATGAACTATCTTTCAATGTATAATGCTAAGATCAAATGCCAAAGCAAAGAAATATTAGTAGTCTTGAATGGGAAACCTATAGTTATCTTCCAAGGAGAGATTTATTGACCAAAGCTTTATATAGAAGCACCTCCTATATCCTTCTTTATGGAGTTGATAAGTGAGAATGGATAATTAAATGATAGTATATGATTAGAGGATGTCCCCATCATTCAGTAATACATTGACATATTTCCTAAGGAGTTACCTAGAACTCCCCTAGAAATAGAGGTATATTTCTCCATTGAACTTATACCAGTATCTCATCTGATATCAAAGACCCTGTATAGGATGAAAAATGTGGAGTTAGAGGAATTAATGAAAAAACTCCAAGAAATTTTGGAGAAGGGGTTTATCTGACCAAGTGTGTCTCCTTAGGGATAAACCATTCTATTTGTGAAGAATAAGTATGGATCAATGTGGCTATGCATTGATTATAGGGAATTGAATGGGATCACAGTGAAGAAAAAATACCCTCTTCCAAGAATTGATGACTTATTTTACCAACTTCATGGGGCTCAATTCTTCTCTAAGATTGATCTTTGATATGGTTATCATCAATTAAGGGTGAAGAAAGAATATATTACAAAAACCACCTTTCGATAAAGATATAGGCATTATGAGTTTGTTGTTATGCCCTTTAGACTGACTAATTCACCTGTTATTTTTATGGATTTTATGAATAGATTCTTTAAAGACCACCTTGATAATTTTGTGGTAGTTTTTATTGATGATATTTTGATATATTCTAAAATTCAAGAGGAGCATGAGGATAATCTAAGGGTTATTTTTCAAACTCTACATAAGGAGAGGCTTTTTGGAAAGTTTAGAAAATGTGAATTTTGGTTACAATAAGTTTTTTTCTTGGGAAACATTGTAACCAATGAAGGAATATCAGTTGACCCTGAAAAGAAAAAGGTTGTAGAGGAGTGGCCTCATCCTACAACAGTAACCAAGATTCATATTTTCCTTGGTTTAGTAGGATATTATAGGAGGTTTGTGAAAAAATTTTCATGACTTTCTAATCCATTAACTAAGTTAACTTAAAAAGTGGTCAAGTTCATCTGGAAAAAAGAGTGTGTGGAAAGTTTCCAAGAGATAAAGAATAGATTGGTTACTGCACCTGTGTTAACTCTACCCTCAATCAGAGAAGGATTCATTATTTTTAGTGATACATCTCTAAAAGGGCTTTGGTGCATCCTCATGCAAAATAAAAGATTCATTGATTATGCATCTCTAAAGTTGAAGCCTCATGAGAAGAACTATCCTACACATGATCTTGATATGGCTACAATTTTTTTTCTCTGAAGATATGGAGACACTATATTTATGGGGATAAATGTGATATATATATAGATCATCAAAGTTTGAAGTATATTTTCACAAAAAAAAACAATTTAACATGAGAGAGAGGCTATTATTGGAACTTATTAAAGACTATTATTGTTCAATTCATTATCACCCTATAAAAGCAAACAAAGTAGATGATGAATTAATTAGGAAAGAACCTATTATTATGGAAATGATGAGGATTCAAGGAGATCCATTGATTAAAGACCTAGTAAAACTGGACATGGGAATTTTAAGGGAAGGGACATCATAAACCCTATCCCAAATGATTTATCAACCGTCATTACTAGAGAATATCAAGAAAGCTAAAAAAGAAGATAATTTGTTAAAGAAGAAGTTTGAGGTTGTGAAGGATGATAAGTTTCTTGAGTTCAATATTGATCAAGAAGGTGTACTAAAAGTTAATACAAGAACATGTGTTATATCTATTATAGAAACAAAGAAGGAGTTTATGGATGAAGCTCATAGATATACATTCTCTATACATCCTGGAAGCAAAAAAATGTATAGGGACCTTTGTGATCATTATTGGGATGAAGCTAGTGAGATAAATCTTCTTGGGCCTGATCTTGTGTAAGAGATTATAGAAAAGGTTCATGCCATCCAACAACACATTAAGGCTTCTCAGAGTCAGAAAAAGAGCTATGCTGACAACCGTTGAAGGTACTTAGAGTTTGTGGTTGGTGAAAAATTATTTATTCAAATTTCACCATAGAAGAGAGTCATGAGGTTTGGGAAGAAAGGGAAGCTCAGCCCTAGGTACATTGGCCCCTATGAAATTTTTGATCGCATAGGTGCAGTGGCCTATCAGCTTGCACTTCCTCCAAATCTAGCACAAGTTCATGATTTATTTCACGTATCCTTCTTGAGGAAGTATATATCTGACCCTTTACATGTACTAAATCCAGAGGTGGTACAAATGGAACACAACCTCTCTTATGAGGAGAATCCAGTGGATATCTTGGATCATAGAGACAAGGTTCTATGCAATAAGACTACCCACCTTGTTAAAGAATTACGGAGGAACCATAAATATGAAGAATCCTTGTGGGAACCAGAAGAGAATATGAGGCATAAGTACCCACACCTTTTCTCTTCTGAGGGTATAAGTTGAAATTTTGAGGACAAAATTTCTTAAGGGGGAAGAATGTAACGACTCAAAATTTTGAATAATATTTTGTTTCCTGAAAAAGTATGGTTTAATATGTCATAATCAATAAAATTATATAAGTATAATAGAAATATAAAAATTGATTTTTGAATATTATATGACTTTTGGTTAATATGAACATTGAAAACAACAATAATTTTTAATATTATAATTATTGTTTATAAATAGAAATGATAATGGATAATTAATGCAGAAAGAAGAGTCAATGGACTTTACCAGTAGAATTGTTCCATATGAATCCCATTTTTCAGAGATTTGGAAGGAGGTAGAATTACTGGGCTTTGCTCTAGACCAATCCCAAGCCGAGCTTCAACATGTTAAGCTTGAATGAAATCACTTATGAGAGAAGTTCAAGTTGATATAAATCACTACTTGAGAAATGTTGTCTGAGATGCCCCAAGATTCTATCACCATTTCTCACCTTACTCTTAGGTCATATACATGTGTTATAAGGGGTTATTTAATTAGGTCTTAGTTACTTTGTGTAATCTATTTGTATAAATAAAATTATTATTTATTATTATGGTAAAATAACCGTCATTTTTGAATTTCCAAAGTCAAAATTAATCTAGGATAAATTTTTAGTATTTTTCCAAGAAGTTTCATATTATTGATGAATATTGAAAAAATAGTATTTTAGAATAATTTTTATACTTTAAATAATTGATACTGGGAAATTATTTTCAAAAAACAGACATACACAATTGTGATTAGTAATAAATTTAGAGTCTGATAAGATCAACTTATTTTCTTAGTGAATAGTAACTTATGAATAGTAATATGACCCTTATGAATAGTAATATTACCAATGGAATAGTAACCTCACCTAAGAAATTATAAATTTAATTTAGGTATCTTGAATGGTAATGTGATATAATAGTATAAGTAAATAGTTATTTTAGAAATTATTAATTAAGTATTAGTATTTTTTCGAGTAAATAGAGATTTTACTTAAAAATTAAATTTATCATATTTAGAAAATTATTTTTCATAAAATGGAGTTCATTTTTTAATTCAGAACATTTATATTAGGTTAGGGTGAATTTATGATATTTTTATAAATATTTTTGTTTTTTGGTGAATAGTAAAAATGCAGTTTTTGAGTTTTCGGTGTGTTTTATGACATCATAATGATGTAATATATAATTTAAAATTATGGTATACTCATGTGTATTAAAATATTATATGAGGTGTCCCAAGTGACCAAAAACATGGGAAAATACCATGGTCAAGCCCATGGTTTTTCAAATACAACCGATGAGGTGTCCTCAGGAATTAATAAAAAACTCCCTCTCTTTTACTTTAAATACCAAGCCATTATTTCATTTTATTTCATTCCAAAATCACCCCCTAGAAGCTCTGATAGTATTACCTCCCAATTATTCCTCCCAATGTGTCCTCAAGTCCTCAAGGTCCCAATCCTAGAGTTTTAGAAGTTACTCTTCTAGGTAAGGGAAATCTCAACTTCGCTTTTCCTTTAATGTTCTCTTTATGTTATATGTCTTTAAAATTTACATATCATGATATTATGTACATTTTTTTCTATAAATATACTTTATTATGATTCTTTTATGAATTATATACCCTTATCCTCTCCCTTTTTAATGATTTCAAAATCTGTGTTTCATACTCGTTATGCTACTGGATTTTCGTCTTGAAATTTCTCTATTTTTATCAAGAAATTATTTTATTTTATTTTGTGAATACCCAAAGATATATATTCTATAGGGTTATTCACATGTATATACAAATGATATATTTTAATTATGGTATTAACATACATTAAACCTACCTTCCTTTTCCGTGGGATTAAAATTACAAAAGGAACTTGTTTTTAAGCACTTTTTAAAACAACATGATTTTGATATGAAACCCATTTCTTTTATTCTATATGGTCTATTTATAAAATGTTTAAATATGATATATATGGATAACATGAAAATAAATACATATTAAGGGTTTTCCCTGATATTTATCTAATGCATTGGGTAAATAAATTAATCTCTAGAGATGACAAGTTTTACGATACCTTGGTGAATAACCTTGTTAATTTTTATGACACCTTTGGGATGGACCATGGTGATATGTTTATGAATGTATAAATTAAATGTTTAGATGCATTTTAAATTTATAATTCAACTTATTATTATTATTATATTCCTATTTATCATTCTTTTATGATATTCCTCGTGCTCTTATATATATCACACAAGTTCACATGTAAAATGTTTCTTTTTTTCCCTTACTGGTCCTTATGCTCACCCTTTCCTTTGATGTATGTACCTAGGTTATGATTTGGGATAATTTTACTTAGTATGAAAAAATTAACAATCCTTTCAAGTGTATTAGAATAATGTTTTATGTTTTCCTGTATTATATACCTTAATTCCAAGACACTAAACTTTAATGATCCTCTATTTATAAAATGTAATGAAAAGTTATGTAATAAAAAAGCGGGATTCCATAACCCACCATGAAATCTATGGTGAAATAATACCACTTATATTATGGAATGGGAAATGACTATAGAAAACCACCAGGTCATTTATGCTCATCCTTCATCTACTGACAGGTATAATATCCTATCACGAAACCTATAATGTCCCTTTTTATGGCCGACCACCAATACTATCGACGTAGTTCATGGTACATTTTGGTCAAACCAGGATTCACCATCCACTTCAAGGCATGAAAATCACACATTAACTCTTTGAACATAAAAATATGAAAAACAACATAGTTCTAGATAGCGATGATATCATCCTCATCTATATTCCAATCGGAAGGTGACTCCATACTGTTAAGGATTTCTCTCAAGGATAAACACTATGGATCCTCATACGGTCTCTTCCTGATCTGAATCGTAAGTAAGGATTCGATAGGTAAATATATAAGGTTCATCTACTCCTAGACATCCTAAACCTCAATATTAATATTAGCTAGAAAGGTCATAATCTTCCACTCAGAACTAGACTCTTGAACTACTTGAGTTAGTGTCTTCCTACTCAAAGAATCTGAAACATTGTTTCCATTCCCAAGAATACATGTTATCTCAAAATAAAATGTCTGCTTATACTCAACCCACCTCCACTATTAGAGATTCAGGTCTCACTATGAAAAGATATACTTTAATCTTTTGTGGTTTTTATACACAATAAAAGTTTCACTCAACAGATAATGTCACCAACACTTTAATATATAAACCACTACATACAACTTGAGATCATTAATAGAATAATTACATTAATTTGGCCTCGAATATCATGACCCATATGACAAAACTCAATCACACTTCATAAATAATGGTCCAAGTCCAACCCCAAATTCATCATAGAACACAGTATACTCCTCACCTGGCTCATGTAGAATCAAAATTATTGCAGTATTCAAACAATTATTAAACTCCTAGAAATAATTCTCACATGATCCAGACCATTCAAACTTGATTCCATTTTTTGTAAATCCCTGAAGTGTTGTTTCCAAATTGAAAAATTCCTCTATAAACCTCCCATAATAACATTAAAACCACATAAATACGCATATATCAAAAACATTCTTGGGAAGCCCCATAAATTTATTTGGGTCCACTAACAGACCTTCCTCCAAGATGATGTGACCCAAGAAATGTACTCTATCGATACAAAATTGACACTTAGATAACCTAGTGTATAGAATATACTCTATCAGTATACTCAAGACAATGTAAAGATGTTAAAAATGATTGTCACGAGTCTTGGAGTACACTAAGATGTCATCCATAAAACAACCACAAAATGATCCAGGTACGGGTGGAAGATTCAGTTCATCAAGGCCATAAACACAGATGGTGTGTTATTCAGCTCAAATGACATCATGAAAAAATCATATAGACCATACCTAATTTTGAAAGAGATTTTAGTATATCATAAGGTAAAACTCTCAACTTATGATACCTCAATATCAAGTCAATATTAGATAAAACACAAGCTCTTCTCAACTGTTCAAAGAGATCATCAATATGTGAAAGAGGATACCAATTATTCTCTATCATCCAGTTCAACTTCAGTAATCAACACATAAATGAAAGGTTCCATCAGAATTCTTAGAAAAAAAAACTATATAACCACAAGGTGATGTGCTTGGATGTATAAATCCATTATCCATCAACTCTTCTAGATGAGTCTTATGTTCATGGAACTCTATTGGTTCCATCTTGCAAGGTGGAATGGAAACAAGATCATCTCTAGACACGTGATCAATTGTAAACTCAAAATACCTCTTAGGTGGAAGCCTTGATAAGTATTTAGGAAAAATGTCTTAGAACCAATCCACTACTGGTGGAAAGAAATTATGCTTCACACCCCCATCATCTTGTAAAAGACTTGTGACCTAGGCGGTGATCTCCCCCCAGTTGCTGATTTTCTATATTTGTATAACCTGTTGGATATCACATTACACATGATTAATATAACTATTACCCTTAGGATATGTAAATACAACTCTCATATGGTAAAAATATATTTAGTATTGATATGATACTAACCATTCCATACACAAAATCAAGTCAAAACCTGAAATGTCAAGTATGTAAAGATCCTAAAGGAAATGATACTCCCCAACCTCGAGAGAACACCCCTTTCATAAATAGATATCCCTAGACTATACTCCCAACGGTGTGTTGATCATCATAACCCCAATAAAAAAAATCCACCATCAAACTCAAACTATTTACAAGTTGAGCATATATAAAAGAATGAGAGGCTTATATATCTAATAAGGCACTAACAAGCATAGAATCTACAAGAATAAAACCTATGACTGTTGATGGACCAACCTCGCTATCCAAAAATGCATACATAACTTTATTCAACTTTCATACCCCTCTTCCCCATGCTACACTACTCTACTAATACAGGTGATATCTCCTTGAACACCACTACAACTAGAAAAACTCCAACTACTCGATTGATATGGGGTAGAAGACCCCCTTCCAATGATCTAGCTCAACCTGGATCCTCCATCACTACCAATTGGATGATGGTTCTTGAAATAACTATTAAAGTGACCCATATTAAAATAGTATCATCACTCCACTGGTGTTAGAGACACTAGTTATGATAGTAACCCGACCTACCACACTCGTGGTAGTAAACTCGGTTACTGCTCTGAGTAACTGATCCATCTTCTTGGACACTCTATTTTCCATCACCTTGGTTGGATTTGTCATAGCGATGATTTATAATCTTGAAATACATACCTCATGTTCATCCAATAGAAACAAATTTCATTCCACTGGAATCCTCCTTCAATGTCCCCTAATAAATGAGAGTTTGATTCACCACTTCAAAAAACTTCTTCATCCTAAAGATGTTAACATGGGACTTAATCTCACATTTAAGACCATCCTAAAAACATCTTTTCATAGTAGGACTATATCATTCAAGTGCTAGGACAAAGCACTACAAATCAGTAAAGTGACCAATATAGTCCATCATGGACATACTCCCTTAGGTCAACTACATAAACTCTTATGCACTCTCTTGCCTCTGAGTATTTAGGTAAAAGTGTTCTAGAAAATTCCCCAAAAGTATTTCCACACCATATTCTCTAGCTTCTCACACTGAGTTTGAATTTCCCACCAACGATTTACTTGAAAACATAACATATAATCATCCACTTTAACCCTCTTCTCAGCAGGAGTCTCTAAGTGGTCAAGGATCTTATGGATATACTCAATCTAGAACTCAACCACCTTAGGTCCACCCTCTCCGGTGAAGGTCGTAGGGTGATGCAATTGGAACTCCCACATCGGGTCATACATATTTCACACAATTTACCTTGAGTAACTTTATATAAACTACATAAAGAGAGAAAAGTTCTCATGGAAATTCTCTCCTTCTCCTTCACTCTAAATTATCAGAGCCTCTAGCTCTACTCCTAGAGGCACATTTCCAGCCACGTCCTCCTGTCATCCTATCAACAAGAATCACCATGGAGGCATATATCTAAAATTACAACAACAAATATTAGGACACATAACACATCATTATTCACATTTACATAGGAGGGATTCATATTAAGATATAACAATTCATACCTCATACACTGCCACATGGTCAGAACCGAAGCACTATCACTACCTTCAATCATCCCTCACCTGGGTCATGACTAACATAAGAAAAAATAATTTCATTTTTAAAATTTTTCCATTAGAAAACCATTTTATACAAAAAAACCACATTTAACATATTTTATTATTTATTATTTAATAAATAGGAACTAATTATTTTAAGTTACATTAATAAATAAAATCATTTTCATTACCATAATTCAATGAAAAACTTCTTTTCTATGAATTCCTAAAATGTTTCATCTAAAAAAAACATCCTAATTGCCTAGAATGATTCATGTATATACACCCTCATTTCATATTGATCCATGAGTAAAATCTCATAAAATAATAACCTCACACAACAAGTGTATCACCTAAGGTGAAATAAAATTCAACCGTAATATAAAACTTCATGAACATCAATACTACCCTAGGTACTAAGATTTTCCCTACACATGGGTTAGATACTCCCATGCATGAGCTCAAAAATAAGGACCAACTCATCATAGAATCTTATCTACCTTTCCTAAATAGTAATACAACTGAAAATAAAATAAAACCCATTAGATATGACTTTCTAATGTCTCAACCCAGGTGCCATATGCTGGTGCCTTGAGATGGGTGGTTACGTGACCTCAGCCACACCTCCCCGTATTCCAGAGGCTCCTGATTAGCAGTGAGGTTCTAATATATAACATGGTAAGACTATAACATATTTATCAAAGCATTGTAACTATATAAATCAATAAAAAAATAAAAAATTGATAATAAACAATAAACAGAATAATAACACAATCCAATATCACATGATGAAACCAAAACAGGGAATAACAATATCCAAAACCAAATAAGTAACTATTTCATGTCATCTTAGTGGAAATTGTCAAATTCAAACCCCAAAATAAAGAAACACCAAAAACTCCAAGCAGGTCCTGATATCCTGTCTGGTTCCCTCATCCATGATCCATCCTGAATCCTAAATAATCTATCTAGCATATGGATCTTTCCATAATCATATCCTATAAACATGAAATATATTTAGGTATTGATTAGGAATCCTAAGTAGGGTGTGATTAAAAATCAATTAGACACCTATGATGTCTAAAATAGTATCCAGTCTATAAAAGTGTATATAGTTGTATAAGGAATAAAGTAAAAATGATAAAGTAAATAGTTTTCACATTAAATTATTCTTTAATTAACTATATAATCCCTAAGTTCACAGTGATACCCAAACCAATAATACATACTTTAGCCTGTGCTGAAGTCTGAACCATCCACCAAATGGATATCACATTTCATTCAAACATGGTCTTCAATTAATTATTTAATTTCCAATTTCACATTAAAACATTGGGGTCCTAGAGCAGCAGTCTAGCACCCTGTGGGTATTTGAAGCACCAGTCCTTATCCTATAACTCAGTGATCACATTCAATGTGTGTGTGTATATATATATATTGGGTCTTAGATCAGCAGTTTGGCACCCCATGGGTATTTGGAGTAGTAGTCCCTATCCCACAACTCATTGTTCACATCATTCACAATTATCACATACCATGGTTTCACATTAATAATCTATTTATCAACCATATTTATAACCTGTCATTAAATGAATTTTATAATCCCATTATCCCACCAATTTCATAATCACATGGGAAAATAAATTAATTTATTCAATTTAAAATAGTTTCAATTTCTCAATGTGGAAATTTTAATTTAACAATTACATACACACAATTAATACACACAATTTTAATCAAGAAAATGGGAATTGGAAATTCGACCACCTACTAAAAATTTGTTGATGACTGCTTTCCAACCCATAATCCCCAATTTGATTTAGTTATATTGAAATAACAATGACACATAATATCTAGGATTGAAAACTAGGACCAATATATAGCAAAACATGATCCATAAAAACCTAGATCTAAACTAATTTACAGTATATGAAAATTTATCCCTATTCATTGAGAAAGAGAGACGAAATAGAGAGAAAACCAAATGGGGAATAAATCACTTACCAATGAGGATTCAATCTTTAAATTGGACTTTTGATTCACTAATAAAGGGGTTCATGAAGCCTTATAATCCTCCTAAGGTCTTCCCAAATCAAAGTAAATCATTTAGAGTATGGATGGGGTGATTAGGGGTAAAAACTTGGTAGTTCAGAAATTTTAATAAAATTTTCAGGGTGTTTACAACATATGAACATGGTTTCCAAGGTAGATAAAGACGGTTGGACAAACTGTGGACCTTAACCATGTGCCTGTATTTAGGGGGCGCACAGTTTATCCTAAGTGACACATAGTTTAACAAAATGTGTTCCTACCATGAAAATACCATTTTTTTGAGGGTGAAAAATTTAGGGAGGGAGGCTATATAGTTTGTCTAATTAGTGAACCAACCACACGATACCTCCAAAAAGGGACGCACAATTTCTTAGGGAAATTGAATGGTTTTCCTTAATCGTGTGCCAACCACGCACAACCCCATGGGCTTCCAAACATCTCCAAATTCACCCAAAACAAACACAAATAAAAACCCAACCAAGTTATAACCAAAAAAGAATAAAATAGTACCTTAACATAAGAACAAGTTATATCCTTAATTTATTGGGTCTTACACCTTCATAAAATCCATCAGGAGAACATCCAATGGATATTTGAGTATGGAAAGTCTCATAGTTGGTATCTCTATTTTGAGACTCCATAACACGTTGTAGAAGTGGTGGGGTAACAACCATCAAATATAAATATACCTCACCATCCTTATAAACTAAGTAAAATTATAATGAGTCTTACCACTTCGTAGTCTTAGTTAATGACTGAGAACAAAATCTCATGATAAGAGCATCTTTCACAATGTTCCACTTCCTAGGAGTATATAATATCTTGAAGTCATAATATTGGATGAACTCCATCCATCACCTCTATCTCAAGTTGATATCTTTATATTATAATATTTACTTGAGACTCTTTTGGTCATAGTAGATGATAAACAACTCACCCATAAGGTAGTTTCATCACATTTTCATGGAAAAGACTACCACTACCAACTTAAGATCATGGGTTGCTTTGTTCTAATCATGTAGTCTTAACTTATGAGACCCAAATAAAATCACATCATGTATATGTATTATTATAAAACCAAGTTTTATCCTTGAAAAATTTCAAAAAACTACATACTTGACACAATCCTCTGGCAATCTCAATATGGG
Organism: Viscum album; assembly: GCA_963277665.1. Taxonomy (NCBI): domain Eukaryota; kingdom Viridiplantae; phylum Streptophyta; class Magnoliopsida; order Santalales; family Viscaceae; genus Viscum; species Viscum album. The sequence goes on along the minus strand of OY728157.1, from coordinate 1,628,271,064 downwards.
AACACTCATCAACCTATTCTATAACTACTAAAAGACATTTTTTCACCTCTCCATCCAAAAGAAAGGTATCCCTTTCTGGGTTAAGGAACTTAAAGGTGAAAATATCCTAGATAATTTGATCAATAATCTCATATAGTAACCTCCCAACCCTTGGAAGGTATGCACCTACATCATGCTATTGTGTGGCTCCCAAGTTAATAATGCCCAAATCTTTACTAGTTCCACTGCTATGCCATCATCCAAGATGACATGTACTAGAAAGTGGACCTATTGAATCTATAACTAATAGTTTTATAGATTCTCATAAATATAGTTCTCTCAAAGTATGTCTAGGTCCATCCTCAAGTTTCTAATGTGCTCCTCCTTGAATGTTGAGTACACAAATATTTCATTTATGAATACCACTACAAACCAGTTTAAGAAAGGTTAAAAGATCTGGCTCATGATTCCCATGAAAACTACTGGGGTTTTTGTTACACTGAAAGGCATTATAAAGTACTCAGAGTGAACATAACAACATCATAATTTCATCTTTATTATATCCTCATACTTTACTCGAAGCTGGTGATAGTATGATCTAAGTCCATTTTTCAAGAACAATCACACCCCTCTCAACTGGTTGAAAATTTCATCGATCCTCAGTAGAAGATACTTATTATTTATGGTGTCTTATTTGAGGGGATGATAATCTATGCATAACATCAAGATCTATTCTTCATTATTGGAGAATAACATTGGGCTACCTAGAGAGAAACACCGGGGCCCACAAATCCCTTCCTTTACAAGTCCTCTAACTACACTCTAAAGTCTTGATGATCTATAAGACCCATCCAATATTTTGGCAAAAATATTGAGGCCATTCCAAGGTGAAATTAAATACATAAGTCTATCTCTCAGGGGGTAGGTAAGATTTATAAATCCTAAGTAAATACATCCTCATACTCTGCCACCACTGTAGGAAACTTAAATCCAAAAGCATCCATTACTCTAAGATTCATGCTATCCAACTGGTGAGTAATCAGATGCACCCTCCTATTTACAAGCCTATCCTTCTTCTATTAGGTTTCATTTCACCCATAAAGTATAACCTCATCCCATTACTATGGAAACACCACATACTCCACCTAAAATAGTCAATATATGCATGAACTTTGGATAACCAATTCACACATTAGATGATGTCATAAGGACTCATCGATGATACAATGAGATCACATAATAATCTCTCACATCCAAGTGTTAGGTCACACTATCAACAATAGTGTGAGATCGTTGAGTCACATCTAGTTAGATTCCACAAGTGCAATGGTCGAGCCAAAGTCTTATCCAGAATCTATAAGTCTCAAACCAGAGAAGTGGAAAGAAAATAGTGCCTCACATCCATGTCTATCATTACTATAGATAAAGTAGATAAGAAATATATCATACCTGTAATCATCCCAGGATCCTTGAGGTCATAGGCCTCTACTTCCTACAGTTTTCCCCTCCCCTAACCACATAACCCTTAAGCCTAGCACATACCACCTGGGGGGGGAGGGTGGTGGTGGTAATAATTCAAACCACTTACCACCTCATGTTTCTCTACTTACTCCTCTCCCACATCTTCCACCCTATATATGTCCCTAATATATCCATTGTATCTTTTTAGGCGGTCCATAAACTGTCTCTCTATCAGCTATATGATGGTTTGGAGAGTACCAAGTGAGTTTTCCCCAACATTCACATAAGAAGCACCTCCTCTCCCTAAGTTGACTTGAGCCATCCTGATATCCCTAAATCACTGATCCTCTATCCTGGGATCACCTCTTGAAGCATCTTGCATTCCCGAATCCCTAAGACTACTGTTGGGTACCAGTTTATAAGGTCTCTTCTCCTTGGTTCCCACTACCAGAAACCACTGTCGGCGTATTCTCTTCCAAGAATATCTCAATAACCAAATCCCAATCAGAAACTCTAGCATATGTGAGAGTGAAAAGTGATATCACTAAAGCCTTGATATCTTGGCATAATCCTTACTTGGAGGTCTGTTCTATGAAGAAAGGATTTCTCAATATATCTAGTGAGTATCATGAGAGATTAGTAAACCTCACAAAATACTCCTCCATGATCATACTACCTTAGTTGTAAATGAAGAATATATTGGATGCACACTAATTGAAACATGTCCAAATAAAACCCCTCCATAAAGAGATTATCAAAGTATGACTTGGAGAGAGATGTCTCATCTTGTGAGTGAGTCACCTAACACTACAATAATCTAGAGGATTCTTGTAGAATAATCTACACTAGGACTACCATCTAATCTGTAGGTCTTCTCATGAGGCGGAAAACTTAGGAAACCACCTCTATCCAGTCCTCAGCTAACTAGGGGTATGGATTTCCCTAAAACCTAGGAGGTAACTGCCTCTAAAACTCATGGAGTGCAATAAAACTGCACACATCCTCAGTCAGAATTTACATTACGAAATACTTCTCAACAGGTGGAGGTATAACTGAAAAACCACTCGGAGGCACTACCTCCTGTACTAAACCTTGTACTGAAGCCTCATCACTTGGAGGATCATTCTCATGATCACATAGTGGAATCCTAGATGGATGTCTTTTTTAAGGTATACTAAAATAAACAAGAAACACTAAAACCAATTATTATATTTCGGGAGTTGACTTAAGAAGGACATGGAAACCACAACCCATTCCTATATGATGCATGTACAAATGTTTTCTGTGCAACTAGTGTATATATATAAAAAGTCAATAAGTAGGTTATCAGAGTCATGGTGAATGAATAAATTATCCATCACACTAGTACTGGAGTCCCTTATCTAAATTCCAAACTCTAAACACATTAACAACATTGATATAAATCCCAAACCAACCTAATATCTAGAAAAAATCTACGCTCTAGTCCTACGGTAGAACCGAATCCTCTAATACCACTCTATCATGTACCAAACCACTAGGGACCATTTGGCCAGTGGTAAGATGAATGTGACTACCCCAAGAATACCTCCAATATGCTAGGGTTTGGTGACTAGTGCCGAGTAAAAATATACCACACATGAGAGACACTATCCTAATGCATCTATATGCATATTCACATATCTAAGCCTATATAATAATAAGAAAGTAAAAAAAATGATACCATAAATGAATTAAAAACATCTATCCCACATAATATAATGATAATAAGTATTAAATATGATAAAGGGACCATATATAATCCCAACCAAAACTACAAAGGAGTCCAATATACCTAGAAATAGAAAACTACTATAAAATGAAACACCTAATAAAAATCTCAGCCTATCTGGCTCAATCTAAGACCTGCCTTCTCCAAGTCCTCTTAGGAAATTATTAAATGTCCTGTCATTTTCTTAAGACATGAAATGCATGGGAAAATCCCATGAAGGGGTGAGTATAACAATACTGAGTATCACACCCCAAAATCACTAAGTATGAAGCATCAAGAGCAGTCAACTCAACAAAAGATACATCAATAAGATAAGTAACATATCAATAATAAACATCTAGATACACTCATATCTGATAAATAGTATCAATGGGTATCAAAAAACATTTCTATCTACATGATACTATTTGAATCTTTAAGGTAACTCTCATTCCAAGAGTACTCACTCCACGATCTATGCTATCACTTATGACTCTCACCCAATAGTTCATGATCATCTAGAATCTCTAATAAGTACTCACTATATTTATAAATATTTCATCATCCAATTAGAGGATCACACCTAGGGTCACTAGGGGACACTGAAAACCCTACTTTACTGGCCTAATGGATAAAGGATCGATTCCCAATGCATCATGGTCATATCGATACCACTAACATTTATAAATGATAAAGGATCCCACCCTAGTCAAATATGGGGATACATCAAACTCTATCCGATACTAAACCCATAGAGGGGATCAAAATCCTATGTCAAGGATGTAATGCCACACTATACCCTCATGGGAATGGACTAAGGAATAAAACTTAATAGATCCCAGTCTAAACTGAGGAAATAAATTGATCCAAACACCCTTAGATGTAGTACATGGAGTGTACTAGTGGTACACGACATGTATTGACAACCTATGGTCTACCCATGTTCTCCATCTCACACAACATGTAAACCTCAACATACATGACATGTTCCTTATGGGTGAATGACTTGTAGAGGTTATACTAGAACTCAATGTGCCACCTGCCTGTGCCCATGTACACCTGCCATTCCCATGTACTATGATCGTGCTCGTGTACATGGCCATGTTCAAGTACCCAGGCCATGCCCATGTACTATGCCTATACATGTGTTCTTGGCCCTATATGTTCTTGTGTTCTCCCAGAGTACACTCCAAGATTCCAACCATAGGAAACACGATGTGTGACAGCTGTCAAACAACATGTGATATATAACTTCAGCAGAGAACCTAGAATCACAGCTAGGGTGTCCCACATGGCTTTTATTACCATATTACATGCCACGTATCATATAATTTTTAGGAACCCATGGTTCTTATCAGTGTATACTCACATAACCATATCCCTCAAATCCATCACTAACCTCTCTTAGAGATTACAGATCTTATTTGACTGAGCCTTGAAATCACTGGAGATTTAATTTTTGATTGTCCAAACCATTCGAGAAACCACAATTGTCACCCATTCTATAACCTCATGATAAATCAGGAAAACTAGAACCTTAGATATGATCTTTTTAAACCTCCGATCTCCCATATCTATTATCTCACCTCAATCACATACTCAATAAAAACCCATGATATTGATCCATTATACCGAAGAATGGCCATGCAATGGTTTAATACTAAGTATTCATAGAACTGTGGGCCAAATAAATTGCCTATGATGAAGGTTCAAAGAAATGGGGGGGGGGGCATAAAAACCACAAAATGAGGAACAAAACTCATCCATGTTTGGGTTGGTATTGATTCGTTTCCATTATAATGCTGAATAAAGATAAATAATAACCAAACAAAAAAATTCCCCAAATCCCAAGAGAAATAATCTTGAGCTTGTAAGTATGACTGACCCTCGAATCACCCTATTGGTGGAGTTGATTTTCATTCTACATGGGAAAATCAAAGAGAAATAAATACATATAAAATAACATCCTACCTCAGTTTGGATTGATCATGGATGAAGAAAGGTTGTACATCGACATCACTAGAGAGATTAAAAACTTCTGTTAGCAAAATGATCCTTTATCATGATTTTTATCTATTTTTTACACCAAGTACTCCTCTAATGGATAGTATCAAAATATCATGTTTATGAGTCTAACCTAGTGATTATGTTATAACTATATATTTATAGAGGGTTTCTAGGTCACTGTATCAAAATATAATAGATTTAATTTTCTATTATTTGCATCCGTGACAACATTTTTACAAACACCTGACACTGAAAAAGATTATGTCATGCCTAGGGTAAGGCCCATGATTTGGACTCAACGATGGTCTCATATTTTTATTATGATAAATTTTTTGGGATTCATTCTACTATTTTAGTAAAACTATATGAATTTAATATTAATTTATTTAATATTTTTAAAATATAAATTTTGGGCTCACATGCCTCAAATTCACACATTGTCTTAGCACCTAGCACTAAAAATATTACCAGATATATTTCAAATATTTACATGGAAAAAATAGAGACATTACATTTTTCAAAAAAGATTTATATTCACCACACTTCTATTTTTTGCTAATAAATGTAACTTTTATTAGTGATAGTAATAACGTTGATAAAATAATTATCTATATATATAAATTAAAAGAGATATATATATATATTGATATAAATGAATGATTTCTAACATTAATTTTTGAATGAATTAATTAAATTAATATATAATGTTTTAAAAATTTTCATATAAGATTTTTTATATATTAGTAAAATTATATATATATATATATTAAATATTAATATACATAAATAGTAGTCAATTTTAGTTTATTTTTTATATAAATTAAAAAAATAATATTACATGTGCTTTTTTACAGAGATGAAAATGAATAAAAACCACACTTGTGGTGGAGGAATAACTTAGTTCAAGGGGAACTTCTTAAACAAAAAAAAGACAATAAGTCACTTTAATCTTATACTCAAACAAAAGGCGATCTGTATAAGGATCTAAATACAATTCCCAAAAAATATATCTACTAATTATGTCACAACCAGAACCACTGGGGATCAAGTAGCTAGAATTAAGGTGAGTGTGACACCCCAAGCCCACCTCTAATAGGCTAGTGGATGACAACCAGTGTTGAGTAGGCATATCTCACACATGGGAGGCCTTCACCTAAGTACTTTTTCACATGCAAACATCCCCAAATTCCCATTCAATTCTGAAAGGTAAAGTAATAAATATGATACCATAATGCATGAATAATATCCATCCCACATTAGAGTATGAAAAAAGTATTGGAAAGTAGAAAGGGATAAATATAAGACTGCCAAAAAAAAAAAGAGTTCAACCTGCTAAGAAGGAGGGGACTGATATCAATTGAAACTCCTAAAACAACCACAATTTGTCTAGTTCACTATTATCTGATTACTCATTGTCCTATTAAGAAACCATCAAAAGGACTGTCATCTTCATAAGAAAAAACATGCTTGGGTAGATCCTATGCAAGGGTGATTATAACAATACCCAATATGAAACCCCTAAATAACCAAACATAAGCATCAAGAGAGTATTTAGTTCATCACATGGCATGCCAATAGGATATGAGACATAGCAATAGGAAAAATAAAAATATAGATATACACAAGATATACTCAAATTATAAAAGTGGTATCAACCATACTTCCAGCCATAGGATTCTTCTCAAGGATTTAAGGTCCCACTCATATAGGAGATATCAATCCATAATCCATGATATCAATGCTAGTACTTATCTAAAAGTTTGTTCTCATTAGGTCTCACCAAATAATTACTTGATAAAACTCAAATAAGATCAATACACAGATAGGGGATCACATGAAAAGCCATTGGTAGACACTGAAAACCCAATCTATAATAACATAATAAGTAGGGGATCATATTCTCACATAAATTGGTCACAAAGATTCCAAAAAACCCACCTTGAGAAATAAATATGATAGAGGATCCCATCCTAGGCCTCACGAATGGATTCATGACAATTATATCTGAGACTAACCCAAAGAGGGGATAAAAATCCTACGTTGAGGATGCAATTCCATGCTATAACCTTATAGGGATAGACCAATGGAACACCCTAAACCAATACTGGTATACAAATTTTGTGATATTTATCTCCATACAGAAACCCTACCTTCCACACAAAGGGTATTTCACATCATTTGTTCCTAAACTACACATCGTGCAGTCCTAATTTTTCAAGAATCCCTATTTGTTCACATGATTCTTCTTTCACCTCCACCACTGTTAGTTACTATATGATTCTCACCCAGAATCATGGATCTAGGATGACTGAACCTTGTTTGTTATATATGGCAAGATTTTGGCCATATCCTATGCTATAGAAATTCACACTATCACAACACACCATTTTCATACATCAAACCATGAAATGAGGGTCTTCGATCTGAACCTCGATTTCCTGTAGTCTTTACCAAAACTCAATTGTGTCATTGATCCCAATCCTTAACTCAGAATTATGATATGTTATGCTAAAGATAGATTTCAAAACAATCGTCCATCATTTATTTTTCAAACCACCAACCAAATCGAATGCTGAAGATAAACAAAGGATGAAAGATATGAGAAAAGAAAAAATACACAAGATTAATGAACCTCATCCATTTTTGGGGTTGGACTCAATTCATTTCCATTATAATAATGAAAAAACAACCAAGAAATAAGTAATATCAATTCCCTAAAACCAAGCAAGATACCCATACCTGCAATCAATAACAAACTATGAATCAATCTATTGGTGGATATGATTCATGTTATTTATGTTATAATCAATAGGGAAATAAAAAAATGGAAGAAAACACCCTAACTTGGGTTGGATTGATCATTGGTCAAGTACACGACCACTAGAAATGTAGATAGAGATCCTAATGTATCTGTATGTCTCTTAATTCACCTTTATCTGTTCATGGTTGATCCTCGATCCCGATCTTACAATGACAAAAATATCTCCTCCTCTATAATATACTAGGGTTATGCAGCTACCATCAGAGATTTTAAAAAAAAATTTATTTATATATAGGGTTAGGTTTTTAAGTAAACTAAGTAAATCAAATAAATAAATTATTTAACTACTTAATACAACCACCAATGGTCACCTCTAAATGAACACCCAAATTTGATAGATTTTATGTCACATATATGGTAAAATCTATGATCCAGATTAAATGGAAGTATTATATTTACCATACAAGTCCCCATTTTGGAGTTACTCTGTTATTTTTGAAAAACTATATGTACATGATATAATATAATTAATATTTTTAATATATCAATACTAAGCCTCTTGAGGCCCTAAAATCTCACACTGACTCAGAACTTGGCATGTAAAATATTTATTCAAAAATTCAAAAGTCTTAAGAGTCAAAAATAAGGTTATTACATTCCCCCCAAATTCAAGGATTTTTTCCTGAAAATAAAAAATCCTAATAAAAATATGAGGTTACTGAGATCACATCTATGTATCCTGATCCCAGGTGCTCTCCAAAAGATTCTTGTAATGACACCAGAAATAAAACAAGGGAATTACTCACCCATGAAGGATTTTATCCTTCCAATCCTCAATCTTTAACAGGTACTCTACAAAGGAAACTCCATCCTTGATGTCCATCTCTCACCAGTTGATAACATGTGATGGGTCATGCACATACCTCCTCATATGGGACACATGAAAGAAGTCATGTACTTAGTCTACCTATGGTGGTAGGGCCAAGTAGTATATCACCTTGTCGACCCTATGTATTATTTGAAAAGTGATAATGAATCTCATTGAAAAATTTCCACCCTAGTAAACTTGATGCAATCCTTGATGAGGGAAGATCTATCAAAACAAACAGTCTCCTCATAGAACTCCAAAGGCCACTTTAATTATCCTACAAAGAACTCATAACATTACTTGGTAGTCCTCATACTCCCCTGGATGAACTACACCCTTTACAACCATCACTAGCACCAAATATAGACCATAAGCTCTATCTCCCACTGGCTCAAGATAATACAGTGGTGACATATAGGGTCTCCCATACATGGAATCATATGATTCTACACTTATGGTGGAGTGATAGCTATTATGATACACATACTCCACCAATGGTAGATGATCCTCCATAATATGGCCCAAAGCTAACATGAAATCCCGAATCAGGTTCTCCTGAACCTAAATGGTCCACTTTATCTAGAAAAATACCTAGGGTAAAGAAGCCATGGTCAACCATAACGAAGTCTCAAAGCCTCCTACATCCTCTCCCTAATAGTGGTGTGAAGTGAGTATCATGGTCTAAAATGATCGTCAAAGGAATTCCATAAATCTAGACTACCTCTTACATGTTATTTCATCCTAAAATCTTCACTAAGATCTGATCAAGAATGGTTAGGATGTGATCCAACTCATTGAGTTGGTTGAAGATCACTCATATAGTGTATTACCTTTCATTGATCATGGAACCTCCTACATGAAAACCAAAATGATAACATCCTATTTGCACTGCCATTCAGGCATTTCGACCTTAATTTAATGATAAGTGAGATATCAGGAGTTAAACATAGCAAAAAACTACAAAATAATTCTCCACTAACCCTATGCCAAAGAATCTTGGTATATTATCATCTATCCTAGATATATTTCTAAGGGAAATAAACCTCCCCAGTATATACCCTCATAGAGTGACTAGTGTCATCGCATATACTTGAAAGGATGAAATTCTCCCCACATTCATAAAATCCATCAAGAACATGTCTAGTGGATATATGGTCACACAAAACCTTGCAATATATATCCCCAATCTATGGATCTATGACTTTCTCAAAAAGAAAAGGGGAAATGACCATCGAATGGAGATACGATTCACCATACTCATACTCAAGGTTCAAATATAAAGAGGTCAACTTCTCTATCACCTTACCCCAAAACAAAAGGAAAAAAATAACTATAAGCATCTTCTATTACAGCCATTCCCTTGGGTGGATCTCAAGATAGAACTAATAAACCTATACTAGGCCCATTATTACTTCCATGTCTGAGAATACATATCCCAAGAAGTGGACCTCATAAATCTAGAACTAATACTTTGAGAGATTCCTATAAAGATTATACACTCAGAGCATGTATAAAACCATCCTCCAATGTCTCACGTGCTCCAATCGTGATGATGAGTACATTGGGATGAAAAAAGAGGAGAATAAAAATAACTAATCCAATATGGGTTTGAAGGACCTGATTTGTAAGGCCCCGACCCCAGTTACCCAGAGTCGGTGCATTATTGCGTAACATTGGCATGATCACAAAAGATCAAGTCTCGAAAGACCGATTAGTTTAGTAGCCTTGGAAACACTAGATACATTCATAAGTCTTACATTACATCATAAAGTAAAACAAAACTACAAAAACATCTTGTCTTCATATCCCCTCATACTATCCCTGCAAGTCATTCATAATATACTTCTTCACATCCTGGAAAAATTAAAACATTGAAAGGGGTGAGCTCAGATGCTCAGTAAGGATAACAATATAGCAAAAGCTTTCATAAATAAACAAAAACATTTAAGATAATATATAACTAAAACAAAAGCCTTTTAAACTTGAACATCAACATAATATGGCAAATGTAAAATGATATAATTCCATTTACTTATTCACATGGATATTCTACTGGTCGAATAACCACATAAAATATCAATAACCACTTTCATAATGATGGAATGCATAATGCCAGACTATCATAACCACGTAGCCAAGGCCTCATGCCAAGACTACAAATAATATTTTGTAAAGGCCTTGTGCCAAGACACTAGTTTGTCTCATGAGACCTGCCGATGCATCGAGGAGCTATAGCAGGCTCCACCTGTCACTTATTAAGTCCAATGCATTCCTCATATGAACAAGTTTAATCATATCATAAACCATAACATAGTCGTATAACATAAAACGTTGATAAAGGAAACATAACATTTCCACATTTCAATCACAAGATATCAATACAACACATTGATATAAAAAAACACTTTCAAAACCATTTTCAATACCAAAATAAAAGAAAATTAAATCTTGGTATTAATTTTTCATTTAAAAAAAAGTTATGGCTTATAGAGGAAGCTGAAACTCAAATAATAGTCACAGCGGTAGAGAAGTCGTTGTCGCCGCATATGTAAGAAAAAAAATTCCTTTTGTCTTTTAGTAAAAACGCTTCGTATAAAAAGATTCCTTTTGTGTCACGATCCATCCTCAGGGCCCGTGCCGTGACTACCCCAAGCCCGCCTTCCATAGGCCAGGGGCTGGCGAGTAGCACCAAGGCGTAAATCCCAACAAAAAGGGAAGGCATTGCCTTTGAAAAGTAAACAAGCACCACAGAGTAAGCAAGCGGAAAAGTAAACACTGTACAAGCTGTGCTGAAAGAAAAAGGGGCTGGAAATACAAGCCCAACTGTAAAGTACAACTGAAAGGGAAAACAAAAACTGAAAGGAAAAGCCGCAGCGTCGAGACGTCCTCTGGAAGTCCCACCTGAAGGGTGGGTACAGATAGCCTCCAGAGCTCCTCGGTCCAGCCGTCCGCTCCGAGTGCGTCCCGCCCAGTGGTCCACCTCCAGGTACCGTCCTGCTCCGCACGCCTCCACCACGATCAACGCTGTCCGTCGTCTGCAACCAACACCATGATGTGCGGGCATAGCCCGTGCAGGGGTGAGTATAAGCTACTCAGTAGGGACCCCGGGACCCCCAAAGGTCTCCCGAAATCCACAAAGGAAAGATACAATCACGAAGTAACATCTGACACGGCTTAGGTATATGCCCATACATATACCTAAGTCATCAATTCCCGTTCGGCTCCAACGTCCGAGCCCAAGCACAACCCAGTCCACACAGGAAAGCAAACGAATACCCACACAGGATAGCACAACACAATCCACAAAGGAGAGTAAACAGTAAATCCACACAGGATAGCTCAACACAATCCACAAAGGAGAGTAAACAGTAAATCCACACAGGATAGCTCAACACAATCCACAAAGGAGAGTAAATAGTAAATCCACACAGGAAAGCTCAACACAATCCACAAAGGAGAGTAACTCAAGATTCAGCTCACACAGGATATGCTTCGTCGAAAAGGTGAAAGGGATGATCAGGTATGGATACTCAATCATCTAAGATGGGACTCACATAGGATACAAGACCAGCATGGCTGGGACCCACATAGTATACAAGACCAGTTGTCTTCATTGATTCATCTATACTGGGAACCACATAGGATACAAGACCAGTATTGAATCATCTAAGCTGGGACCCACATAGGATACAAGACCAGCACAGCTAGGACCCACATAGGATACAAGACCAGCTGTCTTCATTGATTCATCTATACTGGTACCCACATAGGATACAAGACCAGTATTGAATCATCTAAGCTGGGACCCACATAGGATACAAGACCAGCACAGCTAGGACCCACATAGGATACAAGACCAGCTGTCTTCATTGATTCATCTATACTGGGACCCACATAGGATACAAGACCAGTATTGAATCATCTAAGCCGGGACTCACATAAGATACAAGAACAGCACAACTTGGACCCACATAGGATACAAGACCAGCTGTCTTCATCGTCGCAGTCCACTGAGGATTTCTGCACAGTCGTCTTCGTCGAAGTAGCAGTCGCAGCCAGCACTAGGGTTCCGCACACAGCAAGCTCATTTGGGAGGGTCCGCTCCACGAGCCGAGAGGCTGATACATCAACAGACACAAATTCCGAAGTTGATGTATCCAAAAGTTCCGTATCGTCAACAGGAACTCAACGTCGCAGACGGCGCGTCCATCGGACGCCCGGTCTGAGAGTTATTGACTTTTTCGTCCCAGGGGTCCGGTTGGTTTTTAAGGCAAAACCAACCCGACCGTACTCCACCTGCGTCCAAACCTCGGGCGGAAAAATCCAGAAGATCCGTCTCACTTAGAGGAACTCAACAAAGCTGACGGCACGTCAATCGGACGTCCGTAGCTCAAGATATGAGCGTTTCCGCTCCGAGGGCCCGGTTGGTTTCGTGTATGAACCAACCCGACCGTACTCCACCTGCATCCAAACCACGGGTGGAGTATGCCAAAAGATCCGTCTCACTTAGAGGAAAACAAAAAAACTGACGGCACGTCAATTGGATGTCCGTAGCTCAAGATATGAACGTTTCCGCTCCGAGGGCCCGGTTGGTTTCGTGTACGAACCAACCCGGCCGAACTCAAAGTATTCCAAAAAGTTGAGTATGATATACTGAAACGACCATCTCGATACAAGGATCACGTTGCCACTTACAGCGCGTCGTTTGGAGGCCCGTAGCTCAAGTTACAGACATTTGACCAAAAACAGTCCGAAGACGGTGGGTCTGGGCCCGGGCCGACCCGGCCCGACTCCCCCCTGGGTCGGCCGAACCCGGTCTGACCCGGTACGACCCGGTCGGACCGGTCTGGCTCGGCCAGCCCGGCTCGGCTCGGCCGAGCGACGCGGGGGGGAGCTGCCACCCCCGCGTGACACCCCCGCGGCACCCGCGGGGTGTCTCCCTGGGCAGCCGAGCGATGCGGGGGGGAGCCGCCGCCCCCGCGTGACAACCCCGCGGCACCCGAGGGGTGTCGCTCGGACAACCGGACGCGGCATCAGCCGTGTCCCGCACGCGCTAGACCCGCGCGGCCTCGGGTCCGCGAGCGCCGCCGCCGCGGCCGGTGCCGCGGCGGTCTCGTCCGGCGGCGCGCCGGGCGCCGCCGCCTCCGGGCACCGGCGTCGCCGTGCCGGCGAACCGCGCCGCCGCCGGCTTCCGCGGGCCACCGGAGTCGCTCCGGTGGCCCGATTTTCTCCCCGTCTGCGCCGTTGCTCCTCCCGGGACTCGTTCTTCACTGCGGAATCATCAAACATCCGTTGCGGCACGTTCCGTCATCGCCCATCAAATCCGCACAAAAACGAAGATTGGCGGAGGGTCGTCGGGCCGTGTTCGTTTGGCCCGCACCCTCCGCGTTAGAGATAAACAACGAGAGGAATAAAGTTCAACACATGAATGCATATCCGAAACAATTTTTAATGAAATAAAATTGTTTCATAAATCGGGTTCCTCATTTGAACGGAACAACGTGGGAAATAAGAGGCATTTCCAAAAAAATAAAATCCCTACCTCGTAGTCGTCGCGCGTGAGCGTTCTTCGCGGAATTGCTCGTCGTGGAAGGTGGAGATCATCGCGTCGTCGCGGAAGGGCGTCGCGTCGTCGCGGAACACTGCGTTGAGTCAGCGAACTCAACGGACCATGAAACAGCAGATTTAATTTAATTAATTAAATCCGTGTTTTGGTAAAACCACAAAGGAGATAAAAAAGAAAATCCGAGACTCTTACCTCAAGTAGTTGATCGAAGATCGGGGCGGGGAAGGATGTCTCGGATGAAGCGTCTTCAAACTCCGAGGGTGACGGCGTTCTTCGCGTTCTTCGCGTTCTTCGCGAAGGAGGATGAAGACTCAAGGATTCTTACAAAACCTCTCAACCAGTAATCCTCCAAAAAGTCTGGTTGGTCTTATTTTATTATTATTCCAACCAATGAAAAAGGGTAAGTAACGACCCATCAATTCGTTGTATTAATTCAACGAAAGTAACAGTTCATTTAATTCACGAAATAAAACGCCCAATTAAATGGTCTGTTAAGAAAAATAAGAAAACGCGTCAGTTGACTTTTATAATGACGGGTTTTCGCAGGTGTGTTACTTAGCGGAAAGAAACGGTGGGGCTCGTGCGGGCCCCACCTCACAAATATCCTACCAAGAGGGTAGGATATTTCTGGATAGTACCCTATCCGGTTCAACTCAGTTTAAGCCGCTTTTAAGTGGCTTCAAGTGGCTTCCAAGTGACTTAAGTGAAATAAAATAAAGTTGTCGAAAAAATTATTTTATTTCTTAACTTTAAGCCCAAAAATTAAAAACCATACCCGAGCAAACGCAACTCCGGAAGAGGCGTTTCTAAGAGAATACCGGCGCTGCGATTTCATCGGTGCCCTCAGAATTTGATTCCGGGCACCGGTTCAAAAGTTAGAAAAACCCGCTCGTCCGTTCACTGAACGTACCCGAGCCAAACTCCGGAAAATGATTCCGGGCACACCGGGCCTCGGAATCAGGTGCCGTCAGAAACTGTGTTCTTGTAAAATTCCAAAGAAAATTAAGAAAAAAAAATTTCCTTGAAATTTACGGGTCTTTACATTACTCCCACCACAGGGATTTACGTCCCCGTAAAGCTTCAACACAAACTAATGATACAAAGGCGGTACCGAGCACGCATCTGAGCCTCTCGCTCCCATGTGCTCCCTGGAGGTTCCCGTGCTGCCATCTGATGCTCACAAGAGGAATCGATCGTCCACGTAGGACCCGCTCATGTCGATCCTCTATCTCCACCGGGACCTCTGCAAAAGTCTCCCCATCATCCATGTCTAGCTCCCCAAGGTCAATGATGTGCGTCGGGTCATGAACGTATCTCCTCAGCTGAGATACGTGGAAGACGTCGTGCACCCGGTGCAATAGAGGTGGCAGAGCTAGGCGATAAGCCACCTCGCCAATCCAGCTGAAGACCTGGAAAGGTCCGATGAAGCATGGAGACAACTTGCCACCTTGGATAAATCTCCGTAATCCATGTCAAGGTGAGACACGCAGGAAGGCGTGGTCACCATCCTCAAACTCTAGTGGCCTCCGCCTCCTGTCAGCATAAGACTCCTGCTAGCTCTGAGCTGTCCTCATCCGCTCCTGGATGACCCGGACCTTCTCTGTCGTGGCCTGGACCATCTATGGTCCCACAAGAGCTGCTATGATTTCTCCTTTGCCGATAAGAGAAATCTGGTCTCATCCCCTAGATGAACCACTTCCTTCGCCTAATACAGTCAATCCCGACATGGATGATACTAATCCATACCAAGGATGATGTCGTAAGGCCTCGACGCTACTACCAAGAGATCCAACCGTTAATCTCGCCTCCAAGGGTTGAGTCATACTGTCGGCATCAGTGTGTGGTAACTGGGTCTCCTCCAGTAGATGTCTCATAGGTGAGGGTCAAGTCAACAGTCAAAACTGGAACCTCTTAGTAACAACACAAAAGAGGACAGGAATAAAAACATCACAAAGGTAAGCATCTTTTACTATTGCATCTCATAATACAAAGACACTACACAACAACAACAAGGAACTAGAAGTACAAAGGACGTATCCACTAGTTCCTCTCCTTTCCATTGGCTCCCAGAGCTCCATGATCGAAGGCCTCGGCTGCCTGAAGCTGAGCTCTCACATGTCCACCTACTCCCTGCGGTCGGGGTGGACCTCCTGGTGGTGGTGGTGGAAACACCTCGAAGTGTCGCCCACCATCTGCTACTCGGCCAGCTCCTCTGCCTCGTCCGCCTGCACCCTGCGGACCACCGTGGCCGAACCTCTGTCTGGGAGGTCCCTCTACCACCTACTGCTCATCTGTAAGACGAGTCGGGTAGTCTCGAGCCATGTGACCTTGCCCGCTGCATGCGTAGAAATGCTTGCCTCTCGTGTAGCTGGCTCTCCTTCGGGTGCCCCGCACAACCGAATCTTCATCCTGAGACTGCCCATCTGATGGTCTGGCCCACTTGGACCTCTACGTCACCTGTCTACTGCCAGCTGCAGAAGACCCTGCTACGGGCCGTCCTGCAGAGGGCCCTGTCACTGGAGCCTGCTCGGCGAGAAAACTCGCCACTAGAAGGGCTCTCTCCAACACCTCTTCCTGTGTCAGAATGTTGAGGGAGATCATCGAATCCCTGATCTCGTGCCTCAGTCCCTTCTCGAAGGTCTGGGCCCAGAAGAACGGGTCCCGTACCATATCTGTGGAGTAGCGCGAGAGATCAGTAAATCTTGCCGAGTACTGGGCCACTATCATACCGCCCTGCCGTAGCTGTAGCAGCTCTTGGATGCGCACCACACGGAGGGTGGCTGAGACGAACTCGGAGTAAAATATGCTCTCAAAGTCCGTCTAGAGAAGAGATGTCTTGTCGTGCACTTGGAGCATCAAGCTCCACCACCTACCTGCTTCCGCGTGTAGGAGGCTCGCTGCGAGGATCACCATGAGGTCTGCTGGTGTCCTCACTAACCTGAAAACTCGCACGACCGCCTCCAGCCAGTCCTCGGCTGCCTGGGGGTCCGTATCCCCACGAAACCTGGGTGGTTGCTGGCGCTGGAACTCATGCAGAGCTCCAAGGCGACGTGCATCATCAGCGGTCATGGCGGGAAGCATCGGTGGCTCGACGGGTAAAGGTACCGTCGGTGCCTCTGCTGAGAAGGAGCCCTGCACCGAGGCCTCGTCACTCGGTGGGCTGTCATCACGCTCCACTCTCGGAACCCTAGCTGGCTGCCGTCGTGGGGCCATCCTGAAAAGAAACAGGTGCGCCACTGTCAGAACAATATACCTGGTGAGCTGACACAAGTAATCACAAAGAAAACTTGAAAACACACATGCAATCAATGTTTTCGTGCATTAAGTCGGAAATCAAAAGTCAGGGTCCTGGTGTACGGATACGTCGGTCGCCGCACCAACACTGGACTCCCTGGACTGATAACCACACTCAATACGCTAAACACTATTGCTTCACATAGAAGAAAGATCAGAGTCTGCGGTAGAACCGACCGCCTTTGATACCAATTTGTCACGACCCGTCCTCGGGGCCTATTCCGTGACTACCCCAAGCCCGCCTTCCATAGGCCAGGGGCTGGCGACTAGCACCAAGGCATAAATCCCAACAAAAAGGGAAGGCATTGCCTTTAAAAAGTAAACAAGCACCACAGATTAAGCAAGCGAAAAAGTAAACATTGTACAAGCTGTGCTGAAAGAAAAAGGGGCCGGAAATACAAGCCCAACTGTAAAGTACAACTGAAAGGGAAAACAGCAACTGAAAGGAAAAGCCGCAACGTCGCGCCGTCCTCTGGAAGTCCCACCTGAAGGGTGGGTACAGATAGCCTCCACAGCTCCTCGGTCCAACCGTCCGCTCCGAGTGCGTCCCGCCCAGTGGTCCACCTCCAGGTACCGTCCTGCTCCGCACGCCTCCACCACGATCAGCGCTGTCCGTCGTCTGCAACCAACACCACGATGTGCGGGCATAGCCCGTGCAGGGGTGAGTATAAGCTACTCAGTAGGGACCCCGGGACCCCTGAAGGTCTCCCGAAATCCAAAAAGGAAAGATACAATCACGAAGTAACATCTGACACGGCTTAGGTATATGCCCATACAAATACCTAAGTCATCAATTCCCGTTCGGCTCCAACATCCGAGCCCAAGCACAACCCAGTCCACACAGGAAAGCAAACGTATACCCACAGAGGATAGCACAACACAATCCAAAAAGGAGAGTAAACAGTAAATCCACACAGGATAGCTCAACACAATCCACAAAGGAGAGTAAACAGTAAATCCACACAGGAAAGCTCAACACAATCCACAAAGGAGAGTAACTCAAGATTCAGCTCACACAGGATATGCTTCGTCGAAATGGTGAAAGGGATGATCAGGTATGGATACTGAATCATCTAAGCTGGGACCCACATAGGATACAAGACCAGCACGGCTGGGACCCACATAGGATACAAGACCATCTGTCTTCATTGATTCATCTATACTGGGACCCACGTAGGATACAAGACCAGTATTGAATCATCTAAGCTGGGACCCACATAGGATACAAGACCAACACAACTAGGACCCACATAGGATACAAGACCAGCTGTCTTCATTGATTCATCTATACTGGGACCCACATAGGATACAAGACCAGTATTGAATCATCTAAGCTGGGACCCACATAGGATACAAGACTAGCACAGCTAGGACCCACATAGGATACAAGACCAGCTGTCTTCATTGATTCATCTATACTGGGACCCACATAGGATACAAGACCAGTATTGAATCATCTAAGCTGGGACCCACATAGGATACAAGACCAGCACAGCTAGGACCCACATAGGATACAAGACCAGCTGTCTTCATCGTCGCAGTCCACTGAGGATTTCTGCACAGTCGTCGTCGTCGAAGTAGCAGTCGCAGCCAGCACTAGGGTTCCGCACACAGCAAGCTCGTTCGGGAGGGTCCGCTCCACGAGCCGAGAGGCTGATACATCAACTAACACAAAGTCCGAAGTTGATGTATCCAAAAGTTCCGTATCGTCAACAGGAACTCAACGTCGCAGACAGCGCGTCAATCGGACGCCCGGTCTGAGAGTTATTGGCTTTTTCGTCCCAGGGGCTCGGTTGGTTTTTAAGGAAAAACCAACCCGACCGTACTCCACCTGCATCCAAACCTCGTAAGGAGTAAGCCAAAAGATCCGTCTCACTTAGAGGAACTCAACAAAGCTGACGACACGTCAATCGGACGTCCGTAGCTCAAGATATGAGCGTTTCCGCTCCGAGGGCCCGGTTGGTTTCGTGTACGAACCAACCCGACTGCACTCC
Source organism: Viscum album (assembly GCA_963277665.1). NCBI lineage: Eukaryota > Viridiplantae > Streptophyta > Magnoliopsida > Santalales > Viscaceae > Viscum > Viscum album. Next base: position 1,628,251,405 of record OY728157.1, on the reverse strand, counting down.
ACCTGCGTCCAAACCACGGGCGGAGTATGCCAAAAGATCCATCTCACTTAGAGGAAAACAACAAAACTGACGGCACGTCAATCGGACGTCCGTAGCTCAAGATATGAGCGTTTCCGCTCCGAGGGCCCGGTTGGTTTTGTGTACGAACCAACCAGACCGAACTCAAAGTATTCCGAAACCTTGAGTGCGATATACCGAAACGACCGTCTCGATCCAAGGATCGCGTTTCCGCTGACGGAGCGTCGTTTGAAGGCCCATAGCTCAAGTTACGGGCATTTGACCGAAAATAGTCCGAATACGGGGTGTCCAGGCCCGGGCCGACCCGGCCCGACCCCCCCTGGGTCGGCTGAACCCGGTCCGACCCGGTCGGACCGGTCTGGCTCGGCCAGGCCGACTCGTCTCGGCCGAGCGACGCGGGGGGGGGGGGGGGGAGCCGCCACCCCCGTGTGACACCCCTGCGGCACCCGCGGGGTGTCTCCCTGGGAGGCCGAGCGACGCGGGGGGGAGCCGCCGCCCCCGCGTGACAACCCCGCGGCACCCGCGGGGTGTCGCTCGGACAACCGGACACGGCATCAGCCGCATCCCGCGTGCGCCGGACCCACGCGGCCGCGGGTCCGCGAGCGCCACCGCCGCGACCGGTGCCGCGACGGTCTCGTCCGGCGGCGCGCCGGGCGCCGCCGCCTCCGGGCGCCGGCTCCGCCGTGCCGCCGGAGTCGTTCCGGTGGCCCGATTTTCTTCCCGTCTGTGCCGTTGCTCCTCCCGGGACTCGTTCTTCACTGCGGAATCATCAAACATCCGTTGCGGCACGTTCCATCATCGCCCGTCAAATCTGCACAAAAACGAAGATCGGCAGAGGGTCGTCGGGCCGTGTTTGTTTGGACCGCACCCTCCGCATTAGAGATAAACAACGGGAGGAATAAAGTTCAACACATGAACGCATATCCGAAACAATTTTTAATGAAATAAAATTGTTTCATAAATTGGGTTCCTCATTTGAACGGAACAACGTGGGAAATAAGAGGCATTTCCAAAAAAATAAAATCCCTACCTCGTAGTCGTCGCGCGTGAGCGTTCTTCGCGGAATTGCTCGTCGCGAAAGGTGGAGATCGTCGCGTCGTCGCGGAAGGGCGTCGCGTCATCGCGGAACACGGCGTTGAGTCGGCGAACTCAACAGACCATGAAACAACAGATTTAATTTAATTAATTAAATCCATGTTTTGGTAAAACCACAAAGGAGATAAAAAAGAAAATCCGAGACTCTTACCTCAAGCAGTTGATCGAAGATCGGGGCGGGGAAGGACATCTCAGATGAAGCGTCGTCAAACTCCGAGGGTGACGGCGTTCTTCGCGTTTTTCGCGTTCTTCGCGTTCTTCGCGAAGGAGGATGAAGGCTCAAGGATTCTTACAAAACCTCTCAACCAGTAATCCTCCAAAAAGACTGGTTGGTCTTATTTTATTATTATGCCAACCAACGAAAAAGGGTAAGTAACGACCCATCAATTCGTTGTATTAATTCAACGAAAGTAACAGCTCATTTAATTCACGAAATAAACCGCCCAATTAAATGGTCTGTTAAGAAAAATAAGAAAACACGTCAGTTGACTTTTATAATGACGGGTTTTCACGGGTGTGTTACTTAGCGGAAAGAAACGGCGGGGCTCGTGTGGGCCCCACCTCACAAATATCCTACCAAGAGGGTAGGATATTTCTGGATAGTACCCTATCTGGTTCAACTCAGTTTAAGCCTCTTTTAAGTGGCTTCAAGTGGCTTACGTGAAATAAAATAAAGTTGTTGAAAAAATTATTTTATTTCTTAACTTTAAGCCCGAAAATTAAAAACCATACCTGAGAAAACGCAACTCCGAAAGAGGCGTTTCTAAGCGAGTACCGGCGCTGCAATTTCATCGGTGCCATCAGAATTCGATTCCAGGCACCGGTTCAAAAGTTAGAAAAACCCGCTCGTTCGTTCACTGAACGTACCCGAGCTAAACTTCGGAAAATGATTCTGGGCACACCGGGCCTCGGAATCAGGTGCCGTTAGAAACTGCGTTCTTGTAAAATTCCAAAGAAAATTAAGAAAAAAAAATTTCCTTGAAATTTATGGGTCTTTTCATTTTGAATAAAATTAAAATTCAAAGGGGTTTATACACCGTATAAAGGAAAGTTGTGTATAAAACCAAATATGCCTCAATGAAAGGATATTGAGACGAAGTCCCTTGCAAAGATCATTTTTTAAATAAAATAGATCTATTATGTGTATTCACTATAGGTACACATAGAGAAATTAAAAATACAAGATATGACATAATAATATCATGACATAATTTGAAAGTAGGAGATTAACCCAAATAATGGAAATTGGGTTAAGAAGTTCCCTTACCTCGTGTACGACTTGACTCGACCGCTCTTTAACCTTCTAAATAATAAACTAGAGTTAATCTCTACCTGCTTAAGAACCTTTTTAAAGTTCATTATTCCTTTTATATCACTTATTACCATGTTATGAACATTATGTAATTATTTAAGTTAATAACGGTCGTTTTGTCGATCTTAGGTACTTGAGTCAAAAATAAACTTCTTATAATTACACTTTGTTCATGTGGTAAAATATCCATTATATCCATAATTATATTCATGATGTAGATATCTTATACATCATATATATCCAGTATATACATTCATTTATAATATTACATAACATTTAGAGGTAAGAAATGAAATGCACCGTTCATGGAGACGGTAAGCCGTACGTACGCATGAACGTTACTTTCATTTCTATTTCGTATTTAATGGAAAGAAGTTATAATTATATAAAGGTATAATATAATTCCAGTATAATATAATGTATAATACCATTTAATCCATCCTCTATACATTCCACATACGGCATTAACGATTTAAATCACTTTGAGGGGGCGGTAGTCCGCACTTCCCAAAATGAATATATCGCGTTTACCCATAATGGAAACCATAAAGGTATGCCATAAATGAAAATACAGAAGCTTAAATAAAACATAAACATATTATATATCATATATAAATATAGTTACATATTAATGGCCACCTTTTAAGGTGTTATATGAGTGTTGAACAATCATCGTTTTGTGAGGCAAAAATTCGCCATCCACAGAAACAGTATGTTCTTTAACCATTAGATGTAGGTGTGTGTAAGTGTAGCTCGAATAATTATTATAAAAACATCCTAGTATATTTATGATACTTTTTTTGTTACAAAAGAAATGGATAAAAAGAGTTTAGGGGGTTGGAGAAGCAAAATAAAACAAAATTACATAAGAGAAGACATTACCTTAAAATCGGGTAACTCTTTTTTGATTTGAGCCAAAGGCTTCCTTGGGAAGAATTATGCCCAAAGTGAGGCTTCTAGGAGTAAGAGAGGAAATTTGAGAGAGTATTTGGGTAGAGGTTGGCTGAGCCAAAAGACTTTGAAGGTGTGAATAAGGTGGTAGTGGTGGGGGCCTTTTATAAGAGGAGAGGAGGGGCACTATTGGAAAGTCATGAAATGTTACTTTATTATATAATGAGTTTCGAATTTTAAAGGTCCCACACTTATATATTTCGAGGATAAGGTGATAAGGGTTCGAAATATACTCATCGAATAGGTTTTTTACAAGTGTAATTCTTAGATTTTACATCATCTTTTTATTTTATTTAAATCGTTAATTAATGAGGTAATCGCTGCATCATCATGGTGTCATAAAATATTTAATTTATTTAATGTCTAAAAATTATAAAAAAAAATCATGATGTAGGAAATCTTTTTATATTTCTAATTAATATTTATAGTAAAAAATATGACTTTTATTACCCCATTTAAAAATTGTTTTAGCAAAACAACTCATGTTTGTGACATTTTTATTTTAACATTAAATAAAAAGTTATTAATGTCATTTTCCTACCAAAGTGGCTCCATGGGGTCCCCAAGTTGACCCATGGATTGTATTGGTCGGCCATGACTCATAAAATAGGGATAGGACAAGTGTAAAGGTATTTTCATATTTTTATAATATCATTTTTACCTTAAATTTCACTAATTATCTTTAATTGCGATTAATTAAATTTAAAAGTTACTATTCACAAAAAATTATTTTAATCCCATTGAACCACATTTTACTTACTAATGAAAACCATGTATGTCAGATTTTTTAAAATAAATTCACATAATTGGTAATGTTTCATTTAAACGAAAAATCAGTTTTTTAACTACCACTTAGTGGTTTCACTATTCATCAAAAATTGAAGTTTTTCAGAACAATGCCAAAATTTCACCCTAAGCTATAATTGATATTCCGAATTCAAAAATGATGTCTATTTTAAAAAATTAAAAACATATAAGTTTCATTAATTAATTTTATAACTAATTCCCGCTGTCACAACAAATAGCATGTTTTTAAGAAACAAAATATATCAAAAGATTGGCAATTATTTATGTCCAATTTCAAAGTGAAATTAATTCCAATGAACACCATTGGATAAAATGGTAAAAATATATTATAATTATACTTTAAAACCACTCAATAGTATAATTTATCACTATAAATTATTTTGATTAAAAAATTTGTTTTTAAGTATTTTTCACTATTCATAACAAATTGGAAGTTCTCAGAAAAATACAAAAACTTCAACATAGGCTAATTTCGATATTCCGAATCCAAAAATGAAGTCCATTTTGAAATATAAAATATATATAATTTCAAAAAGTGGGTATTACTATTCATAATGGCTATTTTGATTGGTCGCGGTGTGTTAGAATCTCGAACTTGCGTACAATGCAAGCTATTTCATTATTGAAAGAGAAGCGTATCGTGGAAGCTCAGGGTGTTACATTCTCCCCTACTTCAATAAATTGCATCTTTGCAATTTTAAATTTTTCTTTGAAAATAAATGGTTGAAAATAGAAAATACCTTTGTGGAAAACCCACATCGGAAATAAGGTTAATAAAAATATAACTTTAAAATAAATAAAGATAAGTACAAAGGTCACCCGAGATAGCCCATACTAGGATTATATGAAAATATGGATATGGAAGAAAAAAAACCATCAAGGTTTGATGGAGAGTTGTAGAAAACAGGATTAGGAGAAAGTTAACTAGAAGAAAATCACAAACTTGTGATTGGTTAAACGGTCATTGAATCCCCAGTTGGAAAAGTTTACCGGAAACGTTTTTGTTTTAAGTTACCTTTTATAAAGTTGAGGAATTTATTTAGGAGATTTACTAAGAAGGTAAGGAAATATACTTACTTGTCATGTAGACTTTCATTCTTTAATAAATTTTTACCACAAACCCATCATTCACTCCAAAAGGTAATAGAATTCAAAAATATTCTATTTATCCTAATTGTATAAGGTTCCAAATATTAATACATACCATTTAGATTAGGAAAACTTTTTTGTAATAACCAGGGACTTCCTATAGGCTAGTGGTAGGTAATAAAGGCCTGTCGCACTATGGTTGTGGGTTTGATTCCAACAGCTTTGTCCGACGCGACGGGTTATCCCCCAACCTGCAGGTTGTCCTTTTCCTAAAACTATAGTATTATAATATTCAAAAAATAATATTCATAAATGTTTTAACCTTATACAAATATATCCAAAGTTCAACTTAATACATTCCAACCTTTATAGTAATCCAAAATACCTCTATCCAGACTTTCTCTAAAAGGTCTCTAAATTCCAAAATCAATTGTATCATCAGATTCCTCAAACAAAGTAAAGTTTCTCTTATTGTCACATATAAAAATATGATTACCTTCATCATATTAAAACATTAATGAAATCAAAAATTACTGAAGTACAATACTTATATATATCACATTATTCTTATAACCAGAATATAATCCTTGAGTCCAAAAGCACCAATACATTAATTATTCCACTTCAACTGTAGTAACAACATAAGATTTTCCTTGATCCCTTGGCCTTTTCTGAGGTAAGTTTCCCTGACGATTAGGACATTAATTTGCATAATGCCCCATTTCCCTACAATTGTAGCATTCAACATTGATAGCCTCTTTCTTTCCCTTGCAATCACGAGCCTCGTGACCTTTTTCTCCACATTTATAACAAACTCCCATTCATTTTAGGCAAGTACCGGGGTGATTATTCCCACAATTATCGCATAATGGAAAATACTTCTTTCCCGTTTTCCCTTTATCTGTCTCTTGTTCCACCGTTCTCTTCTTCTCTTGCTTTACTTTATTGTCATAAGATTTAGAGAATTCCTTTTCTGTCTTGATAGCACACGAGACTATATCTTCGTACGATGAGAAAGATTGTGAGACTAAGGATCGACGGAGAAATGGTTTTAACCCATCAAAGAAATGATCAATCTTACTTATTGGGTTACGTATATAATCTATTGCATGCCTTGCTAACCTTGTAAAGTTAGCCTCATACTTTGCGACATTCTCATCCTCCTTTTGTCTCAGACTCAGAAATTGCCTTTCCATATCTGCTCGATGGTCACGAGGGAAGTATTTTTCTAAGAAAATCTCTTTGAACTCCCTCCATTCCATATTTGATATCTCATCATCTTCCTTTGTGTTTTGAATCAGCGACCACCATTGACCGGAATCTTCAGTGAGGCGGTAAACTACCATGAAAACCTTCTCCCTTTCGCTACTCCTCAAGGCATGGAATATTTTCTCTAAGGAGTTTATCCATTTCTCAGCTACTAATGGATTTTTACCCCCATTAAATATTGGTGGTTGTTGCCTCATGAAGCGGTCTAACATTGATCCTCCACGTTACGGATCATGGTGCTCCATACGAGTAAGGTTATTATTCATAACCTGAGTGAGTTTCCCCAGTATGGTGATAAGCTGATCAACACTAGTTGTATCACCAACTCCATTATAATTATCTTGAGAAGGAGGGAAATCCCTCCATGGAGTGCGTGCATTGATATGGTTTCTGTCACATACATGAAATATTTAGAGGTATTTTTCATTTAATTTACATCCTTGATTTGTTTTGGTGGTTTTTCGTGCATTTTTAATGGAAATAGTGGGTTTCCAAAATTTGGGCCAACCTAAGAGCCCATTTCCAGTTTTAAATGTATATTTTGTTTCTTTAATAAATCCTTAGTTTTTCAACATTTTTCAACCATTCAACTTCCAAAATGACCTTCATTTAAATATTAAAACCACAAAATAATTTTGGGCCCCTTAAAAATTCATTAGAATCATGGATTTGGGTGATAAAATTAGGTATTGGGCCAACCCGAAAGCCCATTTCCAGTTTTAAAATTGTTTTGTAATTCTTTCATAAAATATTTATTTTTTATCCTTTTTCGGTGATTCAACCTCTCACACATTCCCATCGAACCCAGCCACACCCCCATCTTCGTTTTCGCCTCTTTGGAGCTCATATTAATCGAGATTTAGGGTCGAACTTCTGAAGCTCCAAAAAACGTCCAGATTTCTCAAGTAAGTTGTTTCTCTTCCTTATTCCTCCATTCTTCTTAGGGTTTCTTCCTTTTTTATTGAATCAACAAATGTCCAGAAGATGGGGTTTCGTACCTAGGGTTTTAGTTTTGAGTTTCTTGGTCCAATACTCTGGTTTTAGGTTCAATCTTACTCCTTTGTGGTGCGGCGGAGGTGCGGTTGAAGTGACGCACAATGATTTGGGGGTTTTGACTCTTTTGGTAGGTGATTTCATATGTAGGTATTGTATAATGAGTTGGCTTGCTGTATTTAGGTTTCCATTATGTTTATCATTCAGTATTTTGATTTCAAAAATTGATTTGGGTAGCATTTTAAAAGTGGTAGATTTTAAGTGCCAATCTTGTGTGAAAATGGGTGTTTTACATGTGTAACCCATATTATGCCTCTTGGTGTTGTTTTATAATTCAGGGATTGGATTTATAAAAAAGTTTTGATGCTGAAATTAATGTTTTGGTATAATATTGGTCTCCATTTGGTTTTAAATATGGGATTTTAGATGAATTTAATGTGCAACATTTGATTAATTTTCTTGAAATTGTTTTATGGAAATTATAAATGGTTTATTGAGTTATGAAAAAGGTGAAAAGAAGGTGTAGATACTGTTTTAAATGTGTGTGACCAGAACTGATATTTATATGTGAATATTGATTTTGGTAGCATGTTATGACTATTTGAGCACAATATGGGAAACCCGGGTATCTAGGTGGGCTAACGTGTACTAGTACGCTAGTGAACGGAGGGGTTTTGACCATGGTTCACTTAGCAAGTATGACATGGATAACACTAACAAAACTATAATGGAGATGATTGGAGAACACTAGGTTATGGGTATGATCCCTACTAGTGGCTCGTGCATGAGAACGAATTTCATTATGGTTACTTTCACCGAGGTACGAGGTACTTGGGGCTCACAACAAACTAGTACCTAGGGGGGGTTCCTACGCTTGGTGCTCGTGGCCTTTTTGGCATTTAAACTTTCTTTATGGTATTTTGGGATGTGAAAACCAGCATCTTGAATGTTTTATTCAATTTCACCGATTCTTTATAGTTATCCCCATTGAAAGTTATTTTCTTTTCAAAGTTGCACTTTTAGAAATAAATGCCACTATTATCTATTTATAACTCTGGAAATCCTTTTATTTTACAATTCCTATCAATTGAAATCCTTGGGTGATATCCTATTGGGCTTATTCTCACACCCTACTTACACCTTTGGGTGTAAGTAGACTTGATCATGTTTGACACAGGCAAAGGAAAAGCCTTGGGCGATGGCGGTTCGGGTTGCTAGTTTCTCTCGATGGTGCGGTGTTGTGGAGACGGCTTGTGGGTAATGACCCCTTGTCGTGTGGAGTCTCATGGGATATTTTATGCTACTTTTATGTACCTTTGGACCTCTTGTGTCTTGTTTAAACTCATATACTAAGTTCTGAATTTTTATTAATTCTTGTTTGGCATAATTTTTCAGATTTGGTTTGTTGTTTGTTTTTGGTTATCTTATGAACCCAAACTCGGGTAAATCGTTCCCAAATGAATTTTTATGATACCCGGGCACTTGTGCCAGCCCGTGGGGATGGGGAACGCCCTTCGGGTCTTGCCATGAGCCGGGTTTGGTGCTGGTTTGATGGCGACCAGATTCGGTTCGTGACAAAATGGTATCAGAGGAGGTTAATGTTTTTGGGTTATATTGTTATTTTGGGATGAGTCAGGATAGACAGGAGCTAGGACTGTCGGGGATCGGGGTTTTGGTTGTGAGTAGGGTGTCTGGCCCACACCTTTCATGGCATACCCTGAGTCACCAGGGGATGTTGGAATTTAAAGATTGACTTCACTTCCAAGTGAGACGTGTGGGCTGCAGACCACATGTGGACATCATGCAGATGTGTTGTAGTTGTTTATTTTATTACTGAAATGTGTTTTGATTATCTATATTTGAGGTATTTGATTAAAATTTTCAGAATTGTGGTATTGATTATTATTTTGTGACTGTTACATTTTGTAGCAACATGCCTCCCCGGGAAGCTCTCACGCACCCACGGGAGGAAGCCGAAGAGAGTTCTCCCACACCAATTGATCAGAGGCTAGTAGAGGCCGTGGTCCGGGCTCTCCAGGCTCTAGGATATGGACCAGCTCCAGTTCCAGCTCCTATTAGAGAGGATGAGACTGGTCCTAGAAAGGACAAGGCCCAGGAGTTCCTGAAAAATAAGCCTCCAACCTTCCGAGGCAGCTCAGAACCCCAAGAAGCAGAGGAATGGCTCGAGAAGATCGAGCGTATGTTTGAGTTCCTGGAAACACCCGAGGAGCTCAGGGTGAAGTGTGCCTCCTTTATGTTGGAGGGTCCCAGCCGTAAATGGTGGGAGTCAGTACTTCAGGCTGGGAAGAATGAGCAGATGCACTGGGGAGATTTCAAGGCTGTCTTCAATGAACAGTGCTGCCCTGAGGTGTTGGCTTATGTTAGGTCTAGAGAGTTCATGGAACTTGTTCAGGGAAATCTATCTGTGATGGAGTATGCCAACCGTTTTGCTGAGTTGGTTCGGTATGCTCCAGAAATTGTCTCTAATGAGCAAGCGAAGGCCCAGAGGTTTGAGAAAGGCTTGAGACCAGAGATATACTCCCAGGTGTTCTTGTTTAAGCTGAGGACCTATGATGAGGTCGTTGATCGGGCGTGCATGGTGGAGATTGATAGAAAAGGCAGGGCTGGTTTCTATGGTTCTGTATCAGCAGTGGGAAGTGGAAGCTCCTCAGAGAAGAAAAGGAAGCGGGAGGATCATGTGAAGAAAGGAGGAGGCAGTTCAGGGAACTCTTCTAGGCAGTTGTCATCAGCGGCTTCTGATGCGAGATCGGTCATGTGCCACCAGTGTGGGATGCCCGGGCACATCCGTCCAACATTCCCTCATCCTCCGAAGACCTGTTTCCAGTGTGGAGGTATGGGACACGTGCAATGCTTTTGCGGGATAGCGCGTCCACTTCAAAGTGGGGCAGGATCTATGGCTCCCAGAGGAGTGCCAGCACAGTCTGAGCCGTCGAGGACTGGGGGATCTCGATTTGGCAGCCGTGGTGGTAGGGCTGGGTCATCTTCTGGTAAGAGCCAGTTCAGGGCACAGCCACAAACTATCGGTCGTCTTCACGCAGAGACTGGACATCTCCATGTGGTGGATCATGCACCACCAGGATCAGAGGCGGGACCGTCGACTGTTCGAGGTACCGTTTTGATTTCATCTTCTATAGCTGCTGCTCTTTTTGATACTGGTGCCTTTGTTTCATTCATTTCTGCCCGTTTTGTGGACATTCTGAATCTGCCAACTGATTTGATGTCATTCGCAATGGAGTTGGTGACACCGCTGGGAAAGAAGAAGGAGCAGGGTCTCAGGTGCCCATCATGTGCGCTTTCTGTGTCAGGGGTTGAGATGGAGTGGGACATCTTGGTCTTATATATGAACCTTTTTGATGTCATACTCGGGATGGATTGGCTAGTACACTTCCAGGCACACATCGATTGCTATAGACGGCATGTGAGTTTCACGGTACCTGATGGGAGTCGTCAGGTTTTTCATGGAGAATGGGATCCTCGATCAGGTCGCGCAGGGCCTCCACTCCCAGAGTTGGGAAGTGTTATCTTCCAGTTATCTTCTCTTATGCTAGACGATGGTCTTTCCCCTGAAGGTGCACTACCTAATGTAGTGAATGAGTTTCTGGAGGTATTCCCAGATGATTTTTCAGGCTTGCCCCCAGAGCGGGATGTGGAGTTTTCAATTGATCTGGCGCCAGGAACACAGCCGATATCTCTTACCTCTTATCGCATGGCCCCCACCGAGTTGAGGGAATTAAAGATACAACTGGAAGACTTAGAATCCAAAGGATTCATTCGCCCGAGCGTCTCTCCTTGGGCCGCTCCTGTGTTGTTTGCAAAAAAGGCTGATGGAACCCTCCGGTTGTGCATTGACTACCGGAAGCTGAATAAGGTAACAATTAAAAACAAATACCCTTTACCCAGAATAGATGATTTGTTTGATCAGTTGAAGGGGGAAAAGTGGTTCTCAAAGATAGACCTGCGTTCAGGGTATCATCAACTCAGGGTGAAGGAGTCAGATATCCCAAAGACAGCCTTCCGAAGCAGGTATGGCCACTTTAAGTATTTGGTCATGCCCTTTGGATTGACAAATGCTCCAGCAGTCTTTATGGCACTTATGAATAGGGTTTTCCATCAATATCTCGATTACTTTGTTGTGGTGTTCGTGGACGACATTCTGGTATACTCTAGCTCTGAGGAGGAACACGAACATCACTTGAGGGTCGTTTTGGGTACATTACGGGATCACCTCCTCTATGAAAAGTTATCAAAGTGCAGTTTCTGGATCAAGGAGGTGAGATTTCTCGGGAATGTGATCTCAGAGAATGGAGTTTCAGTGGACCCTGATAAGATTAGTGCAGTTATGTCATGGGAGAAGCCGAAGAATGTGTTCGAGATTAGGAATTTCCTTGGCCTGGCTGGTTATTATAGGCGATTCGTTCGGGATTTCTCTCGGCTTGCTTCATCGATGACTACCCTCACCCGGAAAGGGGTGAAGTTTGTATGGGGTCCAGAATGTCAGGCATCATTCGAGGAGCTGAAGAGGTGATTGACTGCTGCCCCCGTGCTGATTTTACCAGAGGCTGGAAAGGGATATGTGGTTTATTGTGATGCCTTAGGTATGGGTATTGGGTGCGTGCTTATGCAGGATAATCACGTGGTGGCGTATGGCTCTCGCCAACTCCGGCCAAACGAAAAGAACTACCCAACCCATGACTTGGAGTTGGCAGCAGTGATGCATGCTTTGAAGACGTGGCGTCACAACCTCTTCGGGGAGAAGTTTGTGGTCTATTCTGATCACAAAATCTTGGATTATATCTTCTCACAAAAGGACCTCAACATGAGGCAGCGTCGCTGGACCGAGTACTTGCAGGGGTTTAATTTTGACATTGTCTATACCCCAGGTAAGGGTAATGTAGTGGCCGACGCCTTGAGCAGAAGGGTTCCAGTTCAGGCTTTGAGGAAGTCCAGTGATGAGTGGACATTGATGGGGATCTTTTCTCAGATGCATGTGGAGACCAAGGAACATAGTGGAGGGACATTCTTGGCGAGCATCCAGTTGACTCCTTCTCTGTTGGAGTTGATTCAGCAGGAACAACCTAGTGATGAGCTTTTTCAGCGATCGAAGTAGTTTCTTCATGGTGGGGAGACATCCTCTGATTGGTCGTCGTCTCCCGAGGGCATCTTGTGCTTCAAGGGTCGTTCGGTAGTGTCGTTATCTCTACAGAAGGTGGTGATGTAGGATAGCCACCAGTCTCAGTGGGCTGTCCATCCGGGTGCCACTAAGATTTATTATGATGTCCGTCGGCAGTTTTGGTGGTCTGGTATGAGACAGGACATAGCGGACTTTGTGTCGAGATGCTACACATGCCAGCAGGTGAAAGCAGAGCACCAAAGGCCCTCCAGTTTGCTCCAACCACTACCCATTCCTACCTGGAAGTGGGACGAGGTTGCCATGGACTTAATTGTTGGATTATCTCGTACACCTCTAGCTAAGAATTCCATTTGGGTGGTGATTGATCATCTAAACAAATCAGCCCACTTCATTCCGATCAGAGATACATCTAAAGTGGATGAGTTGGGCTGTTTGTATCTTCAGGAGGTGGTGAGACTCCATGGTGTTCCATCAGCAGTTGTCTCAGATAGAGACCCTCATTTCACATCTCGATTCTGGGAAGGCCTTCAGAAGGCCTTGGGGTCCCAGATTAAGATGAGCACAACATACCATCCGCAGACGGATGGTCAGACAGAGCGGGCGAATCAGATTTTGGAGGACATGCTTCGTGCATGTGTCCTAGACTTTGGAGGTTCTTGGGATACCCATTTGGGATTGGTTGAGTTTGCTTATAATAATAGTTACCAATCCTCTATTCGAATGGCTCCTTTTGAGGCGCTCTATGGTCGGCCTTGTCGGTCCCCCCTATGTTAGGATGAGGTAGGTGAGACCTCACTACTGGGGCCGAGTATGGTGCAGGAGACATCTGAGAAGGTAAAATTAATCAGGCAACGTTTATTGACATCTCAGAGTCGTCATAAATCATATGCTGACCGGAGGCGTCGAGACCTAGAGTTTTCTGTGGGTGACAGAGTATTCTTGAAGGTGGCCCCTCGTTTAGGCCATCGTCGATTGGGGAAGCAAGGTAAGCTGACTCCGCGGTACGTCGGGCCATTTGAGATCATTGAACGTATTGTAAAGGTGGCATACAGGTTGGCCCTACCTTCTCAGTTGACGTCCATCCATGATGTCTTCCATGTTTCTCAGTTGAAGAAATACTACCCGGATCCATCCCATGTGTTGAGTTGGGAAGAACTGGAGATAGAGCCTGACTTGTCTATTGTTGAGAGGCCAGTGAAAATAGTGGACTCCCAAGAGAAGATACTTAGAGGGAAGTCTATTCCATTAGTCCGGGTTCTATGGCAGCATGGAAATGATACACATGAGACATGGGAGTGAAAGTCGTGGGTCGAGGAAGAGTACCCGTTCTTGTTTTCCAATCAAGCCTCATGTTGACTTTCCGGGGAGGAAAGTCCTCCATGGGGGGGAGAATTGACACATACATGAAATATTTAGAGGTATTTTTCATCTAATTTACATCCTTGATTTGTTTTGGTGGTTTTTCGTGCATTTTTAAAGGAAATAGTGGGTTTCCAAAATTTGGGCCAACCTAAGAGCCCATTTCCATTTTTGAAAGTATATTTTGTTTCTTTAATAACTCCTTCGTTTTTCAACATTTTTCAACCATTCAACTTCCAAAATGACCTTCATTTAAATATTAAAACCACAAAATAATTTTGGGCCCCTTAAAAATTCATTAGAATCATGGATTTGGGTGATAAAATTAGGTATTGGGCCAACCCGAAAGCCCATTTCTAGTTTTAAAATTGTTTTGTAATTCTTCATAAAATATTTATTTTTTATCCTTTTTCGGTGATTCCACCTCTCACACATTCCCATCGAACCCAGACACACCCCCATTTTCGTTTTCGCCTCTTTGGAGCTCATATTAATCGCGATTTAGGGCCGAACTTCTGAAGCTCCAAAAAACGTCCAGATTTCTCAAGTAAGTTGTTTCTCTTCCTTATTCCTCCCTTATTCTTAGGGTTTCTTCCTTTTTTATTGAATCCCCAAATGTCCAGAATATGGGGTTTCGTACCTAGGGTTTTAGTTTTGAGTTTCTCGGTCCAATCCTCTGGTTTTAGGTTCAATCTTACTCCTTTGTGGTGCGGCGGAGGTACGGTTGAAGTGACGCACACGGATTTGGGGGTTTTGACTCTTTTGGTAGGTGATTTCATATGTAGGTATTGTATAATGAGTTTGCTTTCTGTATTTAGGTTTCCATTATGTTCATAATTCAGTATTTTTATTTCAAAAATTGATTTGGGTAGCATTTTAAAAGTGGTAGATTTTTAAGTGCCAATCTTGTGTGAAAATGGGTGTTTTACATGTGTAACCCATATTGTGCCTCTTGGTGTTGTTTTATAATTCAGGGATTGGATTTATAAAAATGTTTTGATGCTGAAATTTATGTTTTGGTATAATATTAGTCTCCATTTGGTTTTAAATATGGGATTTTAGATGAATTTAATGTGCAACATTTGATTAATTTTCTTGAAATTGTTTTATGGAAATTATAAATGGTTTATTGAGTTATGAAAAAGGTGAAAAGAAGGTGTAGATACTGTTTTGAATGTGTGTGACCAGAACTGATATTTATATGTGAATATTGATTTTGGTAGCATGTGGTGACTATTTGAGCACAATACGGGAAACCCAGGTATCTAGGTGGGCTAACGTGTACTAGTACGCTAGTGAACGGAGGGGTTTTGACCATGGTTCACTTAGCAAGTCTGACATGGATAACACTAACAAAACTATAATGGAGATGATTGGAGACCACTAGGTTATGGGTATGATCCCTACTAGTGGCTCGTGCATGAGAACGAATTTCGTTATGGTTACTTTCACCGAGGTACGAGGTACTTGGGGCTCACAACAAACTAGTACCTAGGGGGGGTTCCTACGCTTGGTGCTCGTGGCCTTTTTGGCATTTAAAATTTCTTTATGGTATTTTGGGATGTGAAAACCAGAAGATTGAATGTTTTATTCAATTTCACTGATTCTTTATAGTTATCCCCATTGAAAGTTATTTTCTTTTCAAAGTTTCACTTTTAGAAATAAATGCCACTATTATCTATTTATAACTCTGGCAAGCCTTTTATTTTACAATGCCTATCACTTGAAATCTTTGGGTGATATCCTATTGGGCTTAGTCTCACACCCTACTTACACCTTTGGGTGTAAGTATACTTGATCATGTTTGACACAGGCAAAGGAAAAGCCTTGGGTGATGGCGGTTCAGGTTGCTAGTTTCTGTCGATGGTGCGGTGTTGTGGAGACGGCTTGTGGGTGATGACCCCTTGTCGTGTGGAGTCTCATGGGCTGTTTGCTGCTAATTTTATGTACCTTTGGACCTCTTGTGTCTTGTTTAAACTCATATACTAAGTTCTGAATTTTTATTAATTCTTGTTTGGCATAATTTTTCAGATTTGGTTTGTTGTTTGTTTTTGGTTATCTTATGAACCCAAACTCGGGTAAATCATTCCCAAATGAATTTTTATGATACCCGGGCACTTGTGACAGCCCGTGGGGATGGGGAATGCCCTTTGGGTCTTGCCATGAGCCGGGTTTGGTGCTGGTTTGATGGTGACCAGATTCGGTTCGTGACAGTTTCCATTCCTCCCACTAGGCGCTATTTCTAAACAATGGCATAAACTAGGTTAGTTTATGAATTAAAATATATAATTACATACTTGTAAAACACTTAACATAAATTGAACTATTTATGGACATAATCCATAATCATAAAAATGTTTTCTTTGAGGAAGTATATACTCATAAACCCTTCATAATGGTTTATAAAAAAATGAGAATTATCCTAAGCATATCCCCTGGGAGTGTCGTGACCAAGAGTGCAGCAAGGCCCGTTGTCGTGCACCAATTCCCGTTCGAGTCTAGCTCAAAGTGGTGTTTTCGGGTTTTAACCCTAGGTACATCTGTTCTAGAGCCTCCTCTACCTGCTCGTATCCAGACAGGGATGTATTGCTCGGAAAACTCAAAAAATCTCTATAATACCAAAATTCTAGGAAGTTCTTCTATACTAATCCTCAAAGTCTATCTTAGGGCTATGTGCTCTAATCAGAGTTTATCTAAATCTATCTTCCAAGGTTAGTACTAAACTTCCTCTAATACCAAATGTAAGGCCCCGAACCCAGTTACCCAGAGTCGGTGCATTATTGTGTAACATTGGCATGATCACAAAAGATCAAGTCTCGAAAGACCGATTAGTTTAGTATCCTTGGAAACACTAGATACATTCATAAGTCTTACATTACATCATAAAGTAAAACAAAACTACAACAACATCTTGTATTCATATCCCCTCATACTATCCCTGCAGGTCATTCATAATATACTTCTTCACATCCTGGAAAAATTAAAACATTGAAAGGGGTGAGCTCAGATGCTCAGTAAGGATAACAATAAAGTGGAAGCTTTCATAAATAAACATAAACATTTAAGATAATATATAACTAAAACAAAATCCTTTTAAACTTGAACATCAAAATAATATGGAAAATGTAAAATTATATAATGCCATTTATTTATTCACATGGATATTCTACTGGTCGAATAACTACATGAAATATCAATAACCACTTTCATAATGATGGAATGCATAATGCCAGACTATCATAACCACGTAGCCAAGGCCTCGTGCCAAGACTAAAAATAATATTTTGTCAAGGCCTCGTGCCAAGACACTAGTTTGTCTCATGAGACCTGCCGATGCATCGAGGAGCTATAGCGGGCTCCACCAGTCACTTATTAAGTCTAATGCATTCCTCATATGAACAGGTTTAAACATATTATAAACCATAACATAGTCGTATAACATAAAACATGCATAAAGGAAACATAAAATTTCCACATTTCAATCACAAGATATAAATACAACACATTGATATAAAAAAACACTTTCAAAACCATTTTCAATACCAAAATAAAAGAAAATTAAATCTTGGTATTTATTTTTCATTTAAAAAAAGTTATGTCTTATAGAGGAAGCCGAAACTCAAATAATAGTCACGGCAGCAGAGAAGTCATTGTCGCCGCATACATAAGAAAAAACATTCCTTTTGTCATTTAGTAAAAAATCTTCGTATAAAAAGATTTCTTTCGAATAAAATTAAAAGTCAAAGGGGTTTATACACCATATAAAGGAAAGTTGTGTATAAAACCAAATATGCTTCAATGAAAGGAGATTGAGACGAAGTCCCTTACAAAGATCATTTTTTAAATAAAATAGATCTATTATGTGTATTCACTATAGGTACACATAGGTAAAGTACAAATACAATATAGGACATAATAATATCATGACATAATTTGAAAGTAGGATATTACCCCAAAGAATGGAAATTGGGTTAAGAAGTTCCCTTACCTCGTGTCCGACTTGACTCGACCGCTCTTTAACCTCCTGAATAACAAACTAGAGTTAATCTCTACCTGATTAAGAACCTTTTTCAAGTTCATTATTTCTTTTATATCACTTATTACCGTGTTATGAACATTATGTAATTATTTAAGTTAATAACGGTCGTTTTGTCGATCTTAGGTACTTGAGTCAAAAATAAACTTCTTATAATTACACTTTGTTCATGTGGTAAAATATCCATTATATCCATAATTATATTCATAATTTAGATATCATATACATCATATATATCCAGTATATACATTCATTTATAATATTACATAACATTTAGAGGTAAGAAATGAAATGCACCGTTCATGGAGACGGTAAGCCGTACGTACGCATGAACGCTACTTTCATTTCTATTTCGTATTTAATGGAATGAAGTTATAATTATATAAAGTTATAATATAATTCTAGTATAATATAATGTATAATACCATTTACTCCATCCTCTATACATCCCACATATGTCATTAACGATTCAAATCACTTTGAGGGGGCGGTAGTCCACACTTCCTAAAATGAAGATATCACGTTTACCCATAATGGAAACCATAAAGGTATTCCATAAATGAAAAATACAGAAGCTTAAGTAAAACATAAACATATTATATATCATATATAAATATAGTGTCATATTAATGGCCACCTTTTAAGGTGTTATATGAGTGTTGAACAATCATTGTTTCGTGAGGCAGAAATTCGCCATCCACAGAAACAGTATGTTCTTTAACCATTAGATGTAGGTATGTGTAAGTGTAGCTCGAATCATTCTTATAACAACATCCTAGTATATTTAGGATACTGGTTTTGTTATAAAAGAAATGAATAACAAGAGTTTAGGGGGTTGGAGAAGCAAAATAAAACAAAATAACATAAGAGAAGACATTACCTTAAAATCGGGTAACTTTTTTTTGATTTGAGCCAAAGGCTTCCTTGGGAAGAATTCTGCCCAAAGTGAGGCTTCTAGGAGTAAGAGAGGGAAGTTGAGAGAGTATTTGTGCAGAGGTTTGCTGATAAAAAAATACTTTGAAGGTGTGAATAAGGTGGTAGTGGTGGGGTCCTTTTATAAGAGGAGAGGATGGGCACTCTTGGAAAGTCATGAAATGTTACTTTATTATATAATGAGTTTCGGATTTTAAAGGTCCCACACTTATATATTTCTAGGATAAGATGATAAGGGTTCGAAATATACTCATCCAATAGGTTTTTGACAAGTGTAAGTCTTATATTTTACATTATCTTTTTATTTTATTTAAATCGTTAATTAATGAGGTAATCGCTGCATCATCATGGTGTCATAAAATATTTAATTTATTTAATGTATAAAAATTATAAAAAAATATCATGATGTAGGAAATATTTTTATATTTCTAATGAATATTTATAGTAAAAAATATGACTTTTATAACCCCATTTAAAAATTGTTTTAGTAAAATAACTCATGTTTGTGACATTTTTATTTTAACATTAAATAAAAAGTTATTAATGTCATTTTCCTACCAAAGTGGCTCCATGGGGTCCCCAAGTTGACCCATAGATTTTATTGGTCGGCCATGACTCATACAATAGGGGTAGGACAAGTGTAAAGGTATTTTAATATTTTTATAATATCATTTTTACCTTAAATTTCACTAATGACCTTTAATCGCGATTAATTAAACTTAAAAGTTACTATTCACCAAAAATTATTTTAATCCCATTGAACCAAATTTTAATTCCTAATGACAACCATGTATGTTGGATTTTTGAAAATCAAATCACATAAGTGATAATATTTTATTTAAATGAAAAATCAGTTTTTTAACTATCACTTAGTGGTTTCACTATTCATCAAAAATTGAAGTTTTTCAGAACAATGCCAAAATTTCACCCTAAGCTATAATTGATATTATGAACTCAAAAATGATGTATATTTTACAAAATTACAAACATATAAGTTTCATTAATTAATTTTATAACTAATTCCCACTGTCACAACAAATAGCGTGTTTTTAAGAAACAAAATATATCAAAAGATTGACAATTGTTTATGTCCAATTTAAAAGTGAAATTAATTCAAATAAACACCATTGGATAAAATGGTAAAAATATATTCTAATTATACTTTAAAACCACTCAATATTATAATTTATCACTATAAATTATTTTGATTAAAAAAGTTGTTTTTAAATATTTTTCACTATTCATAAAAAATTGGAAGTTCTCAGAAAAATACCAAAACTTCAACATAGGCTAATTTCAATATTCCGAATCCAAAAATGAAGTCCATTTTGAAATATAAAATATATATAATTTCAAAAAGTGGGTATTACTATTCATAATGGCTATTTTGATTGGTCGCGGTGTGTTAGAATCTCAAACTTGCATACAATACAAGCTATTTCATTATTGAAAGAGAAGCGTATCATGGAAGCTCGGGGTGTTACATGATTTATAAGTATCACAACATGTTGGGAAATTCAACACATCAAAAGGTATTTCTAAGAATTGAAATAAACAATAGAGGATTTAGAAATCCATATTTGGTATATCCTCATATCAAACCTGGAGCTAGTGATAACCTTTCATAATGTCAAACTCCAAGAACCACTTAACACATAATAAATGGCCAAAGAATTCACTAATTATCAAGGGCAGACACTCCTACCTGATTTTCACCGGGTTTAAGTGATGTTGATCCACACATAACCTCAAGCTCTCATATTCCTACTAGGTGAATAATGTTAGGTACCTTGGTATGGTAGTAGTGACTGGAGTAGGGGTGAATAGTCATTTTTGATTTTTTAATAAAAATTATAAATCATCATAGTTATATAATAGTGCTAAAAGTTATAGTGGAAAGTAAATAAATTAGATAAGTGATTTTTATAGAACTTTGGATCCCCAAGATCCTTGTCCTCTCTTTAATATCCTCTACTACTTGAGGAGATTGGTATACACTATATCCTTAATTTTTACAAGGAGTGATAACCCAATTACATAAAAATATAGACGTACCTTTTTCATACCTAGTGGTATAACCCCTAACTTTTGATGGAGTCATAACCAACCTTACTTTTGTCTATGAGGAATAACCTAACCTTCCTTTTAGACAGGGGGAATAACCCAATGATAGATTTTGGATGGTAAAAGCTTAAACTAGGACTCTAGAGAACAAAAAGGTGATTATAAGAATTACAATAGAGGAATAATAGAAAACAAATGAAATAATAGATGAGAAGATGATGTAGAAATTGGGTGCAACTCGTGTTCCTTGATCACTTCAATGGAGGAATATGAAGATGATGAAGATCCTCAGTGATAAAAACAGAACAAAAGAAGTCAAAGCAGTTTCTTGATAATTTTGAGAGAAGTAGTAAATGTATTATCATATCCTTTTCAAATTATTCATCTACACTAGTTCATGTATTTTTATCCTTGTAAAAATATCCTGAAACATTAAAATGGAGATCTATAGGAGTGTTTTCTTGTACAATCTGGGAAAAAAACTTGTTAGTGTTTAATAATAAAATAATATGACTATTAACTTATTCTATTGAAGTTGTGATGAAAACAAAACACACTCAAACCAATATTTATTCATAAAATATTAAAAGTAATATTTAATATATTAAGAGGTATAATTATTAGACAAATCATAATTAAAAATTAATTCAAATAATAATATAAATCTGAAAATTATCCATGCAATAGAATATTAGAAAAACAGAGCATTATAATTAAAAAATATTCATGTGAATATGTTACAAAAAATGAAACAAATATTTTTAAAATAATGTTCAATTAAAATTCAACATAAAATATTAACATTTTACAAATAAATTCATTTTAACAAAATTATCTAAATAAAATAAAATAAAAATTTTAGAAATAAATTTTTAACTAATGGTGAGACATTACTCACCATTGAGAACATATATCGATGAGATATTACACACCGTTGAAAATAGAGATCAGTGAGGCATTACTCACTGTTTTAAATGTCCAATGGTGGGAAAACAAAGTTTTACTTATCATTGAAATTTTATGAAAAACTAAAAATGATTAAATAAAACTAAAAACATTTCCATGAATCTTAACATCAAATGGGTCCATGAGAAAAATAAAAAATTACTCACCATTGGGTGTCCAACGATGACCCATGAATCACCGCTGGGTTCCATTGGTGACTCAAGTCTAACCATTGGGTTCCAATGGTGACTTATTAAAAATATTTCCAAACAATAGATTGAAGATACATATAATTAAAGGAAAACCAATGTTTCTCAAATAATCATAGGAATAAAAAAAATATATCAAAATAAATCTGCTATCATGCTTTTTGATGAAATAAAATTCCACATAAATGGTGTTCATAAACACAATTAAAAAATTATATAGAAATAAGAACAAAAATATAAATAATTAACAAAACAAAAATAGTAGCACATAAGAGGAGAAAGGATCACATGCAATAACTCTAAGAATGCTACTTCCAAAGGCATATTGCAACAAAGACACACAAACTGAATATGAAACATACAAGTTAACAAAAAATAAATTTATAGTAGTAAATAAAAAACTAAATAATAGAAGGAAAAAAGCATAACCACTATTAAAGAGCAACATTGAATAAATTTCTTCACCATTGTTCTCCTAGTTGTGTGCCAAATACTCTCTATTGGGTTATAGCGGTGCATAAAATTACTAATAATTGGAGATTTTTTTAGTGGTGGAAAGTCTCACTATTGGTAAAATCCAATGATGTCAAAAATACTTACTATTAGTTAATACTAATAGTGATAAAAAATATCTCACCATTGGTTAAAAAAACAAATGGTGACTCCACAAAAAAATGAGCAACTAAGAGAAATTATTTAATATATAGAAAAACTAAAAAAATAAGAAACTAGGGATAAAGATAACCAAATAGAAGCTTTAAAATGATGATGAATAGGAGAACCACTATTAGTTTTAAATAAAAGTAAAAAAGAATAAATAGATAACAAATGAGATAAAACTAAATGGAAGACTTGATAAGAAGTGAAGGTGAATTACAAAGGAATGTTAGAGAAAATATGAGACCAGATGGACTGCTGTGGAAGAATTCGAATGGAGGAAGAAGAAGTCATGTGAGATAAGAAAATAAAATCAGGAGTTCAAAAATAAATGAGCATGGTATAGATATGAAGGCATAGATAAATGATCAGACGACTGAGAGAAAAGGTGGTGAGATCAAATAGTCCAGGTTAAATCCTAGATGAAAAAATTTGTTCTATATTGAAATGAACCAGAGGGATATAACTTGTATACAAGGAAAAGCATAGAGTATATTTTCCAAAAAAAGAAAATAATACATGGAAACTTGGACCGTAGGCTTGAGGTTGAAAAATGAACAAATAATTCAAGCGCACACTTAGGCCTTATACATGAGCCCACACGTGTGTAGCATGTACTATGTTATAACAGGCTCTATGTGGACCTCAAAGGATAGATCTCCCATGGGGTAGACCTTTGGGTCCCCTTAAAGGTGTGGTTAAGGTTCATATTTAAGAGACTTTCACATAAAACCTTTAATTTTTAAATAACAAAAAATATATAAAAATAAAGTAAAACTAAAAAAAATAAAAAAATAAACCAAGTTATTAGGAAATAATATTTTTGAAACAATATTAAATTTAATTAATTGGTATGAAGTGTAATTTATCAAAACAAAAATATAATTAAAAAAGTTAAAACACAATTACAAATAATCTCCCTCTTTTTTTAAATTACAAAACATAAGATTTATTAAATTTAAAAATAATCATAATATATAATTATTAAATCATCAAAAGACTTCCCCCTCTATGAAATAGATCAAAAAGTAAAATATTAAATAAATAATTAAATAAAAAAGTTAAATTATTACATTTAGATACAATATTAAATAAAAAATTAATCAGAGTGTAATAAAGAACATTCAATTATAGAAGACACAGAACAAACATTGATTTTTTTTATCAAAATAGAAATTATACTAAGAAAAATTTAAGATTCTATCATACCCAATTAAAAACATACATTGGTGTATAAAATAGATACTCTCTTTAAAAAATAACCACTATAAAAGTGACAAAATATAACATTAAATGAAAGAATAATGAAGACATTGTTATTTTAGAAAATAATTTTTTAAAAAGAATGATATAATTAACATTAAATCATATTGATCAAGATTAAATAGAACATTTACAAAAAATAAAAAAGCTAAGTTTTTTACATGTTAAGTTTAAATAAGAGAAAAAAACAAAACATTATTACATTCAATGAAAAAATAATTTTCATGAACAAATTACATAAAACAAAATACTTCCAAAATAAATAAACAGTTTCTTTACTTTAAAGGTTTTTAAAAAATAAACTCCACCTGATTTTAAGTATACAAATATTAGATTTAAAAAATAGATAAACAAAAAAAATTTATTATCAAAATTAAATCAATTAACAAAAATTAATTATTAAAAATAATTTATAATTCTAAAAATATTTCAACTAAGAATTATGAAAGGCTAAAATATAAAGAACAAAAGATATTTTTAAGAGTATTACAGACTTACCCAGATTATTTGTTGAAAAATTACTTCAAAAAGATTAATAAATATTAAGTTTTCATAAACAAATTGTTTAAACTCTTATTTAAAAATTAAATAGTAGTATATTATTTCAAATAACAAACAAGGAGAAACTCTACATAAATTCATGCATCTTTAAAGAATGATAGAATAACACTATTAGAACATTATATAGAAAATAAACATATAATCAACATATTTATTACTGAAGTTTTAACTATGTAAACTAAAATAATTTTACATGTTGAGGAAAAAATAGATAGAATGTAAAGCACATACCTTGAATCAAAAATAAAATGATTTTATAAAAATATATCGGATATATTGTATGCCATCATATCAAACCATATTATAGTAGATAATAATCATGATGTTTACAAAAATAAACTTATTTTGACATAGTGACCATATTAGGTTTAATAGGATTTGAAAGATCTTTTTGTAGGCCATGCTATCCATATACCATGTGACTTTGGAACTATTTAGGAAATATTCCTTAAAAAATCAATAAATTTTTTGTTTTGGTACCCTGACTAGTATGAGTCCAACTAGATTAGTAGAAAAATATGTAGGAACCCACAAAGATTTGAAACGTTTATTATATGGTAATCCTAAATAAAAATCTTTAGAAATGAAAGTTTTAGTATGGCCTAAAGGCTGAGTAAACTTTAAAGAAACATTCATTTTCATAATTCCCTTTCAAGTTAAAATTAAAGAAAGTAACATTTGAAATATTCCCATTTATTACTTTAACAAAAATAGTTTTATACATCCTGAGAACCTGAGTATTATAGGAAAAACCTTTTTTTTATCATATTTGGGTTTATTCATCGTCATTATTTTATAAAATTTCTCTTGTACTTGAAAAAAGATAGATAAAGTTTCCTTTAAACCAGTAATTTATTTTTTAAGGTTTTAATTATCTTTTTTAATAACTTCCAAATCATCACATACTTTCATATTTGAACAAGATACAAAAATTTTCAGTTTCTTATTTTCATTTTTAAGATGTTTGCATTCCTTTTCAATTTTATCTAAACCATCATGGACCAATTTAAATCTTCTATGTTGATCTTCATCATTTTTTGACAAGAAATATTTTATTTTTATATTCCAATATTTAACTATGATCAGTTCAAAATCTACAACCTTTTTCTATTCTATATTACTTAAAATATAATCATTTAATTTTTTATTTTATTCCTTAATATTATTATTTTCTCTTTGAATCTCCCTGTACAATTCAACCATTATTAATATGTCACTTTGAAATTTTTCATTTTAAACAGTTAATTATTTAACTTCATTTTTAATATCATTTTCATATCCAGAACTACAATTATAGTCAGAGTGTACCTCATTTATAGTAGTATCCTTCAAAAAAATATTTAACAATTTTTTTTTCACTTTCAGAACCAACATCACTTGAGTTTGACTCTTCTATAAAAATTCATCCTACATGATATGAATTTATTTGTTCCTTCTTGTATTGATCATCCTTATCTTCTTATTTTAATCTGGGATGGTCTAATTTTATGTATCACTTTTTTTGAACTCATAGAAAATAAATTCTGAAGCATCATATTTATTAGTATTACCTTTTTTAATACCCTTTCTATCATCCTTTTGAAAATATATTTTAGGACTCTTCTTAAAACCTCTCTTAGCCTTCATGTACATGTAAACAACTTTGGTGAAATTTTCAATTTCATCCTTCTCACTTTGTTGTAATTCATAATCATAAGAACCAGTAATAACATTTATATTTTATTTAATTGTAATACCTTTCCTTTTATCATGGTCATCAAAATTATCATTCTTAATTTCTATCTCATATTGAAGAAGTGACCCTATCAACTCATAAATATAATATTCAATAAAATCCTTACTTTCTTCAATATCTACTTTATTTAAAATCCATATCTTGGGTAGATCTCAAATTAATCTTTCAATGAGAGCTTCATTCTTCATGGTCTCTCTAAGATAAACCATGATGTTGATAATTTTGGTTATTCTATTATACATCTCATTTATTATTTCTTGATTAGTCATCCTAAAATCTTGAAACTTTGTTTGATGTATGCCTAGATTGGTTCTCTACAACTTTCTAGTTACTTGATGAGTGACTTTTAAAGTCCTCCAAATATCAAAATTAGTTTTATGGGATGGAATATTACTATAAAAATTTCTACTTAAAAATAATTATAAATAATTCATAACTTTGTAATTTAAAACACATTTTAAATCATCATTATCAGTAAGATTTTTTAAATTAACTTTAGGAAATTTATATGGTTTTGAAATTATAGTCCAATAATCAAGATCAATATTCTTAATAAATAACTCCATTTGATATTTCTAGTGGACATAGTCAATTCCATTATAGTGTGGTGGTCTGATAGGATTCAACATCTCGAAATCCTGATTATCCATAGAAAAGTAGTGGATCTTTTCCTTAGAATTTAAAATATAGGATAATGGTTAGTTCAGAAATATAAAATGAAACAATTAAAACCAAATCCTTAAAAATGAGCCACCCTATGTTACCACTTTTTAGGTCCCTTGGTACATGGCAGTGATAGGGGGTGGTGAATAGTAATTTTTGATTTATTAATGAAAATTATAATTTATCAGAGTTATATAACAGTGTTAAAGGTTATAGGGGAAAGAAAAAAAATAACACATGATATTTTTATAGAGGTTCGGATCACCAAGATCCTAGTCCTATCTATAAACTCCTCTACTCCTCGAGGAGATTGATATGCACTATATCATCATTTTTTACTAGGAGTGACAACCCAATTACATACAAATACAGAAATACCCTTTTCAAAAATGGTGGTATAATCCCTGATGTTTGATGGAGTCAAAAAAAAAACTTTCCTTTTGTATGTGAGTAACAACACAAACTTCCTTTTAGATGGGAGGAATAACCCAGTGATAGCCTTTAGATGGGAAAATCTTAAATTATGACTCTAGAGAACAAACATTTAATTAGAATAGTTATAGTGGAGGAATAAAAAAACAAATGAAATAATACATGAGTAGATGATGTAAAAATTGGGTGAAAATCAGGTTCTTTGATCACTTAAATGGAGGAAGATGAATATGATGAAGATCCTCAATGATCATAGTAGAACAATAGAAATCAAAGAAGTTTCTTGGTCAATCTAAGAGAAGCAATAAATGTATTATCATATCCTTGTCAAATCATTCATCTACACCGGTTCATGTGTTTTTATACATGAAACAATCTCCAAAAACATTAAAACAGAGATATATATCAGCATGTCTATGTCCAATCTAATAATGACACTTGTTAGTGTTTAATAATAAATTTATATGACCACTAACTTATTCTATTAAAGTGGTGCTTAAAAGAAACACACTTAGGAAAATATTTATTCATGAAACATTAAAAGGAATATTTAATATATTAAGAATGACAATTCTTAGACAAATAATAATTAAAAATTAATTAAAATAATAATATAATTATGGAAATTATACATGCAGTAGAATATTAGAAAAACAAAACATTGTAAGAAAACAATCACCATGTGCATATGTCATAAAAAAATGCTACAAATATTTTTAAAACAATGTTGCAATTAAATTTCAACATAAAATATTATCATTTAACAAAGTAATTTATATTAACAACTTTAACTATAAATAATAGAATAAAATTTTAGAAACTAATTTTCAACTAATGGAGAGACATTACTCACCATTGAGAACAAAGACCAGTGAGACATTACTCACCATCAAAAATAGTGATCAGTGAGACATTACTCACAGTTAGAAATGTCCAATGGTGAAAAAACAAAGTTTTACCTACCATTGCAATTTTACAAAAAACTAAAAATAATTAAACAAAAATAAAAAAATTTCCATGAATCTTAACATCAAATGGATCCATGAGAACAATAAAAAATTACTCATCATTGGGTGTCCAATGGTGACTCATGACTCACCATTGGGTTCCAATGATGACTCATGTATTTACATTAGGTTCCAATGGTAATTTATTAAAAATATTACTAGAAAATAGACTGAAAATGCAGATAATTAAATAAAAACCAATGTTTATCAAAGAATCATAAGAAAAAACAAAAATATATTAAAATAAATCTACTTTTATGTTTTTTGATGAAATAAAATACCACATAAATGGTGTTCATAAACATAATTTAAAACTTATATATAAATAAGAACACAAATCTAAATAATTAACAAAAAAATAGAAGCACATAAGAGGAGAAAGGGTCACATGAAGTAGCTCAAAGAATTATAATTCCAAATTCATACTACAAAAAAGAAAAAAAATTAATCTACAACATGCAAATTAACAAACAAGAAATTTATAGTAGAAAATAGAAAAAAATGAATAGAAAAAAAAACATAATCAATGTTGAAGAGTAATAGTGAGTAAATTTAATCACTATTTTTCTCTCGATGATGAATCAAAGACACTCCATTGGGTTCCAATGGTGATTAAAATTACTCACCATTGGAGAATTGTTTTAGTGGTGAAAATTCTCACCGGTGTTAAAAACCAATGGTTTAAAAAAGACTCACTGTTGTTAAATAAAAATGGTGAAAAAAATGTCACATTGTTGGTTAAAAAACCAACTATGACTCACCAAAAAAGAGAAACCAATAGAAATGAGTTTATACACAGAGGAACTAAAAAAGTAGAAGTAATAAGGGATAAATATAACCAAATGGAATCTTTAAAAAAATGATGAATATGAGAACCAATGTTAGTTTTAAAGAGGAAGTAAAAATAATAAACATATATCAAATGATATAAAACAAAATGAAAGACCCAACAAGATGAAAAGGTGAAGCAAAGGGGGATGTCAAAGAAAAAATGACACCAATCGGTCTACTATTGAATAAGTCGAATGGGGGAAGAATAAGTCACATGATAGAATAAAAGAAAATTGAGAGTTCAAAAATAAACAAGTGAGGGATAGGAAGGAAGGCACACAGAAATTATCAGATAGATGGGAGAAAAGGTGAGGAGATCTGATGGTCCAGTTTGAATCCCAGATGAAAGAGTTTGTCCCAAATCAAAATGAACCATTGGGAGATCATTGGTATATAAGGAAAAGAACAAAGTAGACTGACCAGAACAAAAAAAAAGCATACATGGAAACATGGCCTGCAGGCTTGTGGGTGACCAATTCCCAAATAATGCGAGGCACACTTGGGCCTTATACATGGGCCCACACATGTGTAGCATGAACTATGCTCCAACAGGTTCTGTGTGGGCCTCAAAGGAGGGACCTCCCATGGGGTAGACCTCTAGGTCCCCTTAAAGTTGTGGTTGAGGTTCGACTTGAAGCATCTTTCATATAAAGCCTTTAATTTTTAAATAACAAAAAAAATATATAAAATGAAAGTAACAACTAAAAAGCATAAAAAAATAAAAAAAGTTATTAAGAAATATTTTTTTTTAAAATATGAATTTTAATTAAATGTTATGAAGTGTAATTTATCAAAACAAAAAGATATTTTAAAAATTTATAATCCAATTAGAAAAAAATTACACAAGACTACCCAGGTGAACACACTTGGTATAAAAAAGACCATACTTTTTAGTTTTATCCAATCACACCTTTAGCTCTCATGTCTACTCTGGATCATCTGATATACTAGCACATATATTGATCCATCACTAGTTTAATTATTTTCATAATTTTTTTGATGGTAAGGTAAGTTTGGAACATCATCAGGGAATACATACTCATACTCCTCTAATACTAAAAGAAACTAAAATATCATAACATCAGTTACACCAAGGTTCATAAAAAAAATTAATAATAAATCATCTCCATAATCTTATACATGAGATAAACGAGATCTTCTTGGATTACTCCCCCCAAAAGAAGGAAAATTACATCCCACTAACTCGGGTATATTGCATCCCACACTAGTAATGGTCAACTGATCATGGATGGTAGACAACTAGTCGATACCAAGGAAATAATCTTAGGGTCCTACTTTCACTACGAAAAGGTTCCACATGAGGATCTCTATCTCTCTCTCTCTCCTAGTGTTAGGTCACATAGACAACAAGTATGTGATAACCAGTCATTTCTTTTAGGGCCTCTAAACACAAGGGTTAATCCAAGGGCTTAATCTAAATTTATAACTCTCAAACTAGGGATATGGAAAGAAAAGAGTGACCCACACCCATGTCTATCAATACTATAGAAAAGGTATAAAAGACAAAGATTATATCTCAAATCAATCTCAGAGACTATGGGTCATAAGATTCCATAACCTGTATCTTCCCATTCCTCTGACCACCAGCTACCTAAGCCAAGAATGGACCACCTAAGGGTGGTGGTGGTGAAAACAAGTCAAAGCACCAGTCACCTCATGTTGCTCTCCAAGATCTTTTTCCACACCCACCACCATATGTAACTCCTTGTTTTAGATACTACCTCTTACTTGGTGGTTTATCAATCATGTCTCTATTTGAAGTATGAATGGTATAAAAATCCAACATGATATGTCCATGTCCATCACAAGTATAACAATGCCTCTACCTTGATGGAATTAGCTATCCCTAAGGACCATGCGAATAATGAAGCCTCCTATGACATGACCTGTAACACACACCTACTGTCAGTAGATACTTCTTGCCTTGGATCTTAAGAAATCACTAACATAGAAGTTTATGACATATGTTTGATCCCTAGGTGTCATAATACAACACCAATAGAACCATCCATGGATCAATATGACCTAATGAATCCACCCGAACCCCCAAAGGTGGGTCTATTTACTGATCAAAAGGTGGTAGCACCACCATCCACATAAAAGGAAAAATATCTTATGACCAAGACCATTTATGGAGGCCCCATCACTCATCGAGTCATAATCTTGACTATGTGGTATAAACCTCATTGGATATTATCAGGAATACATCTTTCAAGAGGACAAGATATACCATAGTGAAAGATTATATCTAGAAAATTTACTCAAGAAGGACATGGAAACCACAACCCATTACTATATGATGCATGTACTAGTGTTTTCCAAACAACAAGTCTATATATATACCAAATCACCAAGTAGGTTATCAGAGTACTGGTGAATGGATATTTTTTCTACCACACCAATTTTGAAATCCCTATCACAATATTAGAACCTGAAACACATTAACACCTTTTCCATAAATCCTAAACTAAACTCCCAGCTATAAAATTTATAATATCTGGACATAAGATGAAACCTAATTTGATACCACTCTATCATGAACCAAATCATTGGGGCCTTCTCAGCCAGTTTTAATCTGAGTGGGACACCCTAATACTATATCCAATAGGCCATAGGATGGATAATAGCACCGAGTAGGAATATCTTACACATGAGAGGAATTATTATATATACCTATATAAATACACACACCACCATATTCCCATAAAATACTATATAGTAAAATAATATATCTAATAATATAATGAATGCATAACATCTGTCCCACCTCTAAGTATGACTAAATTACTGGAAAGAATAAAGGGATAAATACAATACCACTAAAACTGAAAAAAGAGTCCAACATACTAAGAAGGAGGGGATCACTGTCAAGTCAAACTCCTAGTAAAACTACTTTCAATCCAGCTCACTATACTCCACCTACTCTTGTTCCTTTTATAAGACTTTCAAAATGTCTATTATCATTATAAAACATGACATGTGTGAGTTGATCCCATACATGTGTGAGTATAACAATACCCAGTAGGGCACCCCAAAATAACCAAACATAAGCTTTAAGAGAGTAGTCATCTCATCATAAGGTATGTCAATAAGATATGAGATAGTATAATAGGAATAATAAAAACCATGATATACTCAAGATAGAATCCATGTCTCAAATACATCTCAACCACACTACCATCCACAAGAATAATCTCAAGGAATTAAGGACATGCTTATCTGGGAGATCACACTCTATGATCCATGATATCAGTGATGGATCTCATCTGAGTGGTTGTGATCATCACCCATCACCAAAATAGTTACCACTAAAACTATAAAGATATTGATACATAGATAGGGGATCACACCCAAAGTCTCAAGGGGACACCACAAAACCAATCTGAAATAACCCACTATGTAGGAGATCATATTCCTATATCTATTGGTCATAATGGTTTCATACAACCTATATTGGGAAAGAAATATGATAGAGGACCCCACCTCAATCCTCACAGAGGGATTCATGAAAAATTTATACAAGACTAATCTATATAGGGGATGAAAATACTATTCTTGGGCTGTAATTCCACACTGTACCCTCATAGGGATGGACCTTGGGAACACACTCAACTGATACTGGTCTATACTAAAATAGTTCAAGGGAATTCCACCAATATCATACTATAACCGAACCAAGAATAAATAGGTCTCCATATTTCCCTTTAAGGAGAACACAGTGTGTCGCATGTGGGTACATGACATGTCCCACTAATCCTAGCATTACTCATGTCTCACACTCACACAACATGATTTTACAAAAAATACATGGCATGTCCCATAGGGGTAAACAGTGTGTAGATTTCATGCCTATAGTTTGTTCCATAGATCATTCCCATGTACTCAGGGAGTTTCCATGTACACTGGCCACCTATGAGTACTTTTTAAAGTACATGGTGTGTTCCCCACATCACACGACGTGTGGGGGGATGGGATGACACTTAGTGTGTGCCATATGACCATGACTGTATAACTTTAAAATTATATAGAATATTCCTGGAAATATATGGATTATGATTCTACATAGACTCCTAGGCATGTACTCCCTATACACATTGATCCATCTAGCAATGGTTACACAGTGAGTGACCTATCACACACGGTGTGTATCACCACATGTATTCCTGGGTGTGTACTCCTTGTACACATTGATCTAGTTAGATAATGGCCACACATTGTGTTGCTATAACACACAACATGTTCTATTTATCTCTACATGGAAACCCTAGCTACCACACAGAGGGTACTAAACAGTGTGTGTTCCCGAATTAAATTTTGTGTAGTCAAGATTTTTCAAGAATCCTTGGTTCTTAATGTGATTCCAATCATGCCTATTATTTCATTGTTTCCACCATTATTATTACCTAGAATCATGGATCTAGGCTGAATAAAACTTTTTTTACACCGATGTATGGATTGCATCTAGATCCTATTCTTTGGAAATTCCTATCATCACATTGTGCCGCTGATGCACATCTGACTATGAACCATGGGTCTTCGATTAAAACCCCGATCTCTCACAGTCCTTGACTCACCTTGATCATGTCATCGATTAAAATCATGACCCATGGTGATGATATATTATTCCAATAATAATTGTTCAATGATCATCTGACATGATTTTTTTGAACCACTAGCTAAATTAAATGCCTACGACGAATGCACGATGAAAGGCGGGGTAAAAACACAAAACAGATAAGAGGAATAAACCTCAATCATTGTTTAAATTGGAATTAATTATTTTACATTTTAATGAATAATTAATAACCAAGAAATAAATAATATCAGTTCCCCAAAACCTAGGAAGATAAACCTGTACCTGTAAGAATGAATGACTCACGAATCAATCTATTGGTGGATCTCATTTGAATTCATCATGGGATAATGAAAGGGGAAATAAACCATTAGAAGAAAAATTACATACCTTAGTTTGGATATATTGTTGGTGAAGAATGTGTCCACTGACAATGAGGATGAATATACTTCTACGTTTTTTAGCCATCTCTTAATTCACCTTGATCCATTCATGGTCGATTCACGATCCTAGTATGCCAACGACAAAAATATCTCCTCCTCTGTAATCTACATGGGTTATGTAGATAAACTTATAGATTTTCCATAAAAATATATTTATATTGAGGGTTTGGTTTTTAGGTAAATTAATTATATTAAATAAAAAAATAATTTAATTACTTAATGCATCCACCAACAGTCACCTCTTACCAAACACTCAACACCGAATGATTTTATGTTCTATAATGGGTAAATCTATATTATGAATTAAAAATTGGTCACAAATTTCCCATCAGAGTCTTAATTCAATATTTATTCCATTATTTATAATAAACTATGCTAGTATGATATTATATATTTAATATTTTTATTATATCAATACTGAATCTCTCTGGGCCTTGGAATCTCATGCCAACTTAGCAGATGGCTTTGAAAATATTTCTTCAAATATTCTAAAGTCTTATAAGGAAAAAACTTATTCATTAAAAACCAAATCAATGTTAATTAAAAGTGGTCTTTAAAGTATTCTATTAATTTCCCCTACACCCATAAACCTTGTTTTAGGATGAACCATTTCATATTGATACCTTTTGTGAAGAGAACTCATTGATTTTAAATCTATGACATGTTATTTTTTGAATATTTTCCTATAATCCTTTTAGAAAAATATCTTGATTTATTCTCCTATACATTTAATTTAAAAAAAACACAACCTTAAACTTTTTTTTCCATGTATAACAACAAAATAGATACCAGTTAAGGTAGAGAATCATTGAAGTTATTAGTTTCAATATTGTATAAAACATTTCTACTAAGATCCTTGCTGATAGATCTAGAAATTATAGATTTTTTAATACCTAAGTAGTTATAATAAGTCCTTTATTTCTTCAATTGATGTAGTGTGAATCCATTATAGTTAACAAATATATTATTCCCCTTGTTAATATTCAGTTGATAGAACTTATCTGCAATAACATCAATGAGTGATGGAGGTAAAACACCATTATATTCAATGTAATGCAAATTATATTCCGACTTCAAAACATCCTAAACATGATTTTCCTACAATACTTATAGATCCATAGGATTAAATCCCACCTAATTTTTCTCCATCCCATTAAAAATATGTTTATTCCTAACAAATATCATATCCTTATATGTTCTAGATTTGGTATCACCAGTACAATTTTCAACCATAGGGAAATCAACTATTACCTATGTGCCTTCCTCATCTAGGTCCAATGAAGCATCAACACTATTTATCATTTTAACTGATTCAGTATTAGTCTAGACCTCATCAACCACCATTTCATAAAAAATAATTTTAGTAATTTTTTCTTCCTATACAGTAGATAACTT
This sequence comes from Viscum album, assembly GCA_963277665.1. Lineage (NCBI taxonomy): Eukaryota > Viridiplantae > Streptophyta > Magnoliopsida > Santalales > Viscaceae > Viscum > Viscum album. The sequence continues at coordinate 1,628,215,592 of OY728157.1, read as the reverse complement.
AATAGACTCTCGCATCTGTATATTTTCACCACCAAAATCTATAACAACTTCACCAGAGTGAAATATTTCACTAAGAAAAACACTTGAGAGAACTACAACCCAACATGGGTCTAATTATGTAGTCAAAAATGTAATACTATCTCTAATAATATAATACTTATTCCTTATTGATAAATAAGGTATAATTTACTTTGATGTGTCCCCATCTTTTTTGTATCTGATTACACTTTCTACACTAGATCTGGATGAAAATAGGAAGCTAGAGTGTGCTTGTGACATCTACACCTCTAATAGACTTTTCAATCATACTTATAAACAACTAATTAAAAAAACATTCATTTCATATTTAGAATCTATACCAAATTTCGAATAATACTTGTTATATTGAGTTCAATACAAACTTAGGAAATTGATGGGCGAGACAAGGAAGAAGTAGATGAATCTAACTTAATTAGAGAACCCAATGATCTAGAAAAGAAAATTAAATCTTCACATAGTGAGATATGTATAATATTCTTTAAAGGGATACCCAAATCAATAGAACTGAATAAAAAAATCCCTATGATCTGAATTAAACCCATTGGAAAACTTACATTATGTATCCAGAAACATTCCATTATCTTATTCTCCCACAATTGTAAAAAAAATTTTGATTAGAGAATTTTAGTAATACCCTTAATTCATCCAAAAGTCCCACCAAGAATTTTGAATAAATGGTTCCTTCAGGTGTGCTCTGAATCATAGGATGAAGGGGATGATTATCATTGAAGGCCCCAAAAATTTCATATCGAAAGTCCTCAGAGAGAATCTTCAATTCATTGTTCGAAGAATTAATGGATGAGCATCCTATGAAGTGAAAATTATTTTGTAGATGAAGCATAGAGGGAGAATCAGTTGAGACCATATGTTGAGAATATTGATGAGAGGAGCGAAGATGACCAACACATGATTTTGGGGAAGAATCCCTAATTGGGTTTGGTGGAATTGTGAGGGAGATTCAGTTATTAAATGCATTTTATATAGTTAAATATACACAGGTATGCATTGGGTTCACCCACCCACACACATGTCCTAGGGTTCTCCAAACACACACACACAAACACATACATATTTATATGTGAATAAATAGTCATATATGTAAATAAGTAATTGAATAAAATGAAAAACTTAAAATCATTAAATTAATTTATCAAATGATGTTATATTTAGAGTTTTATTAATTTTATAATTTATTTTTTTTACATATTACTATAATACTAAAATTATTATTTAATATTTATATTTAATTAATTTATAATGAATATTTGTTCTAAATATTTTTATGTATACATATAAATATTTATTAATAAAGTCAAACAATTATGTAAATTATGATATATTTTAAAAAAAATATATCTATTTATTTAAATAATAATATTTTTTAATTACTAATAAGAATTAATTTTATTTTTTTATAAAATCAATGTAATATATACATTTATAAATAGTAATAATAATATATCTATATATTATTAGCTTTAAATTTATTTAAATATAATTATTAAAAGTATTACTTTAAATTTTATGGTTTTATAATTAAAAATATATTTTTTAATTTTTTTACATTTATTTATATTTTTCATAAGTTTATAAAAAATAATTTATTATCATATATATAATTTAAATATATTTTTAAAATAATAATAATAATATAGTTTTATTTTAAAAATAGTTGATACTAAATTTATTATTAATTAGTAGTATATTGAAAATAATTCTCTATAAATATAAAAAAATTTATCAATATTTTTATATATAACTATACATTTTTTTATAATATTAAATATTTATTAATTTTAATAATTAATAAAAGTGTTTAAATATTATTAAAATTTTTTAAATACAATTTTTATTAATATCATATATATATAATTAACAGTATAAACACTTATATAGTAATTATTTATGTTGTTTATATATATTTGATATTATATATGTTTATCTATGCTAACTTTAGTAAGGATAAATCTACCCATATCAGTGCTAATATTAATGCTGATATAGGTGATAACCCTTATATATCATGTGGTAACTCTTATATATCAGGTATTAACCGTTATATATCAATATGGTGATCTATATGTATCAAGAAATTTTAGTGCTAGATTCAGCACAAATAAATCAATGTAAATAAATACTAAATTTATCACTGATATATGTTGTAACCCTTACATATTAGGTGGTAAATATTATGTATTGGGTGGAAACCTGAGCAATTAAGATCCATAATCTTTGACGTGGTGTGTTTCTATTTACATTTTTGTTAAATAATTATTGAAATGGTTAATAAAATGTTCCTTGAGGTTAGAGAAGGTCCTGAGATTTTCCTAGGGGTTTAAGACATGAAAATGAAGGAAAAGAGGCTATCCCATGCATGGTACATCATCGACACAAGGTTAGTACTAACCGTTCACCATAAATATGTGTCTTAGTGGAGAGAGGTCCATGGTTTGAAAATAGTGCATGGTTTCCCAAGAGTCTGTGTGGCATGAACCCTCTTGGGTAGTTTCAACTTCACAATGACCACATAGTTTTTCAAACTGTGTAGGTGGCCATAAAAACTATGTGACTAAGTTTCCTCTTGGAATGAGGGAACCACACAATTAGTGCATGGTTTGGAAAAACATGTGGCCAAATTATGTTCCACTTAAAAGGTAGAAAATTTATTATTTTCACTCTCAAACTTTATAAAATGTCACTCAATTTCTCCCCAATTTCTTCTCCAATAGTAAGGGTTATGAATAAAAAGCTCCCTCCTTCCTAAATGGTGATTATCTTTTGATTATTATGTGTTTTGAGTTCCATTTAGTGGAAATAAAATCTCTTGGTAAGTCTTTAAATATATTTACTTCTATTTTATAGGAGAATTATTGTGGGTTATTTCATATTATTCCAAATATTATGAACCCTATTTCCAGAAGATCCTTCATCTTGGTGATTTCAATCATTTTAGCTTAAATCAAGGGCCTAAGTTGGACTAGTTTTCTATAACTATCCTAAGAAAGGTGGTCTATAATATTTTCCTATCATCTTGATGTTTCCCTTGTTCATGTGGTTGTTCCATTACACTTCTATGATTCTCGATTTTATTTTTGATTAAGAAAAGTAAAATGATCTTTAATTTGATATGTGATACCCTTCATGGAACCCTTTGAGTCAATTTATGAGTATGATACCAGGCCTATGGTCACCCATGGGGTGTGTGACTCCTTTAAAATAGTGGAAACAGTTTTTGTATAATGAGTTAAAGGGATTATAAGGTTAAATTGATTGTAATTTTATTTATCATGTTAATATGCAATAAAGTTTTATTTTTCTTTATGTGGAATGTTAAATGGTTATGAGACAATTAAGGGAAAAAATGGTCAGTGGTTAAAGGGGACATGACCATGTTGTTAAATGGTTTTAAAGTATGTCTAATGGCTATGGTTATGAATAAATGGTAAAATGGTATACTTATGTAGTCAAGTTAAATGTATTGATAGTAATGAACTATGGGAATGTTGATAAAATAAAAAGGTTAACCCTTATTGTTTTTTATAAATGGATAGTAATTCTAAACCTTAGAAAATGTGATTTGTGGTATGGTTGGGATGTTGGATTGAGGATCCTTATCTTTGCGTGGGCCATAATGATGCTATAATAACCTGATGAATTTCATGGTTTTGGTGCTGGAATGATGCTCCATGCTTATATGGTGTGGACATTTCATTCTACATTGTTGTCTGGGATGGTCGAACATGGTGTTCTGAATCCCTGATTTGAAAACCCATATTGATTCTCTTTTTAAAATGATATGTGATCCCTATAACTTATGGTTCAGATTCCTGGTGTGGGTAGAACAGGTTTGGTGTATTGCTACTATAGTGGAACCACAGAGTCTATGAGGCTTTATAATAATTATTAAATTATAAAACATGTATTACTTATTACTTTTTTTAATCCATACTCTAGCTTACACTTTTATTAGACTGGATATTTTCATAGACACCATTGGTGGTGGCTTAATTAATTGTACTCAAATCCTTCTCAAGCCTCCATTGGGTACCCGAATTCATGTTTGAAGGTCCTGACAAGGGAAAGGGACCTATTTAGATGGCTGATTTATGATGGAGCATGGATGAGGGGAATCAACATGATATTGGGACCCATTGTGGGGATCATCTTGGGTTCAATTATTTTGGATTCTATTTGGCATTTTAGAATCTACTTGAATGTAATACTTATTACATATTATTTTTATACTTAGCTGGTTTTTGGGAGTTAGTTATGGAATGTTTGGTTGTTGATTATTATTTCATCTTGATGTTTATTATGTTTTTCACTATTTATTTACTCTATTAAAGTGGGTATTGTATCCCCATAGGTTTCATTAAACCCTCACTACTAGTCAAAAACCTATTCCATATGAGAAGGCATACTTGAGGTCATGGGAAATCCTGTTCGAGATAATGGTTTAGTGTCACCTGGGACAGGATGTTACAAAGTGGCATCAAAGTCATTTTATTTTCTATTAACTTACTATTTGGATAGGTAGAAAGGATACTAGGATAAATTAGGCTTTAGTAATTAGCCTTTCTATGGGATTAGATAACCCATGTGTGGGGGAAAACCTAAGTTCCTAGGGTGGGATTGTTGTTCTTGACATTCATTTTTACAATTGGATGTTATTTCACCTTGGGCAATACACTTGTTGTGTGATGTTATTGTTCTTTGATGTTTTACTCATTTGTTGGTATGTCATGAGATTGTATATTCATGCATCATTTTAGGCACTTAGAGATTTATGTGACATGCATCATGTTAGGAAACCATGGAAAAGAATGTTGGTTGTGGGAAATAAAGTTTTTTTCTATTTCATTTTTGGTTTTAAATAAGTAGTTCCCAATAAAAAGATTGTAATAGTTTTAAATTGACAAATGATAATTGAAGTGGTAAAAATAGTGAAAAATAAAGAAGTTACAACTATTAGTGATTTAAATATGTTAAAATGGTTTCAAATTTAATGCTTGTAAAAAATGGAAGTTGGTTTACCCAGAGTTACCCAGAGTCCTAGATAGGGATGGTTGGGTGTTGTTGTAGTTCTACAGTTATGTCTATTGGGTAGTATATGTGAAGTAACATTTTATGTCAATTATAGGCCCTTATGTTAGTAGATGTTTAATGATATATTTTGTGCCATGAAATATGAATTTGGAATTGTATATTGATTACACCTATATGATGTTTTTTGGTAGTAAGACATGAGGAAATTGCTAAGAATGTGGCTTCAGTAGTGGGAACATATCCCCCATTGGTCATGGGTGAGAGGGTAGAATATAAATTCTATGATAACTTCACTCATTTTATATAGTTTGTAGAAATGGAACATGGGAATGTATCATTGAGTATTTTTGATCTAACGAGAGTGTTTGAGTTGCAACATCCTTAAAAATTATCTAGAGAGGGTGGAATTGAGGCATTAGAGTTCTGGATTGAGTCTATCTAGATTATTCTAGTCCACTTAGAGACTCCTCCCAAGAAGAGGGACACATTATATGCTTACATGTTATGACGACCAATAAATAATTTTTTGGATGTTTAGGCTCAATATGAGTAGTCAAAAGGTATGGTATCATAGTAATTACAAGATAATTTCATAGAATTATTTTACCCAGAGACACTGAAACAATAGATAGCTTTACAATTTATGTGGTTGACCCAACAGACAATGTCAGTGATTGATTATGTTTTCTACTTCACATATTTTTAGTGTTTTGTCCTATAATTTATAGAGGATAAGTAAGAGTAGAGAGATATTTTTAGTATAGAATTGGGTGAAATATTAATTCAAAATAAATATATTTTATTTAATAGATTTTATAGAGTTATTAAATTAGGATCACATTTCTAAGGGGAACCTAAAAATGTCTCCTGGTGGTGGATGGCCGATTCTAGATGGGCGGTCAATGTAGGACCCCAGAACACCTTGAGAGGGGGGAGGTGAATCAAGGTGTCAACTTTTTTTAAACTGATGGATCTTGTTCCCATGTTGGTGGGAACATGTTAAACCTATATGATGAGAATTTGTAGAAAACAAACAATTACATGCAAAGAGATGACACATCAATTTTACTTGGTTCACCACTAAGGGCTAGTCCAAGGAGCATATGCCAACAGGTTGTCGATTTTACTGAAGTACACTAATCTTCACTAGTTTTGGATTAAAAAATATTATACACAACTACTCAGTGATAGACACACTACCTTTACAAAAGTTTAGGGATATCTCACTGCATCCCTCAAAACACTGCCGTCGACTCCCCCTAACTCACTACCTTAGGTGAAGTCATACTCATTTTATCTACTTGCAAGTCTCTTCAATAGGTCTGCATTAAAGTATTTGTCTCTATCCAACATGAGACTCTACTTGAACCATTGTATTTAATTGATTCACTTGAAAATCATTGATCGAAAAAACTGGATAAATGATTCCTATTATACACTCAACACTGCACTTGCACAGAACACCACTTATGGCGCATAAGTATGGGGATTATCGCGTGATCCAATTTTTGATCAACCCTTACTTTTTGCACAACCCTTATTTTTCACACAACCCTTCTCTGTCACACAACCCTTATATGTCATGCAACTACACCATAAAAATTAATTGGTCTTTTAACAATAAAAGGAACACTTGCATACAAGTTTTACTCCACACAAATCACTCGCGCGCAACTCCCTTGTGCATCGAGACAAAAGATATTTGTTGAAAAAACTTCTTAAGTATTAATTGAAGGAAATTACCTATTTATTGGAATTTTGGTGACCCTAATCACATGGCACACAACTTTCCCCCAGACACGCTAGTCCATTCTCCCAAGCCTTTGTCGCGCAACTCACCTTGTGCGCCAACTCCAAAACCTATGCACCCTTATTTCCTTTAAAAAATTTTGATACACTATTCTTGAAAAACATATAGAACAAAATTTTCTATAACTTCTTATTATTGATGTGAAAATCCATTTTCCAAAAAACTTTTATCCATTCTTCAATTTTTGGACCTTAAAATTTGGAAAACACTGGGAAACAACATCACCTTAAATACTGTTTTCTTCTTGAACTATAAGATCCCTTTCCTTGAAAACTCCTTGATTTTTCATGTGAGGATTGAAAAAAAACACAAAAAATTATTCCTTTATAGAAAAAGACAGCCTTGGTTCCAAAAATATACTCCTTTGGGTTTGTTGGCAATTTTCAAATAAATTCAATGAAGCACCAGTCATGACAAAAATCCAATACACAAGAAAAAATCAACCAATAATATAAGTCTACATGATCAATGCTAAGTGCAGAAAACAAGAGGTGAAGTATGAATTTGGTTCTCATGTTTTGGAATTCTTAATGACATCTAAGTTAAGCTCTAAATATTTCCTCATAACACCAATTCCCCATTCTCATTTTCCCTTTTATAACTCAATTGAACTATTGAATTTATCCATTCCCCCTATTGGAAATAAACCCAAAGATACAGAGTTTGACTAATACAACTCAAAACATACTCCCCCTAGATCATATCTCCCCCATAAATCTACATCAATTAACAAATAGATTAAAAAAGTTAACACAACTGGGGATAGGGGACCATTTATAACCTCCTCACGCACTGGGAGGTGGTTGAACACCGAGGTTCAATCGATGCTTCTCAAACACATGTGCTAAAAATGGATTGGTCATTATGTCAGCCACTTGATCATCAGTTCCAACATGATCTAGTTTAAACATGCATTGTTCAACCTTTTTCTGGATATAGTGATATCTGATTTCAATATGTTTTGTATGAGAATGTTGAACACGATTCTTTGTAAAATCACTTGATCTCTTGTTATCATAGTGAATCACCATTGACTGTTTCAATTCATCACCAATATCAGTTAGTTGTTTCTTCATCCACAATAGCTGATTGGAAGCCTTTGTAGTAGAGATATACTCATCTTTTGTACTAATGAGGGAAGTGATTTCCTATTTCTTACTCAACAATCCCACACATTTCAATTTCAATAAAGAATGATCCACCACTTTTGGAATTTCTATCCACCACATATTTATCCCATTAAACATCATAAAATACTAATAGTAAATTATCTATTCACACAAAAAAGTATAATCCATAATTGTGAGTACCTTGAATGTACCTCATGATTCGTTTGACTGCTGCCATATATTCTACCTTCATATTAATTTGAAATTAGGCCGCTAAGCATGTTGAAAAAATGATATCCTTACATGTTGTAGTAAAGTACAATTGTATTCCAATGATTATCCTATAAATTATGGGATCCCCAAAAGTCCCATCCCCACACTTTATAAGTTTTTTCCAACCACAATAAGATTCTACATTGGTTTGGAGTGATGCATATTTAATTTCTTCAGCAAAACTCCTGCATAATTTTCTAGTGAAATAAAAGTGTAGTCTTTCTTCTGAATCATTTGAATCCCCAAGAAGTATGTGTGTTCACCAATCATAGAAATTTTAAATTCTGATTTCATGTGATTGGAATATTCTTCCACTGATCTGTGACTACTTCTGCCAAATATAATATCATCCACATACACCAACACTATAAATTGATATTCCTTTGAATTATTTACATAGAGGTTATGGTTGACACCTCCTTTTTAAAATCAATATTCTTCATATATGAATCTATATGAGAATACCAAGCTCATGGTGCCTACTTTAGACCATATAGATAATTTTTCAATCTATAAAACTTTATTTCATCATTTCCAATTAGAAAACCCACTGGTTGTTTGATATAGAATTATTCTTCAAGAACACCATTTAAGAATTCTATTTTAACATCCATTTGATAAAATTTATATTCTCCTTGAATTTATATAGCAAGGAAAATCCTGATTGACTCCAGTCTCACCACTAGAGAAAATGTTTCTTTGACATCAACTCCTTCAACTAGTGTATAGACTTTACACACCAATCAATCCTTATTTCTGACCACATTTCTATGCTCATTGAATTTATTTTTAAAAATACATTTATTAGGAATCACATTGTTATTTTCAGGACTCTTAACTAGTTTCCATGTTCGGTTCTTATCAATCTGATCCAACTCTTCATTCATGGATTTAACCCATGGTTAATCTTTCACAGTTTCTTCAAATGAGGATGGTTCCATAACTGATAGGAAGGAAGATTGTGTATTATTCGTCATTCTCCTTTTCTACGTGGGTGCTTTCCAATCCCCAATGATATTGGATTGATCAATTTCAGCTCATCGATTTCTCCTGTAAGGTTCAAAATAATTTTCCTCAACCATGGTTTCCTCTTCCAATTCTTCTTTTGAATCAACAACTTGTTGTGACCTCTGAATGTTTTTAAATACTTTCTCTATATCTACATTTGAATCTATTCCATGTATACTATATTATTCATCTTCAATCACATAATCATATGATACCCTCATGGTATTTATGGTATTATCTTTAACAATCTTAACATCACCGCTTTCAAAAAAATTTCTAAGACACTTATTGAAATAGATATAGGATTTTTTATTCATTGAATATCCAAGAAATATTCCTTCATCTGCCACATCACCATACTTTCCTTGATTTACTTCTTTGTTTTTAATTAACAATTTACTTTTGAAATCATGGAAATACTTCTCAAAGGGCTACCTTCCACACCACAACTCATACAGTGTCTTGGTTTCAACCATATAAATCCCTGTTCAATTTTTAATACACAGTACAACTTGAACAACCTCTTTCTATTAATGTAGAGGGATATGACTCTCAATCAGCATAGTTCTAGCCATATTGTTCATGCATCGATTCTTATGCTCAATAATTCCATTTTTCTATGGGGTTCTCATAACAGCCACCTCATGTTGTATTCCATGATTCTCTAGGTAATTTTAAAACTCATTGGATGTTTATTACCCTCCATTATCAGATATCAAAACTTTTATTGTCTGTCCAGTATCATTCTCGGTGATTTTCTGATAAATTTTCATGCAATAAAGAACTTACCACTTCCTATATATCACCATAACACAATCCATTCTACTATAATCATCAATGAAAAGGATGAAGTATCTTTCTCCATGAATTCTAGCAATATTTATCAGACCACATACATATGTATGGATGAGATCAAGAATATTTGATACCCTTTTTTTCTTTGGCTGATAATAACTACAGACCAAATTCTCTCATATGCATTAATCAAAAGTCTTTTCTTGTTTATGATTCAAATTGAGGATATCCATGAATATATTTATCTTAAATAAATTTTCCATGTCCTGTTGATTGATGTGAACCAACATTCGATTCCACAAGTTTTTTTATTCTTCAACTGTCACATAACAAATGCTCTCTTTATTGTTGACCTAATATAAGTTTCCATCTATTCCATTGGCTTTCATGAGAGAATTCCTTGTATTTCCTTTTATAGTGCATACTTTTTGATTGAAAGTCACTATAAGTACCAAGTCACTTAGTTGACTCAAGCTATGTAGATTGCGACACAAACCATCCACATAAAGAACTTCAGTTATCTTCAGCTCACCATTAGCTAGTTCAATACTTCCACTACCTTTTATGTTTAATTCACCATCATTACCGAACCTTACCATTCCATCGAACCTTTTCTTAACATTTGTTAACAAGTCAACATTACCTGTCATGTGGGATGAGCATCCACTATTAAAGATCCAAGTGCTGTTTCTCTTTGTATCTTTGAGATCCACTTATTAAAGGTTGGAGTTTTCAGTTTTATTCTTTTCCTTATAATAAAATATTAGATTGAGTGAAGGATAAAGATGGACTTTCAGATCTCTCTTATACATGGGTAGGTTATTCATACTCATAATCTTATTCTAGAGGATAAAACCTATTTGTAAGAGAAACACCGTATGGTTGATGAGTATTGAGTTGTCTTTGAGTTCTGTATGAATTGTTCATGTATTTCATCTGCCTGAAATAAACATATTTATGGCCAAAGTTAAAACAATGAAAAAAATATCCATAGAAATTATTTATTCTATAAGAATTAGGATATTAATTTGTTCTCCTTTGTTGAATTCCTATATCTTCCCCATTCAAATAACTCCTTGATTCTTCATAGTATGACACGGTATGGCCCAGATAAGCACATAATTGACATTACATAATTGGAAATGTATTCTCATTTATATTCTTCCTCATGCATTATTTATTAGGAAGGTATATTTTCTATATATCATTTACAGATTCCTGAGGATAGTTTTTCATTATCCTTTCAGTTTAAATTGAGGGTTTATTTTTTAGCACTTGAGGTGACTTTTCAACATGTCTAACTTTCATATTACCTTTATTTTGAACCATTTTATTTGTAGTATTTTATGTTTCGAAATCAAAACCAATTACACTATTTCCCAAGAATTTGGATCTTTGATCATTCAAAATATTTTCAACTCCATCGGAACCACGCTTAGATCTCTTCAACAACTCAATATCTGAGAATTTTACAAACTTTATTTTCTTATTTTCTTATTTTGAATTTTTTTCACTTTCAAGTTTAATCCTAAAAGTAATAACTTATTATTTGAGTCCCTCAAAAGTCTTGGATTTATCCTCTAGTATGAAGTTAAGGTCATTAATGAACTTTTACTATTCTTTAATTTAGATCTTTAGTTCCACTACATCTTCTGTTCTTTCAAGGGTTGTTTATTGTACTTTCTCAAATTCTTCCAATTATTCAGTTTCAGCTTCAAGATGATCAACATATTTTGGTGATTATTCCACAACTGGTGGTTGTGCCCAAATTTACCCTACAGTTATGCGGTCGTTGTAGTATAGGTAGGGGTCGAATCCATTGGGACCGAAGAAGAAACCTTGAGACACTTTGATTAGATGCAGGATTGACTATGAAGTGGCCAACTATGGTGTTGATTGATTTGAATAAATATTGATTTAATTTAAAGAAAAAAAACAAATAAAATTACTTTAATTAAAAAAACTAATTAAGGTGAGTTGATCCTAGGTTGTCTCTTGGGCTTGGTTGGATGTATTTGTTTTTCATTTGATTTTCTGTTCATCGGTTCAAGAGGTATCCATTAAATGAAATAATCCCTCAATATCATTCTTCGATTTAATTCATACAGAATTTCAAGTCTAATCACCAATTCACTTAGAGGATCAATTAAATGAGAACTCCAAGGAATTGGATCGTACTAGCACTCAAAATGTATCGTTGTTAAAGTCGGTGAAGACAAAGAAGAAGATAAATCAAAGAAAGGAACTATTAAAATGAAGAACAAATTTAAGAATTTAAGAACATAAAATAGCATTCAATACTCCCCATGAAACTCCCTAGGATCAACCCATAAAATTTTAGCCCTCCATTGATGCTATTCTATCAATGGAAGCGGTTAGTTGACTTAAAGTAGTGGGATTGAATAAGAAAAACATTAATCAAAATGAACACTCCACCATTGTATGATTGAATTAACGAGTGTTGGTGTGAGTAAATTCACACCTTGATTCAATGGTATCAAAATGTGAAGAAAAGGAAAAGAAAAAGTGAAGGAGAATAAATTTTATTAAAATACTAAATGTGAATGAAAAATTTACATTAGAGAAATTGACGATGCCATTACAAAACGAAAGCGGGAAATTACAATTGAAAGAAAAACATGGATTCAAAGAAAAAATGTTAGACGATAATTCCTTCACCACAAGATCCTTATATAGGAATATTAGGAGCCTTAGATACACCCCAAAACAATAAATTCCATCCCTATTAATTTAGAGAGTCAAAAGGAAGGTGATAAAATTAAGGGATTTTGACGTTTCAAAGTTGACCCAGAAATTTCGTCCAGATTCATCCACCATTTTGACGTGTGAATTTGGAATTGAAGTAGGAAGAATAATTAGTAGTCTTAGAAGAAAAATATCATCTTCCATGTGTACTATATCATCTTTAAAAATTTCAGGTCATTTGGCACAGCCGTTTGGAAGTTATGGTCGAAATTGTGGGACAACTTTATGTGCATTAATGTCAGGCCCACCATTTAAATCTCAACTTCAGATCCCTTTATCATCATGAAAAATTTAGAATTAGCTCCGGTCAAAGTTTAATAAAATGATCCTCATATTTTTCTCTTTCTAATTTAAAAATTTGAGCTTCATTGGTCTTGGTTTATGGGCCCCACATTTGTTTGATGGGCCTTAGGCCCATTATGCTTTCTCCAGCAAATTTCTGCATTCAGGCGCAAAAATCACCATCTTCCCCTGAGATTCATCCATCAGACCTAAAAGATAAAATGTTCCAAACAAAGTGATCAATCGTATCCCAAAATATAAAATTCATAAAATGAATATAATGTTGTCCACAAATAGATGAATGATTGGGTCCAAAGTTTCATTTTAAATGTTAATTGCATTTAAGATGAGAAATGAAGTTCTATTTATATAATGCACTAAAAAAATGTTTATGGACTTTGGAAAAATGAATATATATATATTAACAATGAATATTAGACACTTTTAGTGACTAATCACACCCCACAACTTGAGTTTTTCTAGTCCCGAGCAAAATAAATTACAAATATGAAATTCAAATCCCCTTTTCCAAAAACATTTTAATACACATTGCTCACCCAAAGACATCATACCAAAATAAATTATGAAACCTATCAAAATCATTTAAAACAAGCTAGGTCCATAAGAATATCCCAATCCCAAGCCCATTCCTTTGTTAAAATACATCTCCACATTTCATCCAATTTCAATTAAGCATGATAAAGTGTTATGCATCATAAAAGATATGGGGCCCATTTTATTGTTCATGGGGAAAAAAATGGAAGCGCTAGGTGGGAATCACATTAAAACTTAAGATGAGTATCCTTTTTTTTGATTTTTTTGTTTGTTTTTTTATTAACCACAATAAATATGAAAAGACTAACTCTAGGCAAGACTACTATGGAGTCGCGATCCCCAAGTGTCGGACGCCACACATATTGTCAATTCCATGATCTACAATAGAGATATAAAGCCTAAATCTGGGAAAGACAACTATGGAGTCACGATCCCCAAGTGCCGGAAGCCACGCATTTGGACAAAACATTTCTCTATGTGGTCTTAATTTTTTTTCAATTTTTTTTTGTTTTTTTTGTTTTTTTGGATACTCAAATTAAACTAAAAGTGACCCCAGAACCCTATGCTATAATTAAAGGGATCCAAGAACTCAAATTTACACCCACGATCCAGTAGATGTGCATTGTGGAATTTTTATTAAGAGGATAAAAATGTAAACTTTGAAAAATCACATCAGACAACCACACTTTCCAAACACTATGCTCATGAACTTAGACTTGCATTAAAATAAAAATCAAGGCATGCATAATTATTTGATATCCAATTTCAGAGTTTGAAATGTGTGTTATCATGTTCAAGGTTAATGTAATTGTTCTTTTCATGCTTTTTTTAATTCAAAAAAAAAAAAAATAAAAAAAATAAAAAAAATCATTTTTTGTTTCATCTCCCCCCAACTTAAAATAACACTATCCCCAGTGTTTAAAGAAAATAAAAGTTAGAAGGGGGGTAGGAGAGGAGTTAAAATAGGAAATTGAAAATGATAATCATGGAATAAAGTCACCTGGTGGTTGATGATGAAAACTCATGCCACAATCTCCCTTCAATCCTGGATTTGAGTCTCAGTGGCTTGGACGGTTGTGAATGGATTTTACTTATTACTTGCGACATGTCCTTTTATTTTTTTAACCTATAAAAACATAAAAATAAACAAAACAAAATAAACTGATGATACATTGTCTTATTTTTAGATTTATGGGTAAGGTATTACTCAGAGATCACGCCACGTAACACAGATGAATATGGAGCTCCCCTTCATACCCATCCTTACTCATAAAATAAGAATAGTTCAACAATCTATGGTAATTTATTATATGAAAAATAAAATGATTCAAAATGATTAGAAACATGAAAACCATGGGTTGCCTCCCATGCAACACTTTTGTTTAACGTCGTTAGCTCGACTTGAACGCCCCCAACTTATCCAATACAAACTTTCAACATTTTTACAAACCCATCTTTCTCCACTTCAACTTGATTGAGATTGATTGTTTTTTTTATAATTTTTGCCATGTGAAATCCCATGCTTAACAATGAGTGTGAATTTCCAAGTAATTTTGGTAATGGTTAATTGAGTTTCATCTGGAGTATTTCCTAAGATTTCAAGGTTCATTCCTACTTTGTGAGATTCTTGATGAAAATTGATGATAATTGAATGGTCTTGGTTATCATAAATAGAGGGATTCTTGAGTAGGGAAGGAAGGATTATAACGTTTAGTTCAATTTCATTGAATTTTCCCAAAGAAAAATGGAAATTTGAATCCAAATTTGTTTCTTCTACAAAACATTTTGAAAGAATTAGTTCCTTTTGAAAATATTATTCATCCCCAAAAGTGTCCATTTTAATTCTAGGAGTGGGTATAAGCTCAATGTTTTGGATTTATTCCAATGGTTCAGTGATTGGTGGTCCTAAAAATTCACTAATGGATCCATGTTTAGGAAACTCAATCCATGATGTCAAGTTATTATCTTTTGAATTCAAAAAATCAATTTCCTCCTGATTTAAACACTCTTCAGCTTGACTTTAAACATTTCTTAATGAATTAAATTCATTATCTAACTTTGAATTCCAAATTTCTAAGGTGAGTTCTTTACATGTTTTAACGTTTTGTAGTTCTAACCTCAAAGATGAAACCTAAAAATTCATTATCTCCATTTTATTACACAATTGTTCAAGAATTTTTTTAGGATTAGAGTTGATAGATGTTTGTACATCTAGTACTTCCTCATTATTTATATTTTCAATCATTCTTGATAGGTATGGAAATTGATCTTTTAAACAATCAGCATCCCATTGATTGTACATCTCATCTGGTGTGGTGTATTCAATTAAGGTTTGGTCAATCAAATTCCCTATGTGATGTGTTTCCAAATATTGATTTCCGAATTGATTAAATAATTGGTTTATGAAGGGGTATTTTGGAGGATAATCTATTGGGGTTTACTGAAAATTGGTTTTGGGATTTTTTGGACACATAGAAACAGAAAGGGGAAAAGAGAAGAGAAATTAGGGTAAGAATAGCGAATTTGGGGTGAGAAAAGAAGACGTTGGTCTAAGGTACTTACTTGGTCCCCGGAAACGACACCAAAATTTGGTTGTGCCCAAATTTACCCTACAGGTATGCGGTCGTTGTTGTACAGGTAGGGGTCGAATCCATAGGGACCGAAGAAGAAACCTTGAGACACTTTGATTAGATACAGGATTGGCTATTAAGTGGCCAACTATGTTGTTGATTGATTTGAAGAAATATTGATTTAATTTAAAGAAAAAAACCAATAAAATTACTTGAATTAAAATAAATAATTAAGGTGAGTTGATCCTAGGTTGTCTCTTGGGCTTGATTGGATGTATTTGTTTTTCATTTGATTTTCTGTTCATCGGTTCAAGAGGTATCCATTAAATGAAATAATCCCTTACTATCGTTCTCTGATTTAATTAATACACAATTTCAAGGCTAATCACAAATTCACTTAAAGGATCAATTAAATGAGCACTCCAAGGAATTGGATCGTACTAGCACTCAAAATGTGTCATCGTTAAAGTCGGTGAAGACAAAGAAGAAGATAAATCAAAGAAAGAAACTATTAAAATGAATAACATATTTAAGAATTTAAGAACATAAAATAGCATTCAATCCTCTCCATGTGAATTCCTAGGATCAACCCATAAAAGTTTATCCCTACATTGATGCTATTCTATCAATGGAAGTGGGTAGTCGACTTAAAGTAGTGGGATTGAAGAAGAAAAACATTAATCAAAATGAACACTCCACCATTGTGTGATTGAATTCACGAGTGTTGGTGTGAGTAAATTCACACCTTGATTCAATGGTATAAAAATGTTAAGAAAAGGAAAATAAAAAGTGAAGGAGAATAAATTTTATTAAAATACTAAACATGAATGAAAAACTTACATTAGAGAAATTGAAGATGTCATTACAAAATGAAAGCGGGAAATAACAATTGAAAGAAAAACATGGATTCAAAGAAAAAATGTTAGATGATAATTCCTTCACCACCAGCTCCTTATATAGGCATATTAGGATCCTTAGAGACACACCACCACAATAAATTCCATCCCTATTAATTTATAGAGTCAAAAGGAAGGTGAGAAAATTAAGGGATTTTGACGTTTCGAAGTTGACCCGGAAATTTCGTCCAGATTCGTCCACCATTTTACGTGTGAATTTGGAATTGAAGGAGGAAAAATAATCAGTATTATTAGAATAAAAATATCTTAGTCCATGTATCCTCTATCAGCTGTAAATATTTCAAGTCATTTGGCGCAGCCGTTTGGAAGTTATGGTCGAAATTGTGGGACAACTTTATGTGCATTAATGTCAGGCCCACCATTTAAATCTAAAATTCAGATCCCTTTATCATCATGAAAACTTCAGAATTATCTCCGGACATAGTTGAATAAAATGATCCTCATATTTTTATCTTTCTACTGTAAAAATTTTAGCTTCATTGGGCTTGGTTTTTGGGCCCCACATTTGTTTGATGGGCCTTAGGCCCATTATGATTTCTCCAGCAAATTTCTGCATTCAGGCACAAAAATCACCATATTCCCTTGGGATTCATCCATCGGACCTAAAATATAAAATGTTACAAACAAAGTGATAAATAATATCCCAAAATATCAAATTCATAAAATGAATATAATATTGTCCACAAATAGATGAATGATTGGGTCCAAATTTTCATTTTAAATGTGAATTACATTTAAGATGAGAAATGAAGTTCAATTTATATAATTCACTAAAAACAATGTTTATGGACTTTGGAACAATGAATATAAAGATATTAATAATGAATATTATCCACTTTTAGTGACTAATCACACCACCCAACTTGAGTTTTGCTAGTCCTGAGAAAAATAAATTACAAATATGAAATTTAAATCCCCTTTTCCAAAAACATTTTAATTCACATTGCTCACCCAAAGATCTCATACCAAAAACAATTATGAAACCCATCAAAATCATTTAAAACAATCTCGTTTCATAAGAATATCCCAATCCCAAGCCCATTCATTTGTTAAAATTCATCACCACATTTCATCCAATTTCAATTAAGCATGATAAAGTGTTGTGCATCATAAAATATATGGGGCCCATTTTATTGTTCAAGGGGAAAAAAATGGAAGCGCTATGTGGGAATCACATTAAACCTTAAGATGAGTATCTTTTTTTTTGATTTTTTTGTTTTTTTTATTAACCACAATTGATATGAAAAGACTAACTCTGGGCAAGACAACTATGGAGTCGTGATCCCCAAGTGCCGGATGCCACACATATTGTCAATTCCATGCTCTACAATAGATATATAAATCCTAACTCTGGGCAAGACAACTATGGAGTCATGATCCCCAAGTTCCGGAAGCCACACATTTGGACAAAACATTTCTCTATGTGGTCTTAAATTTTTTTTCAAATTTTTTTGTTTTTTTTGTTTTTTTCTTGTTTTTTTTTGATACTCAAATTAAACTAAAAGTGACCCCAGAACCCTATGATATAATGAAAGAGACCCAAGAACTCAAATTTACACCCATGATTCAGTAGACGTGCATTGTGGCATTTTTATTAAGAGGATGAAAATGTAAACTTTGAAAAATCACATCGGACAACCGCACTTTCCAAAAATTATGCTCATGAACTTAAACTTGCATTAAAATCAAAATCAAGGCATGAATAATTATTTGATATCCAATTTTAGAGTTTTCAATGCATGTTATCATGTTCATGGTTAATGGAATTTTTCTTTTCATGCATGCTTTTATTCAAAAAAATAAAAAAAATAAAAAAATCATTTTTTCTTTCATCTCTCCCCAACTTAAAATAACATTGTCCCCAATGTTTAAATAAAAGAAAAGTTAGAAGGTTGGTAGGAGAGGAGTTAAAGTAGGAAATTGAAAATGATAATCATGGAATGAAGTCACCTGGTGGTTGGTGATGAAAACTCATGCCACAGTCTCCCTTCAATCCTGGATTTGAGTCTTAGTGTCTTGGACGGTTGTGAATGGATTTTACTTATGACTTATGACATGTACTTTTATTTTTTTGACCTATAAAAACATAAAAATAATAAAAACAAAATAAATTGATGATACATTGTCTTCTTTTTAGATTTCTGGGTAAGGTATTACTTAGAGATCACACCACGTGACATAGATGAATATGGTGCTCCCCTTTTATACCCATCCTTAATCATAAAAGAAGAACAGTTCAACAATCTATGGTAATTTATTATATGAAAAAAAAATGATTCAAAATTATTAGAAACATGAAAACCATGGGTTTCCTCCCATGCAGTGCTTTTGTTTAACGTCGTTTGCTCGACTTAAACCCCCCCAACTTATCCAATAACAACTTTCAACATTTTAATAAACCCATCTTTCTCCACTTCAACTTGATTGAGATTTATTGTTTTTTTATAATTTTTTCCATGTGAAATACCATGATTAACAATGAGTGTGAATTTCCAAGGAATTTTGGTAATGGTTGATTGAGTTTCATCTGGAGTATTTCCTAATATTTCAAGGTCCATTCCTACTTTGTGAGATTCTTGATGAAAATTGATGATAATTGAATGGTCTTGGTTATCATAAATAGTGGGATTCTTGAGTAGGGAAGGAAGGATTATAACGTTGAGTTCAATTTCATTGAATTTTCCCAAAGAAAAATGGAAATTTGAATCCAAATTTGTTTCTTCTACAAAACATTTTTAAAGAATTAGTTCCTTTTAAAAATATGATTCATCCCCAAAAGTGTCCATTTTAATTATAGGAGTGGGTATAAGCTCAATGTTTTGGATTTCTTCCAATGGTTCAGTGATTGGTGGTCCTAAAAATTTACTAATGGAGCCATGTTCAGGAAACTCAATCCATGATGTCAAGTTATTATCTTTTGAATTAAAAAAATCAATTTCCTTCTGATTTCAACACTCTTTAGCTTGACTTTCAACATTTCCTAACCAATTCAATTCATTATCTAACTCTGAATTCCCAATTTCTAAGGTGAGTTCTTCACATGTTTTAACATTTTGTAGTTCTAACCTCAAAGATGAAACCTCAGAATTCATTATCTCCATTTTATTACAAAATTGTTCAAGAATATTTTTCGGATTAGAGTTGATAGATGTTTGTACATCTAGGAATTCCTCATTATTTATATTTTCAATCATTCTTGATAGGTATAGAAATTGATCTTTTAAACAATCAACATCCCATTGATTGTACATCTCATCTGGTGTGGTGAATTCAATTAAGGTTTGGTTAATGAAATTCCCAATGTGAGGTGTTTCCCAATATTGATTTCCGAATTGATTACAGAATTGGTTTATGAAGGGGTATTTTGGAGGATAATCCATTAGGGTTTATTAAAAGTTGGTTTTGGGATTTTTTGGACACACAGAAATAGAAAGGGGAAAAGAGAAGAGAAATTAGGGTGATAATAGAGAATTTGGGGTGAGAAAAGAAGTTGTTGGTCTAAGGTACTTACTTGGTCCCCGACAACGGCATCAAAATTTGGTTGCACCCAAATTTACCCTACAGGTATGCGGTCGTTGTAGTACAGGTAGGGGTCGAATCCACAGGGACCGAAGAAGAAACCTTGAGACACTTTGATTAGATGCAGGATTAGATATGAAGTGGCCAAATATGGTGTTGATTGATTTGAAGAAATATTGATTTAATTTAAAGAACAAAACCAATAAAATTACTTGAATTAAAACAACTAATTAAGGTGAGTTGATCGTAGGCTGTCTCTTGGGCTTGATTGGATGTATTTGTTTTTCATTTTATTTTCTGTTCACCGGTTCAAGAGGTATCCATTAAATGAAATAATCCCTCAATATCATTCTCCAATTTAATTTATACAAAATTTTAAGGCTAATCACCAATTCACTTAGAGGATCAATTAAATGAGTACTCTAAGGAATTGGATCATACTATCACTCAAAATGTGTCGTCGTTAAAGTCAGTGAAGACAAAGAAGAAGATAAATCAAAGAAAGGAACTATTAAAATGAAGAACAAATTTAAGAATTTAAGAACATAAAATAGAATTAAATCCTCCCCATGAGACTCCCTAGTATCAACCCTTAAAAGGTTAGCCCTACATTGATGATATTCTATCAATGGAAGCAGGTAGTCGACTTAAAGAAGTGGGATTGAAGAAGAAAAACATTAATCAAAATGAACACTCCACCGTTGTGTGATTAAATTAACGAGAGTTGGTGTGAGTAAATTCACACCTTGATTCAATGGTATCAACATGTGAATAAAAGGAAAAGGAAAAGTGAAGTAGAATAAATTTTATTAAAATACTAAACGTGAATAAAAAACTTACATTAGAGAATTTGACGATGCCATTACAAAATGAAAGCGAGAAATTACAATTGAAAGAAAAACATGGATTCAAAAAAAATGTTAGATGATAATTCCTTCACCAAAAGCTCCTTATATAGGTATATTAGGAGTCTTAGAGACACCCCAACACAATAAATTCCATCCCCATCAATTTATAGAGTCAAAAAGAAGGTGATAACATTAAGGGATTTTGATGCTTCGAAGTTGACCCAAAAATTTCGTCCAGATTATTCTACCATTTTTGACGTGTGAATTTGGAATTGAAGGATGCCAAATCATCAGAGGTAGTAGAAGAAAAATATTGTCTTACTTGTGTCCTCTATAAGCTGTAAAACGTTTAGGTCATTTTGCGTAGTCGTTTGGAAGTTATGGTCGAAATTGTGGGACAAATTTATGTGCATTAATGTCAGGACCACCATTTAAATATCAACTTCATATCCCTTTATCATCATGAAAAATTCAGAATTAGCTCCATCCAAAGTTGAATAAAATGATACTCGTAGGTTTCTCTTTCTAATGTAAAATTTTTAGCTTCATTGGGCTTGGTTTGTGGGCTCGACATTTGTTTGATGGGCCTTAGCCCCATTATGCTTTCTCCAGAAAATTTATGCATTCATGCGCAAAAATCACCATCTTCCCTTGGGATTCATCCATCGGACCTAAAAGATAAAATGTTCCAAACAAAGTGATAAATATTATTCCAAAATATAAAATTCATAAAATGAATATAATGTTGTCCACAAATAGATGAATTATTGGGTCCATATTTTTATTTTAAACATGAATTGCATTTAAGATGATAAATGTAGTTCTATTTATATAATGCACTAAAAACAATGTTTATGGACTTTGTAATAATGAATATAAAGATATTAACAATGAATATTAGCCACTTTTAGTGACTAATCAACTGGTCTCTAGTTTTTTCATATGTTTCTTTTATTCTCAAGATTACTAAGAGAATCCTTAAGTTGTAACTTTAGATTAGTATCAACACTCAATTAACGATCTCTATCTTTATATTTTGATGGTTCTGACCTATCAAAAGTATCCATCATAGACGCTTGGTTTATATATTTAAACTCTAGTTATTCTTCCTCAAATAATTCATTATCCTTATCTTCTTCTTCACATACAAAACTCATTTTATATAGTTTCTTTCTAGATTTCAAGTTTCCCTTTTGATCTTCCTCAAATAATTCATTATCCTTATCTTCTTCTTCACATACAAAACTCATTTTATATAGTTTATTTCTAGATTTCAAGTTTCCCTTTTGAGGAAAACTTTTCTGAGGATTCTACAAGTTTCCAGCTTCATCTTCATCATCATTAAACTTCCTTTAGAATTTAGAATAAATGCATCCAACTTTAACACAATGAAACATGCCAAGGGTAGATTTCCTTCAAATATACCTTTTCTTCTCTTGAAATTCTTGGAAAAGTGGGAAAGGAATTTGTCTTTATCATTATATTTATTAACACTATCTTTTAATATCTCAAGTTTTTGCATGGATTTGAATTACATTTCCTTGAGGGCATGTTTCATTATATCATCTAGCTTGAATATCATTTAATAGATGACTAAACTACTTAGAAGATCATCCAGATGAAATTTTAGACAAGTCCCCTTCCTCAAGGGATGACACATTTTGATTATAAAGAGGTGGAAGCCTTCTCAAAATCTTCTTCATAATGTCGATGTATTTAATCTCTTAGCTAAGCCCTTGAATTTCTCCTATAAATTCAGTAATTTGACTAAATAAGGAATCTACATTTTCATCAGGATACATCTTAATATCATCAAACCTATTGTGAAAAACTTAGAGTTTTACATCCTTGAACTTACAATATACTTCATAAATATTTTTGAGTTTTTACCACATAGAATTTTCTGAGGTGAAATTAATAACCTTCAGATAGATCTAATCAGAAAGGGAATCAATGAGGTAATTCTATGCTTTAGCATCTACATAAACTATTTTTCTATCTGAATTAGTCATAGATAGCCCTGTAGGATATATGACCTATATTGATTGTACAGTAGAAAAAAGGACTTCCATTCCAAGAGATATTAGATGAGATCTCATCATATTCTTCTAGATCTGAAATTTTCTTCCAATAAAGAGGGGTACTCCCATGAAATTCAATGTATTCTCCATGATAGAAAAAAAAGACAATAACCTAGCTCTGATACCACTTATAGGACCCCAAAACACCCTGAGAGGGGAGGGGTGAATTAGAAAGTTAATTTTTTTAAACTGATGGATCTTATTCCAATGTTGGTAGGAACCTATTAAAACTATCTAATGAGAATTTGTAGAAAACAAACAATCACATGAAAATAGATTACACAACAATTTTACTTGGTTTACCTCTAAGGGCTAGTCCAAGGATCATACACTAACAGGTTGTCGGTCGTACCAAAGTCCACTAATTTTCACTAGTTTTGTATTACAAAATATTTGACAAATTCAATCTATTTTGGTCACACTACCTTTAAAAAAGTTTAAGGATAGCTCACTGCGTCCCTCAGAACACTTTCATCGACTACCCTTAGTTCACTGCCTTAGGTGAATTATTACTCAGTTAATCGACTTGAAAGTATCTTTGATATATTTTTATTGAAGTCTTTGACTCTATCTAGAATGAGACTCTTCCTACACCACTTTTCTGAATCAATGCACTTAAAAGGAACTGATCGAACAAACTAGATAAACAAATCCTATTAGACACTCAACACTACACTTGTGCGAAACACCACTTCTAGCGTGCAAGTATGGGGATTGTCACGCAATATAATTTTTGAAAAAATATTACTTTTCATGTAACCCTTCTCTGTCATGAAACCCTTATCTATCCTGCAACCAATATCTGTCACACAAATACACCATAAAAATCACTTGGTATTTTAAATACAAAAGTAAAACTTGTGCGCAAGTTTTACTCCACGCAAGTTGCTCGCGCGCGACTCCCTTGCATGCCAAGACAATTAATCTTAATTGGAAAAACTTCTTAAGTCATGAAATGGGGTAATCACCTATTTTTAAAAATTTTGGTGACCCTGAGTGCATGGTGAACAAATTTCCCCCAAACACACTAGTTCAATCACCAAGCCTCTATCGTGTAACTCACCTTGCGCACCAACTCCAAAACCTGCACACCCTTCTTTCTTTTTCCAAATTTTGATACATTGATCTTGAAAACATATGGTGCAAGAATTTCCAAAACTCATTATGATTGGCACATAAATTGATTTTCCAAAACAATTTTCTCCATTTTCTAATTTTTGGACCAAAAAATTTGTCAAATAAGGGGAATCAAATCCACCTTTAATACTGTTGCTTACTTGAACTATAAAATCCATTTCCTTGCAAAATCCATGATTTTACATGTGAGGATTGAAAACAAACACAAACCATACTCCATTAAAAAAAAAGAAAAAACTTGTTTCCAACAGTCTGGTGTTACAACTTCTGATGGTAGGATGTTTCATTATGAGTAGTTTTTCAAAGGTGAAGGTGGACATGGAAACTAGGGGAGTGAAACAACATCTCAAGGAAGTAGTTAGTTGGTATAATATCAGTGTGTAAGGATGGTCCATATGTGAAGTTAGTTCCCTTGACCAAAAATGAAGTTATGATCTTATATAATGATGGGTCACATGCAAAGGTTCTATAGAAATACTTGAAATATGGGTAGTGAGGGAGGACTAAGGTCTATATAGATCACTAGAAGGGGATCTTATAATCCATATCAGTCTAGTTGTTAGAGATATACAAGCCATACTGGTTGTGGTGGGGGATGAGGTACATCTGTACCAAATCATCTATATCCATAGGTAAGTGCAGCGCATGGTACTTAGATAAGATCATAGGGTAGTGGAACATGATATCTACATGAAACTCAACATATTTTGGATGATGGTGAGGATAGACCATCGACAGTCTGAGGTAAGATTATTATAGATTCTATAATTTCTAGTTCCTTATTTTATATAGGGGTATCTGACACTTTTATATCTACTAGGTTTTTGAATGGTTTGGTTTTGGCAGTAGAGTGTATTTTTGGGGTTATGTCGATAGAAAATCTTTTAGGGGAATTATCAAAGGGTATGCATCATTTCAAGGAGTGTGACCTTGAGATGGGTGGGAACCATCTCCTTTGGGACTTGTTTATACTTGAGATGTTAGGTATTTACCTACTATTGGGAATGAGAAAGTTTATTATATACCATGACTATATTGACTATTACCATCAAAGAGTGATGTTTACATCTATTGAGGGTGGAATTTATGTTCACCGTTGGGAATGGAATATCTAGGCGGGATATGCAAGGCCAGTCTGTTGGAAGTTTTGTGAACTCACAACCTTAGTGGGAAGTATTATGATTAATGATAAGGGAGTGTAACATGATTATTATAACTAATAGTGGATCAGTTCCAGGGAATGTTTACTGAGGAGTTTTCAAGGATGACGTATGATATAGAGGTTGAGTTCACGATTGAGTTGATTTCAGGTGTTGAGAGACAATATCTATTCTACCTTATATAATGACACCAAAAATGATTCAAGAGATAAAGACACAGTTGGGGGAGTTGGAGGATAAGGGGTTTATCTTCTAGAGTACATCACCTTGGGGATATATAATTTTGTTTTCCATAAATGATGATGGGAAATTACATTTATGTGTCGACTACCATAATTTGAACTGTAACACCCTAAAATTCTAATGTACAACTTTGTATTCGATAGCATGCATGAAATGCATCACCAAGCGCGTAAGGGAATATAATATCCTGAGACTCTACTATATATTTAACATTTTAAATAAATTCAATACATTATATATATTTTAATTAATTAAACATCAAGTTATCTTATATTTCATGTAAGAGAGACCTTCCTCGATAACTTACATTACACGCAAGATCGAGTTTCACCAAATAATAATGTATTATTAAAATATTATTATTTAATATAATATGATATAACCTAGCCATTATGTTAGAGGTTATGAATAATATTAACTAACTTATGAAAATTTATGGTTTATATAAATATAAAAGGAATTCATTGGTTACCAACTAATGAGAAACAAAAATAAGAACCAATTGGATATAAAAAGAAATATTATTATTTATATGATTCTAAAGAAGTTTTGTCTTAATAAACATAGTTAATCATAATTAGTGATTGATTTTAATGAAATATATATGTTATATATTCAATAAAATATTTTTTATTTTCATCCATTACGTTTTATATTCAAAAGATAAGAATAAACCCTACTTTACACATAAAACCTATACTTTTATAAAGGAAATTTTACCGTCTTTTAATGGTGAACCCATTTTAAATCAGAATTTTGAAACTTTAATTGATTTAATATATAAAAATAAACTTTATATTTTAAATAAAAACCTAATAATTATTTTAGGGTTAATTTTTGATATTTTTCTAAAAAATTTCATTTTTTAATGAATAGTTAAAAATACTGAATTTTAGTTCAAAACTGTTTTTTAATCTAATTTGTTTATAAGGTTAAATTATACTTTTAAATGGTTTTAAAGTTTAATTAAATATTATTTTTATCAATCAATACAATTTATGTCATTAGAATAATTTTCACTTTGAAATTAATTATAAAAACATAGAAAAATTTCGAACATATTTACTTTAGAAACCTGCATTATCGTCCCTCCTACAGGATGAATTTTAAATTAATTTCTACCAATTATATGATTTAAATTTATAAAAATGGATTAAATATTTATAATAAGAATAATTTATAATTTATTATAAGACAAAAGTTTTTTTGAACAAAAATATTAGTGAAAATGATTAAAATTAATTACAATTATTAAGGTAAAATTAAACTTAATAAAGGACTAAACCATTAATTTAAAGGCAAAAATGACCTAGAAACTTTTACAAAACCGATTTTATGGCCATAATTCGTCTATGAACCTTCTATTATTGATTTTTTTGTTTCTAATAATCGTTTAGGTAAAAACATGGGTACACCTAACTTTTTTTCCAAAATACCATGTGAGTCCTTTTCCTCCCTTATAAAAGGCCACCACCTCTCCCCATTCCCCACACATCTCAAACCACTTAGGGTTGTCCAAGATCTACCAATATATATTCTAAAAATAACTTATATAGACCATTAATCCTACCCTTGGGTATAAAACATTCCAAGGAATCCTTTTGGTGCAAATCAAAAGAAGTTACCCGATTAAGAGTTAACGTCTTCTCTCAAGATCTCTAGTTTCATTTCCATTCTCCACTCCCTCAAATATCTTTATTACCTGATTATATAACAAAAAAAGTATCCTAAATATATTTTGATGTTATTTATTAATATTTTTACCTATAATAACACACACTTCCATCTAATGGGTACCAAACATACTATTTCTGTGTACGGCTAACTACTGCCTCACGAAACGATGATTGTTCATTTTTCCTTTACCAAATTTCATGGTTGGACATTATGATAGACAATATATTTATATATATGATATATATGATATTTATTATTTATTTATACTTTCTTAAATCCTTTTATTATGCATACCATAATTACTTTTCATTTTACATTAATATGATAACATCGTTTGAGGAAGTGTTAACTATCACCCCCTCGAAGTGATGTGATTCGTTCACACTATACATGGAACATATAAAATATGTTTTCAATTAAAAATATGTGAAATAAAGATCCTATATATGATATTTATTATATAATTAACTTTATATATATATATATACTATGTATATATATATATATATATATCATTTTCATTGTTACCCTTTTACACACTTATAAAGTGATAATGTTGTTCGTGGACGTGTAGACTACTACCTCCTTGAAACGATGTGATTCCTTTTACATCACAAGAATTATATATATCAGTGTATTTGATTATATAATGTGTTATTTATGATATAATGATCATTCTAGAAATATATTGTTTTACTACCCTTCTTTCCATAATGATCATTGAAAAATGGGAATGTCACTCAAGCGTACGTATAACCTACCGTCTCCATGATTGTAACATTGGTTCATTTTTAATAACCATATTTAATGATTAATTTTAAAAGTATAATTTATTTACCAATATTATAATTATGTCATTATTATTATTCTGTAGATGTTATGTAATGAACCCTTTGACCATAGTTGACCTACCAAAGTTATTTTTGACACATAAACCGAAGTTGGTCAAAACACCAGATGTAAAATTAATTGTTTAATTAGTTTTAAACAAAATGGTAATAAGTGAAATAAAAGTAATAATAAACATTAAACATTTTCTAAATCAAGTAAAAAATTAACATAATCATATTATACCAAAATTTAAAGGACATTCACCTAAAAGGAAACTCAAGGTAAGGGATTCTCATCTCACTTTTTACATCCACGAGATAAATGTCATGTTCACCACTTACATATTTTGTATGGTGTATCTAATACCTCTTTTGTTATATTGTATAATTAATACTTTTACATTCATGGAATTTTAAAATTTCATTTAATGTTATTACTTAATGAGGATTATGATTTAAAATGTTTCAAAGTGGTATGAGACACTTTGTAAGGTTTAAAGATTATTTTCCTCAACAATAAATTTAATGATATTTCAATGGTATTTCCATTCAAGGAAATTATATAGCCATTTTTCAATGAAACCTTTAATTTTATATCCTCTGGTTATTCATGATCATTTTGAAGTATTATTACCATTTTACTACTCATTGGTACTCAAAATGTTTTAGTAAATTCTTTTTAAAAAACCCGACTTTGTTTCTCTCTTTAGTCTAAGAACATGTTTTATTCTAAAACCATGTTCTCTTAAAATGTTTTAAAAAATGTTTTTAAAATTATTTTAAAATATATTTTTACCCTTTTTTCTTTTACCGATGTTTTCAAAGGAATATTATTTTTGATTTCCAAAAAAGTCATTTTTCTAACCTTTAACCATGAAAAAGGAATGTTATTTTTTACCTTGTATGGATTTTAAGAATTTACCAACCATTATTTATTTGAATATTACTTTGCATGTTTAAAAGGTTAATTTTTTTAAGAAAATATTTGAAAAATTTATTTTCAAGGAAAATGATTTTCAAATGGTTTTAATAATAAAATGATATTTTCCTCAAGATTTTTTTAAAAGGTCATTTTATATTATTTATATTAATCAACAAAAACAACCCTTATTTTTACTCCACTTGGGATATATTGAATTGATACCATCCTTAATCATCCTTTGGATGGTTTAAGATTGATTTGGCCAAGGATAGTATTCACACTGAATTCCTTGATTCATTTTTCAATCTCCTTTAAATATTCAATCTCCTATGATCATTGAACATTGAATTTCCCCTAAATTATCCATTTCATTTATTATGGATATTACTATTTCCTAAATCATATATCATTTTATATATGGTGTCTACTTTGATATTTAGTTGATTATTTGTGGAAGTATTGATAAATCCGTATACCTTATTCAATATGGATATTTGATAAGGCATATTGTGTATTTGATATGAGTAATGATTTGCACATGCAATACATGGGTTGGGGACTGTTTAAGGAAATCTCTATGGGTTGGGGACTGGTTAATGAACACCCCTTGATACGTTGGTAGTCTCATGGGATGAATTTGTTGTGAAAATTGGTAAAGGTAAACTGTATCTTGATGGTAATGGTTATATGTACCTAATAAACATGGCATCTAATAATTAATAATTTTCTTTCATTTAGT
Source organism: Viscum album (assembly GCA_963277665.1). Taxonomy (NCBI): domain Eukaryota; kingdom Viridiplantae; phylum Streptophyta; class Magnoliopsida; order Santalales; family Viscaceae; genus Viscum; species Viscum album. The sequence goes on along the minus strand of OY728157.1, from coordinate 1,628,185,266 downwards.
TTCAGTTATTTTCTATCCATTATATTTTGCGTCGATATATCTATGGATAATTTTCATTTTTAGTTCATTAATGAAATGTAATGTGTTTAAGTTGCATAAATTTCTATATTTATTTTTCCTTATCTAGTTATTTTATTGACATGTGTTTCTAGTTATTAAATTTTGATATTTTTTATGCACTTCCCTCTAAGTTTATTGATCATATGTCATGTGAGTTTAGTTATTTACCTAGCCATAATTATTATTCTCATTGATTCATTATTACTTCCACTATATTTTAACCTTAATGATTAATTGATCTCACCCTTATTATGTTTCTTTACCAGGAATCTAAAAAACATACTATGAATGATATATAAGGATTTACTAGATGGATTAGAGTTATCCTTGAAGTTATTTATTTATTTAGAAATAATAAAATAATTATGTTTTAATTAGCATATTTTTTTATAATAAATGACTCATGTATGTATCTATTTTCCAAGAATAATTTACTCTAGGTCCTTCAGGATTTGATTCCTTATAATGATGCCAATGTAATAGTAGTAGACACCAGCTCCAGGCCTTCTGGGGTAGGGTCGCTACAGTTGGTATCAAAAAAAGTTTAGTAACAACCTTAGTAACTAGATTTATGAAAACATAGATTATAGGACATAACCCTAAGGTATAATTTGAGGATAAGTATAAAAGAGAACCCTAGAATTTTTTTAAAGTATATATTATGTGGGTCTTGCAAGAATTACATCCCTATATGGATACTACAAGTGGAAGTGGTTCTGGAATAGATGTACCTAGGAGTAACAACTCTAATAATGTGTTTCAGGCCTAACTCAGGGTAACCTTGTACCTAAAAATGGGCCTTACTACACACCTGGTTTAACACTCATGGAGGATATTCCTAGGATAATACAAATTTTCTTTACAAACCAAGATAAAGAATTTTGATGGATAATTACAACGAATTACCTAGGTTAAACCTAAGGTATTTTAGATTTATGATAAGGTTTAATGATTTAGAAATACTTGAAATGAAATTATGGATAAACATTAAACTAAGGAAGAAACTATGTGGAAATAAATGGATGAAGTATTTATGTATTGTGGTTGTATTAAAAACCTTTTTTAAAAGGATATTTAGTGATCAACCTAATTTCAAGGATGTCCACCATAGTTATTTTGGAAATTATATTAATATGGGTTTAGAAAATAACAACTTGTAAGCTGGGTAACAACCAATCAAATCCATCAAGGCTGTGGGTATTGAACCCATAAACAATGGAAAATAAGGGTTCCATGCCAACCATTAACCTACACAATGTCCTGGTTAAATTTTCATTGTTTTTAGTTAAATAATTTGATGAATAAATGTTAACGATGAACGAATAATATCACTTTTGAGGATTAGAGATTAATATACTAACTATATTATTTTTGGAAGATATTTAAATACAAATAGTTAGACTTGTTACTCTTTTATAGGCCTTAAAATCCTTTATAAGTTTATTTTAGTGATTAAGGTATAAAAAAATTCATTATTGGTAATTACTTTTTGGGAGTAAAGGGATGAATTAGAATTTTGATTAAAGAACATACAAAAGTTAAAATTGTTCATATAAAATTGATACCTATCAATTAAAAATATTCCATTATATTCTTGGTTATTAAAATAATTACCCAACATTAGGAAAATGAATTCAAAATAAAATGTTATCCTAATACCTAAATTTGTTTTGAACCAATGGTCTCTTAAATCATCACAGATTCATGGATTTGAGGACCTCAACTTTCTATTGATCATTATCTTGTTTGTGGTTGATGACCTCAATCACTACCTATAAATATTTAATATTTTACTCCATGTAAGTATATCTACTTTTCACTAATTTTTTATTACTTAGAGACCAAGTTACATGGTAGTCCATGTGACCTTTATACTTCACATTCTCTCTTTTATAGAGAATATTTTACAAACCATTCTCATGATGTAGGATTTAAACATAAGAAACATAAAAAACTCTATCCCCAAGATAGAGTTTAAATTTCTAGGATGCATTTTAATTAAGGCGGGGAGAATGTAACACCCTAAAATTATAATGTACAACTTTTTATTCGATAGCGTGCATGGCATGCATCACCAAGTGCTTAGAGGAATATAATATTCTAAGACTCTAATATATATTTAATATTTTAAATTTATTCAATACATGATATAACTTATAATGAATGAAACAACAATTTAGCTTGAATTTCATGCAAGATATACCTTCCTTTATAGCTTGTGTTACATGCAAGAGTGACCTTCCTTGATAGCTTGCGTTACACACAAGACCGAGTTTCACCAAATAAAAATGTATTATTAAAATATTATTATTTAATATAATATGATGTAACCTAGCCATTATGTTAGTAGTTATGAATAGTATTAACTAACATACGAAAATTTATGTTATATATAAATATAAAAGGAATTCATTGGTTACCAACTAATGAGAAATGAAAGTAATAACCAGTTGGATATAAAAAGAAATATTATTATTTATATACTTCCAAAGGAGTTTTGTATTAATAAACACAGTTAATTATAATTAGTGAATTAATTTAATGAAATTTATATTTTAATATTAAATCAAATATATTTTATATTCATCCATTATGTTTTATTTTCATAAGATAAGAACAAACCCTACTTTATACATAAAAACCTATATTTTTATAAAGGCAATTTCACCACCTTTTAATGGTGGAACCATTTTAAATATGAATTTTGACAACTTAATTGATTTAATATGTCAAAATAAACTTTATATTTGAAATAAAAACATAATAATTAGTTTATTGTTAATTTTTTATATTTTTTTGAAATATTTCATTTTTAATGAATAGTTAAAAATACTGAATTTTAGTTCAAAACTTATTTTTAATCTTATTTATTTATAAGGTTAAATTATAATTTTAATTGTTTTTAAAGTTTAATTATATAAATTTTTATCAATTAATATAATTTATGTCATTTGAAACATTTTCACTTTGAAATTAATTATAAAAACATAGCAATCTTTCAGACGTTTTTACTTTAAAAACCTGGATTGCCATCCAGCCTGTGGGATGAATTTTAGATTATTTCCTCCCACTTATGTGATTGAAATTTGTAAAAATGTATTCCATATTTTTAAGAAGATTAATTTATAATTTATAATAATAACAACCTTTTTTACCAAAAAAAATAGTAAAAATGATTAAAATTAATTACAATTATTAAGGTAAAATTATGTTTAATAAATGTATAAACCTTTAATTGAAGGTCCCAAATAACCTATCCAATTGTCCAAAACTCATTGGATGAACATAATTATTCAATGAACCATCAATTATTTATTTTTCTTGGTTTTGGAAGACTTTTTTTAGGTAAAAATGTTGGTATACCTAACTTCTTTTCAAAAATACCAAGTGAGTCCTTTTCCTCCCTTATAAAAGGCCACCACCTCTCACCATTCCGAACATCTCTCAAAACACTTATGTTTGACCAATATCTACCCATATAGATTCAAAAAATTCATAAAATCAACCTTTAAGCCTACATTTTGGCATAAATCCTTCAAAGGAAGCCTTTTGGTGCAAACAAAAAGAAGTTATCCCATTAAGAGGTAACGTCTTCTCTCAAGCTATCTAGTTTTATTTCCATTATCCACCCACTAAAATCTCTTTATTAAATTCTTATATAAAAAAGCATAATAAATATAATATGTTGTTTTTTTATTAATTTTTAAACCTACACCAACACACAATTCTATCTAATGGGTAACAAACATATTGTTTTAGTGTTTAACGAAATACTACCTCACAAAACTATGATTGTTCATTTTTCTTTTACCAACTTTAATGGTTGGAAATTATGATGGAATATATGTTTATATATGATATATATAATATTTATTATTTATTTATACTTATTTAATCCTTTTATTACACATACCATTAATACTATCCATTTTATTTTAATATGATAACATCGTTTGAGTAAGTGTTGACTACCGCCCCTCAAAGCGATGTGATTTGTTCAAACTACACATAGAACATATAAAGGATGATTTCAATTAAAAAAATGTGACATAAAAAACCTATATATTATATTCATTACATAATTAACTTTATTTAAATATACTATATATATATATATCATTTTCATTATTACCCTTTTACACACTTAAAAAGTGATAACATCCTTCATGGGCGTGGGGACTACTACATCCTCGACATGACGTGATTCCTTTTATGTAACAAGAATTATATATATAAGTATATATGATTATATAACATTGTATTTATGATATAATTATTATTATAGAAATATATTATGTTACTTACCTTCTTTCCATAATGATCATTGAAAAATGGGAATGTTACTTATGCATACGTATGACCTACCGTCTCCTTGATTGTAACATTGGTTCATTTTTCATAACTATATTTAATGATTGAATTTAAAAGTATAATTTATGTATAAATATTATAATTGTGTTATGATTATTATTTTTGAGATGTTATGTAATGAAACCTTTGACCGTATTTGACATATCAAAGTTATTTTTGACACATAAACCGAATTTGGTCAAAACAACCAACACAAACTTAATTGTTTAAGTATTTGTACACAAAATGGTAATAAGTGAAATAAAAGAAATTATAAACATGAAAATGTTTTTAAATCAAGTATAAAACTAACATAAGTTTATTATAAAGGAAGTTAAAGGATGTTCACCTAAAAGGAAACTCAAGGAAAGTGATTCTCATCTCACTTTTTACATATGTGAGATAAATATCATGTTCACTACTTACATATTTTGTGTGGTGTATATAATACCCCTTTTTTTATATTTTATCATTAATAATTTTACCTTCATGGTATTTTAAACTTTCATTTAATTTTATTACTTAATGAGTATTATGATTTAAAATGTATTAAAGTGGTATGGGATACTTTGAAAGGTTTAAAAATTATCTTTTTCAACAATAAATTTAATGATATTTCAATGGGTTTTCCATTTGAGGAAATTATATAAATATTTTTCAATAAAAACTTTCATTTTTTATATTATATTTATTCATGACCATTTTCAAGTATTATTACCATTTCCACTGTGGTACTCAAAATGTTTTTCCAAAAACCCAAATTTGTTTCTCTCTTTAGTTGGAGAACCGATTTTCTTTTAAAACCATGTTTTATTAAATGGTTTTCAAAAATATTTTAAAAATTATTTGGTAAATAAATTTTTCCACATTTTTTATTTTACCAATGTTTTCAAAGGAATATTATTTTCTCTTTCCAAATAAGGAATTTTTCTAAACATTAACCATGAAAAAGGAATGTTCTTTTTTACCTCGTATGACTTTTATAGATTTACCAACCTTCATTTATTTGAATCTTCTTTTGCATGTTTAAAATGCTACTTTTTTAAATAAAATATTTTCCAAAGTTATTTTCAATGATTTTTTTTCAAAATGTTTTCATAATAAAGTAATACTTTCATTAGGAATGTTTTTAAAATAGTTTTTATAGTATTTCTATTTATCAACAACAGCAACCCTTATTTTTTACTCCACTTGGGATATGTTGTACTGATAACATCCTTAATCTTCCTATAGATGGTTTAATATTGATTTGTATAAGGATAATATTCACATTGAATTCCTTTATTTTTTTTTCAGTACCCTTAAAATATTCAATCTCTTATGATCGTTGAACATTAAATTTACCCTAAATCATGCATTTCATTTATTAAGGATATTACTATTGACTAAACTGTATACCATTTTACATATAGTTTCTACATTGATATGTATTTTAATATATAGGGAAATATTTATTAATCCACATACCTCATTCAATACAGATATTTGATAAAGAATATTGTGTATTTGATATGAGGAATGCTTTGGACATGCAATACACAGGTTGAGGACAATTTCAGGAAATCCCTATGGGCTGGAGACTGGTTAATGAAAGCCCCTAGATGCATTGGTAGTTTCATGGGATGAATTTGTTTTGTAAATTGGTAAAGGTAAACTATATCTTGATGGAAATGGTTCCATGTTCCTAGAAAACATGGAGTCCAATAATTAAGAATTTTTCTTTATTTAGTTTCAGTTATTATCCATCGATAATATTTTGCATCCACATATCTATGGATACATTTCATTGTTAGTTCATTGATTAAATGGAATGTGTTTCAGTTTCATACCTTACCATATTTATTTTTTCTTATCTAGTTATTTGAATGGAATGTGTTTCTAGTTATTACCTTTCTATTTTGTTTATGAACCTAACTCTTAGTTTATTGATTATATGGCATGTGATTTCAATTATTTACCATGTCATAATTATTATTCTCATTGATTAATTATTGATTCTCCTATATTTTCCCTTACTGAGCATTTGTGCTCACCCTTTTTATGTTTCTTTCCCATGAATCCAAGAAGCATACTATGGAAGATATAAAAGGATTTACTAGATAGATTATAATTATCTTCAATGTTATTTATTTATTTATAAATAACAGAAAATTATATTTTAATTAGTGTATTATTTTATAATTAGGCCAATGTAATAGTATCTGACACCAGCTTCTGGCCTTTTGGGGTTGGGTTGCTACATGAACCAGATTACGATTAAGAACTGGTATCGTTATTCATGCACCAATAATCCTTTTTACCATATGAAGGATGTCCATGTGTTCTCTAGGATTTGATATCAGGGTATCATCAGTTGAAGGTGAAATCTTATGGTATACCACGAATGGATTTCAGGGGAAGGTATGGTTTTTATGACTTCATTGTGATTCCATTTAGGATAATAAACACTCCTGATATGTTTATGTATTTTATGAACCAAATATTTTACCTTTAATTAGACCAATTTTTTTATTGTTTTTACATAATGAAATCTTAGTGTACTTATAGACTCATGAAGACCACACCAAAAATCTTGACATAATTCTGAGTACACCAAGAGAGCATCAGATATATTCCAAGAAATCTAAGTGTCATTTATATATTGAAAAGGTTGATTTATTGGGTAATATAATCTTGGTAGAAGGTGTGTTAGTAGACCTTGAGAAGGTTTAATTGGTTTTTTTTGGGAGCATCCTGAGATAGTTTTTGATAATTAAAGATTTTTGGGATTGGCGGGGTTTTAATGAAGGTTCATAAAATAATATACCCACTTGGAAATTACACTCTTGGGCTTAACCAAGAAGGATGTAAAGTTTTAATGGTTTTAAGAATGTGATAGTTCTTTTCAGGAGCCAAATAAGTGATGTACAATAAAACTAATTATGATCTTACACGAATCAGGTGAAGAGTATACTCTATTTTTTGATGCATCAGAAACCGAACATGGTGAATTTTCAATGAAAGGAGACCAAGTCATGGAATATAGATCATGGTATTTGAGGTCTCAAGAATAGAACTATCCTATGCATGATATCTAGTTGGATGTAGTGGTTTATGTCTTCATGTTTTAGCCTCACTACCTTTTTAGGGAGAGGTTCATTGTTTATACTGATCATAAAAGCATTAAATATATCTTTTCAAAACATGATATAATTTTTCAATAGTAAAGATGGATTAAATATATAAAATCCTTTTATTTTTAGCTATCTTACACATCAAAAAAACAAAACAGTGTTGTTGATTCTTTGAGTTGGAAGACACAGACTTAGATGGTTCAAGATTCTAGTTCCGAGAGGAAAATAATGGCCTTATTCATTGAGATTAATATTGGTGTTTAGGAGGAAAGGTATTAGATGAACCTTTTGTACTTATCCATTAATCCATATCTCCTAATATGTATTAAGATGAGATGGTTTGAGGATCCAGAGTATCTTTATTGAGGGAAAACTTTGATAGTGGGGAGATACCTCATGATTGGAGCATCGATGATGATGAGATCATACATGTTTGTGATTACATTATTATTACTAGGTGTATACATAAAGAGATAATGCTTGAGTTTGTTTCCTTAAAGTGGATAGTGAACCCTAGTTTGATAAAAATATACCATGACCTTTGTAGAATATATTGGTGGCAAGGAATGAAAAAGGAAATCATAGGACTTGTGATGCAATGCTACACCTGTAAACTAGTGAAAACTGAACACAAAAAATCCACTGATATATTAAATACATTTCCAATTCTAGAATGTAAGTGGGATGATGTTATGTTGAATTTTTAATGGGATTACTTATTAATCATTGAAATAATTATGTGATATGGGTGGTTTTTGATCAGTTGAAAAAAGTAGCACATTTCTTACCAATACATGAGACCTTTTCTATTTATCCATTGGAAGAATTGTATGTTAAAGAGATAGTGTATTTTTATGGGGTGCCTCAGAGTATCACTTTAGATAGAGACACCCATTTTACTTCAAAATTCTGGAAATTATTGCAGAAGGATCTTGGTACTCTGGTGTTTTTGAGTATAGCCTTTCACTCACAGATGGCCAGGAAATCAAAATGTACTATTTTGGTGTTAGAGGACATGTTCAGATCATGCATCCTAGATTTTGTAGGAACTTGGAAAAAACACTTTGTGATCATTGATTTCACCTATAACAACAGTTATCAGGTGACTATTTAGATGACACCAAAAAGAAACTCAATGGTATTCCATTTAGATCACTGTTGTGTTGGATGAAAGTGGGAGAATCAAGGTTGTTTGGACTGAGTTTCATATAAGATATGTCATATCAGTTTTAGTTGATCCAAAAGCATATGAATATGTATTAGAGTATAAAAAATGTGTATTCCGATTGATATCGTTGACCCCTTCAGTTTGTAGTGGTTGACCGTGTGTTTCTTCAGGTGTCACCTAGATGTGTCACCATCATATTTAGAAATAGGGAATGTTGGCTCCTATGTATATGGAGAATTTTGAGATTATGGAGAGGATCATACTGGTATTGTATTGTTTATATCCTCAACATTGGTACAATTATATACATGATGTTTTTTATATATCATAGATTCAATAATATCACCTTGACCCTTATTATATTACTAATGTTGATGATGATGAGCATGAGGCTAATGCGTCCTTTGAGGAGAATCCAATTTTTTTTTGAAACATAGTGATAATGTTCTTTTGGGTAATACCATGCCATTATTCCAAGTTCCATGATAGTATAGCCATGTTCAAGAGGAAATGTGGGAGAGGGAAGCTGATATTTAGACTCAGTGGCCTGAACTTTTTTCCTTAGAGGTTTAGTGATGATCTTCAGAGTAGCTCAAGGAGGATATTCTTTATAGTGGGTAGGTTTTAAGATCCTGAAACTTTAACAAGGTGAATTTATATTTAAATTTTGGTTAAAGTATTCTTCAAAGGGTTAATGAAATGTTTCTCAAGTTTAAGAATTGTCTGGGGAGTGTCTCGGGGGTTTGGGACAAGAAAATGGGTGAAAATAGGTCATCAAGTTAATGGTGCACATGTGACTCCATGAACATATTTATATGTATAATAATAGTATTATGTTATTTATTATGATTAATATTATTATAATTGTTTTGTTTTGTTTTGTATAATATTTGTTCCATCCAAAACAAATTCTTGCAGAATAAAATAAGAAACACTTTATTCAATAGAAACACTAATACATTGCATTAATACAATAGATTAAAACTACTCAAGAAAACTCATCACAATACCTAATAGAAGAAACTAAATACCACCCAAAATTATAACTATACTGATTAAGTATCCCTCATTACTTGAATCCACCAAAAAAAAAAAGAAATAGTGAGAAGAATAGCAAGAATGTTGAGATTAAAAGGGATGTATAAAACCATCCTGAAAGAAAATGAAGGGATGCCGATGTTGTTGTGTCCTTGAAACTATAAATATGAGTATTTATAGAACCATTATATGATTGTTATAAAAAAATGTCCATTGGATTTTATTGAACTTTATGTTTTGACTATTGGGATTTTAATATGACCGTTGGATAGGTTTTAAATGTTTTGAAATAATATTTCCAGTTTAATAAAATTATGTTGTCCTACAACTCGACAGAAACATTAGCAATTTATGTGTCAAATAAATAGTATTATGAAGTATTTTAATAAAATCATATGATTTATTTTAACCAAAATGAAATTTTATTTCTTCGATTTATAGTATTATCAAAATGATTTTTTTAATACATGTCAACATATTAAGACAATATAGATTAATTATAATTTGTAGTATCAAGAAATGATACTTTCTAACATATTGATTTAGTAAATAAAAATAATAATTAAATCTAATATTATTATTATAATATTTTTTTAATAAAATATAATTTTATATTATAAATTTCATTTAAAATTATTATTTAAAATTATTAATGTCAAAAGTAACAATGTTTTATAAAAATATACACTATTAATATTGACATTTTAATGAATATTTAGTATCACATGAAAAATTATATTAAAATTATTTGGGTTTCAAAGATTTTGATTAAAAAAAATGATATATATATGTATGTATATAAAGTAATGATTATTAGTTTTAAAATTATAAATTATGATTGAATTAATTTTTATAAAATTATTTATATTATGATTTATGTTTAATAAAATTATAATAACTATTTTAATATTAAAGTTAAACTTATTATATAATATAAAAATATTATAATATTTAATAAAATAATAATAATGATATAATAATAATAAAAATACAAAAAAAATAAAGAAATTGCGTAAAGGGAAAATGGGGGTTCGTCCGTGAGGGAGAGGCTGCGGCCTGCGAGATCACTAGGGACCTCGAGTCGAGGGGGATTCGGGTTGAGGTCAAGCGACATAGCAGGTGAGAGAGGCTGTGAATTAGGATTTGGAATCAAGATTCATGGTGGTGGTCCGAGTTGAGTGGGCCAAGCACTGATGATGAGTCCCTATGGGTCCGTGCATCATTAGGATTTCAGTTTTTCCAGATCTAAGGGTTCTGATTCATCTTCAACCTACTAAGGTAGAAGTACATTTACTGTGTTCGATTTGATCTAACAATATTGTTTTTCATTTTGTTTTAATTTATTCTTCAATCAGTGTCACTCGTTAATTGTGGTCAATTTATTTTTTTACTGATTTGATTTTGTGTTATGATCTGTTGATTCCCTATGGTTTGCAAATGTCAATTTCATCTATAATTTTAAACTTTTTTTTGTCAATTTTATGGATTGGTTGTGTGTTGTTTCTCCTTTTCTATAAATAAAAATTCAAACTCATATTTTTGAACCTGTTAACCTTTTTCCCAGCAAGTTTTATGCTATATGAAATTAGGTTATAAATAGATAAATCATTAAAACTAAATAGATAAGACCAATCTGCTAGTCCGGTGAGTTGAGTGTATGTACAAAGCTACAACATCATAACGGATTTATCTTTCGTAGATCAAGTAAGGGATTTTATTTTTATATTTATAATTTTTCCATTTTGACAATTACCTTTTATTGGTGTTGAAATTATTCTACCAAATGATAAGATTTAGGTGCAAGGGATTTAAACTTTAATTTCAAATTATTTTTTAAGGGATATGTTTTCAATTTTATATTTAAACTTATATTATGTAAGGGGAAATTATTTATTTGATGAAATGTTAAGTTGAGATGATGAAAAAATTTATTTATATCTTGATCCAAAAAGTTATTATTTTGTGAACCTTGGTTGTGTTAGGGTATTCTTTATTTAAAACCTTTCAGAATTATGATTTTATTATATTCAAACTTATTTTTTATGGGAATTTTAGTTCTAAAATTATTATTTTCATTCACATTTTATGTATACACACATATATATATTTTAAAGAAACAATGTATGATTATGTAAGTGATTAAATATTTATTTTTAAACTAATTTTGTAGATATGGGATGATGTTTATTAGTGTTCGAATCTTAATTATTTATTTTCAAATGAGTATGGGTGTTAACAAATTTATTTTCAAATTATGGATTTCGAATATCAAATTATTAAAGGGACTTCTCATTATTTCATTTTTATTATATAATTATAGTACTTTTAGTTCCAAGTCTACATATATATACATGAGTTATATCTTTATGCATGTTTTAATTATAATTTATAACAAACTAATATATAGGAAAGGTTATATTAAATATAAGTACACACACACACATATATATAATTTAACATGTTATATGTGTATGTAGATATCAATATTTTTAATTTAATATTTTTTTAAAGATTACATTCATGAAATGGAATTTATGAAATTTAAATTTCGAGTGTATTACTATCTATGAATTCATTATTGAAACACTTAAGTAATATTTATTTCCAAATTATGTAAGTGGAATTATTATGGGATCATTATTCTATATGTATAACTATCCATCTTTGTACAATTATTTTTAGAACACATAATGAAAGAGGGATTAAATTTTTATGTTATTTATATTACAAATATTAAATCATATTTTAATTCATGGATTTGTAGTGAGACTAATTACTTGACTTGGTTACATAAATATGTTATGTCCGTAAAAATTATGTTTTAATAAATCTATCGCAACATAATTTATTATCAAAGTTTATAATTCAATATCATATTTGATCTACTAATGAATTTTATCATTTAATGAAGTTTTTTTCAAACATGTATTTCGTGATAATGATTATTGTAAATCCAATGCCAATTATATACATATATAATTATTGATATATTAAACATTTATTATATTTTTTGAATTCACAAAGTGAAACATGTAAATATGTGAAATAAAATTATTTTGGGATAAAATTATTTTCAAATACATAAAGATATATATATATATATATATAAAGGTATATGTATAAATATATATTTCAAGGTATGCGTATAAATATAAGGATGAAACATTTAATTATCATGTACATAATTTTATTGACCTGTTCGTAAATTTATTGCCACATTTCTAAAATGCACATAAAATGTCATCAAAATACATTTAAAGCAGGGATGTTGCATATTCATATAATCACGGTCTTGTGACATACCTTACATCCTTGATAATTTCGTGTTTTCATTTTAAATTTCAATGATAACATTATAAATTATTAAATAGTAATATTTATACAAGTTCCAAGTCTTGTTAATTAAAATGAGTTTTTTTATAATTCTTATGTGCGAAACTAATTTATCGATGACAAAAAAATATATACATTCTTTTTATTAAATGTGAATTTGTTTTATTATTCATTTTATTGATGACATATAAATAAATCCAATTAATTTAATTATTAAAATACATTTATTAAAAACTAAACTTTTCAAGGTGGTATGGGACACTTTGGATCATTTAATGAATTTATTTCTTATGTAATAAGATTTAAATAAATAAAAGTGGTATGGGACACTTTTATTTAAAGAAATATTTTTATTAGACATATGATGAATTAATGGAACTTATTATATGACGGGTGAGGCCCTCTATATCCTCTCGATGCATTAGTAGGTCTCATGAGATGAACTTGGTCATGGCATGAGGCATTGACAAAATGATTATGTATGGTCATGGAACGAGGCCTTAACAGAATGGTTATGTATGGTCTTGGCATGAGGCATTGAAGGAATGATATGATTTTCCCACATTATGCATTCTCTCATAATGATTCTATTAATGGAAGGACCATGCGATTATCCAATTTGTAATATATCCATGGCTAGTGATCGTTCTTTAATGAACCAATATTAATCATATTTTCTAAGTGCACATGGTTCTTATTTAAATAAACACTCATGTAGAAATTATGTTATAAAGAAGAATTAATATTTAAGCTTCCAAACCACAATAAAAAATGACATCGTATTATGTGAAATTATGAATAAATATTATTTAATGAGTAAAGTCTTATCCACAGTTCTAGAATGTTATAAAATGAATATGTTTGGTCAGTAAATAACTTATAGATGGAACTTCATGTATTTCTATGCACGTTCATGCATGATTCTTATAATGAATTCTATTTATAACTCCTAAATAAAATTTTAAATTTATAGCATGATATATCCTAAAATATGTTTCAGAATCTCTCAAGAAAATGGTGATGACATGTTATGTGAAATACTAATTTCATGATTTTAAATCTTGTTCTTTAAGGAAATATTTTAAAGGAAAATTATTTCTTAAAGGTTTTGTTTTAAAACCCCTTACTAGGAATTTTTGTACTCACACTACATTTCATAAACACATTTATTGGTTTATCATACATGATTTGTTGAAACTATGTTGTGGAAGAAATATGGTTGAAGAATCGTTGTTTTCATTTTGTGTTATCTTCGTAATGTAAGTTCATATATCTAATTTTCAAGAACTTGGGCTGGTAAAATATCCTTTCCTTCATTTAATACTGTGTATTTATTCATGTTTCTTTTATACAAATATTTTTACACAACATTTGTAAGGGTAGAGTCCTGTTTCTCAGTCTTGGGTCTTTACGGTTGGTATTAGAGGAACAACCTAGTGAAATTTGAAAGATTAGAATAAAATCGTTAATTTAATTATGTTTACCTAAGAGAAATTCCTTTCTTAAAATTTTTATATGGAAGGTGTGGGTTCAATAACTAACTTCTTGTACCTTCATACTGATCTGCTTGAGAACATAATAGACAAATCTTTTTTAGATGCTTACCATCCGTTTTCAAACCTATGTCTATCCTATAAAAACCTCTATCAGGTTTCGAACAACCCAAATGTCCTTCGACTTCACCAAGGACCGAGTCACATATACTAATTTATTTCCCATGAAAAAATTCCATATCATGTGCATAAAGGAAGGTACTATGAAGGCTAATTTATATGATTCACCTTGTCTGAGACTTACCAGGCCTTGGAAAGATTTCAAGAAGCTACAGAGGTAGGTAACCCCCACACAACCTATCTGTTTCAAGTCTTGAGCTTTAGCATGCATGAAAGAAATTATGATATCTAGTTTTTAGAAAAAAAGTTGTCTGACTAGTCTATCAGAACCAAGTCCACTCCGATATCTCCAAAATTTACACTTCCCATCCAACTCTCTCAAGGACCTACTACTGTTCGCATGAGTTCAACCCTAGCTGCTTGAGGTGAATTTGGGAAAATTAAATTAAAGAATTTAAAAATGTTTTGGGGATCAACCTGATCAAAAGAAATACCAAGAAATTATATGATGGTGGTGGACCTAGTGATGGTAGAAATTAAATTCCCTTCAGTTTTTTTACATAATATTAATTAATATGCTTTTTAGGAGTGTTGAGGTTAATAACAGAAGTTTAGTAATGAAGGAGTATGTGAGAATTGCGAGGGCACAATTCCATTAATGGGGGGGGGGATAATGTGACACTCCCAACATATTTATATTTGTAATAATAATATTTTGTTAGTTATTATGATTAATAGTATTATTATTATTTTTGTTTTGTTTTGTTTAATATTGGTTCCATCCAAAACAAATACTTGTAAAATAAAATAAGAAACATTTTATTCAATAGAAACACTTACACATTTCATTAATATAATAGATTAAAAATACCCATGAAAACTCATCACAAGACCTAATAGAACAAAGATAAGACCACCCAACATTACAACTAGACCGATTAAGTAGAATTCATCCCTTGAATCCACCAAAACAAAAAAATAATAGTGAGAAGAATATCAAGAATGCTGAGAGTAAAAGGGATGCATAAAACCATCATGGAAGCCGATGAAGGGACTCCGATTTTTTTGTGTCATTGACTCCATAAATATATGTATTTATAGAACCCTTATATGACCATTATAGAAAATGGCTATTGGATTTTATTGACCATTTTGTTATGACAGTTTAGATTTTAATATGACTATTTATTAGTTTCGAAATGTTTTGAAATAATATTTTCAGTTTAATTAAATTATGTTTTCTTACAACATGGCACAAATAATAGTAATTTACGTGTTAAATAAATAGTATTATGAAGTATTTTAATTAAATGATATGATTTTTTAATAGAAATGAAATTTTATCACTTTGATTTATAGTATTATCGAAATGGAAATTTTATTTAATACATGTCGACATGTTAAGAAGATATAGATTAATTATACTTTGTAGTATCATGAAATGATACTTTATCATATATTAATTTAGTAAATAAAAATAATAATTAAAGGTAATATTATTGTTATAATATTTTTTTAATAAAATATAATTTTATATTATAAAAGTCATTTAAAATTATTATTTAAAATTATTAATGTCAAAAGTAACATTATTTTGTAAAAAAAATCACTATTAATATTTCCATTTTAATGAGTATTTAGTGTGACAAGAAAACTTATATTAAAATTATTTGGGTTTTATAGTTTTTTATTTAAAAAAAATTATATATATATATATGTATATGATGTAATTATTATTAGTTTTAAAATTATAAATTATTATTGAATTAATTTTTATAAAATTATTTATATTATGATTTATGTTTAATAAAATTATAATAACTACTTTAATATTAATGTTAAACTTATTTTATAATATAAAAATATTATAATCTTTAATCAAATAATAATAATTATAGAATAATAATAACAATACAAAAAATAAATAAAGAAATCGTGTAAAGTGGAAAAGGGGGTCTGTCCGTGAGGGAGAGGTCGCGACCTGTGAGATCACCAGGGACCTCGAGCGGAGGGGGATTTGGGTTGTGGTCGAGCGAAGTCTCATGCGGGGGAGGCCGAAAATGGGGGATTTTTCCTTGAGAGGCATGGCGGTGGTTTAGGTCAAGCGGGCTTAGTGCCGGTGAGGAGTCACTGTGGGTCTGTGCATCGTTAGGATTTAAATTTTTCTAGATCTAAGGGATCAGATTCTTCTTCAACCTACTAAGGTAGGAATACATTTACTGTATTCGATTTGATCTAACTCTATTGTTTTTCATTTTGTTTTAATTTCTTCTTCAATCAATTCCACTCATTAATTGTGGGACATTTATATTTGTTTACTGATTTGCTTTTGTGTTATGATCTGTTGCTTCCCTGTGGTTCACAAATGTCAATTTTATCTATCATTTTAAACTTTTTTTTTCAATTTTATGGATTAGTTGTGTGTTGTTTCTCATTTTCTATAAATAATAATACAAACTCGTATATGTGTACCCGTTAAAATCTTTCCCAGCAAGTTTTAAGCTATATGAAATTAGGTTGTAAATAGATAACTCATTAAAACTCAATGGATAAGCCCAATCTGCCAGCGCGGTGAGTCGAGTGTATATGCAAAGCTATAGAATCATAAAGGATTTATCTTGCATATATCACGTAAGGGATTTTATTTTTATATTTCAAATTATTAAATTTTTACAATTACCTTTTATTTGTGTTGAAATTCTTCTGCTAATAGAGAAAATTTAGCTGCAAGGGATTTATACTTTAATTTCAAATTAATTTTTAAGGGTTATGTTTTCAATTTTATATTTAAACTTATATTATGTAAGGGGAAATTATTTATTTGATGAAATCTTAATTTGAGATGATGAAAAAATTTATTTACATATTGATCGACAAAGTTAGTATTTTGTGAACCTTGGTTATGTTATGTTCTTCTTTATTTAAAACCTTTCAGAATTATGATTTTATTTTGTTCAAACTTATTTTGTAAGGGAATTTTAGTTCTAAAATTATTATTTCCATTCCTATTTTATGTATACACACATATATGTATTTAAAATCAACAATGTATGATTATGTAGGTGATTTGGTATTTATTTTTAAACTAATTTTGTAAAGATGGGTTGGTGTTTATTAGTGTTCTAATTTTAATTATGGATTTTCAAATGAGTATGGGTGTTAACAAATTTATTTTCAAATTATGGATTTCAAATTTCAAATTATTAAGGGGTATTCTCATTGTGTCATTTTTATTATATAATTATAGTACTTTTAGTTCCAAGTCTGCATATATATACATAAGTTATATCTTTATGCATGTTTTAATTATAATGTATATCAAACTAATATATAGGAAAAGTTATATTAGATATAAGCACACACACACACATATAATTTAATATGTTATTTGAGTATGTAGATATCAATCATTTTAATTTAATATTTTCTTAAAGATTACATTCATGAAATGGAATTTTTGAAATTCAAATTCCGAGCGTATTACTATCTATGAATTCATTATTGATGCACATAAATAATATTTATTTCTAAATGATGTATGCGGAATTATTATGGGAGCATTATTCTATATGTATAACTATCCAACTTTTTATAATTACTTTTAGAACACATAATGAAAGAGGGATTAAATATTTTTGTTATTTATATTACAAATATTAAATAATATTTTAATTCATGGATTTGTAGTGAGACTAATTACTTGATTTGGTTACATAAATATATTATGTTTGTAAACATTTTGTTTTAATAAATCTGTTGCAACATAATTTATTATCAAAGTTTGTAATTCGATATCATATTTGATCTACTAATGAATTTTATCATTTAATGAAGTTTTGTTAAAACCGGTATTTCATGGCAATGATTATTGTAAATCCAATGTCAATTATATAAATTTATAATTATTGATATATTAAACATTTGTTATATTTTTTGAATTCACAAAGAGAAACATGTAAATATATGAAATAAAATTATTTTGGGAAAAAATTATTTTCAAATCCATAAGGATATATATATATATCAAGGTATATGTATAAATATATATTTCAAGGTATTTGTATAAATATAAGGATAAAACATTTAATTATCATGTACATAATTGTATTGACCTATTCATAATTTTATTGCCACATTTATAAAATGCGTATAACAAGTAATCAAGATACATTTAAAGGAAGGATGTTGCATCTGCATATAATCACAGTCATGTGACATACCTCAGATCCATGATAATTTCGTGTTTTCATTTTTAATGTCAAGGCTAACTTTAGAAATTATTAAATAGGAATATTTCTACATGTTTCAAGTTGTGTTAATTGAAATGAGTTTTTTTATAATTTTTATGTGTGAAATTAATTTATCGATGACAACAAAATATATAAATTCTTTTTATTAAATGTGAATTTGTTTCATTATTCATTTTATTGATGGCATACAAATAAATAAAATTAATTTAATTATGATAATACATTTATTAAAAACTAAAATTTTCAAGGTGGTATGGGACACTTTGTATCGTTTACTGAATTTATTTCATATATGATAAGATTTAAATAAATCAAAGTGGTATGGGATACTTTTATTTAAAGAAATATTTTTATTAGAAATATGAGTAATGAATGGAACTTATTATATGGCGGGTGAGGCCCACTATAGCCTCTCGATGAATTAGTAGGAATCATGAGACAAACTTGGTCATTACATGTGGCATTGACAGGATGGTTATGTATGGTCATGGCATGAGGCCTTGACAGAATGGTTATGTATGGTTTTGGCATGAGGCATTGAAAGAGTGATATTATTTTCCTACATTATGAATTATATCATAATTATTCTAGTAATGGAAGGACCATGTGACTATCTAGTTAGTAAGATATCCGTGGTTAGTGATCGTTCTTTAATGAACCAGTATTAAGAAGATTTTCCAAGTGCACATGGTTTTTATTTAAATAAATACTCATATAGAAATTATTTTATATATAAGAATTAATATTTAAGTTTCCAAACCACAATAAAAATGACATCCTCTTATTTTAAATTCTGAATAAATATTATTTAATGTGTAAATTCTTATCCATAGTTCTGGCATGTCATAGAATTAATATGTTTGGTCATTAAATAAATTATAGATGGAACTTCATATATTTCTGTGCATGTTCAAGCATGATTCTTATAATGAATTCTATTTATAAATCCTAAATAAAATTTTAAATTTATAGCATGAGATATCCTAAAATATGTTTCAGAATCTCTCAATAAAATGGTGATGACATGTAATGTGAAATACTAATTTCATGTTTTTAATGCTTGTACTTTAAAGAAATGTTTTAAAGGAAAATTATTTCTTAATGGTTTTGTTTTAAAACCCATTACTAGGAATTTCTGTACTCACCCTTCATTTCATAAACACTTTTATAGGTTTATCATATATGATTTTTTGAAACTATGTTGTGAAAGAAATCATGTTGAAGAATCATTGTTTTCATTTTGTGTTATCTTCGTAATGTAAGCTCATATATATAATTTTACAGAACTTGGGATGTTGAAATATCCTTTGTTTCATTTAATACTATGTATTTATTCAAGTTTCTTTTATAAAAATATTTTTACATAGCATTTGCAAGGGCCGAGTATTGTTGCTCAGGCTTGGGTCTTTACGGTTGGTATTAGAGGTACAACCTAGTGAAATTTTGAAGACTAGAATAAAATCATTAATTTAATTATGTTTACCATAGAGAAATTCCTTTCTAAAAATTTTCATATGGAAGGTGTGGGTTCACTAACTAACTTCTTGTCCTTTCCTACTGATCTTCTCAAGAACATAATAGAAAAATCATGTTTAGATACTTACCATCCTTTTTCAAACCTATGTCTATCTTGTAAAAACCTCTATCAGGTGTCAAACAACCGAAATGTCCTTCGACTTCACCAAGTACTGAGTCACATCTACTAATTTATGTCGCATGCACAACTTCCATATAATGTGCATAAAGGCAGGTACTATGAAGGCCACTTTATATAATTCACCCTGTCTGAGACTTACCAGGCCTTGGAAATATTTCAAGAAGCTGCAGAGGTAGGTGACCCCTACACAACCTATCTGTTTCAAGTCTTGAGATTTAGCATGCATGGAAGACATTATGATATCTGGTTTTTAGAAAAAAAAAAGTTGTCTGACTAGTCTATCAGAACCAAGTCCACTCCAATATCTGTAAAATTTACACTTCCCATCCCACTCTCTCAAGGACCTACTACCATCCGCATGAGTTCAACCCTAGCTGCTTGAGGTGAATTTTGGAAAATGAAATTGAAGAATTTAAAAATGTTTTGGGGATCAACCTGATCAGAATAACATACCAATAAATTATATGATGGTGGTGGACCTAGTGATGGTAGAAATTAAATTTCATTTAGTTTTTTTACATAATATTAATTAAGATGATTTTTAGGAGTGTTGAGGTTAATAACAGAAGTTTGGTGCTGAAGGAGTATGTGATAATTGTGAGGGCGCAATTCCATTAAGGGGGGGTGGGTGGGTGGGTAATGTGAAACTCCCAAAATATTTATATTTGTAATAATAATATTTTTTTAGTTATTATGATTAATAGTATTATTATTATTATTTTTGTTTTGTTTAATATTGGTTCCATCCAAAAAAAATTCTTGTAAAATAAAATAAGAAACATTTTATTCAATAGAAACACTGATACATTTCATTAATAGAGGAGATTACAACTACTCATGAAAACTCATCACAAGACCTAATAGAACAAAGATAAGACCACCCAACATTACAAATAGACCGATTAAGTAGCCTTCATCCCTTGAATCCACCAAAACATAAAAATAATAGTGAGAATAATATCAAGAATGCTAAGAGTAAAAGGGATGCATAAAACCATCCTGGAAGTAGATTAAGGGACTCCGATTTTGTTGTGTCGTTGACTCCATAAATATAAGTATTTATAGAAACCTTATATGAATTATCGAAAATGGCCATTGAATTTTATTGACTGTTTTGTTATGACAGTTTGGATTTTAATATGATTATTTATTAGGTTCAAAATGTTTTAAAATAATATTTCCAGTTTAATAAAATTATGTTTTCTTATAACCTGGCTTAAATAATAGTAATTTACGTGTTAAATAAACAGTATTATGAAGTATTTTAATTAAATGATATTATTTTTTTAACTGAAATGAAATTTTATCACTTTGATTTATAGTATTATCAAAATGGAAATTTTATTTTAATACATGACGACATGTTAAGAAAAAATAGATTAATTATACTTTGTAGTATCATGAAATGATACTTTCTCATATATTAATTTAGTAAATAAAAATAATAATTAAAGGTATTATTATTATTATAATATTTGTTTAATAAAATATAATTTTATATTATAAAAGTCATTTAAAATTATTATTTAAAATTATTAATGTCAAAAGTAACATTATTTTGTAAAAACATTAACTATTAATATTTTCATTTTAATGAGTATTTAGTGTGACATGAAAACTTATATTAAAATTATTTAGTTTTTATAGATTTTGATTTAAAAAAATGATATATATATATATATGTATATGAAGTAATGATTATTACTTTTAAAATTATAAATTATGATTGAATTAATTTTTATAAAATTATTTATATTATGTTTTTTGTTTAATAAAATTATAATAACTATTTTAATATTAATGTTAAACTTGTTGTATAATATAAAAATATTATAATCTTTAATCAAATGATAATAATTTTAAAATAATAATAATAATACAAAAAATAAATAAAGAAATCATGTAAAGTGGAAAAGGGGGTCTATCCGTGATGGAGAGGTCGCGACCTGTGAGATCACCAGGGACCTCGAGCGGAGGGGGATTTGGGTTGAGGTCGAGCGAAGTCGCATGCGAGAGAGGCTATAAATGGGGTTTTTTCCTTGAGAGGCATGGTGGTGGTTCAGGTCAAGCGGGCTGAGCTCCCGTAAAGAGTCACTGTGGGTCTGTGCATCGTTAGGATTTCAGTTTTTCTAGATCCAAGGATTTTGATTCTTCTTCAACCTACTAAGATAGGCCTAAATTTCCTATATTCAATTTGATCTAACTCTATTGTTTTTAATTTTGTTTTAATTTCTTCTTCAATCAGTGTCACTCATTAATTGTGGGACATTTATATTTGTTTACTGATTTGCTTTTGTGTTATGATCTGTTGCTTTCCTGTGGTTCGAAAATGTCAATTTCATCTATCATTTTAAACTTTTTTTGTCAATTTTATGAATTGGTTGTGTGTTGTTTCTCCTTTTCTATAAATAAAAATTTAAACTCATATATGGGGACCCGTTAACATCTTTCCCAGCAAGTTTCAAGCTATATGAAATTAGGTTATAAATAGATAACTCATTAAAACTCAATGGATAAGCCCAATCTGCCAGTTCGGTGAGTCGAGTGTATGTGCAAAGCTACAGAATCATAAGGGATTTATCTTGCATATATCATGTAAGGTATTTTATTTTTATATTTTAAATTATTAAATTTTGACAATTACCTTTTATTTGTGTTGAAATTATTCTCCCAATAGAGAAAATTTAGGTGCAAGGGATTTACACTTTAATTTTAAATTCTTTTTTAAGGGTTATGTTTTCAATTTTATATTTAAACTTATATTATGTAAGGGGAAATTATTTATTTGATGAAATTTTAAATTGAGATGATGAAAAAATTTATTTATATATTGATCTATAAAGTTAGTATTTTGTGAACCTTGGTTATGTTGGGGTGTTCTTTATTTAAAACCTTTCAGAATTACGATTTTATTTTGTTCAAAATTATTTTGTAAGAGAATTTTAGTTCTAAAATTATTATTTCCATTCCCATTTTATGTATACACATATATATGTATTTCAAAGCAACAATGTATGATTATGTAAGTGATTTGGTAGTTATTTTTAATCTAATTTTATAAAGATGGGTTGGTGTTTATTAGTGTTCTAATTTTAATTATGGATTTTCAAATGAGTATGGGTGTTAACAAATTTATTTTCAAATTATGGATTTCAAATTTCAAATTATTAAGGGGTCTTCTCATTGTGTCATTTTTATTATATAATTATAGTAATTTTAGTTCCAAGTCTGTATATATATACATAAGTTATATCTTTATGCATGTTTTAATTATAATGTATAAAAAAATAATATATAAGAAAGGTTATATTAGATATAATCACACACACACACACATATAATTTAATATGTTATATTAGTATGTAGATATCAATCATTTTAATTTAATATTTTCTTAAAGATTACATTCATGAAATGGAATTTATGAAATTCAAATTACGAGTGTATTACTATCTATAAATTCACTATTGATGCACATAAGTAATATTTATTTCTAATTGATGTATGTGGAATTATTATGGGAGAATTATTCTATATGTATAACTATCCAACTTTGTATAATTATTTTTAGAACACATAATTAAAGAGGGATTAAATATTTATGTTATTTAGATTACAAATATTAAATCATATTTTAATTAATGGATTTATAGTGAGAATAATTACATGATTTGGTTACATAAATATATTATGTCTTTAAAAATTTTGTTTTAATAAACCTGTCACAACATAATTTATTATCAAAGTTTGTAATTTGATATCATATTTGATCAGTTAATGAATTTTCTCATTTAATGAAGTTTTGTTCAAACATGTATTTCATGACAATGATTATTTTAAATCTAATGTCAATTATATACATATATAATTATTGATATATTAAATTTTTTTATATTTTTTGAATTCACAAAGATAAACATGTAAATATATGAAATAAAATTATTTTGGGATAAAATTATTTTCAAATACATAAGGATATATATATATATATCAAGGTAAATGAATAAATATATATTTTATGGTATTTATATAAATATAAGGATAAATCATTTAATTATCATGTACATAATTGTATTGACCTATTCATAATTTTATTACCACATTTCTAAAATGCGAATAACATGTAATCAAGATACATTTAAAGCAAGGATGTTGCATATGCATATAATCACGGTCATGTGAAATACCTCACATCCCTGATAATTTTGTGTTTTCATTTTCAATGTCAATTATAACTTTAGAAATTATTAAATAGGAATATTTCTACAAGTTTCAAGTTGTGTTAATTAAAATGATTTTTTTTATAATTTTTATGTGCGAAACTAATTTATCGATGACAAAAAAATATATACATTCTTTTTATTAATTTTGAATTTGTTTCATTATTCATTTTATTGATGAAATACAAATAAAGCAAATTAATTTAATTATGATAATACATTTATTAAAAACTAAAATTTTCACGGTGGTATGGGACACTTTGGATTGTTTAATGAATTATTTCATATGTAATAAGATTTAAATAAATCAAAGTGGTTTGGGATACTTTTAATTAAAGAAATATTTTTATTAGATATATGAGGAATGAATGTCACTTATTATATGATGAGTGAGTCCCCCTATATCCTCTCGATGAATTAGTAGGTATCATGAGACAAACTTGGTCATTGCATGAGGCCTTGAGAGAATGGTTATGTATGGTCATTGCGTGATGCCTTGACAGAATGGTTATGTATGGTTTTGGCATGAGGAATTGAAAGAATGAAATTATTTTCTCCCATTATGCATTCTCTCATAACGATTCTAGTAATGGAAGGACCATGTGATAATCCAATTAGTAAGATATCCATGGTTAGTGATCGTTCTTTAATGAACCAGTATTAAGAAGATTTTCCAAGTGCACATGGTTCTTATTTAAATAAATACTCATGTAGAAATTATTTTATAAAGAAGAATTAATATTTAAGTTTCCAAACAACAATAAAAAATGACATCCTCTTATGTGAAATTCTGAATGAATATTATTTAATGTGTAAATTCTTATCCACAGTTCTGGCATGTCATAGAATGAATATGTTTGGTCCTTAAATAAATTTTATACGGAAATTCATGTATTTCTGTGCACGTTCATGAATGATTCTTATAATGAATTCTATTTATAACTCCTAAATAAAATTTTCAATTTAGAGGAAGAGATATCTTAAACTCTGGTTCATAATCTCTCAAGAAAATGGTGATGACATGTTATGTGAAATACTAATTTCGTGATTTTAATGCTTGTGCTTTAAATAAATGTTTTAAAAGAAAATTATTTCTTAAATTTTTTTGTTTTAAAACCCCTTACTAGGAATTTATGTGCTCTCCCAAAATTTTATAAACACTTTTATAGGTTTATCATTCTTGATTTGTTGTAACTATGTTATGGAATAAATCTTGCTGTAGAATCATTGTTTTCATTTTGTGTTATCTTTGGAATGTAAGTTCATGTATCTAATTTCCCAGAACTTGGTCTGGTAAAATATCACCTTTTTCATTTAATACTGTGTATTTAGTCATGTTTCGTTTATAAAAATATTTTTACATAGAATTTTTAAGGGTCGAGTCCAGTTGCTCTGACTTGGGTCTTTAGGGTTGGTATCAGAAGAATGACCTAGTGAAATTTGGAAGATTATAATAAAATCGTTAATTTAAGTATGATTACCTAAGTGAAATTCCTTTCTTAAAATTTTCATATGAAAGGTGTGGGTTCACCAACTAACTTCTTGTCCATTCTTACTGATCTTCTCTATAAAATAATAGAAAAATCATGTTTAGATGCTTACAATCCATTTTCAAACCTACGTATGTCCTGTAAAAACCTCTATCAGGTGTCAAACAACCCAAATGTCCTTCGACTTCACCAAGGACTGAGTCACATCTACTAATTTATGTCGCAATCACAACTTCCATATCATGTGCATAAAGGAAGGTACTATGAAGTCCTCTTTCTATGCTTCACCCTGTCTGAGACTTACCAGGCCTTGGAAAGATTTCAAGAAGCTGTAGAGATAGGTAACCCCCACACAACTTATCTATTTCAAGTATTGAGGTTTAACATGCATGGAAGACTTTATGATATCTGGTTTTTAGAAAACAAAGTTATCTGACTAGTCTATGAGAACCAATTCCAATTAGATATCTCTAAAATTTACAGTTCCCATCCCAATCTCTTAGGGACCTATTACCGTTCGCATGAGTTCAACCCTAGCTGCTTTAGGTGAATTTGGGCAAATGAAATTGAAGAATTTAAAAATGTTTTAGGGATCAAACTGACCAGAAGAACTTACCAAGAAAGTATATGATGGTGGTGGACCTATTTAGGGTAGAAACTAATTTCTATTCAGTTTTTTACATAATATTAATTAAGATTTTTTTAGGAGTGTCGAGGTTAAAAACAAAATTTTGGTGCCGAGGGAGTATGTGAGAATTGTGAGGGCACAATTCCATTACGGGGGGGGGGGGGTGGGGGGTGGGTAAAGTGACACCCCAACATATTTATATTTGTAATAATAATATTTTGTTAGTTATTATGATTAATAGTATTATTATTTTTTTGCTTTGTTTTGTTTAATATTGGTGCCATCCAAAACAAATGCTTGAAAAAGAAATAAGAAAGATTTCATTCAATAGAAACACTGATACATTTTATTAATACAAGAGATTACAACTACTCCTAAAAACTCATCAAGAGACCTAATAGAACAAACAGAAGACCACCCAACATTACAACTAGACTGATTAAGTAGCCCTCATCCCTTGAATCCACCAAAACAAAAAAATAATAGTGAGAAGAATATCAAGAATGCTGAGAGTAAAAGGGATGCATAAAACCATCCTAGAAGTAGAAGAAGGGACTCCGATTTTGTTGTGTCATTGACACCACAAATATAAGTATTTATAGAACCCTTATATGACCATTATAGAAAATGGCCATTGGATTTTATTGACCGTTATGTTATGACAGTTTGGATTTTAATATGACAATTTATTTGGTTCAAAATGTTTTGAAATAATATTTTCAATTTGCTAAAATTAAGTTTTCTTACAACTTGGCATAAAAAATTGTAATTTACGTGTTAAATAAATAGTATTATGAAGTATTTTAATAAAATCATATGATTTTTAAATAGAAATAAAATTTTATCACTTCGATTTATAGTATTATCAAAATGGAAATTTTATTTTGATACATGTCGACATATTAAGAAAATATAGATTAATTATACATTGTAGTATCATGAAATGATACTTTCTCATATATTGATTTAGTAAGTAAAAATAATAATTAAATTTAATATTATTATTATAATAATTTTTTAATAAAATATAATTTCATATTATAAAAGTCATTTAAAATTATTATTTTAAAATATTAATGTAAAATGTAACATTATTTTGTAAAAAAATGCACTATTAATATTCACATTTTAATGAATATTTAGTGCGACATGAAAAATTATATTAAATTTATTTGGGTTTTATATATTTTGATTTAAAAAAATGATATATATATATATGTATATGAAGTAATGATTATTAGTTTTAAAATTATAAATTATGATTGAATTAATTTTTATAAAATTATTATATTATGATTTATGTTTAATAAAATTATAATAACTATTTTAATATTAAAGTTAAACTTATTATATAATATAAAAATATTATAATCTTTAATTAAATAATAATAATTATAGAATAATAATAAAAATAGAATAAATAAATAAATAAATCGTGTAAAGTGGAAAAGGGGGTCTGTTCATGAGGGAGAGGTCGCAACTTGAGAGATCACCAGGGAATTTGAGCGGAGGGGGCTTCGGGTTGAGGTTGAGCGACGTCGCATGCAGGAGAGGCCGAAAATGGGGCTTTGTTTTTGAAAGGCATGGTAGTGGTCCGGGTCAAGCTGGACGAGCCCCAGTGAGGATTCCTTATGGGTCTATTCATCATTAGGCTTTTAGTTTTTCCAGATCCAAGGGTTCTAATTCTTCTTCAACCTACTATGGTATGTGTGCATTTCCGATGTTTTATTTGATCTAACTCTATTGGTTGTCTGTTTGTTTTAATTTCTTCTTCAATTAGTGCCACTCATTAATTGTGGGACATTTATATTTGTTTACTGATTTGATTTTGTTTTATGATATGCTTCTTCCCTATGATCTGCCAATGTCAATTTCGTATGTCATTTTAAACTGTTTTTTTATTTTATGGATTCGTAGAGTGTTGTTTCTCCTTTTCTATAAATAAAAATTCAAATGCATATATATGGGCCCGTTAAAAGCTTGAACAGAAAGCTGCAAGCTGTATGGAGTTAGGTTATAAATTTATAACTCATTAAAAATCAATGGTTAATCCCAATATTCCAGTCTGTTGAGTTGAGTGTATGTGCAAAGCTGCAGAATCATAATGGATTTATCTTGCATAGATCAAGTGATTTTATTTTCATATTTCTAATTATTACATTTTGAAAATTCTAATTTATTTGTGTTGAAATTATTCTTACAATTGATAAAATTTAGGTGTAATAGATTTATGCTTTAATTTCAAATTCTTTTGTAAGGGTTATGTTTTCAATTTTATCTTTAAACTTATATTGTATAAGGGGAAATTATTTATTTGATGAAATGTTAATTTTAGATGATGAAAAAATTTATTTACATATTGATCAACAAAGTTAGTATTTTTTGAACCTTGATTGTGTTAGGGTCTTCTTTATTTAAAACCTTTCAGAATTATGATTTTATTATGTTCAAACTTATTTTTGAAGTGAATTTCAGTTCTAAAATTATTATTTCAATTCCCATTTTATATATATACATATATATATATTTCAAAGCTACAATGTATTATTGTGTAAGTGATTCAGTATTTATTTTTAAACTAATTTTGTAAATATGTGTTAGTGTTTATTAGTGTTCGGATTTTTATTCTGGATTTTAAAATGAGTATGGGTGTCAACAAATTTATTTTCAAATTATGGATTTTGAATTTAAAATTATTAAGTGGACTTATCATTGTGTCATTTTATTATATAATTATAGTAATTTTAGTTCCAAGTCTTCATATATATACATACGTTATATCTTTATTCATTTTTTAATTATAATGTATAACAAACTAATATATAGGAAAGGTTTTATTAGATATAAGTACACACACACACATATATATAATTGAATATGTTATATGCATATATAGATATTAATCTTTTTAATTTAATATTTTCTTAAAGATTACATTCATGAAATGGAATTTTTAAAATTCAAATTTTGATCATATTACAATCTATTAATTCATTATTGACACACATAATTAATATTTATTTCTAAATGATGTAAGTGGATTTATTATGGGAGTATTATTCTATATGTATAACTATCCAAATTTGCATAATTATTTGTAGAACACATAATAAAATAGTGATTAAATATTTATGGTATTTAGATTACAAATATTAAATCATATTTCAATTCATGGATGTGTAGTGAGACTAATTATTTTATTTGGTTACATAATATATTATTTCTATAAAAGTTATGTTTTAATAAATCTATCACAACATAATTTATTATCAAAGTTTATAATTCGATATCATATTTGATCTGCTAATAAATTTTCTCATTTAATGACGTTTTGCTCAAACATGTATTTAGTGATATTGATTGGTTTAAATTCAATTTCAATTATATACATATATAGTTATCAACATATTAAACATTTGTTATATGTTTTGAATGCACAAAGCAAAACATGTAAAAATATGAAATAAAATTATTTTGGGATAAAATCATTTTCAAATACATAAGGATATATATATATATATATCAAGGTATATGTATAATTATATATATCAAGGTATATATATAAATATAAGGATGAAACATTTAATTATCATTTACATAATTGTATTGACCTGTTCATAAGTTTATTGCCACATTTCTAAAATGTGCATATCATGTCATCAAGATACATTTAAAGTAAGGATATTTCATCTGCATATAATCACGATCACGCGACATACCTCGCATCCCAGATAATTTCATGTTTTAATTTTAAATATTTAGGATAACTTTAGAAATTATTAAATAGGAATATTTCTAAAAGTTTCAAGTTTTGTTAATTGAAATGAATTTTTTTATAATTTTTATGTGAAAAACCAATTTATCGAAGACAAAAAAAATACATGCATTCTTTTTATAAAATGTGAATTTTTTTCATTATTAATTTTATTGATGATATAAAAATAAAATCAATTAATTTTAGTATGATAATACACAGATTAGGAACTAAAATTTTCAAGGTGGTATGGGACACTTTGGACCATTTCAGGATTTTATTTCTTATGTGATAAGGTTTAAATAATTAAAAGTGGTATGTGACACTTTTATTTAAAGAAATATTTTTATTAGACATATGAGGAATGAATAGGACTTATTATATGAAAAGTGATCCCACTATTTCCTCTCGATGCATTGGTAGGTCTCGTGAGACAAACTAGGTCATGGAACGAGGCCTTGATAGAATGGTTATATATGGTCTTGGCATGAGGCATCGGTAGAATGTTATTATTATTGTACATTATGCATTACCTCATAATCGTTATAGTAATAGAAGGACCATTTGATTATCCAATTCATATGATATCCATGGCCAGTGATCGTTCTTTAATGAAGTAATATTAATCATCTTTTCGAAGTGAACATGGTTCTTATTCAAATAAATAATTGTTTAGTAATTATTTTATAAATAATAATTAATATATAAGTTTCCAAACCACAATGAAAAATGACACCATCTTATGTTGAATTATTAATAAATATTATTTCATATGTAAATTCTTATCTACAGTTCTAGCATGTCATATAATGAATATGTATGGTCATTAACTAACTTATAGATGGAACTTCATGCATTTTTGTGCATGTGCATGCAAGATATTTATAATGCATTCTATTTATAACTCCTAAATAAGATTATAAATTTTGATTATGAGATATCCTAAAAGATATTTTAGAATCTCTCAAGAAAATGGTGATGACATGTTATGCGAAATATTAATTTCATGATTTTAATGCATGTGCTTTAAAGAAATGTTTTAAAGGGAAATTATTTCTTAAAGGTTTTATTTTAAAACCAATTACTGGGCATTTCTTTGCTCACCCTATGTTTCATAAAAATTTTTACTGGTTTAACATACTTACTATATTGAAACTCTTTTGTGGAAGAAATCATGCCGAAGAATCATTGTTCTCTTTTTGTGTTATATTTGGAATGTATGTTCATGTATCTAATTTTCCCGAACCTAGGCCGGTAAAATATCCTATGTTTCATTTTATTATATGAATTTATTCAGGTTTCTTTTATAAAAAAATGTTTACACAGGATTTTTAAGGGATGAGTTGGGTTTCTTGGGCTCAGGTCTTTACAACATAGTTGGTAGATAATTTGTACAAACCATATACAATAATCACATGACTTTGTGGAGGGAAGTGCATGGTTAGAAATCCATGCATGGTGTCCTAGAAGACTGTGTGGGATGAAAGTCCTTATAAAATAAAAACTCCATGGTTTCTACATGATTTTAAAACCCTATAGGTGGCCATAAAAACAATGCCACTCTATTTTCTCTTGTACAGAGAGAACCACATAGTTATCACATCATTTATAAAATCATGCGACCAAAGTATGAGCCTATTAAAAATTGGAAAATTGAATATTTTTCTCTCCAGAACATTATATGGTATTCCCCTGATTTCTCTCCCAATTATTCTCCAGTAGCAAGGGTTATGAATAAAGAGCCCCTACATCAATCATGATTTCTCATCAATTACTAGGTGTTTGGATTTCCATTTATGGTGAATCAAATATCTTAGTAATTCTTTGACTCCATTTCCATCTCTTTTCTAGGTGAATCATTATGGTTTATTCCCCCTTCTTCCAAATATTATGAACCCTATTTCTAATAGATAATTATTATTATTTATTTTAGTCATTCTATCTTGACTCAAGGGATAAGGTTGGGTAAGTGTTCATTAATGACCCTAAGGTAGGTGGTCTACATGATTTTACCATGTCTTTATGTTTTCCTTATATATGTGGTTGTATGGTTATGCGGTTGTGCTACGTGATTTTTCTTCTAATTTATAAAAGGGAAATGAGACTTAATTTGATATATGAGATCCTTAAAGTACCCCTTCAGGTCTATTGATGATTATGTGATAGGGCTTATAGTCACCCATGGGGTGTGACACTCCTTAGAAATGGTGGAATGAGTTTCTGGATATTGAGTGAAAGGGTTTATGATGTTAAACCAATTGTAATTGTGTTTAGTATATTAAAATAGAATAAAGGGTTGATTGGATTAATGCAGAAAGTTAAATGGTTATGATAAAATTAATGGGAAAAGCGATAAATGGTTAAAATGGGCATGCCTGTGTTGTTAAATGATTGGAAAAATATGTCTAATGGTTGAATTTATGAATAAATAATAAAATGGGATATTTATGGAGTTAAGTTATATGTATTTTAAGTAATGAACCATGATAAGTTTGATAAAATGAGAAGGTAAAACCTTGTTGTTGTTTTGATAAAAGGTTACTAATACTGACCCTTGGAAAATTTTATTTATGGTATGGTTGGGATGTTTTACTAAGGCTTCTCATCCTTCAGTGGGGAATACCGATGCTTTAGGCACTTGATGCATTACATGGTTTGTAAGATAAACTAATTATCTAAGCTCCTATGATGTGGACATGGGATTCCACATCATTTATTTGGATGGTTGGACATGGTGTTCCAAATCCCCTATTTGAAAACCTAGAATAATTATCCTCTTAAAATTAATGTGACCCCTATGACATATGGTTTAGATTCCAGGAATGGCCTGAGCAGGTTTAGTTTGTTGGTA
This sequence comes from Viscum album, assembly GCA_963277665.1. NCBI lineage: Eukaryota > Viridiplantae > Streptophyta > Magnoliopsida > Santalales > Viscaceae > Viscum > Viscum album. Next base: position 1,628,151,741 of record OY728157.1, on the reverse strand, counting down.
TTATTGTGGAACTCAAGAGTCCATGGGGATAAATCACAACTGATAAATTTTAAAACATTTTTTACTTATTAATTTATTTTTTGTTTAACTGTACTACTATATACACTATTATTATAATTTATTTTTTCGTTGACACATTTTGTGGTGTCCTTATAAGTTATACTCACACACTATTCATGATTCCATTGGGTACCCAAGAAGACTTCATGTTTTCAGGTAAAGATGAAGGAAAAGTACTTGTGTTAAATTGTCGATTTGGGATGGAGTGTGAATGAGGGGACCAAGAATGATATCGAGACCCATTTTGGGGATCATATTGGGTGTAATTATTTCAGTTTCCATTTTTTACTTTATACTTTCATGGAATGATATACTTACTACATTTGATTGTAGTACATACCCAATTTTTGGGAGTTGGTTATGGAATTTTTGGTTATTGATTATTATTGCATTTCAATGTTTATTATGTTTTCAAAATTTGATTTACAATGGTAAATAGGGTATAGTCTCTTCACATGTTTCAATAAACCCTCACTACTAGTCAGAAGCCTCTAGTGTATAGAGAGGTGCACTTGGGGTCATGTGGCAATCTAGTTTAGATAATGGTTTAATGTCACCTGGAATAGGATGTTACATGGAATATCCATTTAGTGACTTTTACATATCGATAATTATCATAGCTAAATTTAGTATTGATAAAGATCATATTTAGAAGCACTAAGTGTAATTTTAATAAATAATAAAATTATCCTAGACTACAAAAGCCTATTTTATTAGTTTTTTTATTAAGTGATGATAATGTATGATTTTTGGGGTGGTTAATATTGTTTTATAAATCCTCTTTTATTAGTTATTTTGAGTAAGTACACATAAATCCCCTACCATCCTTATAAAATATCGCTAACTTCCCTACAAATCAAACATATATTTCAAGCTATTATGAAATATATACTCTACCGTACCCACCTCACATCATTTTGTGAACACTTCTAATTCAAAAATCGAAGGAAAAATTGTGATGTGTTTTTTTATGATTTTTTGTAATTTTATTCAAGTAAAATAATTCCACACTCTATCTCACCAATTATGATGATCATTTATACATTTTATTTTTTTAGTGATTTCTGTTTAATGTTTCTTGTGAAACAAGCCATGAAGTTTTTTATATATGAATTTATAATTGAAATTCTATTTTTTTAGAATTTAGTAAGATTTATTTTGAATGATTTTTTAAAAAGGTTTTAATAAACTAGAACTTATGGTTTCCTTAGGATGGTTTGAAAATGTATATTAATGCATAAGCACCATTTATAAAATATATATATAGAAGTAGGGTATTTACTATGGAATTGATCATAACCAATGCATAATCATAACCATATAAATAAATCATATGATATGTAATGAAATCCATTTATGATATATAAGTATAAAATCCAAAATTCCTTATATAAATATGTTTTATTCATTTGAAACTTAATTTAGATAATAAAAATAATGAAAAATAAAGAAAATTTTACACATAAAGTTATGGTCTACCCATGTTTACCATATATAAATAGAGGAGTGGTTTAAATGTTAGACCATTAAAATATAAATTAAATACTTTTAGTCCAAGGAGGAAAATTATTTTTAAATAAAACATTTTAAATAATGAAATTACTTAAGTTTATGACTTCAATAAGAAAACAAATCAATTTTTAATTTTATTTAAAACTAATTCTATAATCAACTCTTTAGGAAAATAAAAACCAATACTATTTAAAAGGATTTATGTTTTGTTTTGGAAAATAACATAATTAATGAAACCCAATAGCAATAAGAACGAAATTATTCCTTTTTTACTTGGTCAAACCTAACTGTTATTTCATCATTGATAAAATTCCTACCAATGGTTAAGAATTTTTTATTGAATAATATTTCACTTAGGTTTTAGTGGAAAGAAATGAATTAATTTTTAATTCTTAAAAAATTATAAAAATGCATGATTAAGTAAGGTATATTCATACATTTCATAATATCCCAAGATTTTAAAATAAGTCTTGGTTCAAGATATGCGACACCGAGCTTAAATGGACCGTGAACAGTTATTATTTAAAGTTGATTATTTTAAACTGACAGTTAAATTGGTGGGTATGAATATGATTAAATAATTTTTTGAAATATATATATAAGGATTATAATTAATAAAAATTTATTTATTAATTGTTAGAAAATAATCAATAAAGTTTTAGTAAAACCAATTTATTCTTCAAAGTTATGTTTTCATTAAAAATTATTTTTTATTTCTTTTTGTGAGAAAATAATATAAATAATTTATAGAACATTAAGAAAATATATTTAATAAAACTAATATCAATTTTTAAATTATAATATAAAAAATATCCAATGATGAAATTTTTAATTTTTTTGAAATGTTTGATTTTTCAATGAATAATAAAAAATATGGTTTTTTATTGAAACAATATTTTATTTTAAAGTATTTACAAAATAAAATTATATTTTTGGATTATTGTAAAATTATAATTAGTTCTTTTTTATTTTAAATAATATAATTATGGTTTTTAAATTAATTTTATAAAAGAATTTATCATAAAAACTTTTTATATTTAAAAAGGATATATTTTTTGAAAAACCATTTTTTTCGCGTTTTTAGAGTAACATTTTAAATTAAATTATACCAATTTTGTATTTTTAATTTTTAAAAATGGATCATATATTTTTAATTATTGGGTCAATATTTTTTAAATTTTCCCCTTTTATTTTTAGTCAATATGAATAATAACTTTAGTAATTGTTGTTAACATAGTAAATGGTAAATCAGATAGTTAAAGTAAAAAATATAATGATAAAGACTATAAAATGTCCCTAAAACTTGACTTAATTTTATTTTATGAGTTCATTTATTTAACAATCATAAAAAATTATGTTATATGAATTTTTTTTCCATTTGGATGTTATTGTAGCCTTTATAATGTTTTAATTAAAGTAAAAAATGTCACAATCTTGTTTTTAATAACTATAATATTTTTAACATATGGATAACCAAAAGATATGTTCAGTTATAAATATTTTTTTTAAATATATATTACTTATATTTATATTTTTAATTTATTTTTAATTTTTATGGAATAAATAATTAACTCAAATATTTACATAATGCTAATGCAGTAATTATTAATTTATTGGAAAAATAAAATAAATGGTATTAAGAATATTAAAAGTAGTATAATTTGAATTAATTAAGGTGAATTTTTTTATAGATAAATATAACATATTAGGGATATTATAATTCATTATATTCAAATTACTTGGTTTTAACAATGTTATAAAAAGTTAAAGTAAATGAATATATCTAAAATTGGCATTATTGATATTTAATAAAAATAATATATTATTAAATGATTTAAAATTAATAAAATTGTATTTTCATAAAAATTAATGGGACATGGTTATTTACATAAACCATGGTTCATTTTTGGGTATTTTGTTTCATTTTATAGTAACATTATTAGCCCTTGAAGTGTATAAAATTCTAGTGTCGTAGTGATTTCCAAAAGGGTTAACGAAGGGTTAAAACCAAACATTAAGGGTAAAAATATCATAAAAAATCTTATAATTTTTAGTATATGATAATATTTATATCCATACTCACCCTATATTCGAAATAAATCATTTTTATCTATTTTTAAATAAATATTTATTTATATAATTTAATATTTTGTGAAATTCCAAGAGTGGCTCTCCCCATTCTTATAAAAGGATATATATTTTTCCCTTTAATTAACACTTCAAAACCCATTTGGTTAAATAAATAAATACCTAAATAACTTCCTATGATCCATACCCTAATTATAGAGGTCATTTTTTGGGTATAATACCAACCCTATAGGGATTAACGTGTTAATCAAAAGAGACTTTCCAAAGAAGAGGTACAATTTTTAACCACATGTTTTTGTTTTATTTATTCTTCCAACTCATTAAAATATACCTTAACCATGATTATATATTAAAAATAGTATATTACTTATGAATATGTTTTTATGTTAATTTAACAACCTATATCCATCTTCTCTTCCATCAAATGTTAAATTAAACCATCATTAGTGTGTATAGCGAATTACCACCTTTCGATCCAATGTAATTCATTTTCCAATGCCGTCGATCGCGGATGGTTATAATGATAAAATTAATATATATATATATATATATTAATTAAAAATTTATAATTATTAAAAGATAATATATCATTTAATTTCTTACCTTTCCATTCACTGAAAAATGATAACATTGTTCGTGCGTACGTGTGGACAACCACCTCCATGAAGTGATGTGATTAATTTTTCATCACAAAATAACATGTATGATATATATAAGTATAATTATTGAAATAATATTATATTTATTATATTATTATTATTATTTAATGAAAAAATGATACTTACCTTCTTTTAATAATGATCATTGAAAAATGGGAACGTTACTCATGCGTACGTACGACTTACTATCTCCATGATTGTAACATAGTTCATTTTTCAAAACCACCATTCATGATTGATTTTAAAAGTATATATTATTTATAAAAATTATAATTATCTCATGATCATTATTCTGGAGATGGTGGAACAATGACCTCTTTGACTATAGCCAACTTACTGAAGTCATTTTGGACTTATAAAATGGATATCATCAAAACATCTAATGTAGACATAAATGATTAAGTAATTGTATATGACATGATAATAAATAAAATAAATGAAATAATTAAAGTTATAAAGTTTATAAATAAAGTAAAAAATTTACATAATTTTATTATTCATCAGGATACAGAGCATACATGACAATTCAGACTCAAGGTAAGATACTTTCTTTTAAAAATCATCTTTTGAAGTTTCCCTTAAAACTATCTTTCTCTTCTATATCCATATTTTTAAAATTATTTTATGGATGTATATATATAGATATAAGTGAATTATAGAGGACACTTTATGTTACTTTTTTACTATCTTTCAATGGTTTTCAAAATAAATCTTTTAGAAAATGTTATAACATCCTTTACAAAAAGACAAAAGGAATGTTCTTTTTTAATGTATACGACAACAATGACCTTTCCCACCACCATAAAAATTAATTGATTTTAGGATTAATTTTCAATATTTTATATTTTATTCAAAGAAAAACCCTATTTTCTTATATTCTGGTTATTTTCAAAAAATGGTTTTAAAATGGAATTGATATTTTAATATCTTAAAATGTTTTCTTATGAGAATAAAAAATGTTTTCAACAAGAAATATTTTTGTGTATTGTGTTATAGCTCTTCAAAATTGTTTATGATGATGGGGTTTTTCACTATAAACTAATGTTAGGTGAGCCCATTACATCACTCTAATGCATTGGTAGAAGGGACAAAGTTAACTAATTAGATTTATCTTAAGATTTTATGGGAATATACTGCAATGGTTGTTCCAGGTATAAAAATTATGGTTATTTCAATTGTAACTATAATGGTGTCTCCGATTAAAACCATGAAAGTTATTCAATGTGTAAGTAATAATTATATGAAAATGATTCCTTAATTCACCTACATGATTTATCTATGATTTTTATGGGTTTTTTTTGGAAATATTATGATTTGACAAGGTAAAGGAAAGTATATAATAATTTATAAGGTTGAAAAGTATATTTTTTTGAAAAATATATAATGAGTTTTTCATGATTTTAAAGAAAAATTTATGACTTTTATTTTTTACTTTAATATTTGTTATGAAATAATTTGTGAAAATATTTTGGAAGAGAAGGTGATTTATTCGGTAATAAAATATTTACATTGAGCCAAAATTTTATTCTGAAAAGGAAATTTTTTATTAGTATTCATGGACTAAAATATCCTTTATTTAATTTTATATAACTTACTAAGATTATTTTTATTATCCGACATTTTAATATATTTTTCAAAGAGTTTAAGTATGGGTAAGGGTAATGGAGAAGTCAAGTTGTAAGTCATGAATATTTTTCATTAAAATAAAATATGTTTTATTTTAAAAGTTTTTCTTGGTGTAAAAAATGGATACTGAATATAAATTTACACTTTTTAATATATGGGTTTGTTATGTAAGAGTTATGACATAAATCTATATAACTATAAACCTAAAATATCACTGGGAATGTATGAAAGTGAATTATAGAGTAGACACTCAAATATGTAATGTTTAAGGTACGATACTTAAAGTTTATATTAGAGAAAGGGTTAGATAATTTTAGAGGTTTGTGTGTTATTTGAAAATAAGTTAAAATTACTATATAACCACAAAGGATAGTTTATTAGGAAGAATTATGGTTATTTTTATAAATATAAAGAGTTAAAGATAACATGGTTAAAGATATATTAATATTTATCCTCTTTATAATATGGTTTATTGTGATTTTATTAATATGATCACACTGAACCTTTTTGGTTTTAGTAAATGGTTGGATCCAACATTAACTAAAGTAAAAATTGATGTGAAGTAAAATGTAGTGGTTTATGAATGATCTAGAAAATGAAATGGGAGATGTAATGATAAATATTATAGTTATTATTAACTAGTTATCACGATTTATGATTAAAAAATTTATCCAAGAGAATATCCATGGAAATTTAGGTGATAAAGGTTATAAATGTATAAATATTCAATGACCTATGTGTTAAGAATTTGGAAAGAAGCACCAAGGAATGTGTATTAAGATAATGATAAGATTATTTGTATGTGGTACAAGAGGGAACAAAGTAATAATATGACAAGGAAATAGGAAGCATACATTTAAATATATAAAGGAGAATAAAATTATTCCCAAGGTATCAATTAAATGTTTTAAATGTGGAAAGTATGGGAATTATGAAAATTAGTGTCCTAAGGGGAAGTCTAAGAACGACATCAGAAAGACCATACAAATGAATTATTTTCAATTACTAATGCCATTATTGTTGAAGATGTGGAAACTAAAAGTGAAATATGAAAGGTAAGAATTACATCTTGGATTATGTTTTGATATTGTTGAATATTAGGACATGATTCATAATTTTTTTGTAGGAAGGAAGTATTAAGGAATAATATGGAAAAAAATGGTTAAATAAGAACATTTAATGATTAATGCACCTATATTAAAGATTTATTATTTAGTGGTATATTTAAGGTTAATCAAAATTTCAAAGTCTTATACACCCCCTTTTTAGGATTTATGTGATGAGAATACTTTGGGATAAAGTTATCAAGTTTTTATATATGTTTGAGGTGTATGTAACCCTTATTTTTGATACTTGAAAATGTTATTTGATAAATAATTATATTTTATTTTTATGGATATAGGTTTTATTTTTGGAAATGTTGTAAGAATTATATAGTTTTAGAAAAAGTACAACCCATGGTCTGGGAAATAACACATCACATCCTATAAGGCTATGGGGATTGAACCTATAAGCCAAGAGAAAAAATTGGGAAGTGCCTACTACTAGCTTATGTGATGTCTCGGTTATTATGATATAATTTATTTACATAAATGAATTAATAGATAATTATTAAGTTGATTTTGGGAATATACATTTTATTTTATAGATAACCATGGGTTGAAAAGTGATTTTGGGATTAATGTTATTTTAGAAGAAGTTCACTGTTATGGGAACCTTATATGATTAAGTTAAATTGAAAATAATGGTATTTTTTTTGAGGAGTCAAGATCAAATTATTTTTTGGAAGTATATATGATATAAATTTGGCTTTATGGCAATTTAGGTTATTTGTGGAAAATATTATCATATCTTAAAGATTATATGATTATGGTATATACATTTTTGGTATGAGACTTTAATAGTGATTGATATTATGTACAGATAAATGTTGACTTTATCATGGAAGAATATGTGATCAGATTCTTATGATTTTTGGGTTTCAATCTTAGTCTAGAATTTTTTTACAAATTTTAATAATTTTTTATGGAATGATTTATTTAGAAATTTAGGTATTATTATTGAATTTTAGTGATTAATATTTAATTTCTTCATATGATGGTTTATTAATTTTTGGAATTATATTATCTTGTCTTAACCATTTTGGTTTTGGTCTATGTCTAAATATTAGAGGAATATCTTTTTATTTTTTGTGTGAATAATGTAAACTATTATAAGTTGATTATAGTTATTTAGGCATCAAATAATTCATATTAAATACCCATAATATGGATAAAAATATGATATTGTGTTAGAAATTGATTAAAGGATGAAATTATAGTTTTTAAGTAAGTATATTTCATTAGTTTCATAGTATAGATGATAAATAAATTAATAAAATCTAGGAAAATGGTATTTAAATAAAAAAAATATTTTTTTACTTTTCTTATCAATAAATTAATGGTATTTTAATCCATCATAGATTTATGGCTTTGTGATGGTTAAATTTCTCATGATCATGTTCTCTATCACTCTCTCAGTCCTTGAGAGTCGGTTTTTTATTCTATGTCTATGTTTTCACATCCCACCTATGTTTTCCTATATGGAGACATATTTATGAGTTATTCTATCTGACCTACACACTCTTCCCTTTATCTCTTATAAAGAGAAAGTTTTACTAAAATTTCCCTCTTACGAAGAGGAAGATTTATTAAACCTTTTTATTATGTGGGATTTCAATCAAGGTATTTTGAAAAGTAAAACCCTAGTTACCAAGCTCAAGTTAAAATTGCAAGGAAAACATTTGTTAAGGGAGTGGGGAGAATATAATATCCTGATATTTTAAAATAATATTATGTTCAATATACACATCACTAAGATTAAACAAATAATTGAAAATTATTAATTAAATATGACCATTATAACCTAGATGTTAAATTTAAGGGTATGAATAATATTTTTTTTAAATATATATATAAATATTATAATAAATAAAATTTATTGATTAATTATTATTAAATAATCACTCAAGTTTTAGTAAAATCATTTTATTGTTCAAATTTATGTTTTCATAAAAAATGGTTTTTGATTTCTTTTTGTAAGTGAATAATATAATTAATTTCTAGAAATTTTAGAAATTATATTTAATAAAATAAATATCACTTTTTAAATAATCATATAAAATCATATCATGATTAACATTTTATATTTTCTAAAAATTTAATTTTTCAATGAATAGTAAAAAATAATGATTTTTATTGAAAACTATATTTTATATTAAATTATTTACAAAGTATAATTATATTTTTTGGATTAGTTTTTAAATTTAATTATTTTATTTTGGTTTAAATTAATCCAATTATTGTTTTTTAAATTATTTTCATACTTTAATTTAGCATAAAAATAATTTACATTTAAAAGGATATTTTTCTTAAAACATGTTTTTTATTTCGTTTTATCGGTTTAGTTTTAAATTAAATTATATAACTTATATGTTTTGAATTATTAAAAATTGATTCCATATTTTGAATCAATGGATCCAAATTTGGTAAATAGGTCCCTTGTTTCTTCTAATATGAATAATAACCTTAGTAATTTTTGTTACCATGGTAATGGGTAAATTAGATAATTAAAGTAAAAAATAATTTGATAAGGAATATAAAATGACCCTAAAACATGCCTAAATTTTATTTTATGAGTTCATTTAATCTATAATCATCAAAGATCCTATTATATAGCCTTTTGTTTCCATTTGGATTTGATTATAACCTTTTTAATATTTTATTTAAAGTAAAGTAAAAATGTCACATACTTATTTTTAATAAATTTAATTTTTTAACATTGGTATAACCCGAAGGTATGATAGGTTATAAATATTTTTTGAAATTAAATAAATTATATTCATCATTGTAATTTATTTTTAATCTTTAGTGAATAAAGAATTAACTTAAATGCTTATACAATGCTGACACAGTAATATTAAATTAATAGAAAAATGAAACAAATGATATTAAAAATATTAAAAGTAGTGTAATTTGAAATAATTGAGGATAAACATTAATTTTATAGTTCATTATAACATTTTAGAGATATGGGAATTGATTATATTTTAATTAATTGGTTTTATTGTTGTTATAAAAAAATAAAAGTAAATAAATAGTTCTAAAATTGACATTATTGATATTTTTTGAAAACAACATTTTATTAAATGATATAAGATCCCTAAAAATATTATATTTAGACAAATGAATTGGTTATGGTTAATTACATAAAACATGATCCATTGATGTGTTTGTTTCTTGGAAAAATCCCTAAAGAAATATTTGCAGTGTTTTTGGGTTGATTGTGTTTGTTGACAAAGCAGATTGATAGAGTCAGTTGTTGAGTTTCAATGTAATTATTGAGAAGGTATGTTGAAAAATATATAATACAATGTAATGGATTATCTATAAGTGTTACATAAAATTATGGGTACAAAATGGAACCATTTTTGAATGCTGGCCAAATTTAGGGGGTCCAATATTTATAGGATTACTCAAGCTTCAAGAAAGATGGATTTACAGGGATTCCTCATGAGAATATAAAAAAGGACGGAATTTTCAAAGGTTTGGTTCTTTGTGAAGGTCTGTTGATTTTCAAAGTTTCAATTTTTTTTTGAAGTTTTAGGTCTTAGTGAATTATGGATGAGTCTTTAAGTAAAGATGGTAAGTTATATTACTAGAAGAAGCTTTATGAATTGAAAAATTTCCTTTAAGTTTTACCGAATAATGAACCTTCGTGAATAAGAATTAAAAACTCCCCAAAATTCCCTGGCAAGGTTAAAATCTTCACTAATAGGAGGAAAAATCAATAAATTTTTTAGTACCGCCTCATTTGGATAGCATCAAGCCATAATAAAAATCAAAAGGATTTGAATTTTTGATGGTGGTTTGTGAAGGATTTTTCTAGAGTGAAGGTTTTCATACTATCATCTGTTTTGCAGAGAAAGGAAGTTTCATGAAGGCTTTGGAAGCTTAGAAAAAGTTGTGAGCATCAAAAAAGTTGTGAGCATCATCAAAGTAGTATGATTCATGAAAGTAGTGAGATTTTTTAAATTAGTGAGCTTCATGAAATTTGGGATCATCACCAAAGCAGAATATTTTGTGACGAATTTTAAAGTTTCACGATGGTTGGATAGAGGGTTTTCAAGAAAGTAAATATTACATGAATTAGAAGGGATTTCCTAGTAAATATATAGTAAATTGTTATTAATAAAGTTTATTAAAGTGGAACTTAATTACGAAAAAGTTAGGTGTAAAACCTATTGATTCAAGTGATCAAAAAAAGATTCTTATGAAGAAGTGGTGAGCACACTTCATTTGAGAGAGAAGTGAGCTTTCAAATTGTGTTTGGTTATAGACCAAGAGGTATAGTGAGTTTGCACCAAAATTTATAACAATAGTGTGATTTATTGGATTTATAACATATGAAAATTTCCTTTTTATGCTCCTTTTACATATCCTAGTGTGGATTAACAAAGTGAAATTTATGTGTCTCGTGCATGCTTTCATTTCTATTCATACATTGCTACAGGAAAGAGAGATAAGAGTGTTTTGTTTAACAACAAAACAATATCCAAATGGGAATTTATTTTAATTTTTGTTACCATAATTTACCCCTATTAGGGTATTTAATATTTTCGGGATAATATTTTTTCATTTTATAGTAAAATTATTAATCCTTAGTGCGTATAAAATTTTAATATTATGGTAATTGTCAAAACGGTTAACGGAGGGTTAAAATCAAAATATAAGGTTAAAAACATAGTAAAAATATCTAATTTTTTATTTTATGTGAGGATTTCTATCCATACCCATCCTATATTCAAAATAAATCAGTTTTTATCAATATGTAATGGAAAATTAATTTATATTAATTTAATATTTTGATCAATTCCAAGAGTTCCCCTACCCTCTTGTATAAAAGGGTGTCTCTAATTCCCTTTACATAACAATTAATAACCAATTTATTAATGAAAATCCATAACCAAATACATTATATTAATCCCTCCCCTTATTATAGAGGTTTTTTAGTTAGAATACCAACCATAGATGGTTTATGGTTTTAATCAAAGGTGGCTTTCCAAAGAGGAGGTACAATTTTTAACCGCATGTTTTGTTTTATTTCTTATTCAGAATACTTCAAGTATTACATAATTTTTTTATATAATAACACCAATATATTATATATACTTAGGTTTTTTTTATTTTAATGAAAAAACCAATATCTATCTCCTCTTCCATCAGATGGGAAATAAATCCATCATTCGTGTGTACGACAGACTACCACCTCATGAACCAATGTAATTTTTTTCCATAACCACATCTAAAAGATAGTTATAATGATAAAATTAATGGATATATATTATTTTTCGGACATATTAATCATTATTAAAAGATAATATATCATTCACTTTCTTACCTTCCCATTTATTAAAAAATTACAACGTCATTCATGTGTACATGTGGACTACCACCTCCACAAAGTGATGTGATTTTTTTTTCATCACCACATCACATGGATGATATATATAAGTATAATTACAGAAATAATATGATTTTTATGATATTATTATCACTATATAAAGATAAAATTATGCTTACCTTCTTTTCATAATGATAATTGAAAAATTGAAATGTTACTCATGTGTATATACGACCTGTCGTCACCATGATTGTAACGTCATTCATTTTTCATGTATATCCATCATGATTTGTTTTAAAACTATAATTTATGTATAAAAATAATAATTATTTTATTATTATTATTATAGATATGAAATAATAATGTCCTCTTTGACTATTTTTATCTTATTGAAGTCATTTTTTACTTATAAACCGAATATCATCAAAACATACGATATGAACTTAAATGATTAAGTATTTAAAAATGACATAGTAAAAAGTAAATTAAAGAAAATAATAAACATGAAAAAAGTTTTCAATAAATTAAATAATTATCATAAGTATATTATTTAAGAATATAAATAATGTACATGATGACACAGACTCAAGGTAAGTGGATTTCATTTTAAAAACATCTTTTAATGTTTCCCTTAAAACACACATTTTCTTTCATATGCATATTTTTAATGTTATTATATGAATATATATTGATATAATTCAATTATAAATAACATATTATTTTTATTTGGACTTTATATCAATGTTTTTCAAAATAAATCTTTTATAGAATGTTTTAAAAATTCTTTACAAAAAAAGGAATGTTATAATTTAATGTATACTGTGAAAAAAACATTTCCACCACAATAACCATTATTTAATTTTTCACTTAATTTATAAGATTTCAATTTTTATTAAAATATAAACCTCATTCTTTATGTTTTGGTTTAAAAAAAATTCTTTTAAAATATAATGGATATTTCAATATCCAAAAATGTTTTATTATGGGTACAAAGAATGTTTTTATGATGAAATCCTTTATGTATTGTGTTATTTTTCTTGGTGATTGTTTATGATGATAGTTGGTTACATTATAAATTATGTTTTGGTGAGATAATTGTATCTCTCTAATGAATTGGGTAAAGTTATAGAGTGAATTGATTATGTTTCTCCTAAGAGATTATGGGAATATACTGCGATGGTTGTCCCAAGTATAACCGTGATATTTATTTCAAGTGTAACTATGTTGGTTAAACCAGGTATAACCATGGTGGTTACTTAATTTTTCAGTAAAATTTTTATTAAAATGATACCTCGAGTTACCCCCATGATTTATCTATCCTTTCTATGGATTTTTTTTGGAAATCTTATAATTTCATAGGGTAATCAAAAGTACATTCTACTTTGTAAGTTTGAAAAGTATAACTTTGAGAAAAATATATTTTGGTTTTTTCATGATTTCAAATAAACCATTATGAGTTTTATATTTCCTTTAAAATTTCTTATGAAAAGTTTTTATGAAAAGTTTTGGGAAGATAAGGTGAAACCTTGGGTAAGAAAATTTTTATTTTGATCCAAATGTTTCTTTTGAATAATGAATTTTTTTCTAAGTATTAATGGACTAGAGGTTCCTTTAACTTTTTATGTACCTTAATGATATTTTTGTTCTAATACCATGTTTTAATTTTTTTTCATCGGGTTTAAGAATGGGCATGGTAAATGAAAAAGTAATGTTAAAAGTCAGGAAGAATTTTAATAAAAAGAAAACATGTTTTATTTTAAAAGTTTTGTTTGGTGGGAGAAAAAATATATTGAATATAAGTGTCCACTATGTAATATATTGATTTTTTATATAATATATATGACCTAAATCTCTAAAACTCTAAACCTATATGTTATTTTTGGAATATAAGAAAGTGAATTCTAGTTTAAAGTCACAAGAATATGTAATTTTTTATGTTTGAGTACTTATACATTAAAATTCATTATTTTCAAACTATATTCTGGTTTACTAAAAGGAATCAAGATATCAAAAAAAATATGAATCAAATATTTATTTTCTCTCTTGAACCAATTGCTACGTCATGTAATTTTTTATTTTCCTTAAACATAATAATGTCAATGCACATGACCCAAACATGTGAAAAAAATCATCTATAGATCTTAAAACCATTAAGATAATTATAAAATTTATATTCATGAAATTATATAAATGGTAGCATGTAATAAATTAAATAATACCAAAAAAATTATTGAGTTCATAGAAAATATATTTCTATAACAGGAAAACATGATTAATATCCCTTAGACAATAAACCTAGAATAAAAAAAATAATGTAAATTAGTTATTCATTTAAAAAATACTTTAAAAAATTCTAAAATCCATACAAGAACCTGAAAATATATAATAAAAAACTAATAAAAAATAAAAAATATAATTTATTTAAATTTAAATATTAAAATTAAATATTAACATGAATAATAAAAGTGTTAGAATTTTTTTATGTTCTAATAAATCAAGGTTTTATAGAAAGCAATTAAAATTTAGAAAACATCACATAGGACCATGTAAAATTACATTTAAAAACTATAATTTAATGTATCACAATATTTTTTTAAAAACAAATTCAATCCCCATTATTTTTTTAAATTTAGTGGGACACAATAAATATGAAAACCCATATTTTAATAAAAAACAATTCATGATTTATTATATAAAGGTAAAAATAATACAATCTTATAAGATCACGAGGACTATTTTATTTTGTAAATAGGGACATGGTACAATAACAATAAATATGGATATGCCAAAATCACTTAAAAACTCCACAACATGCCCTGAAAATTCCACTGATCTTCTAAGACTACATGGGATATCCTGGGGACATACATAAGAAAGTGGTGAGATACAATGCCCAGTTAAGGAATATTAAAATAATAGAATAAATTAAATATATAAATGAGATTCAATATTAATATCAAGGTAAAATAATATGGGCGATAATGATAAACATGAACATTGAAACATTATATAAGATGATAACATAAAGGCAACATGGGAATTTGATAACAATATAAAACATGACATAATAAACATATGTCAAAGATAACTACTGAGAAACCATAACATATTGTGATTAGGATTACTTATCATGAACCACACATGGTATATAATGAGATAAAAACATTACTTAATTAATTTGAGGTCTATATAATTCCCATCCCACCCGTCACATTTATATCATGTACATGGATAAGTGCACCACATAGATCATACAACATAAGGATATATTTCATCACTTTTGATCCCATGATTAATGATTTTGGGTAACATACATGAAATTCCAACATAAATTAATGGTTGATACATCTATGTGGATACCCTTGAGTGGAAATGGGGATTGGTATTCATGACACAAATACATGGCATGAAAAATTATAAGATAATTTTGTAAAATAATGGGGGTATATAAAGATTCATGGGACAGTTTAATGATATCATAAGGGGTTTATCATAACTTTTAAATCATAAGGATAATAATAGGGATGTGTAAAAATATATTCCAAAATAATTTTCTTTAAATAAAAATGCATAATAGTAAGGAAGTGCTTGATTAAAGAGGAGGAGAAGATCCTTTACCATGAGATGGATCTTCTAAAAGCTTTAGAAGAGCTTATTATAAGACTTGGAACAACTTTATAGGGATAAATATAGGAAAATTTTTAGTAAATTATTTCCTTAAGGGTTTTTATTTAATATGAATGGGAGTTTGGGTGGGATTTTATATCAAAATAGAGAGGAATTCTTTATTAGTTTCTAAACCTAGGTTTTGGACTATATATGATAAAAAACTCAAAACCACAAACCATTCATTGATTTATTCCCATGGATTTTAACAAATTGGAGTTGTTTTAAATATTTTATATGGATAAGAACCTAAATCATGAAAATAATACCCTTGGTGATATAGATGTGAGTCATGTTGATACATAATTAATTTTAAAACATTTAAATTTAATATGTGTTTTGAAGAATTCATTAAGGGTTTTTAAATTTATAAAATAAGTTCATAAACACATTATTTTAAATGAAAAACATAATTTTGTTCATGGAAACACGTTTTTGTATTTATTATATAGCTTTTTGGTATTTATGATATCATAGTACATACTATATATTTTCATCGTGTTGATTTTTTTACCAAAAATCAGACTCTCTCAGAAAATTATGAAACATTAAGAATTAGATAATTTTGACATGATGATTTAAAAAATAATATAAACTATATAAAAATAATTCTATAAGTCTGAAAATTTATACTCTTAAATAAAAATCCCCATTTATTAAAAAATACTGATTTTTATGACGATAATTATTTTCAGACCCTTGTAAAAATTAATTTTGACTTCATAAAATTATATTATCATATATATTTAAATAAATATGTTTCAATAATAATATTTTATTAAAATAATATTTATTTCCTAAATAATTTAATTCCTAAAAAAAACATCTTGATTGAAACAATATATTTCGCAAAAAAATCCAATTTTAGTTTCATCGTATCAAAATCTAATTTTTATCAAAATCATTATTTAACAATTTATAAAGTAATAAAAAAGGGAAAAATATAATTATTATTTTATTAAAAATAATATATAAAAATATGTAAATTAATATTACTAGGGTCTAGATAAAAAACCATTATTATACATGTGTACGCCCTAAGGGTAAGGTATGTGATTGTGATACTTTGAGGGGTGGTTTGATGAACATGGTTTGTGTTGTGATCTATATTTCCTAAAATTTCTTCCATAAATAGTTTCACTAATTACATAGTTTTTGAATATTATATTTTAAATTTTCAAGGGAAAATCCTAATTATACCACCTCCCTTGTATGCTCCTAGAAATTAGATTCATAGGGTACGATTCTACTAGTCAAGGCCATAAATTATTTATTCTATATCAATTGGACTTTATCATAACCCTTAATATATACTAATCATAATGGAAATTTTATCAAGTCTATATTATCAACTATTATGAGGCTTAGTGGTCTTATAAATTTTGTTGGATATAACTTATAATGGTCCAAAATAACCAAATTAGTGCATGCGATTTTTATAAATTTATTACTTAATAAGAAATTTATTCATTTGAAAAGGGAATTTAATTTATTAAACCTCATGTCCTTATATCCCCCCCAATTAATAAATTTAACCCTCAAAATTTCACTTCATATGCTAAATTAGATGAGGGTACTTTGGTTTCATTGCCTCTTTTTATTCCCAAGTTACTTTGTCAATCTTGTGGTTCAACCATAGTACTTTGACTAGGTATGTTGTCTTATTTCATCGAAATTTCTCTCTATAATATAATATCTTCATTAACATATCCTATTATCAAAGATCATTATTTAATGGCACCACCTATTGATTTAGTATCTATGAGGTATTTGGTATGTATTTCCTCAAGAGGGATACATGGAACATGTCATGTACTTGATATTTCTTAGGTGAGAGTGAAATTTGATAGGACAAAACTATTATGTGATCAAGGATATCAAAGGGAATGATGTATCTTGGACTAAGTTTTACCTTCTTCCCAAACTTATGAACTCTCTTCCATGGAGGTATTTGAACAAACACTTTATCTATAACCTCAAAAGATAGGTCACATTAATGATTGTTTGCATATATTTTCTGTTAATTTTTCCCAAATTTCATATGTTGTTGAATTGTTTAAAATTTATCTACTATATATTAAAAAATATTAGGTCCCGTCATCCTCAAATATCTAACTTCATGCCAATATTTCAATTTTATACACTACTTCTCATATAGACCCTCATAAGGGGTCATTTGAATGATATAATGGAAAATTTAGGTATATGATAAATCCACTAGGGGAAGATTTTATCCCAACATCCGTGGAAATACATTGAACAAGATATTAGCATATCCTCTAGAGTTTGGATGGTTGTATTAGACTGACCATTTTTCTAAGGGTGATAAGCAGTACTGAAACTCTATTCCATATCCGACACATACTGAAGGATTATACATAACCTCAAGGAAAAACTCAAATATAAATTTGATATAATATAGAGTACCATTCCATAAAGTATTACTACTACTCTTATATATATATTTTTAATGTTAGTCAAGATAGAAATATTTCCAAATAATAATTAAATGCACTGACATTGTATGGTGATTGACTATTATCCAGATGTTGTTATTATATTTATATTTCTTGGGGTGTTCTATGATGATCTCCATAGTTATGTTTTCACATTTCCATAATTGTATGAGAAATGGGCGCTTCATACCCTTAGACTTTTGTTTCTCCACCTTGACTTGTTGGCATACTAAGCATTGAGATACAAATTCTCCAATATCCCTCTTCATGTTTTCTCACCAAGTGTTTTACATTAGATATTTTTATATTGAATTTCTTTCTATATGAATATAGAAGGATGATATATTCTCATATTCTAGAAGTTCCCTATCTATATATCATTTTTATCTAACACATATCTAGGTTCAAAAACTTATAACTCCATATTTATCAATGAAAAACATCAGAATATTCTCTATCATTTTATGTAGCTCCACATTATCTTTTTGTACCTCCTTTATCCTCTTAAGAATGAATGGTTGAGAAGTTTTTTCAGAAAGTTAATATGCATATCCTTTTATTATTTCCATGTTAATACTTTGTATTTCCAAGAATATTAGATCCCTTACAATCCTCATCTTGGAGAGGGTTGTGGGATCCATTCTGCTCAGATCATCTACCACTTTGTTCACCTTCCCAGGGTGATAATGGATTGGAAAATCATTATCATTTATTAGTTATAAACACCTTAATTTTTAAAAATTTATATCCTTTTATTTGAATATATACTTACTTATTTTATGATCTCCATATATGACATATATCATCCTATAGAGTTAATTTCCCTAAATATTCAATTTAAAGATCACTGCATCAAATTCTAGATCAGGATTTGGGTAGTTCTATTGATGGATATTTAATTGGAATGAGGAATAGGCTATAAATTTGTCCTCTATCATGATTACACAACCCAATCCTTTTTTAGATGCATCACTATAGAGCAAAAATCCTTTCTTACTAGTGGGTAATGTGAGCATAGGTGCAGTGATTATCCTCTTCTTTAACTCTTTAAAGCTATATTTTCATTAATATGTCCAGATAAACTTGAATCAATTTTGAGTTATATTAGTTAATTGGATTTAAAATCATGATATGTTTCTCAAAAATTGATGATAGCTCTTAGATAATCCAAGGAATCTATGTATTTCCATCATTGATGATGGTCCAAGCCATACTTTAATTTCCTATGTTTCTAAAGAATCCATAAATATAACTTTTTGGGAAATAACATACCCCATGAATAATGGTTTATCCATCCAAAACTAATATTTACTATATTTTTCATTCAACTTTTCTTTCTATAATTTCTTCAGTACAACATTCAAATACTCCCAATATACATTCTTGCTTTTAAAGTAGACAAGAATATAATTTATAAATAATACCACAAATTTGTTGAGTAAATACTTAAATAATATATTTATATAGTCTATAAAGATATTTGTAGCATTAGAGAGTCTAAATGTCATCAATATAAACTTGTAGTAATCATTCCTTATATAGAAACCAGTCTTGAGGATATCCTCCTCCTTCACCTTTACTTGATAATATCTCAATCAAAGATCCTCCGTGGATAAGTATTGGGATCCACATAGTTGATCAAAAAAGTTATCAATCCATATTATAGTGTAATTATTATTTATCATGATCTTTTTTATTTCATGATAATCAATAAATTGGTTCATTGACCCATCCTTCTTCTTAATGAAAAGGACTGGTGCACCCCGAGGTGAAGTACTTGGGTGCATAAACCCTTTATCAAGATTATCCTATAGTTTTTTCTTCCACTCTTGATGTTCAATCATGTCCATTATATATGGATTCATGGATATTTTAAAATATTTGGTTATTAGTTTTATGGAAAATTCAACCTATTATCTAAGAGGAAGTCCAAACAATTCTTTAGGAACCACATTAATGAATTCTCTCACAATGGGAATGTCATCAAGGATGATCTTTTCCTTAGTCACAATAATTTTAGAAATATAGGATTTATCATAAAGTAATAATATCCATTATTGATATGATGATACCAAAGAAGATTCATCCTCATACTAGCACTTATATATAATCGTATGGTGATTTGGGATACGAAGGGTGATTTACTTATATCAGGAATTTATGTTGGATCTATATAAGGAAATCCAATCCATACCTAGAATAACATATAACTTACACTAAAGAATGTATGAAAAGGTTTTATAGGAAATTAAGCCAAAAATTTTGACAGGGGATGATTTATATTCTTGAGATTAAATAATTGACCCATTCTCAATCTTCCCCGATAACCCGACTTCCAAGTTTTGAGGTGGTGTTTTAATACTTATACTGAACTTGCATGATATGAAAGAATGCGTAGAACTATGGAAGATAATACCTCTTTTTTACTATTTTATTATAATTTGAATTATATAGATAATCCAAAATATATGAATGGATAATAATGTTAAAATATTAAGTGGATAAATGGAAAACCATGAACATTAAACTCATACATGACATATATTCCTTAACTTGTGAATTTATATGTTTTAATCTAAGTTATCCATGATTTATTTCTTAACATAAAATTTTTAGGGAATTTTATTCCCTTTATAATGGTTCATAAAGAGATTTTAAATTTACCAAATAATATCCCCCATGAGTGTTAAAACTGGTGTAAAGCAAGTCCTTTTTGTCATGCACTAGGTGCTGATCAAGTTAAGCTCAATGCATCCTTTTCGGTATTATTATCCCTTGGTAATAATATTATTGAGACACATACTATTTTAGTATCTATAAAGGGATGTATTTTCTTATATACAAATTAATATATACTTTAATAAAATCTAGGGATGTTTTATCCTTATATGTAAGGGTTTGATTAGTGTTTTAAATTCTAATCCCCCAAAACAACTAGACTTTTATCTGATACCTACTAAAACAACATATTTTTTAATACACCATGATTCATTATTTATTAAATAAAGGTATAAATAATATAATCCTATAATGTCATGAGGCCAAGTGTCTTTGGGATTTAGCTATGAAGAATAATAACTTGAAACATGGGTGTAACAACATTACTTAAAAACCTTACAACATTCCCTTAAAATTCCATTTCTCTTCTAAAACCATATGGGATATCCTAGAGGCATACATAAGAAATGGGTGAGATATAAAGCCTAGTAAGGGAATAATAAAATCATATAAAAAGTTAAAGTATTATTTTTGAATCAAGAGGCATACCAAGGTATCATAAGAGGGTTGAGAATCATAAACATGAACATCAGAGCATGATATAAGGTGATAACATTAGAGCAATATGGGAACATGGAAATAATATAAAACATGATATCAAAAACATAATTCAGGTATAATTGAAGAGAAATCATAATATAGTGTTCTTATAATAACCTCTCATAAATTATACATGGTATATCATGAGATAAAAATATTACTCAATGCATTGGAGGGCTATATAATTCCTAACCCACCTATCACATTCATAACATATACATGCTTAAGTGTGCCACATAGATCATATAATATAAGGATGTATTTTATAAATTTTAATACCAAAATTAAAGAGTGTGGGTTACAAAAATGTAAATCCCCAATCAATTAAGGATAGGTATATCTAGGTAGATACCCTTGAGTGGAAATGGGGATGGGTATTCACTACACAAATGTTTGGCATGGAAAATCATAGGATAATTTCAGAAGCATAATAGGGGTACATAAATATTCATAGAAGTGTTTAATGAGAGTGAAAGGGTTATCTAATCACTTTTAAATTATAATTATAGTAATAGGGATGTGTAAAAACATATCCCAACATGAAAAACTGGATATAAAAATACATAATACAAAAGAAGTGCTTGAATAAATAGGAGAAGGAAATGATCTATTATCTTGAGAGAGCGCTTCTAAAAGCATGAGATAAGATTATTAAGAACATGGTAAAGCCTTGGGAGGGGTATAGATAGGGAAATTTATATTAAATTAGTGTTCAAAGTGTATTTAGTGAAGAGGATTTGGAGTTTTGGTGGGGTTTATATCAAAAGAGAGTAGAATTATTTATTAATTTCTAAACAAAGGTTTTGGAAACTATATGATAAAATAATCAAAACCACAAACCATTTAATGGTTTTTACCCATATTTTCTACCAATGAGAAGTGGTTTTCAATATTTTATATGGATATTAATAGAAAAAATTAAAATAATACCATTGGGTATGTGGAGGCGAGCCATGTTCATAAAAAATTAATTTTAAAACCTTAAAATAAAATACAGGTTTTGAAGGATTAATTAAGGGTTTATAAAATAAATAAAATAAATTAAAAAACACATAATATTAAATAATAAAAATAATTTTGGTCATGTATACTCTTTATATTATTGATTATATCAAATTTCAGATTTTATGATATAACAATACATACCGTATATTTATATCGTATTAAAAATTTTACCAAAAATCCAACCGTGTCATACAATTATAAAAATTCATATTTTCTTAATTTTGTCATGATGATTTCAAAAATTTTATTTATTTTATCAAAATAATTCTATAAATATGATAATTTATACTTTTAAATAAAAACTCCTATTTTTTAAAAAATGTTTGTTTTTATTATGATAACAGTTTTGAGACCCTTGTAAAAATTACATTTAACATAATAAAATTATATTATAATTTTAATTTAAATTAATATCATTTAATAAGACCAATATATTAATTTTCTTTTAAATTTATCAAAAAATGTTTCTTGATTGAAAATATATATTTCTCAAAAATACAATTATAGTTTCAACATAGGAAAATATAATTTTTATCAAACTCATTATTTAGTCATTTATAAGTTAATAATAAAAAGGGATAAATATAATATTTATTTTTTTGAAAATAATATTTACAAATTCATATTATTAGGGTATATATATGAAAACCCTTATTACACTAGCATATTCCCTATGGGTAAGGTGTAATATGATGATTATTTCTTGGGGTGGTTTGGTGAACATTGTTTGGGCCATGACCTCGATAAGATCCAGTTTCTCCCATAAACGGTTTCTCTCATGCTATAGTTTTTTAATCTCTACATGTGATTAGTTTAGATAAATTGTTAGTGATACTATCACCCTAAAAATCTCTAATAAATGTGCTTCATAGGGTATGATCTTACTGGAAGAGACCGTCACATCTTCTGTCTATGTCAATTAGACTTTATCATAAACCTTAATATATATTATTCAAAACTGTAACTATATAATGGATATATTTTAAATTATTATTATTATTAATATTCTTTTAAAAATGAATGGATACAACTTATAATAGTCCAATGTAACCAAATTAGTTCATGTATTGTTTTAACTTCTTTAATTAATAAGTAATTTATTCATTTGAAAAGGAAATTTACTTTATAAAACTTTAGTACATTACAATAAATATCTACCATATACATGTAGTAAAATTTAATTTTTTTTAAAATTATACTCTATATAGCTTAATTATAAAAAATGATAAATTTTATGTATACCTTATATGTATTTATTATTATTATTTTTAAATATAAATATTATTGATCCAAATAAGATGTATATGAATTAAAAATTGATGTATTTAAATCTTATGATAAAAGTGTATAAGGATGGTGTTATAGATTTTATCATGATTAAAATAGATCTTATAAATAACCTTTCTAAAATAATATTTCAATTTTTATATTATTTTTATTCAATGAAAATTTATCTAGATGAGTTGGAAAAACAACTGATTAATCAAAAAGTAGATCAATGTTGTAAATGATGGACTAAACATAGGAAAAATGAATATATCTAGTGACTTAGATCACACTATTGTTTATATATCATCCTAAATGAGTTAAACTATAATGAATAATAGAGGTTGTATTGAGTAAATGAAAATGGTAGTTGATGATGATCTCTATGATTGTCCAATGTTGCTTTAAAAGTTAAAGAGTTGTGAAAAATTTATAATTTATGATTGTTGTTATAAATATATAACATTGTATACCCTTTTAAAGCTATAAATTTTGAAATACAGAAATGAATAGAGTGACATTATCTTTGTATAACTACTTTCTATCTTGATTGATATGTTATTATAAGATAGTGAGATTTCTTTTGAATCACATGAAACTAATTTTTTTTATGTTCAATGAGTATGATCTCTAAAGTATTACATGTTTTTCCAAATGATTGTATATTATTTCTCAAGGACCCAAAATCAGTTAGAAAATTCCCTAAGTGTGGCATGAATCGATACAAGAAATATGAATCAATTCATTCAAAAGGTGTATAGTGCTTTCAAATAATTATATCATTTAGAAATATATTTATAATTAAGGTGATTGAAAAGAAAATAGCATGAAATATTGATACAAGAATTCACAATAGGAAACCTTACCACCCAATAAACACTCCTTAATGAAAGAAAATGAGCATCCTAAATTTGGAAATGAGTAAAGAAAGATCCATCTTTCTACAATATATATATAAAATGAATAATTTAGTGGATGAAGTATTAATAATGATATATGGTTGGTTATGTTGGTAAATTATAACTTTCCACTGTGGTTAAGCATAAAATTAAAGTACATTATGTTGTCTCAGTTTATATTAGGACCAAAAAATATAGGTAATGATGTTAATGTTTATTTGGATACATTGATAAAATATCTAAAATTGATTTGTAATTAAATTGTTAAATTTAATGATGCTCATAGAAATGAGTTGTTCATATTGAGGTCCATATTGTTCATAATTATACACAACTTTCCTTCTTATAGAAATTTGTTTGGATGTAACATTAAAGAAATGTTATGGTGTCCCACATGTGTGATGATACACAATCAATTAGATTGAAACATTCCTTAAAGATAATGCTTGTATTATATTGTAATTTTTTACCCCAAAAACATAAATATAGATCTTGGATATCATTATTGGATAAGAATTTGAAAATAATGCACACCAACTTCTCTATTAATATGTGATGAGTAGTTTGAGATATTAAAGGTTATTTTACCCATTTTTGATAAACCAATGAGTAAAAAATGTGTATACCATCTGGATATAATTTTATAGTTTATATTTATTAAATAATAACATATGATTTTGTTTATAAATTATTTATGGAAACTACATATTTAAATTAGTTTTGAGAGATTTAGATATTTTTGAAGGAAAATTTAACCAAATCATGCCAAAACACCCGAATCACAATTTGATGGAAGATTGGAGGCATTTGAGGAGCTAATTTGGAGAAAGACCCATAGTGAAACTAATGTTATTATTCATCAGTATATCCCCATAGAAGTTTGAATCTGTGAAATGTCAAAGTAATTTATAAAATAAATAAAGAAGCTACATTGTGATGAGTTATCATGATCCACAATTGAGGATACCTATTAAATATACATTGATCCATAAAGATTTATCCTTTTCCATTTGATGCAGAGAGTTACAATTCCATGGATATAAAAAAATCATGGTGTAAGTATAAGTATCACTGTGTGAATGGTTTAATCATCATGATACATAATAGATTGCAAAGGCTTCAATATAAAGTATAAGAATTTAGAAAAATATTGACTTTTTATAGTGATATGTAACATAATTGGGATTATACAAATTATCTATGCACATTATTATTGGAAAAAGATAAGGTCCATACATAAGATTCCTCTCTTAGAATGTACAAGTACCTATAAGAGTAGAGGGATATGTAAGAGTAATCTATTTTCTACTTGAAGGATGTAAAGTGTATTACAAGACTTATTTAACCCAATACAATATGGAGTATTGTTAAATAAATAAACCAAAAAATATGGATCGCATGAACTTATCACCATACCATTTCGCTTACACTACATCTTGTTATGAGGTATTTTATTTTTTATCAAACCATGAATAAGAATCTTAGAAGATATCAACACGATATTTAGCATACTAGAAATTTCATAATAAGATATTTTTTACTCACACTACAGTGACACCTTTCACAATGAAGTTGGCAAACACTTATCAGAAGATAATAGATTTTTTTCAATATGTTACAACCTATTACATTACATTTTGGATGTGTATGGAACTTTATATTCTTCAAATCATCAACATTTTGGGGGTTTTAGTTTAGAAAAATCATTTTTTGAAAAGTGAAAAAAGGATGAAAGTGGATAGAGGGAAGACATTCAGATAGTTACTTAGTCACCTTGTGAGAGTTATGGTGATTAAGGGATGAACCCCAATGTGATAGAGGATAATTTGGATATGAGAGATTACACTAAATGTCCTTTATGTTTTTAGATATGAATTAATTAATCTAGGTCTTACTAGGATATATTAACTATTGGAATAAAATATTATTATATATTTTTAATTATTACTGACCAAGTTAAATTAATTCCCTCAAAGAGTTTATTAATTAATTGACCATGATGATTTCATGAAATATGAAATTATACCTTTTAGATAAAACATCCTCCGAAATAGATCCATAATATATGTTCATCATTTAAGGTTTATTCCAATATAATATATCACTTTACCTTATTTCATCCTTAATATAGTCATTTTCCCTAATTATATTTTTCAACTATTTACTATCTATCTAGTTCCCTATATAAATAATACTAAAATATTAATTAGACATGGATCCCTGCAATCCAAGCGGGTTAACCTGGGGAATCACAATTCTTATACTACACTTGTATTGTATTAGTGATTATGTTTCCATGCTTATAAATTATAAACACCAACAAATTCCATTATAAGGTAATGAATCTCAAGGGTGTGTTATGTTTTTGGAATTATTTATATGGGTGTGGCATGGATCTAGGTGACAAATTTAGTATTTATTGATTGTTTCAATAATTTCCTTAATTTTTTATTTTTATATTTTTTTATATTTTAGGTGCATGGGAGTTTTTGTTTTTTATTTATAATTTTGGTCTATGATATAAAATTTATGTACATGATCCGGGTGCTTAGTTATTGGGAAACCATGTGAAGTTAACCCTAAATTTTAGGGTTATTTTATTTGGAACCACAATGTTGCATTGAAAAACCCTAGATCCTCTATATAACATGAGTTGATATCCAAAATACTCATAAGTGCCCAAAATGAACCACACAAAATGAGGTTGATGGAATATGGACTATTTTTAATAGGTGTGGAAACTCTGAGTATATCTATACCACAAATTTAGGACAAAAACTTATAGTTTAAATTGAGTATAGTGATAATGAATTTGAATGTTGGATAATTCAGAGGCATGTAGAATATTGATCCCCATAGCCGTACATCAAAAGTTTTAGATATTTTTATACATTCTAGATAAATAAAGTCACTAATGGTGATATCTCACTTAGATAATTACAATTTAATTTGATAATGTGTGCTAAAAAATGGTTGAATTCATAGCTTCAATGATCTATTATAATTTGGGATGAACTCACTTGAATATTTTTATAAATATATTTTCCATTGGAAAATATGGTAATGTTGAGAAGTGAAATATATAATTTCAAATTAAAGGATAGGGAATCTTACTTGAGGGATTTTGAATGTTTTAAAGAGCTATAATAGAGATTCCCAAATCATGGAGTTATCAATTGTATGAAACTAAAAAATTTCTAATTTGGAAAGAAAAATAACTCTTGGGCCATGGTGAATCTAACCGTAGGAGGATGATTATTTAGGAAGACCCCCATTGAATATTAGGAAATTTTAGATGATAATGGGGATAATATTTTTCAATGGAAATGAGAGCGAGGACTTCCCAAGAGATACATAAACCCTACAGATGTTATAAAAAAGCTGTCCAACAATATAAAATACATTTCTAAAGGGACAAAGACCTTGTTAGATATTCACAATCAAGGAGAATCCTTCCAAGCACCTCAATTTTTATCCTATGAAATGTGTTAAGGCCCAAATCTCTTCCAATATTTTCATGTATAAGTAGGAGAAACCAAAATGATAAAGTTAAATTTTATGAGCTATAATTATACCCATATTAATTATCTAAACCACTCTGGATATTTAGTAAGGCCAATTTATTAAAATAAAGGCCAAAGAGAAGGAGAAGGGTATGAATATATGTGTACTCAATTTGCTTTGGGGATTACTTAAGGAAAAATAGAACCCAAACCCTATAAAAATAAATTTCAATATAATTATCCATAATTTGTTAAAAAATAATAACAATATTCTGAATTGTATGTGAAAGAATAACCACCCTATTTTAAGGATATATTGAAAAATATATAAAGAAAAATGGGAAATTCATTGAGCATGTTAAGAATACTCTCTAAAATCTGGATAAATATTTAGAAAATCACCAAGGGTTGCTTATGAATATAGAAAAATATTTAGATAATTTTTTTAAAATATAACACATAAGAAACTTAGAGCTTTTCCAAGAATCAATGAGGTACCAAGAGAGGATGGGAAGACCATAACTTCACAAAGTGGAATATATTTTTAGAAAATTAATGAACATAAGTATAAGGAAGTTTTTGTTGAGATGAAACAACCATTGGTGGAAGAGATTTAGATATGGATTAAGTGAAGGATAGGAAACAAAACTAGGAAACCCAAAAAAACTAGATAATATAAAAGGTACTTAATAAGAATAAATATTAACATTAATACCCACTCTCCTTTTTCCAGAGAGGACATACTATAGTAATATTTAATATTAATATAATAAATTTATGGTGATCTTCAAGAAGTTTCACATTAAAAATTTATTCGCCAAATAAATTTAAAAAATTTCTATATACAAAATGTTTCTTAAGGACATGGTTTCAAATAAAAGGAATTTTTAGGAATTGAGCATGATTTCTTTATTTGAGGAGTGATTAGTAGTTTACATTATAAAGTCCCACTAAACTTTGAGATATTACCTATTTTTATATTCCTTAAACAATCAGATCATGATTATTTGGAAACACTCTTTGGGATATAGGATCTAGTGTGAAATTGATGATACAAAATTCACTAAAGAATAAAAGGATGATCAAAATGAATCTCATAATATTTTCATTGAAATTAGAAGATAGATTAGTGAAGTATAATGTTGGAATTATTAAAATTTTCATGGTGAATGCCAGATAGTTTATATATCGCATAGATAATCATATTTTTTAATTGGAGGACGAAGGAGAGGATCTATTTATTTTATGTATCCCATTATTTTATACTATTAAATCACTTGTAAATGTCAACCAATGATTTTTTATTTTCTAAGTGGGAGATGAATAAGTTCAATTTAATCTAAAAAAATCTTATAAACATAGATATGGATGTGAGGTCTGTCATATTAATAATAACACTAGATAAGGTTATAAATTTTAGAGACTACTGTTAAGTAGGAAGATATATTCATTGAATTAGTGAATGAGTAATTGTAGGAATTCAATGAAGAGGTGGAAATAAAATACTTTTTTTTAAAGATATATAACAAAGTTCAAGAGGTAATTTTCCATAAATAACTCCCTATATAGTGAAATCACCATAGAATATGATTAATAATCTCCCTATAAATATTTGATACCAATTTTAGGGAGAAGGAAATGCACTTCCAATTATTGTGAATGAATCCCACTCAATATAACAAGAGAATAAATTGGTTGTAGTTTTGAAGCAAAGAAGGAAGGAGATCACATGAAACATTAGAGACATTAAAGGAATCATCCCCTATATTTTTACACATAGAGTAATGTTGGATAAAGGGAAGAAATAAACATGATAACCCCAAAGGAGGTTGACTCATCCTATAAATAAGATCATAAAAAGGTTATGAAATTACTTAGATCTAGAATAATTTACCCCGTTTTTGATAGATAATGAGTTTTATTATTCTATGTTGTGACAAAGAAAGATTGAATGATCAAGGTGAATAAATAATATGAGTTGATTTTCACCTGAAAGGTGATTAAGTTGAGAGTTTATTTTTATTACTGGAATATTATTGATGTAACATGGAAGGATCATTTTCCACATTAATTCATTGATTATATTTTAAAGAGATTGGTTGGGTATGAATAATTCTATTTCATGGATGGATATTCTCAGTATAAAAAAATTCCCTTGGATTATGTTGAATAAGAAAATAAAACATTCACATGCCTATCTGAAACCTTTAACTAATAACCCATGTCTTTTAGAATGTGTATTAAACCTACCGATTTTAAGTTATACATGGAACATATTTGTCAAGGGATAGATAGATATTTCTATAAATATTTAATGGATTATTCTTTAGTACATGGGAGATCATTTTATGTATTCTTGAAGAATCTTGACTTGGGGATCATAAGGTGTGAAGAAACATGGCATGTACTTAACTGGTATAAATGTAATTTTATTATAACTTATGTCATTATACTTGGTAACTAGATCTCAAAATAAGGAATTGATTTTGATTATATAAAAAAATATGGTGATTAAGGAGCTAAAAAATCTAAAATAGTATAGGATATTTGATGTTTTCTAGGAAATTATATTTTTTAATAAATATTTTTCTAAAATTTATCAAAAATAACTCAATAAATCACTCACCTATTAGAATGAAATATAGAATTAATATTTGATAATAAGTTTAAGGAGGATTTTAGGGAATTGAATACATGTTTGATCACTACCTATATCATGTTACCACTTAATTAGTAAGACAAATATGAGTTGATGTGTGATGAAAGTGATTATATGGTGGGATTATTACTGGGAGAGAAGAAGAATAAAATTTTACAACGATTTTAAAATTCTAAAAGGATCTTGATTGATTATCAACTAAACTAAACCACTGTGGAAAAAGAGTTAATAGAGGTATTATTTTATTTTAAAAGATTTATACCCAGCATCATTCTCTCTAAAGTGGTGATATACAATGATCACACAATTTTGAAATATTTATTGGTGAAAAAAGATGTAAAAATGTGCTTGATTTTATGAATTCATTTATTGTAGGAGATCGATATCGAGGTTTGGGATATAAAGGGGTTGGATAATGTTCTTGTTGATCATATTTTGAGGATGGAATAACCTAATTTTCATGTATAGAAAGAAGTGGTGATTCTATAATAGTTAACTAATGAAAATCTATTTAGAGTGTAGGTATCACAAAGACCATAGTTCACTAACATCACAAACTATTTTGAAACTAGGACCACTTGCCAATAATTTTTTAATCTGTAGAAGAAATGGGTTTTATCTTACTTGAGACACTCTTTATATATTATTAATTTGTATTCAAGTAGTGTGGAGATGACCTGATTTAGATATGTGTGACTGATATATAAATTGAAAGTGTATAAGCGTGTATTCACTCCTCACAAACTAGAGGACATCATATACCATAGAAAACTATGGTTAAAATCTTAAAATGGGGATGATATAGACATATGTTATTGAAGGTGAAATTGATAGTGTTTTGAGGTTCAATCAATCCTTGATAATTGGATGACTCCATGGATAAGAGTGAACAATGGTTAAAATCTTGTAAAGTGTATTTTTATGGCCACCAATATAATGATATGTAAGAATATTTATGGTAGTTTGTGTCCATTTTCAATACACAACAAGCATCATAAATGGGGATAAAATGATGCAGCACATGATAATGTAATTGGAAGTATTTTATGTTTGGGGTGTCAGATTCATAGTACCTTTACCCAACTCATTCATCCACACATATATCTTGATGTGCATTGAATATGTTCTATAGTGGGATAAAATAGATGACACCATAACTAATACTGCAAAAGTGGTTATAAAAATATTAAACAAGAATATGTATTCTATATTTGGAGTATTGATGTTTTTGATTAGTGATCAGAGAACCTATTTTGATAATACTATTTTGAGAGAAGTTACTAATAAATATTAGGTTCATTACAATACACACTCCCTATATTGTATAAAAATAAGTGTACAAGTGGAACTATCAAAAAGTGAGATAATCCCAGATCTAGAAAAGACTACGAACTCAAGTTGAAAGGATTTATCAAGGAATGGTGATGATGTTTTTTGGGTTTATTGAATATCCTATAAGTCATCATTAAAGATATATCAATTTTTGTTAGTTTATGGGAAACCATTCCACCATCCACTATAGCTCACTCATATATTATTTTGGGTAATTGGAGGAAAGGTGAAACTTTAATGAAGAGAATGTAGTAATTTGATGAGCTTAGTGAGATTCAGAGAGATTATTATGACAACACATTAATTTAATCAATGATATGGATATAGAATGACCAAAATATTAATATAAAATAACTACACCTAAGAGATAAGTTACATTTATTTAATGATGTTTTATATTTTTTTAAATATGAGTTTTTTTTCACTTTAAATTATCCTTGATTGATGAATAAAATGTTACAGGAGTCTAAAATGGGATGTTTTACTATTATCTCACTCAGAGAGATAAAAAAATTCAAGGGGTATTTTATCTATCCAGTTGAGGTTTCTATATGTCACACCTTTGTTGGCTAGTAGAATTGCTACCATTATTGATTTATGATATGTATGAGTGATAATATAATCAATAGAGTCAAATAACTCAAGGTATTCCATCTATTTCACCATCAAACTCCATGATAGATATGTGTTGTTTTTCTTGATTTCATACACTATGGTCATGGTGTCACTATCCAACCATATCTTTGACCATCCTATTTATCTATAAATATTCACCATAATGATGACTCTGAGCATATCAATTCCAACAGAAAAGGTAATACCTCAAGAACTATAAAAGAAACCAATAGAGTTTTAAATGTGATATTTAAAGACATCACCACATAAAAAAATCCCAAGGTTACACTTATAAGAACCATCCATGGTGACCTTTATCCAAACCTATAATGGAGGTATCCAGAAAACTTTTAATGTTCTAGAAAGGGGTTTGAAATGACTAGTGTTTCTATGGAACGTTTAGATAACAAGATAAAAAATGGATTTATTTCACAAAACTATTTAATAGAGTTTTCATCCTTGATTATAACTATAAGTAATGATAGAAATTTCAATATATTGTAATGAAAGTGGATAATGGCATTTAAGATTCTACATATGATGTGAATTATTTATGTTACAACTGCTTGGAAAATGTTGAATAGATGATGTGACATCTGAAACCTGGTATTATAAAAAATCAGGCCAGGAAGAGAATTTTAATTACATATAAGGGTATAAAAAAGATTCAAGGTATAATTATATAGAGTCTATATATTAGAAAAAATTAAAAAGTGATAATTGGAATCTTCTCTATACTGATTAAGAAGGACACAGTTGAAGCAAAGTGTGATTTGAAAGTGCTATAAACAAAACTCTGGGGGGAACCTACCTTAAAAAAGCCTCAAAAAGGTAAATATTGCGGTATTTAACCATGGGTTATTGAAATTATGAATCCATTATAGCCTTAATCTATTTTTTCTAGATGAGAAGAGAATAAATAGAATAATTTGGCATTAAGATGGCTGGATCTAGAAGGCTCCCAAGTGAGAAAGTACTCCATGGGAGAAAATGAGTAATAATAAATAGTTTTTCCAATATCCTCATATGAATTAAGGTTATTCCTATCATAAAAGTCCTTATTTGAAATTTCTATATCAATATCAGATTCAATGTTATAAATAGAGTGAATTATAGGTGCACTAGTCCTGTTATTGAGCCCAAATTTGAGGTGATATTCCCTACCTGTAATCCATATAGAGTCAGATGAAATAGTGTATAAATATTCATTAAATGCCTTAAATATAGAGGATTTTTTTTAATTAAAAAAACATTATTTATATTTGTAATAAATCTATATTTGAGGAAGAATAACGCTTTAAGTTTCTTAGTGATGAGCCTCCACATGAATTGAACCTATAAAGAATCATTGAAACGTGTAAGTATTTTATCCCCATGCCTCTATATTTTGTGGGTTTACAATATTTTTTCCAGGGAAAATTCACCAACCTTCTTAATATGATATTCCATATCCAATTTTTTTGATGTAGTAATTAAATATTTTAATAAGATAGAAGGTCCATTTATGTACCAAAAATGAGAAGAACATATTAGAAACAATAGTATATTTAATGAGGAATTACCTTCTAGCCATAAATAGTGATATTTACCTTTACACTAAGATAATTTACTTTTTAGATCACTAAGAATTTCATTGAAGTAACAAACCATGGACATAACCAAAAACATAGGGATAATAATTTATTTAAAATGAATGAATACCTCTCTTATATATAAATCATTAATGATTTTGATTTTATAAGATGAGGGGAGATTGTTCTCAATGTAGATAAATGATTTTTCTTAGAGAACACATTGTCCCAAGAATATTTCATAGTGGGAAAGATTTTCATTCAAGAAGAAAAAGTTCAATTTTCCACCCTTGATAAATAAAATGATATCATCTTCAAATAGAAGGTGAGAGGGGAAATCATGTCCTATTCCATATTGAATAGTCTTTAGATCACCTTGGTCCACCAGTTTGGAGAGAATCTAGCAGAGATAGTCTTCATAAATGAAAAAAAATTGATAATAGATAAGGGATCACATTTTATAACCCCTCTTGAATAAGGAATGTATTCCTTGGGGGAGACATTATTGAACACATAAATATTGATATAATTTAAGATATAATAAACCATTTTGATGAAAATATCACTAATCCAAAACCCCTTTAAAACTTTTATAATGAAACTTTTGTTCCTAGTGTAAAAATTCTTCGTCAAATTAAGTTTCAAAGAAATTGAGCCACATCATGAAGGTTTATTAAGAATGTTAAATCATTCAGAGGAAGTAAGAAGATAATATTGGATTGTTCTACCCCTAATGAAATCAAATTAATTCCATGAAAAAATATTATTAGAGATGGTTCTTAGGACTTTGGTAAGGATATTTCTAATAATCTTCTAAACCATGTTGAAAAGAGAAATAGGTCTGAAAACATAGTCTTTATAAAATTTTTACACCTTACGTATTAGGGTGAGAAATTGAGCATTGACACCAAATGGAAGGGAGTTATTAAATAAGAAATAGATAACAAGTCTCAAAACATCATTTTTGAATAAATCATAATATTTTTTTAAGGAAAAACCAGAGAAACCATTTATACGAGGGACACTTATAAGGACACGACCTTAAAACATTACATAATCTTGAATTAAATGAATAATTCACATTGAGGATCTTTTAAGGTTTAGAGTTTTAGAGAATTAGGACATAACTATTACATCTCAATGATTAAAAAGTAGACACATCTACCCAGTTTACATTTTTTTCACAAAATAAAAAGTCTTGAACAAAAGAGTCAGGTCTAGTTCTTTTTTTAGACAGCATGAAATTTCCTTGATCCCATCCTTGACCCTATTCCACTTTATGTCCTGTGAAAAACATTTCAAAAAATTGGGATGAGCATAAAAAGATCAGTAAGGGATACACAAAGAAAGAAAACATTAGATCATCAATATATACATAACATAATTTTTTTAACATATCCCATGAAATCAAATGTTTTGTGAAATACACATAGAAATTATAAGACATAAAGGTAACTTGAGGCATTCATAACATTCTTACGTAGGGAGAAACCCTCATGGGTATGTTTGGAATACCCATCATAGTATATTCCCTAAATCTCTTTAGAGAAACCTTAGTATTTAACTCCTTCACGATACCCAAAGCATTGGAGATCTATCTCGGGCTCACCCGCCCTTAGTTTATCACGGAACCACCCAACTTCATAAACAATTCCCAAGAACCATAACATAATCGTGTCACATAGAACATGCATAAAGGAAACATAACATTTCCACATTTCAATCACAATATATCAATACAACACATTGATATAATCAAAAATTTATCAATACCATTTTAAATACCAAAATAAAATACAAGTAAAACATGGTATTTATTTTTCTTTTAAGAAAGGTTATGGATTATAGAGGAATCCAAAACTCAAATAATGGTCACGACGACGGAGAAGTAATTGTCGCCACATAAGTAAGACAAAAACATTCCTTTTGTCATTTAGTAAAATGCTTCATGTAAAAATATTCCTTTTGAATGAAAAAAAGGGTTTTATACACCGTATAAAATAAAGTCGTGTAGAAATCAAAAGATGTCTCAATGAAAGGAGATTGAGACGAAGTCCCGTACAAAGACGATATCCCTAGATTAAGGATAAATCAATTACTTAATTATGTGTGAAAAATATAAATACACCCAATATAAGTGGATATTAAGTGTAAAAAAATCAGAGGTCGTCCACACATATTCATAGTATGACATAATCAATAAGTATAGGTTTAACCCAAATAATTGAAATTGGGTTAAGAAGTTCCTAACAGAAATTCGACAGCCTAACAACGTCACATTAAAATTCAGAAAATGAGTTGATCAGAGATAAAAAGGGTATCTCATAACTTGGACATAAAATTTACAGAAATAAGGATATATAAGAACATATACCAACATTAAGAAGATGTAAATTAAAATACCTAGCAAAAAGAAGTCTTTTAAAAAGAGGTGGGTGAAAGGTTCCCTTACCGATTTGGGTAACTGTAGAAATGTACACCCCATGAAAGAAGGGTCATACAATGAAGATGTAAATACCCATAAATTAAATTATATTACACAAAAAATACAATCATGGGCAGTACATAGACCACACAAAAGGAAATAGTGTCAAATGTAGCATGAATCTCACAGGAATAAAAAGTGAGATAAAAACCCCTTACCTCGTTGTAATTAATCGAGTCGTATGACCAAAAGATAATAAACACAAAATTAATCACATAATACCATGAATATAAATAGAATCATGATAATATATATGAAATGTCAGTACAAAATACACCACATGAAACAAATAAGTGGCGAACAATGGAAATCTCACGGAATTAAAAGCGAGATAAGAAATCCCTTACCTCAAGTCTGACTTGTCTTGTTAGTTTATTTATATTCTTGAATAATAAAATTAGGTCAATTCATAATTTCTTTAGGGATTAATTTAAAGTTTATTATTCAATTAATATCACATATTATCATGTTATAATAATTAGTTAATTATGTGAGTTCATATCATACGTTTTGTCGATGTTCGGTACATGAGTCAAAAATAAACTTGTTTGAAAAAGAATTGCCCATGTAGTTATAAGTACATCATCTCCAGAATGGTATTAATGATGTAAATATCATATATATCCAGTATATATTCATTTTATACTATTCTATAACATTTGGAGATAAAAAATGAAATGCACTGTTCATGGAGACGACATGCCGTACGTACGCATGAACGCTACTTTCATTTTTTTTGTCATATTAATGGACTTTAAAACTAAATTAGACATAGATATATTATAATTACAGTATAATATATATGTTATATAGGTAAAATAATTTCATTAATTACATTATTTATAAATTACATGTTTGGCATGAACGAGTCACATCACTTGAGGGGGCAGTAGTCCACACTTCCTCATATGACATTATCGCATTTGTACAACATGCAAAGCATAAAGGTATGATTTAAATATAAAATACATAATCATATAGAGGAAATAAATATAATATATTTCACATATAGATATATTTCCATCATAATGGCCACCATGAAAGGTGTTAAAATAAGATTGAATAATCATAGTTTCGTGAGGCAGTAATTCGCCACCGACAGAAACAGTATGTTCTTTAACCATTAGATGGGGGTGTGTGTAAGTGTAGGTAGAATCATTATCATAACAAAATCATAGAATATTTAGGATACTGGTGTTATTATGGGAAAAAATAATAATAAGATAGTGGTGAGTGAAGAAGGAAAATAAAAGAAAGAAACTCAAGAGAAGACATTTCCTCTAAATTAGGTAACTCTTTTTGATTTGAGCCAAAGTCTTCATTGGAAAGACTTATGACCAAAGTGAGGCTTCTAGAAGTTATAGAGGTATTTGGAGAGATAATATGAGTATATTTTGGATGAGAAAAGGGCTTTAGAGGTGTGGGTAAGGGGGTAGAGGTGGGGGCCTTTTATAAGAGGGAGGAGGGTCACTTTTGGAAAGTCTTGAAATGTTACATTATTATAAAATGGTTTTCGAATTTTAAAGGTCCCAAAATGATATATTTATAAGATAAGGTGATAAGGGTTCTAATTACATCGATCCAATAGGTTTCTTACAAGTGTATGTCTTATATTTTACCTTATATTTTCATTTTATTTAAATCGTTCATTAATGAGGTAATCACTACATCATCAAGGTGTCATAAATAAATTTATTTATTTAATGTATAAAAATTATAAAAAAATACCATGATATATGAAATATTTTTATATTACCAATGAATATTTATAGTCTAAGATATCATTTATTTAAACAAAATTAAATTTTTTTTACTTAGGATATACAAACCTTTGTTATATTTCTCTTCTTTTAAAAAAATAATGTCATAAATGTCACTATCACACCCATGTGACTCCATGGCCCCTAAAGTTTTATAAAAAAATTCCCATGGTAGGAAATGAATCAAAAAAGAGAATTTGAACACATTTTGGGGTCATTTTATATTATTATGATATTATTTTATTACCCTTAACTACTCGATTACTAATTTATCACGATAATTAAAGATAATTACCGTCGATACTATTCATAATGTCAAAAAAAAAGAGTCTTAATTACATAATTTGGACCTAATAATTCAAAATATGTAATCCATTTTACCAAATTCCAAGCACAGAAATTGCAGAAATTAATTTAAAAATAATTTCCGTTGTCACAACCAAAGACGGGTTTTTAAGAAGTAAAACTTTATCAAAAGATTGACTTGTTTTTATATCCAATTGAAAACTATAATTACTTACAATGAAAAAAATTGTATTTAGTGATTAAAAATAATTCAATTACACTTTAAAAACAATTAAAAAGACCATATAACTATATAATTAAATTAGATGAAAAAGCAGTTTTGAAGTAAAATGCAGTATTTTTCACTATTCATTAAAAATGAACATTTGTCAGAAAAATACCAAAATTTTATCCAAAGTAAATTTGATATTCCAAATTCAAAAATGAATTCCATTTTACCAAATTAAATACATATAAGTTTCATTAATTAATCTTATAATTAATTCCTGCTGTACAAAAAATAGCATGTTTTTATGAAATAAAATCTATCAAAAGATTGACACTTTTTTATGTCCAATTTCAAAGTGAAATTAATTGTAATGACCACCATTGGATTAGATAGTAAAAATATATTTAAACTAAACTTTAAACCCAATTAAAAATATAATCCAACTATATAAATAAATTAGATTAAAAGGAGGTTTTGAATTAATATACAACATTTTCACTATTCATTAAAAAAATGAACTTTATTGGAAAAATAAAACAAAATTTACGCAAAGTAAATTTTGATGTCCCAATTCTAAAGAAGGATTTTATTTTGTTCAATATAACATATAAAATTGACAAAAAGTAGTTTTAAAAAAGGTTCTCCATCAAAAGGTGGTTAATCGACCTTTTAAAGAACCTTAGAATATTTCTGCTTAAAATCGAATTATTTTCTTATTTTAAGCCTCTAAATTTTATTGGATAAATGTAAAAATATTTAACAAACATATATAATCATTTTTTAGTTAGTTATGTTCATTCCCGCCATTACAACAGCTAGGAATTAACTACCACTTAAAATAATATTATTATATTATTAGTGTACAATGTAAGATTTCAAAGAAACTCGCTTTTGCGTACTGAGTACGCCATAAAACAAAGAATTCCCTTTAAAGTAATATTAACATTTTATTCAAAAATATTAATAAATATGAAAATGTTATATTATTTATTTACCCAAGAAGTTACATCCTTCCCCCCTTTTTGGGAATTGCGTCCTCACAATTTTAAAATTGGGCTCAGAAACTTCATTGAAAGCCCCACATCGGGAGAGGAGTAAATTAAACTATCACTTTAAAAGAAATAAAGAAAAGTGCAAAGGTCACCTGAGACAATAGATACTAGGATTCCATGAAAACATGGATATGGAAGAAAAAAAAGGGTCAATTTCTGATGGAGAGTGATAGAAAACATGTTTAGGAGAAAGTTAACCACCATAAAATTACAAACTTGTGATGGGTTAAACGGTATTTGATTCCCCAGTAGGAAAAGTTAACAGGAAACATTTTTGTTTTAAGTTAATTTTCATCGAGGAATTTATTTATGAGCTTAACTATATCATAAGGTAACATACTTACTTGTCATGTAGACTTTCATCTCTTACTATATTTTTTACCCAAACTCATATTTTCTCCAAAAGATGAGTATTTAGGGTGACTTATTCACATTAAGAGTGATATACTCAACTTCTTGAGAATCACCTTACCCACAAAAGATGAACTATATATTTCCCATGTCTTTATACCTTAACCAAAAACAAAATTATTAGTACAAGATTAGATAATCCTCAAAAAGGATAATCTTTTACAAAAAAAGAAAAACTACTCTTAATCTCCAAAATTCAACAAAAAGAACCCAAGGTTCAAGAAATACTATTAAATAAATATCTAACCATAAAATTCTTCAAAGTAATCCATACTACGATTGAATCCCAAATATTTGAAGGATTTAATCACATAGTCTTCCAAGGTAAATCTTAACATTTATCTCCAAATAAAATCAGTTACTGTTAAAGTCTCATATTGAAAAGTAATTAACCTAATCTTATATCCTCTATGATAGGTCAATTATTTCCAAAGATAACCCAAAATCAACTTATTCTTGATTCATAAGATCATATAACTAAAAATAATTAGTTATACTAACTAGGGACTTCACGTAGTCCAGTGGTAGGAGATAAATACCAGTCACACTTTGGTTGTGGGTTCGATTCCCGCAGCTTCGTCTGACGTGACGGGTTGCCACACGGTTTGTGTTTTGTCCCTTTTTAAAAACTACATAATTTTATAATATTCCAAAAAATAGATAAATTCATCAAAAATAACCATAACATATTTTAACCACAAAGGTTATCTAATAACTTTTTTTTTGCATCCCACAATGTATTAACTAGTAATTACCTCAAATTCAAGGATCATATAAACCAAAATGGTTCTTTATAACTATATCCACAAAAGAAAAGATAATTATTCGTTGAATAAAATTTTCATATATCAAACATCGGGGTTACACATACTATAAAAAGTTTTCTAATGTAATCCCATTATCAAAAGAGCCTTAAGACTTTTAAGAATTTCACCATCCTGAAATCTACCATAACTCTTGAATCCCTTATATGTTGACTTATTACTCATTAAACATTCTTCATGATCCATTAACTATTACTTTCCAACTTATTCTGAAATAATTATTTCCTACAAACAAAATACTGAATCATATCCTAAGATTTCAATAATAGGAAAACATATGTTATGAAATAATTCATACCTTTCATTGTTCATTGTCAGTTTCT
Organism: Viscum album; assembly: GCA_963277665.1. Classification (NCBI taxonomy): domain Eukaryota; kingdom Viridiplantae; phylum Streptophyta; class Magnoliopsida; order Santalales; family Viscaceae; genus Viscum; species Viscum album. The sequence continues at coordinate 1,628,109,696 of OY728157.1, read as the reverse complement.
TCATCCTCAATTGGAATGGAATTAGGTATTGGTAAACGAATTATTGTACGATCCTAGTGATCCCATTCCTGAAACTTCTTCGTAGGACATGTGTTTGAATAATGACCACGCACACCACATTTAAAATATTTAATTGATCCTTCAGAAAGAACTTCTTTCCCTTCCCCAGAGTCAACTGGATGCTTCCTTTTTCCATGGAAGGTTATTTATTTATGACATTAATTTACACATCTATAGCATATTTCTATCCCATTGAAACATTTTCCTAGGTGTTTCTTTCCACATCATTGACATATAGGTTTATGAACACACTCACCTTTATGATTATTACCTAAACTTCCGTAGGGATTTGTTTCTCGCATATATGATGCCTTATAAAAATCACTAAGGTTCAGGTGGTCTATCATGACTCTAGATAGTTGGTTGAGAATAACCACAAGAGTTCTCATTGTAACTCCCATATCATTCAGTTGCTCGATCAGAAAACCATCACAAATTTATTCACATCCACTGTTACTTTGGTGCCTGCTAGATCCAACCATTTACTAAAACCAAAAAGGTTAGTGTGAGTATATCAGTAAAATCATCATATAATATCTTATGAGGAGGGTAAATACAAAGATATAATTATTCATGTTATCTTAAACTCATTCACTTTATAAAAATAACTATGACTCTTTCTAAAATCCTAACCATTATGGTAATGTCACTTGTGCTTAAAGAATACCCTAACCTATAAAGTTATCTAAACCTTCATCTGATACCAACTATAAGGACCCAACCTTAAAACATTACATAATCTTTAATTAAATGAATAATTCACATTGAGGATATTTTAAGGTTTATAGTTTTAGAGAATTAGGACATAACTATTACATCTCAATGATTACAAAGTAGACACATCTACTCAGTTTCCATTTTTTTCACAAAATAAAAACTCTTGAACAAAAGAGTCATGTCTAGTTCCATGTTTTAGACAGCATGAAATTTCCTTGATCCCATCCTTGACCTTATTCCACTTTATGTCCTGTGAAAAACATTTCAAAAACTTGGGATGAGCATAAAAAGCTCAGTAAGGGATACACAAATAAAGAAAACGTTAGATCATCAATATATACATAACATAATATTTTTAACATATCCCATGAAATCATAAGATTAGTAATATAAACATAGAAATCATAATAAATAAAGGTAACTTAAGGCATTCATAACATTCTTACGTAGGGAGTAACCCTCATGGTTATGTTTGGAATACCTATCATAGTATAGTCCCTAAATATCTTCAGAGAAACCTTAACGCTTAACTCCTTCACAATACCCAATGCATTGGAGAGATATATTGGTCTCACCTGCCTTTAGTTTATCATGGAACCACCCGACTTCATAAACAATGCCCAAGAACCATAACATAATCATATCACATAGAACATGCATAAAGGAAACATAACATTTCCACATTTCAATCACAAGATATCAATACAACACATTGATATAATCAAAACATTATCTAAACAATTTTCAATACCAAAATAAAATACAAGTAAAACATGGTATTTATTTTTCTTTTAAAAAAGTTTATGGCTTGTAGAGGAAGCCAAAACTCAAATAATGGTCACGGCGGCAGAGAAGTCATTTTCACTGCATACGTAAGAAAAAAAATTCCTTTTGTTGTTTAGTAAAATGATTCATGTAGAAATATTAATTTTCAATTAAAAAAAGTGTTTTATACACTGTATAAAATAAAGTCGTGTAGAATTCAAAAGATTCCTCAATGAAAGGAGATTGAGACGAAGTCCTGTACAAAGACAATATCCTTAGATTAAGGATAAATAAATTACATAATTATGTGTGAAAAATATAAATACACCCAATATAAGTGGATATTAAGTATAAAAAAATCATAGGTCATCCACACATATTCATAGTACGACATAATCAAGAAGTAGAGGTTTAACCTCAAGAATTGAAATTGGGTTAAGAAGTCCCCTTAAAATAATTCGACAGCCTAACGACGTCACTTTAAAATTCAGAAAATGAGTTGATGAGAGATAAAAAGGGTATATAATCACTTGGATATAAAATTTACAACAATAAGGATATATAATAATATATCCCAACATTAAGAAGATGTAAATTAAAAGACCTAACAAAAAGAAGTCTTTTAAAAAGAGGAGGGTGAAAGGTTCCTTTACCGATTTTGGTAACTTTCGAAACGTAAACCCCATGAAAGAAGGGTCATACAATGAAGATGTAAATATCCATAAATTAAATTATATTACAAAAATAATATAATAATGGGCAGTACATACACCACAAAAAAAAATAGTGGCTAACGTAGCATTAATCTCATGGGAATAAAAAGTGAGATAAAAACCCCTTACCTCGTTGTAATCAATCGAGTCGTATGACCAAAAGATAGTAAAAACAAAATTAATCACATAATAACATTAATATAAGTATAATCATGATAATATATATGAAATTTACATACACAACACAGCACATGCAACAAATAAGTGGCGAACAATGGAAATCTCACAGAATTAAAAGTGAGCTAAGAAATCGCTTACCTCAAGTCTGACTTGTCTTGTTCGTTTCTTTATATTCCTGAATAATAAACTTAGTTTAATTTATAATTGTTTAAGGACTTACTTTAAATTTTATTATTCAATTCATATCACATATTATCATGTTATAATAATTAGTTAATTATGTGAGTTCATATCATACGTTTTGTCGATGTTCGGTACATGAGTAAAAAATGAGCTTGTTTGAAAAGAATTTCCCATGTAGTTATAAGTACATTATATCCAGAATGATATTAATGATTTAAATATAATATATATCCAGTATATATTCATTTTATACTATTTCATAACATTTGTAGATAAAAAATGAAATGCACCGTTCATGTAGACGGTAGGCCGTACGTACGCATGAACACTACTTTCATTTTTTTTCATATTAATGGACTTTAAAACTAAATTACACATAGATATATTATAATTAAAGTATAATATATATGTTATATAGGTAACTTAAGTTCATTAATTACATTCTTTATAAATTACAAGTTTGGCATGGACGAGTCAAATCACTTGAGGGGGCGGTGGTCCACACTTCCTCATATGACATTATCACATTTGCACAACATGAAAAGCATAAAGGTATGTTCTAAATATAAAATAAAAAAGAATATAGAGGACATAAATATTATATATATCATATATAAATATAGTTCCATCATAATGTCCACCATTAAAGGTGTTAAAAGAATATTGAACAATCATCGTTTCGTGAGGCAGTAATTCGTCACCCACAGAAATAGTATGTTCTTTAACCATTAGATAGGGGTGTGTGTAAGTGTAGGTAGAATAATTATCATAAAAAATAATAGTATATTGATTATACTGGTGTTTATATGGGATCAAATAATAAGAATATAGTTGTGAGTGAAGAAGGAAAATAAAAGAGAGAAACTCGAGATAAGACATTACCTCTATATTGGGTAACTCTTTTTGATTTGAGCCAAAGGCTTCCTTGGAAAGAATTCTTCCCAAAGTGAGGCTTCTAGAAGTGATAGAGGGATGTGGAGAGATAATATGAGTATAGTTTGTATGAGACAAGGTCTTTAGAGGTGTGGGTAAGGGGGCAGAGTTGGGGGCATTTTATAAGAGGGAGGAGGGTCACTTTTGGATGTCTTGAAATATTACTTTATTATAAAATGGTTTTTGAATTTTAAAGGCCCCACAATGATATATTTCGAGGATAAGGTTATAAGGGTTCTAAATCCACGCATCCAATAGGTTTTAGACAAGTTTAAGTCTTAGAATTTACCTTATCTTTTCATTTTATTTAAATCGTTCATTAATGAGGTAATCACTGCACCATCAAGGTGTCATAAATAAATTTATTTATTTAAGGTATAAAAATTATAAAAATACCATGATGTAGGAAATATTTTTTTTTAAAATTACTATTTATAGTCTAAGAGATCATTTATGTAAACAAAATTAATTTTTTTTACTTAGGATATACAAACCTTTGTTATATTTCTGTTCTTTTAAAAAACTAATGTCATAAATGTCACTATCACACCCATGTGACTCCATGGGCCCTCAAGTTTAATAAAAAGATTCCCATGGTCGGACATGACTAAAATAAGAGGACTTGGACACATGTTGGGGTCATTTTATATTATTATGATATTATTTTATTACCCTTAACTACCCGATTACTAATTAATCACGACAATTAAAGATAATTACCGTCGTTACTATTCATAATGTCCAAAAAACAAAAGAGTATTAATTACATAATTTGGACCTACTGATTCCAAATATGGAATCAATTTTATCAAATTCCAAACACATTAATTGCATTAATTAATTTAAAAATAATTCCCGTTGTCACAACCAAAGATGGGTTTTTAAGAAGTAAATATTTATCAAAAGATTGACTTGTTTTTACATCCAATTGAAAAGTGAAATTACTTCCAATGAACAAAATTTTATTAAGTGATAAAAAAATAATTAAATTATACTTTAAAACAAATTAAAAATACCCTCTAACTATATAATTAAATCATATGAAAAAGCAGTTTTAAAGAAAAATGCAGTATTTTTCACTATTAATTAAAAATGAACATTTGTCAGAAAAATACCAAAAATATATCCAAAGTAAATTTGATATTACAAATTAAAAAATGATGTCAATTTTACCAAATTCAAAACATAGAAGTTTAATTAATTAATTTTATAATTAAAACCCGCTGTCAAAACAAATAGCGTGTTTTTATGAAACAAAATCTATCAAAAGATCGACACTTGTTTATGTCCAATTTCAAAGTGAAATTAATTCCAATAACCACCATTGGATTAAATGGTAAAAATATATTTAAACTAAACTTTAAACACAATTAAAAAAATAATATAACCATATAAATAAATTATATTAAAAGGAGGTTTTGAATTAAAATACAGTATTTTCACTATTCATTAAAAAATGAACTTCATCGGAAAATTAATTTTTTTTTCACAAAGTAAATTTTGATGTCCTGATTCTAAAAAAGGATTTTATTTTTTCAAATATAACATATAAAATTGAAAAAAAGTAGTTTTAAAAAAGGTTCTCCATCAAAAGGTGGTTAATCGACCTTTTAAAGAACATTAGAATATTTATGCTTAAAATGAAATTATTTTTTTATTTTAAGCCTCTAACTTTTATTGGATAAATGTAAAAATATTTAACGAATATATATAATAATTTTTTAGTTAGTTCTGTTCATTCCCGCCATTACAACAGCTAGGTGTTAACTACCACTTAAAATAATATTATTATATTATTAGTGTGCAATGTAAGATTTCAAAGAAACTCGTCGTTGCGTTCTGGGTACGCCATCAAACATAGAATTCCCTTTAAAGTAATTTTAAAATTTTATTCACAAATATTAAAAAATATTAAAATGTCATATTCTTTATTTATTGGGGATGTTACAACACTACTAGGGTTTTGGCTAAAGACTACCTATCTAATCTCCATTTCAAGAGGAATTTAAGTGAGCCTATAATTATTATACAAGTATTTTTATACATAACTATAGATATAAGAAAAAAAAATACACCCTTTAAAGTGAAGGTAAATATTCTAAATTCATACATCGATAAATTTCAAATTGGGAGTGTCTTTTCACTCATCGTTGAATGAGGATTACAAGTATATTGAGATTTCTTATTTAAATAAATATTTGATTACATGCCATCCCACATAAGGTTTTTGTTTCAGTTGTGAAATTTATATTTTTGGGTAACTGATTAGATGTATTTAGGTTCATAGATTTATTATATGAGTCTTTTAGTTTTTCTCCCTTGGATCCCCATTGGGAATATCAAACCTCTTGAAAATAATGAAGAGTTAAAGAAGGATTTATATTAAAGTAGTGGGATAGATTGGAGGGAGGGTGGAAGTGAATATAAAAAGATAAGTTGAAACATTTCATAATCAATATGATAAACCTTAATGGAGAAATTGAGTAATTAAATGAAAATCTATCATTCAGAAACTTTTAAGGTGACAACAACGTAGTCTATGCACAATGCCATAGATACCTAGTGCATAGAAAAGAAGAGAATTAATCTATTATAAATATTTTGGAACTATCATTGATGATGAGGGTTTATTTGTTTTAAATCGTTCAATATTTTATTCACCTATGTATTAAATAAAGTGCACGACCTAGGTTGAACTCTCGAGGATGCTACCCACAAAACACTATATTTCTACTGTCACTATTATAATCTAACTAAAAAATAACATAACTAATATAAATGGGCATTTTTTATTGCATGAAATATCACTACTAAAAAAACGACAAATAGCGACCGCCATTGGCGGTCGCTATAGGGCTCTAGCGGCCACCCAGCGACCGCCATTGGCAGTCGCTTTAGCCTCATCACTAGAGGCCTATAGCGACCGCCATTGGCGGTCGCTATAGAAGGCCCGGATTTCGGCCTCTAGCGACCGCCAGGTGGTCGCTACCGGGCTCCTGCCGGGCAGCCTATAGCGACCGCTTTTGGCGGTCGCTATAGAGATTTTTTTTTAAAAAAAAATGTCCACTAAAATAAATAAATAAATAAATTATATATATATATATTAAAAAAAATATTCACATATATACTATTAAATACAATATTTTAAATATATATATATATATAAAATATTTTAAATGTTTTAATATATATAATATTAAATATATGTATAATATCGAATCATTGTGCTACAATAATTTAAAACCACCGATTTAAGAAATGCTATCATTTCAGGTTTTTCGGAGCACGTTTGCTCCGAATTCGACCGCCGCACGCCGTTTTGGTGTTTTATGGCTCCGGAAATGCGTTTCTAGCCGCCGCAGTCAAACGACACCTCCGATTGACGTTCCATATCTCCGACCATTTCACAATTCATGCAATGGATGTTGTCGTGCGGTTTCGTGGAATTCGGAGGTCGTTCGGGTGGTTTTGACCCCCCGACGCGCCATTTCAGCGCGCACCGAGCTGCTGAAAACGACGCATTCGGTCGTACCACACGCACCGCACTTCCGATGAATGTGCCTCCTCCTCCTGAATCTTAGGAATAATATTCCACGTTTGCTCCGAATTCGACCGCCGCACGCCGTTTTGGTGTTTTATGACTCCAGAAATGCGTTTTCGGCCGCCGCGGTCAAACGGCACCTCCGATTGATGTTCCGTCTATCCGAACATTTCACAATTCACGCAACAGATGTTTTCGTGCGGTTTAGTGGTATTCGGAGGTCGTTCGGGTGGTTTTGACCCCCCAAGGCGCCATTTCAGCGCGCACCGAGCTGCTGAAAATGACGCATTCGGTCGTGCCGCATGCACCGCACGTCCGATGGATGTGCCACCTCCTCTTTCATCTCAGGAATAATATTTCTATCGTTCTCGTGCAGTTTCAGGTCGTTCGGAGCACGTTTACTCCGAATTCGACCGCCGCACACCGTTTTGGTGTTTTATGACTCCAGAAACGCGTTTCCAGACGCCGCGGTCAAACGGCACCTCCGATTGATGTGCCGTATGTCTGACCATTTTACAATTCACTCAACGGATGTTGTTGTGCGGTTTTGTGGCATTCGGAGGTTGTTTGGGTGGTTTTGACCCCCCAACGCGCCATTTCAGCGCGCGCCGAGCTGCTGAAAACGACGCATTCGGTCGTGCCGCGCGCACCGCACGTCCGATGAACGTTCCGCCTCCTCCTGTATTTCAGGAATAATATTCCTATCCTTCTAGTGCGGTTTCAGGTTTTTCGGAGCACGTTTGCTCCGAATTCGACCGCCGCACGCCGTTTTGGTGTTTTATGGCTCCAGAAACGCGTTTCCGGCCGCCGCGGTCAAACGACACCTCCGATTGACGTGTCGTCTATCCGACCGTTTTACAATTCATGCAACAGATGTTGTCGTGCGGTTTCGTGGCATTCGGAGGTCGTTCGGGTGGTTTTGACCCCCCAACGCGCCATTTCAGCGCGCGCCGAACTGCTAAAAACGACGCATTCGGTCGTTCCGCGCGCACCGCACGTCCGATGGACGTTCCACCTCCTCTTTCATCTCAGTAATAATATTCCTATCATTTTCGTACGGTTTCAGGTCGTTCAGAGCACGTTTGCTCCGAATTCGACCGCCGCACGCCGTTTTGGTGTTTTATGACTCCGGAAACGCGTTTCCGGCCGCTGCAGTCAAACAACACCTCCGATTGACGTACCGTTTATCCGAACATTTCAAAATTCACGCAACGGATGTTTTCGTGCGGTTTCGTGTCATTCGGAGGTCGTTCGGGTGGTTTTGACCCCCCAACGTGCCATTTCAGCGCGCGCTGAGTTGCTGAAAACGACGCATTCGGTCGTGCTGTGCGCACCGCACGTCCGATGAATGTGCCGCCTCCTCCTGCATCTCAGGAATAATATTTCTATCCTTCTCGTGCGGTTTCAGGTTTTTTAGAGAACGTTTTCTCCGAATTTGACCGCCGCACGCCATTTTGGTGTTTTATGACTCCGGAAACACGTTTCCGGCCGCCATGGTCAAACGACACCTCCGATTGACGTGCCGTCTGTCCGACCATTTTAAAATTCACGCAACGGATGTTGTCATGCGGTTTCGTGGCATTCGGAGGTCGTTCGGGTGGTTTTGACCCCCAACGCGCCATTTCAGCGCGCGCCGAGCTGCTGAAAACGACGCATTCGGTTGTGCTGCACGCACCGCACGTCCGATGGATGTGCCGCCTCCTCCTGCATCTCAGGAATAATATTACTATCGTTATCGTGTGGTTTCAGGTCGTTCGGAGCACGTTTGCTCCGAATTCGACCGCCGCACGCCGTTTTGGTGTTTTATGACTCCGGAAACGCATTTCCGGCCGCCGCGGTCAAACGGCACCTCCGATTGACGTGCCGTCTGTCCGAAAATTTCACAATTCACGCAGCGGATGTTGTCGTGCAGTTTCGTGGCATTCAGAGGTCATTCGGGTGGTTTTGACCCCCCAATGCGCCATTTCAGCGCGTGCCGAGCTCCTGAAAACGACGCATTCGGTTGTGCCGCGCGCACCGCACGTTCGATGAACGTGCCGCCTCCTCCTGCATCTCAGGAATAATATTCCTATCCTTCTCGTGCGGTTTCAGGTTTTTCGGAGCACGTTTGCTCCGAATTCGATAGCCGCACGCCGTTTTGGTGTTTTATGGCTCTGGAAATGCGTTTTCGGCCACCGCGGTCAAATGACACCTCCGATTGACGTGCCGTCTATCCGAACATTTCACAATTCATGCAACAGATATTTTTGTGCAGTTTCGTGGCATTCGGAGGTCGTTTGGGTGGTTTTGACCCCCCAACGCGCCATTTCAGCTCGCGCCGAGCTGCTGAAAACAACGCATTCGGTCGTCCCGCGTGCACCGCACGTACGATGGACATGCCGCCTCCTCCTACATCTCAAGAATATTATTCCTATCGTTCTCGTGCGGTTTCAAGTCGTTCAGAGCACGTTTTCTCCGAATTCGACCGCCGCACGCCGTTTTGGTGTTTTATGACTCCGGAAACGTGTTTCCGGCCGCCGCGGTCAAACGACACATCCGATTGACATGTTGTCTATCAAACCATTTCACAATTCACGCAACGGATGTTGTCGTGCAGTTTCGTGGCATTTGGAGGTTGTTCGGGTGGTTTTGACCCCCAACGCGCCATTTCAGCGCGCGCCGAGCTGCTGAAAATTACGCATTCGGTCGTTCCGTGCGCACCGCATGTCGGATGAACGTGCCGCCTCCTCCTGCATCTCAGGAATAATATTCCTATCTTTCTCGTGTGGTTTCAGGTTTTTCGGAGCACGTATGCTCCGAATTCGACCGCCACACGCCGTTTAGGTGTTTTATGGATCCAGAAACGCATTTCCTGCCGCCGCGGTCAAACGACACCTCCGATTGACGTTCCATCTATACGAACATTTCAAAATTCATGAAACGGATGTTGTCGTACGGTTTCGTGGAATTCGGAGGTCGTTCGGGTGGTTTTGACCCCCCAACGCGCCATTTCAGCACGCGCCGAGCTGCTGAAAACGACGCATTCGGTCGTGCCGCGCGCACCACACGTCCGATGAATGTGCCGCCTCCTCTTGCATCTCAGGAATAATATTCCTATCCTTCTTGTGTGGTTTCAGGTTTTTCGGAGCACGTTTGCTCCGAATTCGACCGCCGCACGCCATTTTGGTGTTTTATGGCTCTGGAAACGCAATTCCGGCCGCCGCGGTCAAACGACACCTCCGATTGACGTTCTGTCTATCATACCATTTCAAAATTCACGCAACGGATGTTGTCGTTCGGTTTCGTGGCATTTAGAGGTCGTTCGGGTGATTTTGACCCCCAACGCGCCATTTCAGCGCGCGCCGAGCTGCTGAAAACGACGCATTCGGTCGTGCCGCGCGCACCGCACGTCCGATGGACATGTCTCCTCCTCCTGCATCTTAGGAATAATATTCCTATCGTTATCGTGTGGTTTCAGGTCGTTCGGAGCACGTTTGCTCCGAATTCGACCGCCGCACGCCGTTTTGGTGTTTTATGACTCCAGAAACGCGTTTCCGGCCGCCGCGGTCAAACAGAACCTCCGATTGACGTGCCGTCTATCCGACCATTTCAAAATTCACGCAATGGATGTTGTTGTGCGGTTTCGTGGCATTCGGACGTTGTTCGGGTGGTTTTGACCCCCAACGCGCCATTTCAGCGCGCGCCGAGCTGCTGAAAACGACGCATTCGGTCGTGCCGTGTGCACTGCACGTCTGATGAACGTGCCTCCTCCTCCTGCATCTCAGGAATGATATTCCTATCCTTCTCGTGCAGTTTCAGGTTTTTCGGAGCACGTTTGCTCCGAATTCGACCGCCGCACGCCGTTTTGGTGTTTTATGGCTTCGGAAACGCGTTTCTGGTCGCCGCGGTCAAACGACACTTCCGATTGACATTCCGTCTGCTCGTCCATTTCACAATTCACGCAACGGATGTTGTCGTGCGGTTTTGTGGCATTCGGAGGTCGTTTGGGTGGTTTTGACACCCCAACGCGCCATTTCAGCGCGCGCCGAGCTGCTGAAAAAGACGCATTCGGTCGTGCCGCGCACACCGCACGTCCGATGGAGATACTATCATGAAATTGTGATCTCCCACAGAAAATTAAAAATCATTACTCTATTTATCAGCTTAGATATTTTCTCAGAATTAATATTCTTTGATATTTTGTTGAATATTCATTACCTACATTGTTGTTTCAACCATAATAATGATCCCTAAAATGTTCCTTTAACCCACACCGTCCAAACATATTGGTGTACGATATCTATTTCTATACAATACTTTATATGGTGCCATTTGAAAACTATAATGGAAACAATTGTAGTAGGAAAACATTACCATGGGTATTACTGATCCCAAAATACTTTAAAATCAAGTGAGCATGATCTCAATATGTCATCTATTATTGTGATTTTAATTTTTGACTGCTCATCAATTTGATGTAGATAAGCTGTACTCAAATCAAATATCGTATCGAAATATTTCTGAAGACATTTCAAAATTTTCGATTTAAATTGTGGATAATTATCATAAAAAATTGAGAGAGATTTTCCATTAAGTCGTAAAACATCACTAGTATAGATTCATTCAATGTTTTGTATGGGGGTGCCGTGGGGGCTGTACGGGGGTGCGGGGGGGCTGTACGGGGGTGCGGGGGGCTGTACGGGGGTTCCGGGGGCTGTACGGGGGTGCCGGGGGGGGGGGGGGGGGGGGCTGTACGGGGGTGACAGGGGGGCTGTACGGGGGTACGAGGGGGCTGTACGGGGGTGCGAGGGGGGGGGGGGGGCTATCCGGGGGTGTGGGGGGGGGGGGGTGCTGTAAGGGGGTACGGGGGGCTGTACGGGGGTGCGGGGGGGGGGGGGGGGGGGCTGTACGGGGGTGCGGGGGGCTGTACGGGGGTGCGGGGGGGGCTGTCCGGGGGTGCGGGGGGCTGTACGGGGGTGCCGGGGGGGCTGTTCGGGGGTGCGGGGGGCTGTACGGGGGTGACGGGGGTGCGGGGGGGGGGGGGGGGGGCTATCCGGGGGTGAGGGGGGGCTGTATGGGGGTGCGGGGGGCTGTACGGGGGTGCGGGGGGGGGGGGGGGGGGGCTGTACGGGGGTGCGGGGGGGCTGTCCGGGGGTGCGGGGGGCTGTACGGGGGTGCCGGGGGGGCTCTACGGGGGTGCAGGGGGCTGTACGGGGGTGCGGGGGGGATGTACGGGGGTGCGGGGGGCTGTACGGGGGTGCCGGGGGCTGTACGGGGGTGCGGGGGTCTGTACGGGGGTGCGGGGGGCTGTACGGGGGTGCGGGGGGGCTATCCGGGGGTACGGGGGGCTATACGGGGGTGCCGGGGGGGCTGTACGGGGGTGCGGGGGGCTGTACGGGGGTGCAGGGGGGGGGGGGGTTGTACGGGGGTGCAGGGGTGCGGGGGGACTGTACGGGGGTGCGAGGGGCTGTACGGGGGTGCAGGGGGCTGTACGGGGGTGCCGGGGGGGGGGGGGGGCTGTATGGGGGTGCAGGGGTCTGTATGGGGGTGCAGGGGGCTGTACGGGGGTGCGGGGGGCTGTACGGGGGTGTCCGGGGGTGCGGGGGGGGGGGGGGGGGTGTCCGGGGGTGCGTGGGGGGGGGGGGGGGGCTGTACGGGGGTGCGGGGGGAGGGGGGGGGGTGTACGGGGGTGCGGGGGGCTGTTCGGGGGTGCGGGGGGGGGGGGGGGTGCGGGGGGCTGTACGGGGGTGCGGGGGGCTATCCGGGGGTGCGGGGGGGGGGGGGGGGGGCTGTACGGGGGTGCGGGGGGGCTGTACGGGGGTGCGGGGGGCTGTACGGGGGTTCCGGGGGGGGGGGGGGGGGTGGGGGGGGGGCTGTCCGGGGTTCCGGGGGGCTGTACGGGGGTGCCGAGGGGGCTGTCCTGGGGTGCGGGGGGGGGGGGGTGTACGGGGGTGCCGGGGGTTAGAGTTTTTAAATGCACGCCTTAGATAATATTAGCTATCATATAATAAACAAGAAAAGAAAGAAATTATAAGTACAAAACCTTCTAATTTAAATTAAATGAATAAATATAGTACATCAATGTCAACCCCACCAGTAAAAACAAAAAACATATCTCGTGAATATATGATGCGTCACGCGTTGTCATCACTGCTGCGTACCTCCTTCTGGTGGGCCAGGGGCCTACAACAAATAAACATTATAAATATTTTAATAACAAAAATAATTTAAATTAAATAAATAAATACAGTATATACCTGCGTCGTATGATCCCCTGCACCATCAGCTCGACGCACATATTCCCGCAGTGCTTTAACCTCAGCTGTCAATTGTGCATTTTCCTCCTCGGAAGCGCGCAGCCATGCCTCAAAATATGACATCTGCTGTGTCATATGAGCAACAGTAGGACCGACAACCGTAGCGCGTGACACTACAAAACGAGGAATCCCTGCTCCATAGGTCAAACTATAGCCATGCCCATCCCGACCGATAATGCGATGAAAGATCTCATCCCGTCGCATGGGAAGCTGTCGCTGGTCCTCTGGCAGATGTTCTAACTCAGCTTCAAATTGAGCCTCTGAAATATTTAAATATATATAAATATATATATGTTAATATATAGATTTATGTAATTATTGGTAAGTACAGACACTTACTATCAATGCCGCAACCTCTGGATCATTGCGATCACGAGTCCTCATCCACACTGACATTTTATCAGTTGCCGCACCTTGCTCTCGCAACTGTATATTAAAAGAATATAAACACAAAACCATATTAATTAATAAATTAAAAAATGAATAATATATACCTCATGTTGGATATGAGACACGTGACGAGTCCCGAGCCTCTGAGGTGGTCCCTGCAACGCTCGATTCTCAGAATGGCGTGTTGACACCTCCTACATTCAATTCATTCAAATTTCAAACAAATCACATATTCTTGAAAATATATATACATTAAAATAATTAATATACAAACCGCAACACCCTTAGTAGACCAATATGAAACCAAGTCACGCCACTGAGCCGGGAGGACACCTCTCGGGACTTTTTCCAAAATTTCTAGGGCACCCACATTTGGTACCCAGTGGTCCCTCTTCACTTTGCCTTTATAATCTTTCCACATCTTACGACATTTGCTCATACACACGGGCTGAAACTCTTCAGGGCATACTTTCAAATTTTCCTATAAAGAAAATAATCAAACATATTTGTATTCTTTATACATAGAAAATAAAGTAAAATGATTTTCTTACCTGAACCTCCCTCCATAGACGATCTAATGTGTCCTGAGGGATAGAAGTCCAGTCACGCGTGGTCAATGGAAATCGATGTGGGTCACGTATGATATGACCCAGCTGACGAATAAATGCCGGGGCATTCGGTCCCACAGGATGAAAAACCTCATCAAATGAAACATCTATCGTCGTGTCGGAATTCCATGATAATATGCCACGACCAGGGCCTCTCCTGCGAGAGGAAGAAGCAGCCGAGTCTGATCCTGTTGAAAACAATTTTATATATAAATTGACAAATGTTATATATATAAATATATGTATGTCAATTACATAAAAAATATAGACAATGACATTCAAACATACCTCGACCCTGAGACGTAGATGCCTCAGATGGATGATGTGGATCTTCTGCCTCTTCCCCTGACATGTATGCAGTCATAGAAAACATCAGTAATGAGTCCAAAGTGTTTAAAAGATAAATTGGATGGTTCTTAAAAAATCAAACTTGTACAACTGTTAATCAAACAAAAAATGGATTTAATAATTAGTTGTGAATGAATTTTAAAAAATCCGAAAGTTAACAAAACAGATATACAAATTATGTACAAAACCAGTCAATGCATAGCCAAATTTCAGATAGAACTAATAAAAATTCAAGCAGCACATGAATCAGATGAAGAATACCTCAAAGGGAT
The DNA here is from genome assembly GCA_963277665.1 of Viscum album. NCBI lineage: Eukaryota > Viridiplantae > Streptophyta > Magnoliopsida > Santalales > Viscaceae > Viscum > Viscum album. The sequence goes on along the minus strand of OY728157.1, from coordinate 1,628,094,690 downwards.
GATACACTGACCATAACATCAATAAATCAAGAGTAAAAACAGCCTAAATATTTATGATTGAATTAACTTACAAAAGTGAGGATTAAAACTTATAAATATTTATAAAATGATTAGATAATTTATGATATCCTAGGACATTCTACTGAATAGCGGGAAAACAATTATACCTTTCATTAAGCATGCAAATCGACTGTTTCTCCTTCAACAGCCACTCTGACCCAATAAATATCTTCTTCACGTTGAACTAAGGTATGTTGATCAAGTTGTTGGTAAACAAACAGAACAGTATCGGGTTCATCTTCTTCAAATAAAAGCAATCCTCGCCGAGACATTTTGACAACAACTTGCCAACTTGGATCTGAAGGAAAAGTAATGAAGAATACTTGTTCCGCTTGTGATGTCAAAATGAAAGGTTCGTTCTCAAATCATTCATTATTTCTGTATAACATATAGTTAAAATTAACCAATGAAAACTGATATTGATCGACTTTACATCCACGCACTGGATCAACCCAATTACACTTTAACAATATGTACTTCAAACCGTGTGTGTATACAACTTCAATGATGTCTATCAGTTGACCATAGTAATAACTAGAATCGACAAAGGGACAACTGATGCCACTGTTTTGTGTTGCTCGTTTGTCATCAACATCTTTAATGCGAAATTGAAAACCATTAGCATCAATAGCTTTATAACGACGAGCTGTTATAGATGGACCCTCAGCCAGTTGGATAAATACTTCAGGTAGCGTGGGGTCCCCTAACTCCCTCAGCTTACGAACCTACATAATTTATAAAAATCAATACTGATATATGCAGAAAGAATTAGTATAATACTTCACTCATAATGAAAATCAATTTATACATACATAATCCTTGAACCAATAATGAAATGACGCATAATGAGATTGTTGAATTTGCAACTCAGTCGCACGATGCATCTCTTCTTTTATCTCATTAATGTGTTTCCTGCAAATGATAACGCGATGTTTAAAAGATCATCTTATGAAAACAAAACATGTAAAAGTTATACAAGCACATTGATAAGATACTTACTGCATTAATGGTGAAACTGATGGAGTATTGAACAAGATATATCGATGTGCTTGTATCCACTCGATGTTGTCCATATCAAATGTGGTTCTTTCTCCAACTGGAACATCATGAATCCGAGAGGGCTTATCTAATTTTGTTTCAACATCCGTAAGATATTCTGCACAAAAGTTAGTACACTCATCTATCAAATAACCATTGGCTATTGATGCCTCTGGACGAGCTCTGTTGCGTACAAATATTTTCAATGTACTAAAATACCGTTCAATAGGATACATCCACCTAAATTGCACTGGACCGGTAGCCATTACTTCATCAGTTAGGTGCACTGTCAAGTGGACCATAACATCGAAAAATGAGGGGGGGGGGGAAGTTTCTCAAAGTGACAAAGCGTAAGTACAATTCGGTCCTCCAAACATTTTAAATCACTCATTCGTTGATTTATTAAACAAAGCTGTCTAAAAAATTACTCATCTCAATCAAGGGATGAACAACATTGGGGGATAAACAATCACAAATTGCGATTGGAATCAACTGCTGAAGTAATATGTGATTGTCATGAATTTTCAACCGTTGCAATGTCTTGATCGTCAGATTCAAAAACTTTGAAATATTAGAAGAATAACCATCAGGCACCTTGACCATCTTAAAAATGGAAAGAAATGTCTGTTTCTCCTCTGTAGTCATCGTATACTGTGCAGCAGGCATATATGACTTGTTTCCCTCAGCTAACTGTAAATGCAACTGTTTCCTTAAACCTATTTCTTCCAAATCACGACGTGCATTAACATGATCCTTTGATTTTCCACTGACACCTAAAATGGTCCACAATATGTTATCATACACATTTTTTTCAATGTGCATGACATCCAAATTATGCCTCAACATGTTAGTTTTCCAATATGGAAGACTACAAAAAATACTTTTCTTTTTCCAATTGTGACTACGCTGCCTACCCGCAGTACGAATATTACGTACTGGAGGAGCCACCAAATCCTGAATTTCATATACCGTGCAGATGTTTTCTTCCTCAATCTGCGATAACATTTCGACTCCTGTCATGATCTTTGGTGCTGGGCTGAACTCTCTAGAACCATCAAATGCCACTCTGTCCTTTTTGAATCTGTGCTGAGGAAGGAGAAAACGCCTGTGACCCATGTATGCCCATTTTTTGGAATGTTTAAGCCATATAGATTTTTTACTTTTATTGCAACAAGGGAAAGAAAATTCCCCTTTCGTACTCCAGCCTGATAAATTTGCATAAGCTGGGAAGTCATTGATTGTCCACAATAAAGCAGCATGCAGTTTGAACATTTCATTCATTTCGCAGTCATAAGTCATCACACCATCGCCCCAAAATTCATTCAACTCATCAATCAATGGCTGAAGGTAAACATCAATCTTATCCCCTGGACTTTTAGGTCCATCAATAAGAGTGGAAAGTAATATAAATTGTTGCTTTATACAAAGCCACAAAGGAAGATTATATAGAACCAGCACTACGGGCCATGTGCTATGAGTTGCACCAATGATAGACTTGAATGGATTGAAACCATCTGCTGCCAATCCCAATCGGACATTACAAACATATTTAGCAAAGTCGGGATGTCTCTTATCAAAATCCTTCCATGCATGAGAGTCTGCCGGGTGGGTTAACATATCACTTTCATGAACTCTTTCTGCATGCCATCTCATTAAATTAGAAACTTTAGATGACATAAAAAATCTTTTCAACCTTGGTTTAAGGGGAAAGTAACGAATTTGATTTACGGCAATCGGTTTCCCCTATATCGCAATCTGACTTTGATGAGTATTATTTCCCCTGTTCTCTTTCCACCTGGAAGCACCACAAACCGTACAAATATCCAAATGGGCAGTTTCTTTTCTAAACAACATACAGTTGTTTGCACATGCATCTATGGTTTCATATGTAAAACCTAAGTTCTCTGTCAACTTACGAGCATAGTAATATGACTCAGGAATCTTAGCGTTGACAGGAAGAACTTTTTTCAATAAAACCAAAAGCATGTCGAATGATGTGTCTGACCAATTATTCAAAGTCTTCAAATGCAACAACTCCACAATAAACGACAGTTTATTGTAAGAAGTACATCCAGGATATAATTCTGTTTTCGCATCATCAAGTGCTTCATAAAACCTCCTCGAATCACGATCTACACCAGAGCGAAGATTTATCTCACCGGTCTCAAGATTCTGGATGTCAATGCCTTCAGGATCAAACCCACGTACCATTTCAGTAAGCATTTCATGCATTGGATCAGTCATCCTTGCATCAACATCCATCTGAGCTGCATCTGTATTTTGACAATGAACATATTCTTCTCCATGACGAGTCCAACTCTTATAATTTTTCAGAAATCCATTAAAGAAAAGGTGCTCCCTCACAGTATCTTGTGTGAATTGATATCTATTAGCACATTTTCTACATGGACAACTAATATAGTCACTTTCAAATCCTCTCATGAAGTCAATAAACTGCATAATTCCATTGAAATATTCTCTAGACGTTCGATTTTGAAGATCAATCCAACTCTTATCCATAATTATATCTGTATAAAAAACATTTACACAATACTTATTACATTTAAATTTTTAAAATCAACTATATTTAAAATAAATATTAATCATTTGTTTATGAACCATTGATAAAATAATAATGTAACTAAAAGCCCATGTTACCTGATTAAGCTACAAACCTAAAAGGGAGGGGAGCCGAAGGCGGTGCAGCGAGAGAGAGGAGGCAGCGAAGGGGAGCCGGAGCCAAAGGCGGTGCAGCAAAGGAGGGGACGGGCGGCGGCAGCGGCGGGGAGCTGGAAGAGAGGAGGCAGTGAGGGGACGGGCAGCGAGGGGGGGGGGGGCTGTCTGGGGTCGGGGGGGGGGGGGGTGGGGGGGGGGGGGGCTGTTTGAGGTGCGGGGGGGGGGGGGGGGGGCGTTCGGGGTGTGGGGAGTGGTCCGGGGTGCGGGGGGGGGGGGGGGGATGTCCGGGGTGGGGTGGAGGGATGAGGGGGCGGAGGGCGGAGGCCAGAGGGCGGATGGCGGAGGCCGGAGGGCGGAGGGCGTGCGGCGGGGGAGGCCGGGCGGCGGGGGATGCTGGGAGGAAGGGGGGGGGACGGGGGGGGGGGGGGGGGCGACGGGGGGGGGGGAGCGGGGGAGGCCGGGAGGTGGGGGAGGGGGGGGGGGACGTCGGGGGGGGGGGGGCGACGGGGGGGGGGGGGGGGTGGCGGGGGCGGCAGGGCAGCGCGAGAGGCCGGGCGGCGGGGGAGGCCGGGAGGCGGGGGGGAGGGCGGCGTCGGGGGGGCGGCGATGGGGGGGGGGAGTAGGATTCGATTGAGAGGGGGGCGCGGGGGGGGGGGGGGCAAAAAGGCTTGTTTTTTTTATCAAGGCCAATGACCGCCATTGGAGGTCGCCCGATTCTGGGGGGCTTCAATGCCCCCTTTTCTAGTAGTGTATAATTATAAATAAATAAATAAATAAATATATATATATATAAATAAATTAAACCCATAATTAAGTTAAATAGAATTATGGAAAGTAATTGTTCTTGGGAGTTTATGGTGATTGTAATCATTATTCAAAATGGTTCTCAATATTCAACTCAATAAGGTGATAAAGACCTGTCACACCTCACCTTCTCATTTGAAATGTTATTAAACCTTACTAAGAACTATGTATATAATTAAATACTATTCCAAACATCATCTAGGATACCTCTTCACTGACCATCACAATCTATGTCATGCTCTATTGTATACACAACACAAATAGTGAATGGAATAATAAATTATAAATGAGAAGAAGAACATGATGGAAGAGAACACGGGGAGATGGCTCACTGTAATCAATTTAACCACCACTAAAATTATCAAAATTGAACATTGTAATTGAAATTTAAGTATAATAAAACTCAATCAAACTACAATTCCATCCCCAGAACAAACACTGAGGTTAGTTATCTATTTTTAGTGGAGTTGAGAAGGGAACATGGTGGGAGAAACACATAAAAAATAAAAATGAGAGAATAATGTTAATGAAGAAGATTTAAAAGATAATATATATTAAAAATATTTTATAAAATTAAAAAAACTCCAACTTGTCCCCTAGAAAATGGATATTCTTTGGTATGATTGAAGTGATACATATTTACAGGTAAAAGGGTGGAACCATTATTTATTTAATTATGTCTGTCAAAATTTTGAGAATTTTTGACACAATAAATGGATAAATTGAGGAATTGTGTCTTATATAATTATTTTTTCTCTTTTTTTTGTGTTATTTTGAAAAATTTCATATTTTTTTTACCAAAAAATTATTTATTTATGGATATTTTACTCTGAAAAATTAATCTAGCTTAGTGACAGTTGGAATTGAAAATTTCCAAATTACCATGGATTATTGACCATGAAATATGAAGATTTATACATGAATATTTTTGAATAAGTTTTTACCTATCCTCTTCTATATCTCCTTACTGAATTTTAACTCTATTGGGCTAGTACTTTGTGATATATAGGCCCATAATTAAAATTATCTAGATCGATGCCCAAACTTATAGGCCCAAATTATGAGCTGATTTTGGGCATTTAAATGATGGATTTAGATTTGGATACGAAAGAAAAAAAATGAATATTGACATGTTTTAAATCCTAAAAATAAAATAAATTTCATAATATAAATCATTTTATAATAAGTTATAAACTAAATAATAAAAAAATTAAAATAGTTAAAATCCAAAATTAGGAAATTTTTCCAACTAAGCTCAAAATACTAAAAAAACCTAAAAATATGACAATTTCCCATATAATAACACTATTGTAGGATCTAAAATATTTAATTATAGTATAAATATTATTAAAATATTAAATTAAATACTCTCACACACTTAACCATTGCACTCCCAGGCAATCATCAAATATTCAAATCATAATCCATACAATAATCAAAAATGAGAAAACATCCATGATATTCTACAAAATAGAATTCCATCATGTATCCTCTATGAGAAAAATCCCTTTAATTTTCATCCATTACACTGTATTATTTTCAAACTCAAAAATAAAACCATAACCCAACCATAATATACCTCACATTGATTTTTTTCACCTAAGTGAAATTGAATCTAGAGTTATGATGATACTTGGAAAATGAAAGTATCACCACAGTTTTTTAAAAATTATTATTTATCCACAATGTGATACATGGAAATTATTTCAATAAAAAGGTATTTTCCAGGTGATTTTTATGGCTTATATATGGTGGGTAAAATGATTTAAAAATTTTGGATGAAAAGATGAGGTTAGACTCTTAAGTATAATTACATGAATATTCAAGTGAAAAAATAATAAATTAATCACTAATTTACCCTTAAAAATATGATGCACAAGAATGAACCTTTTTTATGATATGGTACATGAGTTATGAATTTGTTATAATGAATTATCACTTCTAAATTCTTGTTTTTTTTCACCTTTTTAATGCTACATAAAGGTACAACTTTATTTTTTTATATTTTATTCATGTAGGATGAGCTAAAAATTGAATTCAATTAAATAATAATAATTAATACCATTATTATTTAGAGGTAAATTACTAACAAAATTATGTATAATGAAAAATTCAAGATCATCTCTATTTTTTTGAATATTTTTTTCTTTGATTTTTCAATTTTTTTGATGGAGAATTGGGTGGGAAAAATAAAGCACAATGAAAGGATGAAACTTGACCAATTATTTCATTCCATTCTACCCAAAATGAGGATACACACCTCACACCCACAAAAAATGAAACACATCCCAAATAATGCACACGAAAAGCTCTACCTCCATACTACAACTTGACATACTCATGGAAAAAATATCAAGAGTGTAGGTAGGTAAGAAAAAATAGGCTTGTAATGTGGCATAATCATATTATAAAGTTAATGGATTCTAAGGGATAAAAAGGGAAGATGTAAAGGTGGGTCTCAAGATAAAATTTGGACAGAAAATAAAATGCTTTAATCATGTTAAGAATATTCTACGAAGTTCTGATATTTGAAAGATAAAAATCACGAGTTCTAGTTCTCACACAAAATCGATGTCCCTCTCAATAAAGTGTGAGTATTAGAAAGAATATGTCAAAATTGTTTAGAATACCTCACATGACTAGAAAAAATATTTTGAGTCATTTTTTATAGGCATGAATTTAAAAAATTAGTCAAAATTATAAAAATGATTGAAAATTCAAATTTAAGGAAAACTTTCCCGGATAATCAATAATTTAAAATAATTTTTTTTTTCAAAATCAATGTCAACTTTATAAATATTAATTAATGTGTGAAAAATGATGAGAATATTAATTTTAGATCAATTATTCTAAAAATATAAAAAAAACAAAAATAGAAAACAAAAAACACACAAAAATAATAAAGAATGTTGAAACTCCCTCCACACTAAAATTTAACTACCCATTATTTCAGCTGAAAAAAATAAAAATAAGGGTAGAAAAAAAAGTGAAGGAAAGATACAACCTGAATTTGTTTCTAAAGTGGTTGTTTTGAGTAAGATCCTAGATGCTACCACTTAGACATATAAATTTAGAACAATACATAAAATAATAAAAATAAATAAAAATAAGGAGAAATGGAAAATAGTTTAGAACATGGTTTAAATCCCCATGTGGGAGATAGGTTTTTATTTACCCTAGTTAAGAAGGTGTAGTAGATTAACAACAATGTAAATGTGGATGAGTTTTTTGACCATGAAACACCAAATAGGATTTCTCCAAACATCCATGAGAATATAGTAGGACCGAGTAACACCAATGAAAATAAAAATATCCCTAGACCCCAAAAATAGATGAAAAAGATAATTTGAGGTGTAGATGGGGAGGGAAAATAATAAGTGGGTGCTCACTATTTAGATAAGCTAGATGAGTGGTGTACACTAGTGGTGAAGGTAGTTGAATACGATATGACTTCTCTTCTAGTTTGGGTTCAAAAAATGACTACTCCATGATTTATTCTTTGGTTTCATCATCCTCACATTTATTAGTGTACAAATCAAATGGCTCCTCTATTCTGTCCCAAAAAAAAAAGTTCTTTATCTTCTTTATCCAGGTACTATAGTAGTAGTATCAAATCTACAAAATAATCATAAGGGAAAAATTTTTTCAATAAAAAATAAATAATGTTTGAATGAAAATAATTATCATAAATTGAATCACCCTCAAAACTTTAATATTTAAACTCTTTTTTACTTTATAAGTTAATTTGGGAATTTATTTTTTAGAGAGGGGAGTGGACCTTCAAATATTGATTCAATATCAGTAATTTATTCTTGAAATATTTGTGGAATATTTATTTCATTCTCTATAAAATTTTATTATTTCCATTATATCTGTATAACTTTAACCTTTTCAACTTTGTTGGCTAGTGATGCTATTAACTTTCTTTATTTTTCAAGAATTTTGAAATTTTTATAAAGAATATTCAATGTAACTTCCCTTATAGGATCACTAAAAAATTTATAAACATAACAATAAATAAATTAATCACCATAAAAATCCATCATGAAATTTGGAATAAAATATATTTAATAAATCTCTTATTTTTTTTTTTGATTTTTTTAAAGAAAATATTATCCATGTTCTTATACTCAATGGAAATTACATGAAATTTAAAATGGATGTTAATTAATTTTAACTTAGTCAATATTTTTTTACTTAAGTGTGAAATATAGTGCATGTCCTAGGATTGATCTCTAGAGGAGGGCATTCACAACACACTACCATTTTATTATCACAATTATAAACTAACTTAACTAATAAAAATGGTGGGGTTTTAAGGAATGAAATATAAATATAAATTTTATTAAATAAAAAATTAATTTAAACATAAATAAGGAAGGATATTTATCTTGGGAGGTTATGGTGATTGAAATAATTGTTTAAAATGGTTCTTAATATTAAATTCATTGAGTGATCAAGACCACTCACACCTCAACTTTTAATTTGAAATGTGATTAACCCATATTGAGACCTCTTCATATAAGGAAATATTATTCCACACATTATCTAGGAGACCTATTTTCTAACCATCACAATCTACGTCATGTTACGCCATATGTATGACACTAATATTGACGTGAAAAATAAATAATAAATAAGAATAAAAACCCATTGGAATAGTAAATGGGATGAACATTCATATTAATAGTTTTAAAAACAACTAAAAGTCCATAATTTAATAAAGATATTGAAGTTTAATTACTATAAAAATCAATCAAACCAACATTTCCTCCATCTAACAAATTCCAAGGTTAGATCTCTATTTTTAGTAGAGTTGAGAAGGGAACACAGTTGGAGAAAAATATTAAAAATAAAAATGATATAATGATGGGAATGAAAAATATATCTACATTAATATATATTAAAAATATCAAGTACTATTATATAAAAAAATACCTTATCCCATAAAATGGACATCTTTTGGTATGTGAGAATATATACATATTTTTAGGGAAACGGAGGAAATTTTTTGGCTCTAAATATTTTCAATGATATTTTGAGAATTTTTAAAACAATAAAGGGATGAATTATGGAATGGTGTTTTCTATAAAGTTTTTTAACTCTTTCTTTCTTTTGTGTGAACACAATTTCTACATGATTGACAAAAAATTGAATTATTTATGGCTTTTTTACTTTGGAAAATTTATCTATCCTAGTGACTATTTGAATTCCATATATCCAAATTAACATGCATAAATTAACATTAAATAGTAACATTTAGGAATATAAATAGTTAATTAGGTCTTTACCTATCCTCTTCTATAGTTCATTATCGAATTTTAACTTCATTGGGCTTGTACATTGTGAGATATTAACTAATCATTAAAAGTATCTAGATCCACTCACATATTTCAAGTACTAGATTGTGAGATGCTTTGGGACTTTTAAATTATGGATTTAGCTTTAGATTCAGAATAGTTAAATGAATACTAATATTCATGGAAGGCAAAAAAAGAAATTTCATAATTTCTAGTAATGTATAAAAATTAATGGATTAAATATAGAATAAAATTAAAAAATATAAATCCATTATTAATCCATTTTTTTCAATTTAGCTCATAATAAAAAAAACCTACAAATGTGAAATATTAAAATATAATAACCATATGGTGGGATTAAAAACATTTAATTATAGAATAAAATGTATTAATATATTACCTTCATCATTCCCCCACAATTAATTATTTCACTCCCCGACAATCATCAAATATTTAAATCATAATCCAAATAATAATAAAAATTGAGAAAACATTCATGATCTTCTCCAAAATATTATTCCATTTTTTATATTATGTGAAAAATAATTCCCTTTAATTTTCATCTCTTACATATAATTTTTTTAGAATAAAAAATACATCTATAACCCAATAACAACCTACTTCACATTGATTTTTTTGTCAATCTTTACTCAAGAGAATTTGAATCTTGAGTTATTCTCACACTTAGAAAATAAAAATATAACCATAGGCTTGTGATAATTCTCATTTATTCACAATGTGAGGTAGTAAAATTATTTCAACCATGAAGACTTTTTTAGATGATTTATATGTATTAGGGTTGGTGGGTATGATGATTTAAGGATTTCTACTAAAAAAAGAGGTTGGATTATTAAGTACAATTGCATCAATATTCAAGTGAAAACATAATAAATTACTCACTCAATCGCCCTTAATATTATAAAAAAAAACATTGCCTACATTTTTTTGTTACATGGGACATTAGTCATGAAATGATTACAATGATGGTATCACCCAAAATATCCCCATTTTTGATTTTTTAAAATCACTAGGAAAGAAACAATTTACTTATTTCTATTTTTTCATGGAGTATGAGATGAAAATTGAATACAATGAATTAATTAGAGTTAATAACCTTGATTTTTGAGAGGTAAATGAGTCAAAAAAGTAATCACAATGATAAATTCAAGCTCATATCTTTTTTTTTCTTCTTCTAAATTTTTTATTTTCTTTATTTTTTATTTTTTTTGAATGAGAATTTGATGATAAAAATAATGAACAATGAAATAATTAAACACTACCAATTATCTAATTATCCACCACCAAAAATGGTGAAACACACCTCAAACCACCCACAAAGTAAACAAATCCCAAAGAACACACATGAAAGGCCCTTACTCTATAATCAAATTTGAAATTCCCCTTAAAAAATATCGAGAGTGTAGGTAGGTAAAGAAAAAAAGGTTTTTAATATGGATTAAACCTATAAAGAAATTCATGGATTCTAAGGGATAACTAGGGTATATGTAAGGGTGGTTCTGAATAAAAAATGTGGATATCTAATACAATTCATTGGTCATGTAAAAAATATTCCATAAAGTCCAAATATTTTAAAGATAAAAATCACAAGTTTTGGTTCTCACACAAAATCCAAGTTTCTCTCAAGAAAGTGTAGGTATTAGGAAGAATATGTTAATTTTTTTTATAATAACTCACAAGGATAGAAAAAATATTTTGAGTTAGTGTTTGATGGGAATAGATTTCAAAAATCAGTCAAACTCATAAAAATTCTTAAAAATTACAATTAAAGGAAAAATTTATCACATCAACAATCATTTTAAATACATTTTTTCAAAAACCATGTGAAATTTATCAATATTAATTAAAGTGTGAAAAATGATAATAATATTTATTTAGCTCAATGATCCTAAAATTATGGAAAAAAAGAAAAAATGATAAAAACTAAAATAGCTGACACAATCCCACATTTAAATTTAACTACCCATAATTTTAGATGAACAAAATAAAAATAAGGTAAAAAATTAAAAGGAATGAAAGATAAAATATGAATATATTTCCAAAGTAGAATATTTTATTTAAGTTCCTTCATACTACCACTTAAACCTCAAAATTTAGAACAATACATAACAAAAGAAATATAAATAAAAATAAATAGAAATGGAAAAGAGGATAGAACATGATTTGGAATCGTATATCAGTTCTAGGTTTTTCCTACCCCTAGTTAGGAAGTCATAGTAGATTAACCCCAATCTAAAGGAGGATGGTGTTTCTTGCTCATGAAGTGCCAAATATGATTTCCACCAATATCCATGGTAAGATGATGGGGATGACTAACACTAATGTAAAGACCTAGACCATAGTAGCACAAAATTTGTGGTTATTTTGTTAAATTTATAGTGACCCAAGCTTAACATTCATGGATATTACATCATTTTTGATAAATATTCTATTCATTAAAAAAATACATACCTGAAGACCGTAATAGTTTAGTGTGTTTGGAAAATTAAAAACAAAATATTCTATCCTCATGAAAGATATTAAATATCTCCCATAAATATCTCCACCTTTATTAATTCAACATAAAATATTTCTTCATAACCTAGGGAGAGGAAACATAAGAAATGGGTGATCTCAGATGCTCCGTAGGGGTAAATAAAAGAAATGCATAAGCATAACATGAAATAAACAATATGGAACTTGATCATAACATTTTAAGATCATACCTTTCATATTATAGATCATAATAATGATTGGATATTCATAACACATGAATCATAAGGAAATAAAGAAAATAATACATGAAATAATTACATAGGAATAAAACATAGAATTATGGAAAACAAAAAAGTATATAATAACGTTATTTCAAGGAAGCCTACCATGGCCTTTGAAACTTGTAAGGCTTGGTTTAACCACTCGTATCTTGATTCGGGATTAGGATTACCTCCCGTGTACCCTCTTGTTTTGGGCTTGTTATGTACTATTATGTACCCTTTTATTTGGGGCTTGGGATGTCCTCTCGTTTACCCTCTTGTTTTGGGATTGGGATGTACTCTTGTATACCCTCTTGTTTTGGTATTGGGATACCCTAAGGTATACCCTCTTTTTTCGGGCATGGGATGCCCTACCATGTACCTGTTGATCTCATAAACATTTATCATTACCAAATTCATTATAGGGAGATATAGGTTCAACCCATTACATAATAAAATCATACATGCTTGTGCCAAAAAAATTCATCTTATCATGACCCATGAATATATATGGGGTTTATAAACATCTAATAATAACCCATGAAATGAAATGAGAATCATTAAAATTTCATCACATCATAACCTATGTAAAAGATATATGTTTCATAATCATTTCATTGAATCATAACCCATGAAGATAAGAAGGTTTAAAAATCATATAACCCATGGAAGAGCAATGGGTGTCATAAGAATTATTCCATCAAAATATAAAACATTAAATAAATAATATTAATTAAAAATTTGTATAATTTTCTATAAGGGCTTGATTAATATCAACATATGTTATATTATATGAAAAATAACTTGAAAATACATTTTAAAAAAATTTCTTGAGGAAAATAAAATTTCTTCATTGAAAAATTATTTTTAAAAAATAAAAAATTTTGAAATCCATTTTCTTTAAAAAATAATTTTAAAACATAGGAAGAATTATTGAAATCATTTTGAAAATAATTTGTCCTTGAAAACCTAAAAAACAAGTTTGAAATTGTTTTGAAAAACTTTTTCCTTGAAATATTACAAAATAAGAATAAAAAAATTTTAAAAATGTTTTTCACTGAAAATAATTTTAATACTTATAAAGAATGCTTGAAAATGTTTTTAAAACCTTTTTAATTGAAAACCCATGATCTAATCTTGAAAATGTTTTGAAATTAATTTCTTTAAAAATACTTTAAAAACTTATAAATAAGGCTTGAAAACATTTTCAAACCCATTTTACTTGAAAACTTATAAAAGAAGCTTGAAATTTTTTTGAAAACCATTTCTTTGAAAATAATTTTGAAAACACTTTCTTAAAAATTAACCTTTTACACATGGAAATTAAGTTTCATGTAAATAACGGTGGGTAAATATGTACATACCATATGAGGTAAAAATAACATTCTTTTTTCATGGTAAAAATAGTAGAAAAATTACTTGTTCAAAAAGTGATAATAAGATTCTTTTAAAATCATTGGAAAAAGAAAAAAGGGAATTTTTTTTAATTATTATAATATAATAGTATAATATTATTGGAAACCCTTTTTAGAAAATATGGTTTTAAAGGAACACAGATTTCCTACCGAAGAGAGATTAAAGTTAAGATTTCTTAAAAACACTTTCTAAACTATATTATATACCAAAGAGTAATTTTTTTACCAATACATGATTAATTCATGAATAACCAGAAGAGAATAAAATTCATAAATTTTCCTGAGATATGGATCATAATATTTCATGAAAGGAAGATTAATCATATAAAATCTTGAAAAGTAATGAGATTATTTCAATAAACTCTTACCACTTGGTAACATTGAACCATACTACCCATTTAATAAAATGAAATTACATGAAGCTTAAAATATCAAAAATATAAGTATATTCATGATATAACATGTCTAAGGTAGTATATACACATCATGAAAAAATATAGGTTCATAACATGACATGTGTCTCCAAGAATGAAAATTGAGACAAAATCATTTTATCGATTTCATATATTTTGAAAAATAGTCCCCATGAAAGAAATATACTAAAATAGATATGTAAATACCCATAAATTCAAGAATAATAATCATAGAATACATCCATGGCCAGTATACATACCACCCAAAAGGAATGGGTGGTGAATGAAGCATGTATCTCATAGAAATAAAAAGTGAGATGAAACTCTCTTACCTTATATATTAACTATCATCATACTAGTTTAAAACACCTATATAATAAATATAAATTTATTATAAATATTTTAAATAACCATATAATTATTTATAATACCATATATGGTTTTATTATGACCTTATATTAGCCGCTTGTTAACAATCCTATGTTAAGGTTTCACTTCGGGTAATATTCGCTTTGTTCTTCGTATGTATCTTAATTTGTTACATCTTTGGTCCTTATAAATATTCATGATTTCAAAAATTTATGTAATTATGAAAATATCATGTATATTAATTATATCAGTATTATAATAATCTATAGAATATAGAATTATGAAATGAAATACACTGTTCATGGAGATGGTAAGCTGTACATATGCATGAACACTGTTTTCATTGTTATTGTCATATTGAAAGAATGTACATGAAATATATGTATATATATGTATATAAATATATATTTATTAAAGTATAATTATTATATCACATATATCATACAATTTCACTAAAACCATTATTAATACATTCCATGTAGTGTTTGAATAAACCACATCACTTTGAGGGGGCGGTAGTCCACACTTCCTCAAAAGAGATTATCGAACTTACACCAAATGGAAAGTAAAAAGATATATGTTATAAAAGGAATAAATAATATTAATGAAATAATATATATATTATATAAAATATATAAATATATTATCTATCATAATGTCCACCCTGAGAAGCAGTAAAGGAAAAATGAACAATCATCATTTTGTGAGGCAGTAGTTCGCCGTACATGTAAACAATATGTTCATTACCAATTAGATGAAGGTGTGTGTAATTGTAGGTAAAAAACATAGAATAAAAAATAATAGTATATTTATGATAATTATTTTTTTATAAAATCATCTAATTATGAAAATGGAGGGATGGATAAAGAAAATAAAAGAAAAGAGCTTGAGAGAAGACATTACCTCTTAATCGGGTAACTCCTTTTGGTTTGTGCTAAAAGGATTCCTTGTATTTATTTCTATCTAAAAGGAGGCTTAAATTAATAAGGGAGGGATATTGGGAAGTTTATTGGGTATATAGTTTCCTAACATAAGTGGTTTTAGAGGTGTGAGGAAGTGGGAGAGCTGGTGGCCTTTATAGGGAAAGAAAAGGACTCACTCGGATTTTTTTGAAAAGAAGTTAGGTGTACACATGTTCTTACCTAAAAAAAGTTATAAAAAAACAAAAAAAATCAATAATTGAAGTTTTATTGTAGAAATAGTGACATAAAATGGGTTTTGGAAAATTTTCTAGGTCATTTGGTTCCCTAAGATTAAAGTTTAGTCCATAATTAAGTTTAATTTGACCTTAATCGCTGTGATTAATTTTAATCACTTCTACTAATATTTTTGGAAAAAAATAAACATGATATAATTATAATTTAATACTATACTAATTAAAATTGTTTATGTTTATTTTAAAAAATTAAATTCATAGAAACGACAAAATTAAAATTAATTCTAATCCCACAGATGGGACGAAATAACAAGTTTTTAAAGTAGAACAATGTTCAAAAGGTTGTTAAGTTTTTTATATTAAATTTAAGAGTGAAATTGATTATAATGAACTAAATTGAATTAATTTATTTATAATTTATATAATGTGACATTAAAAAAATTAAAGTGTAATTTAACATTAATAATTATTTAAATGAAAAGGTCGTTATTAACTAAAATGCTGTATTTTTAACTATTCAACAAGAAAATGAAGTTTCTCAGAAAAAACCCATAAATTCAACTTAAGATAATTTTAGAATTATAAATTCAAAAATGAAATTTATTTTATCAAATTCAGTTTCTAGGTGCACTAAAATTAATTTTTTTGTTCTTTACATAAGGATATGAAAAGTAGTTTATTTGAGAAAATAGTATTTTTAAACATATAAAGACTTTACAAAAAATTATATCTTTCATTATCAATATGTTTTATTTATATAAAATCATTATAAAAAATATTTTAAAAGTATTTATCACTATTAATATTTCCATTTTTAATGGATAGATTATAATTATACAATTTAAATAATTATAATAATAAAAATACATTTTGTAGAGACTCAATATTGCATGGAATGTATGCTAAGTCAGTGATGTATGTAGTGAAAGCCAAGTAAATGTTGGGATTAGTTCAATAAAAGTTGGTTCCATATGAAAGGAATGTTTTAATTAGTGTTTTAATATATATATATATATATAACTATTTCCATTGTCATGTTAAATAAAAAATATCAAAAAGATAAATTAATTCGAAAAAAATATTTTTAAAAATCTTATGGTGTTATATTTTACCCCCTTAAAATGAATTTTGCCCTCTAAATTTATCTTGTTTATTAAAGGTTTAATACTTTAAATTTCATTTCATAGAAACCCACATTGTAAAAATAAATACTATAACTTACTTTTAAAAAAGGAAAGTTGGAACCAAAACGGTTTCCCAAAGTAACATATAAATAGGTTTCCACATAGGTTGGAAGTGAAAACATTTACATGGAAGAGAAATATTACCATCAAGTTATGATAGAGAGTGATAGAGAACATGGTCAGGATATAATTAACAATCATAAATACATAAATCTATGATGACCTAAGGGACATTCTGATTAATTGAAAATGAATGTAGTTGGACAACATTTTTGAATTGAAGATCCTTTTTCCTAAAGTTAAATAATTTTAATAAAAAGATATACTTGAATGATTTTAGGACAATATCACCCTTTGTATTTTGTTTATCCACTTCACTTATTTATCTAAAAAGAAACGTGATTTTTTTCATTCTAAAATTACTAACAGATCATGAGACCCATGATATGCCATCCCATCAGTTATCATAAACATAAATTATTTTGAACAGGCTATCCAATATCCATTAATCCTAATATGGAAAGATAACACTTTAATCTTACTAACTTCATTTGAAGTTTAAAAAAAACATAACATAAATGGTAAACCTTTTAACCCTTCCAAAATATAATCCACCCTTTATTCCTTAAATAAGCTCTTATCATAAACCAAAAACATTTTTATTATAAACTTGGGTCCATCCTTGTACTGATAGAACCTAAAATGTGATTTTATTATTCCATAATCTATGTAGGGAAATATAATCACATGAAATATCACCAAAGGATGAACAATAATACTTTCATAGGGATTATTCATACAAAAATAAAACCTAAAATTCCCAAATACAGAAGTAAGGAAAAGTAATTCTTAATTATTTTGGTTCATTTCATGCATTATGATCACATAATATTTCCCTTTCTCCTTTTTCTTCAGAAGTTTTTTTGTCTTATCATTCACATTAGTCCTTGGATTGGGTCACTTTTTAGTGTAATTTCCAAACTCTATTAAATTGAAACAATGAAGTGTGGGAAGTGAATTTTGTGGCAATTTCTCACTATTTTCATCATTATATAACTTATTACCTTCAATTTGACATTCAGCCTCTCGATGGAATTCCCCTACACACTTAAAACATTTAGTAGTACCCTTAATACAATTCCCTCCATGTTTATTCCCACAATATTTTATAATAGAATGCATATTTTCTTTTCTCCATGGTTGTTAGATTTTTCTTTCGAATCTATATTCATTTTCTTTTAAAAACTATGAGATTGATATATAAATCCATCCTCAATTTACACCTTTATATATCATCTTAACACTTCTTCATAGCTATTAAAGTCTCCTATAGAAAAGGCCTTTCGAAGACTAGGTTTCAAAACACCAAATAATCAGTCAATTTTTATTTCAGGTTGAATGATAATACCTGAAGAGTAAATCGCAAGCCTTGTAAAATTTTCTTAATAATCATGAATAGATTCACTATCCTTCTTGTTAAGATATATGAATTAAGTTTCCATCTTTGTACGAAGAATTTGAGGAAAGTACTTATTAAAAAATAAGTATTCGAACTCATACTAATCTATTGAGTTAAAATTTTCTCCCTGCTTCGTATTCTTTATTAGAGTCCACCACTGATACACTTCACCTTTAAACTAATAAAAAACCAGAATTATTTTCTCATGTTCCAGACATTAGAGAATGAAAAATATATTTTCAGTGGTACTAATCCATTATTCAGTGATAAGTGGATCAAGAGATCTAATGAATGAAGATGAATATTTCCTCATGAAGGACTCAAGAGAATGTTGTACCCTCCTTTTCTCATTTTGGAATCCAACATGATTCATATCTTGAGAAATTTGTCTGAGTATAGAAATGTGACTTTTCATTCCTACTCCTATAGAATTTTTTTCACAAGAGGACAATCACTACATCATCCATTGAAATCAACATTAACATAGTCCCTTCAGGTTCCATCCCATAGCTAAAACCAAAATCATAGAGTAAGAAATAGTTATCAGAGTGAGGAACCACATAATCATGAAAACCACTCATATGATTTTTAAATTATGACACCTTTCTTAAACTATTAAACCTTAGGTTTATCCTATGTTATTCATAGACAAATTATATTTAAATACTTCAAGATGGTTCATGAAGGGTTTGTGAATTCCCAAGGCATATCCCTCAGAGGTTTTAAACCAGGTGTATATTAAGGCCCATTGTCATGTACCAGATTACCCCGAGTTAGGCCCAATACATCTTGTCGGAGTTGTTACCCCTAGGTGCATCTATACTAGATCCATATCTACTTGTAATATCCAAAAAGATATATATTTCTAGGAATCCACTCACTCTATCCTTTACCAAAATTTCAAGACATTTTCCTAAACATTGACTCATACATATACTTATACTTAGAGACATACCTTGAAATATACTTTGAAATATACCTAGGGATCTCACTAAAGTTTTCTCATCCTAGTTTCCAAATGTTGCCTAATCCTTTCTTTGATAAAAACTATTGTGATCCTGGCTTAACATATATGGATATTGCATCATTTTAGATTAATATTTAGCACATTAAAGAAAATACACGCCTGAGGACCATAAAAGTTTAGTGTCTTTAGAGACTTGAAAACAAAATATTCTATCATGTTAAAATATGTTTAAAATATCCTATAAATATTTACACCTTTAGTACTTCCACCTAAAAACTTTATTTATAACCTGGGGAAAGGAAACATAATAAAGGGGTGAGTTTAGATCCTCAGTAAGTGTAAATAAATGAAATGGGTAAGCTTAAAATGAACAAAAGGGTATGGAACTTGACCATAATAATTTAAGATCATACCATGCATATTATAGAACATAATAAAGATTGTAAGTTCATAAGACATGAATCATTAGGAAATAAATAAAATAATACATGAAATTATAACATAGGAATAAAACATAGAATTGTGGGAAACACATAATAACATAATAACCCTATGTCAAGGAGGCATACCAAGGCCATTGTAACATGTTGGGATTGGGTTAATCACCCATGTACCTGATTTGTGCTTGGGATTCCCTCCCGTGTACCCTATTATTTTATACATGGGATGTCCTACTGTGTACCTTCTTGTTTCGAGTGAGGGATGTTGTCTAGTTTACCCTCTTATTTTAGTCTTGGGATGTCCTCCCGTATACCCTCCTGTTTTATTCTTGGGATTCCCTCCCTTATACCCTCTTGTTTCAGGATTGGGATTCCCTACCATACACCTTTTTATCTCATAAAACATTAATCATTATCCAATTCTTTGGAGGGAGATATAGGTCCCACCCATCACATAATTAAGTCATACATTCCTGTGTTAAAAAAACATTCATCATATTATGACCCATGAAAAGAGATGGGTTTCATAAAAATAAAATAATAACCCATGAAATGAAATGGGTATCATTAACATTTGATTACATCATACCCTATGAAAAAGAGATAGGTTTCATAATCATTTAATCAAATCATAACCCATAAAGAGAAGAGGGTTTAAAAAGCATATAACCCATGAAAGTGAAATAAGTGTTGTAATAATTATTCCATAAAAACATAAACCATTAAATAAAGAATATTAATGGAACAACGAGATAATTTCTTATAAGGTCTTGATTAAAATTAATGGATGTCATATTATATGTAAAATAACATGGAAAGATATTTTGAAAACATTTCTTAAGGAAAAAAAATCCTTTCTTCTTTGAAAAATTATTTTTAAAGCATAAAAACCATTTTAAATCCATTCTATTATGAAAATAGTTTTAAAAATTATAAAAAATTCTTGAAACCATCTTGAAAACATTTTTCCTTAGAAAATTGTAAAATAATATTGAAAAATTTTTGAAAACATTTTTACTTGAAACATTATAAAATAATCTTCAAAACATTTTAAGAAACCCTTTCATTGAAAACAATTTTAAAAATTATAAATAATTCTGGAAAATGTTTTGAAAACCTTATTACTTGAAAACTTATGAAAGAAGATTGAAAATGTTTTGAGATTTATTTCTTTGAAAATACTTTGAAAATTATAAATAAGGCTTGAAAACATTTTTGAAAACAATTTTCCTCGAAAAATTATAAATGAAGTTTGAATTTTTTTTGAAAAACATTTTTTTGAAAATAAATTTTAAAACAAGTTCTTAAAAATGAACCTTTTAAACTTACAAATTAAGCTTCACAGAAATGATGTTGGCTAAATCCATACATGCGATACGAGTAAAAAAGAACATTCCTTTTGCATGGTAAAAGGGTATAAAAATTACTTGTTCAGAAAGAGACAAGAAGATTACTTTGAAATCATTGGTAAAATAAAAAATGGAAGAAATTTCTTTTAATGATTATAGGATATTAGTATAATATTTTTGGAAACCCATTTTAGAAATCATGGTTTTTAAGGAATATTTATTTTCGATCGAGTATAGGGTAATGCCGGGATTTCATAATTTTTTTCTAAACTATATTATGTATCAAAGAGTAGAAAAATTATACCAATACATGAATAACTCATGAATAACCATATGAGAATAAAATTCATGAATGTTCTTTAGATATGGACCATAATATTTCATCAAAGGTACCATAATCATAAACAAACTCGAAAAGCGATGAGATTGTTTCAATAAACTTTTACCACTTGGTAACTTTTAAAAACAATTCCCATTCAATAAAATGAAATTAAATTAATCTTAAAATATAAAAAATATAAATATATTCATGATATAACATTTAAAAGGTAATATATACACCTCATGGAAAAATACAGGTGCATAAAATGGCATGTGTCTCAAAAAAGTCAAATTGATACAAAATCATTTTACTAATTTGGTATCTTCTGAAACATAGTCCTCATGAAACAAATAACATAAAATTTATATGTAAATACCCATAAATTTATATATAATAATCATATAATACATCCATGGGTATTATACACACCACACCAAACGAATGGATGGTGAATAAAGCATGTATCTCACAGAAATAAAAAGTGATATGAAACTCCCTTACCTTATATCTTGACTATCATCGTACTCATTAAAACCACCTATATAATAAATATAAATTTATTATAAATATTTTACAGAAATATATTATAATATCTAATACCATATATGGTTTTCTTATGACCTTATATTACCCACTTTTTGACAATCCTATGTTAAGGTTTCACTTCAGGTAATATTCGCTTTATTCTTCACATGTGTCTTAATTTGTTATATATTTGGTCCTTATAAGTATATAATTATTTAAAAAATGTAGATCATGGTGTAAATATCATTTATATTTAGTATATGTGTATTATAATAATCAATATAATATACATGTATGAAATTGAATACACCGTACATGGAGATGGTAAGCCGTATGTATGTATGAACGTTGTTTCCATTTTTATTATCATATTGAAAGAAAGTACATGAAATATATGTGTATATATAATTATACCATTAGAATTATTATATCATATATATCACATAAGTTCACTAAAAACATTCTTAATACATTTTATGTATCGTGTGAATGAATCACATTGCTTTGAGGGGGTAGTAGTCCACACTTCCTCAAACGAAATTATCACACTTACACCAAATGTAAAATAAAAAATATATCTGTTAAAAATGGAAAAAATAAGAATAAATAAATAATAAATATGTATCCACCATGAGAAGTGGTAAATTAAAATTGAACAATCATCGTTTTGTGAGGCAGTAGTTCATCGTACACGTAAACAATATGTTCGTTACCAATTAGATGGAGGTGTGTGTATGTGTAGGTAAAAAACTTAGAATAAAAAAATAATAGTATATTTTTATACAGTTTTTTATACAATAAAAAAATAAAGAGATTTTATGGGGTGGAAAAATAAAATAAAAGAAAGGAGACTGAGAGAAGACATTACCTCTTAATTGGGTAACTTCTGTTGGTTTGTGCCAAAAGGATTCATTGGATTTATTTCTTCCAAAAGTTAGAATTAAATGAGGAAGGAATCCATTTAATTAAGTTTATTTTTTAGATATTGGACAAAAATAAGTGGTTTTAGAGGTGTAAGTAAGTGGGAGAGGTGGTGTCATTTTATAAGGAAGGAAAATGACTCACTTGAATTTTTTTGAAAACAAGTTTTGTGTACACATTTTCTTACATAAGAAAAGTCACAAAAAACAAAAATAAATAAGTAATGGAAGTTTTATGGTTGAAATATTTTAATATAATTGGTTTTGGAAAATTTTCTAGGTGATTTGGTCCCCTAATATTAAAGTTTATTCCCTAATTAAGCTTAATTTGACGTTAATCCCCATGATTAATTTTAAATAAATTTATTTATATTTTTAGTAAACAATTAACATGATATAATTAAAACATAAATATTATATTGATTAAAAAATTTTATATCCATTTTTATAAATTAAATTCAAAAAATTGAAAAAATTAAGATTATTGCTAGTCCCACAAGTAGGACAAAATAACAAATTTTTAAAGTAGAAAAATATTCAAAAGATTGTTAATTTTTTTTATTAAATTTCAAAGTGAAATTGATTCTAATGACATAAATTAAAATAATAGATGTATAATTGATCTAAAGTGACTTAAAACAAATTTAAACTATAATTTAACATTAATAATTATTTAAATGAAAAATAAGTTATTAAATAAAATGCAGTATTTTTCACTATTCATAAAAAATGATGTTTCCCAGAAAAATTCCAAAAATTTACTCTAAGATAATTTTGGCATTCTAAATTAAAAATTAAAGTTTATTTTATCAAATTAAATTTATATATTTTTCTAAAATTATTTTTTTCCTTCAAAGGACATGAAAAGTAGTTTATTTAAAAAATAATATTTTTAAACATGTAAGTACTTTACTGAAAATTATATCTTTGATTATCAATATATTTTATTTATATAAAACCATTATAAAAAATATTTTAAAATTAGTTATCACTATTCATATTACTATGTTTAATGAATAGATTATAATTACATCATTTAAAAAATTATAATAATAAAAATTTGTTTTTGTAGACACTCAGTATTGCGTGTAATGTACACCAAGTTAGTGTTGTGTATAGAACAAGCCATGTCAGTGTTTTATGTTGCATAGTACAAGTTGGTTCCATGTGAGAGGAATGTTTTAATTATTTTTTTAATATATATATATATATAGATATATATAAAACTATTTTTAGTGACACGTGAAACGAAAAATATCAAAAAGATAAATTAATTTGAAAAAATATATTTCTAAAAATATCAGGGAGTTAGAACATTGAAAATTGATACAAGGCGTCACATCTTGAAGGACTGAATTTTTTATTAGTATTTTTAAACTAGATATATAATTTAATTTTATATACATTTGAAAACTAAAAATATAGAAAGTGTTTTATTTGAGAACACCATTATTCCTTATAGTGTATCTATGTATATCAATTAAAAAACACTTCTTAGTATCATGTGGAAAATGAAAAATAAGAAAGTGGTGAGATCAAATGCTTAGTAAGGGATCTATATAGTTAAATATATCAATAATGAATAAGAAAAATCAATATTGAAATGTAAATGACTGAAACATATTTCATTTAAACAAAAACTTGAACATAATTTTGAAGGAATACATATTTTATCAAATAAATAAATATAAATAATAACGTATGCTTGAAACATATCCATGTATATTCTAATTAACATAATAATCAAATTTAAATAAATAATCTCATAATAAGTGAATTCATAATTCCAAATTTCTAAAACTATCAATACCTTTCACAAGATAATTTAAATCTGTGGGTAAAAACTCATCTAATTTGGAAAAATGATTTGTCTCATGAGACCTGTTAATACATTGATGTGATATTTATTACTGGGACCCACACATAAATTAAACATCCCAATTAATTTCTAATATTAAAGGTTTGAAACATAATAAACATAAAAATTATTATTGAAAAAATAACATAAATATTTTTAATTCTTACCTTAATCAAATAAACATAATCATAAACCATCCAAGATAATATGGTGAATAGTAATAAAATTGTAGATTCTTAGTAAAACTGTTCATAAACCATCAAAAGAAAGAATTAGGACAATATAGACACAATATATCCCTAATGGATCATAAGTATAATAAAGGTTTGATTCAATTTATGAATTGAAATACCATAACAAAGTCATTAAATTTTTTTTGAGGAAAATAAATTAATCAATTTGAAATAAAATTTTAATAAAAAAGTTTAAAAAATATTTTGAAAATAATATTACTTGAAAATTAAATTTAAAAATTAGTAAAATAATCTTTAAAAGATTTAGTGGTCATAATAGCAGAAAATTCAATTCATGCCATACATGTTAAAAAAAAGATCCCGTTTACATTTTCTGTGAAATCCAAAAGACCCTTATTTTGAAAAATACATTAATATTAATTTCATAATTTTTTTTAAATTTAAATTTTGGGTAAAAATTTATATCATAAATCATTTTTAAATTCTTAATTTTTTATAAAACTTTTTTAGAAAATCTTGATTTTGATGAAAAAGGATTTTTGAATGAAAAGAGAAATAAATTTGGATGTTCTTAAATATATTTTATCATAAATTTTATATACCAAAGAGTAAAAAATGGTACTATTACATGAAAATTTTCTTAATAACTATATTATTAGTAAATATATTTATTTCTTGATAGAAATATCTAATAATTCCTCCAAGGGAGATTTAAGAATAAACAATCTAGAATAATGATGATATTGTGAAATAAACCCTTACCACTTTGGTAACTTTTGAACCATAAGAACCATTAAATAAAAAACATCAAATTAAACTTTAAATACGATGAATATAATTATATTCAAAATATAATATAGCAAAATGAGCAGTATATAAACTACACAAAGGAATAAGTGGTGAATATGACATATGTCTCACAGAAGTAAAAGTGAGACGAGAAAACCTTACCTCAGGTTTGACTTCCTTTTTATATGTATAAATATATTGTATAATAAATATAGGTTTATTATAAATATATAATAGAACTATAATAATATATATCATACCATATATGATCCTCTTATAACATTTTACCACCTGTTTTTTAATATCATTTCATTATTTTCATAATTTTAGGTGTTAATTTCCTTGTTTTCTCATATGTGTTTTGTCATGCATTTTCTAGTTCCTGTACATTATAACATTGTAACTTGATATAAGAAATCACATCCCAAAGGACTAAATAGTTTATTAGTATTTATAAACTAGATACATACTTGAATTTCACATACATTTGAAAACATAAAATACAAAAAGTGTTTTCTTTGAGAACACCATTATTCCTCATAGTGTATCCATTCATATCATTCAAAAAATAGTTAGAGGTATCATGGGGAAAATAAACATAAGAAATGTTTCACAAACCAACCCATTGGGGCCCTCTTAGAAAAAATAATATAGAGACAAAACTGTCCTAATCCCACCTCCATAGGATATGGATTATCAACTAGCCCCAAAAAGAATTTCTCAATTGGGAGGCCTTTTACTAATGTATATGTATAAATGAACCTAACCATATTTATATATAAGTGAATATGAATAATAATAAAATACTACAACATCTATAGTGATAACCATTCATGTAATTAACTCTAATGAATAAAAAATAGTGTGACAATGTAATTTAAAATGTAAAATTCAAAATACGCACCAAACCAGAAAATATGTCCCAACATAATAAAAACTAGAAAATAAATTTAGAGAGATCTCAGCTCTAAATATCCAAGACTCGAACACTATAAGTAGTCAAATACACCTAGATATCCCTACAATCCTATGAAATCACTTCCAACCTATCCATCATTTTTATAAGACATGACACATGTTGGAAATTATTATACATGTATGAGTATATACATACCCAGTAGGATTCCCCAAAAACTGGAGGGGGAGATAGAAGATACGATATAAGTAGTTAGATCAACCCAAATCCAGAGGGAAATAAAACCCAAAAAAAGATATATATACAAATAAAAGAAACATAGTTGGTGATAGAAAATGGGATCTCTTTATGACATCACAACCTTGGGTGATATGTTTACATGTAATTTCAAAAGTTCCATAAACTATTCCTAGAATGTCATATGTATAGATGAAGAAAACATGAGGAGGTTATTAACCTATCCAAAGATCCATATCCAGATGGTGAATAATAAAGAAGTATAGGACCCATTCCCTAATGCAATAAGAGGGTACCACTCAGTAGGTAGAGGACCCATTCCCTCATATTATTGGAGAGTTCCACTCAATAGGTGGAGGCCCCATGCCTTGGTATGACCAGAGGGGTTTAGTTAATAGGTAGAGGATCAATTCCCTGGTTTTATAGGTGGATTCCATGCAATAGGTAGAGGAACCATGCCTTGGTACGGAATGGGGGTTACACTCAATAGGTAGAGGAACCGTGCCCTGATATAATAGGAGGGTGCCACTCAATAGGTAAAGGAACCCTACCCTGATATGATAAGATTTTTTTCCTCAATAGAAATAAGACCCATACCCTAATACAATGAGAGGGTTCCTCTCAATAGGTATGTGAACCACAAACTATTATGATATGAGGGTTCCACGAAAACTAGTACGGGGAGTATGGAAGAATTTCTGACCTCAACCTCTCTTTGATGATTCTTCTCGATCACTACCATCATTGAGTGTCACTTAAATAAGCATCATGTTCAAAACATCTCACATCATATCTCAAAATACACTATAAAGGCTAGCATTTTATTATATGTAGAATAACACTCATAATGGTCTACTCACGAGACAAAATATGAGTAAAAAATGAAGGAGATATGAGAGGTAGAAGATTCTTAATAAGCACACATCATGTAAGGGGATCCACACTATATGTGTCCTTTCTCCTCTTCCTATCTATGTCCTCTCTAGCACATAGATTTCTATAAATGTAGAACTACATGGTGTGTAAGGGTACTATATGACATGTCTCAGCCACCCGAGGCCATCCCATGTGATCCTGGCCACACCCGTGTCCTCAAGGATGTGTCTGTATACCTGGACTTGTCCATATCAGTGTACTTATAGAGTACACACTGGGATACCAGCACTATTTGCACACCGTGTGGGAGTCCCACACAACATTTGATACTTATTGTATCTGGAAACCCTAGACACTATAGCCAGGGGACTACATGGTGTGTGTTAATCTCAGTATAATCTGTATAGTTGAGGTTTTCATAGAATCCACAAAATTTTCATGTAGTTTCTATATATGAAATTAATTCAATAATTACGTCCATTTGACCACCCAAAATCAGGGGAAAACACCTCTGATTATCTATTTGGTCCCTATGGTGGCTGTAGATTGGATTCTGATCCACTTCTCAAAGCCCCTTCTACCTCATGCACCTCCCGTTTTACTTCCAATTGATCCCAGATCCCCGATCTATAGGAATCATCACCCAAATCACACAATGGATCTCAATCTAAATAGAAATAACTATATCATTTTTTTCATACATCCACCACAAATCTGGGGGTCTGATCATGCTTAATCCCGCCCGACAATGTAAAATTGTGGCCCCATAGCCCAATGGTAAAGAAAGTGAAGAATGGGTGGGGGAAAGGCAAAAGAAAAAAGTGCATCAATCATTGTATAATAATTCTTGGACAATGATCATATATTAAGGATATATAGGGTATAAAATATGGAATAATGAGGATAATAAATTGAATGAATAATTTAATTTGATACATGGACTCATGTGAAGAATTAAAATAAACACAAACCAATAATAACAGATAATTTCATTCAAAATCTTTTAATAAAGGATAGAAAAAAAAATTTAAGAGCCCTACCTAGATTTTTATAGATATTTGGTGAAGAAAACAATTTATAATGATGGAGAGGACCCATTTCATTCATTGCACCTTGATTCACCTTGATCTATTCATTATTCATCATCTAATCTCAATTTTATAATAAAGGTCAGAGGAATCCTCCTCTCATTGATCCCAAGTTTATGAGGCTAACCATGGATATTATTCATAACCACATATTTATTAGGGTAAATAGGTTATGGGTATTAAATTAATTAAATAAAAAAATAAATTAACTAATTCACTTAATGTACCAGATTATGAAAGACTCATCCGAACATCTATTTTTGACTAACTTTAGGTCATGCCTAGGGTAAACCTTGTGCTCCGTATTCAACTGTGGTATCAGATTTCCTAACCGAGACTCCATTGAGGAGATGTCACATTATTTATTAAAAAATATGTGTGCATGATATAAAATATATTTCATATTTTTATAAAATGAATTCCAAGATCTTGAGGCCTCATAATCTCATCACATCTCAGTACGTAGCTCCAAAAATATTTCATAATATATTTCAAAGTCATACAAGGATAAAATAGGGTCTTTATATTATTCCCTCATTCATGTCTTAAATAACTTAAAAGCACAAATTAAGAAAAAATCAGGGGACACTAAGACCGAATATGACTCTCTCGTTCATAGGAGCTCTCATTCATGCTCATATGCTTCCACATCACACAAACTAAGGAAATTTTTCATCCATGTAGGATCCTCTCACACTGATCCTTGATTTCCATTGGGTACTCCGTGTAGGTGGCTCCATCCTATATGTCTTTTTCACCCCAGTAAATAACGTGCATATTATCATTCACATACCTCCTTAGCTAAGAAACATTGAAGAATTCATGTACTCACTCTAATCGTGGTATTAAGGTATGGTGGTAAGCAAAATCACCATCCCTCTACAAGATCTCGAATGAACCAATGAACCTCAGGGATAGATTGCTTCTCTAGAAAAATATCTACAATCCTCATTCTAGGGAGAATTTTAGGAAAATGTAGTTTCCCTTCTAGAACTCCAAGATCCTTCAACATCAATCTGCATAATATTTTTTTCTACTCTGGGCTATGATCATTTGATCAAGGATCACTTGGGCCTTTTTTATCATCACCTACAATATCTATGGAATAAAAAGAGATTCCTCATTGATCTCAGTTAGTTATAAGGTTGACCTATAGAGTCACCTATATGGATCCTTGAAATATTCTATGATGATAATAGAGTGATAAATATTATTATAATAAAACTCTTCCAAAGTTAAGTGATACTCACAACTCTGATCGAAGTCTAACACATAATCCCTAAACACATCCTCCAACACCTGTATAGTGTGATTGGTTTTCCCATTCTTTTTGGGGTGAAAGGCTATACTAATCCCCAAATTGGTCCAGAATGACTTTTATAGGTCTCTCCACAACTGTGACGTGAACTATACATCAAAGTTAGAGAGAATCATCAAGGGAACCCCATGAAGGTGTATGATATCCTAGATGTAAAACTTCCCCAAAATCTCCACGGAACTCTTCTCCCGGATCACAAGGAATTTATATGACTTGGTAAGTAGGGAAAATACCACCTAGATGGAATCATAAAATATCAGTATATATAGAATCCCTACCACAAAGTCTAGGTATATTTCATCCCATTTCCACTCCAGAATATTAAGAGGATGCAACAAACCTGTTGGAACCTAGTGATTAACCTCCACCTGCTTACATCTGAGACATCGAGAGATGAACTTATCCACTCTCCACCTCATTACATCCCACTAAAACAAACGCTGAAGGTCACTATAAATCTTCCCTACACTGATATATAAAACCAAAAGAGAAGTGAGAAACTCACTCATAATCTCATATCAAATCTCAAATAGAACAAACATCTGTACCTGAAAAAGGATGACATGATTACCTCATTCATGGAACCCATCTAGTGAATCTCCTGAGGATATCTGGTAATGGAGGGCCTCATAGTCAATGTCACCTACCGATCCTCCCTTACATGATGGAGAAGTGGAGTATTCAACACCATTGAATGAAGATAAGATGTACCCTCCTATACTAGGGTCAACAGTAACAAATCAAACTTCTTATATTCCTCCTTCACCAGGAAAGAATGAGACTTACTGCTAAAGAAATCTACCACCATGTTTCCCTTCATAGGTGTATAGAGTATCTCAAAGTCACGATCCTATAGTAAATCTAACCAAAACATCTATCTAAGGTTAATATATATCTGAGTGAAGACATACATGAGATTTTTATGGTTTGAGTAAACAAAAAAGTGATCTCCCAGAAGATAGTGCCTCCACATACTCATAGTAAAGACTACTGCTACCAACTATAGGTTATGAATCAAATAGTTCTACTCATGGGATATCAAGACCCTCTACCCATATATGATCACTACCTACCTATTCATACACATGTATCTGATCACTATTTTTCTTTTCTACCTCCTACAGTAGTCTCAAAATAGGAGAACTCATCAGCCTTAGTTTGAACTCCTCAAAGGATCCATGTAACTACTAAGTCTAGGTAAATGACTTCCCTTTATATAACAGGGTGTTAAAAGGGGATTTATTCTAAGATAAGTATGCTATGAACCTATTGTAGTACCCCACCAAGATAATAAGAATCCGCACCTTTGACACGCTCCTGGTTGGATCCCAATAAACTACTGCGTCAATCTAAACCGGGTCCATAGACAATCCATGATCAGAAATGAAATTATATATAAATTGAACCACGTGGATCAAGAACTAGAACTTCAAGATCTTACCATAAATACAGTTCTCCTAAATCAAGTATAGGACCATCCTCAGGTGCTTTGTGGGATTCTCCTATGATGCAGAGTAGATGAGTATGTCATCAATGAAGACAACTACAAATTTTTACATGTATGTATAGAATAACCAGTTCATCAAATTAATAAATATAGTAGGGGAGTGAATCACACAAAAATGAATCACCAGGTACTCATAGTGTCTTTAGCAATATAAAAATGTAGACTTTGGAATATTAGCCTCATAAACCCTGAAATGGTGGTAGATAGAACTGAGATCGATATTTGAGAACCACATCACACCTCAAAAATGATCAAAGAGGTATTTAATACTAGGGAAGGGGTACTTGTTATTTTTTGTGGCCTAATTTAGGAAACATTAATAAATATAAAGACACGAGATCCCATACTACTTTTTAATATACAAGACTAGAGATTCCCAGGGGTACATACTAAGATTGATAAAACCTTTCTCTAAAAGGTCCTCTAACTATAACCTCATCACCCAAATCTCAGTATGGTACATCTGGTACACCATAATAAATATTGTATTATTACCAAGGTGAAATTCGATGTAAAAATCCATATCATTCCTCAGATACTGTCCCAGAATGTCATCGAGGAATATATAAATATAATCATTGATGACCAAAGAAACCCAGATGCCTGAAGAGATCATTGTTATAAGGGATAAAATCTCAAACTAATGGGTGACGGGCTACAACTTTATACTCAAAGGAACCAATCACTCCACCATGATATCACTTTTCCTAGGAAAGGATAATCTCATCCCATTATTCCAAAGGCATATGAATCATCTACAATGACAATAAAACTAGTACCATATACTAGAAAATTAGTCCATACCCAAGATGATGTCATAAGGCCTCATCATGATGAATGATAGGTCCCATGAGAAACTCTCTCCACAAAATGATAACTCACACTACTAGAAGATAAATGATAGAGAAGAGGCATTACTAGTAGAAAAATTAAGGCAAAGTTGATGAGATAAATTCTCTATTAGGATCTATATCTCTTGCACAAAGAGTAAGGGTATGAGGTAATGGATCACACCTATGTTTAATAGAACTAAATCAGGAGTATAATAAACATTTATTATACCTCTAATCATCTCATGATCTTCCAGTTCATAAGTCTCCATATCCTAAAATTGCTCATGATCGCGACCACCAACTACCTAATCCTAGAATGGTCCTACTGGTGGTGGTGGTAGAAGGTGCTCATAACATCATCCACCATCAGAAACTCCTTCTCCAGGAGCCCTACCTGCTCCTATGCTAGATCCACCTCCCTGGGGGCCTCCTTGGCCACACTTGGGAGATCCATGATCATGATGCGACCCACATGGTGGAGGCATATCTATTATTCTCCAACACTCCTCAGCATGTCAAGTCATTAAATCATGTGCCATGTTACCTCATCCATTAAATGCATAACACCACCACTCTCTGGGATATTCTATCCTTCTATGAAATCCCCGGGCTACATGACCTTGTTATTGAGTCTATCCATGAGAAGACATCCAATGGTAAAACCCTATCAAATGGAATCTACTAGTTGGGGCAAATGACTCAGTCCCATGACACCCACGACCAGCTCCATCTACATGGAATACCTCAAATTAGAATCTCTCCATAACTAACACATAATCTAACACTTAATCATATGTGGGAATGTATAGGGGAACCACACTAACATGATTGTCTCTACGGAGACCTTGATCAAAATTCTTCTCTCAGAAGTAACCATCCCAAAACATGTTAAGAGAGTACCATGTAAGGTTAGTAAATCTCATGACATACTCAAAAAATATCATCCCTCCTTAACGTAGCTCCAAAACAACATAAATCTGAACTAAGAACAAGCATGAGGGGTATTAATCCTCACCAAATTTCTATTGAAAGTCAGACCATGAGTGTGGTGACTCATAATGCATTTCCATGACTAAAATCCACCAATTCCCAGCTACTCTTTGGAAAATACTTGATTCTAGAATAACTGTATGATCATTCGGGGCCTATATAAGGCTGAAAACTACAATCAACTACTCAATCCAATCCTACAATAACCAGGGATCTAGATCACTATAGAGCCTCATCAACCTCTATTGTTGAAACTCACAGAGTGCTCTAAACTGATGCACATCCTTAGCCATATATGCTAGTATAATATGCTACTTGACAGGTAGGGGTGTAGTTACCTGCCCACCCGAAGGAAAGATCTTACATGATGGATTCTGAACTAAGACCTCATCTCTTGTTATATCATCATCACAATCCTGAATTGATAACCTAGATGGTTTCTTTATAGAGGTATCTTGAAAATTTAATCAAGATATACCATGGTTAAATGAGCATATATATAGGGAACTAACTCAAGAAAGAAAGTCAAAGGACTCTATCCTATATGAAGCATATACCAATGTTCCTTGAAACCAATGTCTTAGTATGCCATGTCGACATGCCATTAATCAGAGCCCCGGTGAATGGATACATTAGCCACCATAATAATAGCCAATTCCCCTAGCCTGAAAGCCGCACATAAGACACTTTGACATTGTTTCCATAAGTTCCCAACAAAACTCGATAAGGGGAAAAACTCCAAACAATATCCCAAGGTAAAACCACTTTTGATTCCAATATGTCATGACTTGATTTATTGGGGCCTACATGGATGATGGAAAAATGAGCCGTAGTTACCCCAAGTCTCCCTCAATAAGGTAGGGGTTGGAAACAAGAACTGAAATGCATAACTAAAATGGGATTCTTTTTCCTAATGTCACTACATGTATGTAACCAACAATATCCATGAAAAATTGAAGAGGAATAATTTTAATATAATGAAACATCTAGAGTGATTACCATACATCTAATACACTCCAAGGAATACAAAAGATTGTGATAGTGAAATCCAGAAAGTGAAGGAAAAAATATGTACCCAACTAGAAAAGATGTTCCAACCTGACAAAAACAGGAAAAGAAATATAGAGAGAGCCTGACTCTAGATCTCCAATTCTGAACCACTATACATGATGAAATTCTCCCAGGTATCCTTATGATCCTATGAAATCACCACCTACCAGACCATCATCTATATAAGACATGAAATGTGCAAAGAAATACCATTAATGGGTGAGTATATACATACCCAATATGAATCCCAGAAAACTACCAGGGAAGTAATAGGAGATATGATAGAAGTAGTCATCTATGCCCAAAGAAATAGAGAAAAGAAACTCATTAATAAAGATATATATACTTATAAAAGAAACCCAATAGGAGAGAGAAAAGGGGATTTTCATTTCATAGCCCATCCTAGGTTGATAAGTCTACATGTAGTTCCAAAAGTTCCATAAAAAATTCCCAATATCTCACATGTATTATCAAAGAAAATATGTGGAGGGTCTAAACCTTTCCACTACTCCATAGGATGATGGGGAACAATCTCTATGTAGAGGACCCATTACTTGATAGAATAAGAGGGTTCCACTCAATAGGTGGAGGACCCATGCCCCTGTACAACAGGATGGTGACACTCAATAGGTAGATGAACCATGCCCTGGTATGGTAAGAGGGTTCCACTCATTAGGTAATGGACCCATTCCTGGTACGATAGAAGGGTTCCACTGAATAAGAATATGACCTATTCCATGGTATGATAGAAGGCTTCCACTTAATATGTATAGGACCTATTCCCTGATACAATAAGAGTGTAAAAATAAGTAGGTAGAGAAACCATGAACTGATACGATATGGGGGTGGTACCCAATAGATTAAGGACCCATTCCCTAATATTACATGGGGGTTTCACTTAAATCATTATAAAGAGTATAGGTAAATTTCTAACCCCGATCTCTCTTTGTTGACCCTATCTGTTCACTTCCATCATCGAGCACTTCTTAACAAAGCATTATTCTCAGATAATCTTTTATATTATCTCAAAATCCACTACAAATTCCACCATCACATTATAAATGGAAAAATACTTAGGATAGACTACTCACAGGAAAAAACATGAGTGAAAATGAAGGAGATATGAGAATTAGAAGATTCTCAAGAAGTACATGACATGTAAAGGGGTCCACACTACGTGGGACCTCATTCCTATACCTAGTTGTTTCCTTTACAACATAGGGATTTATAGTCAAATAGTACTATGTGGTGTGTAAGGGTACTACATGGTGTATCTCAGCCACTCGGGGCTGGTCTGTGTGATCCTATACATGCCCCTGTCCTTTGGGTCAGGTCTATGTACCTGGATATGTCCGTGTCTATGTGATCCCAGAGTACACACCGAGTCACCGACATTGGGTCACATAGTGTGTTGGGGTCCCACACAATGTGTGATACTTATCATTTTTAGGAATAAAATACACTTTAGTTAGGAGGCTACACAATGTGTGATCATCCTAGTAAATTCTATGTAGTAGGGTATTTCAAAAAATCAACAGAATCCTAATGAATTTTCTAAATCCGGCCTTAAAACCATGATTCCCATAGTTTGATGAACCAAAATCAGTGGAAAACGGATCCAACCATCAATTCCTACCCTTCGGTGGCTGAAAATAGGATCCCAATCCTCTGATCGAAGCCACTTCTGTATCATGCACCTCCCGTTTTTAATTCTAATTGGTCCTAAATCCCAAATATATGGGAATCATCATCAGTATCCCACAAATAATTTCAATCCATCTACAAATATCCACCTTGATCATTGTGTGCACAACCATCATGAATATGGGGGGTCCGATTACATATGTAACCCCCCATAAAAGTTGAACCATGGCCCTATAGCCCAATGATTAAGAACTCGAAGAACAAGCAGTGGAAGGAACAAGAAAAAGGTGCATTAATTATTTTCCAATCATTCTTGTCCAATGAATATACATCATGGTTATATGAGGTGATAAATATGAAGTAACAATAATAATAAATCTAATAAATAATTTAATTAGATACATTTGATCATGTGAAGGAATGAAATAATAATAGATAAAATAATAACAGATAATTTCATGCTCAATATTTTAATAAAGGGTGAAAAATATAATTGATGATCCATAACTTGATTCAAATTGATTTATGGTAAAGAACATAGTTTCTAACAATATAGAGGACATGTTTCATTTTCTGTGCCTTGATTCACCTTGATCTAGCTATTGTTCATCATCCGATCTCAATTCACTAATGATTGTCAGTGGAATCATCCTCTTGAAAATCATAGGGTTATGCGTCTAACCCTAGAGATTATCTATAACCACATATTTATATAGGGACATAGATTACATGTATTAAATGAATCAATTAAATAAATTTATTTATTTATTCACTTAACATACCCGCCAATTTTTTCCTCATCTGAACATCTAGTTTTGACAAACATTAGGCCACACCTGGGGTAAACCTCGAACCCCATATTCATCCATATTATCAGATTTAAAATCCAAGACTTTGTTAAAATTATATTACACTATTTATAAAAAACAACATTCCCATGATATAAAATACATTTAATTTTTTATTAAAATTAATTCTAAGTTCACTGGGCCTTGAAATAATACTCATTCTCAGCGCCTGAATATGAAAATATTTCTTAATATATTTAAATGTCTTACTATGAAAAAAAATATTATCTAAAAAGGGGAGAGATCAAATTCTCAGTAAGTATATGTGTACAATATAATATATCATTAATGAATAATAATAATTAATATGGAAAGGTAAATAACTGAAATACATGCCATATAAAAAATAACTTGAGCATAATAAATAAGGAATAAATGATTATCAAATAAATCCATATATATAATCACATAAGACTAGAAATTTTCCATGGATATTATAACTAATCAAATAATCACTTATAAATAAACTTCTCTCATAATGAGAGAATGAATAATGCTTGACATATGAAATTGTTAAGACCTTTCACAAGACATTTTAAATTCATGGTTTGAAACCCATGAAATTTGGCCAATTTATTTGTCTCGTGAGACATGTTAATGCAATGAGGGGCTATCTATAACTGAGCCCCAATTATTACTTACTAAATCCAATTCATTACTCATATTAAAGGGGTGAAATATAAACAACATAAAAATTCATAATTAAAAACTAACATATGAAATGTTAATACTTACCCAAATCAAATAAACATAATCATAAACCATCTAGAGTAATATGGTGAATGGTAATAAAATTGTACATCCTCAGTCAAACTGATCATAAACTATAAGAAAATAAAAATAATGATATCCATAAAATATATCCCAATTAGGACATAACTATAATTAGGTTTTTATACTATTTATGAATATAAAATTCATAAAAATTTCATTAAAAACATTTTGTGGAAAATAATATTTTCTCTTTGAAAATCTTATTTAAAAAAAATGTCAAAAAAATATTAAAAAAAATTTATTCAAAAATTACCATTGAAAACTTTTAAAATAAGATTTATAATATTAAGTGGTATTAATGATGTAAAATTCAATTCATGTTGTACACATTAAAAAAACATTCCTTTAATAAATTTGGTAAAAGAAAAACATACCTTGTTTTGAAAATCACATGAAGATTCAATTTATTTTTTTTGTAAAAATAAAAAAATGGGTAATTTTTTTAATAAATAATTTGGAAAAGGTTTAAAACATTTTTGAAATCATTTTTAGAAAACATGTATTTGATGAAAAAATATTTTCAACCAAAGATAGACATAAAGTCATATTTTCTTAAAATCATTTCCTCAATAATTTTAAGTACAAAAGAGTGGAAAATGGTACTATGAATTAAATATTTCTTGAATAAATATAATATGAGGAAATATTTTGATTTTAGGATAGAAATATCAAATAATTTCCTTTGGATATACTTAATCATAAATAATCCCGAATAATGATGAGATTGTGAAATAAACCCTTACCACTTTGGTAAATTTTGAACCATAAGCACCATAAAATAAATAACACAAAATGAAATTATAAATACCATGAATATAAATATATTCATGATATAAATTATCAAATGGGGAAGTATATACACCATACAAAGTAATAGGTGGTGAATATGGAATATGCCTCAC
The DNA here is from genome assembly GCA_963277665.1 of Viscum album. Lineage (NCBI taxonomy): Eukaryota > Viridiplantae > Streptophyta > Magnoliopsida > Santalales > Viscaceae > Viscum > Viscum album. The sequence continues at coordinate 1,628,055,716 of OY728157.1, read as the reverse complement.
AGATGTAAAAGTGAGAAGATAAATCCTTACTTCATATTAGACTTATTTAATATGTGACCAAACCTACTTTATAATAAATATAGGTTTATTATAAATATACTAAATAACATTAATAATATATATAATACCATATATGATCATATTATAATATTTTACCACCTGTTGTTAATAATATTTCGTTATTATCACTGTTTTGGGTATTAATTGACTTGTTTTCTCATGCGTGTTTTGTCATGAAAGTTTCAATTTTTGTATATAAGATATAGTTCTATAATACCCAGAATTAAATTAATGTTATAAATATTTTTTTCCATTATATAAATCCTTATAACCATTCTTTAATTTTTGAAATAGAAAATGAACCACATTACTTTGTGGAGATGGTAGGCTGTACGTACGCACGAGCAACAATATTATTAAATTAAAGTGTGAAAGGGTAAATAAGTGACTCATATATTAATTTAAAAGAATTTATATCATGTCATATATATTATATATATTCATTAAATTTATCCTTATTAATTTTCATGTAAATCATAACTATAAAACGAATAACAATTCTTTATGAAGAGGAAGTCCGCTGTACACACGAGCGATGTTTTCATATTATAAACGAAATGAAATGTAATAAGTTATATGTGATATTATAACTCAATGAGTAAAAATATATAAAAAATATTTTATATATACATTAAATAAATCATTATATTCAACTTTGAGAAGTGTTTATGGAAAAATGAGCTACATCAGTTCACAAGACGGTAGTCTGCTGTACATATGATTTAACAATTTGGTTTTGCATTTGATGAAAGTGGAGATAAATAAATATTATTTAATAAACATGATAAAATATAATTATATGGTGTATAATGGTTTTATTATAATTTAAGAATTAATAAATAATTTAAGGATGTAAAATAAGAATGAACAAGAATGAGTTTAGTGAATACAATACCCTTCTCTTATAGAAACCTCATTTAGATCTATTTTTAAAGACCATAGGGTTGTTATTTTGGGAAGACCCAAATATATAAAATATGGATAAGGATTTTGGTGAGGGATTTTTTTAGGGTTTTTCTATAAAAATTTATTGATATTTTTGAACATGTAATGGGAGTAAGTTCCCTTTTATATGTAGAGAAAGGGGGCCTTCTTGGAAATCATTTGAAAATTTCCAAAAAGAATTCAAAATGATAAAGTCATTCACATGAAAAAACTTAAAAATGACTCTATATTAGAAACTTGGAAGTATATGATTAAACTATATCTATAAAAAAGGGTTTATAAAAGTTTTTATTGAAATATTACCCTTATATTTTTAGTTTAACCCCTCGGTATACCGTTTTTTACCTTTACCATGACAATTAATTATTACTTTTTTCATTGTTTATTATGGTAAAAAATTAAGTTTTCATTATTATATAATAGAAAATATTCTTATTCCAAATATTTAATCCATTTTTCCAAATTAAATTTATATAAGTGGAAAAATTTAAATTAAAATTAATTCCGCAGATGCGATGTAAAAGCAGTTTTTCCAGAAATATAATTTTCAGGGAAAAGATGATACTATATTAACTATATGAATATAAATAATAATTATATAAAAATAAATTTATAAATATATATTTATAATATATATATTTAATATATATATATGTCATTATTATTGGTTATTTTTTTTGATTAAAATGGTGAAACATTATGCACATTAAAATAGTATTTTAAAATATGTGTTTTTAAACCCAAAAATAAGATTATACTAAAATATGGTATAAATATTATTAAAATGAAATTAATGGGATTAAATATAACTAAATAATACTTATTTTAATTTTATATAAAATTTAAATAGTAATGGTACATTTAAATTACTTAATTTATTAAAATAAATGATCGTTTTACAAAAATCAGTATTTTTAACTATTCACGGAAAAATAAATATTTTCTGAAAAATAAAAAATATAACTCTAAGTAAATGTTGAAATTATGCTTCCAAAAATAAAGTTAATTTTATCAAATATTTTTTATAAAATTGGTAAAAATTAATTTTAAAATATGCGAACTAAGCGTGACTAAACCTCATTTTAGAAAAATATAGTTTTTTAGAAAATATTTATTTTTCTTTAAAATGATTCTTATTTTAATTATAATAAATAGATAATGATTGGATTTATTTTATACATGTGTGAAATAAATAATTCTTACAATTTATTTATTTATATTTATACTCTCTAACTTAATATATAGGTTATAATGATCATGTTTAAATAATAATATTTTAATAGAGTGTACCATTTTGTTTAAACCCATTGTTGTATACATTGCAAGATATCAAAGAGATTTAATTCATTTAAAAATAAATATATCATAAATTCTTGGGGTGTTATATTCTGTTCTAATATTGGTGTTTTATTTCATACATTCTATCAAATATTATGTTCCTCTTTTAAAATATTAGGGTGTTATACCCAAATAAAAAAACCCCAACTCCAAAAAGTGATGAAAAAGGGAATTTAAGGTGTAAAGAGGGTGGAAAAATAATAAAGGGTTTTTACCTATTTATCTATGTTGGAGGATTGGTTTCCATTGGTGGTTAATGTAGTATAATATGAAGTGTATTATCTTCTATTTTGGGTTTATAAAATGATTCCTTAGTGATTTTTTTATTCCATCATCCTCATATGCATGAGTGTACAACTTGACTATCTCCTCCATTATCTCCTCACCAAAAAAAAAATTATTTATCTTCTTAATCCAAGTCCTATAGTAGTGGTACTAAATCTAAAAAATCATCATAAGGGATATTGGGTTTCAATTAAAAATTAATAACGTTTTAATGAAAATAATGATTATAAATTTAATCTCCCTCAAAACGTAAATCTTCAAATTATTTTTCCTTTAGTAGGGTAGCTGTGAATTCATTTGTTGGAGAGGGAAGTTTATTTTTAATTATTGATTAAACCTCAGAAGTTTATTGTTGATATTGAGGTGGAATATTCATTACACTCTTCATATATTTTTATTGTTTCCATACCATCAATAAAACATTATGTTCTTCAAACTCAGTGGCCAATGACACTACTATCATGCTTTCCTTTTCAAGAATTTTGAAACTCTCTTGAAGAATATTCAATATCCCTCCCCTGATAGGATCACCAAAAAAGTTATCAGTAGAAAAATAATTAAAATAATCACTATAAAAATCCATCATTTCATTTGGAATGACTGATATGAAATAAATCTATTTTTTTAGTTTTTGAAAATTTTGAAAATTTTGGTTTTTTTGAAAAATAATGTGTTCAAGATCATAAAATTCATAATAATGGTGCCAAATTTGAAATTGGAGATTATTAATTTAACCTCAATAAATATTTTATTATCCTAATTAAGTAATATAGTGAACAATTTAGTATTAATCTCTCAAGGAGGCCGCTCACAACACACTATATTTCTATTGTCACTATTATAATATTAATAAAAAACTAACTTAAAAAATATATATAGGAGTTTATAGTTCATGATATATATATATATATATAATGATAAAATATGAAGTTAAAAAAAATAACAAAGACAATTGTTCTTGGGAAGTCGTGGTGATTGAAGTCAGTTTTTGAAATAGTTCTCAATATTCAATTCCATGAGGTGATCAAGACCTGTCACACCTCAACTTATCATTTGAAATGTGATTACCCATACCGATACCTCTTCATAAATTTAAATCCTCTTCTTAACATTATATATGATACATCTTTATTTACTATCACAATCTATGTCATGATCTACAGTATGCACGACACAAATAGTAAAGGGAAAGATAAAATATAAAGGATAAAAATAACTCAATGGATGAAAAAATGGGGTGCCTACTCACTAAAATCAATTTAAAAACCTCCAGAATTTCCAGAATTGAATAACGTTTTTTTAAAGGTTGGGGCCGAAGCCTCAATTTTATTATTGGAACAAAGTAAAGACCTCTTTAACTGGGTAGAGGGAGACCCATTTCATAGCCCGAAGGCGCAATGGGAATTTAGTCCATTACAAAGCCCGTAGGCCCAATATTTTTGGCCCAAAGCCCATTCTGTGAATAGTACTACTATAGTACCCGCCGCTACTACAGTGCCCCTGCCGCCGCTAAAATACCCCTGCCGCCGCTACAGTACCCCTTCCGCCGCTACAATGCCACCGTTGCAACAGTATCTTGGCTGCTACAGTAGCGCTACAGTGCTGCTGCAGTACCTGCGCCCAATGGGTTTTGAACCCCCATTTTACATGTAGAATTATGGGGTGCTTACCACAATTCCCTCCCTTGAACAAACACTAATGTTAGTTATCTATTTTTAGTGGAGTTGATTGGGGAACACAGTTGAAGAAACACATAAAAAATAAAAATGAGAGAATGATTGTAATGAAGAATGTATCTAAGATAATATATGTGAAAAATATTAAGGACATTTAAAGCAAACAAATTCCACCTTAACCACCTAAAAATGGATATCCTTTGGTATGAGAGAAGAGATATATATTTATATGGAAACTGGTGGATAGATTTTGGATCAAATTATGTCTATAAAAATTTGATCATTTTTGACACAATAAATGGCCTGATTGGGGACTAATGTATTCTATAAAGTTTTTTATCTATTCATTGCATGTGTTTGAGAAAAATTCAACTTTATTGATTAAATATTTAATTATTTATGGTTGTTTAACACCAAAAAATTAATCTATCCTAGTAACTATTTGAATTCAAAAGGTCCAAATTAACATGAATTAATGAGCTTAAAATAGTTATGTTCAATCATGTCCATAGTTATTGAATATGTTCATTGATCTCTTATATATTTCCTTTTAGCCCCATTAGGTAGGCACTTTGTGAGATATAGTCCCATCATTAAAAGTATCTATATAGTAGCATATATTTCAAGGCCTCAATTGTGAGATGATTTGGGAATTTAAATGATATATTTATCTTTGGATACAAAATACTAAAATGAATATTGATATGTATAGAATCTGGAAAAAATTAATTTTCCTATTTCAATCATTATATAAAAAGTTATGGATGAAATATGTAATAAAATTAAAACCGCCAAAATAAAAAATTAGGCCATTTTTCCAATTAAGCTCAAAATAATAGAAAAACCTAAAAATGTGACAATTTTCTATAGAATGACACAATGGTGTGGTTAAAAACATTGAATTATAGTATAAAATGTATTTAAATATTAGTTTCTTCACTAACAACACAACTTATGGGCCACACTATGAAGAAAAAACATAAGGGAAACTTATAATATTCTATAAATAACTATATATCACCACTTATGTGACACCCTACAAGACTTTGATCAACCAAAGAGAAAAAATGAAAATTTATTATGCATATATTAGATAATTTTAAATACTCTAGCTGAAGAAAATATAAGATTTTTAGCCTAATAGAAACAATGAGATAGCCATAGTGTAAGGTTATTGTCATGCCATAAATATTATCCACAGGAAAGTGCTTTGAGGATTATTAGTAGAAGGGATATATACATTCTACTAAATATGGTTGGGAGTATAAATCTTGGATCATTTATATCTATAAATTTTAAAATCTCTATATTGAAGTATATGGGCCATGTTGTAAGGTGTATTCATACAGGAGTGATCAATATAAGGTCACGCCACAATTGTGTCTTAGAAAAAATTGTATTTTTTATGGTTGGAATTATAAATATTTCAAAGAGGAATTAAAAATGTGTTGTAAAATTCCTAGAAATAAAAAATCACATGATACTCTAAAAACTTATTCTAACACCACATATACCATACTCTAAAAATCTCACCACCCAACCTCTCCAAACCACAGATCTCCTCAAATAGTTTGATTTGGGTCTTTTAAGATAACCTTGATTCTACCTTAATGATTTATCTTCCTAATAATAGGATGTTATATACCATTTCCCTTTACATTTTTTAATCACCACACCACTCCCAATTTTACCAAACTATTTCTCCATTCTCAAAATTCTATACACATAGCCATCTTAAACCCATTAAAACATTCCCCCCACTTATAATAAATCCATTATGGTGTGGGAAAGGAGTGAAACCTCTCCATAATCTATATAATATCCCATATTTTTCTAGGTACATCCCTCATTGAGTTTTTCATTAACCTCTTCATTTGGGGTTTCCTTACCTTTAAACCTCGGTGACCAAGTATTGTTCAGATACGAAGAGCCCATTTTGGGGCAAATAACCTAAAAAATAGGGGTATATGTTTGTTTTCTTTAATGGAGTCCAGGTGTAAACATGTTAAATGGTATAATGAGGGTTTTACATAATATTGGGAGGATTTAGAGGTGGTTTGAGCACTTTTATAGAAGTTGGGTTGAAAGAAATCAGTATGGAATTTACATGCTATGAAGATTGGTTAAACGATATGTAATTGCCACCTGGATGATTCTTTGAAAAAGATATAGGCCATATACTAGTTCATGGAATGAACTCGTTAAATTCTATGAAACCACATTTCATGACTTGTAATTTTTGGGAAGGGTTAAAATTCATCCAATGCAATGCAAATTTCAATGTAAATCTTAAATTAGAAATAAATTAAGTGAAAGAGATTTACAAGAAAGTTTTTTGTGATTAGTGGTTTTATTTTGCACTATATTTCTATTTTATCATTCCACCTTTTTTGAAACCTCACCTATCAATCCATAGGTTAATTGAAGAAAATATAGAGTGATTTCATCACACTCAAATGTCACAGTTTGAAGTTTAATCCCTAGTAAGTCTCATTTCTTTTATCTTATCCCCAATTACTTATTCTTTCATTTAAGAGGTGTTTTATTTTGATAAATATTATGGAATCATGTTGATATTTAATGATTGTGATCTTGGTTACTTCTAAAAATATTACCCACCTTCTTTATTGTTGGAAGTTCCAGTTGGAAGCATTTCTTAATTTCTAGATAAAGGTAGGGGGTCTGAAATCTAACCCTATGGTGTGTTAAATTGTGAAGTATATGAAATATTATAACTGTGACAACATATCATGCACTTAAATTAATCAATTGATGAATGATGGAAAATCATGAATTGGATTTTTAGTTGGGTCTCTGTATTCAATTGATATTGATACTTGTCTTGTGGTTACCTATTGGGTAAGATAACCCTGGATAAAAAATGAATTGGATAATGGTTTAAAGTGTGTTTAAAATGAAATGATATGGAAGGTGATTGATTGATATAAAATCACATGGTTAATATATTATAGGATATAGTTATGAATTTTGAAAATTTTATATATAAATGAAAGTGTAACTGAAAGATAAATAGTAATTATCATAAGTAACCATCAAGGATTATAATGTGATATTGTGATAACATTTTAGTTATGAATTATTGAGTTTGATTATGAAATACTTATATATAGGTCTATGCCCAGTGACACAAAAATTATTATATAGAGGGCTTGTCTGAATTTGATTTTAAAATGATTATATATAGGGCTATACAAAATGATGCTGAAATGATCTTATAGTAGGATTGGACTAGTGATACATGTTGAAATTATTATATATAGGTATTATACTAGTTTATGTTGAAATGATTATATATACGGATTTTCCTTAAGGCTAAAATTCCTATAAAGAGGGTTTTCCTGATTATTTGATTATCTCATGGTTTATGGTTTTTGTTGGTATGGTTGTGTGACATTCTTAGAGACATTCCAGCATGGTTATAAAGTAGGTTGAATGAAGTATTATATCAATTGATTAATTAATAAACATGTTTATCACTTTATTACACACACTTATTATTATACTAGTTTTACTTAGACATGGTGGTGTCCACCTATTGAGATTTACTCACACCCTATTTGAGCCTCCATTTGGTACCTGACCAGATTACATGGATCCAAGTTTGAATATGAGAAAAGGCCCTTGTTTCCGATTGTTTCTTACTATATAGGAAAGAGTTTAGAGATGAAACCATCATGGGGTTTGTGACCACTATCTTTGGAGATTATTTTTTTCATCTTATTTATTTTATTTTTATTATTTTCAGTTTTAAATTTAGATATATATCATATTTTCATTAAATGGTTCATAATTATTAGTTTATTGGTTTCTACTTTAGTTTCTAGTTGTATGAGATATAGTTTCCCCTGTTATACAATAATATGATATTTATTATTATTTTATTATTTTTTCTATGTCGTAACTCTGAACTAGGGGGTATAATCTTTTTATTACACTCATCATGCCCCACTACTAGTCAGAATCCTTTGGAATATTGGGAGGTTCACTTGAGGTCCCATAACTAACCTGATTTTCCACGTGAGAGAGTTATATATCAGGGGATGTTACAAAGTGGTATACAAGGATAACATGATATTCTTTTTTATTGCTTTATTATTTGGGAAATGTAGTGCCCTGAACACAGAACCCCAGAGCTGATACATTACTTTTTTACAATGGCATGATCATAAAGGAATAAAATATAGAAGGAATTGAAGTTTTATAGCTTTGGAAAACCAAATTACATACATGATTATCACAATACATTGGAAAATATACAATAAAACATAATTTATAAAAAAACTAATAAACTACATCCTTGAAACCCATTCCAAGAATTTATATTTATATCATTAGTAAAGGAAACAAAATATGGGTGAGATCAAATTTTTAGTAAGGGTAAGTGTATTAGAAGAAATAATTAATCAATGGGAATAAATCAATATAGAAAGGTAAATAACTAATGACAAATTCCATATATATAAATGGATAAGAAAAAATCAATACGGAAAGATAAGTTACCGAAACACATGCCATTTAATCAATAAACTAAGAATGAACTACATCCATATATAATGACAAATAAAAAATCTATTGGATAAATAATAACTAAATATTAATGAGTTAAATTATTAATTATTGGATGTGATGTTTCCTAGGTATATGGTACCTTTACCACCGAGACTGTTCACAAGACAATTTATAATATATTGGGTAAAAACCCATCTGATTTGGCCAACTGATTCATCTCATGGGCTACCGATGCATCAAGGAGATATATATTACTGGGTCCCACCCATGGATAACTATCCAAATAATTATTCATATATTGAATAATCTATTTAATTCATGAACAACGTGCCTTATAAAATATCCTTATTAAGTAAAAGATACATATTTACCAATATTTCCCCAATTAATCATATAACTGTCAATTACACATCATATATGAAAATGGTATATAGTTTAGGAAATAATTATACCCATCAAATAAGAGATTTTATATCCAAAAATAAATGTGATTTATAATTTAAAATTTTCATAAGTAAGTGATTGTTTTAAGATAGAGTTAACAATCATAAAAGAAAGTGAAATTGAAAAGATAACTTTTACCACTTGGAAATTTTCAACTCAATACCATTTTGATGAGAAGATTCAAAGTAAAAATTAAAATAACATAATGATAAAAGGATTCATGATATAATATATCAAAATATTCATTAGATACACCACACAAAATAAGTAAGTGTTTAATATGACATTTATATTGTAGATGTAAAACATGAGATTAAAATACCTTATCTTGCCTTTCCTTTTATGTGAACACCCTTTAAAATCATGAATAATGGTTTTAGGAATATTAGTAAGTTATTACAGAACCATATTAATATTTATTATATCATTTATGATATTCTTATAATATCTTATTACGAGTTTTTAGTAATCTATCATTATTTTTACTCTCTCGGGTGTTAATTGCCTTGTTTTTTGAGTATGTTTTGTCTTGTTATTTGTTGTTCTTCTTACGTAGATCAAGATTTAATCATATAAATAATTTAACCTATGATTTAATTTACATATATATCTATTATATATGTTTTTATAACAATCCATAATATTTTGAGATAAGAAATGGAATGCATCGTTAATGGATATGGTAAGTCGTACGTACGCATGAACACTACTTCCATTTCTTTTTCTTGTTTGAAAGAATGAAACATAAATTATATATATGTATATTATAATTATATTATCATATTTATTTCACATATATAACATATTTTAATTAAAACCATCCTTTATACATTCCATGTAATGTGTGAATGTATGACATCGCAATGAGGAGATGGTAGTCCACATGTCCACAAATGATGTTATTGTATTTATACAAAATGGAAAGCATTAAAGTATATATTATATAAAAATTAGAGAAATTTTAAGAAAAAATAAATATCATAAATATAATATATATATATAGGTGTTCCATCATAATTCCCAACCATGATAAGTGGTAAAGTAAAAACAAACGACATCGTTTCACGAGGTGGTAGTTCGCTGTACACACAAACAGTAAGTCCATTACCCATTTTATAGAAGTGTGTGTAGGTGTAGGTAGAACCATTAATATAACAACATATATTTATACTTAAGATACTAAGGTGTTCATATAATCATGATATAAAGTTAAATTAAGGAAGTGGAGAAGGAAACAAATTAAAAATGCAAAAAAGTTACCTCTTCTTCAGGTAACTCCTTTTGGTTTCTACCAAAGGGATTATTGGTTGCCATTATGAAAAATGTGAGGACTATATAGTGAGGAGAGGTATTTTGGGAGCTTAATTGGGTATATTTTTTTGATACAAATGGATTTATAGGTATGAATAAGTGGGAGGGTGGAGTTCCTTTTTATAGTGGAGGAGTGACATTCTTATAAATATAATAAGGTAAACACTATTGAGAGATCTAATTTACATCATGTGACTCCAATAATAAACCAAACTCACTAAAATGGATGTTAGAGTATAAATATTGAAATAAAATGGATTTTGGAAAATTATATTGGTCATTTTGGGCCTTAAGTTTAAGGTTTAATCCTTTGTTAAACTTAATTTTACCTTAATCGTTGTAATTAATTTTAATTAATTTCACTAGTATTTTTGGTGAAAAACTAATTTGAACTTATTAGATATTATAAATTATTCTGATTAAAAATATTTAATCAATTTTTCCAAATTTTAATCACCTAAGTGATAGAAATTAATTTAAATTTAATCTTCAAGATGGGACAATAAAGCGAGGTTTTAAAGTAACAATGTTCAAAAGTTCACTATATTTTTATATTAAAATTCAAATTTAAATTGATTAAAATGAAATAAATTAGGTTAATTGATTTATAATAGATATAATTTTATTTTAACACCAAATTAAAATATTATTTATCTTTATAAATAAATTTTATAAAGAAGAAGTTTTCAATTAAAATTCAGTATTTTTCATTATTCATAAAAAAATGAAACTTCACAGAAAAATAACAGAAATTAACCCTAAAATAATTTTGATGTTTTTATTTCAAAAAATTAAGTTTATTTTTTCATATAAAATTTATAAAAGTTCCAAAATTTATATTTAAAATAGGTTCTCTATTAAAAGGTAGTAAAACTGCCTTTATAAAAATATGGGTTTTTATATGTAAAAATTGGGTTTTTTCTTATCTTTTGCCTATAAAATAAATTTAATAAATATAAAAAATATTTGATTTATTATATAATATATATTTTACATTACTATCATCCACTAATATTAATTAATTTAATTTATTAAGGTAAAACACCTCGGTGGGCATAAAATAGTTTTTCATTAAAAACAAATCCTTTATCTTCAATTGGGTCCTGTATTCATTTATAACACTAAAGAATTATATAAACATATAAAGATATTATTTTAAAAATTTAGTTAATACTTTTCATACATTTCATTATAATGGATAGTTGATAACTATCATATTAAATAATAATATTAATTGTAGTTTAGTAAAACTCGGTCTTGTGTGTAACGTAAGCTATTGAAGAAAGTCTTTATTACATGAAACACAAGATAAACCCGTATAGAATGAATCGAAGGATATAAAATATATTGATTTTTTTAAATATTAAATATACCATAGACTCTTGATAGTTTATATTCCTTTCCTTGTTTGGTGTTACGTGTCACACACACTACTAAATAAAATGTTCTTACTTTAGAATTTCGGGGTGTTACATTGTATCCAATTTAATTTAAATGAATCCTCACAATTTAAAATTGATCTTGGTAATCAAGGGATTTATATTTGAAAATAATATTATAGTAAAATCGACATCATAAATAGGTTAAATGAAACATATTATTAATAAGAGGGAAAAGGAAATGTGAAGGTCACTACAAAACTAGGGTTTTTAGTAGGAGAACATTAGTGAAAACATGATATGGAAGATAAATATAACTATCAAGTTCTGACAGAGAGTGATAGAGAACATATTTAGCTAAAATTTTATGGCCACAAAACCTTAAACCATATTTATGAAAAAGGTCATTGATATCATAAAAAAAAGATTATAATTGGACAAATTTTTTTATTTATTTTGGGACCATTTTTCCATGAGTTTAGGAATTCATTCACTATATAAGAATATAAGTAAATGTATGTTTCTACTTTATAAACAAAATATTATACTTTTGTTGTGCCTTGAACCATTTCTACTTTATTTCTTAGAACACATATCATTATAGGCTGAAGTAAAATATCAATATCTAAAACCACATATCAAGTTCTACTTAAACCATTTAATAAATGGTTAAACCTTAAAAATAATTATGATCTAACACTTTATAAATAAGGTTATCGAGTTTCCAAAAGGAACTTATGATTAAAATTTCTACAACATGAATCAGATCCTTTTTTTCACATTCCAAACATGTGAATATCTTTATTATGCATTCTATTGTAACCTGGTAATAATTTTAATTACCACAAAACGTTATTAGAAACATTAATTATACCTTATTCCTTAAATAAAAAACACGTTGTTGGAAAAATTTATTAAATAAAAAAGTTTTTTTAAACTCTAGTAATGATAGAATAATCCACTATGTTAATAAATAATTAAATATTTTTAAGGTAATCAACACTTATCTAATTTAATTTATTATATAACTCATATATTTATCCAAGCATCATTATCCCGCCATTAGAAACAAATTAAAGATTATCTTTCTATCAACCATGTATTTACCAAAAAGTTTAACTTGTTATTGAATCACTTTTCTTAGTACCATTCAATATATAATATAGAATATTTAATAAAAAAGTAATCTAGTACAATACTTATATTTTTCATAATTCATATGATGATAAAATCATCTATAAAATAATTTTAGAACATATTTATTAGATCTAAATATTGAGTAACATTAATCATTCCACATCGGTTGTGTCAATAACATATTCTTGAACTTGATCCCTTAGTTTCCTGTGAGGTAGATTCCCTTGATGCTTGGGGAATTCATTTGCATAGTTCCCCATCTCCATTCAACTATAACACTTAATTATATAATTTTACTTCTTTCCTTTTAATTATTTTTCCTAGTGAAAATTTTATCTACACTTATAACAAACTCTCAGTACTTTCAAGAATTTATCAAGGTGATTATTCCTATAGTTATCACATGTGGAATAATCATTATTTCACTTTTTCACTTTATCCATGATTTTCTATGCCATCATCTTATTTTCTTGAATCCAATTGAATCCATAATAATTTTAGAATTAATTCTATATCTTGATAGCACTTAAAAATATTTATTTGTGTGAATAAAAGTTTTGCGACATCAGTTCTATGTGTAGAGTTGTCTTAAGTCCTTCAAAGAAATGGTCAATATTTCATTCTGTGTTGCGAATGAAATCCATAGAATAACTTGATAACCTTGTAAAGTTAGCTTCATAATTTTATATGCTTTTGTCATATTTTCTAAAAATAACTAAATTTATCTTTATCTCAGTTTTTTTTTCATGGTGGAAATATTTTTCAATGAATGTCTCCATAAAATTTCTCCATTCAAGAAGTTTTATTTCTTATTCATCCCTATTATTTTGGATAAAATACCACCCTTGATCAACATATCCATTGAGAAAATACACTTTAAGTGAAACATTTTACTTTTAACCACATCCTAATTCCATGAATATCTTATCCAAAGACTTAATACATTGCTTTACCACCATTGGGTCAACAATCCTACTAAATTATGGGGGCCTCTATCATATAAAGCAATCCCACATCATATAATCTCATTATGGAATACTTTTCTCCATTCAGGAAAGGTTATGTGTCATAACCTGATTATGATACCTTAATATATCCATAACTTTCTCAATTACAATACCATCTAAATCATATTTACCCGAATGGCCTAAAGGCCTTATTTTTTTATTTTATTATGTATAATCCCCATTTTAAGGGTTGAAGGGGAACCCTCACATGACCCACATGCCCAAGGAACAAGGCCCGACATGACCCGAAGGTCAATACATAACCCAAAGGACCAAAGGTATACAATGCCAATTACATGACTCGTAGGACCAACCCACTAGAACTGCCATTACCCTAGCTTCAACATCCTTGATCTCCTAGCTCCCCACTTGACTTGATGATCAGATAGAATTTCCCCATGTAAAGTTGCTCGGTGCCTAGTCCAGGTGGAAGTTTCCATACCCTCTCATTCTTCCAATTCGGTTAGCTCTGCTTCAAGTGACTTATACTTTCTCTGATCCTCTTCTAGGGCATGCTATGTGTGAACTGGGATACTCCACGGTCTCTGTGGACTGAAGGCCCTAAGGCATGAAGGCTTTTGGTGACATGAATACCCTAAGATATGTAGGCCCAAATCGGTGGTCCGAAGGCCCAAATCAGGTGAATAGTTCTGGCTGCTATAGTACCAAACAGTACCTACTACAATACTTATACATTATCCCCAGATATTTTGCTCTACCCGGTTTCGAACCTAGGTCTCTTGGATTCCAAGAGAGAGCCCTTACCACTTAGGTATGGGCTCATTGGCTATATCCTTTTTTTCAGTAAGTAAACCTATACATTGTTCATGAGTATTGATACCGTTATTCATTCCATGTGACATTTCTAAATAATGGAATATACTATATTATATCATAAAATTATGTAACACAATGTATAATCTCAAAACTAGTGAAATAAATAACACTAATTGAAAAATTTATGCCTATATAATCTCATAATCATAAACATAGTTTCTTTAGGGACATCTTTAATTTTAAATCCATTATAATGGTTTGTAAAGTAATGTGAATTATCCTAAACATATCCCCCAATATTGTCAAACTAAGTGCACAGTATGAAGAATTTCTGTATACCAAGTTATGCTCAAGTCAGTTTTGACCTACCTTTTTGAAGTTATTACCCTTAGGTACATCTATTCTAGAACCACGCCTACCTGTAGTATCCGGATAGGTATGTATTCCTAGGGAGACCCACACAATATCCACCTTACCAAAATTATAGGATGTTATTATATAATTACTCTCAAATTTTATCTTAGGGTTATGTTCCCTAATCTATATTTTCTAAATCTAGTTTATATGTTTTATGCTAAACTTCTTCATATACCAACTGTTGAGCCTCGACCCCAGAAACCCAGAGCCAGTGTATTAATTTGTTAAATTACCATAATCACAAGGAAATCACATCCTAAAGGACCAAAAGTTTACTAGTTTTGGAAAATTAGATTACATACATGATACCCATATTATATTATTAAATATAATATAAAATATAATATATAAAAAACACTAATAGATAGAATCCTTGAAACTCATTCGAAGAATTCATCTTCATATCCTGGGGGATGGACACAAAAATAAGGGTGATATAAAATTCTAAATAAGAGTAAGTAAAATAAAAGAAATTGTGAATCAATGAGAATAAATCAACATGGAAATGAAAATAAGTGAGAACACATTACATTTATATAACTCGATAAGGAAATATCAATATTTCATGGAAAGTAACTCAAACACATGTTGTTTAATCAATAAACTGAGAATGAACTACATACAAAGATAATATCAAAGAAAAAATATCATGGATAAATAATAAATGAATATGAATGAGGGATATTCTTAATTATTGGATTCCATGTATCTAAGGTACATGATACCATTACAGTCATGACCTTTCACAAGATGGTTTATAACATATTGGGTAAAAATACATCTGATTTGGTCAACTGATTTATCTCACGAGGTTACTAATGTATCATGGGGATATATATAACTTGACCCAACCATATCATACCAATCCAAATAATTTTTCATATATTGATTAATTGATTTAATTCAGGAATAATGTGTATTATCAAATATCTGTATTGAGTAAAATATACCGATTTTCCAATTTTTTCCCACTTAATAAGATAACTATCAAGTACATAACATATATAAAAATGGTATATGGTTTAGTAAATAATTATACCCATAAAAAAAGAGTATGTATATCCATAATAAATGTGATTTATAATGGAAAATGTTTATCAGTATGTGTTTGTTTTAAGATAAAGTTTACAATCACAAAAGAAAGTGAAATTACAAAGATTACTTTTACCACTTGGTAATAATAAAGTAAAAACCATTTATATGAGATAATTTAAAGAAAAACATTAAATAAAATAAATATAATAGTATTAATGATTTAATATATCAAAAGGGACAATATATACAACACAAAAGAGAAGTATGTGGTGAATATGACATTTATCTCACATTTGTAAAAAATGAGATTAAAATCCTTTACCTTGCATTTCTTTTTGTGTGAACATACATTAAACTCATATATAATTGTTTTAAAAAGGATAATAACTTTTTAAAGAACCACATTAATATTTATTATTTCATATATGATATTATTATAATATCTTATTATCCATTTGTTACTACTCTTTCATTATTTTCACTATTTCTGGTGTTAATTGCCATTTGTTTGAGTATGTTTTGACTAGTAACTTATTGTACTTATTATGAAGATCACGATTTCATCATATCTAGAATTTAATCCCTGATTTAATTATCATATTTATATATATATTTTATATATGTATTTAAAATTATCCATAGTATTTGTTGATAAGAAATAAAATGCACCATTCATGGAGATGATAGGACGTACATACTCATGAACACTACTTCTATTTCATTTTCGTATTTAAAAGAATGAAAATTAAATGATATATATGTATATTATATTTATAGTATAATATTTTTTTCATATATACCACATAATTTAATTAAAACCATAATTTATATATTCCATGTAATGTTTGAATGTATCACATCGCTTTGAGGAGGAGGTAGTCCACACGTCCACAAACGATGTTATCATATTTACACAAAATTGAAAGAACTAAGTTATGTGTTATATATAAATTACATAAGTACAAATAAAAAATAAATATAACCTATATAATATATAAATAGGGTGTCCATCATAATTCACAACCATGAGATATGTTAATAGAAAAATAAATGACATCATTTCTCGAGGCGGTAGTTCATCGTACACGCAAATGGTAAGTTCATTATCCATTTGATGAAAGTGTGTGTGGATGTAGGTTTAAAAATTAAAATAAATAAATAATAGTATATTTAAGAAAATTAATTCATTATATAATCATTATATAAAGTTAAATTAAGGGAGTGGAGAAGGAAACAAAGTAAAAATTCATGTTGAATAAAGTTGCCTTTTCTTTGGATAACTCCATTTTGTTTGAACTAAAGGGTTTCTTGGTTGGATATATTCCCAAAGTGATGCCTAAATTATTTGGGGAGGAATTTTTGGAGCTTAATTGGGAATATTTTGGGTGAGAAAAATGTCTTTATAGGTGTGAATAAGTGGGAGGGGTTTGTTCGTTTTTATAGTGGAGGAGGAGTGGCATTCTTGTAAATATAAAAAGTTAAACACTATTGAGAGGTATCCATTAAATCATGTGCCTCTAATAATTAAAGTTTTTGATAAAATGGAGTATAGAGTTTAAATATATATATAATTGATTTTATACAAGTTTCTAGGTTATTTTGTGCCTTAAGTTTAAGGTATAATCCTTTGTTAAGCTTAATTTTACCTTAATATCTTTAATTAATTGTAATTAATTTCACTAATATTTGTAGTAAAAAACAAAGTTCAACTTATTATAAATAATAAATTATTTTGATTCCAAATATGGAATCCATTTTTACAAATTTAAATCACATAAGTATTAGAAATTAATTTAAATTTAATCTCATAGATAGGGTGACAAAGTAGGTTTTTAAAGTAAAAATGTTCTAAAGTTTGATATTTTTTATTCAATTTTAAAGTGAAATTGATTCTAATGAAATAAATTGGATTAATAAATTTATAATTTATATAATGTGATTTTAAAACCAAATTAAAATATAATTTATCCTTATAAATAAATTATCTGAAGAATCAATTTTCAATTAAAATTAAGTATCTTTCACTATTCATAAAAAAATGAAACTTCACAGAAAAATACCAAAAATACACCCTAACATAATTTTAATGTTTCAATTTAAAAAATAAAGTTTATTTTTACATATAAAATTTATAAAAGTTTCAAAATTTATATTTAAAATAGGTTCACCATTAAAAGGTGCTAAAGTTGCTTTTATAAAAATATGAGTTTTTATGTGTAAAAATTGGGTTTGTTCTTATATTATATCTATGAAAATTATTTAATTAATGTAAAATATATTTTATTAAATATATAATATATATTAAATTAATATCATCTAATAATATTAATTAATTTAATTTATTAAGAAAAAACACCTTGGTGGGAATAAAATAGTTTTCATTAAAAACATATCCTTTTTATTCAATTGGGTTATATATTCATTTACAACCCCAAAGAATTATATAAAAAATGTAAATAATATTTTAAAATTTATTAAATCCTATTCATACAAGTCATTACAATTTCTAGTTGATAACTATCATGTTAAATAATAATATTAAATTTTGTTTGGTAAAATTTGATCTTGTGTGTAATGCCAGATATCGAAGTAAGTCTTTGTTGTGTGTAACACAAGATAACCCAGTATCGTGTGCATTAAAAGATATAAAAATTATTTAATTTATTTTAAAATATTAAATAAAACATAAATTCATGAGTGGTTATTTTCTTTTCTATGTTTGGTGTTTCGTGTCACACTTGTTATTAAGTACAATATTCTACTTTAGAATTTTAGAGTGTTATAGGAAAGGTAGAATGGAGACTTGGATGTGTCAGGTCTTGGTAATAAGATTATGCATGGGAGTATCTAACCCATGTATGGGGGAAAATATGATATCCTAGGGAAGGGATTTCTATTCATGATGTTTGCTTTATATAGTTGATGTTATTTCACCCTAAGTGATTAAGATGTTGTGTGATGTTATTACTTCTTGATATTTATAATTGGTGCCTGGTATAAGGAAATATGAGTATAAATAAATTATTATAGGAACATAGGGATATATTTATATATATTTACATGCATTTTTCATGATAGGGACATATTGATTTCATGTGGTATACTTTCCTATAAGAAATGTGAACTAAGATACCCATTATATATGATAAATGGAATGAATTAACTATTATGTCATGATAAAACACTTACAATTTATGTTTAAAGAGACCATGAGAAGTTGTTCTATGTTGTTTTCACCTGTGTAGGTTGGCCATGTTTTTATAACCAGTGTTCTAAGGAGTGTGTTTGCCTTCTAGTGAAAATAAATCCTCTTCATCTTCATGTTAAGCATGAGGACTGTGGAAACCAAAATGCATTAAATGCACCTATATTAGAGATTCCTATAGCTTATGAGGATTATATGGGTGTTAATATTTGAAAAAACTTCTTGAGGGTAATTCAATATATGGAATGGGAGACTACTTTCACTATTCCTTCCATGCCTGAGATGAAGAGAGCGATTCTACTACAACTTCTATCTACATTTATTGGGGAGACATCCCACTGGTAGACGAGTTATTGATTGAGTCGGTTCATAAAATCTTCAATAATATTGAGAAACTCACAGATATGAGGGTGAATCTTACTGATTACATTCTTTGTGGACTTACGAAGTGTTGGAGGGATATTCTTGAGTAAGATAGGAAGCAAGATGAGTTATCTTGGAAGGACATGGAGGTGAATATATTAAGCATGATATATCCAGAAACATTGAGGGATGAGAAGGATAATGAGTTCTTGAATATTACATAGGAAGGAATGTCAGTAATGGACTATGATGTACGTTTCACTGACCTATAACACTTTATCCCATATTTAGTAGCAGATGAGATCTATAGAGTGAGAAATTTTTAGAATGGGCTTATCTATGAGATCAGTTCATAGGTGAACGTCTTTCACTTGAGTAGCTTTTGAGATGTGATGAATCAGGCACTCATCATAGAGTTTAATTTGAGAGAGGCCCTGAAAAGTGGCCAAACTATTTCAATAGGGAGAATTGGGAACTCTTCCTCTGGTGTAATGAAGTGACTCTATGATAGTTTCTTCCATGTAAAAAATGGCCATATCAGTCAGGGTAGTGGGAAACCATCTCATAACCATGTTATGTTATAGTGCTATAAATTTGGAAATTTGGTCCATAAGTTATTTTAGTTCATGTAAAATGATTTAGAGTATAATACTTGTCATCAGGTAGATCATATTAACAAGTTTTGTAGGAACATCACATAGTAAAGTATTGGTAGGGGGTCAGGATAGGTACCAGAGTCTGGGAATGACACAACAAAACCTCAGTAGATAGATAGTTGGAATTACATTGGATAGTCTGGGTGAGGTAGGGGACATGGTACCCCAATGTAGGAGAGTAAATACCAAGAATAGTGAATATATCAGGTTAGTCATACTATATCCTAGGTTAGAGGGACAAGTTAGATTTACGTTATGCAGACTACTCTGATTATTATGGATGCAGAACCTTCTACCGCTAGTGGTATGGTTCTTGTATCATTTACCCTTTATTATGTTTTGTATGATATAAAAGTATCACATTCTTTTTTATTAAATATATTTTAAAATGATATGATCATAGTTTTATAAATCTTGGATGGTGTTTTAGCCATCAATACACTGTTGGGAGTGTGGTCAGAGAATATAACATGATGCAAGGTGTGTTCTCAAGAGATCATTAGTTACTATTTCTTGTGGGAACCATTTATGTTGGAAATGATTGGTTTTGATTTTATTATTATTATAGATTATTTAGTCTTATACCAGGATCATATTGACTATTACCATAAGATAATTACCTTTCTATCTATATATAAGATAAAAGTTTTCCCACAAAGGTGAGTGGGATCTTTAAGCTGGTCGAGTAGGACCAATTCAATGCATATTTAATTATCTTGTAGATAAAATATAAATAATTATTCTAGATGATGGAGGGGTGAAACATGATTATTTTCCTCTAGTGGTAGACCATTTTCAGGCTTTCTTTCTTAACAAGTTCTATGACTTATCAACCATGTTGGAGATCAAGTTCATGATAATGTTTGTGTTGGGTGTATAGCCAGTTCTATCCTGCCTTACTGAATGTCACTAGAAATGATTTTGGAGTTGAAAGTTTAGTTGTAAGGTCCAAAATATAAAGGTTTCATATAACATAGTACATCTCTATGGGGTTCTCCAGTTCTTTTTTACAAGGTTTGTAACGAACTGAAATTTTGAATAAATCTTGTTTCCTAATTTTGTGTGTTGTTTTATTTTATTTTATTTTTATACTCAACAAAAATGTTTCATTTGATAACATGAGTATAATTAAAATGAGGCCATTGGGTTTTGACTATTATATGACCATTGGTCAATATGACTGCTGTAAACTAAACGTTTTGATTATTGTCTCTAAATACAAGTAATCTTGGTTAATTAATATAGAAAGAAGATTCGATGGCCTCACCCAGTAGTCTTGGACCGATCGAAGCCCATCTAACAGAACTTGGGAAGGAGGTAGCACCACTGGTCTTTGCTCTGGACCAAACCCAAGCTGAAATTCATCGTGTGAAGCTAGAATGGGATCGCCTTCGCGAGAAGTTCAAACTGATAAAAATTACTACTCATGCGATGTTGGCTGAGCCTCCCTCGGATTCTCTCACCTTAGCACACCTTACACTTAGGTCCTATGCTGGTGTGATTAGGGGCTATTTAAGGAGACCGTAACTACCTTGTGTAATCCTTAGTTTTAAATAAAAATTGGGATTTCTTCTTATGATGAAGTTTATGAATTTTCAAATGACAGGATAAATATAGTATGCATATTTTTGATGAATTTTAGAAAAAGGACATTTTAAAAATGTTTAGGTAAACCTTAAATAATTAAAAATGTGTAATGATTTTCAAAAAATGGTCTTCTACAATTATGTTCAGTACGAAATTTAGAGTCTAATAAGATCAACTTGATTTTTGATGAATAGTAAATTATGAATAGTGATTTTATGCTTAGGATTAGTAATGTGACCAAATGGATTAGTAATCTCACTTAATGAAAGTATTAATATAATCTAGGCACCTTGATTAAGTAATGTGATTCAATTAAATGGTTAAATAAAGGTTTCATAAATTATTATTCAAGTATTAGTTTTTTCAGGTGAATAGTTTTTTAATTAAAAATTAAATTAAAAATATTTAGAAAATTATTTTTATAAAATGGATTTCAATTTAGAACTTAGAGCATCGATATTATGTTAAGGTAATTTTTGGGGTTTTTTCTGAAAAAAATGAATTTTCGGTGAATAGTGTATTTATTTAAAAAATAAATTAAAAATATTTAGAAAATTATTTTTATAAAATGGAGTTCATTTTTGAAATCAGAGAATTGATATTTGGTTAAGGTATAATTTTGGGATTTTCCTCAAAAAGTTGAATTTTCTGTGAATAGTAAAAATACAGTTTTAGGGTTTCGGTATGTTTAATGACATCATAACTGTGTCATGATGATGTCATGAGATATTTTATGGGTTGGCCAACCAAAGGTGATGAATTATTGTATGGGGGGCCCCATGTGGCCTAACTCCCTGGGAAATACTATGGGAGAGCACATGGTTTTGAGAAAACAACTTTTGAGGTGTCCCTTGGCCATTAATGCCTTGTCCCCTCACTTTCTCTATAAATACCAAGCCATCCTCTCATCCATTTAGACTCCCCACTCTTCCCCAAAGAATTTATGGTCTCATTAGCTCCCAAGGAGTCCTCCCAAGGTTCCCCCAAGCCCTCAAGGTCCCAACCTTTGAGTTTTAAGAGTTACGTTTTAAGGTAAGGGATCCGACCTCTCTCTTTCTTTTCAAGAAATCTCTTTTATGTAATTTATTTTATGCTCCATATTCTTATGTTAAAATATGTTCTTTTATACTACTCTTACTTCCATTTTCATGTTCATATAATTAGATATCCCCTCTTACTCTCATTATTTCATTTTATGAAGTTTTAAGTGGCGCCATTAGGCTGCTGAAACTTTTGTAACAAATTCTTTCTCCCTTCTCATTTTTCAAGATCCATTTTCATGTAAAGTATTTCAAGTTCCTTTTTATTATGTTGGGGTATGATCTATAAATTTATCATACTGATATTTTATGATCACATGATTAGAGACCCCATTTTATCTCTTCAATTTAGTATTTTGAAGTTTTAAGTGGCGCCGTTAGGCTGCCAAATTTTTAAGTGGTTCTTTCACCTTTCTCATTTTTCAAAGTTCTAATTCCATGTCAAGTCTTGAAAGTCCCTTTTTATTATGTTGGGGTATGATCTCTAAATCTATCATACTGATCTTTTATTCTCATATTATTAGAGACCCTATTTGATCTCATCAATTCTTTTTTGTTGAAGTTTAAGTGGTGCCGTTAGGCTGCCGAATTTCAAAGGGGTTCTTTCACCCTTCTCATTTTCAAGATCTACATTCATGTCAAGTATTTTAAGTTCCTTTTTATTATGTTGGGGTATGATATCTATATATATCATACTAATATTATATATTCATATGATGAGAGACCCTATTTGATCTCATCAATTCATTTTTGTTGAAGTTTAAGTGGCACCATTAGGCTGCCGAATTTCTAAGGGGTTCTTTCACCCTTCTCATTTTCAAGATCTACTTTCATGTGAATTATTTCAGGTTTCTTTTTATTATGTTGGGGTTTGATCTCTATATATATCATGCTGATCATTTATGTTCATATTATTATAGACCCTATTTAATCTCGTCAATCCATTTTTGGAAGTTTTAAGTGACGCCGTTAGGCTGCCGAATTCTCATAAGAGAAATCTTATTTTTTGTCTTCCTTTAATGTTATTTGTTCCATATGGTATATCATTCAAATTTCATTACCATATTCTTAAATACTATATATTCTGTTCTGCCACTGTTTTATGTATCATTTTTGAGTGGGTGACCCATGTCCCCTCTCTTTTCAATGTTTTCTAAAACCATGTATCGTAGACGTTATGCTGCATAATTTTCGTCTCAAAATGCCTCCCTCTTTATCTCAATTTTTTTTTATGTTATTAAGTGAATACTCAAAGCTCTTATTTATACAGGGGTATTCACATATATATAAAAATTTTCTATTTTAGATTCTGGGATTTACATACATGAAACCCGCTTTCCCTTTTCCGTGGGTTTAAATTGACATAAAGATCATGTCTTTAAAGAAGTATTTAAAACGTTATGATTATGAAATGAAACCCATTTCTTTTATGCTATATGGGTTGTTTATGAAATTATTGATGATGATATATGTGGCTCACATGATAATAAAGACATGTCAAGGGTGCGCCCAGATAGCGCTCCAATGCATTGGGTAAAGACTTAATCCTTAGAGATGACCTTTTAGACTGATACCTTGGTGAATAACCTTGGTAATTTTTAATGAAACCTTGGGGATGGACCTTGTAGAAATGAAATGATTATCAATATTAAATGTTGTAGCCACATATTAAAGTTATGAAAAATGTTATTTTTATTATGATATATCTCATGATTTATTTCTCATGCCTTAATGTTCTTTTCATGACATTGTTGATGTATCCCAAGTTCACATGTTAAATGTTTCCCCTTGTTTCCCTTACTGGGCCTTCTGCTCACCCTTTCTTTTGATGTATTTCCCCAGGTTTGAGATGCAGTAATGAACCTAGGATGAACATGAGGAGAAGCCTTTCAAGTATTTAACAAGAATGTTTTATGTTTTCATGTTTTATGTTCCTGGTTTCCAAGACACTAAACCTTAAAGATCCTCAGTTTTGTGAAATGTAATGAAAGTTTATGTGATAAAAAGGTGGGATAATATAAGGTTGATGGAATTTTTTGATTATGTGTGGATTATCGAAGGTTGAACTAGACTATGGTTAAGAAATTGCATCCCCTTTTAGGTATTGATGATCTCTTCAACCATTTGAGAGGTTCTAAGTGCAGGGTTTGAGCATAGAGGAAGAATGCGATGGGTTATGACTAAATTTTTACTTTCTCATGATGTGTGATCAATCTGAGATCTAAATAATGATAAAATCCCTAATCAATAGAGTTCTATCAAAGAAAAAATAAAATGGATAAAATTCCGGAACCATAGAGAGAATCATCACACATTTTTATAATTAATTTAAATAAATCAAAGATTTAACTTCTGTGAAATCTTTATTCATTTATGGATATGATGATAGATCTACATTGTACCATCATTTCATTATAGGAATCAAAAGTAGATTCTCTATAGTGGTGATCCACACAAGCTCCACAAATCTTCTAACATCTTCATAGGAATCAATGGGTGCTAGCATGGAAGAGAATATCGATTATGTCATCAGAATTTGATATATATGAGAATAACTTCCAAATAATTCTCCTTAGTCTCTCTAGACTTGATAGTGGTAGGTGGAGGAAGATCGCTCTCCATTCTTGAGAGCGTTCTTGGAGAGGGAGCGCCCTAGGGCTTGAGAGGATTCTCTCCGACTATCGGTGTACAAAACACAATTGAATTGGATTGCATGGAAAATAATATAATTGGTTTTAAATACCACTAGGGTTTAAAAATAAATATTTTCACAAGTGGCCTTTAATATTTATTTAATCCCTTATAGAACCCCATCTCTAAAATAATAATAATATTTATTTAATCCCTTATAGAACGCTATGTCTAAAATAATAATAATAATAATAATATTTGCTCGATATGTGATTAACTTGAAAATTAAAGTAAGTATTATTTAATAAAATAATATTCAATATATATTATTTATCACCATACCTAAAAAAATCAGTCTACCATTCATACACAATATTTATTGGGCCTTAAATAATAAATATTTATTTAATAAATAAATATCACAACATTATTCACAACAAGTAAATAAATATTATATTCAATAAATATAAAATAAACACTTATTAAATATTCTACACACATAATATTCTCTCGAATAAATGGTGTTAAAATATATGTGATCATTAATACATGAATAATTATTAATCCATATGGAAATAATATTTATTAAACTTGTTAAATAGTTAATAATAATATATTAGGAAACTAAGATTCTGGATACACCTAGTGTGTGACCCTCTAGGACTCTTTCTTAGTGGTATTAGGAGAAGAATCCTAAAGTCAATGGTTAGCATCTAGAAACACACTAAGGCACTCATAGAGAAATAATTTAATGTTGAAATGACATAATACCTCATAAAAAAACTTACCGTGTAATATATTTCCTTTAATTCAATATCTCTAATCAAGCAGCTTTCATGCTAGTTCCATCAACCTATGTGCTTAATGTATCTTTGTTTTAATTTTCAGAAATAAAACATACCTATAGAACACCATGGACATGGATTTATTTAGGCTATATCGTTTCCATCAAATGGATTGAGATATAAACTTCCATTAAATAACATAAGGGGAAAATCATTTATCACATTAATCATTAATACAACATTACTTGTAACACACCCAATACATCCTACCTTTTTGTGAACATATATCATCATAGTTTTCATAAATACATCAAATTACATGACTTATAATACTCTTCAATAATAATATCAAAGTATAAGGATCAATACAGATGTCAAAAATAGGAACATAAAATGACACATATAAATGTGATAAGGAGTTTATTAATATTCAAAAATATGAATATAAGTTATCATAAAGTACATAGATAGTGTTTCAAGGGCACTAACTCCAAAAGACTCCCACTTGAACTAGATCCAACTACAAACAACCTTCAGTCCGCTAGCTCCCACATGATAGTCATGCTTCTACTGAGACAATCCTTTAGTCAAGGGGTCTACTATGTTATCTTTCATGGGCACTCTACTTACTTCAACTTCACCCATCTGATAAAAATCCCTCAAGAGGTGATACTTAAAGAGTTTATTTTTTATTCATTGGTGTGACATTGGCTCTATTTTAAGATCCAAAACTACAATATTATCATAATAAAATGTGATAGGGTCTTTACTACTAAGAACAACATTAATATCATAGATAATTTTTTGTATCCAAATGGCTTCTTTTGATGAATCCAATGATGCTACATACTCAGAATCAACTGTAGAATTATAAATAACTAGATACTTTGAATTCTTATAGCTCAAAACTTCTCCATGGAGACAGAAAACATATATTGACTAAAACTACATATCATTAATATATATATACATAAACTATAATTAGTAGAACCCATGATGACCAAATCCTCCTCTCATCCATACACCAAGAACATATCCTTAGTTATTCTCATATACTTAAGGATAACATTAACATCTAACCAATGATATTATCATAGATTAGATATATATATTACTAACATGATCAATTAATATAAAACATTAATTATATTACATAACATAACATACATGATTGATCCTATGGTTGAAGCTTATGAGATCTTACTCATTCTCTATCTCTTCTGTTGTGTATAAGGAAAAACTTTCTTCGAAAGATGTAAACCAAGTTAAAATGAAACCAATCACCTCTTATGTTATTCTATAATAAATATATTTATTATTTGGTCAATATATTTAGTTTTATTTAGTCCAAGAAGCCTCTTGGATCTATAAAAAATGATCTTTATCTCAAGAATATAGGCTGCATCACCTAAGTACTTCATGAAGAACATTTTCTTAACCAATCTCTAATAGACTATAAGAATGGTATGTGATTTACAATAAGTAATATGCCTTCAAAAAATACTACTTGGATAATAAATACATTTACTAATAAAACTCTTATAAACAGATGTTTCACTCTCATTATTACTGAAACCAAATTCTTTTATAGCTTCATCAAATCAAATTTTCCATGAACTGGTTGATTTCTTTAATCCATAAATGGATCTCTATAATAGGAATTTTTTTAGCATAATATGGAGTCACATAACCTTCTTGTTGTGTCATATAGACATCTTCTTGAAGGTTCCCATTGAGGAATTAAATTTTAACATCCATCTACCTAGTTTCATAGTCATGGTATGATACTATATCAAGTATGATTCTGATGGAATTAAACATGAAAATTAGTGAAAATGTTTCATTATAGTCAATTAATTGATGTTGTTTAAATCCTTTAGATACTATATTTTCTTTATAGGTATTTAATTTACCTTACATGTCTATTTTAATATTGAATAATCAACTGCTGCATCAACCAAAACCCAAAATCAATTATGATACATGGAGCCTATTTCAGAATTCATTGATTATTTCAATATTATATCTTCTATGCTCTCTAATTACTATTTTCAGGGGAGAGGTTAATCATTTTCAACCAATAATGAGTCACTATATTCAGTTACTAGAAAACCATATCTCTTTAGTTCTCTTACCTTTCTTTTTCTCCTACACAATACTTTTGTTTCAGAAACTACTTATTCTATAGAGACCTCTGGAATTTATTACTCAACCAAATCTTGTGTATCTTGAGCATCAAATTCATTGAAGTCAATATTTCTCCCACTATCCATTTTGAGGATGTTCTCCCTCTCAATAAAGACAACTTTTCTAGGGACAATCACTTTTTTATATGAGGGGTTTTATAGGTAGTATCTCATTATTTCCTTGGGATACACTATAAATATACACTTTGTACCTTGGGGTGATATTGTGTTACCTAGGAAGGCCTTAACAAATGACTCAGAACCCGATACACGTGTATGCAGAAAATGAGTTTCTTTTCACTCAATAACTCAAAGGGAATTATATTTTCCAATTTATTTGATACTAAGTTTAATGTGTATGCCACAATTTTTAATGCATATTCCCAAAAGGATAATGAAAGATCTGTATGACTCTTTATCTACCTTACCATATCTAATAAGGTACAATTTTTTCCTTTCAGTAAAACCATTCCACTTGGGTGTTTAAGGTGGAGTAAATTAAGATATAATCCCAAAATCCTATTGAAATTTGAAAAACTCTTGGTTAACATATTCAACAACTCAATCCAATTGAAGATTATTTATCTTCTTTACAAGTTGATTATCTACTTAATTCTTAAATTCATTCAATCTCTCAAAGGACTCATACTTATACCTCATCAAGTAGATATAACCATTTCTACTCAATTCATCAGTAAAATTTATGAAGTAAGAATACCCACCTATAACTTTTACTTGAAATGGTCCACACAAATTAGTGTATACTAATCATAGAAGATTTGTGGCCCATTCACCCAATCCATTGAATGGAAGTTTAGTTATTTTTCCGTCTAAAAAAAGCATGACATATTTTAAGATGTACCTCAGATGAGTCTAAATAACCATCTTGATCAAGCTTTTTCAAAATATTCTCACTTACATGAAAAATATAGTGATTCTATATATGGGTGCAATATGATTTGTGTGAACATGATTCTTTATCTATTACCAATATTTGATTTTTTAAATTTAATACATAAAAACTGTTATTTAAAAGTTCCATACCATAACATATATTGTCTTTATAAAAGAAAAAGATTTTATTTCCAAAATTTAAAATAAACCCATATTCATCTACGCATGATAAACAAATTATGTTCTTGATAACTATTGGTAAATAATAAAAATATTTTAAGACCAAAATAATTACCATTGGAAATGTAATTTGGTAGTCACCAATGTTTGGAGTATCCACTCTGGCACTATTAGCAGCTCTAAAATCCACCTCTCCTCTAGAAATATTTTAGAATCTACTTGGTTCCTGCATTTTGATACATATGTGAGAACCAAAAGCTATATCTAATACCCAATTTTTACATATTGAAAGATTTCACTTGATAATGAAATCACCTTTAGCTTACCCTTACTTCTAGGTGTAGTTCGTATTCTAGTGGTTTGGATTGCCACATGAAAAAATACTACCTCCTTTTCCTTTCCCTACCTATATATCTTTCTTTTCTTGGAAGGACGATGCTTAGAAGCATTGGACTTGTTATGAGTATTGTGTCCTTTTACCTTGTTCTTACTTTTCTTATTCATAATAAGGGCCGCTGGTTTATCCCACCCCATGTCTTTATCCACATGGTGAATCAAAGTAAGAATTTATGAAAGAATATTCTCATTATTGGTCATATTTTAATTAACAATAAAACTAGAGAAGGTCTTGGTAAGTGATGAAAGTATGAGATATGTATACAAATCATCCAAAAATTTAATCCTTAAGATGTCTAAGAATTAAATGTATTCAATAAGAATAACTACATGGGGCCTAGTTGATGGAGAATCTCCAATCTTAGTTATAAACAAATAATTATAGATCTTATATCTCTATTATATCACCTTATCTTGATAGATATCTCAAAGGTGAGACATCATGATATATGAATCCATGTACTCATGTTGCT
Source organism: Viscum album (assembly GCA_963277665.1). Classification (NCBI taxonomy): domain Eukaryota; kingdom Viridiplantae; phylum Streptophyta; class Magnoliopsida; order Santalales; family Viscaceae; genus Viscum; species Viscum album. The sequence goes on along the minus strand of OY728157.1, from coordinate 1,628,024,979 downwards.
TCAAAATCTCATTGATCAAGGATGATAACATTAAACACTAAAAATCTATAACACCATTTAGATATTTCATAGAGAGAAAAACATTCATCACTAGCCTCTTTTATAGGTGCATCAGGAATTGGTTCTTCCATCACATACAATTTACTTTTATAGAGAAGGATAATGCATAGTTTTCTTTACCAATCTTGGAAATTTGTGCCCGTAAGAAGGTTATCCTTATCCAATTTGAATCACAGTGATATGTTTGATGAAATTTTTATTACTACTTATATATGTATGATGAGCATAAATTTATTAATTTATCTAATAAAATTTAGACAAATAAATATATATTATATTTATTAATCTCACAATATTTTATCGTTACCCAATAGCCCTTACAATTGGGTTTATAATACCCTATTTCTTGGGCATTCTAGTGGTAAGGATATATACTCCCCTTCTCATTACCACAAATTTGGTTAGTCAAGAAACTTTAATGGTTTTAGGTAGGCTTTCCAAATGCCAACTACATTAACTCATAGTTCCTTGATCTGTTGAGTAGACTACCCAATCCTAAAATCCTTAAATTGGTTTCCATAACCCTTTTCTATTAGCTACACCAAGTATTTCTTTGGAAATAAACCCTTGATGTGAACTATGTTATGTCAAACTATAACATCCAGTTATAATTCCCTAATAATTAAAAGAACCACAACATTGGCTAGTTAAGCACTTTGAACTATGCTTCTATTTTAACTAAAGTAGAAGAAGGTTATACTAACATAATATATATAATTGAGGGATTTTATTTTTTATGAGAAAATTACGATCATTATATTTTTTACATGATTTTTAATATTAATTGTATTTAACCAAGTTATTAATCATATATTGTAGAATATTTATGCAGAATCCAATTTATTTTTGTTCTATCTTGAATAATTGTTAATTCACTAATTCATGTGAATGTTAAAATATATCCATACTTAAATAACCATGAAATTTGATAGAAATATAATAATCAAGTTTTATGATAATGAGATATTACTAATGGTTAGTTTATCTAGTAGTTGATCAACTAAATGTTGATCTAGGAGAAAAAACTCCTTGAACCAATTAAGGTAAGTGTTATTGATTTCCACCTATCTACCTAAGTATCTCTATTAGATTGGTTTCACCTAAAATCCAAACCCAAACTATGTAGGATTTATGAAATGATACTATAAGGGGAGAATTTGATTTTGGGTTTCCCTATTACCACTATCCTTCTACTTCTTCGGGTGGGCTACATTTCCACCATGGTTTTCTACCAACAAGTCTATGGAATGGTGGATTTTGTCCTATGGTATCAAATCTGGAGGAACGAGGTGGTCTTTTTTTCACAAATGGGTGGTTGGTATTTTGCGACGAATAGTTTCTCAGATATGGAGGTGTTGGGTGGTGTCCTCCCATGATGAAGGTTGGTTGGGTCTTCCACAGTTTGTGGGTTGAGGTGTAGTTATTCTATGGTGATGAGGTCGATTCAGTTCCGTAGTGTCGGGGTCATGTTCTTATTAATCCGGTTAAGGGGTTACATCCCAATGCGGCGTTGGGGTTGATATATAGTGTTGGAGAACATTCCATTGCGGTGATGGGGTTGAGATACATTGAGTTGTGCTGAAGGTGTCAGTGTCATTCATGTTTGTCTGGCGTATGTCATAGTCCAATGGCGATTGTGTTGAGACTATTCTTTCGGTGAGGGGTCGCGGTCTTATTCTATGATGGGTTCATATATTCCAAACTCAGGACCATGATGTTCTTTTGTGGCGCAGGGGCCATGATCTATCCTTCTGTGTTTTTCTCTAGCTGGGCAAGGCTTTAGGTGAATTTTTGTGGTCTTTGCGAGCAGTTATGATGGAGGAAAAAGGATTTGTGGTTCTTTGAATTGTCAACTCCACTAGGGTGGCTCCATTCCCATCCCTCATGGGTTCTTCTCACTTCCCGCATATCTTCCCATTTTGGACTCTGGTGTGGGTTCCTCCTCATCTCAGATCTGATTGGATTTATGCCCAGAGAGGCACTTCTGGTCCAGATCATTAGGGTTAACCTCTCTGATGATGCTATTTTGATGTGTTTATTGGTTCTTCCTGCCCTATGAGGCATTGGATTGGATTCTCACATCTTAGAGTGTATAGTTTCTTTTGGTTTCTCTTTTGAGGATTCAATTTCAATAGGAGACTCGTGGGTTCGTCGCAGTAATGCTATCTATCGGTGGAGGTTCTGGCATCCAGGATGGAGTCTTTGTATTTGAGGCTTTTCTAAATTATGAATTTCTTGTATTCATGAATGACTATCATGGTGGTTTTGTGACTTGTGATGCTATGAATCTTGGACCACGTTCAAGGGTCTATGTAATGGAATCTTCTTTGAGGGGATGACCTAGATGAGGTGCAGTGTAGGAATTTTTCACCAGACCTTTGCAATCAGGATTTGAAAGTTTGAGAGGGTATGATATTTGTCATTAGTACCAGGCCCATGTAGATCTACATGGGATAGCTGGCCGAGCAATGATGATAAGGTGTAAGCTAGACTTAACATTTTTTGATGCTGGGGTGGATCTATTCTTTATTTCATTAATCTGATTGTTGATGGATCTTTGACTATTGGGGCACAATTTAAGTTTTTTATGTTCATGATGTCATTATGGGTTCCCCCTCAACCCTTAAAAGGGATTTTGATAAAAAAATTAATTTTTAGTCAAACCTGAACCACGCTCACTTGCATAGGAGCTCAACCCATTATATATGATTTTAGTCACAAGAAGGTGAGGGAAAAGGGTCTACATAGAAGAAACAATGGGTATACACACCCTTACATAATTAGAGTATAGAAGGAACCCATGCCAAAAAATTTAATTGAGTAATAAATTAAATGAAACCAATCACATAAAAAGTTATAATGTAGTGACCTGACCCCAAAAATCCTGGAGCCAGTGTTTACTACCATTAAATTGGAATGATTACAAGGAAATTCAGTCCAGAGGACTAATTAGTTTAGTAGTATTGGTAAACTAGGTACATACAAAAGTCTTCTATTACAAATGAATACACCAATTATAACATTTTTTTTTCATTCTAGGATAACTTAATTCCATATAGGATATCCCTGCATATATTTCTTAGTACACTTCTTGGATTTTTATGGAAATAAAACTAAATAAGTGTGAGCTCAAATGCTCAGTAAGGGTAAGTATCGGTGAAAAAATAATTAATCAAATAGAATAGTCAATATGAAATAGTAATAAATGAATACATATTCCATGTAATTAATAAACCGAGAATGAGGTGGGTAAACAATATGACATGGTAAATAAATAAAAATAAATTTCCTTTAAAATATATAAATAAGGAATAATAAACATTGAAAGGTAAGAAAATGAAAACACATTCTATTTAATCAATAAAATGAAAATGAAATGCATCCATAGATATATTGAAGAAAAATCTCTTGGATAAATAGTAAATTAATAAAAATGAAAGTAATTCTTAATTTTTGGATTCCATGTTTCTTAGGTTCATGGTACCTTTACCGTAAAGGCCTTTCTCAAGATGGTTTATAAAATTTTGGATAAAAACTAATTATCTTAGTCCATCCAACTGATTCATCCTCTTAGACTACCGATGCATCGAGGGTTTATCTATAATCAGGCCCATCCATGTCGTATCTCTCTAAAGCATTCCTCATATATGAAATAGTTGATTTAATTAATAAAAAATAATCATTATCATAAAATATCCATATAGATTGAATAATATTTATTTATAAATAATTACACAGTGAAGGATAAGTATCAATAGGGGTTTTTAATGTTGATTAATTGAAACACCATTGAAAACCATTAAAAATATTCTTAATGAAAATAGTCTTTAAACATTTCAAAGTGTCCCATACCACTATGAAATAATTAGAATCATAATCCCCTTGAAGGAATAACATCAAATGAAACATATAATATCATGGGAATAATTATATTCATTACATAACATGTTAAGGGTCAGTATATACACCATATAAAATAAACATGGTTCGTAACATTATAATACGCCTCAATGATATGAAATTGAGACGAAATCCCTTATCTTGAATTTTTTTGGGTGAAGGTCCTTTAACTTTATTTATAATGGTTTTAAACATGTTAATAAATTATTAAAGAACTATATTAATATTAATAATATCATATATGGTCTTATTATAAGATCTTATTACCCTTTTGTTAATAATACTTCATTGTTTTCACTATTTTGGGTGTTAATGGCCTAGTTTTTCTTGTATGTTTTAACATGTTAATTTTGTTATTATATTGTAGAGCATGATTTAATCATACAAAGGATGTAAAAAATAATGTTAATATCATATATTTTCATTATATATGTATTTATAATAATCCACAATATCTTGAGATAGGAAACTAAATGCACCATTCCTAGAGACGGTAGGTCGTACGTACGTATGAATGCTACTTCCATTTCTTTGTCATATTTAAAAGAATGAAAAGTAAATGATATATATGTATATGTATATTATTATTATATGATTTTATTTATTTCATATATGTCACATATGTTTATTAAAATTATTCTTAATATATTCTATGTATATCATGAACGAGTCACATCACTTTGAAGAGACGATAGTCCACACTTCCACAAACAATGTTATCATATTCCCCCAAAATAGAAAGAATAAAGTTATATGTTATATAAAAATTTCAGAAGCATAAATAAATTATAAATATCATACATTTAATATATAAATAGTGTGTCTATTATAATTCCTAACCACTATATGTGGTAAAGGAAAAATTAACAATCATTGTTTCATGAGGCGGTAGTTCGCCGTACATGAAAAGTAAGTTTGTTACCCATTATATGTAAGTGTGTGTAAGTGTTAGTAGAAAAATTAGAATAAAAACATATCAGTATATTTGGGATACTGATTTTATTATTTAATCATATAATAATAATATTTTAGTGGGATGATAATGAAAATAAAACAAAAGAGATTGAGGAAAGATGTTACCTCTTATTGGAGTAACTTATTTTGGTTTGCACCAAAAAACATCCTTGGTTTTATTTCTATACAATGTCATCCTTATAGGTTGAGATGAGTTCGTTTTATAATATATTTTAGAATAATTTTATTGATACAAAGTGTCTTGAGAGGTGTGAGGATGTTGGAGGGGTGAGTATATTTTTATTATCACGGAGGAGTGACATTCTTGTAAATTGTTGAAAATGGAATTCCACCCACGTTTTCCCATGTAATGTGGCTCAAATAATGGTTACAATTAGATACAAGTGAGTATAGGGTATAAATATGAACATATAATGTATTTTTGACAAGTTTATGTGTCATTTTGGCTATTAATTTTAAGGTTTAGTCCCTTGTTAAGCTAATTTTCCTCTAAACCACTATAATTAATTTTAATTACTTTCACTATTATTCTTAGTAAAACAATAATTTGAACTCATTATAAATTATAAATTATAATTATTAAAAATATGGAATCCATTTTCCAAATTAAAATCATATAATAGGTATAAATTAGTTTAAATTTAATCCCGCAGATAGGACGACGAAATGAGTTTTTAATGTAAAAATATTGAAAAGTTTGAGTTGTGTTTATATCCAATTTCAATGTGAAATTTATTCTAATGAAATAAATTGGATTAATTTATACAAAATTTATATAAATAAACTTAAAAAAAAATAAAAATAATAATTCAACCTTATAAATAAATAAGATGAAATAGAATTTTTGAATTAAAATTAAGTATTTTTCACTATTCATCAAAAAATGAAACATCACAGAAAAATACCAAAAAATCACCCTAAGATAATTTTTTTGTTAATATTTAAAAAATCAAGTTTATTTTGACATAGAAAATTAATAAAATTTCTCAAAATTTAATTTAAAATATGTTCTCCATTAAATGGCAGTAAATCCATTCTTAAAAAAATATAGGTTTTTAGGTATAAACTTTGGTTTGTTCTTATATTATGAAAATAAAATATATTATATGAATATAATTTTTTATTTAATATATAAAATATATATTTAATTAATATCATTTAATAATTACAATTTATTTAATTTATTAGGATAAAACACTTTTGGGAGCATAAAAAAGTTCCTTTATATTCAATTAGTTTTTATATTTATTTATAATCAATTGGTAACCTGTTAATTCATTTTATATTTTTATAAAACATATATGTTCATATTTTAGTTAATACCATTTATAAACACTAATTTAATAGCTAGGTTATATATATTATATTAAATAATAATATTTTAGTAATATATTTTTGTTTGGTAAAACTCGGACTTGCATGTAACGCATGTCATCGAAGAAAGTCATTGTTGTGTACGACACAAGATAACTCCGTATCACGTGTATTAAAAAATATATCATATATTTAATTTATTCATAATAGTAAATATATTATAAAAACTTAGGATATTATGTTCTTTTACATGCTTGGTGTTGCATGTTATACACGCTATCGAATACAATGTTCTTAATTTTGAATTTTGGGGATTTAAATTCTCCCCACCTTAATTAAATTATGACCTTGCAATTTAAAATTGATCTCAGTAATATAGGGTTTGATATTTGAAAATAAATTTATTTAGAAAACCCACATCATAAAATATTTTGTAAAATATACTCTTAATAAGAGGTAATGAGAAGTAAAATGGTCACATGAAATAATATATAACTATGTTTCTAAGTTAGAGAAAATTATTGGAAAGTGGAGATATGTACATGGAGGATTTTTTTTGTAGGGAGTGAATGAGGTCATCAATAAAAAAAATTGAATGATCAATGGAAAGTTTAAGGCCTCAAAGCCATAAATCCTTGATGATTTAAAAGACCATCAGTTCAACAAAAATTAAAGTATTAGGTCAACAATTTTTTTTCTATATTTTCTTAATTTTGAGTAAATATTTTTATGCCTAAATATATAGATAAATAATCTTAATTGATAAATTTCCATTTAATCCACACAATTTCATCATTTGGTTGTGGTTTGATCAATTTTATGTTTAACCCTTACTTCAAGAAATGGATATCCTAGAATGAACCTTTATTTTGAAGCACAAAAATATTCTTTTAACAAATCATAATACCCATAAAACAAGTCGTTGTATTTGTCTCTAAATATTTTTCAAAATCAACATGGTTAATACATTAATTTATAATCCTAAAATGTAACAAAACTAGTTCATCATTAATATTTATTCATCAAATTGTTTAACTTAATATAATTACACATTAACTTGGAAAAAAAGTAGGCCAATGGTTGGTATTAATCCCTTATAGTCATTCAGTCATGGGTTCTAGTCCCAAGAACATTATGGACTTGATGGGTTTTCACTTGTAATACATGCTATCTTTTTTCTAATATATAGTAATATAATTCCTATGATGTTCTGAAAAATGTGATGAAAATCTTTGAAATATGGTTAATCACTAAATTTAAATTTAACTAATGTTTTCAATATAACTACAATACATAAAAAATTTATTCATTTTATTTCCACATAGGTCCTTCCTTGGTTTAGGGTTTATCCTTTAGAAGAGGGAATTTCCTAAAACCAAAAACCATAGTCTGAGAATCAATTATCGTATCTAACAAACCATATGATCATTTTTAGGATTTATAAATATTGAAACATTAATTTCAATCTAAAACACATCAAGTTTGACCTAGGTCATTTATTTTCATTATATGTTCAAATCCTTCACAATGTTTTGTAAAGAAAATGTGAATTATCCTTTGAATATCCCCCTGTGAGTGTCAAACTAGGTGCACAGTGAGGACTGTTGTCATGTACGAGGTTACACTCAAGTCATAACCAATGCACATTTTCAAAGTTATTGCCCATTGTACATTTGTTCTAGAACCACATCCACATGTAGAATCCAGACAAAGAAATATTTTTAGGATGACCCAAATAATCTCTAATGGAAAATTTAGGATGTATTATATACTTATCCTCAAATTATACCTTAGGTATATGTTTTATAATATATTGTTTGCTAAATATAGTTCCCTAGGTTACTACTAAACTTTCTATAATACCAACTGCAGTGACCCAAGCCTAGTAATCCCGGATCTGGTGTCTTCTACCATTAAATTAGCATTATTACAAGGAAATGAAGCCCAAAAGACCATCTAGTTTAATAGTATTGGTAAAATAGATACATACAAGTTTCTTGTATTACAAATTAAAATGATAATTACAACAATGTTTTTTCATTCGAGGAAAACTTAATTTTATCTAGCGTATCATTGAATATATTTCTTAGTACACTTCTTGGATTCCTTAGGAAATGAAACAAAATAAGAGTGAGATCAAATTACTAGTAAGGGTAAGTATATAGGAAGAAATTATGAATCAATGAGAATAGTCAATATGGTATGGTAATAACTGAATACACATTCCATGTAATCAATAAACTAAGAATTAAGTGGGTAAAAATATGACAAGGTAAATAACTAAAAACACATGCAATTTAAAATAACTAGATAATACAGAATCAATATAAAAATGTAATAAATTAAAAATATATTGAATTTTATCAAGAAACTAAAAATGAAATTCATCCATAGATATGTTGATGTAAAATATCATGGATAAATGGTAATAAAATTAAAACGAAAGCAATTCTTAATTATTGGACCCCATGTTTCCTAGGTATATAGTACCTTTACCATCAAGAACTTTTATAAGATCGTTTAAAACACATTGGGTAAAAACCCATTAACTTATATTGTCCAAATGATCCATTACATGATTCTAATAATGAATTGAGGGGATATCTATAGTAGGGACCCACCCGTGTCATACCTATCTAAAACATTCCTCATATATCGAATAATCAATTTAATTAATAAAAAAATTCCTTATCATAAAATATACATATTGATGGAATAATATAGATTTATCAATAATTCCCCAAAGTATTATAAGTATCAATCAGTACTGTTGATGTTAATGAATGGAAATACCATTGAAAGACTATTAAAAATATTATTGAGGAAAATAATCTTCAAATATTCCAAAGTATCCCCTACCACTTAGAAAAATTTGGAATCATAATCCCCTTAAGGGAATAAAATTAAATGAAACATAGAATATCATAATAATAATGAGATTCATGATATAACATGTCAAAGTGTATTATATACACCATATAAAAGAAACTAGGTGCATAACATTACAATATGTCTTAATGAAATGAAATTGAGAAAAAATCCCTTATATTGCATTTCCTTTTGAGTGAACATACTTTAACATCCTATATAATGGTTTAAAATTTTTTAATAAATTATTATATAACCATATTAATATTTATTATATCCTATATTATCTTCTTATAAAATATTATTACCTTTTTTAATAATATATGACTATTTTCACTATTTTAGGTGTTAATGGCCCAGTTTTTCGAGTATGTTTTAATTTTTTACTTTTTTTATTCATATGTAGATCATGATTTAATAATCTCAAATATTAAAAACATGATGTTAATATAATATATATTCATTATATATTTATTTATAATAATACATAATATTTTGATATAGGAAATTAAATTCCCCATTTATTGATACGGTAGGCTGTACGTATGCATGAGTGCTACTTCCATTTCATTATAATATTTAAAAGAATGAAAATTAAATTTTATTTATGTATATGCATATTATTATTCTATTATAATATTTTTGTGATTTATTTCACATATTTTTATTAAAATAATCCCCAATACATTCCTTGTATAGCATGAATGAATCACATCACTTTGTGGAGGTAGTAGTTCACACTTCCAAAAATGATGTTATCATATTCTCACAAAATGAAAATCATAAAGGTATGTGTTATATAAAAATAATAGATGCCTAAATACCTTATAAATTACATACATATCGTATATAAACATAATTTACATCACAATTACCAACCATGAGATGTGGTAAAGGAAAAATTAACAATCATCGTTTCGCAAGGCGGTACTTCACCATACACGAACGATAAGTTCATTACCCATTAGATAGAAATGTGTGTAAGTGATGGTAGAAGCATTATAATAAAAATATATCATTATATTTATGATAACTATTTTATTATTTTATCACAGAATAATAATATTTTAGAGGGTATAGAATGAAAATAAATCTAAAGAGCTCGAGGAAGGATGTTACCTCTTATTCCAGTAACTTCTTTTGGTTAACATCATGGGGAATCATTCATTTTCTATATTCCATAGGTGAGGCTTATATATTTAGGTTAGATATTTTTATTATATATTTTCGAAGGTTTTTTCCAAGCCAATGTGGCTTGAGAGGTGTGAAGAAGTGGGAGGGTTGAGTGCCTTTTTATAGTGGATGAGGAGTGTGATTCTTGTAAATTTTGGAAAAGGGAATTTCACCCACATTTTTCCTATGTAATGTGGATAAAATAATGGTATAAATTATATAAAATGTATTATATGGTATAAATATGAATATATAATGGATTTTGGACAATTTTATAGGCTATCTTGGCTCTTATGTTTAAGGTTTTGTCCCTTGTTAAGTTAATTTTCCTCTCAATCATTATAATTTTTTTTAATTACTTTCAAAAATATTTTTGGTAAAAAACGAAGTTGATATTATTAGGTATTATAAATTTTTATTATTAAACATATGAAATATATTTTTCATAATTCCAATAATAGAAGTGGTATAAATTAATTTAAATTTAATCCCGCAGACAGGATGAAAAAGTTGGTTTGTAAAGTAAAAATATTCAAAAGTTTGAGATATGTTTATATCCAATTTCAATGTGAAATTGATTAAAATGAACTAAATTGGATTAATTAATATAAAATTGATCCAAATAAACTTTAAAACCAGTCAAAAATATAATTTATCCTTACAAATAATTGATATAAAAAAGTATTTCTGAATTAAAATTTAGTATTTTTCACTATTTATCAGAAAAATGAAACCCCACAGAAAAGTACAAAAAATTAACCCTAAGATAATTTTTATTTTTTTATTTAAAAAAATAATTTTATTTTGACATATAAAATTTAAAAAAGTTTAAAAAATTGGATTAAAAATTATTTCTCTATTAAAAGGCGATAAAACAATCTTTAGCAAAATATAGGTTTTTATGCATAAAATTGGATTTATCCTTATATTATGCCTATAAAATCTATTTGATGAATATGAAAAATATTATATTGATTATATTACATTTATATTTTATTAATATCATTTAATAAGTGTAATTAATTGAATTTATTATGATAAAATATATTTTTGAGAATAAAAACATTTCCTATATATTCAATTGGTTTCTATATTCATTTCTAATTAATTGGTAACATATTATTTCATTTTATGATTTTATAAACCATATATTTTCATAATTTAGTTAGTAATATTAATAATCTCTAATTTAATGGAAAGTTAATATAATATTATTTTATATAATAATATTATAATAATATATTGTTGTTCGGTAAAACTCATTCTTGTGTGTAACACAAGTCATCGAAGAAAGTTGTTATTGTGTGCGATGCAAGATAACTAAGAATCACATTCATTAAAAGATATACCATAGAAAAAATTTAATTAATGTAGTACATATATTATGAATTCTTTAGATTTTATATTTCCTTATGCGCTTGGTGTCACGTGTCATACACGCTATCAAATACAATGTTCTTAGTTTGGAATTTTGGGGCATTACATATGGTAAATGCTCAAGATCATCCACTTGCATGTAATGAATTATGAATTTAATAAAATTATATTTCAATTATCAATTTTCCTTTTTTAAGATAAATAATACTCTAATCAATTAATTAACTTCATTAATTAATCAATTATTTTATCTTAATTCTCATATGAATTTCTTTGAGATTATCATATATCATGATTTCTAAAAAATTAAATAAATTTATTTAAATTTAACTATTAATATAAATATAACTTGGAGGAAACATGGTGAATAACCATCTAAATATACCCAACATTTATTATAATCGTATAATATTTACTCTTGTGATATATGACATACACAACTTATCACGTACTTTCATGACATGTACTATCAAATTAGTGATTACATGAATTAAATGATTTTTCTATAATGTGTTATGATTCAATGTACATATATTAGTATATTTCATATAGATCACACATAATATACATATCTAAACATTACGCAGAAATTAATTAAACACACACACACACACACACATATATTAAAACCTACCACATAACATGTCCTATCAACTTAATGACCACATGAATGTATGTATTGATAAGGTTTACACAAAATAATAAATTAATTTTAATTATGCATAATTTGGTATAAGTACATAGTGTGTACACGTGAGCTACATGGTATGTATGTTTCTCACCATCTAACTGAGGAACATGCCTAGGGACTCGGTGTGTATGCCTTGACTCATAAAAATTGGAGTACATGACATGTACAAGGGTACACGGTATGTGGTCTTCCAGTTACATGGTCACCAGTCAGGTAGGATATGTATTAAAATATGTGGTCCATATGTGACTTAATGGATTACACCCTATGTATGTGGGAAACACGACATGTACTTTGACTAAACGCGTGCCAGGCTGGCCTGGTCAACACACGGTGTAAGAAATTAAATGCACCGCATGTATTCAATACGTACAGTTTGAATTAATTCCTAATTAATCCATGGTTCATTGAACATTAATACACGGTGTGTAACTTTGGTTACATGACATGTAATATTGCGTTATCTTAACAGAATCCTCAACACATCCAAATGATATCTTCTATTTTATTTTATTCATAACGTTAACCATTTTGATTATATCTATGTGAAATGAAAGAGGAAGAACCGGATCTCATAATTTTTTTTAATGAACAATTAAACGTGATTTTAAAACTAAATAAAAAATATGTAAATAAATCAAATAATCTTAAAATAATTATAATTAATTACGTGACCGGTTCTAATACCACTTGTAGGTTTTAGGCGCAGTGGAAGCATGTGACAGTTTGGGCCAAACTTTTCATTTTATCATGATTGGCGATCAATCCAAGATCTACACAATGATAAACAATGTGATTAATAGAGTTGAATAAAATAAAGAAGACAATGTATAAAACACTGAATCTAGAGAGAGGATCATAATATATTATTTGTTATAATTAATTTAATTAAATAAAGAATAACCTTCTATGAATTCCTTATTTTTTATGGTTATGACAATAGATCTATGTTGTATCATAGTTTTGTTGTAGGAATCAAGAAAAGATTCCCTCTAGAGGTGATGCAAATGTATTCCAAAAATCCTTGAACATCATCATAAGAATCTTTGGGTGCTAGCATGATAGATCCTATCACTTGCATCATTCTCCTTTGATTGCCATGAGAATCAATTCCAATGTATTATCCTTAATATATCTATAATTGAGAGTGGGAGGTGGAGGAAGATCTATATCCATTATTGGGAACCTTCTTGGAGAGGGACCTTTCTAGTGACTGAGAGGATTCTCTCTGACCATCGTTTTGCAAAACACAAATGAAGTGTCTTTCTTGAAAAATAATATAATTTGGTTTAAATACTTATAAAGTCTAGAAATAAAAATTTGGACAAGTTCCATTTCATATTTATTTAATCCCTTAAAAACACCATGTCTAAAATAATTATAATATTATTATTTAATCGAAATGTACATAACTAGTGAATTAAATTAAATATTATTTAATCAAATAATATTCAATATATATTATTTCTCATGAGACCTAAAAACTCAATCCTCCATTCCTTCACAATATTTATTGATCCTTGAATAATGACTATTTATTTAATAAATAGATATCACTACATTATTTTCTAACAAATAAATAAATATTATATGTACTAAATAGCATATAAATATTTATTAAATATTCTGATCACATAATATTCTGTCAAATAAACGATGATGGAATATATACAATCAAGAATGAATGAATAAATTTTAAATCATTTTCAAGAATAATATGTATTCAACTTGTTATATAATAAATAATAATATATCATTTAACTAAGATTTTGGATAGACTTGGTGTGTGACCCTCTAGACCTCTTTCTCAGTGGAATTTGGAGAAGATTCTTAAAGCCTAAGGTTAGAATATAAAAATAGGACAAGGAACACATATAGAAAAAGTTAATTCCAAAATGACATAATATCTTATATAGATGATTATTGTGTAATATAATCCCTTTAACATGTTATCTATAATAAAGAAGGTTTCATGTTGGTGCCATCAACCTATGCGCTTGATGTATCTTTCTTTGACTTTATGAAAATCAAACTTACCTATAGAACACCATGGACATGGATTTATTTTGGCTATATCATTTCTATAAAAGGGCTTGATATACCTTCTTATGATAAAGAACATAAGGAAAAAATTCTTTTACACATTACTCATTAATTCAATATTACTCACCACCCACCCAACATATCCTATCTCTATATAGAAATATGTCATCATTGTATTTATTAATACATCATACTACACAACTTATAATAATCATCAATAATAATATTAAAGTCTAAGGATTATTACAGAAATCCATTGATAAGAATATCCAATGACACATATAAATGTGAATTTTCTACCAGAAGGTCTCATTATCATAATATCCTACACTAAATATTACCAAGGGTGAACACAATGAGAAGGTTCCTTGAAATCCTATGAGTCTCCACCCCAATAAACTATACAATGTCTGTCCCTAAAATGATATCATCTGGATATAGAATATATATTTAAGAATAATGTTGTAGCACTTTCATATTCTCATCATAGAGGGGAACTGCTATGACATTTTAGCATGATGTATACTCAGGAAATTATCACATACTGTATTACAGAGAACAAAAATCACGATGTGATAAAGAGATTATTTGTATTTAAAGATATGAATATTGGTTATCAGAAAATACATAGAATATGGTTCAATAGAACCTACTCTAACACTAATATCTTCTCTAAGATGAATTTGAGATTAGGATACTACCTTTTTAGGATGAGACCATTGAACATACATCTAACTTACTTTGGGAGTAGGTATGGCTTGTATGAGTTTTTAGTGATGCTTTTGGTTTGAAGAATTTACCAAGAATATTCATGGTCTTGATGAATTAGATATTTCATCATTTTTTATATCAGTTTTTGGTGGTTTTTTGATGGTATGTCATTGAACTCCCAATCAATAGAAAATTATGAAAAACATCTTTAAATCATATTGAGTAGATTGAGAGAGCATCGTATTTATTATAAGCAAGACAAATAAAATTTCTGTATTGATAAAGTTCACTTCTTGGGCCATGTTATATCAGAGGTAGGAGTATTAATGGACCTAAAGAAATTTACATCCATGATATATTGGGACTGGCCCAATAATTCTTTCAAGATGAAGAGTTTTCTAGGTTTAACAGGTTATTATTAACACTTTATATAGAGATTCCCCCTTCTGGAAGCAACGATGTTATGGATGACCAAGAAGGGGTTAAAGTTTATTTGGTCAGATTATTGTGAGATATATTTTTTGGATTTGAAGTGAAGGATGACCTCATCACCTATCCTCACTTTATATGTGTTAGGTAAAACTTATACCATGTACTATAATGCTTTAAGAGTTTTACTTGGAGAATTTCTCATGAAATAGGATCTAGTGGTTTCTTATGGCTCCAAAAAGCTGAAAATACATGAGAGGAAATATCATAATCCCAATCTAGAGTGAGTTACAATGGTACATAACCTGAGATAGTGGTGAAATTATCTTATGGGTGAGAGATTTGTGGTGTACACAGACCACAAGAGCCTTAGGTACATGTTTTCTTAGTGGTACTTGAACCTTCAACAAATGAGTCAGGTTAAGTATCTCTAGTATTTAGACTTCAAGTTGGATTATACATTGAGTAATGGAAATTTCATTTCCTATGATTTGAGCATGAATACACAGAAAAAGGATATGTAAGAGTCTTGCGATGAGTGTAAAATGATGGCTCTATTTATAGACATGCATCTAGATGTTTAAGTATCTCAGGGATGGGTATCTATAACTTCAACATCTGTTATACCTATTCTTTTGGATCAGATCCTGAAAGAGACGTTATCTAATATGGAAGGATTAGTTTTGAGATACAACTTATATAGTGTAGATACACTATCATTATGGTATCTTGGAATTGACAATTATATTCTTTTATGTGACTGAGTAAGGGTTCATATAGGCTTGTGTAGGGAGATGATTAGAGAATTTCATGCTTCTATATGGGTGGTACATAATGGTTTTACAAATATGTACTATTATCTCTATAGAAAGTACTGGTGTTAAAGAATGAAGAAGGAGGTAACCAGGTTTTTGGTGAGATGTTTCACCTCTCTATAGGTGAAAGCCGAACATTAGAGTCCAAATGAACTTTTTACAGAATCTTCCCATTTTAGAGTAGAAATGGGATGATGTCACCCTAGATTTTGTGATATTATTAACCAGGAAAACCCATAATAATAATGCAGTGTGGATGATCACAGATCGACTGATGAAGGTAGACCACATCTTACCTATAAGGGATACCCACACATTTGATGATCTAGGTAGTATGTATCTATAAGAGATAGTTTGATTTCATAGTGTTCTAAAGAGTATAATATCTTATAGAAATCCCCATTTAATTCCTTGGTTATGGAAGGGTCTTAAAAAGGTTTTGGGATTGTAAGTTCTACTGAGAATAACCTATCATCCTTAGACTGAAGGTCAATTTGAACGGACTATTCAGGTTTTAGAGGATATGTTATGAGATTAAGTTTTAGATTTTGGTGGTTTATGGGAGAAACATATAGAACTCCAAGAGTTTTTATATAATAAAAACTTTTGTTTGTATATCCCGATGGAACCTTTTTGAATTTTTATAGAAGGAATTACTGTTCACCTATTTTTTTGATAGAAGTTGGTGAGTCATTTTTAATTAGACCTAGTCACATGAAGGAGATTTCTGATTAGGTTCATTAGATTAGAAGGCAGTTATTTACCACATAGTGTTGGGAAAAATATTATGCTAACCATCATATGTGACCTATGGAGTTTGATGTTTCTCATCATGTTTTCATTTAAGAATCATCTAGGTTGGGGAAATGCTATTTCAGGAAATATTGAAAGATAACATTTAGGTTTTTCAGGCCATTTGAGATAGTGGAATGTTTTAGTCTTGTAGAATACTGATCAAACCTTTCACATCACTATAGTTACATGAATTACATGTTTCACATGTCTCAGCTTTAGAGATATTATCCCAACCTCTATTTTGTGGTGATGTCAAGATTTTTTTAAATGCTTAATTTCTATGAGAATATGATATAGATTATGGATCATTATGTTAATTATATCTTGGTTAGGTTCATATCTCTAGTTCAAGTGCAGTGGTAACATGACCATGTTGAGGAGGAGACATAGGATAGGAAGTCTGATATGTGATCATGGTGGCCAGACTTGTTCACTTATTCCCAATAATTATGCTTGGAGGATCTTGGGGACAAGATTTTTATAGTGGGGAGGCTGTATGATCCTATATTTTTCCAGGTACATCCCTCTTTGAGTTTTGTAGTAACCTCTTCATTTGGGTTCTCTATATCTTTAAATCTTTGTGACAAAGTCTTATTCAGAAATAAAGATCACTTGCTGGGGAAAATAACCTAAATTCTGGGGATGTATTTTTTTTTGATTTAATTGAGTCCATATATTAATGTGTTAAATGGGATTATGAGGGATTCCATAAGTTATGGAGGATTTGGAGGTGGTTCAGTCCCTATTCCAGAAGTTCGGATGAAATCTATCTATAAGGAATTGACATTCCATGTAAATGGGTTACATGACATGTAACTACTACTTGAATGATGCTATGAAATAGGTATAGGCCATGAATAGGTTCATGGAATGAACTAGTCATAAGTTGTGAAGAAACATTACATTATGTGTAATGTTTTAGAAGGGCTAAAATTTTCTCAAGGTGATGATAATTTTGGCAAAACTCTTAAATAATAAATACATGACATGACAGAGAGTTACATGCCATGTATTTATCATGATCAATGCCTTTAACTAGAATTACATTCCTATTTTCTCATTCCATATTTTTTAAGAACCCTCCCCTTGATCCCTAGGCCCCTCACAGTATACCAGGAGTGATTTCATAACCCCCAGACATTGTGGTTTGGTGCTTGATCCCTAGTAGGTCTCTTTTCTTTTGAATTCTCCCCCATACCATGTTATTGCATTGAATCAGTTCTTTGTTTTAATCTTTACTATGAAATCATGTTTATCTTGAATCCATGTGATCTAGGTTACTTTTTATGATTTTCCTCACCTCCATTCTAGTTAACAGTTCCTGTTGGAAGTGTTGATTAATCTCCAGATAAAGGTAGGGGTTCTTAAACCTAACCCTATGGTCTATTTAATTGTTGAGTATATGTAATATTGTGGTAGTTCCAATTTAATGTGTAATCAAATTAATTAATTGATTAATGATCATAAATAATGAATTGGATTATTATTTGGGTCCCTTTGGATTCAATTGATCTTGTGACCGAGCTTGTGGCTACCCGTTGGGTAAGAAAACCCTAGATAAATAATGATTTGAATAATATTTTAATTTGTGTTTAACATTAAATGATACAACTAGTAATTTCTTGATATATAATTACATGGGTAATAGATTATGAGATATGTTTATGACTTATAATTTGATATATAAATGATATTGTGATTGAAATATGAATGGTAATTTTCATAATTAACCATTGAGGCTTATGTTGTGATATTGTGATATCCTTTATTTTATGAATTTTTGAGTTTTATGCTGAAATTATTATATATAGGTCTATGTTAGGTGAAAATAAAACTCTTATATAGTGGGATTTTCTCTATTTGATTATGAAATCCTTATATATAGGTCTATTCCTAATGATGCTGAAATGATTATATCACAGGATTGTCCCAGTGATACATGCTAAATTTTTTATATAGTGGGATGTGCATAGTTGATTCTTAAAAAAATATATATAGGGATTTTCCCAAAGACTAAAATTATTATACAGAGGGGTTTTCCTAGTTTTTTGGTTATTCCATGGTTTATGGTTTAGTTGGTATGGGTGTAATACATGCTCAAAGACATTCCATCATGGTACCAAATAAGGTTGATTGATGTATTATATTAATTGATTAATTAAAACCCTGTTTATCACTTTATTACATATAATTATTATTAGATTGGTTTTTTTCATATATGGTGGTGTCAACCTAATTATTTTTACTCACACCCTATTTGGGCCACTATTTGGTACCTGCGAAGATTACATGGATATAGCTTTGGACAAGGTAAAATGAACTTTCTACTGATTTTTTCTTGCTGGATGGGTCGGAGTTCAGAGATGGAACCGACACGGAGTTCGACATCGAGGTCTTTTGAGATTATTTGTGTCAGTATATTTCTTTTATTGGTATTGTTTTCACTTTTAAATTTTTATAAATCTCAACTATTAATTGCATGATTCATCATTATTGGTTTATTGGATAATCCTTTAATTTACAGTTGTATGAGGATTGGTTTCTTATGTTATCCATTACTTTGATAGTTGTTATTATTTAATTATTTACACTGTTTTGTAACTCTGAATGAGGTTGAATAGTATCCCCATTATACTCATCAAACCCTTTTTACTAGTCAGTAACCTCTAGTGTATAGGGAGGTGTGCTTAAGGTCCCATAACCTAACTAATTTGGACACATGAGAGAGTGCCAGATCGGGGGATGCTAAAATCAAACTCAACCTATCCATCCACACCCTCTAACAAAAATCATCCTCTAACACACATGAATCCACCTATGACCAAAATAGTTTATAAAGTAAACCCTCTACCAAATACAAGGCTCCACCACTATAAAAACCAATTTCCCAATAGAGGAAAAATATTAACCCATCCATTATCCACACTTAGCTCTCTGCCATCATCATCACATACCCATCCCATCCAAAATTAATATCATCTACACCAATCCATCCATTATCCTATCAAGTATCCCATCCCACCATCATAAGTTTTTTTGATTCACATATGGTGTTCATTTCCTGAGGCTGTTACAATTATAGTCAAAAAAATCAAAAAATACAAGACAATTGATTAATCAGTGATACTATAAATTTGTATAGAGGATAATGTATTGAAGGCCCTCAAGACCATGAGTTTGGAAAATATCATTTGATTAATGGTGAATAATTTTAGAGAATTAACATAGGATATCCTGGCAATATTAGAGTTGGGAGTGTAATTTAATACATTTAGATTGGACACAAAGGAATATAAGATACCAATCAATGAGTTTAGAGTAGGACCAATCATTTATACTATTGATTGTGTTTACACACTAGTATATGAAGAGATGAAGTTTAATACTAGTGAGGATTTTACATAGGGTATATAAAAGTTATTGGTTATAAATCCCACTATCATAAACAATGAAGAAATGGAAAATAACACTCAGATCATGAAAACTCTTCTCTAGATTATCTAATATGAAATTATTTGTGCCTCTAGGGAAAAGGTAATTCAAATGGATCAATGAGAGAGATAGATGTGACAATATATATTTTATATACTAGATAAAAAAGTAGAACATGTCCTATCTATTTGGTTGATATTTTTTTTGGTATAGAAAAAGAATCAGAAATGAAAAACCATGTATGGTAACTTTGTTTCCTATTTATTAAAACATTTAAAAGTTTACACTAGATCATATCCAATTAAATCTCTTTGAAAATTTCCTGGCTTTTATATTAAATCTTAAAGTTATGTAGGCAAAGCTGAAAGTTCGGAGTCAGGAGAGCTTCAACCACATTGATGAAAACATTACTCATATAGAATCCTTGCTCCACATCATTCAAGAAAATAACATTGAGAGTGATTTTTCTACAAGTGTTGAATAATAACATGGAGTAATAAATAAAATATATGTTTGTATAAACCTCAAAGAAGGTATTAAAATGGAATCCAAGAAATTAAAATGAGTTAAAGAGGGTTATATGAATACCAAAATTTTAAATAATCTTAAAAAATTTAGAAAAAGTGATAGACCATTGGCTATTCTCAATGACAGTGTAGTGTTTTTTGTGAATAAAAAGGATTTGACTTATCATGTTTTCTCATATTATATGAATCACTTTGATGGGCCCAACACTATCATTGATCTCATAGAATACATCATTCCTATGGTTTTGAATAATGAGGATAACTCAAGTATCACTTAAATCTCTCTTGAATTTAATATTAAAGATGCATTTTTTTGGAATAAATTCTAGTAGATCACCTATACTAGATGGGTTCACAAACACTTTCCTTCAGGCCTTTTGGGAGATTATTCATGGTGATATTTGTAGACTTATCAAAAAAAAATTAAGTGTAGTAAGATAAAATGTGGAATCAATGCTCACTTCTTTATTCTCATTTCCAAAATGGAAAATGTAAATGATATCCATATCTTTAGGCCCATTTATCGTCTCAAAACTATTTTTAAAATCATTAGGAATGTTATTGATAATAGGTTAGCAAAAATTTCTATCCAAATTGTGTCTTCAAACTAGTTTTGTTTTAGTAAAGGATTAACTACTCAAGATTTCCTTTTCACTAATTTAGAATGTGTTAATATTCTCAAGAAATTCACTATATTAGGTATTCTTACTCTTTAACTTAATGTGAAAAAATATTTTAATATGCTTTATTGGGGCTTCATTTGTATGTTTTTAAACAATTTTTTATGTGATTAGGTTTTTTATTAAATGGTTCAAAATCCTTCTAAGATCAGCACATATTTCAATACCCATCAATGGTTTTCCTAAGGTATAATTCACATGATCTAGAGGTGTTAAAAAATGTGACCCTCTATTAGATATTGTTTTCTCTATTGTTGAGGATTATTTAAGCTGGATTCTTCTAAAAAAGGTTGATAATAAAAAACCGGGCCCATTAGATATGTGAGAGGACTTGATGCTCCCACACATTTTCTATATTCTGATGATATTATACTTTTCACTCAGGTTTATAATTAAAATGTTAATGATATCACAAAATATCTCCTTCATTATGAAAAATTATTAGGGTAGGAAAAATTCATATGTTTATTTTGGAAAAAATAACCTTGATACTTGAAATATGGGTATTATAAATGAGTTGGGAATCATCGAAGGTATGATTAATTTTACTTATCTTGATGTTACTATGTTTTTGGGGAAGCCATATGTCACTCATTTATCTCACATTGTGAGCCAGATCAGAAATCAGCTGGCTTCATGGAAAGGAAAAAAATTTATATGGTAGGTAGGATCAGCCATGTGAAAGATGATATTGTTTTTAAATTTTTCTATTCATTTATTATTTATAAATGAATGGTTTCCCTCCTAAATAATATCAATACTACCATTAAATTTTTTTTCTAGAGTTGGAGAATTATTCATTGGAGACTTTTTACTATTACATATAAGCAATGATGTCAACCTACTGATTATGGAGGTCTTTGTATTAAAAATCTTATCAAATTTAATCAATATTTACAAGAAAAATTCATTTGAAGTATTATCAATTGGAAGTAATATGTTATTACCTTTTTGATATAAAGATTATTATGTAGGATTAAATTTGGTAATGAAAACTATATTGATTATTCAATATGTCCTACTCTGAAGGCCTCCTTTGCTAACATCTCAATGAAATGTCATTGGTTAGCCACCAATAAATCATCACTAAATCTTTGGTTAGAAAACTAGATAGGTATTCCCCTTCTTAATTTAATAAATTCTCATGATCCTTAACTTGTTAAAAATGTGATAATAAAAGAGAAAATGTATATTTCTTTGGAAATTATACCTACTGAAATCAAGTAAATTTTTATGAGTTTAAATTTCATAAATAGAGATGATCTCTTGGTATAGAAACCTGTAAAAAATGGACTGAATTTTTGTAAATTCTTCGAATATGAGTAAGTGCATGCACATTAAAGAAAATCAGCTATAAGTTTAATAAGAGGGTAAATCCTCTATCTATATTCTCACTGACATAGAGGGTGATGCATTCTAAACATCCCACAGATGATGTCCTTCATACTATAGGAATCAATTTATTCTAAATATTTTTCCTATGCAATGAATATAGGGAATATATTGATCATATTCTCCTCAACTGTGCTACCAATGAATCTTTATAGACAACTTCTACTACTATGTTCGAAGTGATGATCCCATGTGATGATAACATTCAGAATTGTGTTTTTTCTTGCACCAAGATTCATTTATCCAATAAACTTATGAATATTTTCTTGGTGTACTACTATAATATTTTTCATGTGGTATGGATTAGTTGAAACAGTCTTCTTCAGGATAATATCGTCTTCTACATAAAAAAATATCTTACTCAAATCATCATTACTATGAAAAATTCTAATTACCTTCGAAAAGGTTATGGTGATAATTATGTTCATGAATTTTCTATGCTTAAGTTCCTTAGAATTAAAAGTAATTATTGTCCTCCTTCTGTAACCTTTGAATTAGTATGGATCCCTCCATTGCTAGGCTAGTTTAAATACAATACATATGGTGCTTATATAGAGAATATAGGTCCTTCTGGTTGTTTTTTAATTTTCATAAATCACAATAGTGATGTATTGGGGTGCCTATATGGTTGAGGTGGAATTATTAAATCTCTTGATACTGAAATTCTTTCCATAATCAGTGTGCTTGAAATGTAAAATAAATTAGGATGGATCAACTTGTGTATCAAATGTAACTCCACCAATGTTGTTCAATCCATTAGAAGTGGAATTATTTACCTTTCATGGAATTTGACTGCATGATGGATGAAACCCATGGAATTTATTTTTTCCATTAATTTTATCATCACTCATGATTATTGAGAAGAAATATTTTTAGCTGGTGGGATGAAAAAAGAGGTTTTTACTTCATAATTTTCATGGCTCAATGACATTCTTGTTGATCTATCCTCTTTTTTCCAAATATAATTTTGTAAAAATATTTATTTCAGACTTTTGAAAATTTTTATTTTATTAAATAAAAGTTCTGTTTACTTTTATAAAAGTTTTCAGTATCTTAAAAAAATATTTGAATTATTTAATTACTTAATTTACATTCAATGGAAAAAATGACCCTGTTGAGAAAAAATAGATCTTAGTATGATTTGTCTGAAAACTATAACCTCAATTTAGTTACTAAAAATAATGACACTAGATTCTCCTAGGATACTTCTATTCCCATAGATTTTATTGGGAAATCATTTATAGAACCAGATTATCCTCAACCACAATCCATTCTATAGGAGGAGTGTAGTAAATATTTTGGCATGACGATTTAGTTTTTATTCACCGTTCACCACATGATATTTGAGGGTATGTGGCTACCTTTCAAACCAATACCATTACTTTACCACCCTATTATCACTTTTTATTATATATTATGTAATTATTATGTATTATAAATTTTTAGATATTTTCATATTTTATAAATTGATTTTTTGGGATATTTCTCTCTTACACATTTACCATATTGTTACTATATACTTATTAGTAACTATAAAATTACTCATACAAATGATGTTTACTTAGATATGTATAGTTTGTTTTTATATAAGGGGGAACCACGTGATGATCCATACATATGAGGGTTTTTAGTTCATTTTGAGGTGTATAGTTTGGAGAACCATGATCATTTATATCATGTATGGAAATTAACCTTACGTATGGGGTTTCCAATCTAGCGTACGGTTAACACATGGTTTTTGGATAACCACGATTGTTTACTAGTAACTAGTTATGTTACTTTTACATAATGGAGTGATTTATTTAGTGTATTGTTCATGAATTATGTGTAATTTGTTAAACCATCCAAGGAAACCATGTGATGTGTACAAATCGATTCTAGGGGAGGCTGCATGGTTGGTGAACTGTTTTGTAAACAAAGTGACCAAACTATGAATCATTCCCACAATTTTAAAATGGAGAAATTAAAATTGTAACATCATTTTATTTAATCAAATTTGGATTCCTCCACCTCTTCCTAATTAATGAAGTAGTATTTAAGGATAGATCAACAAATCTTTTCCTCCTCACATCCAAGCCCATTATTCAGGGATTCAAAATATATTTAGAAGATAAGGTTCTTATTTTCTATTATATTCCCTTCATCCATCCTTTTCACCAAGATATATTAATCTATCATGAACCATAATAACCACAGTGGTCAAAAATAGCGTATGGGTTGGTTTTAATTTGGGAATTTTATGTTTTAGGGACTACCAAGGATTTCCCTTCCATGGTTTTGATAATTGAATAAGATTTGTATTTGGTAATCGAGGTTGGTGTTTATTTGAAATTCATTTATTGGGAAAGTCAAAAAATGCTTCATTTTTTATTCTAAATTCATTTTTATCAAGATATACCTATTTATCAAACGATTAATAGGTCTTTTGATTTTTTTAATTATATATATATATGGTATAAGGGATTATAAATATATTTCTGATGTCTATTTGAAAAAGAAATTATATATTCCCAGTATTTGTAGAAATTTTCAAGATTCTCTTTTCAAAATAATTTTAGGATATATAAGGTTATATGACCTATATTCATTTTAAATGAATGTATCCTATATTTTAAGGGTTATTTTTTTTAACCAAAGTGGTATTTGATTTTAAATTTATTTATAGGAAGTGATATACTTTATTTATAAGGGGTCTATTTAACCCTTGATAAAATATATTTTTTAGAATTATTTGTATTTTTAGTGTTTTAAGATGTTTTAAAGGGAAGTATTTATTTCTAAATTAATTCTAAATTAATTTTTCAATAATCAAATTTCAATGTATGACAAAATGAGTAGGCATTACATATTGGTTTTAAGGGTTTATTTGGATGTTAGAAAATGCATTTTTCTTTATTATTATATCACCATTGTTGTTAGTCCCTTATGTTATGTCCAATATAGAATTTTCATCCTTGTGGGATGTAAATTGAATTATTGTTTAATTCTTATGAACATGTGTATATGGGATATTTCTTGAGAGGGTGTCGGAGGAGAGACGAGATTTATTATTATATTCTATTATTGATTTATATGTTAATTGTATGCTTTTTCAATTACATAAATCTATTTTGATTCCTTCATATGAACCCTATGAAGCTAAGTAGAATATATTTAAGGTTACTATACTATTTTAGATTATTTTATAAATAGTTCCTAGTTTTGATTGTGATTAGTCTAGTGGTTGGAACTCGATAAGGCTGAAATGGAATTTTAGGATTGGTTATGTCAGGTTCACCATAGATCAACCAATTATTTTTAGGTACTCCTCTAGTGATATATAAGTTTCCTTCACATTAAGACCTAAATAGCTTCTTATAATGCATATATATTTGATGATGATGTTATCTTGTAGATTTACTCTGCATATATTATTTTTATCCCTTTACGGTGACCTTGTTTTATAGGATGGTTTTCTATTATTATTTTTTTCTTATGATACACATATTTTATACGATGCTATCATTAATTGTGAACCTTTTTCCTCTTATAGTGTGATTTAGTTTCCAATTTGTTTTCAAAATGGATTTGTTTTAAACATTTTTTAAATAATTAAAGTGAGTTGTTTTTTTTCATAAACTTATTAGTCCACCATTTTCAATGGATTTTAGGTATTTCCATTTTTGAAGAGTTGTCTCCATCACTCTAGTTTTTAAATTGGGATTTGGAAAAATAATTTCAATGGATTTTTATATATTTTTTAGTTTAAGGAAATCATTTTTATGTTTCATTAGTTCTTTTGGTTTTACAAAAAGGATTACCATTGGATTTAAAAAAATGATAATATATGATGTTTTCCTTATATTATACATTCCATTTAGAAAATCCTATTTTATTAATATTGTTCAAACTATATTTTATGTAGTTTTTTATAAAAGCAATTGAATATAAATTTTGGTGAAATGCTACCAGGAACATTTATCTCACACCATACATATACACTAACATGTGTATGTATCACTTATGTTTCTTTTTATGTTCCCATGTTATGATCTATTTTTTTAGGTTCATATTGGTCCACTTATGAATATTTCGGTATTTTGTGAGTGATTAAGGGTTATATGGTGGTGTATTATAATTATTTGAGTTTTTTTGTTTATTTTTCAAGAATAATAATGTATTGAACAATTCAAAAATTTATTTTTTTTCTTTTGATATCCCTTATTTGGTTCACATATTTTATTAATTATTTGACATTTTACATTAAAAAAATAAGATTTATCACTATTATTTTTTAAATATTATTTGGATGTTCATCTTGTTTATACATAATTTTTCTAGGATTAATTATCTATACCATTTTTTTTAACATTCATGGGAGTCCAATGTATAGATACATCATGTTATATTTTCAAGGAAGATTATATTTCATTATTATTTATTAATAAATAGTGAAACCATTATTAAATAGATTCATTTTGATAACCTATTTCTTATCACCTACTTACAGTGATCTAAAACATGCTTTTGGCCTTATAGTGGAGTGGTTTGGGTGACATGGTAGATTTCCCTTAGACGGTTTCTTAAATAATGCTATTTGAGTGCCTTATTTTTATTTTGGTGAAATTGGATGTATATTGATAAGACTATTGTAATACCAAATGTTGGTCATGAGGAACTTATTTAATGCCACCTTTCATGATGAAACTCTATTATTTTATTGGTAGTCTGGATTTTATTCTTTAATATGTGTTTTATTCTTAATTTTTTTGATATATATTGATCATAAAAGAAAATTATTTATCTATAATTATTTATATTGAATAATTTAAATGTTTCATTGATTTTAGGGTAAAAATAGTGGATTAAATTGAGTTAGATGGTTGGATCAAATAGTGTAGAAAACCAAACAGAGCATGTGCATATGGGTATGAAAAACTTAAAGGTATTTTCATACTATTAGAACATGGTTTTACAAATAGTGTTACCAAAATGTGCACAATTTTATATCCCTCATGAATTTGATTTTTGGATATATTTTAATTCTTAATTTATCCTAAAGTTCATTCCACATGTGCTATATGGGTTTAAGATGGTTTTGATAATGTTTGGTGATGTTGTAGTGGATTTTGTTTAATTTTCAATGTTATTTGTTTTTGTTTATGCTTATATTCTGAAGGGTTTTCATCATGAAAATAAAAGTTTAGGAAATATTTAGGTTTTAAAACTTGGATTTATGGTTTTATTGTAAAAACAACTTTGAAATTTGATTAATGTTTTCAAAATTGGTAAGATTTATAATAAAATTTTGGTAATATATTTAAATAAAGGTGGACTGTATGAAACTGATTTGAATTCCCAAGTAGTAAAGATAAAATATAAATTTGTGGTAGTTTTTTGGAATGCATTTCCGTTTTTTAAAATAATATTTTTTTTATTTATAGGCGAGGTTATTTTCAATGTATATATACATTTATAAAATAAGTTTTTAGAATCTTTTTCAAATGTTAGTTCTTTTATAGAAAGTGTTTTTTTAATTTTTTTGGGTGAGTTTGTTATTTTGTATTTTACCCATGAATATACTACGAGTATTTGATTTAAATTATGATTCATGAATTGGATGGCTTTGTTTTTTGTGTTATTTAGAGTATTCATCTAATAATGGTCTCTATGAAATTATTGATTATATTCATAAATATAAATATTTATGTGACTAATCTTGTCCTTTAGGTGTAACCCTTCCTGTTATGACTTGGTGAAAACTCTAATTAGTGTGGAGGATAGAGAACATTCTATTATTTTTATCTCTATCTGATTTTTTTAATATTTTCTCACTTCCTTTGTAATGTGACCAAGGTCTTATTGGAATGATCTTGTGGTTAGATATGATTGAAAGAGTCTTCTATTTTGTTGAATATTCAAAACCCATGAAGGTGGAGTAATCCATTGAATTCTTAAACCCTCTTCTATGTGAATTAATAATGAAGTAACATATTTATCATTTCCTAGATTTGGTTTTATTTTCCAAAGATTTAGTCATTTAAGACTCTCTAAAATATTGTTTATTTGGAATAATTCCTCACTAATACCTAAAATGGTGTATTTAGATCCAACCTGAATGTTTATAAAGAAATTGTAAAAAGTGGGATGATGGTGGTATTTAATTAGATAAGGCCATATTATACTATGTTTAAAGAGTATATTATTGAGTGTTATTGTTATCTAAACCTTATTGATTATTATGAGAAAAAGTGATCTCTTGTGTGTTTCTAGTGTGAAACCCATGGGAATTCCAAGAAAAAATTTCAGTGACTTATTTTCACTATAGCCATATATTTCATTACAATAAATTCAATAAGATTATTTTTAAGAGAATAAGTTTCATGTATAATAAAAATTTGGATGATAATATATTTTGGAACTTAACCTAAATTATTTAATAGTTTACTAGGTTATTGAGGTATCTTCAGATTGGTGTTTTCTTTGGATGCCACATTGATTATATTTTGTGATGTGTTGGTTATCTATGGTTACAATCATGTATTAGTGATTTATTATGATTTTCATGTTTATTTTTTATGGTGCTCTTTTGATATGATTTTTATTTTGATGAGATACTCATGGTAAATCTTGGGTATATTCTTGGGTTAATGGGATTAGTACTACCTTATATTAGATTGAGATTTTCTAGTTCTTTTTTTATGTTGTCAGCATTGCTATAGGTCAATGTTCTGAGAGCGAGGTCATAGGTTACATTCCCTTTCATTTTTTTACACATGTTTAGGGACTATTTTTATATTCAATAAGGAATATTTTTGGTCAATTCATTTTTCTCAATTTAGTGATTTGGGATGTTTGATCTAATCATATAGTCCTTTGGGTTACTATTTAGGTAGTGTTTCCTAATGAAAATCTAAACTAGTTTCATGGAAGTTTGTTTTTTATTTATATTAGAATATTATTACCTTTTTTTACTTTATATATATGTGTTTAATTTTGGTTATTCATCTCTCATATGAGTATTTATATTTTTTCTCTTGATTTTAGATGAATTCTAAATGGTGGGGAAAACTATAATATGTCTCTATAGTTTAAAGGAATGGTTTTTATTGATTGTGATTTGGGTAATGCTTAAAAATATTTGTTAATATCAAAGTATTTGTTTCATTTATATTTCTAATTTATAGTGAATAATATTTGTTATAGTATGGGATGAGGTTCCATTTCTTAGGAATTTATTGGGTTTTACTAATCCTCCAACTACTTATATTTGGGTGTAGATATTTTTGATTACCTATTGATATATACCATTAACCACATATTTATGGGGTCAAAAGGATTCATTATGGGGAAAATTGTAACACCCCCACAACACTATTATTTTATATATTATATAATTATTGTGAAATTTTAATTTTTGATAGTTTTTTAAAATTGAGCGTTGATTTTTTTTCAGTTGTATAGTTATCACATAGTCTCTTCACACTTATTAGTAACCATGTTATGATTGATACATATATAGTTTTCTTTTACATATATAGTTTACTTTCATCTAAAGGGAAACCATTTAATGAGCCTTATGTATAGGGTTTTTCATTTCATTTTGAGATGTATGGTTTGGAGAACCATATATTTTACATCCATGTATATAAATTAATATTATTTATGGGTTTCCACTATGGTTTTTAGTTAGTGTATAATTTGTGGTCAACTTTATGAGTTTTTTCAGTAATTGTGTGAGTTACTTTTATTTATGGTTGGGTTTTGTTTAGAGGGATGCACACAACTTGTGCATGGTTTGTAAAACCATGGAAGGAAACTATGTGAGGGTTGCAACTAAATTATAGTGAGTGTTGTATACTTAGTACAAAACTTAGTATATTTTTTGGATAAATTGAGTTTCATATCCAAAATTTTCAATTGATGAATTTACAATTATACCACAATTTGATTTAATTTATTTTTTACTCTTCCTTATACCCATAAACACTTTTGTCTCAATAGAGAGATAAATAAAGATCATCCTCCTTTTCTTCCCTTCATCCAAGAAAATTATTCTTGTATTTTATTCTCTTCCTCTTACTATTTGTTTTCATTATCTTCATATCCTATGAATATAAATAACCATGTTGGGAAAATGTAACATTTGGGAAGGTTTTAATTTGGTGCTTTGGTGGGTTTTATTTAACTAAATTACTTGGAAAGTCATGAAATGTATGTGTTTTTTTATAAATTCATTTCATATATTGTTATACCTATGTATGATACCCTTAATGGGGTTTTTCAAATTTTTCAAACATCGATTATACATCGAGTAGAGGATTTTAAATTAATTTTTAATGTTCCATTGAATATAAAATGTCTACATATTCCAAGGGTTTGTATAAATTACTAAGAGAATATTTTCAAATTAATTTAAGGATAAATAATGTTTTAGAATCTATTCTTGTTTTATAATATTTTTACCCACGTTTCAAGTGTCTGTTTTCAATAAAAGAGGTGTTTTATTTTAAAGTGGTTTCTAAGGAGGGAAATTATTGATTTCAAAGGGCTGTGTTTTACCCAAGATAAATAATTTTAAAATAAATTTTCTCATTTTAATGTTCTAATAAGTTCTAAATAGTTTTGTTTATTTCAAAATTATTTCATAAATATATTTCAAAGGATGTGTTTTCAAAGGATGATAAAATTAGTTCAAATTGCAAGTTTTTTTCAAGGCACAAATGGACCTTAAAAAATTTATTTTCTTAAAAATTATATCACCTATTTTGTGTGACCTTTTTTATGTATCATATAGATCATTTAAATTTATGGGACATTATTTGAAATATTATTTGATGATTATGATGATGTGGAAAATGTATCTTTCTTAATAAGTTTTTGTATCTGACATGATATTTATTGTTATGTTACATTTTTTATTTATATAATGAATGTAAATGTTTCATAATTTCTCACATATATTTTTATTTTGTTATGGGAATGTTGGTTATATAAGTAAAAGGACTGGAGAAGTATTATCTTTGTAAAGATTATGATACTATGAGTTCCTATTTGAGATTAAATTATGGTTAGGGGTTGGCACCAAGTGAGGCTAAGAGTTTACGTGAAGGATCGTTCTATAAGTTTATTATATATCATCCAACTATTTTAGGTGTTCTACTAGTGTGGACAATTAATTATTTATGTTATGACCTAGTTAGTTTCACAAGATTATTATCACTATGATGATGATATTATCTTGGAGATTCTATCTATATACATTACTTATATCCCTATTTTCTCATCATGGTTTCACAAAACCTTATATATTATTATTGCATGTTTATGATAAATATACTTGATATAATCTTTCAATTTATTTTTTTATCTTATTTATTTTATGATGTTATTTACTCTCTGTGTTTTTTTTGGAAAATGGGGTTTTGTGAAATGTTTTTGAAAGAAGGAAAATAGTTTTTTTTTAGTTTTTCATAAACATGGAAGTCCACCCTTTTAGTTAATTTCATTTATTTTCATTTATAAATTAGTTGATCAACCAATTTGGATTTAAATGTGATTCTATAGAAATATTTCAATGTAAAGTTATTTTATCTTTTTGAGTTTAAGGAAATAATTTTTAGGTTTCATAAGTGATTTTATTTTTCAAAAGGCTTACCATTAAATTTAAAAAAAATTATAATGTATGATATATGTATTACAAAATACATTACATTTATAATTTTTTTATAAATTAATTTAAAACTATAATTAATTAATTTTTTATAAGATGAATTTCATAGACTCTTTACTGAGAATCTAATCTTCCCATTTAGATCAAACCTAATATACACACCGAGAAATTTATGTTACTGTTATGATTCATTTTATGTTTATAGGATGTGATATATCATTATTTATTTTTATATTAAAACAATAATGGATGTGTTGGGATTTGGTGAGTAACTATGGGTCAAATAGTGGTGAGTTATAACAGTTCAATTTTTTCATTTATTTTTTCAGAATGTTGATGTATCGACCAATTCATACAACTGTATTTTCAAATTTTCATCTCCCCTATTCTGTTCTTGTGATGTATTTATGTTTAAAAAATAAACATGAAGAAAATATAATTTTCCACTTTTAGTCCTTATATCGTGTTTGGTTAATAATATTGATTATTACATATTTGTCTTTGATTTAATATTTTCACTTGTTATTTCATATACATGGGGGTCCAGTGTATAGATACACCATGATAGATTCTAAGTAAAGTTTTTACTTATTATTTATTAGTTATTAAATAGTTAAACAACTACCAATTTGTTATATTTTGATAAAATATTGATTATCTCTAGCCTATGGAGATCATAAAAAAAATTTGAACCTTGTGAAGGAGCTATTTAGGTGACCTAGATGGTTAAATAGGACCATTTTATTATAAGTATGACACCAAACCTCATACCTAATACCTCCCTATATTATCCTAATATAAAATCCTCATCTATATTCATTCCTAATTCTGAATTTGGAACTTAATACCCCTATATATTTTTAACCATGAAGAGTCTCCTATAAATATTATTATAGAACATATTTTAGTAGAATCCTATATGGGAAACACCTTAAGATTATATGAAATCATAGATCAATCAAGT
The DNA here is from genome assembly GCA_963277665.1 of Viscum album. NCBI lineage: Eukaryota > Viridiplantae > Streptophyta > Magnoliopsida > Santalales > Viscaceae > Viscum > Viscum album. Next base: position 1,627,991,181 of record OY728157.1, on the reverse strand, counting down.
TGCAAATAATAGATTAAAGCTCAACTCACATAGGAAGAAATGTTGAAAACTATACAATATACCCCCATGAGGTCCCCTTCAATGACCTTACCACTAACTATATGGTTTCCCTCCCAATGAATAAATTTTCATTGGTCTTAGAGACTAATCATCACCCAACTACTTCTGATTCCTATTCACTAGTTAATGTAGTATCCTAGGGTTCCAAGCTATAAAAAATTCATTTAAATACTCTAGATGATATAACTTCGTTCTCGGGATATCATGGGATCCCATTGAGTAAATTGATTAGTCTTAGTCCATTCCACTCCCTTGTTTTTGTCCAATTGGGTCATCAAAATTAATTTTTTCTCATATGTGTGTTTATTTGTCTATGAATGTTATGAATTTGTTATGAATATTTATTGTGTTCATTAACTAATATACATGTAATTAATTTTAATTATCATTCATCTTCAAGAACTTCATTTGAAAAATCATTTTTGTGCTCACCATAACATAAGTGTTGGGTTCAAACTCATTAGTATGTACCACTATATATTTCATAGAATTCAATGCAATACCTTATATTAATAGATCATGGAATATAGTCTATATTTTTTACTAGGAAATTATTTTATTTCTAATATTTTGGGATTCTACTTTACTATTTTTTACTTTAAATATATTTTTAACTCTTTCACCTTTTTTTACACATTCAAGATCATGTACACTTCCAGTGTAGGGGAGGTAACCTTACACCCCTATGAATTTATAGTTCCTTGAATGAACAAGGGGAAATAATAAAGTGTGTAATGAATTATGAAATGTTTAAAATATTTATGTATTTTAGTCACTGATGGAAAATACTTATATGAAATTTATTGAATTTTGATTGATGACTACAATCTTGACATGTTTTAAAAATAATTTTGCCATTAAGATGGGTAACCATTTTTTGGGGTTGGAGGTTGAAGGATCTGATCAGGATGTTGATTTTCCCAGGGATGGTTCTGATGATGAGTCATCAGATCAATTTTCTGAAGACAATGATTCAAAAGTTCATGTTCATGAAATCTGCGACTAACAAATGAGGAAGGGGAAACAAGGTACCAGTAAAGGCCGAAAGGATTAATACCATCTACCTTTACCTATGGCGACTCAATCTTCTAAAAAAGTGAAAGAAAAGGAGAAAGAAAATGTTTCCATTTTTGATAGAATTTTGACTAGTTTGAAGGAGGGGGATTTTGGGGTAGGGCTTTTTAGGGGAGACCAGGTGGTGTGTCCTTTGGAGCTGCTATTTCATTTCACAGAGGATATGTTTGAAGACTCTTTTGCGATAAATGCCTCAGTATAAGATGCTGAGAAGATGATGGGAAGTCCTATTCAGGTGGACACTAACAATAAACATGGTGAGTGGATTGACAAACATAATTTTATTTTATTAAGAGGATTCAATGATAAGAATATCACTCAGGAGGAGTACATGAAAGTGTGGGACCAGATGGCATCTCACTTTGAAGACCTTCTAGATGCTGCTCTAGAAACATCAATAACATCCCTTTCCTGGAAAATTTTTAGGGATAAGAATGAAGATAGGGTAAACTTCCATTTCAATAGCTATGTTTTCTTTTTTGATGCATGTTCTGGGTGAACTTGGGGTTTCTCATTTTTTCCATAAAAGTCTTTTGATAATAATAAATTTATTTTTCTGTCAGTTTTAAAAATGATTGTTGATTTTATAGTGATTATGGATTTTTATGTGTAAAAATTTGATTTTATTATACTAATCATGTTTTCCATTCCATAAAATAATTTCATAAATTTAAAATTTAAAAACAAATAGTTATTTTGAACATTTATTTGTTACATACTTCCTTATACCCTCTTTTTGAGAGATTATTTGGATTTTCATAACTACCAAATTTTTTAGGATTATTTCTGGTTGGAACATGATGTTTTAAAACCATAAAAAAATTAATAAGGCTATTATTTATAATTTCCCCCACAAGATCTTGAGATTTAATCATACATTTTATCCTTTAATCAACCATAGAGACTATAAATTACCTCTAAAGAAGCCACATTACAGGACTAAACTCATTTCAGACATTTTCTCTTGGAAATTATTCCATGATCATTAATAGAGATAGAAAAAATGTGTTGGTAATCCTATGATATTATATAATTATTTTTCTTAAAGTAAACATAGGGTTTATCTCTTTAATAAATCATGAATAAAATTTTGAGGAAAGGCAATATCTAGGATTAAACCTCTACTTTCCACCTTCCATCTTATTATACTAACATTAAAAATAATTTCCAAAGGATATTAATTATAAGAATATACATGTTGGTACTATTTAACTTATGAGTGTGTGAAAATTAATCATGATTAATTTACTTTGAAAAAAAGGAAAAAAAATAAATAGAAAATATTGAATGATGAAATTATTTATTATTTAAAGTTGAGGTTTTTACGCAATGAGGAAGTAGAGGAGGAAGGGAGGTAGAGATGATTCGTAGTTAAGGAGAAGTAATGATTCTATTCATTTAGTTTAACTGATATAATTAAGTTTAATTTTTAGTCTACTATCCTTTTTAAAGATTGTAATTTATTTTTACATCGCGACACACCTATATCTAGCCAGAGCGAAATTTGAACCTAAATGAAAATGCTACTTGATTAGTGTTGTTTTAATTATAATTAGAGATTGTGAGGTCTAGAAAACCTATTAAAAGAGTGAATCTACTTGATATTGATCATAATTATAATAAAATACATCTTTAAAGATGAGTAAATTAATTCTCAAGAGTGATAAATCATAAATGGCATGGATAATTATTAAAATCTGAACTATGTGAGTTGAAGGGGTGATGAAACTAGAAATGGGGTAATAGATGATTTATCATTTGGATTATTTTTATTTAGTGGGATGTGTGATTTTAGAAACATTATATATAACTTTTTGTTCATGAAAATATTAATTAAGTGTTTCTATGTTGAAATTTTATTCCTATTTTCTTTAATATTGAGTTTTTTATGGGGAACAAAAAAATTTAAGTATAAGGGAGTTTGATGAGTAAAACTATACATAACTTTTGGCTATAATTTGGGAGTATTTTCTTACCAAATACTACCTTATGTTTTTTATTATTTTTGATAAATTGAATATTAAATATGTATTTGAGACATTTTTTGTGATTTTGTAAGGAAATATGAACCAAATCACACTAAAACACTTGCATCATAGTGTGATGGAAGGTTATTGGAATTTGGGGATCTGATCAATAGAAAGATCCATAGTGTAACTAAGGTGACCACACTACTGTTTCCCCCTTTTGATGACAAATATGAGCTATATTAGAGTAATTGAAAAACTGAGAAATAAGTTTTTTCATGATGTGTTCTCCTAAAACAAAATTTGGGATATATAAGAAATTCAATGTAATACATAATTAATTATCATTTTCTATTTTTGGTGGAAAATTATTATTACATGGCTATAAAAAATCACAACATAGAAAAAAGGATCAGGATATGAATGGTTGGATTTGTATGATCTATAGGAGTTTTTATTGGTTTATATGTAATTATTGAGAATTTAACAATGTATTGAACTTAAATAGTGATACATAAAATACTTTGGATGGTATCTATGTATTTTATGCATTATTCTTGGATAATGGAGATGTCCATACATAAGGGTCAATTTTCCAAACATATATGTAACTGTAATAGTATAGGGATACATAAGAGTAATTCCATTACTACTTGAAGTGGTAAAATTTCATTCTTCACATTAGTTCATCCACCATGGTGTATAGGTTCATAAAATATAATTAATATAGAATATAGGCTACATTATAATTATGTCATTTCAACACACTCACAATAAAATATTTTTAGATGTTTTTTAAATATGGTCATGGATTGGTTGATAATATTGGAAGATCACATCCTTATATTCAAGATACTTAAAATCTCAAAATAATATATTTTTCAGTCATAACATAATGATCCATTTACATGATGAAGTTGGTCAAAAATATATAGATAATTAGGAATTTTATTATGTTGTGCTAAAATTAGATGGACTATGTTGTGATGGTGTTTTCATCATTATAATCTTCAAGCTATAAAACTTTGGTGTGATCTAGTTTTGAAAATTCATTTTGGGAAAAAATATAACAATGGATTAAGGTAGTTGTAGAAAAGACTTCCTAGGAGTGACTTAAGAATTTACTTTGAGAATTTTTATGTGTTAAATTCATACTTATGGAATAGATATCAATATTTTTATAGAAGTTATGTTTCATCACATTAATTTCATATTTTCTTTGCAATTTCTTCCAATGGGAATGAATCTTCTATCCTTAAAGTGTATAATTTCATTTATGATGGATGACCATTCTGTCAAGAGTGTGTATTATCTTAAGGGATTGTAAATTAAGAGTAAGAAGATAATTTTTATCTTAAATAATTAATTTGGTTTGGTTACCATATATTTTTTATAAATAGAATATTGAGACCACTAAAATTATATCCCTTAGTACCCTAAAATTTGTGATGGAAATTATAGGGAAAAGACCAATGTGATAGAGGATAATGTGGATGCAAGATTCCACATTAAGTATCATTTTCCTTATGATATATAAGATAATTAATCTAGGTATTATTCTCTTACAATTAAAATTAGAATAAAATGTGAATAGATAGTTTTAATTTTTAATAAAAAAGTAGAATTAATTACCTTAATGAGTCTAGAAATTAATCAACCATGCTAATTTATATGATCACTAAATCAATTTTTTTAAAGAACATCCACTAAAATAAATTCTTTATCTATGCTAATTATTTTAAGGTTTTCATAAATCTATATTTTTAATTTTATTCACTGTCATCCTTAATCTATAAATCATTCCCAATTTAGTTTTTGAACTATAATTTATCCCTTTTCCCTAAATGAATAGTGAGTAATAATTCATTAGACTATAATCCTCATGTTTTTAATGTTTATTCCCTAGGAGTTATCATTACGAAACTAAACTTATGAATTATTACTTGTTAATAAATTTTGTCAATAAATTATAAACTATAAATAATTACCTTAGAAGGTGAGTAATATTAGGGGAAAGTCACAAACCCTTTTAAAAAAACCATATGAAAAGGTGTCAAAAAAATAGATTAGTTTTTTCAAATTACAATATTGGATTTTTTTTGTACAAAAGAAATTTTTTTGATGTCATGCACGTAGAAATAAAGTACACTATTTTCATTTAAATGTTACTAAATACACATGAAAAAAATAGAATATTGTATTATTTGTATGTTGAATATGATTTATATGGGGATATGGTAAGAGTTTTCACTAGTGAAGGGTGAAATAAGAACATTTCTTCCTCCAATGACTTACACTATTTACAAGAAATAGAGATGTCATTATTACAACATCCTTAATATTATAAAGGTTCCAAAGGGATGTTCATAAAATATTAATAATATCTTTTTAATGTTTTATTTGAATTTAAAGTTATTAAAATTACATGGTTTTCATTTTTTTATTCTTGACTTAATGCTTTTTTATTTAGATTCCATTTAGCTATAATGACTAACACACATTAACTAGTATTTTATCATTTTTGGAAGCTATATGTAGTAGTATTATAGACCCATTGGAGTTTCAAACTATGGAAAATGAAATTATAATCATATTATTTTAATTTAATATGTTATTCCTACCAATAGTCTTTCATGTAATTGATGATAGGAAAGTTTACATGGTTATAAAATCAAACTATATAGTCCTTTACAATACATATTAATGTACACTATTAAACACTATAATGATTTTAAAATTGTATCCTAAAAATTTATTCTAGTTAGAAACTTATATTTTATAATAATAAATTTTTGAGAAATTTGTTAAATTTTGTACTGATTAACAAACCAACATAGATAAAATTGTTCCCGTAAAATAATGTTATAGTAGTCTCCTAATGGGTGAATAAATTTGTAGAATATATTTCTTCTAAATTTCTATTATAGATTGAGATTAGTCCCAAATTTATGTTTTTCATAATATTATATAGGTTTCACCCTATATTTAACGTAATAAAGTAATTCTGAGTTATTTAAATCCCTTTGGGGCTGAGAGTTAGATATCAAATTAACATAACCAATAGTTTTTAATATTATTTCTAGACCGTATTATTAACGAGTTATCTTAAAAAATAATTCAATTTTAAAATAAATAAAATGGATAGAAATAAGACTAAGTATAGAAGTTATTATCATAAAATAGTTATCCAATTGGCAGTTACACGTTCTATACAAAGGAACAATATGAATACAACATAATGAAAAAAATGAAGTTACTATTGCGGATGAAACAATGTTTGTATATTGTAACAAGGAACAAAATATAATATAATTTAATATTTCAAAATTCTAAATAATAAAAAAACTGGGATTTTAATTATATAACATTCCAAGTTCCAATGTTTTCATGTAAATGATTTTAAAACATGATTGTAGTTAAAATCAACAAATTGAGATTATTGAAGGTGAATTCTAGTAAGGAAATGAATATGGACAGACCATTCATAATCACATCATAGATAATACATGTATTTTAATCCTTAGTTATTAAAAATAAAAATTGATCAATTTTTTTTATTCTCAACTAAAACAACTGTAGATTCAATTGAAAATTCCATTTAGGGTGTCCATTTCATTATGATGTCACAATTATTTCACGGTTGTACCAATGTAGAGAATGTATTTTATATCATTGGGGACCCCTAGGAGGCGATTTATATACCTAATTGGGAGGACAAACCCATTAAACCACTAAAGAATAAAATATTCCAAGTAATATTTAAATGTATCTAATTATTATCATTTATATACAATATGTTTCCTCCTAATATTATATGTTCACTACAATATTTACATAATCTAAATTAATGTTTTAAATACTTGTGCATATAATGACTTATGCACATGATGATGGTTTAAATCACAAGGAAAGAATATTGGACATATTGAACTTGATAAAATTTTAGAAGGTGAAAAATATTCTAGAGATGAGAAACACCCTGAAGGCAATGAATTGAGAAAAAGTTTCAGGGTATAAAAAAGACAGTAGTGGAAAAAAAGTTAGCATTAGTAAGAATTATTAAGGTAATAAGTATTGGTAAAAAATTTGAGTATGTATGGAATAAACATGGTCAACCTATTGACCCCAAATAGTATATTTTCATCAGTTACAATGGGGTCAATACTCAAATGAACATGACAAAAAATATAGATACATGAAAAAATGTTGTGAAATTTTTGATGGATATTGTTTGGGAAGAAATTAAGGTAAATTTATGATAATATTCCTCTATTTTACTAAAAAAAAATGAAATATATATTTAATCTTAATTAACCCTTAAAATGTACACTAATTTCAGAATATTCTTTTATGAAATTCATACAAATGGTTTCTATAAAGAAATTAGTATCTTTTCAGACACATCTTATAAGACATAATGTTTTGGATGCTGAGGGGAAAGAAAATCCCCACCCACCATTAATACATTATAAAAAAAGAATCATGGGATGTTCTCATTGGACATCAAGAGGAGGAAACATTTAAGGTATTTTATAATTTGGTTTATGTCATTCTAAATTACATGTATTAATTGATTTTATTGAGAATTGTTTATTTGTGAAACAATTTTTTTTGAAAGTAAAAAACATGCCTCAAAACCAGTTTACACTGCACCTTAAAGATATGATAGGGTAAAATTCACTTTAACAAAAACTAGAATATATTTTTAATTTATAGTAATTTTTTTGTGTGATATAAAACCTAAACCTAATTATGTTACATTTTTTATATACATATTGACGAATCATAATTTCATGACCATTCCATCGCATTTCATGGGTTATGGAATGAGGATCTTGTAAATGAAAAAGAAAAATTTTTAGATTAAAACACATTCAAATGAGATTCATTTGTTTTTATGACATAATAGGATTTTTTTCTTTAATACATTCTTAGATCAAAATGAAAATATATTTCCTTTTATTTTTTTATCAAGATTAGACACATAAATTGTCATCTTCTATAAAAAATAAGAATCCAAATTCAGTGGATTTTAGTTGTCTAGAATAGCATGGCCACAATATATGTGTTGATTTTGGTGGTTCATACTGAAAATAATTTGAGAAAGATAATATGTAAGTGGATACATAAAAAACTGAAAAATATACAAGAAAAAATTGATGTTTTTACAACAGAAGTTAATTGGCTGGATTATGTGATAAATTAGTTTCTTCAATGGGTTCAATGATAAGAATGAACACATAATAAAATAAAGAAAAAAGAGTCACACCCCCAAGTTTTGAGGCTATACATTCCACTAAAATTATTTCATAATATAAGATAATAATTTTTTTATAATAGTTTCAATTAAATTTAAATCAAACAACAATTGAAACCATTGTTATACTATAATTAGTACAAGGTAAAATCTACTATAATTTATATTTATCAATACTCAATAATAACCTTGTTGTAAGAGTTATATTTTATAATATCCATGGTAATATTATATATAATCATTAACATCCAAAAGATTATGTAAGAGTAATGATTCAAAAAGTTCACAATCTAAACAATAAGCTACCTATTTCCCTTACTGATCTTGATGTTCAAATGATAAAACTTGTTATTGTAACTTTAATTGAATGGATATTCAATATTATAAATATATATGTTTATAATGAAATATTCCCTTTAATATTTATTTTTCATACAAAACCTTTTAAAAATTAATTAAAAACATTTAAACTGAGGTATGTTATTACTAAAGGATAAACAAATTGGAAATAGAAGGCCGGGTTAATACAATATGATGTATCAACTAATAAATATATAGAGAATTCATTAAAAACATGATTAGTCTTGATAATGTAATTGAAATTCTCAAGAAAGAATGGTTGTGAGCCTCGATTGTGAAATTATATATGAGGTAAATTTTCATATTTTTTTCCTAATTACTGATATATTATGTTTATTACTATTTAATACTATCATTATTTTATATAGGTGTATATATCACAATAATATAAAAGGAATAATTTGTGATGAAAATTTTGGATTCCTTAGTCCTCATGTCATTTCTACATGAGAAACATCAATGGATGAAGATGAAATTTTATTAATATCATGACATGTAACTGTATAATTTGAAAATAAAATAATTGATGGATGTATCTTTTTAATACCTATAATGAAGGGTTAAAACTCTACTCTATAATCATACAAATTATATTTTCATTCCTCCATTACTTATCCCCGTTTTCTTGTTAAGTATCATAGGGTGGTATTTGTGATCAATTTTGATAGTCTAAAGATATATTTTTTTTTTCGATTCAATGCAAGGATATCAAAAAAATATACAATAGATGACTCCACTTATAAATTTTCAATACACTAAATTTAACATTTTAAAAACAAACATCAAAATAAATTCTTTATATTATGTTTTAAAAAGAAATTTTCTATGATATGAAGATGTTTACATATCATAAAAATCATGGTATGAGGATGGAAAATGCACATAAGAAGCATATTTATTTCTAAAAATAGACTAGAATTAGGCTATATGTAATAATATTTCACTATAAAAACATATATCAAATAAAATTACTTATTTCTCTTAATGTATTTACTTTTTTGAAATAAATTAGTCACATCAACCGTGGCTATCACATTTTAAAATTTATAAAAGATATCATATTCCATCCATAAAATTGCATCCCCAAAGAGGTATTTTCAAATTTATTGAAAATTAAATTTAAAAAATTTATTAAATATTTGTTTATCTATATTTTTTTTCATAACTATATGAATTTTTAGTAGTCCACATATTCAAAAGAAGAAATAGATAAGTTTTGTAATGAGTAGGAAAATTACATGGTGTTAGAATGTTTAAAATATTCATATGTAGTTTTTTTATATCATGTTTATTTTTTATTTCATATATAACAAGATAAATTGGTTTATCTACTACTTATTTATTTAATTTTATTATCATTTTTGGTTAGTTATATGGGGATGCACTTTATAATTGAATGGATATTTTAGTTCAAAACAAGCATCATATACTCATTACCTGAGAAAATGAACTTTGATTATCTTGATACTTTATAAAAAAGGAAGATAATTAATATATTAATTATAAGAATTAATCACACATTGATCTAATACATGGTTTAGCCAGTATGTCTCAAACTGCATGTTTTCAATTTCTATGTGACATTTTAACTCATAACATGCGTCAACTACTCAAAATTCTGTAATCATACTTTATTTTTTTTGATAAATTAGGATAATGATTCTTGATATAATTTCAATGTGTTTGAATTATCCATAAATCAATCTAAAACATAGTGTGGATGGTATGAATGAATGTGTATGTCTTCATTCAAAAGAGAGAATTTAGTTCGAATTAGAAGTCAAATACACAAAATTAAGAAATGTGATTGAATTTTCATATAAAATTAAGGAAATAATCAGTTATTATTATTTGATGAATAAGAATTAATTGCATATTAATATGACTGAAAATGTGACTGACATATCAAAAAGTGCATGTTTTAAATTTAAAACTAGAAATTTAGATTAAAACATGATTCACATAGTCAAAATAAATAAAACATATACAAATTATCTTGATAATTTTGGAAAATTATTGGTTATAAACATGAAAAAATCATTGATTTAGAGCACATAATTTTTTCATGTGGTATTATTGGTATGATTGAAAGTTAATCACATTTGAAAACTAGAGAAAACACACTTGGAGTGTTGTATTTCTTAAAAATTTGATTTATCTATGTGTTATGTTATACATTTTATTTTTCTATTATGTTTTATCATTCAATTTTTTCATTATATATATATATATATATATTTTCAAACAATTTCATAATATTTATATTTTATTTATTTCATTATAGTGTTACTAAAAGAATCATTGTTTTTTATAGGTTTACAATCATTTTCTTTGAGTTAGGGGTGGTATGATCGATAACCGATACCTTGATTAGGTCCAAAGGGTATTTAGATTATGAGTTACCCATTCTCCTATGATTTGGTTTATTTTTACTTGGTTGGAAATTATAATTTTCTATAATCAATTATAATTTCAATGTAATTATAATTTATTAAAAAGGTTGTAATATAAATTGTTTTTTGATTTATTTATCATTTATTTGTTCAGTATTGTTGTGTGTTGTTCATGTTTCATCACAATATTACATGAGATGATTTTATATATACAAGTGATAGATTTGATAAAAGTTCTTTTTATATGTGATAAAGTGATAGAAGTTCACTTTTCTTAATACTAAATCTAGAATTTTTACAAACAACTTTTTATTATTTCTATTTTAAGAATTAATACAAGATTTTAGATTTTTTTTCCTTGGAAACATTTGTGATTTTTTATCACTAATTAATCTAATTTATAGTGAAAATATAATATCAATATATAGTAGTTTAATTAAAACCATTGAAAATTATTTTTGATTAGACACAATCAAACATGTATTGAAATCACATAATTAAAATCTAAATATTTTTTATTATTTAATATTGATCATTTGATTAATTTTTAATCAGACTTATTAATGTCCTTAGTAAAATTACACATATCTCAACACATCAATGTTAAGTTAATATTTTTTTACAAATTCTTTAAATTATATCATATGAACTTGAAATAATGAATAATGTGGTGTAGTGTTCAACCCATAACTACTCCTTAGGTCTTCATTTATTATCCAAAATTTTCAAATCAATACTTACTTTTATATTATTCCCTCAAATATAAATAATTCACCATGGATTTACTAATCCACCTCAAAATCAATTTTAATCCCTTTATCAAAAAAAAAACAAAAATATCTATTTTTTGGAAAGAATAAAAATCCACACACACATGTGTGCATTTGTGAATGTATACACACATATACTTTTATAAATAAAACACTTAATTCTCTTGAAAATGAGTATTCATAAATAAAGAAAATATCCAATTTAAAATTATTCACATTACAAATGAAATATTTATAAATAAATAATCTAGAATATTTTTTCTTCAAAATTTAATTCATATTATTAATTAGATTGACGTAACATAATTCATTTCAAACATGTTAAGTAAAAATGTTCACATTGTACAAAATTTGATATTTCTTGTTCATTTAAAATGTTAAAATCCACCAAATTCCTTTATTATTTGGTAACATTTTCTTTTTGAGATTCATAAACCTTAATACCCCCTTCACATATAAGATTACATTTTCTCTATTCAATATTTGTGATAAAGTTTTCATATATTAGGTTAAAGTTCCTTTACAAATTAATATTTGAAAATGTCTTTAAATTCATTTTTTACACTAAAACTCATGAAGGTATACACGTTAAAAGGTATTATAAATATTCAAATATTATGAAAAATAATTTAATGATGACACCATAATACATTAGTAATCTTACATAATTATTTCAACGAAAAAATATCTATTGATTTTCTATTATAAGTATTATTATACATCAAAATCAATAATGTTTTCATTAAAATTTATAGATATAGGATATATAGTTTTAGATTGTAATGATATTTATATTGTAAAATATATTTAGGTATCTATTTTATTTATAGTAAAAAATAATTTTATAATGTAAAAAATCATATTATAATTAGTTATATGTGTTTGTTTCCATCACACCTATTATATTTTCATAACACATAATGTTAAAAATTAACAAAACACATATAATTGGATGTAAAAAATCATAAAAATTAAGATAATTAAATAAATAAATTATTTTATTACTTTAATTAAGAATTAAAAAGATAAATAATGGTTAGATAAATCAATTTGGGGATATCTTTTTAATATAATAAATTTTTTCAAAAAAATTAAGTAAAATAAAATAAAAAATAATTATATTTCTTCCCATTTAATTTTATTTATATATTTTAAATTATATTTTTTTAGTCACTCCCTCCTCATTTCCACTAAAACACAATCCTCTCCATCATTCTCTCTTATAGCATCTGCGACCCAATTAGCCACCTAAATAGTGCTTTCAGCCAGGGTACTAGTGGCCTTAGGCGCAGCTCTCTAAATGCCAAAGGATTCTGAATAGTAGAGAGGGTGTAATAAGAGTGATGTAGGGGGATAATATTCCATTAAGGAAAGATATAATAATGGTATGAGTATATATATATATATATAACATGAAATAGAAATAAATACTCAAAAAACTCAAACCAAGCCCACTAATGGTAGAAGAAAATTCATTACCATATTATTGTGGAAGCATAAAAAAATAAGTGGAAAGAAATAATAAAAATAAACATACCACTTTTAGAAATTTAAAACTAATCATGTATACATATCATGTCATACATATCATTATTCTAGAAGGGTCACCATTGAATTACTATAGTACATATACACAAAAATTATAAGAATGCTGAAATAGAAACGAAAAACTCAAAAGAAACTCTAGATGAGGTAGGAAACTCAAGTTTTCTTTCCATCCATCCTTGCCAACTCAAACCAAGATCAATCTCTAGATCCCAAAACCTTACCTAATTTCAAAAGCATAAAGTCTACATGTGTCCTGAAGGTCCCATGTGGGGTGTGAGGATGAGTCTTAGTAGAATACCAACCATGAGTGAATATCTAACATATGTGTTTAAGAAGGTGTGTAATATAATAATAACTGAAGGGAAAAACTCATGTAATTTAAATAAAATAAAAAACTCCCCGGATTCTTAATAACTACATGGAAGTTTTTACATGCTTCGACCAATGCTAGAATCAATAAAGAAGAGAGTATCCTTGGAATATGGCCCAAGGTATCCCATTATGTCAGTATCCAAGGTGAACCCTTAGGTTAAACCTCCCAATATGTAACCTTTAACCTCATTCCAACCGACACATCATGACCTAAAGAATTTCACCGACGTCCCAAAGGCATGCCCAAAAAATAGAACCGTCATCCCTCAAACCCCTCTTTGAAATAACCCATCGGATCGAAGCCTAACACCTGGAGGCACAATGATATATATCTAAAAATAAAAAACACTATCAAATAATTGCATGATTTCCCAAGGAACAATTATTTCCATCCTCTCAAAATTTTCCAAGGTCAACAACCTCAATACGGTGAGCCTTGACCCCCAATTGAAAGCCTCAAAACTATCATCTGAAAGCTCCTCACCTTCCCTATAGATTTCTATAGCCAAAACCCCCAAACCAAATTTATAAACCATAGTACTAGGGGCCTCCACCCACATGAGTGTTCAAAACCCCCTCATCACTGAGTCGACCTATGTGAACACGTATCCAATGAGTGCTTTGGCTATCACAGGTGAGAAACAATCACCAAATAATACCTAATCCACACCAAGTCTAGAACCTTATAACACTACAACCATGTCACTTGAATCCAATCTCCTTTCCATCCAATTTTATAGGCCATTACCTCAACTGGATGGCCTCACTACCTCAATATGATAACCAAGTCATCCAATCCTGTGATCAACATCACTCAATGCATTTGGGCCAAGCCTAACCACATGACCACGTCACCTCAATCCCGATGGCCATGCCATCCCAATTCCTTAGGATGAGTCCTCCATGATCTCATGGATCTCAGAAATATATCAAAATCAAATTATATAAATAAATAATTCAATTAAAATTAAATAAACCATTCAATATAATCGAATTGAGAAAATCTAAATTAAATAAAACAATTCAATGAAATTGACTTATACATCTCAAATTAAACAAACAACTCAATTTAATATTAAAAAATAAATTTAACAAAATAGACACAGCTTATCTTAACCACCCAAAGGTCCAATGCCTCTCACCTAGCTCAAACCACATGCAGACAAATGAAATAATTCCCATCAATATCTCACATGGTTTAATTTAATAAATTAAAAACAACCTTTAATTTACAAAGGTCTTTCTTGGTCAACACAACAACATTCTAAAATACAAACCCCAAAACTTCTTGAAAAAAAATAAAGTTATACACCAATTACCATTGAGTAATAGAAGTAGGAACGACCAATTTTAGCCTCTAACTCTGATCGATTTAGAAGAAATTGATGTTTTTTTTGAGCACCCTGAAAAAAGGGAAAAATGGATCAAAAATATTTTGCAGTTCATGAGGTGAGGAAAAATATGAAAAGAGGAATGGGTGAGGAGAGACATACCTATCTAGATCCAATAAAACTAATGAAAGATGAATCATAGGTTGTGTAGAGGATAGGGAACACACCCTATGGGAGGAGGAAAATCTCCCACAACCGCTGGAGAGGAAGCCCACACGTGGGAGGAAAAGAGGAGGTGATACATTTAATAGTTAGAGGGGGATTTGGAAAATTCTCAAATTTAATGAGGAGGTACTACCTAAGTGTCACTAATAGTGTGGCTTGCACAAGGTTTTCCCTAACCATACACAAGACATGTGAAAGAACTCTGTAAAAACTATATAAATACCCACACAACCATGCACCTTACCTATCATGGTATGAAAAACCATGTGGTAGTACAAAATGAGGGGTCATGATTAACTGGAAGAGGCCATACGGTTTTTCCCAAACCATAATCCTTGACCTACAACCTCCAAAATAGGTATTCGGTCTTCCAACACACCCAAAAAACCCTCAAAACACCCTAAGAACTCTCTAAGACCCTAAAAATATCCAAGAAAAGATATCAGGTTGATTAAAAACATAGAATTAGGTTCTGATGGTTGAAATAGAAATTATCATACCCACAAATTCTAAAAATTAAAAAAGGAATAGGTTTTCAACCCACTCAAAAAACCCACGACGTAACAATCATCCCAACTTAAGATAGGTCATCCCTAAGATATAAAAGAAAACCTAGAGATGATACCGAATATACACATACCAATAAAAATTAACCTGAACTACCTCAATCTCAAGGGCACAGGTTAAATACCTCAAGGGGGCACCCCAACTTAGGAGTGAACAACCACAATCACATCCCAACCCTAAGATAAAATCAAACTATTACTCGATCGACCATCTCGGGGATCAATTCCTCTCGTGTTGCATCTTTACTCTTGCACCTCATCAGGTAATCCCATTTCATACTCGAAACCCATCTAAATACCACACCGAATCTGTTCCTAATTCATTCCTATGTCACACATGGTACCAACAAGGTCCTATATCTCAATAAATACTTAAAAAATCGAGTGCCTTCCACCTCAATAAAGAACAACATCTCAATGATGTGTAGATGAAAATGCACCTCAGGTAACCGACATCTCCTCGATGCCCCGATACCAATGCACCTCAATAATCATGCATCCATAGATTCTCACACAGAAATATTGGTTCCACACACCTCATACATACATACATACATACATACACACACACACAAACACACACACATATAGATAACACTCTATTTACAGTTCCATCCTACTAAACAATATCTGGTTAATACATAATTACATCCTGTGCACCAAAAATAGACATGCCTCAACAAGGCATGGAAAAGAAAAATAATAGCACAGATACATGCAGGCGTACCTATGGCCATCGTAAGATCACTATCCTGCTCAGATACTTGTAGCTCCACATCATGCACCTTGCCTAAAGTCTAACTGCCTGAATCTTGTCCTCCCTACGGTGATACACCAGCCACCGACCCTTGATCCTACTGAAGGCTCCCACTATCTATAACACAACCTCAGGCAGTTGAAACATGGATACCCTCATTGGTACTAATCCTAGACCAAAATTAGAACCATGAGTCTACCCTAGTCCCTAAATTTTGGCTGTTCCAGAAGGCTTCCTATAGAACCTATCGAGATTCACAAACTACCCACATGCCTAGTAATCCTTTGGAGGCCTCTCACACTAAGACCAAACATGTCCTAGATGTCCAAACTGAAATAAAGCCACCAAAGACCCATTGTGAAGTGGTTTTCTTGAGTCCTTGGCCTGAATGACCTAATGGAACTCATACCAACATCACTTCCTACCATCTAAAGTGTTATCAATAAAGTTAACTAAAGCCACTTCTCTGATCGAGTATGACATGTCCGTCAAAATTCCCTCAGCTATGAGTTCCTGGTTCACCACCCTTGAAAATGTATACAACCTAAAGATTTTTACCTACACCAGAATGGAATGTTATAAACCATACTCAAAGTGCCTCACTCTCATGGTTTCATCTATCACTACACTGGGTGCAAATGGATACAATTCAGTGAACATTGTTGCATATTCCATGATAGACATGTCACCTTACTGAAGGCTCAAGAACTCAAGAACTCTCTCCTCCATCAGTGTCTCTAGAAAAAAGTTCTCAAAGAACCTGACCTCAAAGACCTTCTAGGTCAGTCCCTCATGTCTTCCTTCTTGCACATGCATGTCCCACCAATGCTTGGATGGTCCTCTAAGCTTATAGGTTTCCATCTTGACTCTTCACCCTGTGAGAATCTATATCTTTTAAAAAATCATCTTCATGGACTCAATCAGATTCTCAACCACCTATGGACCATTATTACCTTGAAAAAATTACAAGTTCTATGACTGGAACTCCCAATTAAGATAATCCATCGAATTCTCTAGTCCCCGTGCTCCCCTATTGATACAATGGACCACACATACTAGGATCTCTTAGAGCTACTCGTTAAGATATGATTCAAATTTAGTCAACTCTAGCGTCTTCCCCACATACCTTGGAACCTATTATTGGGGCTGTTCATAAGCTTGTACATGCTCTACTTAACCATCATAGGCCTCGACCTACTCATGCTGTTGTGATAATTCATCTATTCTGGCCTAACACAATATCTGAGCCGTTAAGGTTTCAACCATCTGAATACCATTACATGGTCAGATATCCCAGAGAACATACATATAAATATCACAGATAAAGAAAGAAGTAAGAGGCATAGTAAACTTCATACCCTTACCCTTCCCCATCACAACCATTCCACATGACATTATCACTACACGACCTCCTTAAATTCCCTTATTAGATCTAATTATGAAGAAAGCCTTAGGCTACACCTATCCCGATGAACCACATCACCTCAAACAGACAACCACATCACCCAACTCGGTGATCAACATCACCCCCACGTAATAGTACCCACATTATCCTAAATAAGTTGGGACCATATCACACATCCGATGAATTTTTATTTTTTAGTTACACTGATATATATCACATCACATTTTACAATAAATTTTCACTGGCACATGATGATACAAAATTTGACATCTTATTGAGCCAATCAAAGAATAAACAATAACCCCCTTGCCTCACTGGTCCAAGGGTCCAAGTTCTCATCCCTTACTATAACTGGCCAAGGTCACATATCATAATGTATAACGACCACATTTTACGAATACCACTTGAGGTAGAAATCATATAAATTTCAAACTAAGAAAAATAGAACAACATTTCCCACCCATGGTAACTTGGTACATCCCTCATACATGGGGTTGTAGGCACCCATGAATGAGCTATGAATCTAGTTAATACCACATCCAAAAAATCTAATCAACCATAAACAAAATATAAAATACCAAGAAAAGTGGTAAAAGAAACAGCTCTTATACCATTTGTAGTGTCCCCGACCCGATTAGCCACCTGAAAAATGATTTTGGTCTAGGTACTACTGGCCTAAGGCACACCTCCCCGAATGAAAAAGGCTAAAAACTAGCAGTAAGGGGGGTAAGAAGATTGAAAGTGGAGATAATATACCCTGAGGGAAAGTTATAATAATGGTTCGAGTACATATATATTATATGAAGCGGAAATAAAGATTCAACATACTCAAACCGGACCTACCAAAGGAGGATGCACATTCAATATCATACAACAAAAAAAGAATAAAAACCCATGTAGCAAAAAGAAATAAGGAAAACAAACATACCACCTATATCGTTTTAAAACAGAGCATGCATACATATTAGGTCATATATATCAATAAATTGAAGGGGTCACTATTAGATAACCATAGCACATATACACATATATTATAAGCATGCTGAAATAGAATGTAAAAACACAAAAGAAACTCTATTAGAGATAGGAACCTTAAGGCCCCTTCCATCCATCCATGCCAACTCAAACTAGGATCCATATCCAGAGTTTGAACCCTTACCCAAACGTAAAAGAATAAAGTCTACACATGTCCTGAAGGGCCTGTGTATGGTGTGAGAACATGTATCAGTAGGATAACACCCACATGTGCATACCCAACATATGTGTTTAAGTTAGTGTGTAATATAAAAATAAGTTTAGTAAACAACTCGTGAAATTAAAATAAAACAAAAAACTCTCGTGGTACTCAAGGAAAACCAAGAAGTTGTCACCTACTTCATCCAATGATGGAAACACTTAATAGGAGGGGATCCATGAACCATGGACCAAGGTATTCTATGATGTCACTAACCCAAGTGAATCCCTAGTTTCCATATCCCAATAAGTAACCCAACACCTCATTCCAACCGACTCATCATGTACCAAATCATGTCACCGACACCCCAAAGGTTGGATAAAGCAATAGAACTTTAGTTTCTCCGACCCCTACTCAAAATCACTCATCATCACAAATATCAATGTCTGGAGGCATAATGATGTCTGTCCTCAAATAAAAATCACTGTTGGATTATAGAATGAAACCTTGAGGAATGATGACCACCATCCTCCCATAATAGTCTAGGAACAAAGACCTCAATACAGTGAGCCTCAACCCCTAAACTATATCCTCAATTATATCACCTTATGGATCATCACCATCCCCATGGATTTATATGGAATGTACCACCAAACCAATTTCCTATGCTACACTACCGGGGGCCTCTATCCATAAAAGTGGTCAGAACCACATCATTATTGAGTCAAATTGGGTGCACATGACTCTAACTAATGATTTGGACATCACGATTGAGCGACAATCACCAAATAGTACCTAAGACACACCAAATATACAACATCATGCCTCTATGACCATGTATGTCCAATCCAATCACATTTCTATCCAATTTCATGGGTCATGTCCTCAACCTAATGACCTCACCACCTCAATCCAATGAATGAGTCATTGAATCTTGTGATCAAAATCGCTCAATGTATCTGGGAAAATCCCAATAAAACAATCACATCCCCTCAATCCTAATAGCCATGCCATCCCAATTATTTAGGCTGATCCCATCACGATCCCATGGATCTTAATAATATATCACCAAAAAATAAAATAAATAAATAATTCAATTCAAATTAAATAAAAAATTCAATATAAATGAATTGAAAAACTCTTAATTAAATAAAACAATTAAATGAAACTGAATTGTACAAATCAAATTAAACTTGAAACTCAATTTAATAGAAACAGATCAATTTAATAAATATTACACACCCTTGCCTAACTGCCCTAAGGTCCAATGCCAATATCTTGATTTGAACCACATGAAGACTAATGAAATCATACCCATTGACATCTCACATGGTGTAATTTAATAAATTAAAAGAAACCATCAATTTACAAGGGTCTAACTCAGTCAACATAATGGTGTTATAAAATATACACCCCCCAAATGCTAATAAAAAAAGAAAGGTATAAACCACTACCCTTGGAGTCGTAGATGTAGGAACGTCCGATCATAGCCTCTAAATCTGACTGATTGAGAAGAAATTATTGTTTTTTTTGAGCATCCTGGAAATAGGAAAAAATGAATTTCATATATTTATTAGTCCGTGAGGCTAGTAAAAAGATATAAATAGGCTTGGGTGACGAGATCACTACCGATATAAATCCAACGCAATTGATAGTGGATGAATTTGAGGTCAGACATCGAAGGGGGGGGGGAACCCAAGGAGAGGAGGAAAATCTACCACAGCCACAAGAGTGGAATCCCACACATGGGATGAAAAGAGGAGGATCTATATTTAATATAAAGAGGGGGTATTTTGGTAATTTAAAACCTTTAATGAGGACACATGGTTATATCGAACAATTTTCTAAACCTTGCAGAAACTGTGTACGATATAGTGTTGAGGTACTGCCTAAGAGGAACTGCATGTGAAACATGCCTATGGTTATCCCTTACCATGTGAAAGCTGTGCGAAAGCCATGTTAAAATATAGTAGAGCTCCTTTCCTAGACACGTGCCTCACCCTATGTTGTATTCCAAGTCACATAGTTGTACAAAATGAGGGCACATAGTTAGATGGAATTGGCCGCCCAATTTTTCCTAAACCATGCACCTTGACCTACAACCCCCAAAATAGGACTTTGGGTCTCCGACATACCCAAAACCCCTCCAAACACCCAATTAACTCTCTAATTCTCTAACACCATTCAAAAGAAGATATTGGGTTGATGGAAAAATTATAATTAGTTTACTATGATAGAAAAAGAAATAGAATACACACTAATTACAATAATTTAAAATGAGAGAGGTCTTTGACCCACCCCAAAACCCAAGATGTTATATCTCTATCCATAAAATATAACCCCTAATACTTTTCTACTTTAGTGCATGATTATCTCCCAAATGTGGTTTGTGGTTTAAGAATCCAAATTACAACCCATATTTTTAATACACTTTATTTCATGATTTATTGCATAAAGATACACTTAACACAACCATAGAAGATCGTGAGGTGAAGTGTATTTGGGAAATTAGTTACATGACATAAAAACATGGAAAATTAGTACAACAATATTATTAAAAACTTATATAACATGATCCTAAAATTAAACCATTCTTCTAAATTACAATAGATAACATGAAGACATATATAATAAAGGGGTGAGATATGAAGCCTAGTAAATGAAAAAATAAAATAAGTTAAAGCAGTATATGTGATCCAAGTGGAATATCATGGATATATAAATGGTGTGATAATCATAATCTTGAACATGATAACATAACGACAATATAGGAATGTCTCAACATTATAAAACAGGACATCATAAAATTATGTCAAGGATAACCTCAAATAAATTATAACATATAATACTTATAATAAACTACTGGATACCATACATGTAAAATCATGAGATTAAAATATCAACCAATGCATTGGAGTTCTATATAATTCTAGTCCCACCTGTCACTTTCATATCATGTATATGTATAAGCATGCCACATTGATAATACAACATAAGGATGTATTTAATAAATTTTAACCCCAAAATTAAAGAGTGAAGGATATATACGTATAAATACCAAATCTATAAAGTATAGGTAAAAATAGGTGAATACCATTGACTAGAAATTAAGGTGGGCATTCACTAAAGAAATGTTTGGTAGGGAAAATCATAGGAAAATTTTGGCAGCATAATGTGTGTGCATAAAGGTTTATAGAAAGGGTGAATGATAGAAAAAGAGGTATATAATTAATTGGGAAACATAAGGAAAATATTATCTATGTTTAAAACATATATGCATATGAACAATTAGAAATAAAAAGGCATAAAACAAAGGAAATGTTTTAATAAAGAGGAGAAGGAGATGATCCCTTACCTTGAGAGGACGCTTCTAAAAGCTTGGGAGGAACTTCATGAGATATTGGGGGCCCCATGGGAGAGATATATAGAGGTAATGTCTGATTAATCTTGTAATATTATGACCGTTAGTAAAGATATATTAGTGTTTGGGTGGGTTTATAGTGCAAAATAGAGGATAATTCTTTATTAATTTCTAAACTTAGTTTTTGGACTATATATGATAAAGTAATCAAAAAACATTACCATGGTTTATACCAATGGGTTTTTACATAGAGAAGTGGTTTTCAATATTTTATAATCTAAGAATCTAAATAATTATATTAATACACTTGGTTATGTGAAAGTGGGTAATGTTTATAAAGAATTGATGTTAAAACCTTGAAATATAATATAGGTTTTGGAGGATTCAATAAAGATTTATAAAATTAAAAAATTAACATAAAAAACAAATTAACATAATGTGGAAACAAATATTTGGTCAAGGATACATTTTATGGGACAAATTAATTCACTTTTAGGTTATTATGATGTCATAATACATACTGTATATCTATAACATATTTAATTTTTACATGAAAATTCAAATGCCTTAGAAAATTATGAAAAAATAACTGTTGGATTATTTTGAAATTATGATTACAAAAATATAATTATTTTATCCAAATTTTTTTAGATATGACAATTTACACTTTTAAATAATAAATCCACATTTATTTAATAGTATTGGGTTTTTTGACAACAAAAATTTTATATCCCTTATAAAAAATATTTTTGACCTTGTAAAAATATATTATCATATATATTTAAAAAAATATTATTTAATAATATTATTTAATTAAAATATAGGGTTTTTAAAAAATTATTTAATTCCTGAAAAAGAGTGTCTTGATTGAAATTATATATTTCTCAAAATACAATTTGTGTCATATCATATCGAAATGTATTTTTTTTTATCAAAATCAATATTTAATCACTTAAAAAGTAATAATAATAATGAATAAATACAACCATTTTTTAGTATAAATAAAAAATATAAAAATTCACAGTGTTAGGTTCTAGATACATGTGCCTTTATTAAACTATCAAATTACCTAAGGGTATGGTGTGTGATGGTGTTATTTTTTCTTAGGGTGGTTCAACATATATGGTTTGGGTGGTGATCTCAATGAGCATGAACTTATATTGTAAATGGTTTCAATCATGATTTAGCTATTGAATATTGAATTGGTATTGATTGAAGGAGAATCCCAATGATGTTATCTCCCATGGAAGCTCTGATAAATGGGCTTTATAGGGTATGGCCCAGTTGGTCGAAGCCATCACTTCCTTTGTCTGTGTAAATTGGATTTATCATATCCCAATATATATATGATAATCATAATATCACTCTATAAAGTATATACTATCAGTAATTAAAATTCTTAAAGGTCTATTAAAATTTTAAATTCCAAATAGTAGTCCAAAATAACCAAAGTTGAGCATGTTTTTTCTTTAACTTATTTCTTAATAAATAATTTCTTATTTCAAAAATAGAATTTAATTTATCAAATTCCATTTATTTAAATTACTCTATCATTAAAAAATTTCACCCTAAAAATCTTCATTCCACACACTAAAACATATTATGGTAATTTTGTTTCATTACCTCTTCTAGTTCCTATATCACTTACTCAAACATGTGGTTCCACAACAACACTTTAACAAAGTGAGTTTTTTTGTTTCATATAACTTTGTCTCTATGATCTAAGATCTTTACTAGATGCTCCTCATATGAAAGATAATTCTATAATGGAATCACCCTTGAATTTAGTAGAAGTGAGGGTTCATGTATATACATACTCAATTTGGATATATGGAACACATAATTTACTTGAGACATATTAGGTGGTAGTTATTGTCGATAAGCCTCTACTTCAATACAATCAAGGATAACAAAAGGGATGATGTATCTAGGACTAAGATTTAACTTCTTCAAAAATATTATGAATTCCTTCCATGGTGTTATATTAACAAAAAACTTATCTCTGACCTCAAACTCTAGGTCTCATCAATGACTGTATGCATATATTTTCTATTGAATTTTAGTTGACTTCATATAGCACTGAATAGTTTAAACCTTCTCTATAATCTCTTTGATAATATTAGGTCTCATAATATTCTTTTCTCTAATATTATCCCATCTTGTCAGAGTCAGATACCTATTACTATATAGAGCCCCATAAGTTTCCATTTTAATTCTATAATGAAAAATATTATCATATGAGAACTCCACTAAAGGTAGGTTTTGTTCCCAACATCCTTGGAAATCCATTGAGAATGATATAAGAATATCATCGAAAGTTTTAATGGTCCTTTCAGATTGAACATCAATTTGAGGGTGATAAGTGGTGCTCAAGCTTAGTTATATATCCAATATTACTAAAGGATTCTATAAAACCTTGAGATAATCCTCATATATCAATCATATATCATATAGAATGGAACTCCATAAAATATTACCACTTCCATTATGTATATATAGGAGAGTTGTTAAGGAGATAAATATTCCTTGATAGTAATGGAGTTCACTGAATTTATATGGTGATCAAATACAACCTAGATGATGTTATTTCCTTAAGGGGTAATAGGGAGTAATATGATGAAATCCATGGTTATGTTTCCCCATTTACATACTAATACGGGTAATGGTTATTCATACCCTTGAACTTATTTCATTCATCATTGACTTGTTGGAATACCAAGCATAGATATACAAAATTCAAAATCTACCTCTTCATGTTATCCCACCATATTTTTTTCTTCACAGCTCTATACGTCATATTTATTCATGGATGAATAGGGAAGTATGTGATATGAACATCATATAGAAGTTCCATCTTAAATTATGGTTTTTATGGGACACATAATTGGGTTCCAAACCATATAACTCTATCTTCAACAAAGAGGAACTCTGGAATATTGTTACCTTTTTATACAAAACCTCACCATCCTTATAAGACTCTTTGATCCTATCAAGAATAGATGGCTGAGTAGTTAATTTAGTTAGGATGGAGATAATTTTATTATTCTCATATCAATCTATTACACGTCTAAGAATATTAGATCCCTTTCAATCCTCATCATGGATAGAGTTGCAAGGTACGTTCTACTCAGAGCATCTACCACATTTTTTCTTTCACAATATATTAATAAATTGATAAATCATATTCCTTTAACAACATTAACCACCAATGTTTTTTCATATTGAGACCATTTTGTGTGAATATATACTTTAGGATTTTATGATGTATATATATTTCACACTTCTCCCCATAGAGATAATATCACCAAATCATCAACGTGAAGATTAATGTAACCAATTATAGATCTTCTGTTAGATAGTTATTATCACAGATCTTTAATTGGAGGGAGAAATAGGCTATCATTTTTTCATCTTGAATGAGTACACAACTCAATACCTTTTTAAACGCATCAATTTAGATCCCAAATCCTTCCCCAACTAGTGGAAAATGTGACCATAGGTGGAGTGATTAGCCTTTTCTTCGACTCTTTAAAATTTTCTCCACATTCATCAGTCTAGAAAAGCATGAAACCCTAATTAGTTAGCTTGGTTAGGTGGATAAAAAATTTGGATAATTTTCTCAAAACTCGATGATAATACCCATCCAATCTAAGGAGACTTTGGATTTCAATTAAAAAAGTTGGACCGCACCATCCTTTAATTTCCATAGGTTCTTATGGAACTATAGACATCCCTTTATTGGTAATAACATTCCCCAATAACATTACTTTATATAACCAACAATCACATTTAATATAATTTTCATATAAATTATCCTTCTAAAAGGTATATAGTATAGTATTTAAATACTCCTTATGTTCTTCCTAACTTTTGGAGTTGATAAGAATATCATAAAAAACGACTACCATAAACTTATTAAGGTAATTCCTATAGACTATATTCATTATGTACATGAAGAATTATAGAGAATTAGTGAGTCCAAATGGAATCACTATGAACTCATAGTGCTCATAACTTGTATTAAAAATAGTATTGGGGATATCCTCTTTCTTTAACTATATAATATCCAAATAACAGATCCAAATTTGAGATTTATTAGGCTCTATATAGTTGATAAAAAACTCATATATCCCTAGAAGAGGATACTTTTCTGTTTTCTCTATCTTATATAGATTATGATAGTCATTATAGAGGTGAATTGGCTCATTATTCTTCATAATGAAAAGGGATAGTGCATCCCTTGGTGAGGCACTTGGGTATATAAAACCTTTATCCATGTTCTACTTTAATGAATTCTTTAGGTCTTCAACATCAATAACAAATATTATCTATAGATTCATGGAAATTATAAGAGCTTCGGGTATGAGATTGATTAAGAATTCAACCTCACAGCGAAGAGGAAGACAAGGAAATTATTTTAGAAACACATCATAAAATCCCCTTACAATGGGAATATCATTAATGATGATCTTTTAATTCGTGTAAATCATTTTATATAGATACAATTTTTCAAAATAAAATAATATCTGTAACATCCTAGGTAAATAAAGAATATGAAATTTTCATATTTATTAATATTTTTTGAATAAAATATTAATATTAATTTAAAGGGGATGTTATGTTCGATGGCGTACCCAATACACACAACGAGTTTCTTTGAAACCTTATGTCACACACTCATAATATAATAATATTATTTTAAATGGTAGTTAATGCCTAGCCATTCTAATGGTGTGAATGAATATAACTAACTACAATATGATTATACATGTTCGTTAAATGTTTTTACATTTATCTAATAAAAGATAAAGGCTTAAAATAAGAAAAAAAATTCAATTTTATGAATAAATACTCTAATATTCACTAAAAAATTGATTTATCACCTTTTGTAGGAAAACCCTCTTTAAATATAGTTTTGGTCACTCTTATATGTTAAATTAAACCAAATAAAATTCTTCTTTAGAATCGGGACATCAAAATTTACTTTTGTATCTTTTTGGTATTTTTCCGATAAAGTTTATTTTAATGAATAGTGAAAAATGTTGTATTTTAAGTCAAAACCTCCTTCTAATATAATTTATTTATATGGTTCTATTATCTTTTTAATTGGTTTTAAATTTTAATTAGAATATATTTTTACCATTTAATTCAATGGTGGTCATTATAATTAATTTCACTTTGAAATTGGACATAAACAAGTGTTAGTCTTTTGATAGATATTGTTTCTTAAAAACATGCTATTTGTTTTGACAATGGGAATTAATTATAAAATCAATTAACGCAACTTATCTGTTTTGAATTTTTCAAAATAGACATCATTTTTTAATTCAGAATATCAAATATAGCTTGGGATGAATTTTTTGTATTTTTTTGAAGAACTTCAATTTTTGATGAATAGTGAAACCAATAAGTGGTAGTTAAACAAACTAATTTTTCATTTAAATGAAAGTTTGCTACTTCTGTGTGTTGAATTTAAAAAATACGACATACATTGTTGTCATTATTAAGTAAAATGTGGTTCAATGGGATTAATATATTTTTTTTGGTGAATAGTAACTTTTGAGTTTTGTTAACCGCAATCAGAGGCAATTAGTGTAATTTAAGATAAAAATGATATTATAAAAGTATAAAAATATCTTGACACATGTTCTAACCCTATTGGATAGGTCATTTACGACCAAGAAAACCCCTAGGTGGATTTGTGGGACCCCATAGATCCACTTGAGTGAGATAATGACATTAATACCTTTTATTTAAAGTAAACATAAAAATATCCCAAACATGTATTGTTTTACTAAAACAATTATTACATGGGGTCATATAAGATATATTTTTGACTATAAATATTTTTTAGAAAGATAAAAATGTTTCCTACATCATGGTATTTTTTTTTATAATTTTTAGACATCAATAAAATTAAATTATTTATGACACAATGATGATGCAGTGTTTACGTCATTAATGAATGATTTAAATAAATAAGAAGACATTGTTTAAAATAATATCCACAACTTGTCCAATTATTATTGGATTATTTTATTTCGAGCATGGAACACATTATCCTCAACTTTAATGATTTTTGGAGATTTAGAAACCGAATTTCATTTTATAATAAAATAATATTTTTAAGATTTCCAAAAGAGCCCCTCCTCTCCCTTATAAAAAGACCCCACTTTCTACCCATCTCTCACACTTCTCAAGACCTTTGGCTCGTCCAAACTCTACTAAAATAATCTCCCAATATCTATATCTTCATCCTAGAAGCCTCACCTTAGTCAGAAATCTCTTCAATAAACCCTTTTGGTTCGAACAAAGAAGAGTTACCCGATTTAAAGGTAATGTCTTCAGTTGTGTTCTTTTGTTTTTTTATGCTTCTCCAACCCACCTATACTATTTTTATTCATTAATTTTGTAAATACACCAGTATCTTCAATATAATAGGATGTTTTTATAAGGAGTTTTTGAGCTACACATACACACACCTCCGTCTAATAGTTTAAGAACATACTGTTTCTGTGGATGACGAATTATTACCTCACGAAATGATGATTGTTCAATATTCCTTTAACACGTTCAAAGGTGGACATTAAGATGTCACTCTATTTATATATAAAATATAATATATTTTTTTGCTTCCTTAATATTCTGTATTTTTCATTTATGGCATACCAATACAGTTTCCATTATGGGTAAACGTGATATCTTCATTTTAGGAAGTGCGGACTACCGCCCCCTCAAAGTGATTTGATTCGTTAATGCCATATGTGGGATGTGTAAAGGATGGAGTTAATAATATTATATATTATGTTATACTGGAATTATAATTTACCTTTATATCACTATGATTTCATTCCATTAAATAAAAAATATAAATGAAATAGCGTTCATGCATACGTACGGCTTACCGTCTCCATGAACGGTGCATTTCATTTCTTACCTCTAAATGTTATATAATATTATAAATGAATGTATATACTGGATATATATGATATATATGACATCTACATCATGAATACAATTCTGGATATAATGGATATTTTACCACATGAACAACTTGTAATTATAAGGAGTTTATTTTTGACTCAAGTACCAATGATTGACAAAATGACCATTATTAACATAAATAATTACATAGTGTTTATAACATTGTAATAAGTGATATAAAAGGAGTAATTAACTTGAAAAATTTCTTAAGCAAGTATAAATTAACTCAAGTTTATTATTCAGGAGATTAAAGAATGATCAAGTCAAGTCAGACACAAGGTAAGGGATCCTTCCTCTAGTTTTCTTTTTAAGTACTTTATTTTATGTCATTCCTTTTAAGATCCTCTTTATTATGTTGGGGGATGTTATTTTATATTCCTCTTACTTTAATTTTTATGTTCATATGATGAGAGACCCTATTTGATCTTGTCAATCCATTTTTGGAAGTTTTAAGTGGCGCCGTTAGGCTGCTGGGTTTTCATAAGGGATTTTTCATCTCACTTTTATTCCCGTGAGATTTATGCTACATTTGCCACCATTTCCTTTGAGTGGTGTATGGACTGCCCATTATTCTACTCTTTGAGTAATATAATTTTGTTTATTAGTATTTACATCAATGTTTTATAGTCCTTCTTTCATGGGGCGTATGTTTCGAAAGTTACCCAAATCGGTAAGGGAACCTTTCACCTTCCTCTTTTTAAAAGACTTATTTTTGTTTGGTCTTTTAATTTACATATTATTATGTTGGGATATGTTCTAATATATCCTTATTGATGTAAATTATATGTACAAGTTATGAGATACCCTTTTTATCTCTCATCATCTCATTTTCTGAATTTTAAAATGACACAATTAGGCTGTCGAATTTCTGTAAGGGAACTTCTTAACCCAATTTCAATTCTTTGGGTTAAACCTCAACTTCTTGATTATATCATACTATGAATATGTGTGGATTAACAATGATTTTTTTACACCTGATATCATCTTATATTGGGTGTATTTATATTTTTCACACATATTTATGTAATTGATTTATCCTTAATCTAAGGATACCTACTTTGTAAGGGACTTCATCTCAATCTCCTTCCATTGAGGTATATTTTGTTTTATACACAAATTTCTTTTATACGGTGTATAAAACCATTTTACTTTTACTTTTATTCAAAAGGAATCTTTTTATACGAAGCGTTTTACTGAACGAAAAAAGGAATGTTTTTGTCTTACGTATGCGGCGATAACGACTTCTCCGCCGCTGTGACCATTATTTGAGTTTCAGCTTCCTCTACAAGCCATAACTTTTTTTTATGAAAAATAAATACCATGTTTTAATTTTCTTTTATTTTGGTATTGAAAAGGGTTTTGATAAAGATTTGAATAGATCAATATGGTGTATTGATATCTTGTGATTGAAATGTGGAAATGTTGTGTTTCCTTTATGCATGTTTTATATGATACGATTATGTTATGGTTCTTGGGCATTATTTATGAAGACAGGTGGTTCCATGATAAACTAAGGGATATTGAGCACAATATATCTCTCCAATTCATTGGGTAATGTGATGGAGGTAAACATGAATGTTTCTCCTAAGATATTTAGGGAATATACTATCATGGGTATTCCAAACGTAACCGTGAGGGTTACTCCCTACATAAGAATGTTATGAATGCCTCAAGTTACCTTTATGTCTTATGATTTCTATGATTTATTCCTAAATATTATGATTTCATGAGGTATGTTAAAGTGCATATGTTTTATGAGTAAATTATGATTTCATTGATTCTTATGTATACATGAACTAATGTTTTCATTCCATATTTTTATATCCCTTACTGAGCTTTTTGTTCTCATCCCATGTTTTTGATATGTTTTTCACAGGTCAAGGGAATGGTACATGATGTGATGATAGTTTCAAGGAAGTGTCAATAAAGAATCCATGTTTTATTTAAAATATGTTTCCTTTAATGAGAAGAGTGAATGTTATCTTTGATGTAACCACCTTTTTTACAAGTGGAATGTAATGCATGATATATGATCTAATTCTCTAAAACTCTAAACCTGGAAAGATCATCAATGTGAATTATTGAAATACCTCAATATTAAGTAATGTTTAAGGCTGGGGCCTTATAGTTGGTATCAAAGGTCAGTTTAGATAACTTTTGAGGTTAGAGTGTTGTTTAATCATAAGTGACAGGTTGTGTATAACCACAATGGTTATTATATTAGATAGAGTCATTGTTATTTTTGAATGTTGGAATGAGTTTGAGATAACTTGGATAAGTATATATTAGTGTTTATCTTCCTCTTTAGTACATGATGATTTTGTTGATATACTCACACTGACCTTTTTGGTTTAGTAAATGGATGGATCTAGCAGGCACCAAAGTGACAAAGGAAACTGTGGTGGTTCACTGATTAATAGACTGGATGAAATGGGGGATTCAATGAGAAATCATGTGGTTATTCTAAACCAACTATCAGGAGGCATTATTAACCACTATAACCTTAGTGAGTTCTATAATGAATCATGTAAGAGATGACCAACTCGATGCAGAAGTTCAGGTAATAATTATAAAGGTAACCATTAGGGTTTATTTGATCCTTAATTTTTTGGTAATTATGGGTTACTCTTTGATATGATGGAATATAAAAGGAATGAGATAAACTTGAGGTTAAAATATGTTATGGTTATTTTTGAAGATTTTATCTCGTTTTGGGGAACCTTTTAAGAATTATATAGTTTTGGAAAAATGAAAACACGCAGACCATGTGACAACCCGTCGCATCAGACAATGCTACGAGAATCGATCCCACAACCAAAGTGAAACTGGTATTTATCACCAACCACTGGACTATGTGAAGTCCCTGGTTAGTTTGACTAATTATTTTTAGTTATATGATTTTATGAATCAATAGTAAGTTGATTTTGGGTTATCTATGGAAATTATTAACCTATCATGGAAGATATGTGATTAGGTTAATTACTTTTCAATATGAGACTTTAAAGAGTAACTGATGTTATTTGGAGATAAATGTTAAGATTTACCTTGGAAGACTATGTGATTAAATCCTTCAATGATTTGGGTTTCAATCTTAGTTTGGATTACTTTGAAGAATTTTATGGATATCTGTTTATTGAATGTTCTTAGATGAACTTTGGGTTTTGTTGGACAAATTGTGTCAATTAAGAATAGATTTTCTTTTTATAAAGGATTATCCTTTTGTGGATTATCTGATCTCGTACTAACAATTTTGGTTTTGGTCCAAGGACATGGGAATTATATAGTTCTCTCTTGTGGATTAAGTGATTCTCTAGAAGTTGATTATAGTGCCCTTAATTTGAACAAGTCATACTGAAATACTCATCATTTGGAGAAAATATGAGTTTGTGTTAGAAATCTAGTAAAAGATGAAGTCTACATGACAACTAAGTATATCTACTTATGTTTTAGTTAAACCCATAAATAAATTCTTCAATGAAAAGAAACTTTAAAAAAAAACGTTGTCTGTTAACTTTTCCTACTGGGGAATCAAATATCGTTTAACCCATCACAATTTTGTGATTTTCTGGTGGTTAACATTCTCCTAGACATGTTTTCTATCACTCTCCATTAGAACATGACCCTATGTTCTTTTCTTCCATATCTATGTTTTCCGTACATGGAATCCTAATATGGGTTATCGCGGGTAACCTTTTTTACTTCTCTTTTTTTCTTTTAAAGTGATAGTTTTATTGACTCGTTTTCCGATGTGGGACTTTTAATGAAGTTTCCATGACCAATTTTAAAATTGTGAGGATGCAATTCCCAAAAGGGGAGAAGGATGTAACATCCCAGGTAAATAAAAAATATGACATTTTCATATTTATTAATATATTTTCTAAATAAAATATTAATATTACTTTAAATGGGATGTTATGTTCGATGGCGTACCCAATACACACAATGAGTTTCTTTGAAAGCTTACGTCACACACTCATAATATAATAATATTATTTTAAATGGTAGTTAAAGCCTAGCCTTTTTAATAGAGGGAATGAATAGAACTAACTACAATATGATTATACATGTTTTTTAAATGTTTTTACAAGTATCCAATAAAAGATAAAGGCTTAAAATAAGAAAAAAATTCAATTTTAGGCATAAATACTATAATATTCACTAAAAGGTCAATTTATCACCTTTTGATGGCGAACCGTCTTTAAATATAGTTTTGGTCACCTTTATATGTTAAATTTAACCAAATATAATTTTTCTTTATAATCGGGACATCAAAATTTACTTTGTGTATCTTTTTGGTATTTTTCCGACAAAGTTCATTTTATAATGAATAGTTAAAAATGTTGTATTTTAAGTCAAAAACTTCTTCTAATATAATTTATTTATATGGTTAGATTATCTTTTTAATTGGTTTTAAAGTGTAATTAGAATATATTTTTACCATTTAATTCAATGGTGGTCATTATAATTAATTTCACTTTGAAATTGGACATAAACAAGTGTCAGTATTTTGATAGATATTGTTTCTTAAAAACACTCTATTTATTTTGAAAATGAGAATTAATTATAAAATTAATTAATGAAACTTATATGTTTTTAATTTTTCAAAATATAAATCATTTTTTAATTCAGAATATCAAATATATCTTGGGGTGAATTTTTTGTATTTTTCTAAAAAACTTCATTTTTTGATGAATAGTGAAACCACTAAGTGGTAGTTAAACAAAATGATTTTTCATTTAAATGAAAGTTTAATTCTTCTGTGTATTGATTTTCAAAAAAAAGACATAAATGGTTTTAATTAGTAATTAAAATGTGGGTCAATGGGATTAAAATAGTTTTTTGGTGAATAGTAACTTTTGAGTTTTTTTAACCGTGATTAGAGGTAATTAGTGTAATTTAAGATAAAAATGATATTATAAAAATATAAAAATATCTTGAAACATGTACTAACCCTATTGGATATGTCATTTCCGACCAATAAAACCCATGGGTGAATTTGTGGGACCCCATGGAGCCACTTGAGTGAGATAATGACATTAATACCTTTTATTTAAAGTAAAAATAAAAATACCACAAACATGTATTTTTTTACCAAAACAATTATTACATGGGGTAATATAATCTATATTTTTGACTATAAATATTATTTAGAAAGATAAAAAGATTTCCTACATCATGATAATTTTTTTATAATTTTTATACATCAAAAAAATTAAATTATTTATAACACAATGATGATGTAGTGTTTACGTCATTAATGAATGATTTAAATAAATAAGAAGATATTATTTAAAATAATATACAACACTTGTCAAATTATTATTGTATGATTTTATTTCGAGAAGGGACCACATTTTCCTCGAAGTTAATGATTTTTTTTGATATTTAGAAACCTAATTTCATTTTATAATAAAATAATAGTTTCAAGATTTCCAAAAGGGCCCCTCCTCTCCCTTATAAAAAGACCCCACTTCCTACCCATCTATCACACTTCTCAAGCCATTTCGTTCGAACACACTCTACTCAAATAAGCTCCCAATATCCCTATATTAATCCTAGAAGCCTCACCTTAGGCAGAAATCTCTTCAAGAAAACCTTTTGGTTCAAACGAAGAAGAGTTACCCGATTTGAAGGTAATGTCTTCAGTTGTGTTCTTTTGTTTTTTTATGCTTCTCCAACCCCCTAAACTCTTTTTATTCATTTATTTTGAAAAAACAACAGTATATTAAATATAATAGGATGTTTTTATAGGTATTATTCAAGCTACACATACACACACCTCTGTCTAATGGTTTAAGAACATACTGTTTCTGTGGATGGCGAATTACTGCCTCACGAAACGATGATTGTTCAATATTCTTTTAACACATTCAAAGGTGGCCATAAAGATGACACTATATTTATATATGATATATAATATGTTTATTTTTTCCTTAAGCTTATTTATTTTTCATTTATGACATACCTTCACGGTTTCCATTATGGGTAAACGCGATATCTTCATTTTAGGAAGTGCGGACTACCGCCCCCTCAAAGTGATTTGATTCATTAATGCCATATGTGGGATGTGTAAAGGATGGAGTTAATAATATTATATATGATATTATACTAGAATTATAATTTACCTTTATATAATTATGATTTCATTCCATTAAATATGACATATAAATGAAAGTAGCGTTCATGCGTACGTATGACTTACCGTCTCCATGAACGGTGCATTTCATTTCTTACCTCTAAATATTATGTAATATTATAAATGCATGTATATAATGGATATATATGACATATAAAATATCTAAATCAATAATATAATTCTGGATATAATGGATATTTTACCACATGAACAACTTGTAATTATAAGGAGTTTATTTTTGACTCAAGTACCAATGATCGACAAAACGACCATTATTAACTTAAATAATTACATAGTGTTCATAACAAGGTAATAAGTGATATGAAAGGAATAATGAACTTGGAAAAGGTTCTTAATAAATTATAAATTAACTCAAGTTTATTATTTAGGAGATTAATGAAAGATCGATTCAAGTCAGACATGAGGTAAGGGATCCTTCCTCTCTCTCTCTTTTTAAGTAATCTCTTTTATGTCATTCCTTTTAAGCTACTCTTTATTATGTTAGGGGATGTTATTTTATATTACTATTAATTTAATTTTTATGTTCATATGTTGAGATACCCTATTTTATCTTGTCAATTTATTTTTGGAAGTTTTAAGTGGCGTTGTTAGGCTGCCGAGTTTTCATAAGGGATTTTGCATCTCACTTTTATTCCCGTGAGTTTTATGATACATTTGCCACAATTTCCTTTGAGTGGTGTATGGAATTCCCATTATTATAATATTTGAATAATATAATTTTGTTTATTAGTATTTACATCAATGTTTTATACTCCTTATTTTATGGGGTGTATGTTTTGAAAGTTACCCAAATCGGTAAGGGAACCTTTCACCCTCCTCTTTTTAAAAGAATTTTTTTGTTCGGCCTTTTAATTTACATCTTATTTTGTTGACATATGTTATTATATATACTTATTGCTATAAAAGATATGTAAAAGTGATGATATACCCTTTTTATCTCTCATCGTCTCATTTTCTGAATTTTAAAATGACGCCGTTAGGCTGTCGAATTTCTGTAAGGGAACTTCTTAACCCAATTTCAATTCTTTGGGTTAAACCTCTAATTATTGATTATTTCATACTATGAATATGTGTTGATGAACTCTGATTGTTTTACAATTAATATCATGTTATATTGGGTGTATTTATATTTGTCACACATAGTTATGTAATATATTTATCCTTAATCTAAGGATACCGACTTTGTAAGGGACTTCGTCTCAATCTCCTTCCATTGAGGTATATTTTGTTTTATACACAACTTTCTTTTATAAAGTGTATAAACCCCTTTTAATTTTACTTTTATTCAAAAGGAATATTTTTATACGAATCATTTTACTAAATGACAAAAGGAATGTTTTTGTCTTACGTATGCGGCGACAATGACTTCTCCACCGCCGTGACCATTATTTGGGTTTTGGCTTCCTCTACAATCCATAACTTTTTTTATGAAAAATAAATACCATGTTTTACTTTTATTTTATTTTGGTATTGAAAATGGTTTTGATAAAGTTTTTATTAGATCAATGTGGTGTATTGATATCTTGTGATTGAAATATGGAAATGTTGTGTTTCCTTTATGCATGTTTTATATGATACGATTATGTTATGGTTCTTGGGAATTTTTTATGGAGATGGGTGGTTCCGTGATAAAATAAGGGAGGGTGAGCCCGATATAGATCTCTAATGCATTGGGAAACATGAAGGAGGTAAACGTGAATGTTTCTCCTAAGATATTTAGGGAATATACTGTGATGGGTATTCCAAACGTAACCATGAGGGTTACTCCCTACATAAGAATGTTATGAATACCTCAAGTTACCTTTATGTCTTATGATTTCTATGAGTTATTCATAAATCTTATGATTTCATGAGGTATGTTAAAGTG
Organism: Viscum album; assembly: GCA_963277665.1. NCBI lineage: Eukaryota > Viridiplantae > Streptophyta > Magnoliopsida > Santalales > Viscaceae > Viscum > Viscum album. Next base: position 1,627,953,553 of record OY728157.1, on the reverse strand, counting down.
CTTATGTTTTATGAGTAATGTACAATTTCATTGATTCTTATGTATACATGAACTAATGTTTTCATTCCTTATTTTTATATCCCTTAATGATCTTTTTATGCACATCCCAAGTTTTTGTTATGTTTTTCACAGGTCAAGGGAAAGGTACATGATGTGATGATAGTGTCAAGGAAGTGTCAAGAAAGAATCCAGGTTTTATTTAAAATATGTTGCCTTTAATGAGAAGAGTGAATATTGTCTTTGATGTAACCACCTTGTTTACAAGTGGAATGTAATGCATGATATATGATCTAATTCTCTAAAACTCTAAACTTGAAAAGATACTCAATGTGAATTATTGAAATTACTCAAGATTAAGTAATGTTTAAGGCTGGGGCATTATAATATCTATACTTGATATTTTGGTACCGAATAAGATTAAACTTCCTCTTTACACTTGTATAGAATCAGAGAATTATTTGATATATAGAGGGATATTTCATTCTCTTGAAAATTTATATCGTCTCAATATTAGGAAGGCTAATACATGCATATAATTGAAAAAAATTATAATAAAGGAAGCATAAAAAGTTTTTATGGGGTTTTTATCATGAAAATATTGATAGGGGAGTAGTTATATAATTTGGATGCAATAATTCCCTAATTTTTTATTTTCGCCGATAATTTATATTCCATGTTTTTGAGGTCGTGTTTTAATGGCAATATTAAACTTTCATGATATCAAAGAATGCATAAAAAAAGAATAAAAAAATATATTTGGTATTATTGAATGATTAAATAGAATAACTATCACTACTTAGTTATTGGTATCAACCTCAATTGTTGTGATAGCATTAAATCAACCTTCCTCTCAAGGCCTTGGAGGTTATTGTCTTCAATTATCATCGAAAACCCTTGGCTTATAGAATTTATTCACATGATTTTCTTATTACTTATAGTCAAAACATTATAAAATAGGATGGTATTGATAGGATCATTCATTTATTCCATATAATTATTGGGTTTCTCCCATCGAAAATCACTATCTTGGTGCCCTTATTTCCTATACCTAATGAACTTACTTGTCCCCTTTATGAAATATCTAGGATTATACTACACACACATTTTATATGTGGTATGTTGAAAATTTTCCCCCATGCTAATTCTAAATCACACCACCATAATTAAAGATCATTATCTATATATTATCTCCAAACCCATGAGTTCCTTGATATTTGAGGATCTCTATCTCAATTCTGAGAGAGAATAAGACAATTTACTCATAGATTTCTATTTACTTAATGGATAAGTATTTTCATAGAATTAGTTTTATCCTACCAAAGAAGTGGTAAAAATTTTCTTATTAGGGAAATATCAAGCATATCATGAACTTATTTTGAATTATTCCTCATATTACCTGATGGGTTCATCATTATTTTATATGAGACTAAGGAAGTCCCTCTCCATTTTCAATCAGATAATGTGAGGAAAATATTTTTTGATAATTTTTTTCTCAATTTCCTTCAACTTTATTGATATTATATCCTCCAAATTCTTAGTATTTTTGACCAAATTACACCATTCATCATCTTATACCTACATATGATAAATAAACAACATGACCTTATCTATCTAAAAGAATTTATGTATGAAAAAGATATTTTAAAATGAGTTGATACATTTCTCAATGATTAAGGGACCAGAAGATCAACTAAATGTTGGTGTCCCTTTTCACATAATGGTGTCAATTATAACTTTATATTTATTAGGGGTATTTGGGAAAACCTATTGATTTAGGTTTTGATTCAAAACTTTATTCAACTAATAAATTATATTCATGATTTTTGTTATTCCTTCTCCCATAAAGTTGGTTATCTCATTTGGAAAGTCATCACATTGCCCCTCACTTTGGTTGCTGACCTGGTTTCCCCTATTTACAACCACTAAATAAAATAAATGGAGAAATTAGGAATGAGTATTTTTAAAATATTAAACACATAAATGAAAAACCATGAAAATTAAAGGGTTAACTCATAAATGAAATATATTCCTTAACCTATGAATTTATATGTTTCAATCTATGTTAACCTTGATCTATTTTATAACATAAAATATTATTAGAATTTTTTGCCCCTTAATAATAGTTCATAATGAGACTGAAATAATACTAGAGCATATCCCCTGGGAGTGTTAAAGTTAGTGTGTAGAGAGGCTTGTTTTCATGCACTAAGAGATGATCAAGTCTATCTTAATGTGCCATTTTTGGGGTTATTACCCCTAGGTTCAACTATTCCAATTCCACATACACATTTAGCATCCAGTAAAGGAGGTATTTTCATGTAAACTACTTAATCAATAATTTACCAAAATTTATGGATTTTCTCTATATTTAGTCTTATACAATAGTATTTAACTAGAATTTTCTAATCATAATCCCAAAAATAACTAAACTTTTATCGACCACAAAATATGACATCCCATAATTTTAATTCACTTTATTTCATGATTTTTAAAAAAAGATACACTTAAAAAAACCCTATAAGATAATGATTCTGAGTGTATTTGGGTAATTATGTATATGAAATAATAGCTTGAAATATGACTAGAACAACATTATTGAAAAAATCCTTAACATCATGCTAAAGTTCCATCATTCTTCTAAAACTTCATGGGATAACACGATGACATACATAATAAAAGGCTAGGTTATAAATCATAGTAAGGGAATAAAAAAGGCATACCATAAAGTAAATAAGTACATGTGAGATAGGATTAATATAAAGTACTCTTAAAAGTAGTGAGAATCATAATCATTATCATGATAACATAAAAGAAACATGAGAATGTGGAAACGATGAAAAACATGACATTACAAATAGAAGTAATGTCTAACCTCAAAGGAATCATAACATATAATTATTAGGATAAAATACCATCCACCAGACATAGAATCTCATGAGACTAAAATATCACCCAATTCATTATAAATATATATAATTCTAGGTCCACCCATCACTTTCATGTCATATACATGGATAAGTGTGCCACATAGATCATACAACATAAAAATGAATTTCATTAACCTAAACCCCACGATAAAATAGTAAAGGTTATGTAAATAAAAAATAAATTAAAGATAGTTAAAACTTGGAGAATACCCTTGAGTGGAGATGGAGATGGTCATTCACTACACAAATGGTTGGCATTTAAAATAATATGATAAGTTTTGGCAGAATAACAAGTGTGCATAAATTGTTGCTGAAGTGTTTAATGAGAGGAAAATGGTCTATAATTACTTAGTAACCATAAATATAGTATGGTATATGTTTAAAACACACACCAACATGAAAAATTATGAATCAAAAGACATATCATAATGGAAATGGTTGAATAATTAGGATAAGGAGAGGATCCATTACATTGAGAGGATTCTTATAAAAGCTTTGGAGGATCTTCTTGAGATCTTGGAGGAACTTGGGTGGGCTATAGTGGGGGAAAGATAGTTAATTTTTTTATACAAATGTTTTTTGTGAAGATAAATGTGATTTTTTGGGTTTATACAGTAAAAGAGATGTGGATTCTTTATTAATTTTCAATCATAGGTTTTGGACTATATAAGATAAATCAATCAAAACCACAAACCTTACAATGTTTTTTACCATGTTTTCTTGAAAATAAGAGTTGATTTAATTATTTTATAATGCTAGAAACCTAGATCATTAAAATAATACCCTTGATAATGTGGAAGTGATTCATGTTTAAAAATAATTTATTTTAAAATGATACAATATAATATTGGTTTTAGAGGATTCATTAAGGATTTATAAAATTAATAAAATTAATTAAAAAAATTATCATAAAGGGTAAAAAATATATTTGTTCTTAAATAACTTTTATGGAATCTATTACATCACTTTTAGGTTATTATATTGTCATAATATATATCGTATCTGTATATCAAATTTAATTTTTACCTAGAAATTCCACTACATCATAAAATATTAAAAAAATAACTGGTGTCTATATTCAATGTAATAATTCAAAAAATGATATTTATTTTAAATAAATAATTCTATAAATATTATAATTTTCATTTTTAAATAAAAAATACACATTTATTGAAAAATACTAGGTTTTTTGGCAATAATAATTTTATATCCCTTATAAAAAATTTTTTTCCTTCATTAAACAATATTATCATATTTATATTTTATAAATAATATTTAATAATAATATTATATTAAAATATAATTTATTTAAAAAATTATCGAATTCATCATAAAGAGTGTCTCGATTGAAACTATATATTTCCAAAAATAGAATTTATGTTTTATCATATCAGAATCTAATTTTTATCAAACTCATTATTTAATAATTTACAATGTAATAATAAAAATGAATTAATATAATAATAATTTTATTAAAAATATTATAAAAAATAATTTATACTATTAAGTTATAGATACATATCCCTTTATTACACTAGTGAATTCCCTAAGGGCTAGGTATTTTATGGTGAGATTTTCTTATGGTAGTTCGACATACATGGTTTGGGATGTGACCAAAATGAGCATAAAAGTTTCCCATAAATGTTTTTTATCATGATTTATTTGTTAAATCTAGGTTTGGAATTGATCGATGGAAAATCACAATGATGATATCTCTGTCAAACGCTCTGATAAATGGGCTTCATGGGGTATAATCCTACTGATTGAGACCATCAATTCCTTTTTTCGTGTCAATTGGATTTATCATAAGCCAATATCTATAAAATCATACGATCAATATATAAGGGCTATACTATCATCAGTTATGATTGGTAATCATCTTTTAAATTTGGCATACTATATAACTGTCCAAAATAACTAATTTAGTGTAAGTGTTTTCTATAACACCCTTTATTAATAAAGCATTTACTATTTAAAAAAGGGAATCTAATTTATAAAAGTTTTGGTCCTTACAATACAATATAAGTTTTTGAATGTTTCCTATTATTTTTTCTCATACATGGTGAATTATATAGTGATTTATCTAATTTTTTCACTAAAAAAATATTAAATCTATTATAGGTTAGTTGGAAATAAGTCCACATTAGATCACAAAATTTGAGTACTAGTATAACTTTTAAAAATGTGATATTATTTATACATCATATATTTTTTTAATTATTTTTATAGATATTTTTATATGTATTTTCCTTAAAAATATTTCATAGGTTTCTATGAGTATACTATTGAGGTCATTTTTTTTATAAATTAGCTATCATGTTTTTATAGATTCTATCTATTATGAGGGTTACCTTTTTCAATATTCCTTATTGATATTATCAAAATTTTATGACATAATATAAGATTTTATTTATACATGGATGATAAAATACATATATATTTATGTTTTATTTAGTGTTATTTAGTTAAAAATGTTTTATTAATGTGTAGCTCCAACCAATTTTTGGTAACATGTCATCAAATTTTAATTAGAATTTTCTTATTTAATCATGATATTAAACTAAAATTGAGTTAAAGTATGTCATGACAAATAGTTTAGTAAAAAAATTAAGAATTCATATTTTATGGGTAGAAACATGCCCTAATGAAATTTTAATTGGTTAATACCAGATAAAAAATGGATTCGGTAGATTAAAAGGATACTACAGTAAACACTATAGTTTTAGTGGGGCCTACTACTACATACTATATTTTTTAAATATGATTTTTTGTCCCATTTATCATGGAAACATTAAAAAAACACTTATACCCCTTTTTATCACTATATTATTATTCATGAACCCTCTCTATTTTCTTTCATCTCAATCTTATTCTCTATTAATTGATCTAATTTATATATATTCCAATTCATACATTTCTAATTTCTTTTTGGTCATGATGGAAAATATAATTTAATTAAAAAAATATTCTTTTATTCATGTTTAACTCTCTATCACAATGGATGAAATCTAAAATATATCGCACCATTAAGTTATTGGTGAGATAATTTGTGAAAATTTGAGTTTGTGTGTAAAACCCCAAAATTTTACGAGAAAGATTCTTTTTAATTTTATTGATGTCTTGTGTTGTATGCTACACCAATATTAGCTTGTTCTATATGCAACACTGTATTATCTTTTAGTATATGCAAACACTATTTTTGGCTTGTGTTGCACGCAAAAGAGACCTTTCTCAATAGCATGTGTTGTACGCAATACCGAGTTTCACTAAACAATAATATATTATTATAATATTGTTATGAACTAACCGTTATGAATAGTATTAACCACATTTTGAATTATATAACATTAGAATTCATCTTGAAAATATTCTAAAACAAGGTACGAGAACAAAATTGTTTTTGGGGTAAAATATGTATTTTTTTAAAAATGCAGTTTTGCCGCCTTTTGATGGCGCACCCACTTTAAATATAGTTTTTGACACGTTTATAATTTCAATTTGATGTAATGAACTTATTTATTTCAATAATTATATAAAAATTAAATTTGGATAATTTTTTAATATTTTTCTGTTAACTTTCATATTTTTATGAATAGTAAAAATACGCTAAATTATAATTAAAAACAAATTTTTTAATCAAGATAATTTATATGGTAAAATTATAATATTGAATGGTTTTAAAGTATAAATAGAATATATTTTTACCATTTAATATTATATATGTCATTATCAATAATTTTACATTGAATTCATAGATAAAAACATTTCAATCTTTTGCAATATTTTAAATTTTAGAACCCGTTTTCTCAACAGCAGGATTAATTTTAAATTAAATAATACAACTTCTGTGTTTTAAATTTTGATAAATGTATTCCATATTTGGAATAATTAGGTCCAAATAATGTTAATAGACTAATTTTTTTAGACATTATGGATAGTAGCTATAATAAATTTTATTTACTAAAGTTAAAGGTAAATAAAGTAATTAAAGGTAAATATAATATTATAAAATTACGCCAACACATGTATTAATATAATTGGATGATTATATTTCATCATAGAATATATTTTGGTCTAAATGGTATCTTTTACAACCCACTTGGATGTGATTAAGACATTTAATTTATTTTATTTAAAGAAAGTGAAATATGTCTCACTCAAACTTTAATAATTAAAGTATTTTTAATATAAGGTTATACAGAATATAAATTAGATTATAAATACTAATTTAAAATCAAATGTGTTTTTATTTATCATGGTAATTTATTTGTAATTTTTAAGAAATATATCATTACCATAATAGCTTATACAATAATGATGCATAAATTATTTATCTAGTGAAAAATCCATAATATAGTTTTTATTAAACTACTAATACCAATAAAAGGACCAAAAACCTGAAAAAAACTTATTGGTAGTGTATATATAAACCATAATCATCCAATGGTATAATTTTTGACCACTTGGATCCTTATAAAATCGATTATGACACTTATATTATTTTATTTTAAATGATGTCCAAGTTGTCACCTTCAGACTTTAATAAAGATAAAATTTTAAAAGTTGGTTTCCTTAGAAGATACATTCGACTAAAAGTATTATTATGAAATATATTAGTTTTATATTAATCATAGTATTTTATTTTTAATTTTTATGTAAAAAATCTGTATATTAAATAATTATACAAAAAAGTTGTAGTAATTATTTTATTTAGAGAAATATCAAATAAATCATTTTAAAAATATTAAAATAAATATTATATGAACTAATTAATGCGATCCAAGAATTTTTTTGATGAATTTGACTTGTTATAAATATATTATATAATTTTTTATGAAAATATAATCTTTTTTGATTTTATTTAAATTCAAATAAATTAATTGTGGCAAAATTGCACTATTTATATTTTATGAAAATAAACTATTATTAAATTGTTTAAAAAACAAAAAAAAATATTTAAAAATAACAAATTAAAATTTATATAATCTACCATGTCAGAAATTATAAAATTATTTACAATTGACAACACATAAGTAGGTATTTATAACAATTTAAAATTTATAACTTCATTACCAGAAATAAAATTAAATAGATTAAATAAGGATAAATTTAAATGATAAGGTTTAAAATAAAATCAAAACATGTATAAATTTTATTTGTCGATGATATTAAAATGCTATATTATATCATATCTGAACATCAGTTACATTGTAAGTTTTTATGTGGGGTGTTAGTTTATTATAAATTAATATTTCTGAAGATTCCAAAAGTGCCCCTCTTCTCTCCTATAGAAGGGGACCTTCTTCCCTCTCCTCCTCACACCATTTGGAGCCTTTAAGCTTGGTAAAACCCTGATAATTCCTCTTATTAACATATATAGTATCTTATATAGGTTTTGGTCTTCTCAAAAGACCAACTCTAGTCCCTTAAGAGGATGTTCAAAGGAGGTGCGTCGAAGAAGAGGTGATCTCTTCTACCAATTCTTTCAAGTTTCTTTATTCTTCTACTTCCTATTATTTATTTATTTAATTATAAAGTAATAACATCCATATAACTAATATAAAGATATTTTATTATAAATATGAAACAACCCTATTTCACCTTCTATCCATCCTATGAAAAACCAAATCACCGCGCGGGCATACGTACGACTTACCGTCTCCATGTCGTGGTGTAATCTATTTTTCCACCACCACCTTACTCGTATGGGTATAATGGTGGAAATAATAACTATATAAGATTATTATAACATAATACTAATTCTGAGATATTATATCATACACTCTAATTGCATTCAATAATTATGGGAACGATATCATCGCTCGTGCGTACGTACGGATTACCATCTCCATGATGCGATGAGATTCATTCTCCATGTTAACCATTCAAGAATGATTATAAAGTATATATAATAAGTAATAATGAAATATATGAAATAATAATTCTACTGTATTTATGTATATATATATATGTGTCATTTACTTCCAATCAATTTAATATGGAAATAAAAATAGCGTTCATGCGTACGTACGACCTACCGTCTCCATGAACGATGTATTTCATTCCATTTATCGATATATTATATATATATATTCTAAATATATATTATATATAAATCATGTTTTACATTCTATAAGTAAGTAATCATGATCTATGTAATCATATAAATAATTACAATTCAAAACACATATGATAAATGAATTATTTTACCCAAAACGCTGCTTTAACATGGAATTGACAAATGACAGTGTAATATAAAGTCGTAAGTGAATCATATATGATATTATAAATATTATTATAGTTATGTTATAAGTTAATAATATTTTTAAACCCACTATACAGGGGACTCAGACACATATAGAATAAATTGGACATAAGTTAAGGGATAATTATTCCAATCTCGTTCTTATCTGGGATTGTTTATTCTTAAGTATTTACTGGGGTTATGTTTATCATCCATATCCGTGTTTTCTCAAAATGTTTTCATAAAATGTGTAATATTCATCCATGTATTTTTAAATTCATTTTTACCCTTTTTTTACTTTTACCACATGGTATGGATGGAATCTTTCTTTGGTTTACCATACAAGGTACTTTTTGACTTTTTTGGAAAAAGTATGAGAAGAATGTTTTTTTAACTTATACGACATGAAAGAATTTTTACAGTTTAATAATGCCTTATTTACATGAGGTTTAATCTATAGTATTTAATTATTATTTTCAATGAAATAATTTTATTTTAAAATAACTCGATATTTTGAGAAAAGAAGATGATTTTGAAGAAGAAAAGATATTTTCCTCAAAAATTCATTTCAAGTGTTTTATCAAAACTATTTTCCATATAAGATGACATTATTTAATATGGGTATGTTTCAAGTATAATTTCAATATTATTTACATGTTTTTATTTTGTTTATGTTGAAATGATATCCATTTATTTTATATAGATTATGTTATGATGGGATGATATTTATGAAACCCATTTTATTCGTTGGGTTATGATGAATGATTTATATTTATTTTTTGGCACACGAAGGAATGATTTCATTATGAGATGGGTAGGACCTATATCTCCCTCAAATGAATTTGTTAAAGATTTATATCTTATAAGATAAACATGGCTGAAACGACAAGTAAATCCGGTTCAGTAATACAGGGCTGGAACGACAAGTAAACCTGGTTCAGTAATGGACTTCATCCACTATTTTGGTCTTGGCACTAATTTCTTGACTACTATGGAAATCATATCATGTTCTTAATGGTTTACCACAATTACATGTTTTATTCCTATGCTATTTTATTATGATGAATATTACTTTGTGATCTATGCCTTATGTACTGCTAAGATTTATGTCATTACTTAGGATTTTGATGTTTTATGTTCTTGTTTTTACATTCAAATGTTTATGGATTGTTTTATGTTCTCCATGTTTACCATTACTAATCATTTGAGCTCAACATTTTTATGTTTTCTTTTCCCCAGGATATAAAGAAATGTTTTAGGTAAGAAAACAAAAGGGAAAGATATTTATGGGAGATGTTGAAGATCTTTCACCATGATTATAAGATTATGTTCCGAGTTTCCAAAGACACTAAACTATTACGGTCCTTGGGTGACTATTTTTGTTATGTAATAAATATTCTGCCAAAGTAATGTAATGTCCATGTCCATCTAGATTTGGGCATGTACATTTGGTATCAGAGTAAATGTTTAGTTAATCTTTGGAAATTAGGATACAAAAACTTTAGTGAGATCCCTAGAGATATTTCTATGGTATGTCTAGGGATATCCCTAAGGTTAAGTATAATTATAGGCTATAGTCCTAGAATTATGATAAATATCATGAATAAAGTAGGATTAAACCTAAGATGTTATAGATTTAGATTACTCCCCCTGATTATGTTGTTTTCCTAGTGTGCTTTTTTCCTCTCACACTATTCTTTTTGGGTTTTAGAAAATGGATGGAAATAGGAATATTCATGTTAATGGGGAATATGATGGACAATAGAATGATATTCTCCATAATCAAGAAAATGTAACAAGATTTGGGAGGTGAAACATAGTTATTATGACTAATCAGCAATATCATAATATGATCAACAATCTCAACTTTGGTAAGTTTCCTAACTCAGCTAATAAGAGAAATATGGAGTTTCATGAAGATCTCAGAGGAAAGAAAGATCAATTTTCCTCATGTAAATCATACGGGAAGAGACATCAAGGAGAATGTTTCAAAAGAACTGGAAGATTATTTGGGTGTGGAAAAGGACACAAAACAAGTAATTACAAAGGAAAGGGTTTAGTTAACAAAATATACAAGGATAATGGTATTTCTAAGACATCAAAAATGGTTAAATGTTTTAAATGTGGAATGTATGAGCATTATGAAAACCAATTCCCTAAGGGGAAATCTCATTAAAAGAATCATCATGGTCGTATGGGTAGTATTTATATTAATGATGATGAAGAGACTAAAAATGTTATATGAGATTAATGAAGTGTTGAAGAATAAAATTATAAAGCTCAGTAAATGTTTTAAGAATGTAGTGGAATGATTGTATGTTTATCAAGAGTAATGTTGTATAGGAAATTTAATGGTACTATGGAATAAAGAAACATCTAAAGATTATTAAACTATTGTTTTTCCTAAATTATTTGAAAGTATATGTTGAATGGTACCGATAACCATGAAAGGGTATTCAGATATTTTTGGAAAGCAGATGATATGCACATAATGAAGGGATAAAGAGAAAATAATATGTTGGATATTACTAATGAGCTCAAGACTGATATAAGGACAAAGTGATATCCTGATTTGAGTATATATAATTTTTGGGATTTTGGTATGTGGAAAGAGTTAACGTTTGACAGCATTCGTGTTTTCATTAAGGTTTTATAGTAATTCATATTTCAATAATACATGATTATGGTATTCACATGTTTCGAATGTGACCAAAAAGATATGTGTTATGATATATGGTAGATAAATGATGGTATTCACATGATTGTTATCTAACCTTTCTAGTAATCATTTTCTTTATACTGTGAGTTTGGACATTAGTATTTTGGATAAGATTAAAGGTTGAAATGGATTATGTTGGGAATTAGATAGTATTGTTTAAGGCTACATTTTTTTTTCTGAAATGTTATAATGGTGTAGTTTTAGAAAAAGGACAACCCGTAGGATGGGCAACAATCCATCATGTTAGACAAGGATACAGGAATCGAACCCACAACCGATGTGCGACATACCTTTATCGCCTATCACTGGCCTACAGAAAGTCCTTGGTTAGTAGAAATTAGTTTTATTTTATTAACTGGTATGATAGTTGAATTATAAGTCCATTTTTCTAATCATATACGATTAATATGACTATATATGGACTTATGTATATTTGAAAACTTTTGCTAAAATTTTGTTTAAGACAGATGGAATGGCCCATCATTCTATCACATGAACAACTAAAACTTCAAGAATGAATAATTCAACTTCATTTATTTAAGATATAAAGTGGAAATTGTTCAAAGAATGACCAACAGTGAGATTGTACCAAAATCAAGTAAGTATTTCTTCTAATTCCAATTTTTCAAATTTTGGGAAATGATATTGAAAAAAAAAACGTTATCCTAGTAGCCTCATATCCGATGAATAAGATGGTACCTTAGATCATCACAAATTTATGGCTTTGTTATTTTTGGCTTTTTTATAGCCATGTTCTCTACCACTCTCTATTAGAACTTGATGGTTATATTTCTCTTCCATATCCATATTTTCAACTATATTCTCCTATGTGGAAACCTAATGAGGAGTTAATTTGTGTAACTATTACGTTTCATACTATAGTTTTTAAAATTATGTTTTATTATTCTTTTTTATGATGTGGGTTTATGTGAAAGAAAATTTCAATTAGTAAACCATTTATAACCCCGATGAATTTCGAGGGTGAAATTCATTTTAAGGGGGGGGGGTAGAATGTAACACCCCAAAATTTTATGAGAAACATTATTTTAAATTTTATTGATGTCTTGTGTTTTACTCTACACTAAGATTAGCTTACGCTATATGCAACACCGTATTAGCTTGTAGTATATGCAAACACTATTCTTGGCTTGTGTTGCATGCAAGAGCGACCTTCTTTAATAGCGTGTGTTGTACGCAATACTGAGTTTCATTAAACAACAATATATTATTATAATATTGGTATAAACTGGCCGTTATGAATATTATTAGCCACATTTTAAATTTTATAACATTATCATTAATCTTACACACATTCTAGAACATGGTATGAGAACAGAATAATTTTTTCAGGTAAAATAAGTATTTTTAAAAAAATGCAGTTTTTCCGCCTTTTGATGGCGCACCCAAATTAAATATAGTTTTTGACATGTTTATAAATTAAATTTGACTAAATAAACTTATTTATTTCAATAAGGATATAAAAATTAACTTTGGATAATTGTTTAATATTTTTCTGTTAACTTTCATATTTTGATGAATAGTAAAAATATGGTAAATTTAATTAAAAACAACCTTTTTCATCAAGATAATTTATTTGGTTAAATTATAATATTAACTAGTATTAAATTATAAAAATAATATATTTTTACCATTTAATATTATGTATGTCATTATCATTAATTTTACATTGAATTTATAGGTAAAAACATTTCAATCTTTTGTAATATTTTAAATTTTAGAACCATTTTCTCAAGAGAGGGATTAATTTTAACTTAAATACTGAAACTTATTTGTTATGAATTAGGAAAAATTTATTCCATATTTGGAATCATTAGGTCCAAATTATGTTAATAGACTACTTTTAATTTTTAGACATTATGAATAGTAACTACGGTAAATTTTATTTACTAAAGTTAAAGGTACATAAGGTAATTAAGGGTAAATATAATATTATAAAATTGCCCTAAAACTTGTATTAATATAATTAGATGATTATATTTCTTCCTAAAAAAACACTTGGGTCGAAATGGTATCTTTTAGAACCCACTTGGATGTGATTAATACATTTAATTTATCTTACTTAAAGAATGTGAAATATGTCTCACTCAAACTTTAATAATTAAAGTATTTTTAATATAAGGTTATACTAAATATAAATTTGATTATAAATAATAATTTGAAATATAATTTGTTTTTATTTATCATTTTAATTTATTTGTAATTTTAAGAAATATATCATTACCATAATAGCTTATACATTAATGACGTAAAAATTATTTATCTAGTGAAAAATAAATAATATAGTTTTTATTAAATTAATAATACCCATTAAAGGACCAAAAACCTAAATAAAAGTTACTTTTAGTGTATATATAAACCATAATCATTCAATGGTCTAATTTTTGACCATTTGGATCCTTAAAAAAGTGATTATGACACTTATATTATTTTATTTTAAATGATGTCCAAGTTGTCACCATCATACTTTAATAAAGATAAAATTTAAAGGTTGGTTTTTTAGAAGATAAATTCTACTAAAAGTATTATTATGAAATCTATTAGATTTATATTAATCATATTATTTTATTTTTAATTTTTATGCAACAAATATGTATATTAAATAATTATACAAAAATGTTGTAGTAATTATTTTATTAAGAGAAATATCAATTTTTTTAAATTATTAAAATAAAAATTATATGAACTAATTATTGTGCTCCAATAATTTTCAAGATTAATATTACTTGTTATTAATCTATTAAATAGTTTTTTTCTAAATTAATTTTGTGTGTAGTTCATTTAAATTCAAATAAATTAATTGTGTCAAAATTGACAGTGTTGATATTTTATGAAAATAACATATTATTAAATTGTTTAAAAATCAGAAAAATATTTGAAAATTAAAAATTAAAATTTATATGGTATACCATGTAATAAATTATCAAACTATATAAAATTAACAACACATAAGTAAGTATTTATAACCATTTAAAATTTATAACATTATTACCACAAAAAACATTAATTAGATTAAATAAGGATAAATCAAAATGTTAAGGTTTAAAATAAAATCAAAACATGTCTAAATTTGATTAGTTGATGATATTACAACCTTATATTATCTCATATCCAAATTTGAGTCACTTTTGAAGTTTTTATGTGGGTTTTTAGTTTATTATAAATTAATATTTTGGAGGATTCCAAAAGTGTCCCTCTCCTCTCCTATATAAGGGCACATTCTTCCCTCTCATCCTCACACAATTTTGAGCCTTCAAGCTTAGAAAAAACCTTCCAATTACTCTTCTCAACTTCTCTAGTTACATTATATAGGTTATGGTCTTCTGAAAAGGAAAACTCTAGTCATTAATAGGATGTTCAAAGGAGGTGCGTCGAAGAAGAGGTAATCTCTTCTACCGATTCCTTCAAGTTTATTTATTCTTCTACTTCCTCTTCATTAGTTGTTTCATTATAAATTAATAACATCAGTATAAATAATATAATTATATGTTGTTATAAATATGAAACAAACCTATTTCACCTTCTATGCATCATATAGTAAACGAAATCACCGCGCATGCATACATACGTCTTACCGTCTCCATGCCGTGGTGTAATATATTTTTCCACCACCACCTTACTTGGATGGGTATAATGGTGGAAATAATAACTATATATGATTATTATAACATATTGATAATTCTGAGATATTATATCATCCACTAGAATTTTATTCAATAAATATGGGAATGATATCATCGCTCGTGCGTACGTACAGATTACTGTCTCCACGATGCGATGAGATTCATTCTCCATGTTAACCACTCAAGAATGATTATAAAGTATATATAATAAGTAATAATGAAATATATGACATAATAATTCTACTATATTTATGTATATATATATATTTCATTTAATTTTATTCAATTTAATAAGGAAACAAAAATAGCATTCATGAATAAGTACGACCAACCGTCTCCATGAACGGTGTATTTCATTCCATTTATCGATCTATTATATATATATTATAAATATATATTATATATAAATCATGTTTTAAATTATGAAATTAATTAATCATGATCTAAGTAATCATATGAATAATTACAAGTGAAAACACGTATGATAAATGAATCAATTTTACCCAAAACACTGCTTTAAAATGGAATTGAAAAATGAAAGGGTAATATAAAGTCATAAGTGAATCATATATGATATCATAAATATTATTATGGTTATTTTTTAAGTTAATAATATGTATAAACCTACTATACAGGAGTCTTAGACACATAAGGAAGAAATTGGACATATGGTAAGGGATGATTATTCAAATCTTGTTCTTATCCGAGATTGTTTATTCGTAAGTATTTACTGGGGTTATGTTTATCATCCATATCCGTGTTTTCTCAAAATGTATTTATAAAATGTTTAATACTGTTTAATGTATGTTTATAGTCATTTTTACCCTTTTTTTACTTTTACCACATGGCATTGAAGGAATATTTCTTTGGTTTACCATACGAGGTACTTTTTGACTTTTCCGGCAAAAGTACGAGAAGAATGTTTTTTAACTTATATGACATAAACATATTTTTACAGTTTAATAACACCTTATTTACTTGTAGTTTACTCTAAAATATTTAATGATTATTTTCAATGAAATTATTTTATTTTAAAATTGCAGAATATTTTGATAAAAGAAGATGATTTTGAAGAAGAAAAGATATTTTCCTCAAAAATTCATTTCAAGTGTTTTATCAAAACTACATTCCATCTAAGATGACATTATTTAATATGGGTATGTTTAAAGTATAATTTCACGATTATTTACCTGTTTTGATGTTTTTATGATGAAATTATATCCATTTATTTTATATGGATCATGTTATAATGGGATGATGTTTATGAAACCCGTTTTATTCGTTGGGATATGATGAATGATTTATGTTTATTTTATGGCACACGAAAGAATGATTTCATTTTGAGATGGGTGGGACCTATATCTCCCTCCAATGAATCAGGTAAATTTTTCTATCTCATGAGATAAACCTGGATGAAATGGAAAGTAAATCCAGTTCAGTAATATAGGGCTGGAACGAAAAGTAAACCCGGTTCAGTAATGGACTTCATCTACTATGATGGTCTTGGTAGCAATTCCTTGGCTACTATAGAAATCATATCATGTGCTTAATGGTTTTCAATAATTACACATTTTATTGAAATAATATTTTATTATAATTAATGTTACTTTGTGATCTATGCCTTATGTATTGCTAAGATTTATTTCATTACTCCAGATTCTGATCTTTTATGTTGATGTTTTTACATTCAAATGTTTATGGATTGTTTTATGTTCTATATGTTTACCCTTACTAATCATTTGAGCTAACAATTTTTATGTTTTCTTTTCCCTAGGATATAAAGAAAGGTTTTAGGTAAGAAAACAAAAGGGGAAGATATTTATGGGAGATGTTGAAGATCTTTCACCCTGATTGTAAGATTATGTTCCGAGTTTCGAAAGACACTAAACTATTACGGTCCTAGGGTGTCTGTTTTTATTATGTAATAAGTATTCCACACAATTAGTGTAATGTCCATGTCCATATAGCTTTGGGTCTCTACATTGTGTGTAATCATCTACAAGATACCTCATATCGATATCATATTAATATAACCTTTACCCTCATATGTTTTTTTCTATACTGTAATATGTGCATGAGTGAGTTAGTGTGGAAAATGGGAGTATAGAAAATAAAAGTTGAATTAACTATGCCCATAATAAAAAAATGACATGGGAATAGGCATATATATATATATATTCTATAATATGAAAGATGAATTTTAAATAGATAATTGAATATAGTAATTATTTTTTTATAAAATAAATTAACTAATTTGTTGTTGGATTCTATTTTAATATAAATATAAATATTTTATATGATCTTGATATTCATGATTTATAATATTATGTTAGTAACTGATTTTAATGAATTAAAAAATTAATAACTTTTTGTTAGTTTGGGTCTAGTTTTCTTATTAGTTACCTAGTGGTGATGATTATCTCTTGGAAAATATTAATTAATAATAAAATTGTTCTATTCACTTGTTTTCTATATGGGATAAAATGTTTCGGTATATAGTTTTATAGATTAGTGGAATAAAGAATAAAAGTTTAATTATACAAAATAATCCAACATTTGTGATCATTTTCCTCTAATATCAACCCACGAAGATGAACCCATTGATTTTTCTCCCTCCATGTGTGAACCTATTAATGGTTAATTAATAGTGTGATGAGAGATTATTTACCTTATGATATGACCTAGTTTATTCTTCCAGTGGTGGATTTATTTCAAAATATAACTTTTTAGGATTCTTCCTCAACAATGTAGAACATATTAATTTCTTTATGGTCATTAACGATGATGATATTGAAATAAAATGTTTCCCTTTGAAATTAGTTTATGTGTATTCTTCCATCATATGATTATTCTGGTTAGGGATTGAAGAAACTAATGTTACACCTCAAAATCCAATTCTTACCACATGGGGGATGTTATGTGTTAGCCTTATTATACTTAATTTGAGTTCATGTGATTTGTATTTCATTATTTTTATATTTATGCGCGTTATAGTTCATTTGGATTTGTATTTTCACTTTTCTCATTACACCACATAAAAAATTCATGATTTCTATAAAATAGAGTACTAGTTGTTTTTAGTGACATATAATTGAGTTATTTATACTAAAATACTTCATGAACACCTCATGTTTATATATATATATATATATATGTTATTTTCAATGAGAGTTTTTAGCAAATTATCTAAGTGATTTACTATTAAATCATTTATTAGTAGAAAAGGAATACATAGATGAGAACTAGCGGTGATTCTAAGTTCCATTTTTAAAGATATTATTCTTCTTATATTATAATTTGTTTTAATTATAATATTTTATGTAATCCACTTTAGGATAATATAGATCTTTCTCATGTTTCAATCACTTATTTAATGGAATACACATCCTTTAAATACATTTTTTTTTTCTATTTTGATTATTTTATTTTTTGAGTGGCATAATTTAATAAATAATAAATGATATCTTCTATTAAATTAATTAATATGGTATTCAATATACACATAAATCTCATATCAATTAATTTATATTGGCTGTACATACAAATTTTTATCCTCAAAATATTAAGTTATATACTTAAGTATTTTTATTACTCTATTACGGATGACAAGGTGATTCTTGGGCTAAGAATTTGGAAAATATTATCAAAGATCTACTTATTTTTTAGAGACTTTGAGTTATTATTTTGAATTAAAGATATGATATTTATAATATCTAATACTATTTATATACAAATCATAATATATATATATATATATTTTAATCTCATGATTTTTAGGATAGTTTGTGATAATATTTAGTTATTTATATATCTATTAGAAGGGTTATAAAATAACAAAGACACACATATGCACCGTTATGATAAATCATTAATTAGAGATCAAACTTATCAAAAGAAAAATTGACATACATACCAATTAAATTTTATTGTGCATTTTTTTGAACCAATGCCCGTGATTTTGGTCATCCTCATGCAACATTTTTTAAATATGAGGTTCATGAGAATAAATATTAAAAACATAGAATTATCACACATCATCGAACTAATTCATTTTTTATTTGAAATATCCATAACATGTATAGTTTTTTTTCTTCCATCCTCATCTCCATTTATAGTCACCTCCCGATAAACTACTCGACAGACCGAGTCAAGACTGTTACTCTTCTTGAACACCTAACACCAACAGGTCATCCTCATAGTATACCTCATGGAATTTGATAACTCAACCAGACTGAAATATCACGTATCCCACAAACACCATGACTATACTATATAAATGAAACAAAAATCACCTTCCATACCTTTAATCATAACTTCCTTGACCATATCAATGGACACTAAAATCACCTAAATAAGTAGGTACTAAGGGGTAAAACCCCAAAAATTTTATGTAATAAAGAAGCAGTTGCCCACTTGAACAACTAATTGATCACATATCATATATTTATTTATATATTTATATATATTTTTTTTCATTTTACGTTGTTTAATGTTATATTTAATTTTAATTCTATTTTCTATGATTAAAAAATATTAAACCAAAAGTAGATAGGGTCATTTTAAGTATCATTATTAATGTTTTGGCCTATATAAATATCTGACATGCATGTGTTAGTGTGTGAATTTATATGATATTATACATGAATTATTAAATTACTATCTATTTATTTTTAGAACCATTGCAAATACATTTATCTAAAATTATTTAGATGATAATAAATTACATATTAGTTAAAATTTATAAACTAACATTTAATTAGAGATAATAAATTTTATGAGTGGTAAGTTAATTGAACATGGTGGCTAAGAAATTTTGTAATAATTTGATTTATAATATTCCTATTAAATAAATATGAGTGGATTATTTGCGAATAATTTCTAATAAGCGTGTATACATAATAGTTAATATGATATATTGAAATGAGTTCTTCAATTAAATGGTTGAATAAAAGATAATGAAAATGATTTGTGGTTGAAGTGTAGAGGCCTGGATTTTTACACACACCTATATTATTATTTCTTTATGTTTAATGTGAAATATTATAATTTTGGAGTAATTTGGGAGAAATGATATGTGTTTATAAATTTGTATAGAGTTAATTCCATGGTAATGTCCTTATTACATATTATTTAGTATATGGTTATTTTTAGTTGAGTTATAATCATGGATGAGTTTACATTTTTTTAAGGAAGTGATATCTGGGTAGATTATAGCTATTTTTGAAGGAGTTTATATCATAGTTGAAAACTAATTTGTGGAATTGATTATTTTTATGGTCATGGTAGGAGTAAGAATTTGAGGAATCCCAATTTGAATAAAAAATGTGGATTTTTTGGTTCCCTTAATAGGTAATAGTATGGTATTGTTATGACCAAATCAAGTTCTGGTCATGCATTTTATAGGATATGCGAGAAAAAAATTTGTTTTATAGATGCCTCATTGTCATGATATCTAGTTTTATTGTAGATATATAAGAAACTTATTATAGACAATGTGTCTATTGCGACTAAGTTGGCTAAATGTTGTTTTTGGATACTGAATGAAGTTTGTATGGAATGTTTTGTATTCTTTGATCATTATGAAATATCAATTCAAATTTTAAGTTCAGATGATAGGATGGAAGGATTAACTAGACTCAGATAATCTGAAACAATTTTTATAATAAAATACTTTTGCTTCAGTTTTTCTATTCTAGAAATGTTTTGTGGAAAAGGTTCCTTAGACTCACATTGGGTAAAGAATGAATCTTTAAATATGTATGAGAATCTATATCGAAGTATGTATTTCTTGATACAAAATTTGACAATACCTTAATATTTTACAAGTTCATAACATCATGAGTTAATCAAAACTTATAATCCAAGCTTCATGAAATAAAGGGATAAAAGGTGGATGATTAATATTAATTGGTGCCAATTGGATTGAGTTTTGGTTGGAAATACATGAGGTGTTGGAAGGATGGGAAGTCATAGTAATTTAAAATAAAAGTATGATAATTCTATGAAAAGATTAAATTTATCAAAGGAATGAGGAATTCATGATACCTGTAAGAGTTTGTGAAAGAATAATGGTTAGGAATTCAAAGTCTCCCGGTCTCAGTTCATCAGTATGAGATCCAGTAGAAACAAATTTTTTTAAAAGGCTGAGAAATTTAAAGTTTTTGAAATTAAAATTTACTGAAGAAATAATTTACTGATCAATATAATGGCCTAATAAATTGGGTAAAATGTGTCACTGATCCATCAGAGGATTTTTGACATAGTTCCATCTCACAAAAAGTTTTGGTATCAAAATGGGAATTGGATGAAAAATTCTATCGAAGGCAGATCAAGATTGATTTTCTGATTCATATGAGTAAGTAGGAAATATAGGTATTGATCAATCAGATCATTATCAATAATATAATCAACCATTTTTATAAAAAAATAAATATTCATTGTATTCATTTTGGAAAATATAAAAATAATTCATTTTTTTCTTTCAAATTGGGTCAAGTGCCATCAAACAAGGAGTGATGTGTATTCATCAGAGTGAAGTAGCGACCAATCTATCAGATGTAGGCTAACATCTATAAGTCATTATTTTTTGTACTTTATTGCGTGTGTTCTGAGGAAGGATTAAACTATTGAAGAAAATGATATTTTGTTTTGAAACTTTTTTCAAAGTGTTTTCAAGTTGGAACTTTCTTCCAAAGTGTTATCAAAGGGGTTTTGAAGTCTAATAAAGTTTAAATAATTTTTTCAGTGGAACTATTTCAATGTTTTATTTGATGAAATTTAGTTGGTATAGATATTTTGAATGAAAATAAATTCATATTTAAAATGGTATCACAATTTTCAAATGGTATGAAGAAATGGAATTATATTTTTTGTTATTACATATGTTTTCCTCATAATAAAGAAATATTGGAGTAAAATTAGTATCAAAATGAAGATTTTTTAGTAAGTTTGAAGTAATCTGATGTTTTGAGAAGTTTCGATGTAACATCCCGGGTAAATAAAGAATATTAAATTTTCATATTTATTAATATTTGTGAATAAAATGTTAATATTAATTTAAGGGGATTTCTATGTTCGATGGAATACCCTATACGCAACAACGAGTTTCTTTGAAATATTATGTTGCACACTAATAATATACTAATATTATTTTAAATGGTAGTTAACGCCTAACTATTTTAATGGAAGGAATGAACAGAACTAACTGAAAAATGATTATATATATATATTTTTTAAATTTTTTTACATTTATCCAATAAAATTTAGAGGCTTAAAATAAAAAAAGAATTCGATTTTAAGCATAAATATTCTAATGTTTTTTAAAAGGTAAATTAACCTCCTTTTGATGGATCACCTTTTTTAAAAATATTTTTTTTTTCAATTTTATATGTTATAATTGACAAAATAAAATCCGTCTTTATAATCGGGATATCAAAATTTACTTTGGGTAAATTTTTGTTATTTTTCCGATAAAGTTCATTTTTAATGAATAGTGAAAATGCTGTATTTTAATTCAAAACCTCCTTTTAATCTAATTTAATTATATGGTTAGATTATATTTTTAATTGGGTTTAAAGTTTAGTTGAAATATATTTTACCATTTAATCCAATGGTGGTCATTTAAATTAATTTTACTTTGAAATTGTACATAAACAAGTGTCAATCTTTATATAGATTTTGTTCCATAAAAACACGCTATTTGTTTTGACAACGAGAATTAATTATAAAATTAATTAATGCAAATTATATGTTTTAAATTTGGTAAAATGGAAATTTTTTTTTAATTTGGAATATCAAATTTACTTTGGATAAACTGTTGGTATTTTTCTGACAAATGTTCGTTTTTAATGAATAGTGAAAAATACTTTATTTTACTTCAAAACTGCTTTTTAATCTAATTTAATTATATATTTAGATGTTTATTTTAATTGTTTTTAAAGTGTAATTGAATTATGTGTTTATCACTTAATAAAATTTTGTTCATTGGAAGTAATTTTACTTTTCAATTGGATTTAAAAACAATTCAATCTTTTGATAAATTTTTACTTCTTAAAAACCCGTCTTTGGTTGTGACAATGAGAATTATTTTTAAATTAATTATTGCAATTTATGTGTTTTGAATTTGGTAAAATGGATTCCATATTTTGAATCATTAGGTCCAAATTATTTAATTAATAATATTTTGTTTTTGGACATTATGAATTGTAACGACGGTAATAATCTTTAATTATCATGATTAATTAGTAATCGGGTAGTTAAGGGTAATAAAATAATATCATAATAATATAAAATGACCCAAAAATGTGTCCAAATATGCTTTTATGAGTCATGGACGACCATGGGAAGATATTTAGCAAACTTGAGGGCCCATGAAGTCACATTTGTGTGATAGTGACATTTATGACATTATTTTTTTAAAAGAAGAGAAATATAACAAAGGTTTGTATATCCTAAGTAAAAAAATTTAAATTTTGTTTACATAAATTATATATTAGACTATAAATATTAATTGGAAAGCTAAATATATTTCCTACATAATGGTATTTTTTTATAATTTTTAGACATTAAATAAATAAATTTATTTATGACACCTTGGTGATGCAGTGATTACCTCATTAATGAACGATTTAAATAAAATGAAAAGACAAGGTAAAATATAAGACTTTCACTTGTCTAAAACCTATTATATGGGTTGATTTCTAACCCTTATCACCTTATCCTTGAAGTATATCATTATGGGACCTTTAAAATCCGAAAACCATTTTATAATAAAGTAACATTTCAAGACTTTCCAAAAGTGACCCTCCTCCCTCTTATAAAAGGCCCCCACCTCTACCCCCTTACCCACACCTCTCAAGCCCTTTGATCGTACAACCTATACTCATATTATCTCTCCAAATCCCTCTATCACTCCTAGAAGCCTCACTTTGGGTATAAATCTTTCCAAGGATGCCTTTGGCTCAAATCAAAAAGAGTTACCCGATTTAGAGGTAATGTCTTCTCTCAAGTTTCTTTCTTTTATTTTCCTTCTTCACTCACCACTATCTTCTTATTAATATATCCCATAATAACACCAGTATCCTCAATATAATATAATTTTATTTATGATAATGATTCTACCTACACTTACACACACCCCATCTAATGGTTAAAGAACATACTGTTTTTGTGGGTTGTGAATTACTGCCTCACGAAACGATGATTGTTCAATCTTATTTTAACACCTTTAATGGTGGCCATTATGATGGAACTATATTTATATATGATATATATTATATTTATGTCCCCTATATACTTCTTTATTTTATATTTAATATATACCTTTATGCTTTTCAAGTTGTGAAAATGTGAAAATGTCATATGAGGAAGTGTGGACTACCGCCCCCTCAAGTGATGTGGCTCTTTCATGCAAAACATGTAATTTATAAAGAATGTAATTAATGAACTTATGTTAACTTTATAACATATATATTATAATGTAATTATAAAATATATATTTCTAATTTAGTTTTAAATTCCATTAATATGACAAAAAAATGAAAGTAGCGTTCATGCGTACTTACAGCCTACCATCTCCATGGGAAATTCTTTTCAAACAAGTTCATTTTTGACTCATGTACCGAACCTTTACAAAATGTATGATATGAACTCACATAATTAACTAATTATTATAACATGATAATATGTAATATGAATCAAATAATAAAATTTAAATTAAGTCCTTAATCAATTATAAATTGACCTATGTTTATTATTCAGGAATATACAGAAACGAACAAGACAAGCCGGACTTGAGGTAAGGGATTTCTTATCTCACTTTTAATTCTGTGAGATTTACATTGTTCGCCACTTATTTGTTTCATGTGGTGTATCGTTTACTAACATTTCATATATATTATCATGATTATATTTATATTCATGGTATTATGTGATTCATTTGGTGTTTATTATCTTTTGTTCATACAACTCGATTGATTACAACGAGGTAAGGGTTTTTTATCTTATTTTTATTATCGTGAGATTCATGCTACATTTTCCACTATTTACTTTTTTATGGTGTATGTACTGCCCATGATTGTATTCTTTGTGAAATATACTTTAATTTATGGGTATTTACACCTTCATTTTATGACCTTATTTCATGTGGTGTACGTTTTGAAAGTTACCCAAATCGGTAAAGGAACCTTTCACCTTCCTCTTTTAAAAGACTTCTTTTTGTTAGGTCTTTTAATTTACATCTTAGTAATGTTGGGATATGTTCTTATATATCCTTATTGCTATAAATTCTATGTCCAAGTGATGAGATACCCTTTTTATCTCTTATCAACTCATTTTATAAATTTTAAAGTGACGTCGTTAGGCTGTCGTAAGGGAACTTCTTCACCCAATTTCAATTCTTTGGGTTAAACCTCTACTTCTTGATTATGTCATACTATGAATATGTGTGGATGAACTCTGATTGTTTTACACTTAATATCCACTTATATTAGGAGTATTTATATTTCTCACACATAATTATGTAATCGATTTCTCCTTAATCTATGGATACCATCTTTGTACAAGACTTCATCTCAATCTCCTTTCATTAAGGAATCTTTTGATTTCTACACAAATATATTTTATACGGTGTATAAAACCCTTTTTTTCATTCAAAAGGAATATTTTTACATGAATCCTTTTACTAAATGACAAAAGGAATGTTTTTGACTTATGTATGTGGTGACAATGACTTCTCCGCCGCCGTGACCATTATTTGAGTATCGGCTTCCTCTACAAGACGTAACCTTTTTTAAAAGAAAAATAAATACTATGTTTTACTTGTCTTTTATTTTGGTATTGAAAATGGTTTTGATAATTTTTTGATTATATCAATGTTTTTTATTGATATCTTGTGATTGAAATGTGGAAATGTTATGTTTCCTTTATGCATGTTCTGTGTGATATGATTATGTTATGGTTCTTGGGCATTGTTTGTGAAGTCAGGTGGTTCTGTGATAAACTAAGGGAGGGTGAGCCCGATATATCTCCCCAATGAATTGGGTAACGTGAAGTAGTTAAACGCTAAGGTTTCTCTGAAGAGATTTAGGGAATATACTATTATGGGTATTCCAAATGTAACCATGAGGGTTACTCCCTACGTAAGAATGTTATGAATGCCTCAAGTTACCTTTATGTCTTATGATTCATATGTGTATTTCAAAAATCTTATGATTTAATGGGATATGTTAAAAATCTTATGTTATGTATATATTGATGATCTAATGTTTTCTTTCTTTGTGTATCCCTTACTGAGCTTTTTATGCTCATCCCAAGTTTTAATTTTTTTTGAAAGGTCATAAAGTGGAATAGGGTCAAGGATGGGATCAATGAAATGTAATGCTGTCTAAAACATGGAACTAGACATGAATCTTTTGTTCAAGAGTTTTTTTGTGTGAAAAAATGTAAATTGAGTAGATATGTCTACTTCGTAATCATTGAGATTTAATAGTTATGTTCTAATTCTCTAAAACTCTGAACCTGAAAATATCCTCAATTTGAATTATTCATTTAATTCAAGATTATTTAATGTTTTAAGGTTGGGTCCTTATATTCAATAAGTTTCATGTATAATCAATAAATGTTGAGAAGGATTTAATTTGTCAAAGATGAAGTATAAATGAAAATAAAATGTATGATTATGGAAATTTGGTTGAGCATTAAAGTTGAAGTTATTTCCCACCCATACCTATTTTGGCTCTCCTATAAAAGGAAGGAAGGGAATTTTACTTTATAAAGATAATTATAATATTAATATATGATGAGAGAGGTAGATACAGTTCTAAAGTTTTTTTTTGAGAGAATAAGTTTCTAGACATTATATTCATAAGGAAGGTTTATGGAAAGAAGAAGAAGAAGAAAGAGTTACCAGACCAGACTGAGCAATCAGATGTAGGATTCTGAGGAATGTTTGAAGTTGTTTAGAATTGTTTCCTGATTAATTTTTATTATCTATTTTCAAAGATTATAAATCAAACTAGTGAATTGTATTGAGCCATCAAACTGAAATTTTATAATAAGACTAGAATGTTAAGTTGTTTCCTGATACTGGGTAGGAATGTGAATTTTTTTTGTTTTGAAGAAATACAAGTGTAAACTGATAAGGTAACATAATAACATGTCTTGAAACAACTGGGAAAGGTCACTTTACTTTTTATAAAAACTTGTTTTATATCATTCATGACAGAAGAATCACATACACTACTATATTGATCATAGTGATACAAAAGTGTAAGGGAATATCCTAAATGATTTATCCACATAAAAGGATTGTTTTCTAGTGGAATGCGTAGTATTGTATAATTTACAAACCATTCCAAGGACTAGATACCCTTTTTTATTAGGTAAGCTTGTAAATACTTATATTCCTATGGATGTGTGAATTCTTTTTTTCCAATAAAGTGAGAGATATTTCATAGGTGGTGAAGGTTGTTATAAAATAAAGATAACATAAAAGAAAAATATATCACTGATTAACTGCCTCCCCTTCTCTATGACACATCAATATTTGTTGGGACTTTTTAATTGGTATCAGAGTGAAGGTTCCCTTTGTTTAATATCTGATAAAGTTTTTGAAGATATGTTATGATGGAGAATCTGAATTGTGTGAACACTAAGGGGAAGCTACTATATATGGATTTCCTCATCATATTGAAAATAATCCTCTTCCATATATGGATACGAAGTATCTATAGAATTATATAAGTGAAAATAATTCTTTACTCTCATAACTTTTTGAAAGTAATTTTCTAAGAGTGAAGGGTTTTTATTTTTCCAAAGGAATCCAGGAGAAGTTGATGAACATTTATAAAGGTAATAAAAAGGCAAGGAAAGTAAAGTTACAAATATAGAGGATGAAGTATGAAAATCTTAAAATGTGTGAGTATGAACCTATTGGTGACTTATTTAAAAGGATTAATGATATTTTTAGAACCATAATATGACTTGATGGGAAGCTGGATAGATCAAATTTTGTTGAAAGGATCTTAATAATTATTCCTGATAAGTTTTGATTCCAAAGTTTCATCTTTTTAATAAAGAGATACTAAAACTCAATCTTTGGATGACCTTCACAATAACGTCATTACATATGAAATGATAAGGTAAAAAGTTATGAAAGGAAAAGAAAAAGTTGAAAATAATGTTTTTAAAGGCCTCTAATAAAGTAAAGTCTAAGAATATTATTAAAGAAGAATAATATGGGGATTCTAAATATTAAAATCAGGTATATAACAATCTTGATGAATTTTTATCCTTGTTTTATAAGATTTTGAGTATAGATATATGAAATTATAATGGGAAACTTCCTTTAAAATGTTTTCAATGTGGAGATATTGGGATATTTTCTATGCATTTCTTATAAAAACAAATAAATAAGATAGTGAGGAAGATGATAGATGGTCAAGAAGATATTGGAAGAAGAATAATAATTATTCTAAATCCTTTTGAAAGTGAATAGATAAAAATTTATCCTAATCCAAAAGGAGTAGATTTTTTCTAAATATGAAGAACATGAATACAATTAACATGAGGTTGAAAATTTTACTGAAGTGGTATGAGAGAATACTTTCATTAAAATAGTTAATGATGAATGGTTTGGAAGTAGTAGTTCTGAAGAGGAAGAAATGGATGAGATTGAATTTTATCCAAAAATAGAGTTGAAAGAATATTTGAGGAAGATAGTAAAACAAGAAATAGAAATCAAGAAGTTGAAAAAGGAATGTCCTATAGTAAACAATCAAGAATATATTCTTGAATATAAAGATAATTTTCTGGAAGAAGTTGATTGTTTGAAGAAGTATCTCAACAAAAAAATGAATCAGAATGATGATATTAATGTAAAGTTTAAGGAAAGGGAATAAGAGTTCGAACTTTTTTAATAAAAGTTTTCCAAATTTGAACAGTAAGTTACACATTTCAAGAATTCTATATCTGATGTTTGTGAATTTTCTTTAAAGGTTCAACCTAATAAGGATAAAAAAATACCTTAAAAGGTTGGAATGAAAGTTGAAAATTTTCCCAAGAATAATAAGGTTGATAAAATCATGTATGTTCCTAAATTTAACAAATTTGGATGCCATTAAGTTTCTAAAAATCTTGATTCTAAAACTAAATTTCATACTACTTCTGTTTCTAATATGGTTGAGAATAAATCTTAATTGAAGAAGAAGACTATGAATGATAACAAAATTTTTGGGACTAAAAAAATTTCTAATGTGAAATATAAGAAAGTTTATGAGAAACATTTTCAAAATTCTAGATAGTATGGATGTTAAAGAAGTAATTATTTCTTATATGATAACTTCTAATATTGTGGTGGATTTCAGCATACAGAAAATATTTGTTGGTTCAATCAAAAATATTAAAAATTTTCTTAGATATCTAGAAGGAAAATATCAAGGATTATTTAATCCTATCAAAGAAATAAATTTGAGAAAGATGTTTTGAAAGTTGAAAAAATGTTCCAACTTTTGGAAACTATTTGTGAAATATGTGAAGAACCTGGAAATCCTAAAAAATAGGGTCTTGTTTTGTTATCGAAATAAAAAAACATTTATAAAAATTCTGACAAGATTGATGTGATGAAAGATAAATGGAAAGAAAAATCTATTTTTGTATAAAATTATCTCAAAGCTACAAAATTTTAACGAACTGGGAGATTGGATAGTGGGTGTTATTTTCATGTGACATTATACTTCAAATTTTCTTATAATTTGAAAGATTTAAAAGAAAGAAAAGTGAGATATAGAAATGATTAATCCCTTAAAATTGAAGAAGTAGGAGACCCTATTATTATTGAATAAATGTTTAAAAACAAAAAAAGGGTTTTTTGATGGGTTGAATAAAAATTTATTATGTGTTTCACAACATTGTGATGAAGGAAAGTGAGTTTTATTAGAAAATATTGTCATTTTTTTAAAAGTGAGGAAGATGGAAAAGTTATTACAAGAAGAAAATGTTAAAAAGGAAACTTGTTTTATATTGGTGAAGTTCAGAAATAAAGTTAATTATGAATGATTGAAGAAAATAAGCTGTAGAATTAATGTTTGGGACATATGTGTTAGAGAAACATGATCAAGTTTTCAAAGAGAGAGTGTTTATGGTATTCCTGATATGTCAATAGAAGAGATTGGTGTTGCTAAATTTTTCAAAAGGGAAAGATTGCAAACTATTTACATAATAAATTTGATATTATTTCAACTCAATACCTATAACTTATTCATTTTAAAATATTTGGTCCAAAGATAAAACATTATACTTTTAGAGATATGTACTTAATTTATTTAATTCTTTATTTTTCTTGCATTACTTCTGTTATTTATTTGACACATAAGTCAGATGCTCTGATGATGTTCAAAAGTTTCAGGAGAATAGATAAGAAAGAATAAAGGTTTTCTATGAAGAAGTAGATAACATATAATGGTGGTGAATACCAAAATGAATAGTTTTAATTTTATTATAAAAAAAATGGCATTCGTAATGATTTTTGTACACCATACACACTAAAACGATATTTTTAGAAGGAATAATTTATGTTTGGTTGAAATGAGGCATACTATCTTAATTTAAAATGGTATTCCTCAATACTTCTAGAGGAAATCATTGAGTACAACTTTTATATTCAAAATCAGTGTTTCTATAGGCTAAGTTTGGGTCTAACTCTATTTAAAATGTTATATGAAATAACTATTAGTTTGAAACATGTAAGAGTTTTTGGGAGTCCCTGAAACATTAAGAACAAAGGTGGGAACCATGGAAAGTTTAATTAGAGAGGTGATGATGTAATTTTTATGAGATATTATCCTGATGTAAGAGGATATAGATGTTATAACCAATTGAAAATAATATTAGTTGATTATATTGATGTAAAAGTTATTGAGAAAGCTAAGCAAGATACTTTAAAAACACATGAATATGAGTAAGATTAAGAAGTTGAATGAATTTTTGATAGGAAACATGAAGAGGATTCCAATAATTGTGATGATACAAAGGTGTATGAATCAGACTCAACTATTTCAAGTGATGAGGATGAACACTATACATCTCATTTTAGGACGACGAAGTAAGTGGAAGATCAAAAAATAATTTTTGGTCAATATGAAAAGGTTCAAACAATAAAAACATCAAATGTTACAAAACATACTTATTTATACTCAAAAATGGATCTGAAAGATGTTAATGACGCTTTTGAGAATCTAAAATGGATTCAGTCAATGAATTAAGAGTTTGATCAGATTGGGAAAAATGAAACATGGGAACTCATTCTGAAGATAATTGAAAAAATGTTATTAGTAAAAAGTGGGTGTTTCGGAATAAGTTGAATAAAGATGGTGACATGTTAAGATACAATGAAATATTGGTATTTAAATGCTATTCATTGATTAAAGGTATTGATTTTTATGAGACTTTTTCTATAGTGTAAAGGTTATAAATAATTATAATCATTATTTCTATTACATCACAACAAAGCTATAAAATTTTTCAGAAGGATGTAAAGTCATAATTTCGAAAAAGAGAACTTAATGAAGTAGTATATATTGAAAAACCATGTAGGTTTGTTATTGGTAAGGATGAATGTTATGTGTTCATGTTAAATAAATCCTTGTATGGAATGAAGTAAGATCCAAGATCTTGGTATTCCATATTGGATACCTGCTTAAGGATGTTGAAATTTAAGAAATGAAGGTTTGATAGAAATTTATACTTTAATGAAAGTAAAGAGATTTACCTCATTGTTATTATATATTTTGATAAAATCATCTTTTCTAGGAATAACAAAAGAAATTTTGAATGGTTTTTTGAAGGAATGAAGGAGTTGTTTTAAATTTCCATGCATGGTGAAATGAAAAACTTTCTTAGGTTAAAAATATCCCAAAGAAAGAAACACATATTTATTTCTCAAGTAAATTATGCTAAGGAACTTATTAATAAGTTTGGATTGGAAAATTATAAACCTATTTCTAACTAAATTTCAGTGTGAACTAAGTCAATGAAATATAAATAAGGTAATGAATTTGGATAAAAAGTGTTTTGGTAGCTGGTTAGAAGTTTGTTGTTTCTGACTTCCTTAATACCAGAATTTTTTTTATGCTGTTATCTCATGTGTATGATTCCAAAGTGATCCAAAATAATTAAATATATTGGTTGGGAAAATAATTCTTTGTAATATCAAAGTAAAAATATATTTTGTAATAAGTTATAATAGTTTAGATATAATTTATTTGTTTGGCTATACAGATGCTGATAGAGAAGGAAGTTTTGATGATAGTAGATCCACATATAGTTGATTTTTCTTTATGAGGAGAATTTGTGTAATTTGGCATACTAATAAACAAAATTTAGTAACTCTGAGCACAACTAAAGTTGAGTACATTGCTTCCACTCAAGATTCTACACAACTTATATGGATAAAGACTCATTTGGAAGTATTACTTGATGAAATTAAGTTACCAATGATCTTGGGTTTTGATAGTAAGAGTGATATAAACCTTACAAGAAATAAAAAAAACATTCTTGTTCAAAACATATTGATATCAAATAAATCCTCATCAAATAGATTGTGGAGAATAGTTAACTCAAGTTGAAGTATGTTCCTACATTAGAGCAAGATGCTGACATATTCACAAAAACTTTACCAAAGGAATCATTTTTTAAACTAAGTTTGAACATGGATGTACAACCTATTTCTATCCAAGGTTGATTTCTATGTTTCTATCCCCTATATCATATAGTCTTTGGAAAGTGTTGTCAAACAGGGATAAAAATGATGTTTCATAAATCTATCAATTGATATGTGATAAAATTTTTAAGGAATCATGTATGTTGGGGGAGTTTTGGGTAAGATGTGAACTCATTATGTAAGTGTGTGAACTATCAAAACAGTTTGTTAAAATTTTTGTAGGAAGAAAGATGTTTTGGAATGTTTGAAGGAAACTTCTAAAGGATGAATAAAGTTTCTTAAGTCCCTATTTATGGACAAAATGGTTTTGTTGTCAATGATTTTTGTTTCCTATAATGTTTTCTAAAATAGGCTTAAAATTATTGATTAGTGATCCATAACATGAGATAATAATGTTCAGTGACTTATTAAACCTTGTTGATAAGAAAATCCAAAGTGAAAGATTGTAGTTACCAAGATGGTTAAAGGTGGGTTTGGATGCTGAAGGAAGTTTGTGTTGAAGTTCTTTTAATTTTATTGTCATAAAAAAAATCAATTAAGTTTGTATGTTTTCATAATCAGATGGAAGGATGCACCAAAATAAGATAATTAGAAACAATTTTCTTAATAAGATTATTTTTCATTGGTTTTTCTATTTTGGGATTTTTTTTGGAAAAGGTTGTTCAGACTCACCTTGGGTCTAGAATTAAATTTTCAATTACTTTGAGAAGTTGTATCCGATTATGGATATATCAATACAAAATATGATGATGATTTAATATTTTTTAAGTTTATACCATCTTGAGTTAATCAAAACTTGAGCTATGAGAATTATGAATTAATGGTACAAAATGTGGCCAAGTTATTCAAAGTGTTTCCAATCAGATTGTTTTTTGTTAGAAATATAGGTGGTGCTGGAAGAACGAGGAGTCATAAAACTTTTTAATGAATTTTTGATGATTATATTACAATTTTAATGTTATCAAAGTCACAATGAAGCCATGATATAATTAGATTTTTTTGATGTAATAATGTTTTGGAAGTCAAATCCATTTGGTCTTTGTTTATTTGTGTGAGATTCATTAGATTAATTTTTTTCAGATGGATGAGAAATTTAAAGTTTCTAAAATTGAATTTTTTTGAAGCACTAATTGAGTAATCCCTCAGACAAGACAATACACCAGACATAGAGTGTCACCAATCCATTATAGGAGTTCTGAAACTAGTACATATGACAAAAGTTTTGGTATCAAAAGGGGCATCAAATGCATAATTCTATCAGAGGAAGATCAATACTGATTTGTTAACGTAGATCAATAAATGGGACTTATTGGGATCAATCAATCGAATGAATATAAAAAATGTAGTAAACCATTTTCATAGAAATAAATAATTATTTTTGCCTTCATTTGCGTCAATATAAAAAGAATTCTATATTTGGTTTCTTTTAAAGTGGGTTAAGGGTCATCAGATAAGTAGTGATGCTAATTCATCAGTGTGAAGTAGAGACAGATCCACTAGACATATGATTACACCGATAAGTCATTAGATATTGTACTTAATCGAACATGGTATGAAGAAAAATCAAAATATTTAAGAAGGGAGATTTTTTTTGGAACCTTTTCTAAACTATTTTCAAGGTGGTTCTTACTACCAATGTGTTGTCAAAGGGGTTATAAAGCCTAAAAAAGTTGTAAAAATGTTGTTTGTATAATTGTTTCAATGTTTTAGTTTATGAAATTAAGTTAGTATGGAGCTATGTAATAAATATTCATTCATCGTTAACATGTTTATAAAAGTTTAAAATGCTACTAAGTAATAGAATTTGAATTTCTAGTCTTACGTATGTTTTCATCATAATGAACAAATATCAGAATAACCATGGTATCGGGCTGAATAATGTTTTGTAATTTTTAAGTAAGATGAAGTTGTCAGAAGATTTTAGAAGGTTTAAGAAGAATAAGGAATAGTTAAGAAGTACTGAAATAGTCAAATGTTAAGTCAAATGGAAATGAAATCCAAGATTCTATAAATTCAGTTATGCAGAAAAGTAAAATTAGTTTCCCACCTGTACCTATTTTTATGTCCTATAAATAATAGTAAGGGAATTATACTTCATGAAAGTAGTTGTACTATTCATGTGTGGAGAAATAGAGAGCATTGAATTTTTTTTGTAGGGAGAATAATTTTCTATAATTTTTTTAATAAAGTTTTCTGGACAGAAGAAGAAGAAGAAATAGTTATCGGATCAAACTAAGAAACCAGACATAGTTTTCAGGGAAATATTAAATTGGTTAAAAATTGTTTCCTAAGTATCATTTCTTATATATTTTTTAGTTTGAAGAATTGGATCAAAGAGTTGGACTGATCCTTCAGACTGAGTTTTCATAAGTCTTGAAAGCGAAGTTTTTACATGATGTTTTATAGAAAGGTAAAGATTTTCGTTTTGAAGAAATACAAGTGTAAGTTGATAAGGATGCATAGTAACAGGTTTTGAACAAACTAGTTATGGTTACTTGACATGTTACAAAAACTTGTTTTATATCATTCTTTCTATAAGAAGAACCAGAAATTTTGTGTTGATCATAGTTCTACACAAGTGTAAGAGAATATCCTACTTGGTATGTCCACAAAAAGGATTTTTTTCTAGTGGATTGTGTTGTGTTATATTATTTCCAAACCATGCTAAGGACTAACTACAATTAATGAGTAGTGAACCTTGTAAATACTTATGTTACTATGGATGTGTGAATGTTTTTTACTATGTAAGGTGATAAACCTTTAATAGGAGGTGAATATTGTTATAAAATAATGATAACATAAATGAAAAAGATATCACTTATTCACCCCTCCCCCTCTCAGTGATACATGTATCCTGGTTCAGACTTTTTCATGTCTACATCATGGTATTTGTTAGAGGTGTGCTTTAGGGAATGAAATAAACATTTATATTTAAAGGTATGGGGTATTTTAATGGAAATGGGTTTTGAATCCACTTTATTTGAACTAAACCATAATATAGACAGTCCCTCATTGTATCACAATTAGTCCATCTTCAATTTTATTATAAAATTGTTCATCAAAATTATTTATTTTAATTCATTTACTTTATCTAAAATCATAAGAAAATTTGACACTTGAATTTGGGGATCACACATGATTTTGGGGGATCATTGAGAGTATGTTGTAATTTATTTCAATTTATTTGTGTATAATATTTTGATGCATTTTCATGATAAAATAGTTCTATTATATTTATTATTTTCCTTGATGTTTTAAAGTATATAATTTTAGAATTTTGGAAAATCTTATAGGTTTTAATATAAAATTTAATGGATTATTAAATTTTTGGAGAAAAATGGATAATTATATGAACTGTAATTGATAATCACATGTTGTGTACTTTGGAAAACATATGAATCGACCACAAGAGTATACACTTTCCTATTTTATTAAAAAATATACACATTTTCAAATATATTTCATATCATATGTAATATTATATAATTAGTTTTTAGAAGGAAATCAAAGATATAATATATGTTTTCTGATACCACATGTCATATGTTCAAATAATGGAAATTCGATAGGCCGATGTGAAGCATATTTTAGGAATTAAATATCTTCAAGGGAAAAGAAATCCAAAAATAAAATTTTAACATTTTTATACACCTTTTAATTACTTAAAAACTATTTAATTATAATTTATTATAAATCAGATCATGTTATTCTAAAAAAGAACTATTTATAGTGGCGGAAAATTGTTTGAACATTGCTTAATTTCCCCTTCATTGATTTATAGGTGTTATTCCTATATTTCTCTTTATATCCATTTTTTATATTCTAATTTTATTCATTATTATTCTATAAAAGGATGGGATTGACTTTATTATCAAACTACTCACCTTTACTATGGTTATATGAGGCTATAAAGATCTGTGATATATTCTTAATAAGAAATTTGTTATATTGTAATAAATAAACCTCATGTGTTTTATTTTATATTATGAATAGAATTCATAATCAGAGACATGTTTTTATAATAAATCAAGTGATTAAATTATATCAAATAATTATTTTTTGAATTAGTGGAAACCAAATTTATTAAAATGGGTGAACCTATGGCTATTGGATTAGTGTGATTCCAAAATTTTAGGGTTTGAAATAAACTTTTTTTTAATGAATAAATTAGTGGACCAAGGAAAAGATTATCAAATTCAATAGTTATTCATTTTCAGAATAGAAAACCTTGAACAAATTAAATAACCATGAATAATGAATCTTTTAAAAAATTAGAGATACTAAATATATAATTTTTACAACCTTTGTTAATTAAAGTTTCAAAATGAACCCATTTTTCTCATCTTGTATTCCCTTTTCATTTTTTTCATTTTCATCTTCACTATATCATGTCTCATAAATCATGAGATGACACATTACTAATTTATGATTATATTATGATTCCCCATAGATCACCCCCAACACTCTACTACTACTATAGAGTTATGTAAACTATTATTGATTAATTTAATGATGGTTGGGGTCAAATTATGGAATTATTATCTAGGATACCATTTAATGCTTTAAAATCCTAAGGGAAATCTATATAATTTATTTATTATTTATTATTTTTATTTTAATTTTAAATACTTGGTACCTCATTGTTATATCATAAAAAATTCATAAAAATAGATGGTTATTTAACATGAAGTCGACATGAATCACCTGTAGTATACTTCTTCCATAAAAATTAGTGTTTCCATAATCATATCCCATGAAATACCATCAATGCAAGGATAAATAAGTGAAAATGAGATTTTCTATTGTTTTCCCCCAATAAACCACCCATAATACTGGATTGGTGCCCAAAACAAAATATATATTGTAAATTATTATTAATGATGAAATCATTCCCTGATATAAAATTAAAAAAATATTCAAGGGATTTTTTGGGGATATTTGTTATTAGAATCATTACGAGTAAAAATGACCTGGGAAATCTAGGTAATTATGAAATATGACCCCTAAAATTGGTTTAGATAAGAAAAAGTGACATGATTTTCTTTCAAATATAATTGAGTAAAAAATGTTCTCAAAATGAATATTCATGTAAAAAATTTAAAAATGAAAATATGTTTTGTTATTTTAATAATAAAATTGATTATACATTTTAAAATGCACTTAATGATTTTTTAGCTTTGAAGAGACATGAATATAATATTTAGGTTTTTGGAAATGTTGAGTGTGAAAATGATAAGTAGGAATATATGTATTCCACCCTTATTAAAAAATGAATAAGTAATTACATATTTCAAATACGAGGCGGACAGAATGAGAAACAATAAATATTGATGTATTCAACTATGATGCACCATTGCCAAAAAGTAGGGCTACAAGAAACCACTTCTATACCCTACTTAAGAGTGATCTTTTTTCATGAAATTAGGGAGCCACTAGAAATATGTGGTAGTTTTTTGATAAGAATACCTATCAATTTTCTAATTACGAAAAGGATCTAGTTACCAATACTTGGAAAAAAGGATATACCAATAATTTCAAGGGCCATTGGGTGGGATTTCCATTAGTATAGACCTATACAAATGGTTTTGGGAAAATTTTTAGTATAGTTCATGAATTTTAAATACCTATACCAATGGTTTGGGAATTTTTTATAAATTGTTTTTTAAAAAATGTATCAGGAGTTTTAATCCCAGAAGCTCCCACTTATATTTCAATGACTTAACCACTCTTCTATAATGCCTTTTTTGAAAAAATATATATATATATATACATGTATATAAATATTAATTTAATTTTTTTTATTATTTAATATTATTTGAAAAAAAAATTCATAATAAGTTTGTTCCGGATACCAATGGTTTTAGAAAACCATTAGTTTAGGCACCCATATTTTTTGGGCTTATACCAATGGTTTTGTAGAACCGTTTGTATAGGGTTTCAATAGACTACCTATACAAATGGTTCTAAAAAACTAAAGGCATTTGTTACACCAATACCAATGGTTTTACAAATCCATTGGTAAAGGTACTATATTCCAATGGTTTACTAAACCATTGTTATATGTCTAATTTCTAGTAGTGTACAAGGGTGAGATAAAGACTATAAACAAAGATGTTTTCAAGAGGCTTCCAAAATTATCCTCTTTCCCAGATTTTCTTTTTATTTTCATGTAAATACACGATATCTATTTCCAAACAAAACATTTTGTACATATCTTTATATTTCTCTCTCCACTATATATATATATATATATAAATATCAATATATATATTATTTATCTTTATACATGTCATGTGTTCTTACATAAAACATGTATTTATATAATCATATATGAGTGAAAGAGTTTTATAATATATATATGTCTAATATATATACATTATTTTGTATTAAAAAAATATTGAATAATGTATAGTATAAATAAATATAAACTAAATAAATAAATTAGAAATGAAATCATATTGAATGTTGTATACAATCGAGGGCATCTGATTTGTCACTAGTTTGAATCCATCATTAACCATTGATATTGGTCTTTTAATTTTTCTCTTATTTTCAGAACACAACATGTGAAAATTTAAAAATATTTTATGGATAATATACTATATATTTATAATTTATAATGGAATTAGGCTAGAAAGTTTGATCTCTATCCATTTCAAAACCTCCCTTGTTCAATTAATCCTAAAAATGAAATCCAATTATAATGTGTCGTAATTTACATCATGCATATATATATATATTAAATAAAAAATAATATTAAAAATATGAAATAAATAAATATAAAATTTGTGGGTAAATATGACATGTAGTGTGGGTTTTTATAAACCACAAGATTGCTCATTTTAACCAGATGTAGTGTGGACTATCCCTTCACCCCCTTCAGGACACCCCCATTAAAAATATTTAATTTCAAATCCAAAGTGTTTTGTCCTTTTTTTCACTTCCAAATCATTATTATGTTTATATAAGTACTTATGAGACTAGTTTTACATTCTAGTTTTCTTATTTTTAGGGTTTTTAGGGGTTTATTTTTAATTTTTGTTAAAAAATAGTGATACATAGACACTTGTGAAGAACACATGGAATGTGTGTTTGATACACAAGTATATAGAGATAAATTACATGATCACTTCACACATTTTTACTTAAAACATACTAAGAAGATTCACATTTAATAAATGATCAATATAGAATGTGGTTTCCTGAGTATCCCACATATCATGTATATAAAGTAGAAAGAACCAAATCTAGAGGATTTTTTTAGAATGTAATTTTTTTCTGGGTAAGGTTTTTTTTAATATGGGATAGATGAGTGTCAAATGAATTGATGCTCGACTATTTAGGGAGAAACAATCAATTCATTTGAATATCTCCATTAATTTTTTTAAAAATTATTTAAATTTTTTTAAATATATTTATATACATAAAATAAAGAAGAAAATTTTAAAATAATAATTTTTTAAAATTTTAATTAATATATATATATATATTAATTTTAAATAGTATTTAAAATTATATTTTTTCCATAATTATCAACATTTAATTATTTCAAAAATATAAATAAAATATTAAATGGGACAGCCTTTTATATAAGAGGGGACCTTGATATCCCTTACGGATTTTCCATGTAGGTCTTAGTTTGTCCTTTTCCTTTTTCTAATTCTAATAATAATAATAATAATAATTTTTTTAAAATTCTATTCAAGTGGTTATTTTGTTCAATTATTAATTATTCTAAATTATTTTCAATGGAGATTAGGGTTTATCTTCCATGGTGTGGTTCCACTTCTTGGGGTTCAATCCTCATTTTGGAAGGCCTTCCAAGGAAGCACCTTCATTTATTGTGGAATTGAGGGTGACCAATGACACCTCGAATCAAGATGCCCAATCAGGTGAGCTTCCTAAATTGAAGAATGATTTAGAAAATTTTACCCACTTTAATTAAAATAATTCATCAATATAAAGACTATAAGGAATGGTTTTCATACTCAAGTAGAAGCCAATCTCAAAGGCTTCTCAGAATAAATAGCCATGGGAAGAAATTCCATCATCATGAGGCTGGTAATTCATAAGGGCAAGTGTCCATGATAGATTGAGGATATAATACACCAATTATTGGTTATTTGTGGGATTACAAACTAGTGGCGTGTCTATCTAGGATAATATTTCTTCCACAACATCTTCCTTTCAGATGATTTAAGGTTGTGAGCATAGTGTGATGGTTTAGTGTTCTTGAAGCCTAGATTGTTACAGTTTCATGAATGATCATTAGATTTCAAAAAATTTCATAAAAATATTATTTTTCATTGGTATGTTTTCAGATACATTGATTTCACTGGCTCCGGCAATTTTTGAAAATATTACATAGCATTTCTACAAAAATTGGGCTCCTGATTCGGCTTGACCGAGTAACCATGAATGACCCGTTTAGTCATTATGAAAGGATATTTTTTGAAGTATATCTTAGCTCTATCCTCAATGATAATTTAATACTCTCTAATCCCACCAATTAAAATCATATATAAATGTTAAGCATGATAAATTCCCATATTTTTTTTGGCATCAGTAAGGCTATTGTCCATTCAATTTTAGACTACCATCAGAACTTTTTCTCATAGACTGTGGCATGAAATGTCACCTTGAACAAGGATGTGGATATAAAGGAAATAAATATATTCGTTTATAGAATGTTTTACATGAGTCTAGTGGAATACTTCTCACGTAATGACCCTTAGGATGAGGAATAAGGGTCATGCTCTTTACAAGGAGAAACCACTAGCTGACATGGGAAATGCCTCAGACTTAGGTGAGATTGAAATTATAGATAATATTAGAGACAAGGAGACTCATATTACCCCTTTCATATGAATAATTCTTCATGATTTTGGGAGAAATCATAGATGAGAAGAATATAGAAGAGAAACCATCACTTGCAGATACCACTTTTAGATATTCTCTATATAAGTGCACTAATGTTGTGCTTTAAAATAATGAGTAATATAGTTTTGAGATTTCTAAACAAGATGATTTTGATCTTGAAATGTGGAAATATAAATATATATCTATAAGTAAGGGAAATGAAAATCCATGTTATTGGATACTTCCCCTAAGAAATCAAATAAGACCCCATAGGGAAATTCTGTTCTTTCCAACTTTTCTCGACCATCTTCTAGACCTATCCAATCATTATTAGT
Source organism: Viscum album (assembly GCA_963277665.1). NCBI lineage: Eukaryota > Viridiplantae > Streptophyta > Magnoliopsida > Santalales > Viscaceae > Viscum > Viscum album. The sequence goes on along the minus strand of OY728157.1, from coordinate 1,627,911,112 downwards.
AAGTAGAATTCCATATTTGGTTGTGAAAAAATGTGTCACCATATACGAGAATAATCTAATCGATGGATGAAGATATATATCAAGTGGATACTCATATTAAATCTAGATCACAAAAGCCTATGCCAGATTCTGATCAGGCTTCAACTCCTAACCCCTCTATATTGGATAAGTGATGAAGAAATTTAGAATGAGGGTTGGTTCTATCTTTTAAATTCTATAAGCTAACAAAATATATTTTTGAACTCTTTGTGAAGGCCTCAACTATGGAATGTAAGGAGGCAAGGATTAGGAAATCTAACATCAAAACTCCCTAAGAGGACCAAAAATATTAAAGGATCCCTCAAGGTCTCTGGGTGGATGCCATCAATTAGTATGATTAACAATTTGATTAAATTCTTCCAAAAATAAAAATATAATTCATTGGATACAAAGAAAACCTCATAGTCCATAAATTTGTTTCTACTAACCTTGAAGAATTTTTTTATTCCAACTCGAAGTAAGATTGGAGGGTCATACCCAATAAAATCAAGATTTATTTTATTTTGGATGATATATCTAATTCATCCATAGAGGAAGATCATTAGCACCCTCAGAATCCCATGACATGGTGTAGAGGACTATATCCACGGTGTAGAGGTTGGTAACCTTAGTATAAGAGCTCTAGAGGGAAATACAAGACTTAAAATTTTTGTTTCCTTGATGTGGTAACATTTTTCAATGTTTTAAAACATCTTCTCCTATTGAGTTTTATTTTTGTAATAAGGGGTTAGGGCCATCTGGCTCTATCATTTACTTTTTTTTAAAAAGAATAACATATAATTAAATATACAACTAATTAAAATAAATTTTCATTAATATAAAAAATAAATAAAATTATAAATAAAAAAATAAAAATCTAATTAATATAATTAACAATTATTATGAAATATAATAATTAATAATTAATAATTAATAATTAATATTTAATAATAATTAATAATTAACAATGAATAATTAATAATAATTAATAAATAATAATAATAAAATAATATTTAATAATAATTAGTTACTAATTATTAATAATTATTATTAATTAAAAATTACTAATTAATACTAATTAATATCAATTATTATCTAATTATTATTTAATTATTATTAATTATTTATTATTACTATTTTTTATAATATATTTATTATTAATTATAACTAATTAGTAGTAAATAGGTATAATAATTAGTAATAATTATTTAATTATTATTAATTATTACGATATATAATGAAGTATGAATTGTTAATTACTATTAATTATTAGACATTAATTTTTATTAATTATTCTTTAATTTTAATTATTAAATATATAAATAATTATATTATTAGTTACTAATTATTTATTTATATTTAGTAAATTATATTATTAATTATTAAATAATATTTATTATATTCATAATATTTATAATATTTTTTAAATAATAATTGTATAGTTAATTAATAACCATTTTGTTAATTATTAATTATTATTGTTCATAATAATTGTTGATTATATTAATTATATTGTACCTTTATTATTAATAATATTATATAGTATTTATATTAATGATAATTTATTTGAATTAGTTGTATGTTTAATTATAAGTTGTTATTTATGCATTATTATTATCAATATATTACTAATAGAATCGTGGAAAAGTGAAACTAAATCCCACATAAAAGATATATAAGGTATTTTAAGGTCCCCTCCACACTAAAAGGGTGTCTTAGGGGTGGGGTGGGGGGGTATTAATACTTAGGAATTACATAAATATTAATAATTCTGATTAAAAAAAAATATTTCAGACACTTTTTAAAATTTTTCTAAAAATATAACTAAAAAGAACAATAAAAAACGAAAACAAAAAAATATATTTTAAAAAAACTAATATAAAAAAACTAATATTTTTTATTTTTTTTATTTTGTTATATATATATATAATTAATTAAAATTATTTTAAAAAAAATGGTGGAGAGTGTCAAATGAATTGATGCGCTCTACCTAGATAGTCAATTATCAATTCATTTGACCCTCATTCATCCCATATTCTAAGAAAACTAACCCAATTTTTTTAAAAAAAAATCATTTTGAAATTTTTTCCGACTCCATCATCATGACACGTCATCTATCATTGTTGTCACACTATGTAATTCAACTTTTTATGAACTCTAAAATCTAAGGTGTGTATCTTATAAACATAGTATATACTCACTCAAATACATAAACTTATTATATTTGAGATAACACACCAAGTAAGTTTTATTTTTATCATTTTCTACTTTTTCATTTCATTTCATTTCATTTTTTTTCTTTTTCATCATATGTTTATGGAAGATGAGGGAAGATCATACATGGGTGGTAATCTCCCTTAATAATCTTTAATAGAGGTGAGGTCACTATAAGGATTCCATATTAATTTAAAGGACATGTTATATCCTTGTAAATATTGATATACATTAGAATTTGGTATTACGTAGGGGTCACCAACATTTTCCCACAGAAATATTTTATTAAGAATACATTAAGTCAAACACTGCCACAATCTACACTATTAGATTACATATCACCTTGACCATAATCACCTTCAATATCCAAGTCACCTATCGAGGAACCTACTATAATTCCGTCTCCTTTAGTGCACCCTATTGATTTCATTGATGTTGATATCCTAAAATTATCTAGTTTGTAAAGACTATTTAGGTGTACCATTCTATTGAACTTCCATGTTCTTGGCTTGATTGGACCAGTGTAGTTCGGTAATCTTATAGTGAACTATATTTTTTTCATTTAAAACCTCAAAATATTTTAAATAATATTGTATGCGGTGGTTTCTAAGCTATTTTAATTTTAATTTTATTGTAGATTCACAGATTGAATATATTAAAAATTAAATATTTATTTCACTCCACATCTATATGATCATTATTTATTGACTATATCACTTATTTGAAGACCCATATTGGAATTCCAACACCAGGATCAGGTTAGTAATTGGGGGTTTACCCTTGGGGTGATATAATATTAGTAGGGTTTTTATGCATTAGGCTAGGCATGTTTCATGTGTTTAATTAAAAATCTATAAAACTTAATCTCCCTTATTGAATATTATTAAATTACTTAATATAGATTTACCCATTGTAATAACCATATTTAAAGAGAGGGTTTGAGAAGATTGGACTTCCATGAGCTCATATTTTGAGGATATGATTGTCAGAGCCTAATGTGGACATTAGCATCATTAAAAATCGATCCAAATAATAGGAAGGGATTTTTATTATTAATTATATTATTTTCATTATAAACATCTTGTTTTATTTATGATTTTAATTCCAATTTCAATTCTTCAATATTTGGGACATTATTTTTATATATAATGATCACTACCTTGTTTAGTATGTGGTGTTTTCATAGATTGATGGTGAATCGTTCCAAATATTGATGAACCAATAGTGAATTTGTGTTAGGATATTGACCTAGGATTGGATACCAGATCCCCCTTCTAATCCACGTTCCTCCTTAGTGTGTTTGTGAGACACCATCCACATCCAGTGATGTGACACAAAAAATGGATAGAGTCCCCAGGTACCAACCTCCCCCCTTTCCCCCTTGAGCACAAAAATGGGAAAATGACTTTTTGGATAGACATAGTTAGTGATGGTAGTGGTTTAAAGTGGTGGTTGATTGTATATGAAAACATGGGATCAATTTATTATGATTATGGAGTATGATTTTGGAACATGGAGTGGCGTCCTGTTCATTCTATGACTTGATTATTGGGAAGAGAAATCTTGATGAGTAGTGGTGGATGCACTATGGAGGATACCAGGGTATAAGAGAGACAAAGAAAATGGTTTTTAGGTCACCAACATCACTCATATGAACTCCAACAATTAGATTATTTCATTCTTTTCAAATGTTGAGTGGGGTTCTTTTAATTAGTGGAATTAACCCACTAGTGGACCGATCTTGGAATGAATCTCATCAATGCTTGGGTGGCATAAGTCTAGTGGAACGATCTAGTGCATATGCCAACATAAAAAAGGATGGGTGGGGCATTAACTATGAATGGTCCACCTGAACCAACCTAAGAGGTGAGAGAGATGATATTTGTTGGTACCAAAAGCCTCACAATAGTGCATCCCATGAACCTAGATGTGCCATGTGGCATTCCTAGAGGCTTTTACCTAGATGTTTTTTTTCAATTGTGTGAAGGTTTTCATGAATTTTTTATTGGTAAATATTTTTGAGAAAATAAATAACCAATATTTTCCTTCTCCATACAGAATGTGATGGTGTGATCCATTTAAGAATTTTTGGTTGCATTCAATGCTATTTTGGCAGGTTTAGTTTTTAGCACCATATAGTTTGTGATGGGGTTTTGATTTTATGATTAAAACATATATATGGTTTATGTACATGCTTAGATAGATTATAGAGATAATAAATTGTCCCCATATGTATTTATAGAGTTTAGTATCCCCCCACATACTCATGTAATGGATCCTAAAATTCATTCATGGTTGTAGCACTCCCATGATACCAATAATTCATAACCACTTGTTTTACTGATAAAATCATAAAATTGAGAAATATTGGGTTTTGGTTCCTCTATTTATAGAGATATGTACCTCCTCATTTTATTGTTCATTATATAATAGGTGTGAGTCCACCATCTATTTATAAAAATTGCTTGAATGAGAAGCATAATTTGTTATGTTGTGGATCCCCATGTAAATAGTTTTCAAGATAACATGGTTTGTTTTCATATATGGGTAATTATATAAGGAATATTTCAATTAAATCATGATGAAAATATATTCCTTTTAAATTTGTGGGTATCTAAGTATGACTCCACATGGGTAACATGGATTACCTAAGACTTGTGTGGTTCATATGCTTTGGGTCTTAGGAAACCTCATTCATTCCTGGATGCCTTTGAGATAATTCTTATAGCTAAGATGTTTAAATAATTCATGGGATATCTTTAAATAACTTAATAATCCCTATGGGGTCATAAAATATGACCCTTTAAAAAATAAATCTTATATTTCTAGGATCCCCTATGTCTATACGACTTCTCTTCATAGTGCATAACATGTTTTCCCTCTTTAATGTTCTTTTATTGTTCTTGAGGTTGAGAGGAATTGTTATTTTATCATTCCTTTATGGTTTCATGGAATCATACTTAAAAGTTTTATACTCATTTCTACAAATTATATGTTCCAATTTGTGTTTTTTCTATATAGAAAATGTGTATTATAGATATTACCTTGGTTGATGTCAAGTTTTGAGGATTATTCCGGGCTAATTCTTGGTGATGGTACAATTTTATTGGTTTATTATGATTATTATCATATATGATATGGGTATATATTAATTTAGGAATGTTTTCAATATGGATGGTGTTTACCCTATCACATGTTTTTCAGGTTCCAGTGCTTTGCCAATTGTATTGTTCTTATTTTATTTCATATGTACAGATGTGATTATCATTTAATGTATCATGAATTCATTATATATAGTTCAATTTTTATATATTTATAGTAGTTTTAATTTATTTTTTATATATTATAGATATTTATCAATTTAAGGTTATTAAAAAACAATTGCTTACTTGTTTACTATTCCTCATTTCCACTAGTATCGAGCACTAAACCAATTTGAGGTAATATTTGGATATCAAAATTGTATTTCCACTAGCCCAAGCATGTACCAAGAGGAATAAGTCTTGTATGAGTTGTATCAAAGTCATTTGAGTCCTATTTATGAATTTTTGAGTTTGTGGTCCTATGAGGATTTGTTTGATACTTTATTGAAATCACGTTAATGTGTGTTTAGTTCTGTTTCTAGACTAGGGAACCTAGTGTTGGTGAAATATCCAAAAATATCCATTCACCATGACCTTGATAATCTATTAATCAATATTTATATATCTGATTAAATGGTTTTGATGTATATTTATGATGTTATATATGACATATAGTTGTTATAAATGATTTTTTATATCCTTAATTTTTCATATTATCCATATATGACTTAATCCTTGAGGTTTTATCCCATCAAATAAGTGATTCCTCCTATAGATCTCCATTAAATATTCAGAGGCATGATTATAAAAATCATATTATAGTTATTAATATTCTATTTACGGATTTGTTTTTTAAAAAGTCATTTATTTTGGGATAAGGTTGAGGGATATTATTTCCCTAGAAATGAAGGTAGATTTTCCACCTTTTTTTCATAGTGAAAATCTTCTAAGAGAGTAAATGAATGTTCTTATTGAGTTAAACTTGACTCCCTGTAGACTTAGTGAACATCATATGACTGGAAATAGATGCTTTCAAGATTCTAATGTGACCCTAATCCATAAGTGAAAAATGATTTTCATGATTTAATGGATTTTATAATTCATTTGGTTCAAACACTTACTGGGAAAATGGAGATTTTTAAATTGAGTTATCTATTTATTGCAATGACCCATTAGTGGATGGCGTGTTTCATAAACTCATGATGAGACTGCTCGACCTGGGTAAAATATTGAACACTAATTTTTGGAACTATAGGAATTGATAGTGATGATTTTTCTAGATATTTTTGGCCTTCCCTACGGTGAAATTACTTTTTATGAGTATACATGTAGTTTAACTTACCTAACAAGGTACCCTCTGTACATTTTTCATTGTATCATTTTCAGGCATGGTAGTTTAAGAAGGGTTTTCAAAGATATTATTCATGTTAGATTTTTTCTATTATAAATCATTATGTTCTCTACATTTATTGAGCTTTCATTACATGTTTAAAGTTTCTCTGAAGAGGTTCACATTTGTTTTGAGAGATGTCTAGAGTTTTTCCCAAAGGTAGTAAAAGTGGCATCATGGGAATACCTCCATATTTGTAATAAAATTGATATCAATCAACATCATTTTTTAAGAAGTTTCATATCATAGAGGGATATTTATTGAGTATTTGGTGCATAAGTTGTTAGAGTATGATGATTCATCAACCCACTCCCAAAATCACCACATTCATACTAACATATAGAAATTCAAGAAGATACACATAATTGAAATATATTCCAAGGTGTCAACCAATGTTGCTTAAATTATTATTAATGTCATCACTTCAAGTACCCTTGTAATTTTAAAAGTATTAATGATCTATTCTTTCTAAGCCATTAGTTTTAGGGGTGTAGTTTTCAAAAGAACCCATATCTAGGCCTTATCGACTAGATAATTTTTAAAGATGAAGATAAACTTTTAATCACAACTTATAGTGAATTGAGTTTATCATTAGTGAAGAAAAGGGACACTTATAGGTTTCAATTATAGTAAATATGAGTATTCATAGTACCATTAATAGTTTAGATTTATTACCCAATTCTATTATTTCATAGTGATATACATTTAAGAAAATGAGGTGAGCTTCAGCTTCAACATTTAGTGAAACCACCTTAGGTATACCGAGTCGATCCAACCCTGAAGAAGTTTTTGTTTACTATAATTCATATGGTAAGTATGGAATTATGCTCTTTGGGTTTAGTTGAAGATTTATTTCCATTTAATATGGATAAATACACACATTCTTTTTAAAGATAATGCATGATTATCCCTTAGCATGAGGCCAAAAAATCCATTAATATGAATTCTATAAATGACATTTTGTTGGTTTTAAATAGAATAAAAAATTTATTTGTTTTGTTCGTAAGACATGATGACTGAGCCTTTTCTTATACTAGTTTACAGAGGAGTATATTGGGAACGTTGAAAATATTATATTCTAATAATGAGTGTACTGTATATGCTCATAGTTAATGTTCATGTTTTAGGAATAATTTTCTTTAAGTAATGTTTATATAGGGATTGAGTGGCGGTCAAGCCATATAATGATTGAGGCAGTACTAGTTAATGATATTTGAGTGTCATAATAGTTATATGGTGGGTAATTCCATTTATAAGAAATCCCATGTTTAGTTAATGATGGAGGAACTAGAATATCAAGTCTCAAAGTGGTTGATTCTAGATGGATAAGGGATATATTTCTCACCTTCGATTGTTGTTGGTGGCTACATACCCTTCCTTGGTGTGAGAGAAGCCTATATAAGAGATATAGATTGAGTATTATTGGATGATTAGATATTCTCAAGAAATAGTCTAAATTGGTTTTCCCAATGGTGGGTAGTATTTCATACACTTACCCAAATGAATATTAAGTTTACCCTTAACATTCATTTTGGATATCATGATGGTAATTACTAAGATTTTATTTCCAAAGTGGATCATGGTACACCATGGGTTATATGTAGGGGATATTTTAATTTTTCTCATCATATGGAATATTTCATTATTTTATGGAGGTTGGTCCTTCAAAGTTTTTTGGGTCTCTTGAGTAATGAAAACTGTTATACTTGGGCTTAGATATGATAAATAAGGGTCAATTGATTTGTTAAGATAATACACTTGTAAATGATTAGTATTTTATTTCTAGAAAGTTTCAGGATGCCGGTGAAATTTCCTATTATTTTCATTAGTAGATCCCAAAAGGGAAAAACTACAAGAAAAACTATTTTTAGTAATAAATGTGATCTTTTTTTAAAGATCAAAGTATTATTTTAAATTTACCACTAATTTTTGTGTAATTATTAAGTATGAAGGCTAGTGTTTTCATTTATCATTGAGTAAATGAAATTAGTGTGTATGAATTTTTTAATGAATATTACTGGAAACAAGAGTATAAGAAAAATATAATTCTACCTTGATTTTTATTTACATTTAGCATAGAATATTTTTGTTGAGATAATTATAGGGGTTAACAATAATATATTTTCCACACGTGATAGTCATCTAGAACATTATTTAATTTATTAGAGAGTTACTCTCACATAAGAGGTATCCTTTGTGAAAAAACATTCAAAGGTGGATTCCAGTGGTTTATGGATTAACAAATCCCTTGTAGGTGGGTGCCCATTGGGATAGAAAATGGTATTGGTATAGAGGTTAGGTGAGACTCACACAATGTGATATAATGCTTCCGTTGAGGTTTTTTTGAGTTGAATTTAAGCTCTTAGATCTTTTTTTGAAATGGAATCCCATGGAAATAATTCTATATGAGAATAGTGATAGATGATGTTAATTACATATATAGTTGTGCGCTGAGTTCACATAGTGAATATACCTCCATAGGTGAATGTTGTGTGTGCATGAGTGGATTGTATTTTTGTATGAGTTTTCTTTAAGAGATTTCATTTTTAGTAGAATGTTTTTATTCCTTTTTGGTGATAAAAATATCTAATAGTGAGGTTGATATAATGACAAATATTTTATTTATTTTTAACAACTAGAATATTTTAAATAATATTTTATACTATGCTCACTTAGACTTTTTCATTTAATTTGAATCTTCGATTCCTAGATAGAGTATATTAAAAATTTTATTTAATTTTATTTCATGAACATGTGATTATGAGGGAATTCCTATATATCATAATAAAATATTAATAGTGAAATTCTTACATAGTAGTTTTTATTTTCAGATTATTGGGCTTTCACTTGGGGTGACATAATACATGTAGGGGTTATATGCCCTTGGATAAGACCATTTTTAGAGTTTAATTAAAAATACCACAATCCCTACCCTCACCAATTTATTCTTTTTTATCTCTATCATTTTTTGGCTAGTCATTGTTCAAAACCCTATTTAAAATTAATCAACTATATCCCATGGTGTGATTCATGAAAGAAAAGAGTCTGAATTTTTTACCATATTCCCCTTTCTATTTATCATGTGATGAATCAACTGCAATCCCTAGGGTGGAACAATGGTGGAAATGAATGTAGTATGTGATAGTTTTTAATCGGGGATGATGATATGGCACTGAGTAGTAGAAACAACATTATGAAAGGGTGAGAGTCTTAGAGGAGGCTCAATTATAGGGTGGTGGTAGTCAGATGAGTTGAGATGGTAATATAATAAATATCACCATGCTAAAGGGGAGAAAAATGTGAGAGACACTTAGTCACCACCCCCAATCATCTAACATCCCACAATCAGATGACCATATACTCACCACATAGTAGAAATTGAAAATAACACTAGTGGGATTGACTTTCTGATGTGCTAATCTTGGACTGAAACTTATCATTGGTTAAAAAACATAGGTAAAGTGAATGAACCTATATACAACCCATAATATAACCTAGTGGTACAAACCAAAATATATCCCGACAATAATGTTTGGAGAGTGAGTGGCTTGAGTTATGTCTTCCTGATCTGACCTAAGATTTAGGATGCGTAGAATAAATTTGTTCTAAATACCCATATATGGGGAACCCCCTGTACCATGATGAGCTACATGGTATTCCTAAATACTATACCACAACCTATTTTTCTCATTTGTGTCATTTTCCATGAATTTATCACTATTTTTCAGTTTTAGGAATGTAAACTACCTATCTTTAGCATGTTTCAACATATAATGAGGTTATTTTGTTTTAATACCCATTCAATGAAATCTTCAATATGATTTGGGGAGGTTTAATTTTGTTTAACTATACAAGGATGATGATGGGGTTTATATATGATAATAAGAGTATTTATGGGGTTCTAATACTCCCATTGATACGTTCTAGAGACATGGAATGAGTACCCTATATATTTATAAAGTTTATTTACCCCCCATATGATTGAGGCAATGGATTCTTGTTTTTGGTATTGGTTTGGAATCCCTTAGGCCTAACAAGGCATGGGTTCACTATAAGACAGATAAAGTTAAGAAATTCCCCACTATTGGAGAATACATATTTTATCAATGGATTTTTTATTTGATATGATTTTCTCAATGATCTGTAGGTCCACTACTTGGGTTGAAGAAATTATTAAAAACCATACATACTTCCATGATGTGTTGTCCCCCCACTATATATTTTTTGAGATGACATTGGTTTTCACATCGATGGGTAGTTATGCATGGAAAGGTACAATACACACTCAAACAATATGTATTTCTAAATAAGTTGTGGGTAAAAAATTACATTTTTTAGAGGTATCAATGAATTCCTATGAATTGTGAAGTTCATATGCTTCACATAATACTATGAATATGAAAATATTGGTTTCCATTAAGATATTAATTTTTAATGGGATATTAACATTATTTATTATGATATATTCAACATTTTAATAATCCAAAGTAGATAACAGGATAAAATATTTCATAGAATATAGATTATATTTTTGGGATACCACTACATTCTATAGTCTTTTAGTTTTCAAGAGTAACTTGACACTTCCCCTTTAATGATTCCTTTATTATTCAAGAGTCTGAGATGCCATCATCTTTTTTCATTCCATTGTGATTCTAAGGAATTATACTTATTAGGTTTATATTAAACCTTTAATGAGATTCATTACCACATAAGTTATGTTTTTGAAAATGATTGATAATATAGATATAGTCATGGTGGATACGGGCTTGGGGTAGAATGTTCAAGGATGATTCTTGGTAATTATTAGTGGAACTCATTGGTTTATAATGGTGGTATTTACCTTTGATGTTGTATATTATTACAATAGTGCTTGAGGTTGGGTTGATATTTCCATTTTCTCATGTTTTTTGGGTTTAGAGACTTTGTCATTTATATAGTACATATTGTTTTTTCATATGTGGTGATGTATATATGATTTGATATAGCATTCTGACTCCAATAACCTAGAGATGGTGTTTACATTTTTAAATTGGTATAAGATACAAGTTATTTCCCCATGTATTATTAATTAGTTTAGTAGTATTGGAATACAAGATATATAATTTATTTCTATATTACATTGGAAATATAACAAAATGTCATAAGAAACATTCATTATTAATTTAAATCATTCATAATATAATTATTCATATCCAATAGAACAAAAAACAAATAGAGGGTGAGATCAGATTCTTATTAAGGGTTACATAGAATAAAAACTATCATTAGTAAATAAAGAAGAATCAATATGGAATAGTGGATAATAAAAATTTATTTTATTCACTTGAAAAATTGAGTTCAAAGTACATCCATAGATAATATCAACATAAATATCTAATATATGATGTAAAATTAATTTTTTATAAATTAAATTCATAAATATTGACATTTTTGAGCTTTTTATCTAGGCCTCAAACAAGTTATCATAAATATTACTATCAAGGACTCAACCAAGACATCATTATTAAAAAATGGGTAGGTGTAAAATAGGTACCTATCTAATAAAGAATTCCTATTGTATTATATCAAGAAAAATGTAGATGCATCAAGGGGATATCTCTATCCAAGACCCATCCATCATATTCACATACTATTAATTCCTAATATATTGAATTTTAAATAAAATTCATACTCAAAATGATTTATAAATGAACAATTATATATTTTGAATCAAGAATACAGAATATTTCCCCAGACTATCATCTAACATTCTTCCTTAAATTGATATCATATATAAAAAATGTATATGGTTGAAACATCTTCAAATTACTACATATGATATTGAATTCATACATGATATTGAAAATATAGACTCAATTTATAAAAATAATGTCCAATGAATAATATAGTGTGATAGAGAACACGATAATAACAAAGTGAATGATCTCAAAATAAGGAATAATCTTTTTATCAGTAAAGGATGATAAAGGACCATAAATTTTTAATAAGTAATTATTTTGTAGTAAAAAAATCTTTTTGAAATTAAATTAGAAGACAATAATTAAATATATATTACTTATAAATTTTTATCAAAATAGATATATAAATAACATTCACAATTATTATAATTCCTTTATGAAAACAATACTTGTTTCTTTTGTTAAAATATTGAATAGAAATTCAAAAAATATTGAATTTTTTTTATTGAAAATAAACATGGAAACATATCATTAAATATTCAAATAATTCAATGGTTATAAAGGTGTGAAATTATATTAATGTGGTAAATGTTAAAATAAACATTTATTTCAATCTTTTGGTAAAAAGTCAAAAAAATAACTCACTTAGAGCATGACAGAAAGATTCAATTTCACACATTCTAAATAAAGTAAAATATTATTTAAATTTACTTCAAATAACAATTTTGTGTATTTATGAGTAATATTTAATCATTTAAATTAAAATATACATGAAAGTAAAAGGGATGTTAAGAAAAACATTAAAATATGAATTTTAAAAGAAAGTCCATTACTAGTAACATACTTGATGTTTAATAATACAAAAATATAAGAATTTAAATATATACTTTTAAAAACAAAACATAACCGTAAGATAGACATTATAGGGGGTTATATATATTAGGATCATATAATTTTCAAAAGGAAATCATAACGTAAAAAATCTGGAATTAAAAGGAGATTATAACATAAATCCACTACCTTGGGACTTTTCTTAGTATTACATGTTTGATATTCCTATATAATGAATTTCAATATATTAAATACTTAAATAATAACAATTTTTTTCTATATTAATTTTTTTAAGTTTCATGTTTAATCAGTTTAAATATATTCATTGAATTGTTCTTGATTATATCGACCACTTTAAGGTTTTTTGGTCAATTTCTTTAAAATTACTTCAGTATAAAATTTATGGTTAAAGAGAGTATAAAATGGTAATATAATTTATAGAATATTATGAATTTAATAAATATTTTTTAAATTATATATTATTTTATAATTATTCACACACGTTGGTAAAAGAAATACGAATCACATCGCTTGGTGGAGGTGGTAGTCCACATGTTCGCATGAGCAACATTATCGTTTTCCAATAGATGAAAGAGAAAGAAGATATATGATATATTATATTTATAAAATCAAGAACTATGATTTAAATGGAATATATTTTCATTAATTTTACCATTTTTACCATCCAAGTAAATATGTGATGATAAACAAATTACATTACTACATGGAGATGGTAGGATGTATATGAACATGAGCTATGTTTACATTTTCCATCAGATGGAAAGAAGATGAATAAGGGTTTTTTAATATATGATAATAAATTTTTTTCATATTTATGATAAAATTTTGATTATATGACCATTCTAATAGAATATTTTAAGGAGGTAAAAGTAAAATTAAATGAAATCACTTAGTTAACCGTAATAACTTTTCATCAAAAAAGCACCTTTTGCATAAACATTAATTACTATAGGATGCTGCTTTTATTAGACTAGAACCTATAGTTCAAAGGTATAATGTTTTTTAATTACTTGGGTTGGTAATTTTTGAGATTAATATGGCTAATATGTGATAATAATAGAGGATAAGTGATTCATCTTTATAAGTGATGGGAGTCATGCTCTTATAATTATTCAATGTTTAAATTTTTTGAAAGGTATTATTCTTGATGAAGTGGAACCATAGAACCCAAAATTCCTAGAAAATATGTGATAAGGTCAATAAAAACTACAAGAAACACAATAATGAAAGTTTTGGTGTAATTTTAATCATCACCTTTTAGTGAAACCCCTTTAAACCAAATTTAACCTTAACCACAATAACTTAACTTTTTACCATAATAACTTATTTATGTTACCAAAAATAAATGTGGAATTATAAAAAATATGGAAGTTATAATTCCAAATATAGAATACATTTTATCATATTAAATTTATATTGTTAGAAGAAATTACATAAAATATAAGAATAGTAAAAGCAGGAAAAAGGGTTTTTTAGAAAATACCTAATTTAGGAATAAGAACAATTTAACATTGAAATCAAGTAAAAAGTTTATTTATAATAATTTATTTTCTTATTTAATAATAGAATTAATGTTTTTAGTCATTTTAATCAATACAAAACCCAATGTAACCTTCCAACCATAATATTATATAACTTCCCAGTTTCGGGTGCCACCTAAAGGTGCCCCATACCCGGTTGGTCACATGGCCTCAAGCACATTTCCCCAAACGTCATAGGCTGCTGAATAGTAGTGTGGACCTTGGGTGTGATAGTGGGGAAACTATTCCATCATTTGAAGATCATGCACAATGTAATAAAAAATAATAAATAGTATCAGAAGAAAAATACCAGACAATAAGTAAATAGTGGAAGACTGAAAGTAAATAACAACTTGAGCACATATATGAATGATGCACGTCACATATGTTTAGGAAAGAAGCCACAAAAGAAAATATACTAGGAATACAACCAAAACAAAGTATAAAAAAAAATAATACTCCAGTATCATCACAATCCTAAGCTTGGTCCTACGCTCTCTATCTCCAACTAACCAATTATGTACCTGAGGAAGAAGGCCTATTTCCCTTATCTACACCTGTAACCATATAATCTATTTGGGTCAAAAAACATGACCCAAATAGGGTGTGAGATGAATACTAGTAGGAAAACACCATAAGATCTGTACTTGACTATCAGTGAGTATATATAGTAGGTAAATAATGGAAATGAAACAAATAACTAGAAGAACACAAAATTAAACAATCTTACAGTTTCTATTTACATTCCTTAGCATTTAATGTTCATCATTTAATTAATTATGTATCACAAAATGTATCTTAGATGACTACCTAATACGAATGAATCCAATATTGTGTTTTTTATTGGGATATTCATCGTAAACATTCAATAATTATGTTATCCCTATGGGTAGCTCTCACAGTCTAACCCCTCTGGCCAAGTAATGCAATAAAATGGAAAAGACACTCTGAAGAAGCACTCACCATCAATTACTTTTATAGTCTTTACAAAACAACTACTGACTCTCTGGGGAAGCACTAAATGTTAATTACCCTGTGGTATCGTAACATAAACTATAGACACTATGAGGGAGAACTCATAGTCAATCCCCCCTATGGTCTTATAGCATGAAATATAATAGACACTCTGAGAAAGTACTCAACGTCAATTCCTTGCATGGTCTAACTAAATCAGGTTCACAAAACCCCATGCAATTAAATTGTGTATATATAATATCAAGAATCCAAAATTAATCTCAACTACTACATAGTTAAAAAATTATAATTCATATCACAAGCGTTTAACAAGAAAAAAAAGGAAATCAGTTCCATCCTATCAAGTAATGCAAGGAAACAAGGTCTGCCTCATAGGAAACCTGGACCAAATTGCCCTAAACATTCAAAAAAGAAAAAACACCCATGGGATATTCCTTAGACTTGCAGTTTCACACAATACCACAACAACAAACACTTAATCCAATAATCAATCTAAGGTAGATAAAATTGGGTTTAATTTCAATAACCTAAAATACCAGAAACCTTGGTAGTTGGAACTTTGGAATATAAACACAAAGACAAAGAATAAAAGGAAAAAAACTACCTAACTTGATGTTGTAAGATCAACATAATCTGGTGTTGACCCTTGAATCATCCTAGAATGACATAGATCTACAAAAACATCAAAAAATGTTCAACCTCAAATAACTCACGAAATAAGAGGAATCAGGAGGAGAGGATCAAGAAGAAGGAAGAACTCACTGACGAAATTCCAATGCAACTGATGATTTTTGATTCGAAGAATAGATGATGAATCAGTGGCTTGGAGAAGAATCGACAATTCTGGATGCTACTTTATGAGGTACAGCCAGAAGAAAATGTTTACGGGGATTAGACGCGACCCCGATCCGATTAATCAAATAAAAAGAAAAGTACCAGGCGTGTATTGTTAATGAACACGCTGTGTATTTTCCTCACCTAACCCCCGGCATCTGTGGTTTTCCACATCACTCCACATGACCATGTCTTAGCCATTACCCTCCCAAGACATGACCGTACATGGTGAGTGGGTACACGACATGCACTTAGTAAATTCTAAAATTCTCCCCTTTTCTTAAAAACACCTGAAATCAAGATCCATAATGGAAATGAAGATCCAGGTTCCTACACATTAAATAAAAAGTCCCAAAAATAGTTTTCAATTTGAATAAAATATAACTTATGTTCATAAAAGTCAATCTAGGGTTCCAAATCTAAAAATTATATTCTAAACTACATTATTTAACTCCTTAATATTATATTTTTTTGAGAAAAATGTTTTATAATTTTCTAGTTTATACTCTCATTATAATAATTTCATACATGTGAAAGTATTTTGAAAAATTGATATTTTCCCAATTCAGCAAAAAATAAACTATTTCTAAAAAACATGAAAAATTATCAATGAGCTAATTTTGACATGGTGATTTTAAAAATTAAATTTATTTCATAAAATTAGATATATAATATTTTATAATATTGTTTTAATGACAAATTGAATTAAGTAATATTAATTATTGTATTGTTTCATTAAAGATAAAAGTTTAATTGCTATAATTGAAGCTCAAATTTTGCATTCTCAACTTAAATAATTTCATCAAGAAAATTTCCAAAATTTCACCTCATTAATATACATGGGTATCTATCCATTATAACTTCTTTAGGTTCGCACACTGCATCTTCTATTTTATTATTTCTCCAAATTAACTTCACTAATAAAGTTGTGTGATTCTACACCACTTGTTCTCTAGTGTCAATAATCTTGATTTACTCTTCTTAGTAAAAAAAATTTCCCATTCTATTTTTCTATAGGTGAGAACCTTTTTTGGGTCTAGAAATTATTTCCTTAATAAATTTATATAGAACACATTATGAAATTTCTGAAGGGTAGATGGAATTTCTAAATGATAATCCACAACTTCAATTTATTCTAGAATTTAATATGGCACAATTTAAATAGGACTTAGTTTTCCTTTACCTATAAACATTATAGCATACTTCCACAGAGATATATTCAAGAAAAAATGATCACCCACTTCAAATTTTGGATCCTTACTTTGGTTATCAATATAATTTTTTTACTATATTGATATTCCTTGATATGACTTGAAATCATCTTTACTTTCACAATTGTATCATAACAAAGTTCTTGGTCAAAATGATTCCTTTCACTAAATTCATCCCTATAATTTATTTTATATAATATTTTCCAATATAATGCTTCATATGGTTATGTTTGAATGCTTGAATGGAAGAAATTATTATAATAAAAACCTTTTAATGGAATATAATTATCCCAAATACAATGAATATCATGTTAGAACAAGATTATTATGTCTTATAATTTTTGAATTGTCCTTTCAGACTATCTATTTATCTTAGGATAATAAAAAGTACTATAATGTAGCTTGTTTGGAAGAAATGATTGATAAATTTTATATAATTTCAATGTAAATAATTAATCACCATCATATTGAATTGAAATAGGTGCACAATGAATTTATACAATGTCATTAATATAGAGATGTGCAAGGTGTTAAAAATTTATATATTCCATTATATCAAGGAAATGTCTGTAATTGGTAAGGTAATAAAGAATAACCCATATTACATCATTCTATCTGGTATTCTTTGGCAATATAGTGATAAAGTATTTAGTAATATTATATCATTTAAACACATGAATAATTAGAGGTTTCACAACCCCTATAAGATGTATTATCTAGACCTTTACCTATTGATAAACCAAACATCTTGATACAAAGTCCAAAATTTACCATTATATATTAAACTACAAAAAATATTTATTTAAATCCTAATATATCTTGGTTCCTCCAGGGAGTATAGAGAAATTTGACCTCTAGGAATCATATAATAACAATACTTTTAGCTCAAGAATTAAATAAACCCATAAAATATTTTTAAATTTAAACACACTATATTAATTGATGAATTCTACCAACTTTCCATCAATTACATCATTGATTTTCTTTTGAACATTCTTATCATAAAATAAAGATCTTTTAATTTTCTTTAATTGGGAATGATTGGAAATAATTTGGAATATATGTGATATACCCCCTTGATTAAATATTACTATATCCATATTTAATAAATCCATGAATATGGGATATTTCTCAATCCTCATTTTAGTCAAAATACAATGATCATTCCTACTCAATACATCAACCCTCTTATTTTCCCTCCCATGATAGTAGTGTATTGAGAAACCATAACCCCTGAGTATTTTTAGCCATCATATTTGAATAATTTCGAGTTATTTATGCAAGGAAATGTATTTAAATATTTTGTGATCTATATATATTACCCATATTTTACCATAAAGGTAATACATTTATATATCCAATGAAAATATTATGGATACAAGCTCTAGATCATGGGATGGATAATTAATTTCATGAAAATTTAACTACCTTGATGAAAAGGAAAAACCTGTAGTATTTTACATAAGGACACATCCATTTCATTTTTTATATACATAAATATATATCACAAATTAATCCCTTTCCTATGGTAAAGTCAATATCTGTGAATTTACCAATATTTTATTTAATTCATCAATTTTTTACATTATTTTGAACATATATAAATAAATACTCTATATATCAACTTGGATAACTAGTTTTATAATTGATTATATTTTTTTAATAAATCATTGATAATAATATTTAAATCCAAGGAAACAACATACCAATGTTATAAGCATTGGCCTTTCTATCACTACCTTTTTCATTGAAGGATCAGTTTATATTACATCTTAGAGACAATATAGCTTGGAAAAGAAACTTCCTAAAGACAAAATTTTCGTTTGATAAATTTTCTATATAAATCTCCTCTTCAATGTGTCTTAACAATGATTAACAAATTAATCTTGTACTCATCAAAACATTTTGATTATATGAAGATATCATCAATAAATATGATAATGAAATTATAGAGATAATCCATGAATAATTTGTTCATCTGATCCATAAAAATAGACGGTGAATTAGTCAATTCAAATATCATTAATATAAATTCATAAGGTCCATACCTTATATGGAATTCCATATTTGGAATATCATCCCTCATTAATCATAGTTGATGATGACCAGAATGATGATCAATATTTAAAAAATACATATCTCATTGAAGTTGACCAAAAAGTCATCAATGAGGGGTATATGATATTTTTTATTTATATTAGTGGAACTTATTTAAATATAATTTATGAAAAAAATCATATACCACTTTTTTTATTAACAATAAGAACATTGGATCCCCATGGTTTATCTCTATAATGCATAAATACCTTACAAAAAAACTCCTATAGAAGTTTCGTCAATTCCACTAATTCAACTATAATCATCCTATAGGAAGTGTTTGATATTGGGTTCCCATCAAGGATGATATCAATGTAATATTAAACCTCATTCTTATGTGGATTTCTAGGAAGTTCTTATGGAAACACATTAATGTGTTCATTCATAACAGGTACAATCTCTTCTCTATGGACAACTTAACCATTAAAAAGGTGAATATATAATTCTTTAATAAGAATTTAATTAAAATGTTCCTTTGGATATAGATCCAAACATGATTTGGATGATTTATTTTCCCCACTAAAGATAATGGATTCAATATTTTAATTAAAAATCGTAATCTCCATCTCTTGAAAATAATTTTTTATTATAACTAAAAAACCAATATAGAACATGGATTATTTCAAAACCAAAAATATGTATAATAATATTTTTTTCAAATATGTTATGTCTATGTGTTTTAATGGGAAATTTATGACTCATCATTGTTGCTATAATATTTTTACTAGGAGTCTTGACTGACAACTCACTTCTAAAGGTGCCAGGGAAATATCTTATTTTCATAGAAAACATGGAAGATATAAAATAGTGAGTAAATTTAAGATAAAATAAACCATTAAATAATATTATAGTATAATTAATTTACATATAACCTGTGATGACCCAGATTCTCTTGGTCCTCCCCTTTTCCAAAATCCGGGTTCTTAAGGAGTGGCGTCTCGGTGAGACCGATCGCTGGGACCGATCGCTGGGACTGATCGGTGAGACCGGTCGGTGAGACCGTTCGGCAAGACCGATCGGTGCGACCGATCGGTGAGACCGATCGGGGAGACCGATCGGTGGGACCGATCGGCGCGACCGATCGGCGAGACCGATCGGCGACACCCGACCTTGTCAAGTTGTTTCCAGTAGCGATCCTTTGTGCAGATAGGGTTTTAAACCCTATTCTGAATCGTTTAAGCATGTTTTTAAGACCCGTAATGTGCATAAGAGCTTTAATTAAATACTCAATCAATTCAGGAGTCGGCTTAAACCACTCGACCCCTTTTTGTGATGAGTGGATCCATGTGGTCAACCCACGACCCCCACGCCTTATGCGGTTTCACGTTTTCACCTCAACCGTCCCTGACTCTTATAAACTAAGGGTTAGTCGTGGTTTCTCTTTTCTCGATCGTGGCTTTTCACAAACAGCTTCTGGTGCATCGGGACCACCGCATCGTTATCCGTAAAGTTCCGTGCCCCTGGCCTAAACGTTGATCATCTATCAACATGTAGAAATTTTCTCCTTCGTCTCTCTCTTTTGTGTATCATGTGGGGTGGGTGTGCTTTTTATTTTTGTAGAATTGGGGAAACCAGACCTAATTAAAGATAATGAATGAATTCTATAAAGAAAGAAGAGGGGTGGGGGGGGGGGGGGGTGGGGGGGACTGTGATCGTTGATGGTGTTTTATATTTTGATGCTGTTTCTTCTATGACCATCTTGTTGAGTTGTGCTGGCTTATGCCTCCTGAAAATCGGGGCTGTTGGTGGTCGTTGTTTGTGCACTAATGAACCCTGCTGATGTTTTAAATGGATTGTTTGTGGTTGTAAACTCCTACTGTGAAAAGTGAATTGGTTAATCACGTATATCCGGCTGAATAAATTGAGGCACTGAGATCTTTCATTTTGTGATAACCCCATGTTAAAACACACGAAAATTGAAATCATGGAGTGTGTTAAGTCGTTTAAATCTGAAAATACAGGCTTTGACTTTCTTAGTGTTGGTGGTAGTGTTTTGGTGGTTTTATTTTATGAGTCGATTTCTAGAGATGTGGGAGGGGATGGGATCCCATGTTCTTTTATACTCTCAGTGGTTGTGTGAATTTGGGGGATGGGATCTCCTGTTGGTATGGATTCGGTGGTTGTGGGTTTTAAATCCGGGTGGTTACTTGTTTATATCATGAATTGGGGTGGAATCCTCTGTTGTTGAGAACTGGGTGTGGACTTTTTGGTTGTTGTTTGACTGTTTAATTTCCTGGATTTATGCCTATGCCTACTAGTTTCTAAGTAGTGCTTAAACATAAACATTATTACTGAATGTGAAATAAGAAAGAGGACACATGGGTTGTTAGTGTGAGTCGTGACTCGGATTTGAGTTTTGTTGTGATCTGTAGGCTGTCTGAAGAAAAACCTAGCTTGGGTGAGTGCTTGTTACATATATATATATATATATATATATATATATATATATATATATATATATATATATACTTGTAGCTTTGTGTTTTTTATTCGCGCCCCACCCAAGTTGAGCACTTAGTGCTGAACACCCCCATTTCATGGGGGAGGGTGTTTTTCCCAACACTATTCTTAGTGGCTGGTTATTAGCTCCTTTTCAACTCCCTTTCCCAGATAGCCAAAGTATCTTCGGGCAGGCTGTGATGGCCTGAAGTCCATTGTTAGCCCAAGAACCTTCGGGATGGGTAGTGTGGTGGTTGGCCAGGTGTGTGTGGCAGGTGGTTTCCCAAGTGTCTTCGGGATGAGGCCCAGGTGTCTTCGGGCGTGGCAGTGTATTTTCTAGCCGAGGTGTCTTCGGGCGTGGTGGTGTTTGTTTTAGCCTAGGTGTTTGCAAGCGTGGTTACGTGTGACAGTTGTGGACCGGGTGTGTGCGGGCGGGATTTCGGCAGTGGGACTGCGTGTGGTTGTGGCCCAGGTGTGTGCGTGAGGGTGTGGCAGTGGGACTGTGGTGAGAATGACGGGATTGGTCCGATGCGTAGGATGTCTCAATAACCAATGGGAAAGTGGCACGGGGTAACCAAACATCGATGTGCTCTTATTATATATATTACTTGACTTGCGTTATTTGGGGAGTGTGCCTTGGTGAGGCCTGCAGTGGATAGTTTACCTTGATGGGTGTTTAGTTTACTCCTTTTCTCATGGGACTTTAGTACGTTCCTCCACTTGTGCATGAGAGTCTTTGGTTTTCCCTACTGAGTGTACTTGTATGCTCACCCTACGTATATAAAACTGCTTTCAGGTTTCTAGGAGGACTTCAAAGATCACGTAGGACCTTACTAGCTCAGACCTTTAGAGCAGTTGCAGTTATTGTTTTCTTTTCCTCTTTGGTACTTACCTTGTATTCACCTTTTTAACTTTGTGGCTTTTACTTATGAAACATGCATATGGGAATGGTTTACTTTTGTCTTTACTTTTCTTTTTACCTTGGTGTTGTTGGGTTTTCTTCTCCTCATCTCTCGATCCTATAAAATAAAAAGGGTAATGCCTTCCATTTGTGAGAAATTTCTATACCCTTGGTGCTAGTCGCCACTCTGAGACCTATTGAAGGCAGGTTTCGGGGGTCATTATCTCTCCAACTTAAAGAAGGATGGGCCTGGAAATCTGCTGACCCTTCCCTCCTTTTGGTGGAGGCGGGTCGTGACAGAATGGTATCAGAGGGATGGTTGAGAGATGGGATGGAGTCTGGAGTTAGGCATAGTGAGGATTTCAAGGGATTGTAAGACAACAGTGTTGGGTGACCTTAGTGCGTGAATTAGGCCAGGGAATACCGGCTAGGACATGAGATTTTAGGGCCCCCCATGATCCGATGCGAGGACTCTGGACCTACCGAACGACCAAGTGAGGCCACACTGATTGCAGGGTAGAGACCCTAGGAAAGGTACATGCATCATAATGACTTGTGTTCTTATGTTTCTGGGATGTCTTGGGAATTAAGAATAAATAAAATTTTAAGAAGTTTTAAGAACGATATTATGCACTACTTGGGATTAGGCATTCCTTGTTTACCTTGCAGCTATGACACCTGGAAGGCGACAACATGTGGTACAAGCAATCGAGGCCCCAGAGACTACTTTGGCCAATCTGCAGAAAGCTGATCGAGAGGAAGAGGATGACCAGTGTCAGAAGACTCTCCGAGCCTTCCAGCGATAGGCCCTCAAGAAGTATAAGGGCAACACCTCCGATATGAAGATGGAAGGCTGGTTAGAGGAGCTAGTTATAGCCTTCGGCCTGATTCGGGCCCTGAACGAGTACTGGGTTCTTCTGGCCGTTAGCCAGATGCGGGGAGTGGCACGGAAGTGGTGGATGCTTTACCTAGGGGAGAGGAGAGAGTCTGAGGTGGCTTGGGTGGATTTCGAGAATGAGTTCTGGGCGGAATTCCTCTCCCCGACGATGAAGGCAGAAAAGAGGCAGGAACTACCCTCCCTCCAGCAGGGGAGTATGTCCGTGAGGGAGCTAGGGATCAAGTTCAAGGACCTCCTACGTTTTTCTTTGGACCACTTTCCCGATGAGGAGTCTCAGGCAAGATGTTTATAGGAGGCACTCCGACCCTCCCTCCAGTATGCTGTTACCCCCTTTACCCTACCGACGTACTTGGAGGTCCAGAAGAAGGCCGAAGTGGTGGAGCGGATGCATGCTCTAGAGGGAGTGTCATGAGAGGGGATCTAGTTGGGACCATCGAAGGGGAAGGCCGTCAGCACCAGGACTCCAGCGTCAGGACCCTCTAGGTTCCGACCCGCAGGGAGCAGACCGCATTAGTTTCAGTTCCGATCCCCCGGCCCTCACCCTTTTCCTACAGGCCCAGGACCATGGTGCATCATCTGTTGGAGCCCTGTGCATCTCTGGAGCCAGTGCCCAGACCGGGTGCAGTACAGCAGTGGCAGTCATCCCCAACACCCGCCCCAGCAGCAGCTTCTAGCCAGACTCTTCCAGTAGCAGCAGCAAGGACAGCAAGCTCCCGCTCCTCCGAGGGCAGTCGTAGGAGGAGGCCGACCTCAGGGCGCTCCATAGGGACCTCGACCAGGGCATGTTCGGGGAGGTGGCCAATAGCCGAGGGGTATGGGAGCTGGGCGTGGACAGTTTCACGCTTCAGAGGCAGTAGTTTTAGTAGGGCCAGATATTGTTCAAGGTATGATCAGTCTGTTTAGCACTCTTGCTTATGCTTTGTTCGATACCGGAGCTTCGCACTCCTTCGTTGCACCCAGTCTAGCCTGTACCTTGTGTCTAGATGCCAAGAGACTTCCAGTTCCCCTGGTGTTGAGCACACCAGTTGGAGGTCAGACCGACTTGTTGTTCGTTTGTCGGGGATGTAGACTGATGTTAGGGCCACATCAGTCGGTTAGGGATCTTCTTCTGTTACAGATTCAGTCATACGATGTCATCCTAGGCATTGACTGGCTATTTTTTGTGTGCGCCATCATCGACTGTTTTTGAAGAAGGGTGGTGTTCTCAGACTTGGACAATCGGCGTGTTACCTTCACCGGCGAGCAGAGCAGTCCGAAGGGAAACAGAAGAGAAGAACCTCTCCTCTCCTTGTTGACCGAGCTGACAGTAGAATCAGTAGATGCTGAAATGGTGGAGGTGCCAGGGATCGTCCGTGAGTTTATGGACATCTTTCCTGAGGAGGTGACGACTCTACCCCCTCGACGTGATATCGAGTTCGGGATACACCTGCAGCCCGACGCTCGTCCAATCTCGATGGCTCCTTACCGGATGGTACCGTCAGAGCTACGAGAGTTGCGGATACAGATTGACGATCTGATGAGGAGGGGTTATGTTTGCCCGAGTGCGTCACCGTGGGGTGCTCCGGTCTTGTTTGCAAAGAAGGTAGATGGTGGTCTTAGGTTGTGCATATACTACAGGAGGTTGAATCAGGTGACGATCAAGAATAGTTACCCTCTCCCAAGGATAGATGATCTTTTTGACCAGCTGAAAGCGGCATGATGGTTCTCGAAGATCGACCTACGGTCTGGGTACCACCAGCTGAGGGTGAAAGAGAGCGACATCCCGAAGATAGCGTTCAGGTGAAGGTATGGACACTTCGAGTTCGTAGTCATGCCCTTCGGTGTTACGAACACCCCGACTATGTTCATGGGGCTTATGAAATCCATCTTCTGGGAGTACCTAGATAGGTTTGTGGTTATGTTCATCGATGACATCCTGGTCTACTCTAGATCAGAGGAGGACCATGCAGAGCACCTGAGGACAGTTTTGGAGGTCCTCCAACAACACCATCTCTATGGGAGGTTGTCAAAATGCATGTTTTGGACATGAGAAGTGCACTTCCTCGGGCACATAGTGTCTGAGTAGGGGGTAGCGGTCGACCCATCAAAGGTTGAGGCAGTTGTTTCTTGGGCAGCACCCAAGAATGCGGAAGAAGTCTGAAGTTTCCTCGGGCTGGCGGGTTACTACCAGAGATTTGTACCCAACTTCTCCTGAGTAGAAACCCCTCTGGCGGCTCTGACCAAGAAGGACCAGGATTTCGTATGGAGTTAGCAGTGCCAGTCATCCTTCAGCTATTTGAAGGAGATGTTGGTCAGTGCCCCAGTGCTGAGATTACCAGAAGAAGGGGTGGCCTATGAAGTATTCTGTGACGCTTCGGGACAGGGCCTGGGATGCGTGTTGATGAAGTGACAAGGGGGGATCCTTTATGGGTCCAGGCAGCTGCATTCCCATGAGCGTAATTACGCCACCCACGACCTAGAGCTTGGAGCGGTCGTTTTTGCACTAAAGTTATGGTGGAACTACCTCATCGGGGAACGCTTTGTGGTCTTCACAGATCACAAAAGCTTGAGGTATATCTTCTCCCAGCGGGACTTAAACTTGCGACAGCGGAGATGGGTGGAGTTCCTCCAGGATTATGACTTCAAGATCTCTTATACTGAGGGCAAGGGCAATGTGGTGGCCGATGCCTTGAGCAAGAGGACGCCGAAGGATGCCGTCCGAGAGTCGGCGGATGCCTAGAAGGCAATGGGAGAGTTGGCTACCTTGCACCTAGATGCGATGGTGGATGGTGATAGGGGTTGCCTATACTAGATGATAGTGCAGTCATCCCTGTTTTAGCAAGTGGAGGAATCTCAGTGGGGAGACCTAGAGTGTGAAGTGATGCGTGACCGAGTTGAACAGGGTAATGCTCTGGAAGGATGGACCGAGGATGGTCAGAACCGGATGCTTTTCCGAGGAAGGTTGTTTGTCCCGGAGGCGATGCGCGACAAGGTTCTCAGTGAGTTCCACAACTCACCCCTGGCGGTACATGCATGAGTTTCCAAGATGTACCAGGGTTTGAAGAGGCAGTTTTGGTGGCCTGGAGTTAAGCGAGCAGTGGCAGAGGTTGTGGCCAAGTTCCTAGTGTGTCAGCAAGTGAAGGCTGAACACCGAGTTCCAGGCAGCCTACTATAGCCCCTAGATGTCCCCGAGTGGAAGTGGGATGACATATCAATGGATTTCGTCACGGGACTACCCAAGGACCAAGGAGGGTACGACGCCCTCTGGGTGGTAGTGGACAGGTAGACGAAATCGGCTCACTTTCTGGCGATCAGGGAGTTGAGTGTTGTGGATGCTTTGGCACGAAAGTACGTGGATGAGGTGGTGTGGTTTCATGGAGTTCCGAGGTCTATAGTTTCAGATAGGGATGCACGGTTTAACTCGCGAGTCTGGAGAGTATTGCAACATGCCTTTGGCACCCAGTTACGCCTTAGCACTGCTTTCCATCCCCAGACGGATGGACAAATAGAGCACACCATCCAGACCTTGGAGGATATGCTGCGAGCATGTGTTCTGGACTCAGGAGGAGCATGGGTGCAATACTTGCCTCTAGTAGAGTTTTCCTACAATAATAGATACCACTCTACCATTGGCATGGCCCCATTTGAATCTTTGTACGGGAGGCCATGCCGTTCGCCTGTATGTTGGACCGAAGTAGGAGAGGCAGGCATCCTTGGTCCGGAGGTGGTGCAGAACACGACAAAGAAGGTTCAGCTCATACGGGAAAGGATGAAGGCGGCCCAGGACCGATAGAAGTCGTATGCTGATACCAGGAGGAGGCCCTTGGAGTTTGAGGTTGGGGACCACATGTTCTTAAAGGTCTCCCCTCGGCGTGGGTAGTGGAGCTTCGGCAAAGGGAGTAAGATTTCTCCCAGATTCATCGGAACCTTCCAAGTGTTACGGCGGGTCGGCGAAGTGGCTTACCAGCTAGCGTTTCCACCGCCGCTACTAAGGATACATGATGTCTTTCATGTGTCCCAGCTCCGTCAGTATCTGCATGATGATTCACACGTTCTTGATTGGGGTGAGATGGACATCGAGGACGACGTGACCTTTGTGGAGAGACCATTGGTGATCGAGGATCGCAAGGAAAAGGTGCTTCGCGGGTGAACCATTCCCTTGGTTCGCGTGTTGTGGAGACATGGTGGGCTTGAGGAGAGTACATGGGAGAGGGAAGCACAGATGCGTACCCAGTACCCAGAGTTGTTTTAAGTTTTGTTCTTTTTTGTAACTGTTGTGATAGAACATTTTGTCTTTTGGCTATGAAATGTACTGGTTTTCTTCCTCTGCTTGTGTGTGAAAAGCCCTGGCTATGGGGAAAGAGAGAACCCGACCCCTAATCAAGACACATTAAGGTGGATGCGATTAAACCCATGCGGGCGAGTCAGTGCCACCCAAAGAGGATAATATCTTGACATGGGGGAGGAGACTCCCCAACCCACATGCCCGGGAGGCTTGGCATGGTATGTTTCTTGGTTCGTGACAGGAAGGTGTTCTTAGTTAACGATGAGGTTCACTCTTGAGAGGTATCTTTTGGGGTGGTTGTTCGGACCCGCCCTTTCCTTCTAGGTTGTTTAAATTCTCGGGGACGAGAATTGTTTGAGAGGTATCTGATGTGATGACCCAGACTCTCTTGGTCCTTCCCTTTGCCAAAATCCAGGTTTTTAAGGAGTGGCGTCTCAGTGAGACTGATCGGCGACACCCGACCTTGTCAAGTTGTTTAAAGTAGTGCTCCTTTGCGCAAATAGGGTTTTAAACCCTATTCTGACTCGTTTAAGCATGTTTTTAAGACCCGTAATGCGCATAAGAGCTATAATTAAATACTCAATCAATTCATGAGTCGGCTTAAACCACCCGACCCCTTTTTGGGACGAGTGTAGCCACGTGGTCAACCCATGACCCCCGCGCCTTACGCGGTTTCGCGTTTTCACCTCAACCGTCCCTGGATCTTATAAACTAGGGGTTAGCCGTGGTTTCTCTTTTCTCGATCGTGGCTTTTCACAAACAGTTTCTGGTGCATCAGGACCACCACATCGTTATCCGTAAAGTTCCGTGCCCCCATCCTAAACATCGATCATCTATCAACAAGTAGAGATTTTCTCCTTCGTCTCTCTCTTTTGTGTATCATGCGGGGTGGGCGTGCTTTTGATTTTTGTAGAATTGGGAAAACCAAACCTAATTAAAGATTATGAACGAATTATATAAAGAAAGAAGAGGGGGGGGGGGGACTATGATCGTTGATGGTGTTTTATATTTTGATGATGTTTCTTCTATGACCATCTTGTTGAGTTTTGATGGCTTATGCCTCCTGAAAATCGAGGCCGTTGGTGGTCGTTGTTTGTGCACTAATGAAACCTATTGATGATTTAAATGGCTTGTTTGTGGTTGTAAACTCCTGCTGTGAAAAGTGAATTGGTTAATAACGTATATCCGGCTGAATAAATTGAGGCACCAAGATCTTTCCTTTTGTGATAACCCCCGGTTAAAACACACTAAAATTGAAATCATGGAGTGTGTTAAGTCGTTTAAATCTGAAAATACAGGCTTGGACTTGCTTAGTGTTGGTGGCTGTGTTTTGGTGGTTTTCTTTTACGAGTCGATTGCTGGAAATGTGGGAGGGGATGGAATCCCCTGTTCTTTTATACTCTCAGTGGTTGTGTGAATTTTGGGGATGGGATCTCATGTTGGTATGGATTCGGTGGTTGTGAGTTTTAAATCCGGGTGGTTACTTGTTTATATCACGAATTGGGTTGGAATCCTCTATTGTTGAGAACCGGGTGTGGACGTTTTGGTTGTTGTTTGACTGTTTACTTTCTTGGATTTATGCCTATGACTACTAGTTTCCCAGTAGTGCTTAAACATAAACATTATTACTAAATGTGAAATAAGAAAGAGGACACATGGGTTGTTAGCGTGAGTCGTGACTCGGACTTGAGTGTTGTTGTGATCTGTAGGCTATCTGAAGAAAAACCTAGCTTGGGTGAGTGCTTGTTACATATATATATATATACTTTTAGCTTTGTGTTTATTATTAGCGCCCCACCCAAGTTGAGAAATTAGTGCCGAACACCCCCATTTCATGGTGGATGGTGTTTTTCCCAACACTATTCTTAGTGGCTGGTTATTAGCTCCTTTTCTGCTCCTTTTCCCGGATAGCCCAAGTATCTTCGGGCAGGCTGTGATGGCCTGAAGACCATTATTAGCCCAAGAACCTTTGGGATGTGTAGTGTGGTGGTTGGCCAGGTGTGTGCGGCAGGTGGTTTCCCAAGTGTCTTAGGGATGAGGCCCAGGTGTCTTCGGGCGTGGCCATGTATTTTCTAGACCAGGTGTCTTCGGGCGTGGTGGTCGTTGTTTTGGACTAGGTTTTTGCAGGCGTGGTTACATGTGACAGTTGTGGCCCACGTGTGTGCTGGCGGGATTTTGGCAGTGGGACTGCATGTGGTTGTGGCCCAGGTGTGTGCGGGCGGGTGTGGCAGTGGGACTGCGGTGAGAATGGCAGGATTAGTCCGATGCGTAGGATGTCTCAATAACTAGTGGGAAAGTGGCGCGGGGTACCCAAACATCGATGTGCTCTTATTATATATATTACTTGACCCGCGTTATTTGGGGAGTGTGACTTGGTAAGGCCTGGGGTGGATAGTTTACCTTGATGGGTGTTTAGTTTACTCCTTTTCTCATGGGACTTTAGTACGTTCCTCCACTTGTGCACGAGAGTCTTTGGTTTTTCCTACTGAGTGTACTTGTATGCTCACCCTACGTATATAAAACTGCTTTCAGGTTTCCAGGAGGACTTCGGGGATCACGCAGGACCTTACTAGCTCGGACCTTTGGAGCAGTTGCAGTTGTTGTTTTCTTTTCCTCTTTGGTACTTACCTTGTAGTCACCTTTTTCACTTTGTGGATTTTACTTTTGAAACATCCATATGGGAATGGTTTACTTTTGGATTTACTTTTCTTTCTACCTTGGTGTTGTTGGGTTTTCTTCTCCTCATCTCTCGATCCTATAAAATAAAAAGTGTAATGCCTTCTATTTGTGAGAAATTTCTATACCCTTGGTTCTAGTCGCCACTCCGGGACCTATTGAAGGTGGGTTTCAGGGGTCATTATCTCTCCTCCAACTTAAAGAAGGAAGGTCCTGGCAATCTGCTGACCCTTCCCTCCTTTTGGTGAAGGCAGGTCATGACATAACCACATATTTATAAACTTCAACCTCAGCAATAGTAAAGACATAATCTTGGCCTTCTCCCCTTTACCTATTATATGGGAGGTTCCCTTGACTCTAGAAACAATATATTGAATAATGAACCATATCTTTACATTTAAATCACTATATAATAGTGGTTTATTTATTTACCTTTCATTCATAATCCATATGACCCCTTTATCCACACTTGAAATAAATACACGTTCCCAACAGATATTGGAAATGCCTTATTCCCTTTCTTCCTCTTTGAGAATTTTTTTTCTTGTTTCTTAGATGACCTATTTTATTTATTTAAATTAAATATATAATATCTAAAAAATTCATTCTATATCTAGATAGAACTTTATATTACATCATTATAAAATTAAAATGTTTAGGAAACCAGTTCCCTTGGTAGAGTTCTCTTAATCCATTATAAGAAGTGGTTAATGTTTTTTTTGGTATTATATAGGTAGTCCACAAAAATCTTAAATAATATTTTAATGTTAACCTAATACTATACATCACAAACTTATTTATTATTTTTTAAATAGAGAATCTTCCTCTCCATTTCATCTCACTGTTCTCGTGGAGAGTATTTTTTGAAGAATATAATGTTAAAAGTTACCATTCCATACTTTCTAGTTCAATAAACTTATTAATGTTTTGTATTAATTACCACCATTTATTAGAATATCCCATTATAAAATACACTTTTAGAATAGACTTTTCCCTTTCATTACTTCCCAAGGATATAAGTATAGTTTTAGTGACTTAATCCATTTTTTAGCTACTAATGGTTTATTTGTTACAATAAAAGATGGATGCTTATATCATATGAAGTGATCTAACATATTGTGTTGCAGAACATTTTTTTCCATATATACATGGTTATTCACTATAACTTGAGTCATCCTACCTAATATGACCATGACCTGATTAGTTTTAATAACCATTATATGGGATTTCTCTTCAGCGTAACACCTATAACGACTACAATTATTGATTCCCCTAATTATGATGAAACATATTAAAAAATTTAAATATACTAAGTCAACTCATAATAATCATGAATAATTAGTTATAAACTAAAAAAACTATAATGGTAAATGTTGTCTAATACCTTTATTTATTATCATCATTATTATTTTGTCAATGTTCATTAAAAATAATTTTCCAAGGTTCCTATTGATCATAATTTGATAAAAAAATCAACACCACAACTCTAGTAATGTATATATGTAGTTTTAATTATTTGTAACAACACAATATTTTATGAAATATTTTTTTTCAAATATATTTAATATCTTCTATTGATTGTATTACATGCAATACCGAGTTTAAACAGACCACGATACACTATTAAAATATTATTATTTAATATGATTATTATAAACTAACAATTAAGTTACTAGGAATGAATAAGAATAATTGAATTATGAAATTTATATGTTTTAAACATGGATAACCTAAATTCATTGGTTCTATGTTGATTAGAAATGAAAATAAAAATCATTTGAAAGTAAAAGAAATGTTTTTATAAAAAACTATTTTTATCCGTACGATGTGTTTTCAAATTAAAAAAATTTAATTAATAACTATTTTGAAATGAATTTTAATGAATTTTTTATATTATATATTAATTCAAACATTATACCATTAATATATATTTTTTAAAAGTATTAGATAATAATAAATCAAATTTTATACTTAAAAGAATCATATTTCTAAAAAGAAGTTTTGTTTCAAACTTTATTTTAAATTAATTTTTTTACTCTTTTAGAAAATATATTTGAAAAAATTATCTTCATTTTAGGAAAAATTAAGCCAAAAAAATTTTAGGTTTATTTTTATTTATAATTTTTTGAAAATAGTTTTTTTGATGAATGGTGTAAAGTACAAATTCTTAGTAAAAACTACCTTTTCTTTTAAAGTATTTAAAAAAACATTTTTTTTATAAAATGATTTAAAAGTAAAATTAATTCAATTATATTATTATTAATCCAACTTTGGTCACTGAAATAAATTTTAATATTATTTTTATATAAATGTTTTTTATACTTTTCAAATACATTTCTTTGGAAAACCATTTTTTCCTTGCATCTATGGGTTTAATTTTAAATTAAATCAAGAAACTTAGGTGAATTTAATTTGAAAAAATGTATTTCATATTTTTAATAAAAATAAAAATTATTATATAATTACATTAACTTATGTGTTTTCATAATGAATATCAAATATAATAAAAATTAATTACAGCAGTTATGGATAAAAAAAGTTTAGTCGTGGATAAAATAAACCTATAATGGTTAAAATGACCTATAAACCAGTCCAAGTACTATTTTAGGGGCATATTGCAACCCTATATCAACTATGTTTTTATAATTTCCCATTTTGGAGCCCATTGGCATGTGTAAAACATGGTTATAGTGTTTTATTTTCAAAATATTCAAGTGTGTCCTCTCCCCCACTTATCAAAGAGACCCCCTCTACTCTCATACTCACACATCAAAATAATTTTTGATCAGTCAATATATTAAAAAATTACTATCTTAGTTCCCCCAATTTATACTAAAGAAATTTTATTGGTTAGGATACAATCCTATGATGGATTTTAGGAAAACGTAACGTTCTTAACTGAGAATTTTTATTTTTTTCTTCTTCAAAATCCTTAAAATATTCTTAAAATTTCCTAAAATAATAACATATATATTTAATATATAATTAGGTATTATATTTTTTAATTTAATAACTTATATCCATCTCCACTTCCATCAAATTGGAAATGAAACTGTCGATCATGTGTATAGAAGACTGCCGTATCATGAATCGATGTAGATCATTTTCCATCATGCTTATCGAGGATTGCCATAATAATCTATTAAAAGTATATATGAGATATTTATGACATAATAATACTTATATAATTCTGATATCACATCTAACATCTTACATTATAACCAATTTGAAAACAATAACAACGCTCATATGTACGGAAGACTACTACCTTGCGAACCGATGTGATGTGTATTTTATTTATATTTTAATTATATGATAATAATGATAGATTAATTGAATTTATGATATAAATTATATCATAATTATTATATAAGGTGGAATTATTATTTTCCTTTTTTTTGTTTCATCTATTTAAAAAATGGAAACACTATTCATGTGTACATATGGCCTACCATCTCTATAAACTATGTGATTCATTTTTATATATATAATATTATTGATGAATATAAATATGTATATAATTAATATATATGATATATATATCATGGTTAATATTATTATACCCTAGAAAAATAATTTAAGTAAAAGGACTAAAGCTACTAAACCAAAACATGAATGAAAAACGAAGCAGTTGTCATATAGAAAAACATTTTTAATAAATAATTGTTAACAAACCGATGATAAATGGATATAAGTAAATCATATATGTAATGATATATATGTGTATTATTATTTAATATATTTATAATAAATATATATTTATTATATAGAAGTTTCTAACTTGTATGAAAGAATTCATACTTATGGAAAGGAATTTTTATCTCATATTGTCTTCTTCATGACATTTATAATAAATATATATTTATTATATAGGATTTTTTAACTTTTATGAAGGAATTAATACTTGAGGAAAGGAATTTTTATCTCAAATTGTCTTCTTCGGGACATTTGTTATTTTATGCACCAATCTTTATTTATAAGTTGTATATATAGAAACTTTGAAATTTTATATATTGAATTTACATATCATAAATATATTTAATGTTTCATTTAATTTTATTCTTTCATGGGGATTATGATTCAAATGTTACCAAATCAAGTAAGGGATTTTCATCTCACTTTTATTTATGCGAGACACATGACTTATTGAACACTTGTATATTTTATATGGTAAATATACTACCCATGAATTTATTTTTAGATTATTCTTATGTATGTTTTGTATATTAACATATCCAAAATTTTTTCTTTATTTCATCTGTATTATGATTCAAAAGGTTACAAAGTGGTAATAAATTTATGTTGCATAGTGGTAATAGATTTATGTTGCAGTATCATTGATTATCGGGTTTGTTTTTATAATGATTTTGATGATGAAATTTATTGATATTAATCTCAATAATGATATGAATTTTTTTATACTATGGTTATTTCTAGAAATTACATTTTATTATTTTATTTTACTCTTTTTATATACTCAAGATAAAAAATTATTTTTTAAGGAAAATGAAATTTTATTTCTATATTCAGTCAAAAATACTTTTTCTTCTATATCCATGTATTCGAAAAATATTTTCCAGAATTTTTGCAACAATAATATATGATTTTTAAAGTAAATTTCACACCTTTTTACTTTTTTAAAATTTTAGAAGGTATCATGTTTTTATTTTCGTAATGAGATAATTATCATTTTTATCAAAAATGTGAATGTAATTTTTTATTACATATGGTATGAAAGATATTTTCATCCATCAAGTGAAATAAATAATTTAATTACCCATTTCTAAAATTTCAAGTTTATTTTTAAATAAAATGATTTCCTTAATATTTGAGATTTTTTTTAATTTAAAAAATAAAATTTCAAAGAGAAAAGTATATTTTTTTCATGAAATGTACCATGTTATCTTTCAAAATCAATTTCAATCTATGTTGACATCCTTTGATGTAACTTTTTATTTTCAAGGGATATGATCCAATGATAAAATCCTTATTATTTCTATAGATGGATCATTTTTAAGATTTTAATATGTTTATAAAACCAATTACTTTTCCAATATTTATACTACGATAAAATGATGAAATTATTATTAAACTCATTTCTTTTACATGGGTTATGCAATGATGAAATGTTTAAGAAACCCATTTATCTTCACAGGTTATGATATGATTAATCTTTTATGATCTTGTGGAATTTTTATGTATGGGTTTCATTATGTGATGGTTGGTTCCATTATACAATACGGACTATGGTTAAATTATAACACATGAATGTGGTTAAATTATAATTAAGGATAGTGGTTATGTTATAAGATATGATGGGTGATTAATTTATAATTTTTTTGGGGATAGAATTATATATCCCCCTAATATATTATGTAATTATTGATATATAATGAGATAGATAAATCTAGAATGGGGAGTGAAACCAGTTTAGTAAGGAGAATTTTCCACTATGATAGTATTGAGAGTTAACTTTGAATACTATCAGGGTTTGGTTAGGGAACCAAATCCACTAATATAGTCTAAGAAGTAAGCCTTGACTACCAAGGAAGTTATTTTCTATGATTACGTGTATACAAAAATTACATGTCTTATGACAAGGTTATGCTCTCATAGATATCAATCTTTGATTTCTTTTTGATTTATGTCTTATGAACTACTATTATTTATAACATAATTCAATATTTTGATCTATGATATAAAGTTTATGGGTTTTCAAATGATATGATCATGTTTTCACACCGTTATACTCATGTGATTTAGATATCTCTCTTTTTTACCCTTACTAATCGTTTGACCCACCCTTTCTCATGTTTCCATTCCCTAGGTTATGATGGATGTTTTAAATTATGTTATATATAAGAAGATTACTATTTATGAAGTAATTTATGGGAGATGTCGAATATCATTCATGAAATAAAAATAACGTGTATCTATTGGCCAAATATAGTAATCCTTTTTGATCGTCAGCCATGTATTTGTGTAATGTAATGAATATTTATATAAAAATATGTAATATTTATGTTTAAAATTTCTAGGTAACTTCAATTTATATCAAATAAAATGTTTAGTTAACCTTTAGAAACTTGGATGAGAATACATTAGTAATAACCCTTAGCATAATCCTATATATATGATAACATCCAAATATATGAAAAATAAAAGAGTGTGATTTTCTTTGAAAAACATCCTGATCTAGATAATATATGTGGATGTTTCTCTGGTATAGTTGTACCTAGGGTTTATAACTCTGAAAAGGTAACATAGATCTTTGACTCAATCATCATGTAGTGCATGGAAATTGGTGTTTTTGTACAGATTTTTCAACACTCATGAGAGAAATTATTATATCAATTTACATTTTCTTTATGAACCATTGTGAAAGATTTTAAAAAATGAATCCAATGAAAAAAGAATGTTAAATCTATGGTTTTATAGATTGAAAAGTATGTGTCTTGGTTTAGATGTCATAAAAATGATTTTTTTTCAGGATCATGTAGTTCTCTACTATGATTTGTTTTCTCATAATATGCTATTTGGTTTTATTAAATGGATAAAATGGTAAGAAATAATTTTAACACATAATACGATAGTTTACATGGTGGTTATGAGAAACAAAATTGGATGATGGATGGAGTGTAAGATATTGTTATTATTCTTAATTATCTATAACAATATATTATTAATAATATAAGAAATATGGGTTTTCAAAAAAGTAAAATTAGTGGAAAATTGAATTTTATAGAAGTTCAAGTTGAAAGGATCATAGAGGTAAGAATGTTCTATTTTATTTTTATCGATAAGGAAGGAACAAAATACTATTGTTATATCTCAAGTATAGGAGAAAATGTTTTCTATATGAAAATATATGGTATAGTGGAGTGAATTTCTAATGTATTTGATGTATTATATCTAGGAAACATAGTCATTATCTGAGTCAATTCTCTAAATTAAGGGTTATCTCATAATTTAAGGAATGATATTTGCTATTTTAATTGCTGAAGGGAAAGGATTAAAGTG
Organism: Viscum album; assembly: GCA_963277665.1. NCBI lineage: Eukaryota > Viridiplantae > Streptophyta > Magnoliopsida > Santalales > Viscaceae > Viscum > Viscum album. The sequence continues at coordinate 1,627,873,039 of OY728157.1, read as the reverse complement.
ACAATGTATTGTGATTCAAGAATTAAAATATAGAATTATTTATTAAAAAGTTATTTTGGTAATATTAATCATAACACATCTAAGGATTATGTTAATTTTATAAGCATATATATATATATTAATGTAAGATTTAATAAAGATTTATTTAAAACATGATGGTATTACGAGTTCATGGTTAATCATAATTTCAAATTCTTAAACACCAAATTTTAGGTTTTAAGTGATGGGATTCTAATGTTTTTAATGGAATTTTGGGATATTTTTTATTAGGATAAGTTATATCTAACCCTTTTATTGAACATATAGTATTATTTGAGAAGAATGATATTTTAATAAGTTTAAATTTATTAATAACCATCAAGGTTTACATGATATTTGAGAATTAAGGTTATTTTCAAGGATTCTAAAATTCTTTCTAGGGAAATTAAATTAACTATATTTAGATATTTTTAGTATAAAGGTTAACCTGTCACATCCAGAAAGGCCGCTGGGCTTAAACTGAGAATCAAAGGGAGATAATAGAGAAATTACTACCATTGGACTACATGATTTTTTCAAGTGTTTAATTTAAAAAAATTATGTGAAAGATAAGATTAACTTTTTTTTGGGAATATAAGTTTTATAATTGATATGAGTATGGGATTGAAAAGTGATTTTTGGATTAATGTTATTTCGAAGAAGATCATTATTTTTGGAACCTTATATGGTTAAGGTCAATAGAACATAATGAGACTTTATTTTAGGAATTAGTGTTTAATTATCAGTTTGAATCATATATGATTTTAATTTTTCTTTATGGCGATTTTGGTTATTTATGAAAATGATTACCATAACATGGAGATTACTTTACTAAGGAATATTTTTATTTTTAAACCAACTTATAATCACTCCACCTCCTCTCAAATATGACCTAACATTCGATGTCTATAGTCTTAAACCCCCTCCATTACTATGGGGGGGGATTTCTGGTTGTATACTCTTTATATAATCATACACCCCCTTTATTATATTCTCAATTCCATATTTGATACTGCATTTTCCAGATATATAGATTAGCCAGAAGGTTCATGATCTATTTGTGGATTACCAAAAATTTCTATTTTGACCTTAGAGTTTTCAAAAAAATGAGGTCTTATGGATTTTATTTTGGTACCTCAATTTAGGTCTCATCGTCCTTCAGATGATTCCTTAAATAAGTTTGACTTTGGTTGATGGGGTTTGCAAGAATGAGAAATTGTTAGACTTTTAGAAAAATGAAAATTTATGATTATTTTTTCTTTGACAAAGGATTTAATCCTATATTAGTCTAGAGGTCCATGTATATGAAATGAGCATAATTTATTTGTATTTTTGTGGTCCTATGATTTCCACATGAAATGAGATTCCCCAATGATGGTGTTGTGGCTAAGATTCCATAGACATCAATTTCCTTTTCAAAATACATCTATTACAAATTTTATTAGAAACTTAGTTGGATGATATCTATGTTTGTATAGAAGAATTATTTTTTTCACCCAATCTCCCCATATATGTGTTGAATTTTGTGTCTCTATTCCATAGTTAGAGTGGTTTTTGATCACTATCAGGAAAGAGATTCAATGGAAAAAGATGTTTTGTTTGAGTAATGTATAGTTTTTTGGTCTCTTTTAAAAACGTACGGGTTATCTTCCTTCAACATTCAATCGAGCCTATAGAGATATACATGAGGTTATTGATATGATAACCTAGAACTTGACTGTAATAGATACTATCACTTCTCTAGTAGTAGATCAGGTGTGTATTGTCAGTTTAGTTCTTTAAAATCCCATTCAGAAAGAGGCAAGAGCCTTGGAATAAAATCTAAATATAGTATAAATATTCAATTGTTTAAGTAGTATTATGGTTAACCAAAAATAAATAGTACATTCTTCTATGGGGTTAGTTAGAACTACAGGAGTGTGTTCTACTGATTCTTTGGGTCAAAATATTATCAAGTCAAATGATGCATCCTATGCAGAGGCAGTGCATCCTAGCTATGAACACACTCAGGAAATGTTGATACATGTATCAAGTGAGGGAGGCCTATTAGGATTCAAGTTTCATGTGAGAACAATTCAGGCAAGAGAAAGTGGGTGAAAATAAATAGGCCATATACGAGAAGGAAAATGACAATTAAAAATCTAGACAGCCTCTCTGAAGACCTGGAAAATGAAGAAATAGTCATGGAACATAGTAAAACATTACAGGAGGGGAACTGAAACAAAGGGAAAGTATTATATATGAAAGTGGAAAGTGATTAGGTATTTAGTCAATTATATAATGAAAATGTATATGGAACAATTTAATGATAGTTTCATAGTCCAAGGAGGAAGAAGGAGTGGAAGGGGAACCAGGATTTGAGGAATTTGATTATGGTCAAGGGGAAGATATCAAAAGGGCATAAGGATTACTATTACAAACCAAAACCAATGTAGAAATAATATTTCTAGAGGTCAAGGCCTAAGGATATGAATGTTGAATTCCTTAATAATGATTTGGATTCCATTTTTGGGGATCTTAATGAGAAATAGAATCCTAGTTTTATGATGGAAGACCTTAATATGATGCAGGGAGGCCCTGAGGTAGAAGAATTTGATAATAGTGAGTGAATAACTATTTTGGATGATTCTACTATGAATATTTTTGATAATCATCTGAAGGAGGTTGGTAAGAAGGAAAAAAATAAATGAAAAACATGGGAACTAATCATCTACTCAAATGATGAAATGTTTGAGGAGACCTTAGTGATTAAGGCCTCATTATTGAATGTAGACAAGATAATTCAGAGATTGATTCTAGTGGACACTAATAGAGAGAAGTGCTGGTGGTCCTACAATGAAGACATTATTTTTTCAAGATTATTAAATGAGAGGAAGATAAATGTGTATAATTTCATTCAAATGTGGGACAAGATGGATTATTTCTTTGAAGACAATATCAAGGATGATCGAAATATAATGTTAAATGATCTTCACTAGAGATTATATATGGATAATTATTCTAATAGAATAAAACTTGATTTTAACGGTTATATGATCTCTTATGGTGTATGAAGCATTCTATTTTAATCTTATGTGGTTCATCACTTTTTCCTAAAAAGTGTGTATAAATAATAAAAAAGGTATGTGAGTACATGATTAGGGCCAGTTCATTTTTCATATGTCACATTAAGTGTAATTGATGTTATTTTAAGTTAAATATTAAACATATCATGGATTAATATGTAATAAAATAATTTTAATCATTGTGTTTCAATATTAGTTTGGTATATTTTTAAGATCTTATAGGTTAATTATTTATCAAATGATTTAATTTAAACATTGGGTGTTATAATTTAGGATTTAGTGATTAATGTTAAATTTATTCATATAATGGTTTATTCATTTTATACCAACCATTATGGTTTTGGATCATGTATAAAGATACGAGGAAGTGCTTGTTATCCTTTTTTTGGATTGTGTGACAAATTAGAAGAAAATTTTAGTTCCTCAGGTATAAAAAATTTATCATTGATATTCATTTCTTAGAGTAATAGATGAATTGGGAAATAATAGATTCATAACCAAAGGATGAGATTGTGATTATTAAATGGAATGAAAATATATTAGTACCATTTATTGTGAAAATTAATAATCTTTAGGAAAATTATCTTGAAACAAATAATTCTTTTCCCAACTACCTTTATTTCTGATGAATTAATGGTATTTTTCTCACCACTTTGCTTTTTGGTTTTTTGGTCATTAAATTTCTCATGATCATTCAATTTCTTGTGATCAATGATATATGAAAGTGAACTTTATTCAATGCCCATAATTTCAATTCACACTAATTTTATCCTATTTGGAAACCCATTTACTTTTTATCCAGGTTGGCCTTCATATTTTCCATTCCCTCTTTTTAATAGGATGTTTTATTGACCCCTTTTGTGATGTGGGATTTCTACAATGTAATTATAAATTGTAAAAACCTTTATTTATGGGATTAAGATCAAAATGTGAAGTTGGAATTTGTAAAAGAGGATGGGGGTGGAGAAAATAACACCATGATATTTTATTAAATAATATTTTCAAATAAATATAATTTTATCAATATCTTTCATTACGTGAAACACCAAGTTTAAATGAACCATGATATACTATTAAAATATTAGTATTTATTGTGATATTTATAACCTAGACATTAAAATTTAAGGCATGAATAATAATAAATAAATTATTAAAATTATATGGTCAATGCATGAATAACATAAATTCATTGGTTATCAATTGATTAGAAATTAAAATAATGATCATTTGAAAGTAAAATAAATAATTTTCAATAAAAATATTTTAATGTACGAAATGTGTTATTATCATAATTAATTAAATTAATAAATATTGATGAATAATTTTAACGAAATTTATATATTTTATATTCAGTATTTTTTTCCATTCATATAATATTTTTCCTATGCATGTGATAAAAATATATCCCATTATTTAAAAAATAGTATTTTTCATAAAAATGGTTCGATCGTGCACTCATTATTAAATTATTTTTTAGAAACAATGAAAATATATTTTAAAAAATTAAATTAAAATTTTAAAATCAAAATATTAAAATTATATTATGATTATTTTTTAAGAATTTCTGAAATGTTTATTATTTTGATGAATAGTGAAATATACTGATTTTCATAACTAACTGCCTTTTCATTTAAATCATTTACAAAGTAAAATATTTTTTAAAAATGGTTTAAATGAAAAATTTGTAAAATTATTTTAAAATTTATTTAATTTATGTCATTTTAATCAATTTCATGAATAATTTTGATATAAAAACATTTTATTCCTATGAAATCTTTTTCTTTGGAAAAATATTTTTCTATCACCTATGTTGGTTTATTTTAAATTAAATTTAGAAACATGTATGAATTGAATTTGTAAAAATGGATTATATTTTTTTAATTCATATGAATAATATTATATAATAATTCCATATTGATTTTTAGTCATAATGAATAGTAAAAATAGTAAAAATTAATTATCGCAGTTAAGGTTGAAATTAAATTTCGTAGGGGTTAAACTAAGAAGATAAGAGTAAAAATTTCCTAAAAACTTGTTAATTTACTATTTATATATTTATATAAACGTTATATCATATATGGTTCAATAATGATCCATTTGGGAGCCTTTTTCAATATGAAAAATGTGAGTATAAAGTTTTCATTTCAAAAAAATCCCAGTGTGTCCTGTCTCCCACTTATAAAAGGGCACTCGATATCCTCTCCAATTCACACATCCAATTAATTTTTGTTTCATAAAATACCTAACCAAATTGATCACTTAATTATATCCAAATTTATTTTAGTTATTTAATTTTTTATTAAATCATTCTAAAAAGTATTTAGGTACAAAACTAATAAGGTTCTCTGAAGAAGTGGTATCATTCTTAACAATTTGTTTTTTATTTATTTCTTCTTCAAAATCCTCCAAATATTATTCAAATATTATTATATAATTTAATAAATATCTAAATATACATATATATTGTTATTAGAATATAACAACATATATATATCACCTCTTCCATCAAATGTGAAGTAAAACTATTAATAATGAGTATGGTGGACTACCGTCTCATGAAATGATATAGTTCATTTTCCAAAACTTCTTCTAAAATATTGTTTTAATAAATAATTTATAGAATAAATGTGATATTTTTAACATAAAAATACTTATAGAATTATATTATCACATATAACTTCTTAACTTCCAACCCATTGGAAAAAAATAATGTCGCTTATGTGTATAGAGGATTACTACCTTGAGAACCGAAGTGATTTTTTTCATTTCTCTTTATATTAGGTGGTAATAATGATATATTAACAGAATATATATGATACAAATGATATAATAATTACTTATAAAGTATGAATTATTATTTAACTTTCATTGTTTTAATATTTTAAAAAAATAGAAGCAACGTTCAGGTGTACGTATGTCATACTATCTCCATGAATGCTGTGAATCATTTTTCTATATATACTATTATTTATGACTATAAATATTAACATAATGAATATATATTATTATTAACATTATGTAGATTAAGGAACCATAATCTAAGTACAAGGACCAATTTTACCCAACCAAAATATACATGAAAGGTGAAGCAGTTATCACTGAGAACATTAAATTTGATAAAGAATTGTTAATAAACTTGTGATAAATGGTTATAAGTATGTTCTATGACATTTGATATATATTATTAAGTTTCTATAATATTTTAATAATAAATCTATATTAATTATACATGTGGTTCCAACACCTATGATGGGTATCCGACTTGAGGAAAGGGTTTTTTCCCTCAAATTGGCTTTCTTTTGGATATATGTTTGTTTGAACCTATCTTACTTTATAATGTTTTTATACAACCATATGGAATTTTATATTATTAAATTACCAATTTTCATGATTTTTATAGGTTCATTTAATTTTGTTCTTTATTTGGGATTATGATTCAAATGTTATCAATGCAGGTAAGATATTTTCAACTCCCATTTATTTATATAAGACACATGTGATATTTATCATTTTTTTATTTTATGCGGTATATATAAATAAATGAATATATTTTATGACTCTTTTTATAGATGTTATGGGGATTTAAATATCCACATAAGGATATTAATTTCATGGGTATTAGGATTTAAACGTTACCAAGGTGGTAATAGATTAATGTTATAGTCTCATTTTTTATTGGGATTATTTTTAATAATACATCCGATGATGAAATTTGTTGATATACTTATCAAGAATATCATTAATCTTAATATAATATGGTTATTTTGGGAAAATTAATTGTTTTCATTTCATTTTAATCTTATTATGTACTCAAGAGAACAAAATAATGTTTTTAATGAAAATATGACTTTATTTCACTTTCATTTGAAAAGAAATTTTCTTCCATGTACTTGTTTTCTAAAAATGTTTTTAATAATGTTTTCAAAATTCCTATATTGTTTAAAGATAAATTTATACTTTTTTAATTTTAATAGTTTAATGGTATATTCTTGGCATTTTAAAAATGAGGTAATTTTTGATTTTTATCAATAATGTGAAAGTAATATTTTTTATTGTGTACGGGATGAGTGATATTTTACACCATAATGACCACTAAATGATTTAACTATTTATGTATAAATTTTCATGTTTATTTTAAAATAAAATGATATCATTGATATTTGGGAATTTGTTTATATTAAGTAACTTTTTTCAAAGAGAAAATGATATTTTCCTCATGAAATGTTGCATGTTATCTTTCAAAATTATTTTCAATATAAGATGAGATCCTTTGATGTTACTTAATATTTATGAGGGACATGAAATGTTGCATGTTATCTTTCAAAATTATTTTCAATATAAGATGAGATCCTTTGATGTTACTTAATATTTATGAGGGACATGATCCAATGAAACCATTATTATTATTTTGGGATCTTGGGGCACATATATGAATGGTTTTCATTTTGTGAAGGGTGTTTCCATTATAAAATAAGGACAATATTTACATTATAACCTAGTACTATGGTTTTGATATAACAAAAGACCATGGTTATGTTATAACCAAGGGTGGGTGGTTACTTTATAAACTGATTTTTGAGGGGATGGAATTATATAGCACTACAATGAATTGGGTAATGAATTATATCCCATGAGATAAATAATATTGGAACGAGGAGTGAACCTAGTTTAGTATGGTAATTTTTACACTATAATAGTCTTGAGAGTGAACCTTGGCTACTATGAGGATTTGGGGAGAGAACCCAATCCACTAAGATAGTGTAGGTAGTAAGCCTTGGCTAGTAATGAAGTGATTTTCTATGATTACGTATATACCATAATTCCATGACTTATGACAATTTTATACTCTCATGGATCATGATATTTGATTTCATTATGAATCTTGTCTTATCAAATGATATTATTTATGTCATGATTCAAGATTATGATATATGATATCTAGGTTATGGGTTTCAAAATTATATGATTTTTATCACACTATTACACTCATGTTATGTAGATATCTATCTTGTTTACCCTTAATAAGCATATAATCCCACCCTTTATCATATTTACATTACAATGGTTATGATGGAAGATTTAAAATAGGGTATTTATAAGAAGAGTACTATTTTGTAAGATATTTATGGGATATGTCAAAGATAATCCATAAAATAAGTATAATTTTTGTCTAGTATACATATACACTAATCCTTTATGATCGTCAGGCATTTATTTGTGCAATGTAATGAATATTCATATAAAAAGATGTAGTATTTATGTAAGAAAATCCCAGGTTACTATAGTTAGTATAAAAGAAAATGTTTAGTTGAAATTTGTAAACAAGGATGAGAAAACATTCGTAAGAACCCTTTAGATAATATTATATATAGTAGAACATAATATGATATTGAAAATAAAGGAGTGTGGTTTTCTTAACAAAACAACCTTGTCTTGATACTTTAAGGGGATGTTTCTCTAGTAAAATTGTACTTAGGGGTAATAAATCTAAAATGAATATTTATATTTGACTTCATCATAACTGAGTGCATGGCAATGGTCCTTATTTTAAACTTTTTTCAACATTCCTAGGGGATATTATAGGTTAATTCACATTTTTTATGAACCACTATAAAATATTTTAAAAGATTATGACCATGGAAAACCTATGTTAAAGATAAGGTTTCATATATTGAAAAGTGAATTTCTTGATTTAAACACCATTAAAACGATTTTTCATGATTATGTGGTTCCCTACTATGATTATTGTTACTCATACTATGATATTTGATTTTATTAAATGGCTGAAATGATATGGAATCATGTTAACATAGACTATAATAGTTAATACAGTTGTTACAAGCAACCAAATTGGATGATGATGGGATAGAAGGATATTGTGATTATGACTAATTATCTATCATGATATATTATTAACAACATAAAAATAGGTGAGTTTATTAACAAGTAAAATAAGGGGAAAATTAAATTTTATGGAAGTTACGGTGGAAGTGATCATGGGGGTAAGAAAGTTAAATTTTCTTTCTTATTGATAATGTTGGAATAAACACTTGGAGGTATATCTCAAATGTAGTGGAAGATGTTTTATATCTATAAATAGAGGGAATAGAGAAATTAATTTCAAATGTATTTGATGTACTATATTTGAAAAACATAGTCATTATCAAAGTCCCTAAACTAAGGGTTATCTCCTAAACCAAGGACGGATCTATGATATTCTATATATTGAAGTGAAAGGATTAATGTGATAGTGTATTGGGATTCTAGAATTACATTATAGATTTATTTTTAGCAATAGAATTTTTTTTATATGAATAATGAAACATCTAAGGATTGTGATAATTTTAGAAGAACATATGTCTTCATGTAATATTTACTTAAGAGTTATTTACACCATCTTGGGTTGATGAGTTCAAGATTAATCATATGTTCAAATTCTTAAACACCATTTTGAGATTGAAAGTGATGGTATTTTATTATGATTAATGAAATTTTGGGTAAATTTTTAGTGGGATAAGGTATATATAACCCTTAAGTTCCATATATATTACTATTTGAGAATAATAATCTTTTCATAAGTCTAAATATGTTAATAAAATTTAAGGTATTATGAAATTTTACAATAAATATAATTTTTTAGGATTCTAAATGAATTCTAGGGGAAATTATAAGAATTATATTAATATAGTTGTATTAAAAAAGACAACCTATAACATCTAAAAATGTCATGGGGCTTGAACCCAAAACTGAAGGGAAATAATAGTGAAATGACTACCCCTAGTATAAACAATGTATTATATAGTATGAAATTTTAAAAAGTATTTGAATGATAAATATGATTTTTTTGGAAATATATTTGTTACCATAGATATGAGTATGGTATTAAAAGTTATTTTGGATTAATGTTATTTTAAATTAAGTTCAATATTATGAGATCCTTCTGTGGTTAAGGAAAATAGAACATAATGGGAAGAGTTTTTCACCTAATTTACCCCCGTATATATTTTGATGTTGACGTCTCCAAACCACCGGTGGAGTGGGTTTCAATCATAGTCATGGAAGAGTTTCGATTCAAACAAGCTACTATGTTTGAGTCAAGGACAAATTTTTTCTATCTTGCAAGCACATGGGTCATCTGCCTTAAACAGTTCATCGAGATTTTAGAGAGATACATGAAGTTATTTGTCAAATATCAAAAAAATATACCAGAATATAGACTCTCAATGACCTAGTAGTGGACGAGGTGGGTAAAGTCTATTTAGTTATTGACAATCCTATTCAGAATGGGGCATGATCCATGGTTTTTATTATGAAGATAATATACAACTTTAATAATTTGTTGATTGATATGGTCAACTAAAAATAAACAATTATGGATATATTATGGTTAGTTTGTACTGGCGTGGTGTGTTCTACTGATTAATTATTTCAAAATCTTATCAAATAAATTTCTGCATCCTATATAGAGGCAGTTAGAATTGGATATGAACATTCAAATCAAGTGGTGATACATACAAAAAGTGAGGGAGGTCTATCAAGATGCATGATATAAGTGATCACAATGTCGTCTAAATAATATGTGGTGATAGAAAATAGGTCAAGAATAAGAATAAACATGACAATTATAAACCTAAGAGACCTATTTGAAGGCATAGAATTTTAAGAGCTAGTCCTGGAATAATGTGAACTATAATGGGAAGAGAAATCCATTGAAGGGAGAGTTTTATCTAGGTTAGAAGAATGTGATGAGGTATTTAGTGAATTATTAGATGATAGTCTTGAATGAAGACTCGATAAAAGGATTAATAACCTGATGATGAAGAAGGGGTAGAAGGAAAATTTTGATTCAGGGAATTACATTCCAGTTAATGGGATGAAATCAGAAGGACGTAAGGATTAATATTACCAACCAAAATAGATGGAGACAAGATCTATCTGAATATTGATGCCAAAGAAGGAGAATGTCGAATTCACTAATAATGATATTTAATATGAATATGGGGATCCAAAAAATAATGATGAGAATAGTGGTATGATAGAAGAGCTTAATTTGATGTAGGGATTCCCTGTGGTGATGGACTATAATAACAGTGACGAAATCTCTGTTTTGAATGATTTTAGTAATGATATGTTGGCCGATCAGTAGAGGGAGGTAGTTATAGAGTTATAAAAAAATATAAAATCATGTGAACAAATCTTCTACTACAAGGAACAATCATTTGAGTATGGCTTACAGATTAAATCCTCCTAAGAGGGTGTAAATCAGATTGTTGAGAGATTTATTCCAGTGGATACAAATAACGAGCAATGTAGGTAGTTCAAAAATAAATACCTTATTTTTAAAAGTGTTATCAAAGAAATAAATATAATTGTTGAGGAGTTTATTCTGACATGGGAAATGTTGATAATTTCTTTGAAGACCATATTAAAAACGATATAGATACAACATTCAGTTTTCTCTTTTGGAAATTATATAGGGATAATTATTCTAATAGAATAAAACTAAATTTTAATGGTTATATGATCTATTATAGTGTATGATTATTTTTGTTTTGATTTTGTGTGGTTTCTCACTTTTTCTTAAAATAGTGTGGAAATAATAAAAAAGTAAGTGTTTATATGATTATTGCATGTGCATTTTTTATATGAGACATTAAGAGTGATTAATGTTATTTTTAGATAAATATTATGCTTACATTGGATGAATTTAGAATTAAACAATTTTAATACTTGTGTTTCAATATTAATATGGTATATTTTTAATATTTTTATGGTTAATTATATATCAAATGATCTAAGTTGAACTATGGGTGTTATTATTGAGGCTTTTGTGATTATTGTTAAATTTCTTCATATGATGGTTTATTCACTTTATGACAACCAATTTGTTTTTATATCATGTATAAAAATATTAAGAAGAGATTATTTTATTTTTTTGGATTATGTGAAAAATTAGAATCAAAATTTTCTTTGTTAGGAATAAAAAATTCATCTTTGATATTCATTTCTTGGAGTAAGAAATGTAGTGGGAAATAATCAAATCACAACCGAAGGATGAGACTGTTTTTATGAAATAAGGTGAAATTATTTTAGTATATTTTATTGTAAAATTTAATCAAATTTAAGAAAATTATCATGAAAACAAATGTATTCCTAGTCTTCATTTCTGATGAATTAATTGTATTTTTCTCACCTCTTTGGTTTAACGTTTTTTAGTCATTAAATTTATCATGAACATTCAATTTCTTGTGATCAATAATCTATAAACATTAATTTAATTCAATGTATATATTTTCAATTTTCACTAATGATATAATATTTGTAAACCTAGTTATGTGTCATCCAAGACAACCTTTATATTTTCCATTCCCTCATTTAAGAGTAAGTTTTATTGTCCCCTCTTATAATGTGGGTATTCCACAATGGAATTTTAAAATGTAAAAACCTTAACTTCATAGCATAAGATAAATATGAGAAGATTAAATTTATTAAATTATGATGTGGGGGGGGGGGGTTTATAATGTAACACCATGATATTATAAGAAATATGGTCTTCTAATAAATTTAATTTTTTTGATCACTTACAATTCATGACACACCAAGTTTAAATGAATCACAGTGTACTACTAAAATATTAGTATTAAATGTGACATATATAACCTATTTATTAAATTTGAAGGTATGAATAAGAATAAATAAATTTTTAAAAGTATACATTTTACACATGAATAACATAAATTCATTTGTTATAAATTTATTAAAAATAAAAATAAAAATCTTTTGAAAGTTAGTGAAATGTTTTTATGAAAAAACATTTTAATACAAAAAATGAGTTTTTATCCTAATAATAAAAAATAACCAATATTTTTAAATAATATTAACTAAGTTTATATATTTTATATTTAATATTTTTTATCCTTCATATAATATTTTTTCTAAGCATGGGATACTAATAAATATTATAGTTTGTATAAAAATTGTATTTTTATAAAATGTGGCTACATCATGAAATTACTTTTAATTTTCTTTAAAAATATATAAAAATATATTTTAAAAAATTAAATTAATTTTTTGAATCAACATGTAAAAATTATCTTATGTTTATTTTTTGATATTGTTCTAAAATGATAAATATTTTGATGAATAGTGAAAAATATAGATTTTTATTAAAAACTACCTTTTCATTTACAAAATTTAAAATGTTAAATATTTTTTAAAAGTAAAATTATTTCAATTTTTTTTTAAAATTAATTCAATTTATTTCTTTTTAATCAATTTTATGTTTATTTTATATATAAAAATGTTTTATACTTTTGATATCTTTTTCTTTGAAAAACTGTTTTTTCTTCACATATGTGGGTTTAATTTTTAATTAAATTATAGGTCATATTTGAATTGAATTTTGAAAAATGGATTAAATGTTTTTAATACATATAATTAATATTATATAACAATGTTATCTTAATTTTTTTTTTCATAATGAATAGTAAAAGCAGTATAAAATAATTACCATGGTTAAGGTTAAAATGGGTTTACATGGTGTTACAATAAGAATATAAAAGTTAAAATGACTTAAAAACATTATAAATTTCCATTTTTAGTCATATTTAGACCTTATATCATCTTAGGTTCAATAATATTTAATTTTGTATCGTTTTTTAATTTGAAAAATGCGAGAGTAACTTCTTATTTTTAAAAACTCTTAGTGCGTCCTCTATCCCACTTATAAAAGGGAACCCGGTCTCCTCACCTATTCAAAAATAAAAAGCCTTTTCTTTCATGAAATACCTACCCAAATTAATTTATTAATACCCCCCAATATCCTTGAGGTATTTTATTTTTTATAAAACCATCTTTATAAGGATTTAGGTATAAAACTAAAGAGGTTCTCTAAAGAAGTATTATTGTTCTTAAACGAGTGTTTTTAATTTATTTATTCTTAAAACTCATACAAATGTTATTCAAAAATAATGTTATAATTATATAATTATATAATATTTACTTATATATTAATATTTTATTATTATAAACTATATACATCACCTCTTCCATCAAATGTGAAACGAAATGATCAAGAATGTCTACGGTGGACTACCACCTCGCGAATCGATATAGTTCATTTTACACAATAAATTATCAAGTATTGATATAATGAAGGATTTATAGTATAAATTTTATATTTAGGACCTAAAAATACTTATTTAATTATAATATATCATCTAAATGTTTACCTTCCAACCCATTGAAAATACGTAATGTCGCTCGTGTGTATGGGGGACTACCACCTTGTGAACAGATGCGTTTTTTTCATTTATATTTTACTTGAATAATAATGAGGATATATTAATAGAATATATATTATATAATTATGAATCCTGATGTTTGAATTATTATTTACCTTTCTTTTGTTTCATCAGTTTAAAAAATAGAAAAAACATTCATGTGCATGTACGACCCATAATCTTCATAAATGATGATACTCATTTTTCTATCTCAATTGTTATTGATGAATATAGATATTTTTATAATGAATATATATGATATATATAATATTACTAAAATTATTTATATTAAGTAACCATAATAAAATCACAAGGACCAATACGACTAAACGCAAATATACATGAAAACTGAATCTGTTATCACCGAGAATAATGATTTTAACAAACAATTATGAATAAATAATGGATTAATTGTTTTAATTAATTAATCAAAGATATGATATATCTTAGTATATATATAATATTTAATAATAACTATAAAGTTATCGTATAGGTGGTTTAGACACGTATGAAGGAATTCAGACCTAAGATAAGATATGTTTGTCTCAAATTGTGTTTCTTTGGGACATATATTAAATTATAAAAATATATTCCTTTATATAATTTTTAACCATAAAATTAGACCTTTTATTTCATTAATTTACATATTATAATGATACTTAAAGTTTAATTTAATATTATTAATTCTATAGGATTATAATTCAAAAGTTATCAAATAAGGTAATAGATTTTTATCTCACATTTATTTCTAGGAGATGCATGAAATATTCACCATTTGATTATTTTATATGGTTTATATAAATCCATGATTTATTTTATGTTACATTATATAGATGTTATTTTGATTTAAATATGAATATAAGTTTCATTATTTCAAGGAGATTATTATTAAAATGTTACCAAAGTGGTAATAGATTTATGTTACAATATCATTGTTTAACCGGATTGTTTTTAATAATGCTTCTGATGAAGGAATTTATTGATATACCAATCATGAATCTCATTATATTTATTATAATATATTTATTTATATAAATATTTTTTCCCTTCATTTTATTCACTTTATGTACTCAAGATACCCAAAGAGGGTTTTCATGAAAAACCCCACTTTATTTCCCTCTTCGTTCAAAAATCATTTCTCTTCCATATCCTTATTTTATAGAAAAATTTCAGAAATGTTTTTAACATTCCTATATGAAATTTCAAATTAATTTTTAACCTTATTTTATTTTTTCACAAATTTTTTTAATAGTAATATTCTTGTCATTTTCCAAAAGAGGTAGTTTTGAAATTTTACCAAAAATGGAAAAGTAACTTTTGTTGTGACGTGTAAAACATGAATGATATTTTTTTCCATCACAACTGATCAATGAATTAAATATTAATTTACATGTATTAATTTTTATATTCAAATAAAATGTTTACCTTAGTATTTTGTAATTTTTTATATTTTAATTATATTTTTTAAGGGAATATGATGTTTTCCTCATGAAATGTTTCAGGTGATATTTCAAAATCATTTTCTATCTAAGATAAAAAAATTAGATGTTACTTAATTTTTGAATGCTGATATGATCCAATGATACCATTATTATTCCATTTCTTTTTGATTTATATTTATTATGAAATGATTTTTGTGAAACCATTATTTTTTTCATGGGTTATGCAATGATGAAATGAGGAAATGTTTATGAAACTCATTTCTTTTCCACAAGTTATACTATGATGAAATATTTATGAAACCCATATATTTTATTAGGTTCTGATATAATTAATGTTTTATGATATGTTGGAATGCATATATATAATTTTCATGATGTGATGAATGGTTCTGTTGTAAACCAAGGCCCGTGGGTACATTATTACCAATTATGGTGGTTGCATTATAAATAAGGATAATGGTTAAATTATAACCAAGGAATGGTGGTTATGTTATAAACTGAGATAGGTGGTCTTAGAATAATATAAAAATCTAATTCATTGGGTAATGATTGATATATCATGAAATAAACAGGACTAAAAGGGTGAGTAAACCCTATCCAATAAGGGGATTTTTTCCTATATGATAGTATTGTTAGTAAACATCGACTACTATGAGTGTTTAGGGACTGAAACAAATTCACTATGATAGTATTTAATGTAATTATTGACTACTAAAGAAATAATTTTCTATGATTATGTATTTTCCATAATTCCATTCCTTATGCCATGGTTATGCTCTCATAAATCATATTCATTGAGTTATTTACGATTCATGTCTTATGACATGCTAATCATTATAATATGATTCAAGATTATGATATAAAATATACAGGTTATGGGTATCCAAATTTTAAGCTAATGTTCTCAAACCCTTATACTCATATAATGTTGATATGTCCCTTATTTACTCTTACTGAGCATCTGAGCTCACCCTTTCTTATATTTCATTCCCCTAAGTTATAATGAATGATTTTAAATAGGGTATTTCTAAGAAACATATTATGTGGGAGAATATTGATGGGATATGTTGAATATATTTTATGAAATAAGATGATTGTACATAAAATATTCCAATATACTAATACTTAATGATCCTCAGGTGTGTATTTGTGTAATGTAATGAATATTCATCTAATAAGATGTAACATTAATGTATGGAAATCCTAGTTTGTTATATTATTACATTTTTATAAGATAAAAGTGATTTTTCAATGTAGGATCTATCAATTTAGAATTCATGGAAAACTAGATACCTACTTGGTTCCCATATAAGATCAGAAATATTGAAACAGTACATAAGAACTATTATTTCATCCTCGAATTCATTCATAATATCCTTATTATATCCTTGGTAAAGGGAAAAAATAAATGGTGAGATCATATTCTTAGTAAGGGTTATATATAGTGGAAACTATCATGAGTAAATAAGGCATAATTAGTATGGATTCATGGGTAATAAAAACACATTCCATTCGATAAAAAACTTGAGATAAAAGTACATCCACAGATAATATCAACATTAAAATCACATTGATAATAGAAGTTGAATTATTAATAATGGAAATAAAAATATATATAAATTTAGGATATTTCTATAAAGGCATATCCTATGTAGTCATGAATTTTTTCATTGAGGCCACAATCAAGATATCATTATTAATAAATGGGTAGGTGTAACGAGATACCTATCTAATATCGTATGCCTGCTATTTTGTCTCATGAAACCCATTTATGAATCAATTGGAAATATATAAATATCCCCCACCCATCAATTTAACATCATATTCACTCCTCATATATTGAATGATCTATATAATTCATTCTGAAAATACCTTATAAATAAAAAATTATCTATATTGAATCAAGAATATGGAATATTTTCTATATCAATGAAATAACTTTATTCCTTCAATTGATAGAGTTTATTGAAATGGTAAACATTTAAAACATCATAAAATATATAGAAATGATATTTAGTTCATCAGTGATATTGAAAATATGGACATAAATGAGATAAATAGTATGTAATGAATAATTGAGAGTGATAGAGAACAAGATCAAGTGGAGTGAAAGATATCAAAATAATATATAATCCGTTATCAATAACAAATGATATAAAACCATTGATACACCATAAATGAACGTTTTATAGTCAAACAAAGAAATTATAATTGAAAATTAAAAAAAATACTTAAAAATAACTTGTAATAATATAGTTACAAATCACTTTCAAATTTATTTTAATTTAATTAAAAAAATAATACCCTTTTAGATTTATAATATTTTAAATAAAAATTCGCATCATATTGAGAAAAACATTATGTTTTAAAATAACCATGGAACTTTTAAAGAAATATTCAAACCAAATAATATTTATAATTGTGGGGAATTCTATTTAGGTGTTAAATGTTAAAAACATTATTCCTTATACACTTTGGGTAAAAAGTACAAAAAGTACCTTGTCTGAAAAATAGTAGGAGGATTCATTTTTAAATCTTGTTAGGAAAGAAAAATATGATGGATAATTAATTCAAATAATAGTTTTATTGTACAAAATATAATTCTTGAAACTTATAAAGGAACCTTTACATGAAATGAAAAGAGTTGCAAGGAAAAATTGAAAATTAGTTTTTTTAAAAGTCCCATACTTGTTACCAATTTTCAATTCACAATAAAAAAATAGATGAAATGAAATATAAACATTTAAATACCAAATATAACCTATTTATAAAAAAATATATAGTATTTAAAATATAAGGATCATATAATTTTACACAATGAAATCTAAATATAAATAGTCTCAAATGAAAATTATATACCAATAAAAAATACCTTACCTTGGGTATCTCCTTGGTCATAAAAGTTTGAAAATCATGTATAATGATTTTAATTTTTCAAATACTTTCTTGAGATATTTTTTTATCTATTTTCCATTTGTTAATGTATTTTTATAATAATTTGAAATCTGTTCATTGAATAGTTCTTGAATATGTTGTCCACTTTAGGTTTGTTCGGTCATGTTTTACTAAATTACATCAGTTTATCATTCATGGTTAAAGAAGTTAAAAAATGTTTAAAAACAGTAAATAAATTTAAATTTTTTATAAATATAATTTTTCTTCATTTTATATAATTATCTAATAATCTATTCATTGTGATAATAGAAAAACAGATCATATCATCTGTTCATCTCAAGGTGGATGGTACTTCATCCTTCTACACATTATTTCAGAAGCCAAAATTTTGGATTCATTGATGAACGATTTGAGATAGTTTCCTTTTGATTATAGTTTCTTCTTAATATACTTTCATTGAATTGTTGTCTCTAGATATCCTCTAATTCCACCACCATATGTTATGATTCAAATTTCAAAACTCATAGTGATGGCAATCTCACTTTTTTTGGATCTCGTCGGTGAGATATCAGTTTTTTTGAAGATATGGAACTCTTCTCTCTATATCTATCAAGATCAAGTCTTATTAATACATGTTTCCGGAGGTAGGATGCTGAGTGGTCATTGATGATCTGGGCTTGACCTTGGTCATAGTGAGGTAGTGGTTTCAAGAAGGGGGTTTGAATGGTGGAAGGATGTCAACAACAATATTGGGGAGGTCTTCATGTGTCAATGCTTCTCTAACATGGGTTCTATAAATGATATTTGGTTGGAGGATTGAATCTGGTGGGATGGAAATTAACTAGTTCACCTTCTAGATGGTTCTCATAATCATTTTCAGCATCCAGGTCTGATGCTAGAATGTAGGTATGCCTATGTTGCACTTAATTGTGGCTTTGGATCTGCTCTTGTGGTCTTGTTTGTGTATGCTAGTTCCTTAGTTGATTGATTGAGTATAATATGTCTCTATGATTTTGGGATATTTTTTTTCCTTTTAATTATGTTTTTGTCACGACCCATCCTTGGGGCCTGTGCCGTGACTACCCCAAGCCCACCTTCCATAGGCCTGGGGCTGACGACTAGCACCAAAGGCGTAAATCTTGATAACTGGGAAGGAATTGCATTTATAAAATACAAACACATCCAACCAGAGTACAAGAGGAAGTAATACACTATGTACAAAAGAAAGTGATGAAAAGTATATGGGCCAGAATACACACCCAACTAAAAAGTAAAACTACAACAAAATGAAAGTACAACAGAAAAGAAAAACCGCTGGAAGATAGAAGCAGCTCCTGGGTCGTCCACCTCAGATCCTACTTGAAGGGTAGGTACAGATATCCTTCTCAACGCTCTCACCCGCCAACCTCCTCCGAGTACCGTCTCGTTGTGAAGTCCACCTCCAGGTATTGACTCGTCGTGTGGTCCACCTCCGGGTACGGTCCAGTGCTCGTACACTCGGTCTCTGTGAGCGCTATCCGTTGTCTGCATCCAACACAACAAGGTGCGGGAATATCCCATGTAGGGGTGAGTATAATGATACTTAGTAGGAACCCCGAGACCCTCAAGATCATACTAAATCCAACGAGGATAACCACAAAGAAGGATCTCAACAGATAACCCTTACTTAGGTATAAGACCATACTTATACCTAAGTTATCAAGTAACCCATCTCAATCATGAGGAAACACAAAGGTTATGAAATCAATAGATAACCACTAATTAGGTATATGCCCTTACATATACCTAAGTTGTCGAGTGACCCATCTCAATCATGAGGTAAACACAAAGGTCATTGACTCAGCTCAAACCAGGATTTTCATTAATGATATCGAAACCAAAAATACTGAAGAGCTCCTCCTCTGTCGAGTATGGTGATCCTGTCACAACTACGAGGCACTACTCACTAACCTTATACTATTGAGGTACTCCTCCTGTTGAGTACTGCGGGTCTGCCACCTCACAAAGTAGTGCTCCTCCGCCATGGGTCTGTGACCTCACAAAGTAGTGCTGCCCCTAATATCCTACAAAGGAACTCCTTCTGTCGAGTACCGCAGGTCTGCCACCCAAACACAGTAGTGCCCCCCACCGTGGGTCTACCACCCAAACACAGTAGTGCCCCCCACTAGGCTTGTCAAGTCACTCCGACTCGAATCAGACAAGCAGTTATCATGTCTCAGCTAGCTATAAGGTCTCCATACTGTGTACGCTCATCTATGAGAGGATCCACTCCATGAGCTACTAGTCAATACTCAAAGTATCACAAATTCCCATGAAGAAGTATCTCAAAGTACTGCCTCATCAAAGGGGTCTCAATGCCACAGACGACGCATCTATCGGACGCCTGATCTGTGAGATGAAGGCTTTTCCATTTGAGGGGACCGATTAGAAATACGCTCATTTATAACCTGGACTATATCAATAGTTGTCCAAAACTCACTTAGAGTATCACAAAATAACTATCTCGTCAAAGGGGTCTCAACGCATCAAACGACACGTCAATCGGATGCCCGATCTGTGAGTTATTGTCCTTTTAGTCCTGGGGCCCCAGTTGGATTCGTGTACGAACCAACCCGACCGTATTTCAACTGTACCCTGAACTCTCATGGGGTATACTCAAAGTAACCGGTTCTCAACGTGATTACCAATGCCGTTTACGGTTCATCAAATGGACGTCCGGTCTGAGAATTATTATCTTTTCCGTTCCAGGGGCCCGGTTGGATTTCGGGTACAATCCCACCCGGCCATACTACAACTATGTCCAAACCTCAGGTGAAGTATACAAAAAGAACCGTCTCACCAAGAGGAATCCAACAAAGTCTACGGTACGTCAATCGGACGTCCATAGCTCAAGTTATAAGAGTTTCCGCTCTGAGGTCCCGATTGGTTTCGCGTTCGAACCAACCCGGTAGTGCCCAAAATTCACCAAAACCTTGAGTGCAATATACCGAAACGACCGTCTCGATCCAAGAATCTCTTCGCAACTAAATTTACATCGATCAAAGGTCCGTAGCCTAAGATATAAGCATTTAAACGAACCTGGTCTGAAAATAGGGGGTTTGGGCCCGGTCTGACCTGGCCTAACACCCCCTCAGTCGGCCTAAACCGGGTCGACCCGACTCAGGTCTGGGTCCGGACCAATAGGGCATGGACCGGTCCGGCCTAGCGGCAGGTTGCAGCTCAGCCAATCGGCCGAGCATTGTGCGGAGCTGGGGGCTCAACCCCTCGCCATTAATTGACACCGGTGGTGCCCGCTGGCACCGTCCCGCCTCCCGGATCCCGCGTGGCCGCGGGATCCGACACACCACCACCACAGCAGTTGCCGTGGCAGAAATCCTCTAGTGGCGCACTGGGGCACCACTGCCTCCATTTGGCCAGACAGCTCCGGCTTCCGCCTCCGGTTGCCGGTGCCGCCGCGCCGGCGACCCGTACCACCAAGAGCTTCCGCGGGCCACCGGAGTTGCTCCAGTGGTCCGTTTTAACTTCCGTCTATGCCGATAGTCTTCTCGGGTCCCGAACTTTACTGTCAAGGCTTCCAAATGCCGTTGCGGTCCCGTTTCATCGTCGCCCGTCAACCAGCGCACAAAAGAACAACCAGCGGATGGTCTGGGCTTGTTCGTTAGCCAATGCCCTCCGCATTAGAGGCTCAATCCATAATCCATCAATGACAAGGGTTTAATTTATTCAAAATAAATTATACAAACACCCTAAAATTAAATACCAAAGCACGAGAGTATAAATCACATATACACTATATACGAAAATCCCCATAAAATTCCCCTGCAAATAATTATTCTCAACCCGTAAATAAAAATTTCACGGATCAACTTGATAATGAGTTGATCAGCATTCTTTGTTTTAGAAGGGAACAAGCATGGAAATATTAATTTTCTCAAAATAAACCCCTACAATTCCCCTGCAAATAATTATTCCCAACCCATAAATAAAAACATTCACGGATCAACTTGATAATGAGTTGATCCGCGTTCTTTGTTTTAGAAGGGAACAATCATGGAAATATTAATATTCTCAAATTAAACCCCTACCTTGATTAAGGTTCACAGTTGACAAGATTCATGGATGACGATGTCGTTCCCGTCGTCATCCATGTGCACCTGAGGAAGAGACTTCTTTTCTTTTTTCTTGGAGAGAAGAATAGAAGACGCACCGTCACTAGCAAGTTCCCACGTCGGTGTCTCCTCCCTTGCCGCGGAGGAAGAAGAGGATGAAGAACCGTGGTCGCTGAGTTGATGTTCTTCATCAGAGAGTTGGCGTTCTTCAAAAAAGGAGAAATCATCCTCTTCTTCACAAGTGTTCTCTCCCAAAACATTTCCCCCACATAAAAAGCCAAAAACAATTAAAATAAGGCCACCCTTATTTTAATTTAACATTCCATGAATTTCAAAATTCAAAATCCATTTCACTTAATTAATTAAATCAAGAGTTGTTTAAATAATTATGTGATAGGTTGGCAAGTTTTAATGGAGTGAGAGAAGGAGAGGAAGAGTCCTCATTAATTTAGAGGAGTTGTCAAGTTTAAAGGGGGAGTTTATGAGAGTTAAAAGAGAGTTATAGGAATGTGAAAGGTTGGAGCTCATGTGGGCCCCACCTCACTAATATCTTTACATGGGTAGTTAGAAGCTTCTGGGTCCCACCCCAACTCCCCCATGTGGGATATAACCACTTTAGATATAAAAATAAAATTGTTCCAAAATTTTATTCACTTCTCATTTAATCCACAAATTTTAACTTCTCCCCCCGTGAAAATGCAACCGCGATAAAGGTCCCCTTAAGAAATTACCGGCACTGTGTGTTTATCGGTGCCATCAGATTTCAATTCTGAGCACCTATTCAAATGGTAGAATAACCCACTCATTCGTTCACTGAACGTACCCAAGCTAAACATCGGAAATTGATTCTGGGAACACCGGGCCTCAGAATAAAGTGCTGTTAGAATCCAAAGACTCGTAAAATTCCAAACAAATTAAGAACAATTTTTTTTGAAATTTTAAGGTCTTTAAATTACTCCCACCTCAGGGATTTATGTCCCCGTAAAGCTATAACACAATCTAGGGAAACTAAAGGAGGTACCAAGAACACATATGAGACTCTCGCTTCTATGTACTATCCTAGAGGTTTCTCACGCTGCCAGTGAAAGCACACAAGAGGAATCAACTGTCCCCGTAGGACCCGCTTCTGTTGATCCTCATCCTCTACTAGAACCCCATAAAAGTCACCCCACAATCGATGTCCAACTCTCAGTGGTCGATGATGACCGAAAGGTTCATTCACATATCTTCTCAACTGAGATACGTGGAAGAAGTCGTGCACCCGGTGCATCTGAGGTGGAAAGTCCAGGCGGTAAACCATCTCACCTACCCTACTGAGGACCTAGAAGGGTCTGATGAACCTCAGAGATAACTTGCTTCTTTGGCCACATCTCCACAGACCTCATTATGGTGAGACCCGTATAAAGGCGTGGTTTGTATCCTTGAACTCTAGAGGCCTCTGTTCCTTATCTAGAACTGAAAACTCAAAAACGCCTGCTGCCACGAGGGTAAGTTTGGCCGACTCAAGTGTGATCGTCCGCACCCTCCTATGCATGATTCTTTCCTGTGCTGCCTGGGGTTTCCTTTTCTCCGACCAAGGAAAAACCCATCCCAACATTGTAGGTAAACCAAAACACTTTTTTCCTAATACTGTCAATTTGTGTATGAACTGTGGTTGCCCAGTCCAAACCCAAACTAACGTTATAAGGCCTCGACCCTTACACCAAGAGGTTCCAACCGAAACTATCACCTATAGGGTCAGATCACACCATCAGCGTATGTGTGATTATCTAGTCTCCTCTCAAGGAATCTCTAGACATGAGGGTCAAGTCAACGGCTTAACCGGAAACTCTAGGTCTGGGACAAGATTCGTGGTAGGAAGGGACGATTCGTATCAATGTTTTTTGTTATGAAAGCTAATAGTAAACACTGACCGTACCTTGAATCCTTCTTAGAGCCCTTGGGTCACACTCCTTGACTGCGTGAAGCTACTCTCTTCCCCTTCCCTCCTGCTCCCATATACTAGCGGGGACTACAAAGGTGGGTGGTTGTAACATGTCGAAAAGTACACCACCACATGCTGCTCTCCTAGCTTTGCTTCCACGTCTACTGCTCTACAGATTCATCTGTACTTAACACTTTCTCTTCTTAAAACATTTTACACGCCCAAGTCTCTGTGACTAGCACCAGTTTCCTGATTTCCCACTGCTAACCTTTACTGGCTGTATCCACTCATCCAAAGAATTTTCAACCAAAAAGGTTCTCTCTAGCAGCCAAACATAAGTAAGAATGCATAGAGGAAAAGTGCTTGCTCATATATCCTTTAAACACACCTCGCTCAGAGGTTCGAGCTCTAAAGAACTGATCAAATCGTAGTCATCAAGTACCAGGAACGATCAGTACGCCTCGATGACAACTCAGCTACTGACATGTCGTCATGTCAAAGCTGTACATCTCTAGACAACTCTCAGCCACCTCCTCAAGCCAGTCCTCAGCCGCCTGTGAGTCAGGCTCTCCTCGGAACTTGAGGGGTATCTGATGCTGAAACATGTGTAAGGAACTGAAACTACATGTGCCATCTATCAGTACCACCAGTTGAAACTGCTGACCAACAGGTAGAGATATAGCTGGCACACTACCCGAAGGTACTATCTCAGGCGTCGGTCCATGTACCGAAGCCTCATCACTATGCGCCCCAACCTCATGGTCACTCACTAGGAAAACACCAGTAGCTAATATCACCATCTGCTTTACTAGTGTCTAAACTAGGTGTAGAACTATAGAAATCACCTCCATCCAGGCCAATGCAGCCTGGGAATCTTCCTCGCCTCATAACATCGGAGGCCTCTACTGATGGAACTCATGAAACGTGCTCTGTCAGCGTGCACTATCCACTGGCACAACTGGTGGCATCTTCTGCCTAACGGGTGGTGGTGCTATTGGTACACCACCCGATGGTGCCAACATAGAAATAGGGCCCTGCACCGGAGCCTCGTCGCTCATTGGGCCGTCATTGTGTACTCTATCAGAACTCCAACTGACTGTCTGCATGGAGGCATCTTGAACAGATGTGACACTATCAAATGATTTAAACTAGGTGAGCTGACCTGGTTTGAGTTGACATTAAAAGAAAACTTTTGGAAACACACACACAATCAGTGTTTTCGTTCACTGAGTCGGAAATCAGAAGTCTGGGTCCTGGTGTATGGATACGTCAACCGCCACACCAACACTGGACTTCCTGAACTGAAGACCACACTCGGTACACTTAACAATATTGTTTCACAGAAAAGAATTATCAGAGTCCAGAGTTCTACGGTAGAACCGACTCCTCTGATACCAATTGGTCACGACCCGTCCCCAGGGCCCGTGCCGTGACTACCCCAAGCCTGCCTTCCATAGGCCAGGGGCTAGTGACTAGCACCAAAGGAATAAATATCAATAGCTGGGAAGACATTGCCTTTATAAAATACAAAAAAATCCAACCAGAGTACAAGATGAATTAATACACTAAGTAAAAAAAGAAAGTGATGAAAAATAGATGTGCAAGAATACAAACCCAACTAAAAAGTACAGCTACAACAAAAGGAAAGTACAATAGAAAAGACAAACAACTAGAAGATAGAAGCAGCTCCTAGGTTGTCAACCTCAGATCCTAACTGAAGGGTTGGTACATATAGCCTCCTCAATGCTCTCTCCTAAAAACCTCGTCCGAGTACCGTCTCATCGTGAAGTCCACCTTGGGGTAATGACTCGTCATGAGGTCCACCTCCAGGTACCGTCCAGTCCTCCTACACTCGGTCTCTGTCAGCGCTGTCCGTCGTCTGCATCCAACACAACAAGGTTCAGGCATACCCTATGCAGGGGTGAGTATAACGATACTCAGTAGGGACCCCAAGACCCTCCATATCTCACTAAATCCAACGAGGATAACCACACAAAAGGATTTCAATTGATAACCCTTAATTAGGTATAAGCCCGTACTTATACCTATGTTATCAAGTAACCCATCTCAATCATGAGGAAACACAAAGGTTATGAAATCAAAGGATAACCACTACTTAGGTATATTCCCTTACATATACCTAAGTTATCGAGTGACCCATCTCAATCACGAGGTAAACACAAAGGTCATTGACTCAAATCAAACCAGGATTTTAATTAATGATATTGAAACCACAACTACTGAATATCTCCTCCTATGTCGAGTACGGGATCCTCTCACGACTCTAAGGCACTGCCCACTAACCTTAGACTACTAAGGTACTCCTCCGGTTGAGTACCATGGGTATTTCACCTCACAAAGTAGTTCTCCACCGCCATGGGTCTGCCACCTCACAAAGTTGTGCTCCCCCTAATAGCCAACAGAGGTACTCATTCTGTCGTGTACCGCGGGTCTGCCACCCAAACATAGTAGCGCTCCCCATTGTGGGTCTTCCACCCAAACACAGTAGTTCTCCCCCCTAGGCTGGTCAAGACACTCCAACTCGAATCGGACAAGCAGTCATCAGGTCTTAACCACCTACAAGGTCTCCATACTCCACACGCTCGTCTCCGGGAGGATCTGATCCA
This sequence comes from Viscum album, assembly GCA_963277665.1. Taxonomy (NCBI): domain Eukaryota; kingdom Viridiplantae; phylum Streptophyta; class Magnoliopsida; order Santalales; family Viscaceae; genus Viscum; species Viscum album. The sequence continues at coordinate 1,627,845,677 of OY728157.1, read as the reverse complement.
TGAGCTACTGTTCGATACTCCAAGTATCACAAAGTCCCATGAAGAAGTATCTCAAAGTACTGCCTCATCAAAGTGGTCTCAACGCAATAGACAACGCGTCTATCGGATGCCTGATCTGTGATATAAAGGATTTGCCATTTGAGGGGCCCAATTAAAAATACACTCATTTCTAACCCGACCGATATCCATATTCATCCAAAACTCACTTAGAGTATCACAAAATAACCGCCTCGTCGAAGGGGTATCAACACATCAGACGACACGTCAATCGGACACCCGGTCTGTGAGTTATTAGACTTTTAGTCCTGGGGTCCGGTTGGTTTTGTGTACGAACCAACCCGACCATATATCAACTGTACCCCAAACTCTCATGGGGTATACACAAAGGAACCATTTATAAACATGATTACCAACACCATTAATGGTTTTTCAAACGGACGTTCGTTCTGAGAAATATTATCTTTTCTGTTCCAGGGGCTCGGTTGGATTTCGGGTACAATCCAACCCGACCATACTCCAACTACGTACAAACCTCAAGTGAAGTATAAAAAAAGAACCGTCTCACCAAGAGGAATCCAACAAAGTCGACATTACGTCAATCGGATGTCCAGAGCTCAAGTTATAAGCGTTTCTGCTCCGAGGGCCCGATTGGTTTCGCGTTCGAAACAACCTGGCCATACCCAAAATTCACCGAAACCTTTAGTGTAACATACCGAAATGACCGTCTCGATCTGAGGATCTCTACGCAACTAAAGGTGCTTTGATTTGAGGTCTGTAGCCCATGATATAAGTATTTGAACAACCTGGTCCGAAAATAGGGGGTTTGGGCCCAGTCCGACCCGACCCCACACCACCTGGGTCGGCCCATACTGGGTCAACCCGACTCGGGTCCAGGTCCAGCCTGATAGGGTGCAGCCCGGCCCGGTGGCGCGGCCCAGCCCGGGTGGCGCGGCCCGGCCAGCGCGGCTCGGCTCGGCTGGCACGGCCCGACCCGGCTGTCACGGCTCGGCCCAGTGGCCGGTTGCAGCTCGTCCAATCGGCTGAGCGTTGTGCGGAGCGGGGGCTTGTCCGCTCGCCATTAATTGACATCGGCAGTGCCCACTGGCGCCGCCCTGCCTCCCGGATCCCGCGCGACCGTGGGATCTGACGCACCACCATCGTGGCTGTTGCCGCAGAGGATATCCTCTGGCAGCACGCTCAGGCGCCGCCGCCTCCAGGCAGCCTGACGGCTTCGGCCGCCGCCTCCGATCACCGGTGCCACCACGCCGGGGACCCGCGCCACCAGGTGCTTCTGCGGGCCACCAGAGTTGCTCTGGTGGTCTATTTTATCTTCCGTCTGCGCCGATAGTCTTCTCAGGTCTAGAACTTTACTGCGAAGGATTCCAAATGCCATTGCGGTCCCGTTTCATCGTTGCCTGTCAACCTATACACAAAAGAACAACCAACGGAGGGTCCAGGCTTGTTCATTAGCCCATGTCCTCTGTATTAGATGATCAATCCATAATCCATCAATGGCAAGGGTTTAATTTATTCAAAATAAATTAAACAAACACCCTGTAATTAAATACCCAAGCACGAGAGTATAAAACTCATATACACTATATACGAAAACCCCCTACAATTCTCCCAAAAATAATTATTCCCAAGCCGTAAATAAAAACATTCGCAGATCAACTTGATAATGAGTTGATCTGCATTCTTTGTTTTAGAAGGGAACAATCATGGAAATATTAATATTCTCAAATTAAACCCCTAAAATTCCACCGCAAATAATTATTCCAAACCCATAAACAAAAACATTCGTAGATCAACTTGATAATGAGTTGATCCGTGTTATTTTCTTTAGAAGTGAACAATCAAAGAAATATTAATATTCTCAAATTAAACCCCTACCTTGATTAAGGTTCACAGTTGAGAAGCGTCATGGATGAAAGTTCCATTCCTGTCGTCGTTGGTGTGCACCCGAGGAAGTGACGTCTCCTCTTTTGGCACAGAGAGAAGAATAGAAGACACACCGTCGCTAGCAAGTTCCCACATTGGTTTCTCCTCCCTTGCTGCAGAGGAAAAAGAGGATGAAGAACCATGGTTTCCGAGTTGATGTTCTTCGTCGGAGAGTTGGCATTCTTCAACAAAGGAGAAATCATCCTCTTCTTCACAAGAGTTCTCTCCCAAAAAATTTCCCCCACACAACAAGCCAAAAACAATTAAAATAAGGCCACCCCTTATTTTAATTTAACTTTCACTGCATTTCAAATTTCAAAATACTTTTCACTTTATTAATTAAATCAAGAGTTTAATTAATTAAGTGATAGGTTGGGATGTTTTAATGGAGTGAGAGAAGGATAGGAAGAGTCCTCATTAATTTAGAGGAGTTGTCAAGTTTAAAGGGGGAGTTTATGAGAGTTAAAAGAGAGTTATGGGAATGTGAAAGGTTGGGGCTCATGTGGTACCCACCTCACAAATATCCTTACATGGGTAGTTAGAAGCCTGTGGGTCCCACCCCAACTCCCCCATGTATGATATAACTACTTTAGATATAAAAATAAAATTGTTCCCCAATTTTATTCACTTCTCATTTAATCCAAAAATTTTAACTTCTCCCCCCGTGCAAATGTAACCGCAGTAAAGGAACCCTTAAGAAATTACCATCGTTGCGAGTTCACCAGTTCCCTCAGATTTCAATTCTGAGCACCGTTTCGAAAGGTAGAAAAACCTGCTCGTTCGTTTACTGAACGTACCCGAGCTTAAATTTGAAAATTGATTCTGGGAACACCGAGCCTCAGAATCAAGTGCCGTCAGAAGCCACAAACTCGTAAAATTCCAAAGAAATTAAGAAAAAAATTTCCTTTAACTTTTAGGGTCTTTACAGTTTCGGTACTACTTTTTTCAGGTACCACTAGGTGGGTGGCCTCAAAAGCGGATTGGTTTGCTGACACACATCATCTGGCCATCCGTCATTTTGGATCGGTGGGTTACTTATTTTTATTTTTCATAGTGTTATTGGACTTGAGTTTTGTTTCATTAGGTTGTTTTGATGTTACTTTTATAACATCGATTATCAGGTGGGTGGATCAAAAGAGTGATAGATGTTCTGACATCAATAATCCCGTCCTTCCTCTACACTTATTGTGGGTGGGAGGAGTGCACTACCTCGTTGTGGTTCCATCATGGTGAAACTTCTTGGAGGGGGAGGGGGAATTATATTTGAAAAATTTCACTTTTTCATCATAATTCATGGGGGTGATGATTATTTTTCCCTTATATTGACATTTTCTTTCTTTTGATCAATTGGGTCCATTTTTATCCTTCGAGTTTGTTTTTTATTGGAATTTTCCATGGTGACTATAATGGGTTACCTATTAACCCATTTTTCAAAAAAGGATTTCATGTTTTCTTTTCAATAAAATGGGATTGAACCTCAAACTATTTAAAAAAATTAATTCTATGTTTATAACCATCCATGTAAATTAGTGATGAAAAAAAATTACATTGTAATGTGGAGACGATGGGCCATATATACGCATGAGAAATGTTTTCATTTTACATAGGTTATAAAAGAGATGAATTTTTTTTCTCATTCTAGTAATTTTTTTTGGAAAAAATATTATATTATATAATCATAGTTGATTAATATTTTAATAAGGTATAGGAAGAAATAAAATTAAAACACTCAGATAAGTGTTATAAATTTTCTTTGAAAAACCACATTTAGATTAATCCTTAAGAATTATAGCATGGTTGTTTGATGAGAATGGAGCCTATATGTTAAGGTAAATAATGTATTGAATGGATTTGGGATGTATATTTTAAATAATAAGTGGATGAAGATGTGTGAATAAGAGATGATATGTTTTTCCATTTTATAAGTAAGGGGGGTTTCAATCTTATATTATTCAATGATTCAAAATATTTAATGGTATTATTCATTTTCATGTGGAGCCAAGGAACCAAAAATTCATTTATAATTTATGATAGGGCTATAAAACTATAAAAAAAACATTAAGACATGCTTTGGAGAAATTTTAATCTATATATCTTAGTTTAACCCCTAAAAACTAAATTTAACCTTTAGTGTGATAATATTAATTTTTTACCGTGAAAACATATTTATGTAACAAAAAATAGAAGGGTAATTATAAAAAATATTTATATAATAATTCAAAAAAATAGAATACATTTGATCACATTATGATTCTATAAGTAGTAAAAATTAATTATAATAAAATTACACAAAATACATAAAAAATAGTTTTTGAAGAAGATTCATGTTCTAACTGTAAAATTTATTTTAAAATCAAATCAAGAAAAAATAATTTTAAATATTATTTATTTATTTAATAAAAAAGAATGTTTATATTATTTTTGGATAAATAAAAAAAGTATTTTCTCTTTCCAACCAAACTATTTAATACAAAGTCCCAAAAAAAGTTTTAAATTTGAATAAAATATAACTTTTGTTCACAAAATTCAATATTAGGTTACCAAATTCAATAAATGTCTTAATATAAATTTTTTAACTAATTTAATTAATATCTTGTCATTAAGAAGGTTTTAGAATTTATTATGTCAGGCTTACATCATAATAATGTTTTAAAATTTGTAGTATTTTGAATAATCAATATTTTTACTATTCATCTAAAAATAAACTATTTCTAAGAAAGTTCAAACAATTCACTAAAACCAAAATTTTCAATTATATATTCAAAAATAAAATTAATTACATAAAATTAATTTTATTAAAATTTTGAAATTTGGTCATAATCACATTTTGAATAAATAATTTTCATTATGTTATTGTTTCTTTAGAAAGAAAATATTCCATTCTATAATTGAAGACTAAGTGTTACATTAATGTCCCATGCATGAATTATATATAGTTTAATTTTTATACATATATATACTATTGGTTCTGATATATTGTTTTCATTATATATATATATATATATATCTATTGCATGTTACTATTGGCTTAGGACTACCATGTGTATTACACCTTTATAGTGACGGTCGCTAGCCCCAAGCTTGTTGGAGGAAATATTGGGGTGGCATTTCAAGATTTCCATCATCATTAGTGGGCCTCCATTGTGTTGGGTGGTGTCAATTCTAGATGATAAGGTATATTTATTAGCCAAGAAAGATCTTCATGTAGTGTTATAAGTAAATTATCTGACTTAACATGAGAATCTATTGGAGTTCTTGACCTCTTATTAGTCTAATGGGTTAGTATACTTGGAAGAACTGAGTGCAATTGAGCTAGTATTTCACTATAGTTTAGGTGATGGATACATTTTACCATCCATGAGTGAGTACGACTACAAGGGTTTATTTTAACTCTATCCCACCACCCACCCTAATATTTACACTTACCTACTATAAATATAGGATATGATCTCTATTCAGGGGATGATCAATAGAACAAATGTTTATTATACTCCTTCTTTATAGAAAATAACCCTGACTATCTCACTTTCATATAACCTCATTAATTGATCTTTTAGTACCTTTACTTTTCCTCACCATGAGAAATATAGAGTTATTACCATGATAAAAATTGATCTACATACATGTATCTAGTAACATAATTACCCTTCTATTATTTTTTTACTTGATTATACTTTCATTCAATGTTTATTATATGTTATGCTAATTTGAATTATATATAGTATTCCACCCACTTAATATATCACAATTTTTTCTTAAAGAACTATATACCTCATGAGAAATTAGTGTGCCTCAATAGATGTAATATATCTTGATTCATTATATGGGTATAGTATAGAAGAGAAAAAAATACATTTTTTATTATTCACGAGAACTAAAGAACTAATGAATAGTTGTCAAAGAATAATTTTCTTGGAAGTGATGGTTACAAAAAACCTTAATATTATTAGATAAAAAAACCTTTATGTTGGGACCCCTCTTATTAAATTAATTAATTTTCAAACCAGAACCCACCATACTATGATCCATCCACTACCCATCCACATTCCACACCCCGAGTTATGAGTTTTATTTTATCTTCTATCTTCTAGATCAATTTTAATATAGATCATATGAGGAATCATATTTAATAAATAAAGACTTTTTATATAATATAATATCTTATATTTATACCAAATAGGGAATATTTGAAAATTACCTAACATAATTTTTATTCATTGTACTATCATTATGTCAGAACCACAACTGTTTGTCCCCATGGGTGTGGCTTTTATGTCCATATATGGGTGTAATAATTTCATGTAGAAGGATCTATGTGATGCCATGAACCATGATATTCCTTGTATAAATACACATCCACTAAAATAAATTAACGGTCCCACTAATGTATCTCCCACTTATATATCCCTTCCTGTATAGGATCTAGCTATAATGAATATTGTATTCTTTGAAAATGCACTGTGAATTTTTGTTACCCATTTTTTTATATGTTGTACATTTCTTTGTTTTTTTAATGTGATAATTTACTTTCATAATTATTTGATTTATTTCACCTTAATATTATTTTCTTGTAATCCAGTAGATATTATTTTCAATCACATTTCTACTTTACATATTTTTAATTGTCATGAACTAGCCCAGATATCTTGGTACACTATTAACTGAGATGGACCTGACATATCATAAAGAGTGTTTCCGATCCCCACGATTTAGTGACTAGAACGTGGAATAAAATCAATGATCAAAGGGAATTATTTTTCCATAAAATAGTGGAAGATAAAAAATACAGTTTTTGTATGCTAGCACTCCCCCAGGATAATGTACCACTAACTGGTATGTAAATAAAACCCCAAAGTAAAACTTGATGTAAAATATTACTACATCCATTAAGATAAATTCTCAAAATCTCTATGAAACATATGGACCATAGCTTCACTGGTAAGTTCCATCATTTTATAGTCCCATGGATCAAGATCAACTATGAACTCCATGTGGAACTTTCCCTTTCCTTGGACTGGTGTAATAAAATATAGAAGTTCTTGAAGAAAAAGGTAGAGTGTGAGTTAAAAATCCCAATAGGGTACCACAAGGTGTTCCATAATTAATTATAAAATGTTTAGACCACATTTTCATTCCATTTAAATAATATATGTAATGTTAATAAATTTACATGTTTTCAACAAAACATGACTTCAAATCAAATAGATTTCAAGTATTTCAAAACATTATTAAATGAACAATTTATATAAAGAATTTATATAAACTATTTGACATGAATACAAAAGGTTTATAAAAAATGACATATATAATAAATTATATCAATATAAATCAACATGTTTATAATCCTTAAGGTACATTAGTTTCTAGATATAGGATCCTCACACTCCTCAACCATATTCATGGCTCAAGTATGGGTTCATAATCCTTATGTATAATGATATTGGGATAATCAATCAACACCAATTTAGGGGACCCATCAGGGTAAATCATGAAAAACATGGTTTAGTTATTGTTGGAATAATCGATCTATTTATAGGGATTCAATTTCCTAGAGTAATTTTTATAATGTCCTGAACATACTCATGCTGACATATGATTCAGAAAATTAATAATTCAGTCATTCTTGTGGAAATCATTCATTTAAAAGAAATTCATTTTTCAAAATTTAATTTCCCAAAATTAGTTATCAACTTTCCTTATAAATTTTAAAACAAAATTATAGGTTTCCATCAAACTCATTCCTTTTCAAATCATATTTCATTTAATTTTTTTATCAATGAATCAATATTAAATAATTTTATCAAATCAAATTTTAATTCAAGCCAACAATTGCCTCAAATGCATCCAACCATTTCAATTCCATAGAAATTGTGGTGTTTTTAAAAATTTCTATACCCTTATCAAATCATACATAAAATTATCTCAAATATATGTTTTTAAATAAATTAAAAACTCAATTAAAATTAATGAATAAATTAGTGTTTCAATTTTGGGAAAATAATTGAAAAACTACACACCTTTAATCATTTGATCAAACGAATCAAAACCCACAAAAAGAAATGCAATTTAAGAGAAAAGGAGAAAGTAACCAGGAAATAAAGACTAAAATAAATATAAATTAAATAAAATATTAAATCCATTAATAAAATTATGATATATCACTCTCTAATGAGGAGAGAAGGGAATATTGTGAGAAACCAAATAAGAGGTGATCCACCTACTAGAAAGAGATCAAATTCTATTATTGGTGATTTGATCGATAAAGAGAAGATATTGGAGGAGTCAAAATCACCTGTTGATATCCTCCAAAGACCAATGATTCCTATTAAGTTTTAATTAGGGTAATTAGGGCTGGAATTGAGGGTATTTAAATTTTAAATAAGTTTTTTTGGTGAAATTAAAAATTGTGCACATTGTTTTCTTGGTAGGGTCGCATTATCAGTTGTAAATGTACACCATAATTATGCACCCATACTGGAATTCTGGATAGAGTTCATGGTTTGGGAACATGGTTAAATTTACTATGGTCTGACCATAAAAACTTAAATGTAAAAGGATACATGGTATGGGGGATATGCTACATGGTTTGGAAAAATCATGTGCCCCTTCGAGTGGCTCCTCATAAAGTATATAGTTTTCTGAGCCAAACCACATGGTTTCCTTTAACCACGTGCCAATCATGAGAAAACAACAAAACCTATAATATTTTTCAAGATTCACACAAAAAAATCATTGTTAAAATGTGAACATTAGAAGATTAAAACAAGGGGATATAAGCACATAAAATAAGGTAATAAAATTTTATAAAATCCCCACTATAAAAACAATCTATCTCCATAAATCATGTCAATAAGATTCCATGTAAAAAATTTTGGCCATTTTTCTCTCATTAGTGGAACACACACCCAAGTCTTATGTGAATATAAACCATGATTTCATATCACATGGACCTAAGATATTGTCTTTTCATGAATAAACTTTTTCCCAGAATCAAAAATCATGACTGGATTTTTAGTCAGGGATAAATTGGTTTTCAAATCAAGATACGCATAGATCAGTACATGAGAAGGGTTTGAAAAATAATTCATGATCTATGACACATGTAACACAATGTGGATCAATGATAAATATAGTAGAAAAGAAAAATGTTAAGCCTAATTTCACACCCTCTCAAAAATATAAAAATGAATCACAAACCTAGGCACACACTTTCCATGTTTTCTGAGACATCGATTACCCAAACATTGTGAAACTCTCAAAAACACTTGGTCACAAACTAAAAACTCAAAATTTATTCATCAATAACCAGTAAAGGATTTAGACCCAATCGATGATGACAATACTCTATGATGAATAAACCGAATCTTCTATATCATCTCATAAACCAAACCTATTCCAATAAAAGAAGATTGACTAATTTCCAACCACACAATATATATTTACAAATATGACCATACAAGTTATCAAATGGATCCATTATAATAACTGACTAATAAAAATTATTATAAAAAACAACTAGTTCTAATTGGATATCCCATTCTCCACAAAGGATATGAATACACAAACAAAGTATGTCCTTAGGAATTTGTATAGGTTATTCAGTCTAGTCATCCATATATGCATGATATTCCATAATAAATTGAACTTGGGATTCTAGTTCCTCCTGGAGGCCTCTCCAAAAAACAAGAGGTAAAATGGGGATCCCTATCGAAAACTATAATAGATGAAACTCTGAAAAATCCAGAAATCTCTTTCATATTGAGACTTATTAATTGCTCAACCTTTTTAATATCTTGAATGGGTATAATGTAAGTTGATCTGGTCAAATGATTGATAATGATCCCTATCACATTATTACATCAATGGGTAGATAGTATCCAAAGAAAAAAATCCATATAAATATTGTCCCTCTTCCCTGATAACATGAGATGTTTCTCAAGAAAAAATAATGTCTTATGTTTCTTTTATTTGACATACTAAAAACTATAACAATGAGAAAAAATTGAATTATTTCTCATCTTGTATCTGGCCACCAAAATATTTAGTGCATATCATAGAAAATATTCATGGTACTCGGGTGTAGAACCCACTGGGAATTAGGGTAATAGCCAATCAACTTTTTCAAGGTCATGGGAACAAAATATGAGTTTTAGAAGCATAAGAAACCCTTATTTTGGAAGGAATAATCACCAATGGTATCCTAACCATAAAGTGTTCCCCAATGCCACACAATTTCTAATCAAGAAATTACTAAGGGAGAATTATCTTAAGGAGAGAGTTGATCGACTAAAATTTTTATAGAATAGTTTTAGTCTCATCCTACCAGACTCCAAAATGAAATTAAGAAAAGAGATCCATCATGTTCTACTCTTCTGATATGTTTTTTGTAATATAGGATAGAAATTTCCTACTTAAGGTCCCAAAAATGACATTCCCCTTACCAGGGGTGTCTATAAACCCAAAATCAAAATAATATAGGTACTCAACCCAAAACCTATTCTAATGGATGAAATCACTTTGAGAGGAGATATAACTCAAGATTTTTTGGTCAGAATAAATGGTAAAACATTATCCAAAAATATAATTACACCAATTATTAAGGGCATGCATAAAAAATGAAAGTTTGTGGTCATGGTTAAGATAGTTATTATCATTTGGATCACATTATTGATAACCATAGGACACTAATTGATCACCTTATATATGAATTCATCCCAAAAAATGAAATGAATGCGTCACAAAAACAACATAATCTTGTCCATGATTTAGAATAGTAAACATTGGAATATAATTCAGAAGAGATTTCAACTCATCAAAGTAATTCTGAAACATTTAATCCCATAAAACATCAACCCTTTCATAGTGAGAGATTTCATTGAACAATAAATGTTTGAGAAATAATTAATGAAGCTGTGGTAATACTCCGCAATGGACAAGAATATATAAATCTCAAAACATTATGTGGTTGATCCCGTGTGATAATAGCCTTCACCTAACAGGATCGATAGAAATAAAAAATTCTGTGAACATGAGTCCCAATTAATTCAAATCTTGTATTTAGAAATTATATTTTAAATATTACATGTAAAGTTACATATTTCTCAAGATTTATAGAAATACTCTTAAATGAAACACATGGTCCTCCTCAGTTTTAGAGTAAACCATTATGTAATCCAAAAATACCAACATAAATGAATTTAGGTACTCATGGAATATCTTATTCATTAAGAATGTAAACACTATAGGAGTATTGGTTAGACCAAAAGGTATAACCATGAACTCAAAATGGCCACAACTACTCATAAAGGTGATATTTGGGATGTCATATTCCTTAATTCTCAACTGAAGATAACCTGATCAAAGATCAATATTAGAGAACCATATTATTCCTTTCAACTGGTCAATAAATTCACCAATCCGTAGTAACATATATTAATACTTTACCAAAACTCAATTTAGTTATTATAATAAACACAAAATTGATGTTTACTATCATCTTTCTTCATAAATAGAATGAGTGCTACCCAAGGTGACATGATCAATAATATAATTCATTTATCTTTCAGATCATCCAACTAAGCTGTCAACTCTTACAACTCCATTTGTGTCATAAGGAATGAAGGAATATATGTTGTCTTCGTACTACATACCAAATAAAAGGAAAAATCTACCTCCCTTATCGGTGGAAAATAAGAAATTTCAGAAGGAAACATATTGGGAAACTCGAAGATAATTGGGGGGAGGACACCACTCAAAAATTCATAATCAAATTAAAAAGAAAAAAATGAGATTAACCAACCCAATTCTATAAAATAAGGTTTTACTCTTCTCCACCATAGGTCCCATTATCCTGAAAAAACATGGCACACCCTATCAAGCTTAGTATAGTAGACCCACTGTAGTTAACAGTCTATCCGATCCTTATGATCAATCATCCAATCCATCCAAAAATAACATCAAGAGGTTTCATATCATGAACTATAAAATTATAACTGTGCTTAATTTATAGTAGAGATATAATTAAAGAGGTAAATCATAGACCCTTATCTCTTTTAATTCCATGGGGTGTAGTAATTTATATCATATAAGACAAAATATACATAGTAAGATTTAAAAAATTCATAATGCAAGTCAATATTAATGAGTGAGAGGCGCCAATATCAAATAAAACCATTACTAAATATGACTCTATAGTGATAGTACCTCTCACTATCACTAGAACAACATCATCTTCCTCTAGAGACTCTTCCACTATGTAAAAAATCATTATTCAGTATTCATATGGATGTAGCTCCTTATTTTATTAGGCATCTTATTACACCATAGTAATATTTAGAGTTGATGATCTAGTGAAACTTTGAGGAGAATAAAAGATAATAAATAACATTGGGAGGTTACCTAGGAGTCCAAATGAACCACATATCCTGGGTTCCTCATTATATACTCATTTCAAATTTCTAACCATTCCACACTGAAATAAAGTTATTATGCCTCTACTAAGAATTGAGTGAGGTTCTGATGAAACCTACTATATAAAACCCCCATGAATCTCAAAAATCTTAATATTTCCCTTAAAGTAACAAATAGAACCACTACTAGATGAAGAGAGACTCCAAAAAACACTAACTTACCAGCCATGTCAAGATTATACATAAAATTTATGTCTAGAACATCAACATAATAAGTGATATTCAGTATTAAAAACTATGATGAAATATCAAATTGAAGACCCATCTCAAATATTTATGCATTTTGTTTGTCATTCGTAACAACCTCAGGTGAAAACTAAACAAGTTTAGTAATTTAGTTCACATATTGATTCAGAGTACTCTAACCCTATTGTAGGATGTTAAAATCCATGGACAACACCAATACTATAGATTCTAGAAGGAACTGATCAATGAAAATAACTCAAAATCCCAACCACTCCCAGACCACATGTTTCTTATCCATCAGCATCAAATCATACCATCTCCTAATAGGCCCTTCTATTTTTAAGGAAACACACACCACCTCTATCAAGTCATGAATTTCCAGGAACTCAAAAATATGTTCAATCATTTTCAACCAATCTTATGCCTCTCAGGGATCATTTGATCCTTGGAAAGATAGTGGATTATGGTGAAGAAACTATAAAAAACGATCTCAAGATTCATCAATTTTTGTTTCTAATACTAAAACCAAAATAATAATGGGTTCATGCACTTTTCATAGAGTTAGACTACATAGAAAAATATCTTAACAAGGATTTGATACAATAGAGGATTAACTCACTGTTTTTTGAAAAAAAACTTCCTCTAATGACATATTAATGTGTCTTCGAAGATCTATAATGATACATAACATAAAAAAACAACACCAAAACTTCAACATGGATACACAGATCATGAAGTCAATTAAGAGATATATGCACATCAATTATATCAAAATAAACTCAAATACCAATGATTTCAAAGAGATAAATTTATAAGTAGGTAAAATAATTGAATTAGATAAAATTATTCATCAAAGACACTTTTACCAAACACACATGGTTCCTTAAGGATCACTATGATGAGATATGTCTAGGGACTCAATCGAAATTATGTAATATCCTCTCTACTAGGGAATCTCATACTACATACTAACATCAAGTAAAGATTCCCAGCCAAGAATTTGATACCACTTTTTCATAAACCACCTTGATACCCTATTATACTATTTCCAAATCTGGTCTTGACATATCTTGAATGAAGTTTCCAATCCCCATTGGTTGGAAAATAACAATTGCTATCATAAAAAAAATCTAAGGGAATGGTTTCATCACAAAATAGTGGAAGTTAAATGATAAATATTTATTATTATAACACTATTTAGGGTGGAAACAACACTAGAAGTTAGGTAAATAAAATCCCAAATTAAAACTTGTTGAAAAATATGAAAAAATCCATTAAGAGAACTAGTCTCATAATCACGATTCAATAATTGGAACATAGCTCCAACAGTCACCACCATCCCTCCAGATTCCAATAGATCATGGTAAACTACCACCTTCAAGTGGTGCTTTCCATTTACCTAGACCTGACATACCAAATTCTACAAAATCCACAAGGAAAATTTAGGGTGTGATATGTACATCCCAATAAGGTTTCATTAGGTGTTCCATAATCAACTACCAAACAATGAAACCATATATTCTTTGAATTTAAATAAAATAATGCATGTCAAGACATTGAAAATTTTTAAAAAAAAATGGTTTCAACTCAAATATATAGTAAGTAAATTAAAATAGGATTAAATGAATAATTTATTTATAAAAAAATATAAAATAGTGACATGAATACAATAGTTTTATAGTTATTGGATTTTATAATCAGGTCTAAAATAAAGTGACATGGTCATACACACTGAGGTATATATATATTTTTATATAGTATCCTCACACTACTGAATAATCTTCATGTCTCAAGTATGTGTTCACACTCCCTAAGTCTCAATCAATCAGTATAATCAATCATCACCCCATTTGGTTACCCATCATGGAAAATCTTTTCGAACATAGTTTAGTTAGTGTCGCCATTGTCAATACATTTCTTGAGAGTAAGTGTCCTAGTGTTCTAATCTTAATCTCATAATAACTACTCATGATCACCTGTTATCCAATCAATCGATCATTCATTATATCATTAGTGAAAAAATCATTAATTTTATATCAATTCATATTTCACAATTTCGTTTCCCAAAATTAGGTTTCAAACCTTCCCTTTTGAATTTCAAAACCAAATAATAGGTTTTAATCAAATTCATGACTTTTCAAATAACCATCCATTTAATCCACTTTTCATAGGAATAAAATTCAAATCATTTCATTGAATAAAAATTAAATTAAAGAATTTATTTTTCTCAAATCCAACCAACAATTTTAAGTCTATTAAAATTGTGTTTTTAACAATTTCGACGACCTTATAAAATCAAAGATCAGATCATTTAAAATTTGGGGTTTTAAATCAATTAAAAACCCAATTTTATTCAATTAATTAATTAGGGTTTCAATTGTGTGGAAAGAATTATAGAACCACCTACCTTTAATCACATGATTAAACAAATCAACATCTACAATAAGAAACACCAATGAAGAACGAAGGAAAATGAGATCAATGAATTAAACTAATATAATGGTCCATTAAATCAAATATTATATCCATCAATAGAATGGTGATTTATCGATCTATAATAAATAGATAAGGTAATATCAAAAGAAACCAACCTAGAAAAGATCCAATTACAAGAAGAAGATCAGACACTATCATATGTACTTCGATCCACAAAGAGAAGATATTGGAGGTGTTAAAATAGACTCTTGTTAGCCTCCAATGTCCAAGGAATCATATTTGGGTCAAATTTGAGTTATTAGGGGATAAAAATAGGTTCCTATGATTTTTAATAAATTTTTTAGTTGAATTTAAAACCACATGAATGGTATACCGGGTAGGGACTCATGATTAGTTACAAATGTGTTCCCTAACAAGAAACCCCTTTTTGAATTCTAGATTGGGTGCATGGTTTTATCATTTATTTAAACTAATTATGAACTGACCATGGAAATCATTACTATCCATGTCCCCATGGTTTGGGGGAGAGGACACATGGTTTGAAAAAATTGTGTGCCCCTTGTAGTGTCTCATCATGGGGTTTATGATTTTCTAGAACTAACCACACAGATTTACCTAAATCCACACCAACAATTCACAACCCCCAAAACCTCAAAAATTTTAAAAGTTCAATCTAATAAACCTGAAATAAGATCCATAAATTAATATATCAAAACAAGGGGTAGAAGTACCTAAAATAAGGTAACATAATGCTATAGGAATCTCCCTAAAGAATATTTCCACATTAAGATATATCTAATGGTGAGGGGAGGATGTTTTTTTTCACTATTTATTTTGTAAGTTAATCTATTTTAAATAAGTTTATTAAAAGTTTATTCATATGAAGGTGAAAAACTAGTAAAAAATCTAAAACAATTTTTCATTATTAATATTGGAATAAAAAACCAATGTATCAACATCAGAATAAAAACATGAATCATCTCCTTGTCACTCAAATTGATGACTTAACGATAAGTTAGAGTATATTCACTACATTCTAACCTACTATTGATTACAAGAGAAGTTTCGATAAATTCCTGAAATGTTCAGCTCTTAAGACATCCCTAGGATGAACCAAGAATAAAATTTATATATATTACATCATTTCCATGATTAAAAATTGCATATAAAACTTAAATCAAAACTAAAACCGAAAGTTTTATTGTATTTATAAATTTATTACACAAATAATTTAAAAAATTGATGTTCATACACATATCCCCTAATAATCTCCATATAATATATCATTATTTAATTATTATAGTACTTAAATTTCTAGTAAAATGAGAAACAAAATAAATGGGTGATCTAGAGTACCATTAATGGAAAAATAATATGAAGGAGTCTAGGATAAGATATGATAATAAACAAGTTAAATTACATGATCATGGGAGAAATACCTAATTAAAAATATCCTGGAATCACATAAGTTGTTCAGAAGGCATGATCAAATAAAATATATTAGAACAAAAAATATAGAACTATAAATGAATTTTCATGAAATAAAAACAAATACAAAGACATAGAAATATATGAACATGTGAAAAAAATAATTAGGAATTAAATCATAAGTATACAGAAGAATAAAAATCCTAGGTGAACCATTACTTTGAGAACATAACTAACTATAATAATATCTATTGATAAATTTGTTAACATAGTAGACTCAAATCATGTCCATGCCCAAATTTGTGATCTTAGCTTACCAAAATAATTTTCACCCATAATTTATTGAATTTATCTAACCACAATATTGTCCATGAAAATATTGGTCTATAAGGATAACCACAATCATGTTCATACACAAAACATTATTTTCTCACGAGATAAAAATGTTTATGAAATTTATTAGGTTGATTTCTCAGACCCAACTATCACATATTGATAAACTACATATATTTTTTTCCACATCAAATCAATCATATATAAAATATTTATTCACCCATGAATGTAATATGCATTTCCTTCAATTTTTTAATGCGACAAAATTAGAACCAACAAAGAAGTAAATATATTGATTCCAAAAATTCAATCTCCCCAAATTATTATATCATAATTGAATTTAAAGGGTGATATATGAAACATATCTTCATAAAAAATAGATCATATATGGACATGGAGGTAAAAAAAAGAAATAATAAAAATAATTTTTTTAAAAATCCCATAAAACTATTGTACAAATGAAGTTATATGTCACATTCAAAATCATTTTTTGAAATTGTGACTATCATTGTTTTTAATATTTTTTTTATTTAAAATAATCCCTAATAATTGATCCTTTAAAGTGAAATAAAGGTTAAATATTATAAATGTGGAGTGGAAGACAGAAAATATATAGAAGTGAAAAAAAACCTTTTTTGTGATTTTAAAACAATTTTAATGAAGCCCATGTCAATAAAATAAATTAAAATTTTAATTTTGAATAGGGATAAATAGAAATATGAAATTATTTGAAGATAATACATATACATATTTCAAAATAATAAAATAAAACTAATATTGTAATAAATAACATGGAAATAGAATGAAAATTTAAAATATAGAAGATGAAAATTTTTCTTAACAATATCTCACTTTTATAAAGAATATAATTATTAAAATAAGGATATATTGATATGGAAATTTATTTTTACTAATAAAAAATATAGTATATTTTTTTACTTAATTTGAATAGAATATATCAAACTTATATTAATATATTCTAATAATTAAAAGGATCACTCAAGGAAATTAAAACTGATTCAAGAAAACAGTTATGAATTTGGTAATGTATTAGTCAAAATAATATGAAAATGATATCATGAAATTAAATATAAATACCATGAATAAAATTTGAAATATTATAAAAAATTCAATAGGGAAGCAAGTATACTATGTTAAAAATTTTTAGGTTTATAATATGAAATCATGCCTTAGTGAAGGAACATTAAGATAAAATCCCCTAACATAGATTCCCACTTGGACGAGCATAATCTAAAAAAGTATAATAAATTTGAGTGTATTATTAATATATATCTGAACAATTATTATATTTTTATTAATTTATAAAATTCATTTATAATTTTTTATCACCCTTTTATTAATCATTATTTCTTAAAACTAATATACCTTTATGAATTGTCATATTTATTTTTGGAATGATTTATTTTGGAGGTTCTAGTATTTTACCTTTGATCCTATGTTCACCATCTCTGTAATTTTATTAATTATTAAATATACATTTTTGATATTTTTTTGTAGTTATAATATTATTTCATGTAATATACAGTGACATTTTGTAATGAATGGTTTAGAATTAATCATTTATATGAATAATGATTCAATTAAAATAATTAATTTTATTGATGAATATAATTATATATATTATTGTTGAATAATAGAAAATATATCATAAATATAATGTCATTAAAAATATTATTGTAATTTAGTTTTTTATAATCACTCATGGTTGAATTATTATAACTTCATTCACGTAGGTTGTAAAAACAGACCACAACAAATATAAGTTATAATTCATGAATGAGTATGAATATGAATTTATATAATGGTAATATAAATTTGAAAATAACATAATGATGTTAATAATAAATAATTAGATACTTGTATTTGTTTTATAATGATTATAGATGAGGAGGTAAATTAAAAATATGAGGAATAAATTATTTCTTATAATTTTAGAATTACTCCCCACAATGACTTCCCTCATAATTAATGACATAAATATTCTTGTGATCAAAGGAAAACAACAATGAAGGAAGAAATTATAAGAATATTCTTTAGGTATTCAATAGAAAAACAAAGAATAGAAATGGTTTGGAAGGGGTGGGATACGGTTCATTTTATAAGTGAAAATGAGGAACATTTCCATGGAAACTTGAGTTATGTGCAGGATAAAGATGAAATAAAATGATATTTAGGTAATGAAATATTGGTTGTAATTATATTATTTAATCATATAGATAAAAAAGTTATTCTATAATGTTTTTATATTAATTAAATTATTGAAAATACGAGGGATTTTTTTTTCTTATTTTACCTCTTTTGACCATGTTTAATTAGTTACCACAATAGTTATTCTAAAAAATGTAATATGACCCCTATTATTTAATTTTTATGTACTAAATAAATTTTTTGACTCTATTTAATCTATTTCCATTCTTATATACTGGGAAAATTTAACTCTTAAATCAAATCATACAATGAATATAAAAAACTATTAAAAAAAACATATTAAAAATTTAGTGTTCTTATTATTTTTTATAAAAATTACTAATCCCTATATGAGTGCTGATATTTTTTATAATTAAAAAAATACCATTTTATTTAAATAAAAATTAAAACATGATAAATTTATTATTTTAAAATAAATAAAATATAATACATAAATACTTTTAGAAAAATATAAATTTAATCAAAAAAATGTATTTATTATTCTTCGATTAAATTAAATAACCATTTGATGGATTTAAATTTTTTATTAATATATATAATTAAATTTTCAATACAATATTTCTTTTATAGTGATCAATAATGAAATATAATATATAAGAACACAATTCACTGAAAAAATATTTTTTATAATTAAAATATTTTGTTATTAATTATTTAAAACTAATTATACCATTTAATTTATCAATATATATGTAAAAAGGTCATTATTTTAATTTCATAAATACATTAATTTAAATTCATTATTTAAAAGTAATACATTTTTTAAAAAGTTACATTTGATTAAAATAATTTCTTGAGAATAAAATGTATTTTCACAATTTTATTTTAAATAAATACTAAATATTGTTTTTATAAACAATTAGAGTTCTCTATAATATTATTTTAATATCTTCAATATACTATTTTCAAACATGTGTACACAATGATCGTATATTCAACAACTATATAACAATGACTATATGATCAACCACTACATATTTAACTATTATATTTATTTTCTAAATAATACTAAACACATCACTAGAACCATTCATCTCCTAACTTAATTTTATTTATTTAGATGTTTGTAATATTTCTAACATTATGTATTATTAATATTATTATCATTATCAACATGATCGTAATGGTGGATCTTGATGGTAAGAAATTCAACCTTGTCTTGTTTAATTTACTTATGGAATTATTACTTTTTTCTATTTCTTATTTATAATTCATTTATTTATATTTCAATTTATTTAATTTTTTATTTAAAATTTAAAACTTAATGAAATATATCATCTCTCATTTTAGTTTCTTGTTTCATTTAAAACATGTTATTGGGAAGAACATTTTTATTAAAAAAATCATAATAAAAATTTTGTGTCACAAAATTCTCCCCCATAAAATAATATCAACATCAAAATTTTATTACATTGAAGAAAAAATGGTAATTTTATCTCATAATATATTCAGGTCCCCATTTATATTTCATAAAATGATTATGTTAATAGAAAACATTGTCTTAATCCCATATCTCTATTTAACATTATTCATAATTAAGATCATGTTCCAATTATACAACTTCTGTGTTCTATATATGTGATAGATCTAGTATGTACATCCTAAAAATGTTATATTTAGAAAATCTCATTCAAATGGGAGGGGTTTTAGTGGAATGATTATCTGATAAGATAAAGGCCCCATATGATCAAGAATCATGAAGGGATTGATATATCTAGAGCTCATATTTAATTTATTTTAATATATTACATCCCTTATCCAAGGGTATATTTGAATAAATACTTGTTAACATATATTAAAATATAGATCTTAATAATGATTATTATCATGTATTTTATTTTGAGTTTTAGGTGCTTTGTTATGTTGCAAAATGGGAGGAACCTTCCCTTTCACTTCTTAAACAAGATAAAGTCCCAACTACTTCCTCTCTTTAACTTAATTAAATAAAGCCAATGTTCTAAATTTATTCATATATAAAGGCCCATTTGCTTCCATTTTGATGATATATTTGTAACAAGTTTTATATAAGAACACAACCAGAGGGATATATTGATTTTAGATTCCCTTAAAATCCATTAATTAAGGTCTTAACATATCATATAATGTTTGAATAGTTATAATAAATTTATAACAGTCCAAACCAAATAACTAGGCCTGGGATGATGCACTACATGAACTCAAGCATGCCTTAATGTATGTAAGAGTTTCTAAACTAGAAATGGTTGTATGAATGATCTAGTAAAGAGACCAAACCCTCAATATCAATATCATTAAAATTGATTCATTACAAGAAAGGAATAATAACCCAACAACTTAATGGTAACTAAAATAATAGCATAATGATATAAAAATATCATCTAGTTTTAAACAATATATTAAAATACAATGGAACTGATATGAAATAGGTGAGACAAGAGTATAAGAAAAACATTAAACAAATAAAAACATTATAGAATATATCTATAGTCAGTACCGATACCACCTTCAAAAACCAAGATAGATCTCTTTTGTTACCTACCCATATGCTATTACCCTTCTTTGTATCCTCGATCATGAAGTCCATACACGCACTGGGATGATGCAGAAACATGTGAGTATAAACCCTATATAAGACCACCAATGTGTCCTTAAACATATGTGCACTTGTATAAAAAGTTTTATACCTTTATAAATAAAGTAAATGTTCATGAATGTAAAAAATAATAATGCATCGATAAATTTTCCACTAACCAGTCCTCCATGAATCTTGAACATTCTTTATTTGGATCTATACAAGAAAAGTAATCACAAATGAGAGCCCCATAACTCAGATTATGTCAAGATGTCACATATAGATCATCTCACTAAGATACATGCCTATAATATCTATTTTACCTTAAAGGAATAATCATTTCCCAGCAGTAATGGATAGACACACAACACCTTTTAGTAGTAGTCACATTGAATCATCCAAGGAGGAATAGTCACTTGTCCATCGTCTTCCCCTAATAGTAAATCCTTTAGAAAACTATCAATTCTTAGGAACCATATCAATGCATCAGGATTAATCCTCCATAATATCATTGTGTCCATCTCCTACTCATACCATTTTCACAACCATTATATTTCTCTAAATTGTACCATATTCATGGTGATCATCACCCCATTACCAATTCCATATACTTGGTGTACAACACATCCATAATCATATATATCTACCTCCACACATATCCATGTAAAGTCTATGATTCATTAAATATCTCAATTCTTACCATCATTCATTATTAGATCTACCAGTCCATAGTCTTTTACCCATCACACCCTATAAAGAGTTAACAAATCACCCCTAATTTACTTGGTATCGTAACAACATCAACGATGATTCAACAAGACATGAATGATCTAAAACAAGGTCAAACATAGAAAGACCCAACCACAATGTATAATGAAATAGTTATCATAAAAAAACACACACACACACAACCATATGAACATTGATCATGCATAGGTATCATGGTGTAAATATGCATGCACAATCAAATCATTCCAACAAGCAATATGCAAAAACCATATATAGATACCCCATACCTTTAAGCATAGAACTGCACAATTTTTTAACATAAATAGAAAATTAACACAACCTAAATATGTAGTATCCTATTGTCTTTTAAAGTCTAGGTTTATAATACATAAAAATGTGACTAAAAAATAAAATCACTATTTTATTCTCTATACTGAGATCCTAATTTAATTTTATCACTTAAAACAAAATAGAATAACATGAGGAATAAAAAACAAAAGGTTTGAGTTATAAATATCAGTAAGTGAATAAAAAGTATAAAGAATCATAACAAATGAGTTAAAAAGAATAACATAATATCATTATAAGGCCATGCCCATGAATAATCATTTGGGAAAATAAAATAAAGAATATAGAATCACAATATCATGGAGTTAAAGGAATCTGATAGTAACCTAAAACATGACATATTCATAAATCAATGATAATTTACAAGAAACCATAATATGGTGGATAGAGTTCTAGAATGTATTAGGTTTACATGATAATCTGATACATATCATATCAGGATGAATTAACTTTACACAATGAGTTGGAGAACTATATAGGAAAACCCATGATTACATGTACATGCATATATTTCTCACATAAATATACCAAAAAAAATTCATAAACATAAGTATTATCCATATAAATATATGGGTTGATTAATAGTGTCTTATAGAATAACCAGATGTAATATCAAATGGGTTTATCTAATGGAATGGATTAAAGAATTCTCAGACATTAATTGGTGTAATATCATAATAGGTCATGAAAACTTATTTCTGAGTGTATTGATAATGTGAAAAAAGTAGAGAAGTATCTTTTAAAATTAACCTTTTTAGGATGGAGTTAGGGGAAAAGGTAATGAGTCTTTAAAGAGGGGAAATAGCATATTAATTTTGATAAAACTAGCAATAAACCACAAAAAATCTTCCATAATAAAATGAGAGATTTAAGAAAAAATGGATAGTTTAAAACATTTTATGGATTGGTAAATGAATGTGGTCTAAAAATAGAGATGTTCCATTTTATCAGTTACTCTTAATGAATGAAATTAATAAATGAACCTTTAAAGGATAAATATCCCCATCAAGGAATAATGAATTAAATTGGGTGTATATGAGAAGGAAATAATTACAGAATACATTAGAATCATATTATAAGTTTTTATAGAGAAATAGTAGAAACTAAAGTGAAGCATAACCCAAAAAATAGGGTGGTTCAGAGTTATCCATTACCTTTCCTCTAGATTAATTCTACACTTTCACATAAAATCATGAATAATCAAATTAGAATCATTAATTACCTAATTCAGATCCCTTTACAAATAAATTGGATTTACTATAATTATATTATTCTAATTTACAATATTTTAAAAGAGATATAAGGTTTAAATATGTTGTTATTAGGGAATTTATTACACAACACCATGCCAGAAAAACACTACAAAAATACTGGTTGATTTGAAGGGGTTAATTTTTCATTTAGAAGGAGTTATAACCCCTTATAAATACTTTAGAGGAGGTTACTCATATCCTTCAATGAAGTGTTATCCAAGTGTGATTAGGTGTGTTTTTATGTAATCGTAGGTAAAATAGACTAGTGTTTAGGGGTGGTTATATTTGAGGAGAGTTTTATCCCTCTATAATTTTCCCAAAATACACCATAAACCGGTAATTTAGAGGCAGTTCTAATCACCCCTAATTCATGCGTTCATTTAAGGGTGGTTAGAACCACCCCAAAATTATCTCAAAGTTAGAACTTAGGGGAGGTTATACAACAACCCCTAGTCTACCTTTTTTTATCCATCCCCACAGACACACCATGGACAACCCTATATTAGAGGGGGTTTTAACCCCCTCTATTTTTAACCCAATACACCATAAACCGGTCATTTAGTTGTGTTTAAAACCATCCTTAATTAAATCATTCATTTATGGGTTCTAGATACCCCTAATTCAATCATTCATTTGGGGGTAGTTAGAACCACCCCAAAATTATCTCAAAGTTGAAAATTATGGGCTGTTATATAACTTCCCCTAATCTGCCTTTTTTTATTTTTTTATCCAACCCCAAAAAAACACCCTTGAAACCCCCTGACACCCCATTTATTAGAGGTGGTTTTAACCCCCTCTATGTTTTCCCAAAATATGCCATAAATCAGTTATTTAGAGGCGGTTATAATTTCCCATAATTCAAGCAATCATTTATGGGTTCCAACAACCCCTAATTCAAGAATTAATTTTTGGGTGGTTAGAATCACTTCAATTTCTCATATTAGATTGGGTTATCAACCCCCTATAATATCCAGATGAACACACACACACACATATATATATATATCACATCTAAAATCCAACTAAACATATAGAACAACTAATTATTAAATTATTATTTTTTTGACAAAACCAACTCTAAAATACAACCAAATAATGATAAAAAATTTAGAGGGGGGTTGTGAACCCCTATAAATTTTATAATTAGAGGGGGTTGTGTATAAATCATAATAAAATGAATTTAGATGGGGTTGTTTATAACCACCTTTAAAAAACTGACGCTAATTAACAGTTCTTTTGTAGTGTTACTATTGGATAATTATTAAAGATCTTTTTAAATGAGACTACACTACATGATTGAAATGAATAATATTAATTTTTTTTCAAGAAATTGAAATGGTACCAAATATTCACATTTATTCCAATATTGGGATGATCATTTTTGTATAACATTTATCGTTATACAGTAAGCTCATTTATGCAGTTTTACCAACTGTTTTGAACATGATTTGTTTTATTTAATTAAAACATCATTAATATTTTTATAATTAGGATATAAGTTATAAAATACTTATGATCATAATATTTAAAAATAATAATATTTATATAACCATATTTTAAATCATTGGAAAAAATCCATGTATGTGTTTGGTGGAGGCGGTGAATCCATAATTATATGAACAAAATTTTCATTTTTAGAATGAGGAGAGTTGATGAAATAAAAGTAATATAAATTACATTAAAAGAATAAACATTTATTTATATTTGTAATACTTGGGTCATTATGTCGTGTTATAAGGGGATCCCTTGATAATGTATAAGGATAAATGAATTTAAAAAGGATAGATTGAAAATATTACCTCTTAAACACCATTTATTGAATTAAGAATTAAGGAACTATGGTTTTTTATTTTTGGTTAGGAAAGACTTTATGGACACAGGGGAGAGGTTTGGGAAGATAATTGGATAGAAATTTGTCAATATCCAAGTCCTATATAGTGTAAGGAGATGGGGCAGTGAGGGGTTGTATTTATAAGGGGATGATAAGGGTGTTTTGAATATCATATTCATTATTTTATTATTTTGGCTCAAGAATGCCAATAGTGATGAATCTTGTGACAATATATAATAAATTTTGAATGAGATTTTGAAATAATGGCTTCTTATATCATCCATGACTCATAAGATAATGTATTTACCAAATAATGTTAAATATATTTCATATTTTACTATTTTCAGAAATTCAACTATTTTAAAGAAAATACCAAAAGTTAACTATAAAAATTTTTAATGAAAATATTTAAAAAATAGAACCCATTTTAAGGAAATAATTTTCTGATTGTGATAAATTTAATTTCTAATTAAAATCCATATTTAATTGAAAAATTCCAATTTTATATTATGGTCAGGATTTTAAACATTTGAAAAATTACTTATAGCGTCATAAAATTATATTATCATTATAATACTACTTAATATTAATTTTGAAACCCATTTTTTGAAAATAAACTTTCATTTTAATCATTATATTATTTACAAGAATGAAAACAAAATATTTAAGTTTTATAAAATTTAAAAGAATATAATTTATAATTTTTAAAATAATGATTTAATTTTATCTTGATATTAATATGTCATATTTTCATTTTGTAAGATATATAAATTTTATTTTACACTTAAATAGTTGATGATAGTGTTATAACTATCAGGTTACTATTCATAACAACTAGATTATTTTCCAATTGTTGGATTAATATTCAAATAGTCAGATTACTATTCCAATAGGACAATTTTTTACAGACATATGGTTCCCTATGTTATATAAATACCTAACATTTCCTTACTTATTCATTTAATTATACTTTCTTTCAAGTTTATATATAATTTCACTTTGAAGATAAATATTTTATTGCTAATTTTTTGAATTATTTCTATAGTGCTGTTTGTAAGTGTGGATATTCTCATGGATTAAGCATATCCAACTTTTCATATTATAATTTTCTAATTTTCTTTTTTTATCACATTGTAATATTTTCAACTATTAGGGAAATAATTATTTCTTAATTGTACATATCAAATTAGTATAATAAAATGTTACTAGTTTTCATTATGTGTTATAAGTACTTTATATAATACTACATTACATAATATGGAAGAATTATATAATCTGAGGGAAAAATTCCATTGATAAAATTATGGGTCTTTACTTTCACCCTCAATAATTTTTTTCACATCAAATTTTATTTTTATAATAAGATAAAAATAGGTGAGGGTACTTATTATTAATTTCTTCCTCTTGTTGCAATCTAACCTCCTCATACTTATTATTCCACCATTGCACTTTTACTAGGTGAGTTTTATTGTTATATAAAACATTGTCTCTATAGTCCATAATCTTCACTGACTACTCCTTATAAGAGATATCATTTTTAGCTTCCCAAAACCAAATTTAGTACATGTAGGGATTATAGTATGTAATTCCTTAAAAGGTATATGTGGATGAAATCTTGTACCTGAGACCAGGTTGGTGGGATTGTTAGTTTGTAGGAATCCACTTTGATGTGACCAAGAATCACAAAAGGGATGATATACCTAGGAATTAGATTTTCCTTCATTTAGAATCTAAACATTATCTTCCATGGATATATGTGGAGGAGAAAATTTTATCCAAAATCAAACTATAGATATCTTCTATGATTATCAATATATCTGTTTTATTAATTATGAACTTCCAAGATGTGCTACTGGATGGTTTTGATATTTTCTACCATTTAATTGGAAATATCATGTCCCATCATTTTTTTCACCAAATTCATCCCAACATAAAGGTGTTATACATCTCCTCCCAAAAGTGATTCATATGGATCCATTTAGATGCTTTAGTGAAAAATGATATAATATGATAACTCAACCAAGGGAATATGCTGATACCATCCTACTTTGAAGTCCATTGAGTATTGTCTCAACATTTCCTTAAGTGTCTATTTATACCAATAATAATGGACATAATTTTGTGCATGATAATATGTTTTGAAGATTAAATTAGTGTGTAGATCATGTGTGTTACTTTTCCATAACTTATCGGTAAATCTTAGTTCTTGAAAAGATATATTCAATTGTGCTTTTACATATTTCCACACATTGTGTGTATATCAATTGAAGTTGATAATGTGATAAGTCCCATCAAATATAAATTATGTGGGAATTATTTGTAAGATGATCCACCACAACCCATATAACATTATTTTTTGTATATATTTGATATATTAGTGAAAATTTTCCATGTTATGTTCTCCCATTTCAATATTTTTAAGGGTATTGGTTGAATCATCCCCTTGGATTTTTTCCTTTTAGCCTTCACCTTTAGAAAAACCATTCACTTTGATGTATATTATGTGATATACTTCTTCATATTGGGCCACCAATAGTTCTCTCAAAGATCTCAATACATCTTTATGATCTCAAGGTGTATTGAGAAGTTGTATCTATATGTATCATTCAATATCTCCTTCGGTATCTCAGGATTTTATAGTTCACATTTTCAAACCCAAATCCTACAACTCATGCTTCTTCATTTTTGAATTTTGAGGATTTCCCTTTTCTGATAGCTTCCACCTTCATTGGTATTTCCACATTTAACTTTTGGTATTACCTTATATTCTCTAGAATTTATGGTTGAGAAATCATTTGAGAATAGAATAATTATCTTCATTATTTCATGAATTCCATGTCTCCCATTTTATTATGCAAGTAGACTGGACTATTCTCAATTCTCATCATGGACAAGGTCTCATGATCCTTTTCTACTTTGAGTATATTATAATTCATCAACCTTAAAATTTATGGTAGTGGATTTAATAGTTATAATCCCTGATTAGATATGCCAATATTCATTTTTTCGTATTAAACTCATTCTATTTGAATATATACATGATGATCTAATGATCTATATACATTTCAAACTTTTCATAATAAAGATAATATATACATGTTTTCAATTAGATGATTTTTGTATCCAAATCTAGATTAATTTTTGGATAATTATTCTCATGGAATTTGAACTACCTTGGGGTGTACAATATCACTTTATCATTTTTCATTATTACACATCTAAAGCCTTTCTTTGAATCATTTCTTTATACCATGTAAAGTTACACACTCAAGGGACATTTCAGTATAAGTACTATGGTAAGCCTTGTTTTCAATTCATTTTAGATCTCATTACATTCATTGGTCCATTAAAACATTACAACCCTCTGATTCAACTAGTTTATATAGTTTTATAAGCACAATATGTTTCTTAAAAATCATTGATAATACCAAAATAGTTCAAGGAATCTACAGATCTACATTATAGATGCTTTCCCGGGCCACTCCAAAATTAGTTTAATCTTAGAGGGGTCCACAAATATTCCTTTTATAGTGATTATATTCTTAATGAATGTAGATTAACCCTTATATAACTCACATATTATATAATTTTCATATAGCTTATACTTTCTCAATGTCTTTAGCATAGTATTAAAATAATCCTCAGGCTCCACATTGCATTTAGAGTGTATTAGAATATTATCAATAAATACAACCCAATTGTTTCAAGTAAATCTATAAATACTTTATTCATTAATTTCAAGAATATATATTGAGCTTTAGGGATTATTGAGGGAATCACTTTGAACACATAATGTCTTTACCTCATTCAAATGGATATCTTGGGAATATCTTCATTTTGTAGCTTTATTTCATGATATACTGACCGAAGGTCAACCTTAGGGAAATATTGGGCCTCATGTAGTTAACTGAATAATTAATCAATTCCTGGTAGGGGTTACATGTTCTTTATCTTGGTTATGTTGCATTAATGATAATCAATACAAAGAATCAGTAAACCATGCTTATTTTTAAAAAACAGGATCAGTCAACCACATAGTGAAGCACATGGGTATATAAAACCCTTATCTTGATTCTATTATAACTAATTATTAATATCTTAAAACTAAATGGTGGAAATTTTTAATGAGTCTTGTATATGAGAATACATATATGTATAATTTCAATTGGGAAACCAAACTCTTGGTTAGAAGGAATATCAAGAAAATATTTAGGGAAAACATCATTATAGTCCCCCACTATGGGTGTGTATTTAAGATTGGTTATATACCTTTTAAAAATAATATTCATGATTGATAAGTGGATTTAATAGGATATTCATCCTCCAACTTTCAATTATATGAAATTGGAGGATGAATTAGGATGTGATGAGAGATCTCCCTCTCTTGACTGTCGATGATGGATTTACATAAGGAGAACTAGTCCATGCTCAATATAGCACCAAATTACACTAAAGTAAGTATGGAAATATTTTATAAGAGATTTAGTAGATAAAAAATTATGAAAAATGAGTTTTATATTTTGGATGTAATTTTTTTTGTTTGATGCTCTAACAGTTAACTCAACCCCCATGTTTTGAGGTTGTATTTGAATAGTTATACTAAAATTTCTTGATGTGAAAGAATGCATAAAATTATAATCATATAATATATTTTAAGTAAATGAATGGATAAAGAGCATACCATTGACTATTTAATTCAGGTTTTATATATTTAGAATGTCCAAAAAAACTTAGAGAAAATAACAATTAACCTAACAAACATATAAAAGGGAAACTATGAAAATCAAAAGAATAACTTATATATAACATGTATGCTAACATATGATTCTCTAGTATTCAATATAGTTTTTTCAAGGTAAATTTCCTATGATGTTTAATGACCTAATAATCTATTCAAATCAATATGAATAGTACATAATGATTTTTTTGATGTTTTTAAAGCATATCCCCCGAGAGTGTCAAACTAGGTGGTTAACAAGAAATTTTTTTCATACACTAGGTACATGTAAATTTAGTACAAAATGAGCCATTTCAGGGTCATTACCCCTAGGTATATCTATTTCAAAGCCACATCCTCTTGTATTATCCAGATAGAGATGTAAATTTCTTAGAAAGCACTCACAATATACATAACCAAAATTTTATGATATTTTATAATACATAGAATTATCTCAGAGGTTCTCACTAATTTATTATAGTAATAATCCCAAAAAATATCTAGATATTTCTATGATACCATCTATAGTGACAATTTTTTTTACACATATTACTAAATAGTTTATAAAATAATTATTAAACAAATAGAATAAAAAGATTTAGAGGCCTTGTGTATTTAGAAGAATAGTTTCACAATACATCAAAATGTGATTAAACACAAAATTTTTATTTTACTCACCATAAGGAGATATTAAATTCTATTGAGCCACTAAAATTAATAGGATAACTTGGGGAATTTATAAATAAAATGGGTGAGATACGAATCCCAGTAATGGAATAAACATGATGATACAGAAAAACATATGAGTCAAAAGAAATAACATGATATCATAAATTGGTAATCCTAATGAATAATTATATTTGATAATGACATAGATTATATGTAATAATATACTCAGGAAATCATATTAATGTGGAATTAATATAAATCATCATTTAATCATAAGTCAAGGATAACTACCAAAAAAATATCACAGGTGGAAAAAATCCCATCATGGATTAGGTTTTCTCCAAAATCCAATATATATTGTCTCATGAGAGATAGATATTACACAATGCATTATAGTACTATTAAAGATAACCTATAATAAAATTTACATGTATATATGTTACACATAAGTAAATAAAATAGAAGGAATAAATATAAGGATTTCACATGGAATGAGATGGGTTGTATAATCAAGTATTATAGCATAACCAAATAGAAAATCATAATTGTTATCCATGAAATAATGGATTAAATAATTTATAGATGTTAATAGATATAAAATAATCATAATCTATAAAAAAAATCTTAATGAAGTGGAGATTTGGAAGGATTTGAGAAATCACTTTGGGAATGTACCTTTTAAACAAGGTTTTATGGGTAAAGATAAAGAGGCATTAATTAGGTGAAATATGATATAAATTTCCATAACACAAAAATGATATAAATGTTTTTTATATAATATAATTAAAATTTTCAGTAAACATGGATATTTTAAAACATTTTATGGAGTAGTACTTGATAAGGGGTATGAAATAGATAATTTCCCTTAAACCAGGTTTTTCTAAATGAATTAATTTGAAAAGGGAATTAATCAAAGATGTATAATCCCATAAAATATAAGTCAATTAAACAATGAATATATGTGTTGAAGATATATTTAAAATATAGGTGATTTATATAAGACATTTGTATTGATAAATTACAAAAAATAGAGAAAAATCATAACTCAATGAAAATGGGGTGGTTCAAAGAGATCCCTTTCCTTAAGTCTATATTCTCTCTACACTATCACTTAACACACCAAGTAATGAAATTGTATTAAATAATTACATAATCTATAACCTTTTCCACATATATATAATTATATTATTCTTATTTATAATCATTTAAATTAGATATATAATTTATTTTATTATTTTGAGGGTGTCTGTTTCATGGTTCAAAGGTTGGATCACTTGTGGGAAATTATTGAAGTTCTTTAAAAATAGAGATACAAATCAAGGATTGAAATGAAATAATATTTATTTACTTCCAAAAAATAAAATAATCCCAAATATCCATATGTTTTCTGACATAGGGATGATTCATTTAGTACAAACGTTATCATTATATGAGTAGTTCATTTAGAAGTTTTTATCAACCATCATGAACTACATTTTTTTTATTTAATTAAATGGTTATTAATACATTCAAAAATCATGAAATAAGTTATAATATACTTATTATAATCATAATTAACAATAGTAATATTTCTATAACAATACCTAAAGGTGATGGATAAAAATGTTGTTTTTTGTTCATGTAGGCGTTGAATCCATGATAATATAAATAATGTTTTAAATTCTTGAATTAGGAGAGAAGATAAGAGGATGTATGATATATATTACATTAAAAAAAATAACATTATTGTATATTATAATAAAGGAATTTTTGTTCAATGTGAGATGAATGATTTTAGTAGAAGGTAGAAGGAAAAACAAATTTAAAAGGGATAGAAATAAAATATTACCACTTAAGCATTGTCTCTTGAAATACACTAAAAGTAATGAATTTTTCTGAGACCAATTCCATGTGGAATTTAGGGAGAGGTTTGGGAAGATAATTGGATAGAAATTTAGAAGCCATCAAGGCTTAGAAGGGTTGATGAGAAGTGGTTGTATTTATAACGGGATGATACATGTGTTTTTCAATAATTTAATAATTAGTTTATTATTTTTATTCAATACTACCAATAATGACGATACTTATGAATATATATAAATAATGGTGCATGTGATTTTAGACTAATGGGTCCATACATCATCCATGAATAAAATATTCATGTATTTATCTTGTAATTTAAATATTTATTTTTTATTTTATTTATATATTAAAAAAATATTATACTATTATAATAAAAACCTAAAAAAATCACCATAAATTTTTTTCAATGATTAGATTCAAAAAATTAAGACCATTTTCTAAAAATAATTTTATAAATATGACATTTTTTAAATTAAAACCCTTATTTATTTGATAAATAACAATTTTAATATTATGATCAATTTCATGGATCTCTTAAAAAATTACATATGGTGTCATAAAATTATGTAAACCTTATACTATTGTATAATATTAATTTATAAACCCATTTTATGAAAATAAAACTTCTTTGAAAGTATCATAATTTTTATAAAAATGAAAACAAAACATACATGTTTTATAAAAAATATAAACACCTGTTTTATCATTTGAAAAAATTTATTTACTAGTATCATGATATAAATATCTCATTTTTTTATTTAATAAGAAACCTAAATATTATTTTCACTTAAATATTCAATGATACTATTCAATATTATAGGTTATTATCCCAAAAAAATAGATTACTATTTAGGCGGTCATATTAATATTCTAATAAAAAAATTAGTATTCCAATGGCCACATTTGTAATGACCATAAGGGTTACCTAAATTTTATAAATACATCATATTTCATTCATTCATCATTCAATTATATTTTCATTTAAGAATATTTGTATATATATATATTTTCATGTTCTATATTGATATTTTATCACTATTATTTTGTTTTATTACTACAGTGTTGTTCGTGGGTATGGTTATTACCTTGGATCATGTAGATCCAAATATTTATATAATATAAATCTTGTATTAAATTATTTTTATCCCAATGATATATTTTTAATTCTTATGGAAATATTTATTCTTTAAATGTAAGTTTCAAATAAATATATTATAATGTTTATATTTTTCATTATTGTTACATGTTCGTTATATGATACTACATTAATAAATATGACACCATTATATAATCATTGGGTAAATTTCATTGATATAATTCCATGCCATTAGACTTATATTTTAAGAACCTCGAACCATAAGTATTTTGATTCAAAACATCTTTTTTTTTCATGTTCTGATACAGAATTAATTCGCATGCACCAATCTAATCATAACTAAATGCCAAAGATCCATAGACTTACCAAAATTCACCACAAATGGGATTAACAGGCAATATTGTAGAAAGAGTTAGTCACATAGTCATATTAATAATTCAACTTATCCAATGATATTCACCACTAATGGTAGATCTATATCCATTTGGGAAAATATAAAATTATCTAGATCCACTTTCCTAACAATTTATAAATTAATAATTACATATAAGATCACAGTTGAACTCATAGATCCACACCTTTAATCCTAGATCAATGATTCCTTTCAAGAGAAGGTTAGGAGATATAGAAAATTGTGATAAACAAGGGAATACAGTCCTTTTACCTTGTATTCACCTAAATCAAAGCCTTTAATTACACCATAATTGAAATTTATAGGGATAAGAAATACTATTAATGACCCTTCAAGTACCCAGGATTAAGATACATTAGTGAGTAAGGAAAAATAAATAGATTTTGGTAGGATTTATATTAAAACCATCTTTTTTTTCATTCATTAAAATGTTGCGGATGATTTGGTATTATGGTTAACTAAATCATGCTCCAACCATGTAATGATCACTACCTCATATAAGTACTCATATAGTTTGTTCACACAGTTTTGTAAACCATGACACACCATGAATTTTTTCCTCTACCATGAGTCAAATAGTTCCCTAGATAATGTCATACAATTATTTACAACTGTGCACAAACCATGCATGTTTTATTGTACCTCTAGAACGAGACGCATGGATTCTTGGGGAGAGATGTTTGGTTTCCTAAACAATGATCAAACCATGAACCCCTGTAAAAGATATTAAAACCCCTAACACCATCTAGAAGTAACATGAGAATTAACCCATGCAAAAAATAACATAAAACCTATTAATGGAAGGATGAAATAAATAAGAAAACTTACCATTGCAATCTCACACTATTAGGGATTCTCATCATTGATAAGTTTCTCTAGAGTTTATGATAAAACAACATCTTTAATTGAGATCATATATCATATTATCACTTCTAAGTTTCCTCTTGGATCTATATGAGATTATATAAGATTATAATAAGTTTTATCATCTTCCCCCGGAACATTTTCTCACTCTGGTGCACAATTCAACTGAGTCACTCCATAAATGATGTATCTAGATCCAACACAATTTCCTCACAGTCAATCACATGTTTAAGATCAGTATCATACATCCAAAGTCGAGATAAATGGAACACATTATGAAAAATTTGATATAATAAATGATTATAGAGTTGGTAGACCATTATTTGGACACACTCAATGATGGTATTTCCAACTTCTCTTGCCTAAGAAAATGATGATACTCTAATCGTGACGACACCCATTTAAATATTTGATCCCTTTTAGTGAACCAAAATGGTTAAAACCTCCAAATGAAATAATATTATTGTGTAGTCTGATTGGTAAAACACTACTTCCTAATCAACTGAACCCCCTTTAAGGTCCGTTGTACCATATTTGGTACAATGACATTTGCCTTACCCACTTCGTGCCAGCATGGTTTTGTGTGAAAATACCAACCATAAATCAACTAAAAAGATTCTATATGAATATAATTATAGAAAATATTATTGAAAAAAACTGAAACAATTCCATATGACCATCCATTGATCCACCAAAATCTCGGATGCATGCCTAATGTATATCATTGAAGATCAAGATCATCCTATTCAACTATCCATCAGACTGCAGATGAAACACCATACTCAACATTAGTTGAGTCCCCATATCCTTTTTTATAAACTTCAAAAATAAAGATGTAAAACAAAAAAATATAAATGATAATATTATATAATTCACTCCATTTAGTTGAAAAATATCACATATATAAATCTTTCACAACTTATTTATAGAGTGAGTATGTTATATCATTAATAAATGTTCCACATTTGTCAGCTTATCAACTATTATCCACAAAAAATATCAACATACAAAGTTCCCTTGAAACTACATAAAGAAGTATATCATAACCTCATAAAAATTCCACAAAACATGGGATGTTTTTGAATAAATCCTCCTAGTAGTAGATGATTTTCATTAATCCTTAGACAGGTCAAAAAAAAGAGATGAAACAAGTTACGTATCTCTTCATCCTAGAACACCATAAATTTCATCTGATACCCTAATACATATTTATCAAACCTAGGTAAAATAACCATAGAGAGGCATGGTAATCTTTTATATTCTCTTACCTTGTAGAATCAGGATCTACTACTCTCCTAGGTAAATATATCACATCATCATTATCTATCAACTGTCCTAGATCTGGGTCACTTTCCACTAAACATTTTTATATAAATAATCATTTTTAATTTTAATACAATATATAATTTACCTAGTCCACCGATATAGTCATTATAACTTAATAGAACAACCCATTATTCGTCAATCCATAGATGTGTCCACAAACTTTTCAGTTGGAAATCTTATCAACCACCATTCCTCCCTTAAAGCCCTCTCTCTATGTTCCTTTATTTTTCTACTAAGAGCATATAAAACCACAATACCTTTCCCTATAACACAATCCATTTGAAAATAAAGTATTATAAGTACTCACACCAACACCTCTATTTGATATTCATCTCCAAATGAGTGAATTTATACCACAAACTCCCATGGTCCATGAATACAAAAAATATATCACTCAGGAGAGAATGACACTAAAAAAATCAAGCATGAACCAAAAATTGCAACTACAAGTCATGCATTGGGTAGTTCTTCTCATGGGGCCATAGATGATGAGAACTAAAATCCACCTCCTAATACCACTACATCATAAAAACTCCCAAAACCATATGAAAAAAATCATAATAAATAGTATATCAAATCCTAGGCTCTAGGAATATCAGGATTTATGTTGTTTCCATTATTTTATTCAGATCCAAGAAGGCATATTTACACAAATATATCCCTTAAAACTCCACTATGTTCATTGTAATCCCATTCATAGGCATTCCAAAGTGAGATATGTCTATACTGAATCATAGATAATATCCCACCTTTTAAAGAAATATCTTTATCCTGAACACATTTCTATAGAAATACAATAAATGAAAATCTATAACTTCTTTTGTTCCATGAAAATTATTGTCTCAGGTATTAAATTCCCAAGAAAATATAAATTATAGATCAAAAAATGACACTTCTGGATCTTGGAATAAATACAATGTGCTTAAAGTGTACCCAGCACAACCACTATCTATCTAGAATTTATCTCTATAGTCGATTAATATTTTAGGTTATGAGAAAAAACTATACAATTAAGGTGCCATGAAATGGATAAATTAACCTTTTCATGAGTTTTATGAACACTGATGTCCAATTTTTTAAACTATGAAAAAAAGTTACTAATATTATTTCTATCTATAAAATTCCAGGTATTTATAGAATAATAAATTTTCATATATATTAATATTTTTTTAATTTGATATTAATTTTTGTTTAAATGGGAATATATTTACAATAGCACACCCAACACACAACAATTGGTTTCTCAAAAATCATAAATTTCACACAACACTGAGTTATACAAAAAACAATACAATAATAAAATATTATTTTAAATGGTAGTTAAAGCCTATGAATTGTAATTTTGGGAATGGATAAAATTAACTATATTATATTTTTACATATATTCTAAGTGTTTATACATTTATACAATTTATTTTAGAGGCTTAAAATGAGAATGAATCCAATTTTAATCATAAAATACTGTAATATTTTTGAAAGGTTATTTTACCACCTTTTGATGGAGAAGCCTATTTAAAAATAGTTTTTATCACTTTTATATGTTATATATGATAAAATACACTTTTTATCTAGAAGTGGGACCTGAAAATTTACTTTTTGTATTTTTTTTGATAAAATTCATTTTTAATGAATAGTGAAAAAATACTGGATTTTAATTCACAACCGCATTTTTGTCTAATTTATTAACATAGTTAGATTGTCATTTTAATTGGTTCCAAAGTGTAATTTTATAATTTTTTTATTATTTAATACAATTATTGTCATTGGATGTAATTTCATATTTTAATTGGACATAAATACTAGTTAATCTTTTGATAGTTTTTACTTCTTAAAAATCCATTTTCTTGTTTTGTCAATGAGAATTAATTTTAATATAATTTCTGCCAGTTTTTTGTTTTGAATTTTAAAAATTATCTTCCATATTTGTAATTATAAGTTAAAAATTATGTAAATACGTTCCCATTATTTTTGGACATTATGAATTGAAACATCAATAATTACTTTTATTTACCATGGTTAAAGAGAAAATAAGGTAAATAAGGGTAAAAAATAATATTATAATAACATAAAAAAACACAAAAATGTGTCATAATACTATTGGATGAAATATTTATTACCATGAGAATCCTTAGGATGAATGTTTTGAATTTTGGATCCACTTGGGTGTGAAAATGACATTTTATAATATTTAATTTAAGAAAAGGGTAATATAACATAAACATATATCTTTTAATAAAATAATTTTAAAACAGGGTTATATAACATATATATTTGACTATAAATATTCAATGGAAAGATAAAATTATTTACTACATAATGTTATTTCAGTTATAATTTTTATACATTATATAAAAAAATTTATTTATGACACAATGATGATGTAGTGATTAACTTATTAATGAAATATTTAAATAAATGATTTTATAAATATTAAATTAAATGTAAATTTATAATTTTGAAGCAATAATTTTTTTTGAATGTAATTTATATGTTGAGGATGAGTTAATTCCTTTGGTTATATGGAATCAAGTTTTTATGAATTTATCAAAAATCAATTAATACATTGTGTCAAAATAGACAAAAATGAGTTTTTAAAACAAATACTATTTTATTGAATGATATAATAGTTCTAAAAATACAATATTCATCTAGATTACTTATATAATGTAAAAAATGTCATTAATTATCCAATTTTTGTTCTAGTTTTATTTTATAGTAACTATAGTAACCATATATTATGAATATACAAGAAGACATGGGAAGAGTTAATGATTTAAACTAAGGTTTAAAGATAAAATATAAGGTTAGTTTTGTGACCTAAACATGTCTAAAACCTATTGTTTGAGAGGAGTTATACCCATAATAATTTTATTCTAGTAATTTACCAGTTTCTAACTCTTATAACTCGAAAATAATATTATCATAAAATAAAATTTCAAGACATTCTTAAAGTGACCGTCCTCTCTCTTTTAAATGGCCACCACCTCTACCTATTTACTCACACCTCTAAATCCCATTGTCATATTCAAATAATTCTAAAATAATATCATAAAATTCCCCATTCCTCTTATATTCAATAATTTTGGAATAAATCTATCCTAAGAATACCTTTTGTGAAAATAAAAAGTAGATACTTGAAAAAGAGGTATTTGTTTTTTCGCCTCTTTCAAAACTATTTTCTTATTCTACTTTATCTTCTTATGTAGTTTCCATAATAATGTAATAAATAAATTATATTCTACTTGATGATATGTAATTATAATTACGGTACAACCTTATACAACCTTTTATCTATCTTACGAATAATGATATCAACAGGTGTGCGTACATATGACTTACTGTCTCCACACCGTGGTGTAATTTTTCTTTCAACAAAACATAATTTGGATGGGTATAATGATGAGTATAATGGATTTAAATAATTAATACATCATTATAAGTATTCTATATAATTATTATACCATCCAATTCTATACCTTTTAACCATTAAGTGAATAATATCGCCACTCGTGCAAACGTACGACATACCATCTCCATGATGCGATGCGATTAATTTTTCATGGTATTCATTAAACCACAACTATATAAATGAATGGAATGAATAAATATGATATATATTATATTTATATTTACTATATTCTTCTATAATTTTATTTACAACATACTTTTATGCTTTCCATAATGTGTAAATATGATAATTTCATTTGAGGAAGTGTGGACCACTACCCCCTCAAAGTGTATGACTCTTTCTTTCCATACACGGAACATATAAAGGATGAAGTTAATGAACTTATGTAACATATATAAAATATATATTATACTGTAATTATAATAAACTTATATATCATTGAGTTTTCAATCCTTTAATATGACAAATAAATGAAAGTAGTGTTTATTCGTACCTACGGCCTACCGTCTCTATGAATTGTAAATTTCATTTATTATCTCAAAATGTTATGGACTATTTTAAATATATATATGCTAGATATATATTATATTTAAATCATGAATAATATTCTGGAGATTATATACTTTTGACCACATGGACAATTTACATCGAACAAGTTCATTTTCATCTCAAGTATCAGATATCGATAAAATGACCAATATGAACATAATTAATTATGAAATTTTTATAACATGGTAATAAGAGATATAAATGGAAAAATAAACTTGAAAAAGGTTCTCAAGAAAGTATAAATGAAACTAATTTTAATATTAAGGAATATAAAGAATGAATGAGACAAGTCAGATTCGAGGTAATGGAAATCATAACTCAAGCTTCATTCATTGAGTTAAATAACCTTGTTACTAGTTTTTTTTTCTAATAATATGTGTGAATGAACTAGTATTATTTTACACTAAATATCCACTTATATTTGGGATATTTTTATTTTTCACACATATTTATGTCATTTATTTATCCTTAATCTAATGAAATGATCTTTGTAAGGGACTTCATCTCAAGATCCTAAAATACATTCAAAAGGGAATATGTTTTATGAAGTGTTTTACGAAATGACAAAATGATTTTTTTAAAGTATGTGGAGACAATGACCCTTCCACCACTACAAGCATTATTTGATATTTGGATATCTCTAAAAGCGGTAATTTTTTTAAAAAGATAAGTAAATACCATATGCATTTTAGGTATTTTTTTATTGAATATCATTTTGATAATGTACTGATTATATCAATATCACGAAATGATGTCTTATGATTGCAATGTGGAAATTTCATTTTTCTTTTATGCTTAGATATATGTTATGATTATGTGATGGTTCTTGGGAATTGATTATATATATATGGGGCTCAATGATAAACTGATGGAGTGTGATCTCATGAAATATCTCCAATGCATTGGATAACATGGAAAGGGTAAATGTTAAGGTTTCTACTAAGAGATTTATGGAATATACTGTGATGGGCATTCCAAATGTAACCATGAAGGTTACTTCCTATGTAGTTGTGAAAGCTACAACGAAAGTTTGTTATAGGTGGAACAAGTTACCATTATGATTTATGATTTAAATGAGTTATTCATAAATCTTATGATTTCATAAGGTGTGTTACAGAGATTATGTTTTTTAGTAAAAAGTATTATTTCATTGATTTGTATGTATTCAGGGACTAATGTTTATTTCCTTATTTTATATCCCTTACTGAATTTTTTATTCTCATACCATGTTTTTAAAATGTTTTTCACAGGGTATAAGGAAGGGAAATACAATGAAATAATTCAATAAGTTTTTTACGAAGAAAATAATTCTTTTTTAAGTCCTTACAGTTGGTCTCAAATGTCAATTTAGATAACTTTAGTGGTTATGGTATTATTTACGCATAAGTGACATGTTTTAAATAAATAAAATGGTTAGAATAATAGAAATATTCATAGATATTTTAGAAAAATTTAATGAGTTAAATATAACATGAATTATTATATCTTAGTGTTTACCCACCTTATAAGATAGTATATGATGATTTTATTGATATATTCACACTAATATTTTTGGTTTTAGTAAATGAATTTATCTTGTAGGTTCCAAAGTAACAATGGATGTGGATGAAACTATGGTGGTTTTCTGAATAAGAAATAAAATGAAATGATAAATGTAAGGATACATCTTTTGGTTATTCATATCCAACTATCTGGAGTCATGATTAACTATGTGAACCTTAGTGATTTTTCTAAGGAATCATATATAAGAGAAATGAATCCCTATGTATGTTTATGTAATAATGAGAAACGTAAGTATATTCAACAACCTATGTGTTAAGGATGTTGATATAAACACCAAGGAAAATGTTTCAAAGGGATGGGAAAATTTTATATATGTGGTAATAAAGGTTATAAATTATTAACCTGTTATGGAAAAAGGAAGCATTAAGTTTACTCCAGGAAAGGGAAGGAAGTTATTTTTAAGTTATCAATTGAATGTTTCAAATACGTAGATTATTTTCATTATGCCAATAGATATCTGAAGAAGAATATTTTGGAATGTAATCAATATAACCCTAAAATTATATGTTTAGAAACAACAAATGTTATTACAATTGAAGATGAATAAACTAAAAATGACATATGAAAGGTTTGTATTATTTATTGTCTCATTTTTTGAAATTACTAAATCTTAGGACAAGATTCATGATTTTTTTATAGGAAATAAATATTTTAGAATAATTTGGAAAAACATGGTTAAGGGATCATGGAGAATTATGGATGATTAAGATGAAAACATTTTAGAAATTTGATAGTTATGTTAGATCTATGGGTGATGAAATGTTTAAAAGTGTTAATTATCTTTTGTTGATGGGATTACTTTGGAATATTTTTCTCCAGTATGTGTAACTCTAAAGTTTATTATATGAAAATTGTATTTGTGGAAAAATTACATTTTTTGGAGATATAATTATAAATAATCTTTAGGGTTTATATGATCCTTGATTTTGAGGTAATTATGGTTTATTACATTTTGAGACGCTAAATGAAAGAAATGAGATAAACCTGAGGTTAAATTATGTTGTTGTTATTTTTGAAGTATTTTTTTTCTCATTTTACAATTTTTTAAATAATTATACAGTTTTAGAAAAAGGACAACACATATGAAGGTTGAAAAACTATAATGTTAGACAAGGACGTGGGAATCAAACCCGAAACTAAATTGTGAAAAGGCTTTATCACCTACCACTGGCCTATGTGAAGTCCCTGGTTAGTATGACTTATTA
Source organism: Viscum album (assembly GCA_963277665.1). Classification (NCBI taxonomy): domain Eukaryota; kingdom Viridiplantae; phylum Streptophyta; class Magnoliopsida; order Santalales; family Viscaceae; genus Viscum; species Viscum album. The sequence continues at coordinate 1,627,802,291 of OY728157.1, read as the reverse complement.
TTTTTTGTTAAACTATTTTATGGATCAATAATAAGTTTATTTTTTGTAATTTATGTTTTATCAAATGAATATTCTTAGTATAGGAAAATGATTTGGTGATTATGAGTTAAATGTTATTTTAGAAGATTTTTTCTCTTTTCGGAACACTATATGCCTAAGGAAAATATAATTCTATGAGATTACATTTTAGGAGTAATGGTTGAATTTTATTTTGGAAGAATATATGTTTTTATTGTGGACTTATGGATATTTGGGTTATTGAAGGAAATTATTAACCTATCATGGAGAATATGAGATTATGTGAATTAATTTTAAGTATGAGACTTTAGGATTAGTCGATGTTATTTGGAGTTAAATGTTATAATTTATCATGGAAGACTCAGTGATCAAATCCTTCAGAATTTTGGGTTTCAATTATAGTTTGGATTACTTTGAAAAATTTTAAGAGAAATTTTTTATTGAATGGTCTTTATTGAACTTTGAGTATTGTTTGTTGAATTTGGGAGATTAAGAGTAATATTTTTTATAAAGGATTATTATTTTTGGGGATTATTTAATCTTATACTAACTATTTTGGTTTTGTTTAATGTATAATGATAGGGAAAATATATATTTCATCATTTATGGATTATGTGATTCTATGTATGTTTATTCTAGTGTTTTAGGTGTGACCATGTCATCTGGAATACACATCTTTTGGAGAAAAGATGAGTTTGTGGTAGATATTTTTTAAAGCCCGAAACTCTACTTGACAAGTAAGTATGTTTTTTTAAGTTCTTATTCAAGATAATAAATAAATTCCAACACTTTATAACAAGTAATTTAAAGAAAAAAATTTTCTTCCTAATTTTCTTACTTGGAAATCAAAGACCCTTTAACCCATAGCATGTTTATGGTTTTCTAGTTGTTAACTTTTCCTAATCATGTTTTTTATCACTCTCCATCTGAACAAGATGGTTATATTCTATTCTATATATGTGTTTTCTTACAATAAATACAAGTATGTGTCATCTAGGCAGAGCTTTGTAATTCTATTTCTTTATTTTAAATTGATCGTATTACTGACTGTTTGTTCATTATGGGATTTTAAATGATGTTTCCGGGCCCAATTTTAAAATTACGAGAACACAATTTCCAAAATGGGGGAATAATGTAACATTAAAAATATTTATAGAATAATAAATTTTCATATATATTAATATTTTTTAATTTAATATTAATTTTAGTTTGTAGGGGACATTATGTATGATAACATACTAGACATTCCACTATGGGTTTTTTTTCCTGAAATCTTACATTGCGCACAACATTGAATTATACAAAAAATTAACACAACAATAATATTATTATTTTAAATGGTAGCTAAGGCCTAGAAATTATATTATAGGGAATTAATATAATTAACAATATTTTTATTTTACATATTTTTTAAATTTTTATACATTTATCCAATTAATTTGAGGGGCTTAATATGAGAATGAATCCTATTTTAAGCATAAAATACTCGTATATTTTTATAAGTTCATTTTACCACATTTTGAAGGAGAAACCTTTTTAAAAATATTTTTTATCACTTTAATATGTTATATATGATAAAATAAACTTCTTATTTAGAATTGGGAAATTAATATTTACTTTTGGTATATATTTGTTAAAATTTATTTTTTAATGAACAGTGAAAAAATACTGGCTTTTAATTCAAATATGAATTTTAGTATAATTTATTTATATATTTAGATTTTCATTTTCATTGGTTTTAAATTGTAATTTTAATTTTTTATCATTTAATAAAATTATGGTTATTCGATGTAATTTCACATTTCAATTGGACATAAACACATGTCAATCTTTTGATAGTTTTTACTTCTTAAAAACCCATTTTCTGGTTTTGACAACATGAATTAATTTTAAAATAATTTATGCCAATACTGTGTTTTTAAATTTTGAAAATTGGATTCCATATTTTGAATCATTAGTTCCAAATTATGTAAATATGTACCCATTATTTTTTTGACACAATTAATACTAACTTCAGTAATTTTTTTATTTACCACGGTTAAAGGGTAAATCTGGTAAAAGAGGGTAAAGAATAATACTATAATAATATAAAAATACTGTAAAACATGTCCTAATTATATTATATGAGATATATATAACCATTATAATCCTTAGGATGAACATTTGGCATTTAAGAGCCACTTGGGTGTGAAAATGACATTTTATAATATTTTATTTAAGGAAAAGGGAAATATAACATAAAAATGTATGTTTTAATAAAAAAATTAATATTGGGTTATATAACTTATATATCTGAATATTAATGTTAATTGGAATGATAAAAATATTTCCTAAATCATGGTATGTTATTTATAATTTTTATAAATTAAATTAAAAAATTTATTTGTGAAACAATGATGATGAAGAAATTACCTTATTAATGAATGATTGAAATAAATGATACTATAAATATTAAATTAATCGTGATTTGAATATTTTAATGCCATAAAATATATTTTTTTATAACATTTACTTGTTAAGGATGAGTTAGTGCGTTCAGTTTGATGAAATGAAGTTGTTATGACTTTATCAAAAATCAATTACTAAATAGTGTCAAAATTGACATAAATGAGTTTAAAAAAAATAAAATTTTATTAAATGATATAGTAGTCCTAAAAATATAATATTCCTAAAAATGAATTATATAATGTTAAAATTTTCATTAATGATCATATTTTGGTTCTATATGGATTTTAATGTAACTATAGTAACCTTATATTTTGAAGATATAAGAAGACATGGTAATAGTTAATGTTTTTAACTAAGGGTTAAAGATAATAGACAAGGTTAATTTTGTGACCTAAAATTGTATAAAACCAAGTATTTTAGAGGTTTTTGAACCATAATAATATTATCCTAGAACTTTTTCACTTTTTAAAAATTATAATTATAAAATCATTTAATAATAAAATAATATTTCAAGACTTTTCTAAAGTTCCCGTCCTCGCTCTTATAAAAGGCCACCACATCTACCCACTTAATCACACCTATAAATCCCATTGGCTCATCCAAATTATTCTAAACTAATATCCCAAAAAGTGTAAATTCCACATTTATTACATACTTTGGTAATAAATTCATCATAAGGATACCTTTTGTGAAAATCAAAAAGAGATACTCAGAAAAGAGATATTTGTTTTATCATCTCTTTCAAAATTATTTTCTTCTTCTACTTCCACTTCTTATGTGGTTTACATAATAAATTAATAAATAAATTATATTATACATGATTATATGTTATTATAATTATAGTAGAACCTTATACCTAAATTTATTTATTATACTAATAACAACATCACCATGCATGCGTACATATGGCTTACTATCTCCACGACGTGGTGAACTTTGTTATTCAACAAGACATAATATTTAAGGGTATAATGTTTCATATAATGTATTTAAATATTGAATATAACATTATAATTATTTTTATTATTAATATTCCATCCAATTATAAACCTTTTAACCATTCAATTAATGATATCGTCACTCGTGCGTACATATGGTCTACCATCTCCACGACGCGATGCGATCCATTCAACATGATCTTAATTAAACTGCAATTATATACATGAATAGAATGAATAAATATGATATATATTATATTTATATTGACTCTATTATTATTTAAGTTTTATTTACAATATAACTTTATGCTTTCTATAATGTGTAAATATGATAATTTTATTAGAGGAAGTGTGGACTAACTCCCACTCAAAGTGATATGGCTCATTCATGCCATACATGGAATGCATAAAGGATGTGATTAATGAAATTATGAAACATATATAACATAAATATTATACTTTAATTATAATATACCTTTGTATCATTTAATTTTCATTCATTTAATATGATAAATAAATGAAAGTAGCGTTCATGCGTACCTACGACCTACCCTCTCAATGAATGGTGCATTTCATTTATTATCTCTAAATGTTATATAATATTTTAAATGCATATATACTGGAAATGTATGATATTTAAATCATTAATAATATTCTATAGATGTTTTAATTCATACCATATAGATAATATACATCAAACAAGTTCATTTTCAACTCAAGTACCAAATATCGACAAAACGATCAACGTGAACTTAAATAATTTTTTAATTTTTATCACATTGTAATAAGTGATATAAAAGGAATAATAAAAATGAAAAATTTTCTAAATCAACTAGAAATTGTCCCAAGTTTATTATTCAGGAATATAAATAACTAACAAGAAAATTTAGATTCAAGGTAAGGGAAATCATAACTCAACCTTTATTCATTGATTTAAATATCCATGTCATTGGTTTTGTTTTTCCAAGAATTTGTGCGAATGAAATATTATTGTTTTAAAATTAATATCCACTTATATTTGGTTTATTTTTATTTTTCACACATATTTATTTCATTTATTTATACCTAATGTAATGACATGATCATTGTATGGGGATTCATCTCAATATCCTTTCATCGAGGCATATTTTTGTTTATACACAACCTTATTTTATATGGTTTATAATAAAACCCTTTGAAATTTAATTTCATTCAATGTCTTTCAAAAAAACTAGGTTTTTTTATGAAGTGTTTTACTAAATGATAAAAGAAAATTTTCTTTTTAACATACATGATGACAATCACCTTTTCGTCGATACGAGCATTATTTTATATTTGGATTCCTCTACAAGAAGTAATGTTTTTAAAAAGAAAAGTATGTACCATATTATTTTTTAGGTATTTTGTTATTGAATATGGTTTTTATAATGGATTGATTATATCAATATCATGAAATGATGTCTTTCAACTGCAATGTAGAAATGGTATTTTTCATTTATGCTTTTTCATGTGTTATAATTATGTGATGGTTATTTGAAATTGCTTATAAATACAGGTTGTTCCATGATAAACTGAGTGTGGGTGAGCCTATGATCTCTCTAATTCATTGGGTAACATGAAATATGTAAACATTAAGGTTTTTACTAAGAGATTTATGGAATATACTGTGATGGGAATTCCAAACGTAACCATGAAGGTTACTCCCTATGTAGCTGTGACAGCTACAATGTAAGTATGTTATGGATACCACAAGTTACATTATTATTTTTTATTTCAATGTGTTATTCATAAATCTTATGATTTCATGAAATCTGTTAAAGGTATTATGTTTTATGGGTAAAAATTATGATACTTTTATTTTTATGTATTCATGGACTAATGTTTTCTTACCTTATTTTATATCCCTTACTAAGATTGTTATCCTCATGTTTTTGAAATGATTTTCAAAAGGTATAAGGAAGGCTAAGAGAATGAAATAATGAATGAATATTTTTATCAATAAAACAATTCTTGTATTTTTATGGATTTTTATTGTTGTGAAAAAATTGGATAGAGTAGATGTGTCTACAATGTAGTATTTGAGATGTAATACAATAGTTATTGCCTAATTATCTAAAAATATAAACCTCAAGTGTAACATCCCCAAATGATAAAGGGTTAAATGACTAAATGATATGACTAATGTCAACAAGGTGCACCTTCCTTTTCGAGAGCCTACCTGATTAGAACTCTACAGTTAAGCGTGCTTGGCATGGAGTAGTGATCAAGATGGGTGACCTCCTGGAAAGTTTCTCAGGGTGTGTGTGAGTGAGGACAAAACACACTGGAAAGGACATGTGTTGGCCTATGGGGACAATCATTAGTCAGATAACCTGTTCAGGCATGTGGGTAGACCCTAGGGTGGGTCCCACGTGTCTGCGGGGGCAACTGGGTAGACCCTAGGGTGGGTCCCACATGTCTGCGGGGGCAACTGGGGGTACATGGTGGGCCAGGACCCGACGACCATGTTAAGGCGGGGTGGTTGTGCTGTCACCGTGGCCCGGTTGTCACATTTGGTATCAGAACAGGAACCCAGCCTTAAGTGTGCGGTGCACTGCCTAGGTTGATATGTAGGGCCCACAACGAGTGCGTTGTGCTCTAAAAGGGGGGTGATTGTAACATCCCCAAATGATAAAGGGTTAAATGACTAAATGATATGACTCATGTCAACAAGGTGCACCTTCCTTTTTGGGAGCCTACCTGATTAGAACTCCACAATTAAGCGTGCTTGGCCTGGAGTAGTGATCAGGATGGGTGACCTCCTGGGAAAATTCTCAGGGTGTGTGTGAGTGAGGAAAAAACACACTAGAAAGGACATGTGTTGGCCTGTGGGGACTGGCATTAGTCAGATAACCTATTCAGGCATGTGGGTGGACCCTAGGGTGAGTCCCACGTGTCTGCGGGGGCATCTCTACATGGGGACTTCCATTCGAGGGTTGTCGTGTAGCGATGTCCGTGTAAGGGGTTGACAAGTGCGGTGAGATGAGTCACGCGTGCGTGGGCCTCCCACTAACACAATGTTACGAAAACCACCATGGGTTCCTGGGCATCTTCTAGATTATCAAGTGACGGTTGTTTGCTAACCCTGATTAGATGGGTTAGTACCCCTGGAGTTGTGGACAAGCCAGGAGGGATGTGCCATTGGTTGGCTATTAGGGCAGCCAGTTGGTTATTGACTATGGAGTACCACGCCGGCAGGTAGTTTGAACCCGAGTACGTCCAGGGGTTTTCTAGGGATGTTTAGGATCGCCCATGGTTACTTTCTTCCTTGATTGTTTACTTACAGTTATTCTTTACAGCTCATATTGTTACTTGTGTCCTTTTTCACTACTTGCATCATGCATTGCTTGTTTAGTTCCTGTTTCACTGGTTTGTTTCCAGCCTGTACTGTTTACCTGTTCCTTTTTAGCACATTCGTAGTATAATCTTTATTTGGTTTTGTTTATAAAAACAGGAAATGGTTTTGAAAGTGATTTATAGTGTGCGTTGGGTTTTCAAATGGAGGAAAACATGTTGTTTATTTTTTTTTAAAAAAAAATCTAATTTTATAGTTGTATTTTCAAATCTGTGTCAACGGATTGTTCGGGAAAGGAAACATTTGGATTCAGTGGTTTACTTTGGCTTACCTACTGGGCATTTTTAATTCCAACGCCTATATTATCATTTCAGTTACAGGTCTTCCCTTTCTCAGGTCTTCTGTTTTGAGTCGCTCAGTGTTGGAGCGAGGTTGCTCTCTAGTTGGGTGGTGACCTGAGAGGTCACATGGAGGTACGTGGTCGTGTGGCTTTTATTTCTTTTCTGCTATTAGTGTTTATTTGTTATGTTCTATTTACTTTTTTTGGGCTGAAATCGTTCCCAATGATCAAATTTTAATGCCCGACACTTGTTTCCATCCCGGGGGGATCAGGAATGCCCCTCGGGACTTGCCGCAGACCGGCTCGAGGGACCGGTTCAGGGTCGACCCGGGCTGGTTTATGACATCAAAAGATCCTCAATGTGAAAGAAAGTATATTATTGATCAAAAATCAAGATTATGTAATCTTTAAGGCTGGGGGATTGCAGTATCTAGTCCTGAATACTCTCTTAGGAATATCCCCCTCTATGACATGAAGTTGGTGGTATACAGATTGTAGATAAATATTAGAGAATCACTTTTCTCCCAAAAACTGATAAAGAAAATTAAAAAATCCTTGTAAATATGTATAAAATCATTATTGTAACCTATTTCATCTTCTTATAGTCTTGAGATAACTAAATTCTACCATCCACCATATTTGTGAAACAATATTGGAGCACCCCATGGACAATTTCTTAGTTTGATAATGTCTTTCCACCTCCCAATCCTCTAGATATTTCTTTAGAAATTTCATCACATATAATTTTATATGATATATAGGAAACAATATATGTTTCACCACTGACATTATTCAATATTGAACTCTATTCCCCAATCCGATGGAATCCCATAGAATTTATCAAGGAATACATCATGATATAGTTCCGTTATAGGAGGAAAAGAGAAGGGGGTGCACCTTGATCCACAACATTAACTATGAATTCTACCTACTCAATGGAAGACCCAATATATTTCATTTATGTACCTATTATACTAGATCCAAAATCCAATTATCTTATAAAGAAAACTTCTTCTCCATAAGTCTATCTAATGATACTTGTTTCTTATATAAACTAAAGTGATCACAATAACTAGTCATCCAGTCCATGATAAATAGCACATATATATTATTAATATATATAATCATAAAATAAAATAGATTTATATAACTAGATACTAACACAGTGTATCACCCCATGTTTTTTTCAAATATATTTAAATAATTTAATTTAATTGATAGATTGAGTTACATGAAACACTGAGTTTAAACAAATCACAATATACTATTAATATCTTATTATTCAAAGTAATTTTTATTGCATAGATACTGGATTAGAGGGTATTAATAGTACTAAATAAAATATAAAAAACTAGTGGTTTACATACTAATAAAATTACTTCTTTTCTTATATATTAATTAGAAATGAAAATAAAAATATTTTAAAATAAAAGTGTTTTTTTCTAAGGAACTATTTTTATGAGAAAAACGTCTTTCTAACTTAATAAATAAAATTATTAACTACTGGTGATGATTTTTGTAATATTTATATGTTATATATTAAATCATTGAATTTATCTATCATATAATATTTTTTACATACATGAGATAAGAATGTATCAAGTTTTATGCATACAAATGTATTTATTCTAAAAAGATGATTTCATTATATTTTCATGCTTATTATAAAATTAAGTTATGCCAAATATAATAGTTTAATTTGATAAATGGATTCAATATTTGGAATCATGAGGTTTAAATTTGGTAAATATGTCCATTTTATTTTGAGGCATTATGAATAGTAACCACAATAAAATTTATCACCTTAGTAAAGGGCGAATCAGGTCAATATTGGATAAAAATAAGTGATAAAAGAATCAATTGTTAATAATAATTGTTATTTGATTAAGTTTAGTCAACCCTAATTTACTTATTCATTAAATATATTATTTTAATGGACTCTATTTCATGAAAATTACTAATATAACATTTAAAGAAAATAAAGATACAAAATGTGACTCTCTTAGTTTGAAATATCTCTTTTGTTTCTACATATGTTAAAAAGTATTTTATGAGGGAATATAACTGTATATTTTGATAATAATGAAATTAAATTCAAGATATTATTTTATTTATAAATTTTTATTATTATATAATTACCCCTAAATGAGTACACAATACTGATACAATATTGATTCAATTAATAGAGAAATAAAATTAATGATTTTAAAAATATTAAAAGTAATATAACTTGAGTGAATTATAGTGTTCAATGAATTTTATAGAGAAATATATAATATTAGTGGTCTTTTAATGGATTATATTACAATTTTATCTTTTACATGGTGTATTTAAATTCAAATTAAATGAATAGTTCCAAAATTGACACTAATGATATTTCCTGGAAATAAGATTTTAATAAATTATTTAAAAAATTAAAAATTTTGAAATAGGAAAATTTTGATAGTTTATGGTATAAAATTTTATACCTTTTTCATTTATGTTTCAATATTTTCCTTTTAAGTAATTTTATAACCCTTTAAGAGTGATAACATAGTTACTGTGGTCGTGGTTAAGATGGGTTAATAAGGGGGATAAACCAAAACATAAGGTTTAAAACACCACTGAAACCTATGAAAATTATATTTTTTTATGGAATTAAAACCCATTATAACTTTATATAATATTATATTTCCTTTTTTATTTATTCTCCTTGGGAATTATTTTATAATAATTTAATCTTTTAGGAAATTACAAAAGTTCCCCTCACCTCAATTATTGAACAGATCCTCCTCCCCTCACTTATTCACAAAATTTGAGACATTTTGCTCAACCAAACCCTACAAAATTATATTTTCCACAAAAAAACATATATTATATAGCTGAATTCATTCCAAAATCAATATCCATATAGTATGTAAGTGGTGATTTAGAAGAGTTGTTTCAAATAAGAGGTAACTTCCATGACCAATCACATCATTTTTAATTATTCATCCAATTATACTAAATATGTAGTATTTACCATGAAATAATAAATTAAATATCATAAATATACTTAAAATTTATTATTATTATTAAACCACCATTATAAAACCTTTTCCCAATCAAATATCATGTGAAAGTATTGCCCTTGCATACGTAAAAATTACAGTCTCCACGTAGCAATATGATTCAGTTTTCATCACCATATTTTATGGATGATTATTATAATAGGTTCAGTTTTTATATATGATATTTCTGACATAAATATTATACTATAATTATAATATCTTCTATAATTTCTTACCTTCTGATCTGTTGGAAAATGATAACATCTCTCATGCGTATTTTTGGACTACAACATCCACAAGGTGATGTGATTCATTTTGCATTAAAATTTAACATGGATGGATATAAGGATGGATTTGATGAATATAGTTAATTTATATTTTATAATAACGATTCTTTAAACCCTAGTTTTTATTTATATTTTTTATTGTTCTTTCCTTTGATAAGTGTAATCAACGTTCATTCATACAAAATGCCTGCTCTCTCCAAGAATGGTGCAATTCAATTTTCTATCAAAAATTTTATATATTACTATAAGAATGTATATAATGAATATATATGATATTTATATCATGATTAAAATTCCTAAGATAATGGAACAATTATAAATTTAAAAGGATGGAAACTATCAAACTTAAACATATATGAAAAACAAATCTGTTATCACCCAGAATAATGATTTTAATAAAAAATTGTTAACAGAAGGTGATAAAAGGTTTTAAATAAATAATAAATGTTATTATATATATATATTATTTTTGTACTGGAATATATTTATAATAAATTTATATTTATTTTATGGCAGGTTCAAACACGTATGAAGGAATTTGGACTTGAGGAAATGGATTTTTCATCTCACTTTTATTTTTGTGGGACACATGCCATATACTTCACTTGTTTGTTTTATATGATGTATTTATTAAACATGAATACATTTTATGATTCATATATTGAAAATTATATTTATTTAAAAATCCATAGAATCTTATCCCTTTAATTAGTTTTTTATTTGGATGTTACAAAGCGATAAGAGATTTATGTCTCAATCTCATTTTTATTAGGGTTTTTTATATTTGAAATTTAATTAAAAGAAATTATATGATTTTCCTGATAAACCCATTTAATTTTATTATTATATTTTTATTTCTATATAATACATGTTTTACATTAATTTTCTTCTCTTCAAGTACTCTAGAGACCAAATTGATTTTTTTTTAAAATCTACTTTATTTCTCTCTTCGATCAAAAAATTATTTTTCTTCCAAATATAGGTTTTATAAAAATATATTCATCAATATTTTAAATATTTTTTATATAAATTTTAAATTAATTTTTACCCATTTCATATTATTACATTATTTTAAAAAATTATATTTTGTTTCTGAAGTAGGAACATTTTCACTTTTCATAAAAGTTTGAAAGAAATGTTTTAATTTAATTTAAATAGCATGAATATAATTCAACTTCATCATAACCACTCAATTATTTGAGTAATCCTTTACCAGTTTCTAATTTTATTTTAAAAAAACATATTTACTTAATATTTGGGAATTTCTTGTATTTTAAATATGTAATTTAATGATGAAATGAGTGTTTTCATTAGGAAATATTCTAATGATCCTTTTAATTGAATTTTTTCACTGATAACATAATTTGATTTTAATTATGTTTTACTTGGAATATGATCCAATGATATTTTCATTATTCTTTCTTTGGATGATTTATGATTATTATTATGATATGTTTATTAATCTAATTTATTTTTCTTCAGATATTATATGAAAAATTGATGAAATTTTTTATGAAACCTTTTTTCAATGAATGGGTTATGATGTGGTTATATGATGAATGTTTTATGATATTGAAGCACACATATGTATGATTTTTATTATATGACTTTTTGGTCTAGAATTATGTACCTCTCAAATTTATTGGGTAATTTTTTAATATCTTGAGATAAATATAGGAACAAATTTAACGTTCTTGATCCATTATGGGAAATATATTGATTTTTTCTCTGAATTATAATAAACAAGTAAATGTGATTAATATATTTTGGGAAACAAGTACATTTTCTTTATATATTATAAGAAAAAAGTTGATATGATTGATTCATTATGGGAAACAAGTGTTCAGGCATAATCTTTTACAATTTTATGGTATTAGTAGTTAACCTTGATATATGAAATACTTTCATACCTATGTTGGTGACACACTTTGTGGAAATTAATTTATTGATCATGATTGATTGATGAATACTGTTTACTCTTAAAATTCATTTATTTTGAAATGATAAAATTTTATTCTATGACTAATTATTGTGATATATGGAATATTTGGTGTGAAGTTTTCATTCTATGATGATGATATCACTTTCATATGCTTATATTATTATTTCATTTGATCATCGATTGATGTATCCCATTTTTACCATTACTGAGCATATAATATCTCCCTTTATTATTATTTTCTTTCCATATTTTATGAACAAATGTCCTAAAAATGATAATTCTAAGAAGTGTTTTAGTTATAAATATTTTAGTTGGAGTTGATGTAGTAAAATTATAAACCATTTGTTTATGTATCAAAGTTTCCAAAGATACTATACCTATATTTTTTTGGTGTGGATGTTTATGTTACATATTCAATATTCAACTATAAAGATGTGACATATTTGTATGAAAAATATGGGTCATTTACAATTGGTTTGAAATCAAGCTTTAGAGACCAATTGGATACTAGGATGATAAAACATTTGTGATAACCCTAGGGATATTTTTATGTATAGGATAAGAAACTAATGTTTTGTTAAATATATATTTAACATATATACCCATAGATAGAAAATAATGTGTAATTATTTAGACATCCTATGAATGATTTTTAATTATTGATCACTTTGATCAAATATTCCAAATGGTCACACAAACATTTTTTCTTTTAGTATGTTATTAGAGATAGAGTGATAATGTTGAGGTGGTAATAGGCACAATAAAATATTAAAGTACACTATTTTATATTTTTTCCAATATATTAGTAATTGTTTAAAGGAATGTTAATTTATATCTTCAATTATTATATTTTGAGTTAGAAGTGGAAACTCTTAATGTTATGTTGGTTTCATCTCATGTATATAAATATTCTTGAGTTAATGTTTAAGGAAATTTTATTATGGTTAATCTCATTATTCTTCCTCAAGTTTAACATGATGATATCTAAACCGTTTATTGACTTTATTTATATGGATCCTATATTAATTTATGAGGAAGGTGTGTAACATTTCCTCTTCTAAATGATCATTTGATATTTTATCGGTTCGAGGATGAATATGAAATTATAATAGAAATTCTATCTATCTTGTAGATCTTAATTCATATATATTAAGGGTATTTATCTCATATGGATGGAGAGAAACTCAACAGTGATGATATACCTATTGTAGAAGAGTTTTTTGATGTCATTCTAAAAGACTTTTTTAGTCTTCAATGAAATCATGAAGTTGAGTTTTCAATATAACTCATAACTAGGGATATGACTATTTCAATAAAAAGACGTTACTTATAATCTGGTGTTAGAATCATCTTGGAAAATAGTTTCCTATCATCTATCCAATTCCATGCTCTCTCAGCCACCAATGTTCAGAAGGGGGTGTTTATCAATATTGACACTATTCTTTCATCCTTTATATGGGATGCTCAGGAGGAGGGGAGAAAGCACTGGGTATTGTGGAATAGGCTTGTAAGACCCATTTAGGAGGGTGGAATTGATGTTAAGAGTATATTTAGTATGTTTCCTTATATGCAAGTGAAGTTGGCATGAGAGGTTATCGAGGCACATACTCTATGGGGAAGATTCATGGACACTAAGATCCATGGAAGTGGAAATGGATCAAAGGGGAGTCAATTATTGAAATAGTCAATGGTTACCTCCCATATCCAATACCTTCAACCTCATACAAGATGGATTTTGGGGAATGGAGAAATTTACTTTTGGAATCATAAATGGGTTGGTTTTCTCCTTAGGCTTCTAGGTTGTCCAGCCATCAACATCACCTTAAAGAATGCAAGTATGTACCCAACGTTTATCAGTGTTGTGCTGTATAGAAATCAATTTATGGCCTTTGATATTATTGATCTTATAGATAAACCAGATAGGTGTGTTTTCACTACATCACTTTCAGGATATTTCTTATCCAAGGACTACCGGAGGGTGACTAGCAGTGCGACCCAACATGACTTATGGGTATTGACCTTGTGGTTTAAGTAAATCCTTGTCAAGATCAAATTTATTTTTTGGCATATCAGGAACTCATATTTAACTATGGATGTGAATGTAAGAAAATATGGTATTATCCTCATCTCAAGATGCATGTGAATCATTTATTTTAGAGAAGAGAGTTCAAAACATCTATTATTCAGTAGGGAATGGGCATGTCATGTGTGGAGATCCTTTGGCGACTTCATAGGAATCTATGTCTCAACTTTGATGAATTATTACTTCCTTGAACATTGGATTCATGGTGTGGGGAATGCTAGTACAGAGTGGAAATCTCATTCCATTATCCTCGCAGCGGGGTGATGGTGCATTTTAATGGAAAGGAACAAAGCTAGATATGAGGGAATTCAGTGTTCATGTAAGTTTTTTTGTGGAAAGAGCTAAGTTCATTCTACTTGATACAGTTTATCTCTATCATAAATGGATTAAAAATCCATCTATTAGACCATTCTAGGTGGGCTCTTTTGACAACCATTCAAATAATCTTAGTCCCTAGGTTAGACGGTTCCATCATCCCCTTGGAATCAAGATCAATTTTGATGGTTCATGCTCTATGAATAACATGAAAGGTGGTGGTGTGGTTTGGGACTCCATGGTAATGTCATATTTTCTTTTACTGCTCACTTTGGTAGAGGTTATTCCCTCATGGAAAAATCTTTGGTAATGCTCATTGGTATCCAGCTTTATAGGCATTAGAATACCGTCTTATCTACGGTTGAAACTGACTCTATCATCATCCATGATTCTAGGCCTAGAAAGCATAATATTTCCTATTATATATCATATATTTTGATAATATTCATGATTGTTATTAGTGATGGCATCGACATTCTGCACACTTGGAGGAAGGGAATATGGTTACCGATCACCTTGCCTCTTAAGCTTCACATTGTCTTTATATTATTCTTCCCTCGAACTTGCATTTCTTCTCTCTGGAAGAGAGGAATCTTATAACAGAGGATGAACATGGAAATCACCACTTTAGGCCTCCATAGATTCCTGAATTTCATTATGCTCTTTTTTTATTCTATTGTTCTTGTTGTTTTATGCACTCTTTTTAATAAAAATAAATGAATTTTGAATTCTTTATATGTAATTGAACTTGTTGTTTGCATGAATTATAGTAAAAAAATATAGGAGAATATTTACAGGGGATTTACTCATCCAAGTGCATCACCTTGGGATGAAAAATTTCTTTTTATTAAGAAGAAATATTGATCAATGTGACTCTAAACATATTATTTAGTACTTAACAATATCTCAATAATGAACAAGTATCATATAAACCATATTGATGACTTCATTAATGTGTGGATATTAATACTTTTATAAGATTTACCTTCTTTATATATATTATAAATTGAGGGCTAGGAAATAATATATATCGAATATGACAATCTGTACAATGTATAGGAACTATGAATTTATAGTTATTCCATTTTCCCTCAAAAAATCCCCTGCAAAGTCCATGGATTTATTGAATAAGTTCTTTAGATATTACCTTGATCAATTTTTAGTAGTCATTATAGATGATATTCTTATTAATTAAAAGAGAAAGGAACGTCATGAAGATCACTTGAGAATTGTATTGAATACCCTAAGGAAGGATAAGTTTTATGTATTTCTTTACAAGTGTAAATTTTATCCTTAGATGATTTCATTTTTGTGTCGTTTAATTCAAGTCATGGTACTTCAGTGGATCCTTCAAAGACTGATGTTATTGAATATTGGTCTAGGCCATCCACTGTGACTATAATCTATAGTATTATTTCTTTGGATAGATATTACAAGAGTTTGTGAATAATTTTGAATGAATTTGTAGTCCACTCACCACGTTAACTCAAAAGGGTGAAATGTTCCTTTGAATATATAAATGTGATGTGAATTTAAATTATATGAAGAGAAGGTTTTTAAGTTCACATATTCCCTACAATAACCTATAATAGATAATGTTTTTTGATCTATAGTGATGTTTCAATGATGGAATGTGATGTTTCATCATTTACAATGACATGGTAGTATCTTATGCCACACATAAATCAATAGTTCATGAGAAATATTTCCCAACCCATTACTTGGATATAGATACAATATTTTGTTTCATTAATGATATGATGAAATTATATTTATAATTAAATGTGTGATATATACTGATCAGAAAATCTTAAAGTATATTTTCACAATTAAAGTGTGGAATATATTCCATAAAATATGGTTGGATATGATTAAAGCTTATGACTTCTCAATACATTACCACCATGGGAAAGAAAACAATGAGGAAGACGATCTGAGTTAAAAGGGTAATGATTTTTTATATATGATGAAGATAACAAAAATTATAATAGTTATGGATCTAGAGAATTTAGATTAAGAAATTTTTAAGGAAGGGAAAAAATATTCCCGGGATCAAATGTGTGATCAACCATATATTCAAGGAATATTAAAGAGGTAAAAAAGGAAGATATAGAGATGAAAAAAGATGAAAAAATGTTTTTTGATTGAATTCTAGATTGTGATGGGATGATAATGATTATGAAACAAGTATGTGTTCTGTCCATACATGATATGAAATAAGAATATATTTGATGATTCCCTGAGTTTATCATTCACTATTGATCCTAGAAGTAAAAATATGCATATAGGTATTAAAGAGTATTTTTAATGATAAAACATGATGATAGATATTGATGATTATTTTTATTGGTGATTAGTATATTAGCAAGTTAATACTAAGATATTGAAGTTAAAGGGGGTGTAAAAAATGTAATGCCTCTGTTCTAGGTGTCTCCAAAAGGTTGCCTGATCCTAGTTTATCACATGACCTCAAGCGCATTTCCCCAAACGTCAGAGGCTGCTAACTAGCTGAAAGGGATAATGTCTGATTGTAGGGAAACTATGCCCTCATTAGTAGAGTATACAAAACAAAATGAAAAATAATAACCAATAGTGGAAGAAGTAATACCATACAAAATAAAGTAAATAGAGGACGACTGATAGTAATATAACAACTGGGGCATATATAAATGATGCATGTCACATGTCTCTAGGAAAACATCCAAACAAGTCGTAATGCTAAAAATACAATACCAAAATCAATGTACCAAAAATAAGTAAACTCCAATAGCATCGCAAGGCTCAGATTGGTCCCATACTCTCCAGCACCAACAAAAATCATGTACCTGATGAAGAAGGGAACTTTCCCTTATGTATACGTGCAACCATATAATATATTTGGGTCTAGAAGCATGACCTAAACAGGGTGTGAGAATAATCCTTGTAGGAAACCACCAAAAGATATATTCCTTATAGTCAATGAATATATATACCAAGTAATATGAAGAAATGAAGTAATAAACTAGGAGGTACTCCAAGGTAAACGATCCTTCAGTTTTCAATTACATTTATTTTCATTTATTAATTATTCAAACCATTGAATAATGAATATTGGGATCTAGCCTAAGCTCTATATCCCGCTATGTAATAGTAATAACAGATGTCTCAGAAGACCATCTAAACAATCAAGTAAGACCGAGTCCAAGATTGTTCTTTGGATTAGCGACTCACCACAATCATTCAATAATTCACAACAACCCTCTGGAAAATCTTTTATAGTCTAACCCATTTGGTTTAATATAGCACTAATAAAAAAATGACCACTTGTGGAGCTCTCACGGTCAATTTCCATCGGTCAACATGGAATTAATAAACTATAACCGACCTCGTGGTAGCTCTCATGGTCAATACCGGTTGGGTCCAAAAAGAATAAAAAAATCAGAAATGACCTCTTGGGTAGATCTCATGGTCAATACCCCTAGGTCAAAGTCTACCCCAAGGATCTCATGGCCCTATGTAATAAACAAGGAAACCCCCATAGTTATCCTGGTCCATGGATCTCACGGTCCATATGAAGATCAGTGCGCATAGCATAACAAGGTAACATATGTAATCTATAACTATTACATGGAAAACATTTACAAGAATAACACATGTAATTTATATAATCAATAAACTATATCCTAAATAATTCAAGGCATGGAAACAAGGTATGACTCAAGAAAACATAGACCGAATGGCCATAAACAACCGATCAAGGGAATGCACCCATGAGGTGTCCCATAACAAGGGTATACAATCTCAAGCATAAGAAACAAAACTTAATCAAACAATCAAACCACAACAAGAATTAAACAGGGTCAAATTCAAAAACACACAATACCCTAAACATGGTTATTTGTTACTTTAAGTATATAGAATCCAAATACAATCAAAGAAAGGAAGAAACCACCTACCTAGATGTTGTACAAAGAACACTCTTGAACGTATTCCCTTGAATCATCCTAGAATGATGTAGATATAAAAGAAGGTTAATATTTTTCAAGTATGAATAACACATGAGAGGAGAGGAATCAAGAAGAGAGGATCAAGAATAAGGGATAACTCACCAGTGGGACTCCAACTCACCTGCATGATTTCAGATCAGACCTTGGACAGATAATCGGTGGCTCAGACATTGATCGTCCATCTCAGTCACTCCTGGGTGTACCAAGGTTAGAATTAGATGATCCGTAAACGAGACGTGGCCTCACTTTGATATATCAATTAAAAATAAAATTACACGATGTGTTCATTTAATGTACACACTGTGTACTAGCCCCAACCAGACCGTGCTTCAGGCAATCTTCTAGGACACATAAAAAACCATGTACTTGGACATTACATGGAATGTACATGGCTACATGTGATAACCATGTACACGATTTGTACTACTAAGTACATAGTGTGTACTTCGAAAAATTCCCAATTCTTCTCTCTTCCTCAAAAACTACCCAAAATAAAGATCCATACCAGAAATGAAGATCTAGGTTTTTACAAACTTCCCCCTTAAAGAAAATTGTCCTTGAATTGCCTTTCCATGGGTAGTGAAGAAGAAATTCAAAAAAACTCTGGCCACTGGGATCGTATGTCAGCCTCTGTCTCCCAAGTCTCATCTTGTACTCCCCCATGATACCATAGCACTTATACCAAATTAACAGACCATCCATTGAGAAAATTCATGATGTGATCCTCAATCCATATAGGGAAATTTTTAAAGGATTCATCCGTCTTTAACTAAACCTCCTTGGGTTAAAAAACCTGAGATGATGATGAAAAATAATGTCATAGTTAAGAAATGTGAAAGTTGTCGGGCATAGCCCGATACCTCAAAGGTAACTACAACTAATAGGAAACCAGCCTGAATCTTTCCAAAACCCCAAACAGCCCAACATATCTCAGTGAATGCTTCCTCTATCTCCTAATACTTTTGTGTCCCAACTTCAGGGTGACATGTAAGAAAAATTGATCTCTGACCTCGAACTCTGGAGGCTGTCTTTGTCGATCAACATAAGATTTCTTCTAAGACAGCATAGTAGACATCCTCTTCTGAATCAACGCCACCTGCACAGTGGTCTCCTGGACATGATGATGTCCCAAAATAGCTGCCTCTCCTACCTCCATCCAACATTGGGGTGATCGACACGACCTACAATACGAAGCCTAATAAGGAGCCATCTTAATCATCTTTTGAAAACTGTTATTATAGGAAAACTCCACTAGGGGTATGTGTTTCTTCAAAAAACCACCATAATCTAGTATGCATGCTCAAAGCATGTCCTCCAACACCTAAATCATTTTCTCGGACTATCCATCTACATAAGGATGGTAAGCTGTACTCACAAGTACCTTTGGACCCAAAGCCCGCTATAGTCCCTGCCATACAGGAGAAGTAAACTAGGTGTCTGTGTCTGAAACAATAGAGTGTGGAACCCCATGGAAACAAAAAATATCTCAGATGTACAAACTTCCAATATCATTAACACTCAAATTCTCTTAGATTAGAAAGAAATTTGCAACATTTTTGAGTCTGTCAACAACAACACATAACATGTCATTTCCTCGAGGCGACCTTGGTAAACCCATCCCGATATTCGTCATGACATCATTCCACTTCCACTCGAGAATGTGTAACTGCTGTAAAATTTATTCTGGTCACTAATGATCTGCCTTCACCTACTAATAGGTAGAAAATATCATAACAAAACTAGATACATTCTCCTTCATACCTGGCCACAAATACAGATGGTGTAGATCTAGATACATCTTTGTGGTACCAGGATGAACTTCCCAAACTAAGGAATAAAAATCTTGTATCAACTCCTCATGTATGTCTACTAACACAGATATATGTCCATGAAAACACAAGATCTCATCATCACCTATAGTCCACATAGGTGTAGGGTCCTCTCCTGAAACACTCTCTTATAGAGCTAGGACTTTAGAATATGATAGTTTCATCATTCACACTCTATCCAGAAGGGTAGAGGTAATAACCATAGAAAAATGAAATGTCTTCCCCTATATATTTCACACCTCCAAATGAATCTTATAAATTAAATCTATAAGATGACACCTACTACTTTCCTCTTAGACTACTTGTATTCGAGTCCTCATTCTCAATGCATCATCCACTACGTTGCATTTTCTAGGCATGTAGGGAAGCCCAGATTCAAAATACATAATGTACTCAACCGACCTTCACTATATCAAATTAAGATCATGATGAGTAAAGTTATACTCAATAATTTTGTGGTAGTGAATATCACAAAATGATATCCCAAAAGATAATGTATCTAATAGCATAAAGCATGCACAATTGCAGCTAACTCGAGATCGTACGTCGGGTAATTACTCTCATGTGGCCTCAACTGGTGAGAACTGTATGAAAAAACTTCACCCCACTACATAAGCATTGCTTCCAGCCTGATACCTGATGCATCATATTAAATGGTGTAACTCATTCCTGACTTTTGGAAATGTCAATATTAGTGCTAAATTCAATCTCCCTTTCATCTTCTGAAAGGATGAATAACATGAATCTCTCTATAAGAACTTTTACCTCTTATTAGTCATGCCCGTCAATAGTGCTGATAAGTGTAAAAATTACTATATAAAACAACTATAGTAACCATCCATCCCTAGAAAACTCTACACCTCCATGAAGTTATTCAGCTACTCCCAGTAAACTAATTCTCTCACATTCACTTGGTCTACTGATACTACTTTTTATGAGATAAAATGACCCAAGAATTGAATCTAGTCCATCAAAAATTGGAATTTTGAGAGATTATCATATAACTTATACTCTCTTAGTGTACTGAAAATGATCTCAAGATCGATGTCACAATCGTTTTGAGTGTGAGAGTACACCAAGATATCATCCACGAAGACTACCACAAAATAATCCAAGTAAGGATGAAACACTCGGTTCATAAGTTCCATGACAACTACTGGCACATTCATGAGACATAATTTAATAACCAAGTAATCATATTGACCATACCTGCTTAGAAATGATGTAAGTTGTATATCTGATGGTCTAATGTGCAATTGATGATAACCATATCTAAATTGAATCTTTGAGAACACCCATGCTCCTAAAATTTGATCAAAGAGATCATCAATCCTTGGTAAGGGATATCAGTTCTTAACCATCAACCAGTTCAACTTCCTATAACCCATGAAATATTTGAGGGTACCATCCTCATTATTCTCAAAAAATGAAAGGTGGGACCTAAGGAGAAGTCATGGGTTAGATAAAACCCTTTTCTTTTAACTCCTATAACTGCTTCTTGAGCTCTTGTAACTCTAGTGTATCCATCCTATAGGGAGGAATGGACACCAGTTCCGCTCTTAGCATAAGATCAATAAATAAATATACCTCTTTCTCCGAAGGTAAACTCGAAAAGTCGTTTGTAAAGACATCTCTGAAACAATACACCATTGGAGGAAGGCCAGTCTGTGAATCCCCTGGTCATCTAGATATAAACTAGAAATATAGGGTATAATTCCTTCCAACCAATAATTATTGGGTCTAGATCTACTCAAATAGATATCCCATTTTCCATTTTTTAGAAAATACCTGCCCTCTAGTGATGTGAAACACACCCTACGGTGATAGCAATCAAAAAAGGCCTGAAAAGAGACCAACTAGTTCATTCCAAGAATTACATTAAATCATTTAATCTCTAAGACAAAAGGGTCCTAGAAGAAGTAAAACCCACCAACCTCAAGAGGTCACTACTTAGACTGACATACACTTGCCATCCTAATCCCCAATGGAGTGTCTAGATTCATAACATAATCAGAAGGAAAGATACAAATCCCAAGGATCTCCACAATGAAAATAGATATGTAACTATGGGAAGACACTATATCAAAAATATCAAAATCTAAAACCGAGGCTACTAGAATCGTACTTCTAACTATAGAGGGTTTGGGATCTTACTCCTGCTGGGTATGCTCCACTACAAAAGTCTAACATGTACCGCATCCTTACGACCCTGCCTGACTACCCTGAGCTGATCCACCCTGCTATTGCTAAAATCCTATGATCTGAATACAATGACCATGACCACCTCCTCCACCGGAACATCCTAATGAACTCCAGTTCCCTGACTGTGGAAAAACTGGTGGTCCTGATCCTGAAGATTGATTCATAACTGATCCCCTCTCAGTAGCCGCTGGTGATAAAAGTAGGAAAAAATGGTAAAGATGAAATATCTTGTCACAAGATCAACACTCAAAAGGGTATTTTAGGCACTGTGGTCTCATGTTCCCACAATTTACGAACTG
Organism: Viscum album; assembly: GCA_963277665.1. Taxonomy (NCBI): domain Eukaryota; kingdom Viridiplantae; phylum Streptophyta; class Magnoliopsida; order Santalales; family Viscaceae; genus Viscum; species Viscum album. The sequence continues at coordinate 1,627,779,262 of OY728157.1, read as the reverse complement.
GTAGAACCTCACCTGACTACCTGTAGATGCATCCCTACTACTGGAATCACCAAGAAAAGGTTCCCTGTGGTGCTTCCTACTATCAAATGAGGGAGTACCAGTCTTGGATGCTGAACCAGCCTAGTTTGCAGCTCCCAAATAAATTCTCTTGAACTCAGTAATCAACACCTGGTTTACTATAGTAGTCACCAAATATATCCTAAAGACATTCAACTACGATCAGATTTCATGCCTAAGACCATTCTTAAACCTCCTGGAAAAAGATAACTTGTCACCTCCATGGAATGGTGTGAAGCACTAAAGCTCTATAAACCGAGAATATTACTTCATAACTGAAAGAGCACCCTACTCTAAATGTATGAACTCTTGGGAACAATCGACCATCAATATGTCGGGGTAGAAGTAGTCATTGAAGGTATCTGAAACTCCTCCCAAGTCATATCCCGATGACATCCCACCTATGAGACAACTTCCCACCATATCATAGTGGAATCACATAGCATGTACATCACAAGATTCAACCTCCTCTCTGGAGGAATCTATAGATGTTAAAGGATAGAAAAAATGGCCTGAACCATGAGTCTGCAGCCTGTGGTCCTCCACCCCCTAAAAAAGTGGGAGGATACTGATGCAGGAAAACCTGCATCAACTCTGACATAGTTGGGGAAGGATGTGGTGATCCCTAAAAAGTATACATCATCCTCATAAATACTTTAAGGAAATGTGCATTAGCAGCTGTGTGTAGTATAAACGTTGGTTCCAAGATGAGCATGATGGGAGGATCTGCTGGTAGTCCCTAATCTACTATTTCTGGGGTCTGATCATTTCCCTGTATCTAGCGTACAACCGGAGGAATTTTTGGTGGCATGTCACTTATAAGGTCAAGAACACACCTTAGTTCAAGATTATAAAGGACAACAACTTATAAGTGAAAGAAAGAAACATGAGAAGAAACATTAAAATTTTATAAAAATAGGGTCACACGATTTGTATAGCCCCTACACAGCGTGTTACCTTATGTTTTTAACATGTCGTGTACCTTTTCCAAACCTGGTCATGTAACACCCATAAAAACGACATGTTCCTCCTAGGAAAAAGTGTGTACTTGGATTTCCCAACCTTCCCAAGTACTTCTTCATGGACAAAACTACACAGTTCACTCCTGGGTAACACTACATGGTGTGTTCTCTCAAGACACAACATGTAATACATAATCCCCAACCACTTGTGTCATTGGTCACACAAATGAATACATGGATGACTCTATATGGTGTGATTGAACAAGACACAGCTTGTACAACCTATGTTTCATCCACCAGTGTTGTCGGTCACATGGTTGGATACATGGTTCTTTATAACATGGCGTGTACAATGTAACACCCCGAGATTTTATGAAAAATATTTTTTTTAATTTCATTAATGTCTTGTGTTGTACGCTACACCAAAATGAGCTTGCAAAACATGCATCCTTGATTTTCCTTGCATTACACGCAATCATGACCTTCCTCAATAGCGTGTGTAATACGCAATACCGTGTTTTACTAAACGAGATATTATTATAATATTATTATGAACTAACCATTATGAATAGTAATACCCACTTTTTGAAATTTTATAAATTTTATCTTTAAAAATGGAATTTATTTTTGGAGTCAGAATATCAAAATTAGCTTAGGGTGAAATTTTGGTACTTTTCTGATAACTTTCATATTCTGATGAATAGTGAAAATTACTAAATTTTAATTAAAAACAACTTTTTTAATCGAAATAATTAATAGTGATAAATTATTAATTTGAGTGGTTTTAAAGTATATTTAGAATATATTTTTACAATTTAATACAATTTTGGTCATTGGATGTAATTTCACATTTAAACCAGACATAAACAAGTGTCAATCTTTTGATAGTTATTATCTCTTAAAAACACGCTATTTGTTTTGACGAAGAGAATTAATTTTTTAATTGGTTAATGTAACTGATATGTTTTGAATTTGGTAAAATATACATAATTTTTTAATTCATAATATTAAATATAGATTAGGCCTAATTTTCGGTATTTTTCTGGAAACATTCATTTTTTGATGAATAGTGAAACCACTAAGTGGTAGTTAAAAAAACTGAATTTTTCATAAAACATATTTTTACCGCTTCTGTGAGTGGAATTTCGAAACTCTGAGAGACACGATTAATATCAAGGACTGAAATTTTGTTCAATGAGATGAAAATAATTTTTGGTGAATAGTAACATTTTACTTTTTTTTACCACGGTTAAAAGTAAATAGGGTAATTAAGGGTAAAAATGATATTATTATTACCCTAAAAAATGTCCTAATTCTATTGGACAAGTGTAATTCGACCAAAAACAACCTTAGGAATAAAGTATGACCATTTATCCCCACTTGGATTAGATTAGAATATTAATTATTAATTTATTTAAAGATGTAACGCCCCGACCCCAGCTACCCAGAGTCGGTGCATTATTACATAACATTGGCATGATCACAAGAAAGATCAAATCTCGAAAGACCGATTGGTTTAGTAGCCTTGGAAACACTAGATATATTCATAAGTTTTACATTACATCATAAAATGAAAAACTACTACAACAACATAATGTTTCTACAGTCCACACTATAATCCCCTCATAAAATCCCTGCAGGTCATTCATAACTTACTTCTTCACATCCTGGGAAAAATAAAACATAGAAAAGGGGTGAGCTCAAATGCCCAGTAAGGATAACAATATAGAGGAAACTTTCATAAATAAGAATAAACATTTAAGGCAATGTATAACTAAAACAAAAGCCTTTTAAATATGAACTTTCAACATGGTATGGCATAAATAAAATGAAATAATGCCATTTACTTATTCACATGGATATTCTACTAATCGGATAATCACATGCAAAAATCAATAACCACTTTCATAATGTTGGAATGCATAATGCCAGACTATCATAACCACATAGCCAAGGCCTCGTTCCAAGACTACAAATAAGATTTTGTCAAGGGCTTGTGCCAAGACACTAGTTTGTCTCATGAGACCTACTGATGCATCGAGGAGCTATAGCGGGCTCCACCCGTCACTTATTAAGTCCAATGCATTCCCATATGAAAAGGTTTAAACATAACATAAACATTCGTATTAAAACTAGCATACGAAATGTCAATACTTTCACCATAAACTATGAATTGTATAAAAATAGCACATCCACAGTCAAACATATCACAAAACCTTCAATACAATATAGAAGTTTTGTATCATAATAAATCAACTTCAAATAATCTTAAAATCCATCAAAGGATGTTGACATAGATGAAATAAAAATTCTTTTTTAAAAAAATATCTCCTTTTATTTTGAAATAATTTAAGATCCATATAAAATAAAACATTTTCTTTGAAAATATTCTTATAAGCTTGTAAGGGAAGCTTTGAAGATTTTATAACAGCGGAAAATAGCCGCACCCGCCGTATAAGTTAAAAAAAACATTCTTACCTTAATTCTGTCGAAAAGGTTAAAAAAGACCTTGTTTGGAAAATGATGGAATGATTCCTTTATAAGATTCTTATAAAAAGTCAAACAAGGGTATAAATGAATTTAACCCATATTCTTGTAAATAATAAAAATGTTTTGGAATACATTTTGAAGAAACATGGATGTGGATGATAACGAGATCCCAGTAGATTATTACGTATAAACAACCTCGGATAATGAAGAGATTGTGAAATAACCCTTACCTTGTACTTTTCCTTGGTTGGGGTAGGTTAACCTCCTGTATAATGGTGAAATAGTTGTTATTAAATTATACAATAATCATATATAATAATATGATATCATATATGATCTTTTAACATTGATTTGTTAATAATATCTTAGAATTATCGTCGTTTCGGGAGTTAACTTACTCATTTTCTTTTATATGTTTTGTTACATAAGCCATGGTTGTTGTATCTTATTCATATCCAGAATGATATCTAGTCCTTAAACATCATTTTTAAATCATCAAATGATAATTATACTTGAATGGATACGATGGAGAATGAATCTCATCGCGTTCGTAGAGACGGTAGTCTGTACGTACGCACGAGCGACAATATCATTCTTTTGATATTAAAATAATATATAAATGGATGGTATATCATATATACAGAATCATTAACATGTTATATTTATTATTTACATGAGTTACACATCATTATTATACCCATCCAAATAATATTATATTGAATAACAATTACACCACGACGTGGAGACGGTAGTCCGTACGTACGCACGTATGGTGACATGTTATTCAAAGGGTGGATAGAATACTGAATATGGTTGTACCATATTTATAATAACATCACAGTATATGTGAGATACTGGAGTTATTATTTTATAATGGTAAGAACAAAGGAAGAAGAAGTGGAAGAAGAAATGAACTTGGAGAAGGGTGGTGAAATCATTACCTCTTCTTCGGGTTCTTCCTTTTGATTTGATCAAAAGGGCTCCTTAGTTTGGCTTTCTGATCAAACTAAGGCCTCTAGGTTGTAGTTAGGGATGTTGGGAGAGTATTTGGGCAGATTTTGGCCGAACCAAAAGGCTTTGAAGGTGTGAAGAAATGAGAAGGAGGAGTGCCCTTTTATAAGAGGGGTGAGGGGCACCTTTGGAAAAGCTAGAAATATTAATTTATAATAAATTCATATTCGGTTTCTAATGGCTCCAAAGCTTATTATTCAAAGGTTAAGGTGGGGATAGGTCGAAAACCACTCAACCAATAGAAGTTAGACAGTTTTGGGTACTTATATTAACCTTATCTTTAAGTATTAACTCTAAGTTAATTAGTTTCACTTTTACAATGTCTCTTTGTATTTTTATATAATATGGTTAATAAACTTACTATATACATCCAAGCGACCCCCAAGTGGTACATTAATGATGAAACTATCATGATATAAGTCTCTTGGACGAACCTTAGATTTTTAGGAATTTAATATCAATTAATAATATAATATTTGTTTTAAGAACTCTTTTTTGTCAATTTTGACACTATTCAATAGTTGATTTTTTTGAAACTCATAACAGATTGATTACTTCGAAAAAAATCAATTAAATCAATCCTAATATATCATATTATCCTAGAAAATTAGTTTAATTCATTAAAAGTTTCATATTATATTTTATTGGGTATTTATAATATCAATTATTTTAATTTTTCACTATTATAGTAATTACTGCATCATCATTGTGTCATATATAAAATACATTATTTAATGTCTAAAAATTATAAATAAAATATCATTATGTAGGAAATCTTTTTATCTTTCTAATTAATATTTATAATCTAAAATCCAACATATATAACACTATGTAACAATTGTTGTTCTAAACGATATATGCTTGTGTCATTTTTGTATTTATTTTAACTAAATTAAAATAAAGTGTCATTATCACTTACAAGTGGATCCATGGGGTCCCAAAATAGAACCAAAGATTCCCATGGTCTACCATGTATCAACAAATAGGGTTAAGACACGTTTTAGGGTAATTTAGTATTATTATAATATTATTTTTTAACCCTTATTTACCGGATTCACCCTTAACCATGGTAAATAAAATATTTACCGCAGTAATTATTCAAAATGTCTAAAAATAAAAGTTACCTATTTACACAATTTGAACATCCTGATTACAAATATGGAATCCATTTTCCTAAATTCAAAACACAGAAGTGGGAGAAATTAATTTAAAATTAATTCCCGCTGTCAAAACAAAAAGCGTGTTTTTAAGAGATAATAACTATCAAAAGATTGACACTTGTTTATGTTCGGTTTAATTGTAAAATTTTGTCTAATGAACAACATTATATTAAATTGTAAAAATATATTCTAAATATACTTTAAAACCACTCAAATTCATAATTTATCACTATTAATTATTTTGATTAAAAAAGTTGTTTTTAATTAAAATTTAGTAATTTTCACTATTCATCAAAATATGAAAGTTATCCGAAAAGTACCAAAATTTCACCTTAGGATAAATTCGATATTCCGAATACAAAAATGAAGTCCATTTCAAAATATAAAATATATATTATTTCAAAATTTAGGTATTACTATTCATAACGGCCAGTTTGATTGGTTGTGGTGTGTGTTAAAACTCGAAGTTGCGTATAACACATGCTACTGTTTTATTCAAAGGAAAGCGTACCGTGGAAGCTTGGGAAGTTTCATTTTAAATTTTTTGATGTCTCTATTTAGTCAAAAAGTTTAAAATATTGTATTTAAAAAGGTTTCACTAAAATTTGATAAAAGTGCAATACTGAAAATGAATCTGTTCTTGCATTATGACTAAGAAACTCATAATATGGATTCTAAAATTATAAAGTTTAAAATTTAGTTAATACTATTCATGACCTCTTTTAATGGCTTATTTTTTGGTAAGTCATGGTGCAATTGAACTCGGTGTTGCGTGTAGTGCAAGTTATTGAATTATTTTGAAGAAATAACACACTATGAAATCTTGGGGTGTTACATTCTCCCCTCCTTCAACAAATTGCGTCCTCGCAATTTGAAATTGTTCTTCGAAAATAAAAGGTTGAAAATAGAAAATATATTTGTGGGAAAACCCACATCCGAAATTGGGTTACTAAAATTTAGTCTTAATATGAGGAAAAGAGAAATGAAAGGGTCACCACCAAATTATGATCTTGATTAGGAGAACATTGGTGGCAATTAGAGACATATAATCGGAGGAAAAACGTAAATATTTATAGGTAGTGATTGAGGTCATCAATCACAAACAAGTGTATAATTGAGGTCCTTAAACTCATCAATCTATGATGATTTGAAGTACCATCGGTTCAACAAAATATAGTGTATTGGGATAACAGATTTTTGACGTTTCAAAATATCTTAGTTGAAATCCCACATCGAAAAATGAATTAACGAGGCCTCTATTTAAAATAAAGAGTCGAAAGTATGAAGATTACCGAAAATAACACATACTAGGGTTCCATGTAGGAAAATATGGATATGGAAGAAAAATCTAACCATCAATTATCTGATGGAGAGTGGTAGAGAACATGGCTATGAAAAGGCCAACAATCCCAAAGTCATAAATTAGTGATGATTTAAGGTACCATCTAGGAAAACATTTTTGTTCAAAGTTGCTTTTCTTAATATTGAGGAATTTATTTATGAGATTGGCTAAGATCATAAGGAGATATACTTACTTTATAATTAGAGTTTTATCCATTAATAAATTTCTACCACAAACTCATCTTTCACTCTAAAAGATAATAGAATGTAAAAAAAATTCTATTTACACTATTCGTATAGGGTTCCAAAATAAACGAATTTATAATTCATCTACATGATCTTTTAATAAAAACTTCATTATTTAATCCAGGACATCTCATGGTCCAGTGGTAGGTGATACACCCTTGTCGCCCTTCGGTTGCGGGTTCAAGTCTCGCAGCCTTGCCGGACGCGACGGGTTGCCGCCCGACCTCCGGGTTGTCCTTTTATGGCAATCCAAAATAATCCAAACTAGAACTATCCAAAATACTTCTGTCCAAACTCACAGTCTAACATTTATAAGGAAGGTAAATATAATATAGATCCTTTTTACCCCGTAATAGCATATGAATACCTTCATCATGTATTACCATATTCCTTATTGATTACATTCATGCTCCCTTATTCCATATAGAATGCTGGATATACTTCATCAATCCAAAAATGTTTTAAACCCCAACAATGATGGAATATACAAATCATTAATCAGTTCCAAGGTAGTCAAGAATATCCAATATATTTTTTCCAAAATAATCATGTATTATTCGAAAATCACTACCTCGGTATCACAACTATATTATGGGTTATCATTCTCTCAACCATATATTTTCCAAAAATTTATCCTGATATTGAGTCACTTTTCTTTGTTCCACACAATCTCAAGTCCTTAATGAAATAGTACTGCAGTACAATCCTTATATACTCCATAATTATTATAACAAGTACATTGTTGATACAACACTCAATTGACATAATCAACATAAGAACTCTAATCATTCCTCTTCATCTGTGGTAGTATCATAACTTGATTATTATCCAATAGCATCATTTACGTCATAGTCTAATGACTGGGACATAGGTTCGCGTAGTGTCCAAACCTCTTTGCAAATGAAGCATTGTACATTTGAAACCATTTTCTTAACCTTGCAGTCACGTACTTTGTGCCCTTTTCCTCCACACTTATAACAAACTCCCATTCCTTTCAGGCAAGTTCCAGGGTGTTTCTTTCCACAGTTACCACATATGGGAAAATTCTTCTTTTCCCTCTTCCCTTTATCCATCTTTCTCTCTTCTATCCTTTTCTTCTCTTGCTTCCCTTCAAAGCCATAGGACTCAGTAATCTCTTTACTTATCTTATCAATACATGATATTATTTCTTCATATGATGATAATACATGGGAGACTATTTCTCTTATAAATTCTAGCTTAAGACCATGAAAGATATGATCCTTCCTTCTCTTTGGATCATGTGCATTTCCGGAGTTCTCATTCCTTCTACTGGGCGCCATTTCTAAACAATGACATAAACTAGATCAGTTTATGAATCAAAATACATAATCCCATACTTATAAAACACTTAACATAAATTGAACTATTTATGGATATAATCCATAATCATAAGAATGTTTTCTTTAAGGAAGTATATACTCATAAACCCTTCAAAATGATTTGTAAAGAAAATGAGAGTTATCCTAAGCATATCCCCCGGGAGTGTCGTAACCAAGAGTGCAGCAAGGCCCGTTGTCGTGCACCAGTTCCCGTTCGAGTCTAGCTCAAAGCGGTGTTTTCGGGTTTTACCCCTAGGTACATCTGTGCCAGAGCCGCCTCTACCTGCTCGTATCCAGACAGGGATGTATTGCTCGGAAAACTCACAAAATCTCTACAATACCAAAATTCTAGGAAGTTCTTCTATACTAATCCTCAAAGTTCATCTTAGGTCTACGTGCTCTAATCAGAGTTTATCTAAATCTAGCTTCCAAGGTTTGTACTAAAATTCTTCTGATACCAACTGTAACGCCCCGACCCCAGCTACCCAGAGTCGGTGCATTATTACATAACATTGGCATGATCACAAGAAAGATCAAATCTCGAATGACCGATTGGTTTAGTAGCCTTGGAAACACTAGATATATTCATAAGTTTTACATTACATCATAAAATGAAAAACTACTACAACAACATAATGTTTCCACAGTCCACACTATAATCCCCTCATAAAATCCCTGCAGGTCATTCATAACTTACTTCTTCACATCCTGGGAAAAATAAAACATAGAAAAGGGGTGAGCTCAAATGCCCAGTAAGGATAACAATATAACGGAAACTTTCATAAATAAGAATAAACATTTAAGGCAATGTATAACTAAAACAAAATCCTTTTAAATATGAACTTTCAACATGGTATGGCATAAATAAAATGAAATAATGCCATTTACTTATTCACATGGATATTCTTTTAATCGAATAATCACATGCAAAAATAAATAACCACTTTCATAATGTTGGAATGCATAATGCCAGACTATCATAACCACATAGCCAAGGCCTCGTGCCCAGACTACAAATAAGATTTTGTCAAGGCCTTGTGCCAAGACACTAGTTTGTCTCATGAGACCTACCGATGCATCGAGGAGCTATAGCGGGGTCCACCCGTCACTTATTAAGTCCAATGCATTCCCATATGAAAAGGTTTAAACATAACATAAACATTCGTATTAAAACTAGCATACGAAATGTCAATACTTTCACCATAAACTATGAATGGTATAAAAATAGCACATCCATATTCAAACATATCACAAAACCTTCAATACAATATAGAAGTTTTGTATCATAATAAATCAACTTCAAATAATCTTAAAATCCATCAAAGGATGTTGTCATAGATGAAATCAAAATTCTTTTTAAAAAAAATATCTCCTTTTATTTTGAAATAATTTAAGATCCATATAAAATAAAACATTTTCTTTGAAAATCTTCTTATAAGCTTGTAAGGGAAGCTTTGAAGATTTTATAACGGCGGAAAATAGCCGCACCCGCCGTATAAGTTAAAAAAAACATTCTTACCTTAATTCTGTCGAAAAGGTTAAAAAAGACCTTGTTTGGAAAACGATGGAATGATTCCTTTATAAGATTATTATAAAAAGTCAAAAAAGGGTATAAATGAATTTAACCCATATTCTTGTAAATAATAAAAATGTTTTGAAATACATTTTGAAGAAACATGGATGTGGATGATAACGAGATCCCAGTAGATTATTACGTATAAACAACCTCGGATAATGAAGAGATTGTGAAATAACCCTTACCTTGTACTTTTACTTGGTTGGGGTAGGTTAACCTCCTGTATAATGGTGAAATAGTTGTTATTAAATTATACAAGAATCATATATAATAATATGATATCATATATGATCTTTTAACATTGATTTTTTAATAATATCTTAGAATTATCGTCGTTTCAGGAGTTAACTTACTCATTTTCTTTTATATGTTTTGTTACATAAGCCATGGTTGTTGTATCTTATTCATATCCAGAATGATATCTAGTCCTTAAACATCATTTTTAAATCATCAAATGATAATTATACTTGAATGGATACGATGGAGAATGAATCTCATCGCGTTCGTGGAGACGGTAGTCCGTATGTACGCACGAGCGACAATATCATTCTTTTGATATTAAAATAATATATAAATGGATGGTATATCATATATACAGAATCATTAACATGTTATATTTATTATTTACATGAGTTACACATCATTATTATACCCATCCAAATAATATTATATTGAATAACAATTACACCACGACGTGGAGACGGTAGTCCGTACGTACGCACGTATGGTGACATGTTATTCAAAGGGTGGATAGAATAATGAATATGGTTGTACCATATTTATAATAACATCACAGTATATGTGAGATACTGGAGTTATTATTTTAGAATGGTAAGAACAAAGGAAGAAGAAGTGGAAGAAGAAATGAACTTGGAGAAGGGTGGTGAAATCATTACCTCTTCTTCGGGTTCTTCCTTTTGATTTGATCAAAAGGGCTCCTTAGGTTGGCTTTCTGATCAAACTAAGGCCTCTAGGTTGTAGTGAGGGATGTTGGGAGAGTATTTGGGCAGAGTTTGGCCGAACCAAAAGGCTTTGAAGGTGTGAAGAAATGAGAAGGAGGAGTGCCCTTTTATAAGAGGGGTGAGGGGCACCTTTGGAAAAGCTAGAAATATTAATTTATAATAAATTCATATTCGGTTTCTAATGGCTCCAAAGCTTATTATTCAAAGGTTAAGGTGGGTATAGGTCGAAAACCACTCAACCAATAGAATTTAGACAGGTTTGGGTACTTATATTAACCTTATCTTTAAGTATTAACTCTAAGTTAATTAGTTTCACTTTTACAATGTCTCTTTGTATTTTTATATAATATGGTTAATAAACTTACTATATACATCCAAGAGACCCCCAAGTGGTACATTAATGATGAAACTATCATGATATATGTCTCTTGGACGAACCTTAGATTTTTAGGAATTTAATATCAATTAATAATATAATATTTTGTTTAAGAACTCTTTTATGTCAATTTTGACACTATTCAATAGTTGATTTTTGTGAAACTCATAACAGATTGATTACTTCGAAAAAAGTCAATTAAATCAATCCTAATATATCATATTATCCTAGAAAATTAGTTTAATGCATTAAAAGTTTCATATTATATTTTTTTGGGTATTTATAATATCAATTATTTTATTTTTTCACTATTATAGTAATTACTGCATCATCATTGTGTCATATATAAAATAAATTATTTAATGTCTAAAAATTATAAATAAAATATCATTATGTAGTAAATATTTTTATATTTCTAATGAATATTTATAATCTAAAATCCAACATATATAACACTATGTAACAATTGTTGTTCTAAAAGATATATGCTTGTGTCATTTTTGTATTTATTTTTACTAAATTAAAATAAAGTGTCATTATCACTTACAAGTGGATCCATGGGGTCCCAAAATAGACCCAAAGATTCCCATGGTCGACCATGTATCAACCAATATGGTTAAGACACGTTTTAGGGTAATTTAGTATTATTATAATATTATTTTTTAACCCTTATTTACCAGATTTACCCTTAACCATGGTAAATAAAATATTTACCGCAGTAATTATTCAAAATGTCTAAAAATAAAAGTTACCTATTTACACAATTTGAACATCCTGATTCCAAATATGGAATCCATTTTCCTAAATTCAAAACACATAAGTGGCAGAAACTAATTTAAAATTAATTCCCGCTGTCAAAACAAAAAGCGTGTTTTTAAGAGATAATAACTATCAAAAGATTGACACTTGTTTATGTTCGGTTTAATTGTAAAATTTTGTCTAATGACCAACATTATATTAAATTGTAAAAATATATTCTAAATATACTTTAAAACCACTCAAATTAATAATTTATCACTATTAATTATTTTGATTAAAAAAGTTGTTTTTAATTAAAATTTAGTAATTTTCACTATTTATCAAAATATGAAAGTTATCCGAAAAGTACCAAAATTTCACCTTAGGCTAAATTCGATATTCCGAATCCAAAAATGAAGTCCATTTCAAAATATAAAATATATATTATTTCAAAATTTAGGTATTACTATTCATAACGGCCAGTTTGATTGGTTGTGGTGTGTGTTAAAACTCGAAGTTGCGTACAACACACGCTACTGTTTTATTCAAAGGAAAGCGTACCGTGGAAGCATGAGAAGTTTCATTTTAAATTTTTTGATGTCTCCATTTAGTCAAAAAGTTTAAAATATTGTATTTAAAAAGGTTTCACTAAAAGTTGATAAAAGTGCAATACTGAAAATGAATCTGTTCTTGCATTATGACTAAGAAACTCATAATATGGATTCTAAAATTATAAAGTTTAAAATTTAGTTAATACTATTCATGACCTCTTTTAATGGCTTTTTTTGGTAAGTCATGGTGCAATTTAACTCGGTGTTGCGTGTAGTGCAAGTTATTGAATTATTTTGAAGAAATAACACACTATGAAATCTTGGGGTGTTACAAAAGAAGGGTTAAAATAGTTAAAATCAAAGTTTAATAAGTAAATCATTTTTAATATAGGGTAATACATAAGATAAATTTGACTATAAATATTCATTATAAATCTACAAATATTTCCTACATAATGTTATTTTGTTTGTAATTTTTAGAGTTAAAATAATTTAATTTATTTATGACACAATGATGATGCAGTAATTATCTTATTAATGAAATATTGACATAATTGATGTTATAAATACCCAAATAAATGTAATTTGAGATTTTTTATGAATTAAAATATTTTTCTATGTTAATATGACATGTTAGTATTGATTTAATTAACTTTTTTCGAACTAAGCATTCTGTTATGAGTTTAACAAAAATCAATTACCAAATAATGTCAAAATTGACATAAAATAGTTTTTAAAACAAATATTATATTATTAATTGTTATTATATTTTTAAAAATCTAAGGTTCGGCCAAGATACTTATATCATGATATTTGTATCACTAATGGACCACTTGGGGGTCTCTTGGATGTATATGGTGAATTTATTAAATATATAATATAAAAATACAAAGTGACAAGGTAAATGTCAATCTAATTAACTAAGAGTTAAAACTAAACGATAAGGTTAATATAATGACCTAAACCTGTCTAAATTCTATTGGATGAGAGTATTTCGACCCATACCCACCATAGCTTCGAAATAAATCAAATTGGAGCTATTAAAAACCGAATAGGACTTTATAAGAAAATAATATTTTTAGTTTTTCCAAAGGTGCCCCTCTCCTCCCTTATAAAAGGGCACCTCCTCCCTCTCTTCTTCAAACCACTTTGAGCCTTCAGGCTCGGCCAAACCCCACCAAATTATCTTCTTCACTTCCCTAGAAACATCCTAGAGGTCCTGGTCTTCTTTAAAGACCAATTTTAGTTCCCTAAGAGGAGGTCTCAAAGAGGCGCTTCAAAGAAGAGGTAATGTCCATTACCGATTCTTTCAACTTTATTTCTTCTTCCACTTCTTCTTCTTAGGTTTTTTCATTATGAAGTAATAACATCAGTATCAATCATATACTGATATGTTATTATAAGTATGAAACAACCCTATTTCACCATCTATCCATCCTATGGAAAACGAAATCACCATGCGTGCGTACGTACGGAATACCATCTCCACGCCGTGGTGTAATCTATTTTCCACCACCACCTTACTTGGATGGGTATAATGGTGTAAATAATAACTATATATGATTATTGTAAAGTGATATTGACTCTGTAATAGTATACATACACTTCAATGAAATTCCATGATCATGGGAACGATATAATCGCTCGTGCGTACGTACGGAATACCGTCTCCACGACGCGATGAGATTCATTCACAATGATTAACCATTCATGAATGATTATAAAGTATATATAATAAGTAATAATGAAATATATGACATAATAATGATACTGGATTTACGTATATATATATATATATGTATGTTATCCAATTAATTCCATTCAATTCAACGAGGAAACGAAAACAACGTTCATTCGTACGTACGGCCTACCGTCTCCATGAACGATGTATTTCTTTCCATTTATCGATCTATTATATATATGTGTATTATAAATATATATTATATAAAATTCATGTTTTATATTCTATAATTAAGTAATAATGATCTATGTAATCATATGAATAATTACTAGTCAAAACACGGATGACAAATGAAACGATTTTACCCAAAACACTCTTTAACATGGAATTTACAAAAGAACGGGTAATATAAAATCATACGTGAACCATATATGATATCATAACAATGAATATGATTCTATAATAAGTAAATTACATTATTTAAATCATTATACATGAGGTTTGGATACGTACGAAGCATATCAGACCTAAGGTAAGGGATAACTTTTCCAATCTCATTTTTATCCAAGATTGCATATACGTAAGTATTTACTGGGGTTATTGTTATCATCCATGTCCATGTTTTATAAAAGTGTTTTCATGTATGTTTAAAGTCCTTTTTACCCATTTTTTAATTTTACTACATGGTATGTAAGGAAACTTTCTTTTTTTACATTACGAGGTACTTTTTGACTTTTCCGGCAAAAGTACAAGAAGAATGTTTTTTAAATTATACGGCCCGAATGGATTTTACGGTTTTATAAAGCCTTATTTTAATGAAGCTTAATCCAAAAGATTTCATGACTATTTTCAACAAAATACTTTTATTTTAAAATTGCATGACATTTTGTGAAAAGAGAATGATTTTGAAGAAGAAAGGATATTTTCCTCAAGAATTAATTTCAAGTGTTTTATCAAAACCATTTTCCATTAAGATGACATTATTTCATATGTGTATGTTTAAAGTTTAATTTCTATATGATTTACATGGTTTCACTTTTCTTATGATGAAATGTCCGTTTGTTTTATATGGATTATGAGATGATGAGATGATGTTTACGAAACCCATTTTATTCTTTGGGTTATGATGAATGTTTTAAGTTTATTTTATGGCTCATGAAAGAATGATTTCATAATGAGATGGGTGAGACCTATATATCCCTCCAATGAATTGGGTAAAGATTTATATCTCATGAGATAGACATGGCTGGAACGGTAAGCTAATCTGGTTCAGTATTACAGGACTGAAACGAGGAGTGAACTCGATTTAGAAAGGGACTTTGTCCACTAAGATGGTCATGGCAGCATTGCCTTGGCTACTATGGAAATCATTAAATGTGATTAATAGATTCCACAATTATATGTTTAATTCCCATACTATGTTATCATGATTTATGTTCCATTATAATCTATGCCTTATGTACTTCCATGTTTTAAGTCGTTGCTCAAGATTTTGATGTTTAAACATTATGTTCATGTTTTTAAGTTCAAATGTATATGGTATGTTTTATTTTATCCATTCTTAACCTTACTGAGCATTTGAGCTCACCCTTTTTTTGTTTTATTTTCCCCCTGGATTAAAAGAATGGTTTTAGGTAAGGAAACAAAATTTGGAAGATCTTTATGGGAGATGTTGAAGATCTTTCACCACGATTAGAAGATTATGTTCCAGGTTTCCAAAGACACTAAACTATTACGGTCCTTGTGTGTCTGTGTTTGTTATGTATTATGTATTCCGCAAAAGTAATGTAATATCTATGTACGTCAAGCTTTGGGTATCTACATACAATCTAGACACATCGTGTTCTACCAAAATATTCCCAACCTTGTGTCTCTGCTCACACAGTAAGTCACACAGTCAAGCACTACATAGTGGGTACTACTAGTACACGAAATGTACTTAATAAAATTAATTTCTTCTAGAAAATAATAACACATGGCATGTGTTTACAACATCACACACAGTGTTTTACAGGTTTCCAGATAGTAGGCCTCTGAAACTTCTCCAGAACCCCCATAATCTTAAAATTTTGGCCAATGCATGCCAAATTCTAATCTATAAGAGACCATAATCCACGCTAATCAATTTTTTGGGATCAAATTACATATCATAACTCAAAAAATTCAATTAAACATCACACATGATCCACCAAATTCCAATCCAAGAGGGCCAATAACACCTAAACGACCAAATTTCGACATCCATTCAAATAAAACATTACATATTCCTATACCCTATTAAAATAATAGGTATTTTTCACAAAATCTATGAACCCATCATGAATATATAGAACAACACTTATCAGAACAACATGAAATTATAATTCACCCTAAATGGCATGATAAGAATGCATAACATGTGATCTCTATTAGGTGCCTATATAATGCATGAGATGATATACCCTAACCTCATCAGGGTGAAATATAAATAGAACCAAAATGATATCAATAATAACATCACAAAACAAGTGCATCACCCAATGGTGAAATCAAATCAACTATAACAATTGGAAAACCAGAAAAAATATAATATATGAGGTAACTTGGCTTTTCCCTATACACGGGTTAGCTAATCCCAAGAAAATCATTTTACCTTCTACCCATTCCTTCTTATCCTAGTCTATAGGCTCCAATTTTTAAGACAAAGTAGAAAATAAACTACTATGATACTAATTTTTAATGTCCCAGTTCCTGGTGTCGCCCCAAGGTTCCCCAAACCCGGTTGATCACATGACCTCATGCACATTTCCTAAAATTCCAGAGGCGGGTGACTAGAAGCGAGGGATAAGATCTGATAGTGGGGAAACTATACCCCCATTAGAAGAGTATAAAAATTGGAATAAAAAATAATAACCAATAGTGAAATAAGTTATACCATATAATAAAAGTAATCAACAGAAGACTCATAGTAATATTAAAACTAAAGTACATATAAATGATGCATGTCACATGTGTCCAGGAAAACAACAAAACAAGTCACAATTTTGGAAATACAATACTAAAATCATTGTATAAAAAAGCAGTAAAATTCAACAACATCGCTATCCTTAGCTTAGGCTAGGATCTCCAGCTCCAACAGCAGTCAAGTACTTGATGAAGAAGGGCACTTGCCCTTATCAATAACTGAAACCATATAATCTGTTTGGGTCCAAAAGCACGACCCAAACTGGGTGTGAGACAAATCCTAGTAGGAAACCACCAAAATATCTGTGCCTAATATTCAGTGAATATATATAGCAGCCAATATGCATAAATAAAGTAATAAACTAGAAGGTACCCAAAGTTAAACAATTTTAAAATTTCCAATCACATTCATTTTCATTTATTAATTATTCAAAATGATGAATAATGAATATTTGGATCTAGCCTAAGATCTGTATCCATCCAAGTAATAGTAACTATAGTTGTCTCAGAAGAGCATCTAAACAATAAACTAAGAATGAGTCCAAGCTTGTGCTTTGTCTTGGAGACCCTCCGTAATCATTCAATTATTCACAACAACCTTTTGAGAAATCTCTCATGGTTTAACCCCTTTGGTTTAACATAGAACTAATAAAAAACAAAAAGCCACTTGGGAAGCTCTCATTCTCAAAACCCTTGGGTCAACATGGAATCAATAAACTATAACCGACCTCTGAGTTGCTCTGACGGTAAATACCCCTGGGTCTACATAGTATAAAAAATAATAAACGACCTCCTTGGTAGCACTCACAGTCAATACCCCTAGGTCAAAGTCTACACCAAGTCTCTCATTGTCCTTTGTAATAAACCTGGAACCCCTCACAGTTTTTTTATTACAAGGGTCTCATGGTCTATAAGAAGATCAATGTGCATAACGTTACAAGGAAGCACATGTAATATATAACTATTACATGGATAAAATTCACAAGAATAACAAATTCCATTTATATAATCAATCAACTCTATCCTAAACAATTCAAGTCACAGAAATAAGGTATTCCTTAAAGAAACCTCTAACAAATGGCCACAAACAACTAATTAGGGGAACACCACCATGGGGTGACCAATAACAAGGGTATACAATCTCATGCATAGGAAACAACCCTTAATCAAACAATCAAACCATAACAGACATTAAACAGGGTCAAATCCCAAAAGACGCAATACCCAAAACATGGGTATTTGTCACTTTAAGCATATATAATCCAAATATAATAAAAAAAGCACAAACCACCTACCTTGATGTTGTAAAAAGTAAACACTTGAACGTCTTCACTTGAATCATCCTAAAATGATGTAGATATACAAGAAGGTTAAAATTATTCATCCTTGAATAATCCATGAGAGGAAAGGAACCAGGAAGAGAGGATCAAGAAGAAGGGAGAACTCATCAGTGGGATTCCAATGCACCCACCAGAGTTTGGATCAGACCATGGATGTGGAATTGGTGGCTCATACATTGATCGTTACTCCAAGTCGCTCCTCGAAAAACCATGGTTAAATGAATAATGATCCTTAAATGAAACGCATCCTTTCTCAAATACATCAATTAATAATTGAAGTACACAGTGTGTTCATTTAATGTACATGCTGTGTACTAGCCTCAACCGACCCCTGATTTAGGCGGTCTTTTAGGTAACCTAAACGGATATGTACTCAGATGTTACATGGACAATACATGGGCAACCAGGTACACAATGTGCACTCATAGTAACACGATGTATAATTAGAAAATTTTCCAATTCTTCCTTTTTCTTAAAAAACATCCTAAAGAAAAGATAAATACCTAAAATGAAGATCTAGTTTCTTACAACAAAAATTACCTATACCTGAATGTAAATTAGAAAATAGCAACATGGATTTTCTCATTAGACTCCTGAATACATCTAAAGGCCACAATTCTATTTGGTCTCTAGTTAATCACCTTACAAAGTCAACAAACTTTATTATTATTAAAGAATAGTTTTATTTGGATCATATTTCTAGGATATACATTAAATAAGTTATAAGGTGGAGTGGGTTAACACATTACATTTTTTTGATCAGGATACGAGGATTTCCATGATGTTATGATGAAGTCATCATTAGGCTATACATAGAGAGATGATTTTCAATAAAACATATCATTCTAAAAAATTAGTTTAGTTATAGAGAACCATTAAAACTATAGAGGGTATTTTGAAATCTTATTATATGTATTTAAATGGTGGTTGGGATCAACACCTTAATCTAGTTGTGTTTTCTTACAATAATAGATTTCACCCAAGTATTTAGATGGATCCTTTGGTAGCCTTTTATGGAAAGAAGTTTAAAAATTCAATGCATTTGGTTAAATTTGGTTAAATAATGCTATTGTTACTTGATATATCTTTGGAAATAGAAGAAAATTAATAGTCATTCAATTTCACATCAAGGAAGTATAATGTTGACTAAATATTTATACTGACAATCACTATTGTGATCAAAAATTTGAAGTTGGTGAGAAGGTTGTTTCTATTAATTTCTCCTTGTAAAAGGTTTATAATATTTTTCAAAAAGGTTAATATGATCCCCAGATATATTGTAACATTTTAAATTCTTGACCATTTCAAGATGGTATATTATCATTTGGTGCTTCAAAAAAATCTACCTCAAGTTCATGATGTGTTCCTTGTATCCCTTCTGAGGAAGAAAAAACCCGATCCTTCACATTTATTAGACTCAGTAGTCATACAAATGGAATAACATCTCTCTTATAAAGAAAAATAAATTGATATTATAGATCATAGATATAATTTTCTATTAAACAATACCACACACATTGTTAAAGTTTTGTAGTGAAACAACAAATTTTATGTTGCTATAAGGGGATATGACGATGTGATGAAGATGATGTATCTTAATATAGTTGTATCACAGTGATTTAATTTACATATAGAAATTAATTTCAAGGTGTGTATAATGTAACACATAAATATTTTATTAAATAATTCTCTATATTTAAATTTAATTTCTCTGATAGATTGGGTTACACACAACACTGTGTTTAAATAAACCATGATATACTATGAAAATATTATTATTTAAAGTTAAAGTTATTTCCTATTAATCATATTGTTGTGTATGAATATAAATATTTAAATTATTAAAAAATTATTTCTCATATATGAATAAAATGATTTAATTGGTTACCACTTAATTTAAAATTAAAATAAAAATCATTTGAAAATAAAAGAGATATTTTTCTTAAAAACTATTTTGTGCATGCAATGTGATTTATCTTAATATATTAGATTAATCACTATAATATAATTATTTTAATGAAATTTATATGTTATATATTATATATAATTTTTTAACTATTATATAATATTGTGTTTATACATGGGATAAGAACAAATTCAATTTTATACTTGAAAATGCATTTTTTTCAAAAATGTTATTTTCACAATGTATTATGTGATTAGCATAAAATTATTTTCTACCACTTATAAAAATGAAATTATAAATTTTATTATAAATTTTTTTAAAAAGGAGGTTTAAATTTGGTAAACATGTCCCTTTTATTTTTAGGTATTATGAATAGTAACCATTTAAAATTTATGACCCTCGTAAAATGTAAATCAAGTTAATATTGGTTAAAAATATCTATAAGAACATAATTTTTATCCTATATATTATTAGATAAAGGTAATTATACCATTAACACCTTGGATCTAAATTTATTTATTAAATGGATAGTTTTCCATAAAATTGAACCATATAATATATAATGGAAAGAAATTTACTAAATATACTCTATTAGTTTTAAATATCTCTTATGTATCGACATAGGGATAATAACATGTTATGATAGAATATAAATTTATATCAAGTGAATAATGAAATCATATTAATTATGGTATTTTGATTATAAATTTTTACTAATTAAATAATCACCTTAAATTCTTGTACAATAGTACTATAATATTAATTCAGTTCATAGAAAAAATAAAATAAACGATTTTAAAATATTAAAAGTAATATAATTTGTGTGTGTTATGGAGTTACAAATTTTTAAAGATAAATATAATATATTTTTTATATTTTTATGGATTATATTCTAATTTTATCTTTTTTATTTGTGTCCTTAAAGTCAAATTATATGAATATTTCCAAAATTGACATTATTGATATTTTAGGGAAATTTTTCTTTATTAAATTATTTAAAAATTTATAAAAATAATTAAATAGGATAATTAGGATAATATATACTTTAAAATATTATCCCTTATCCATTTATGAGTCAATAGTCCCTATATAAATGAAATTATTACCCTTTAAGAGTGAAAAGTTATTACTATGGTTATACTTAAAATGGGTTAATTAAGGTGGTTAAACAAAAAGATACATTTAAAAACATCATATAAACCTATTAATATTCTATTTATTTATGGGATTACAACCAAATCAAACCATATCTTCGAATATATTTGTATTTTCATATATTTTACTTGGGAATGAATTTATAATAATTTATTTTTTTATGAAATTCCAAATGTTCCCTTTACCTCAATTATAAGAAGGAACCTCTCCCATAAATTATTCCAAAAATTTGAGAATTATATCATTCTAAAAACTTAATAAATTCTATTATACCCTTCTATATCAACATTTTAGAGGCATTGGTCTTCCAAAAATTCTATCTGTAGGGTCATTAAGAAAAAATTTGAAGGAGTTGTTTCAAAGAAGAGGTAACCATATTAAAAATTCACTTCGATTTTAATAATTAATTTAACTTCTCCAAATATATATTGTATTTATTATTAAATAATAAATTAATTATCATTAATATACTAATTTTTTTGGATTTTGAAACCACATTTCTCCACGATTTTTCCCATCAAATGGGAAGTAAAAGTACCACTCGTGCATACATACGATTCATCGTCTCCACATAGAGTTATAATTTATTGTTCACCACCATATTTTATGAATATGTATTATTATGAGTTTAATGTTTATATATTATATTTATGATATTAATATGATTCTAAAATTATATTATAATATTTACTTTCTTACCTTCCAATCTGTTAGAAAATGATAACATCACTCATGGGTATGTCTGGACTACCACCTCTAAGAATAGATTTGATTATTTTTTAATACAAAATGTATATTATATAATAATGATTTTGTAAAGGTGAATAATTTCTTTCATTTATATAATTTTAAATATTGGAATTTTAAAAATAATAATTCATTTATACATATCGGCCACCATCTCCATGAATGGTTTAATTTATTTTTTATCTATAAATTATTTTGTATGACTATAAATATGTGTATAATGGATGTATAAGATATTTTAATCATGATATTTTTTTAGATTACAAAAATATAAAAAATATACAATGTCCAAAACTACCAAACCAAAACATATAAGAATAACAAAGTATTTATCACATTGAATAAATAATTTTTAATTAAAAGTTGATAAAAGGTTATAAGTAAATAATATATGGTATGATATATTTTATTGTGTTTTAGGATTAAAAGTTTAATAATATGATATTTATTATAATTAAGGTTAAAACACATTCATAGTTAGTCAAACCTAAGGTAAGGGATTTTTCATCTCACAAATATTTCTACGGGACACCTTCCATATTCACCACTTGTTTCATTTATGTTGTGTATGTATTTCTCAAAAATTTATAATATGTTTCCTATAATGAAAAATATTGGGATTAAAATATTCATCTATGGTTCCATTTTTCATGAGGTTTATATTTGGAAGTTACCAAATAAGTAATGGATTTATGTTTCAATCCCATTCTTATCAGGATTATTTATGTTTGAATTTTAATTGAAAGAAATTAAATGAATCTTTAGGATAAAACCTATTAATTTTATTATACTATGGTTATTTCAAGAAAATACATGTTTTCCCTACATTTTATTCTCTCTAGGTACTCATGATACCATTTTTTTAAGAAAAACCTTATTTATTTTTTTCTTCGGTTAAAAATGAATTTTCTCCATAATACCTGTTTTCTAAAGAAGTCTTCAAGAATGTTTCCAATATTTTAATATGACTGTTTAAACTAATTTTTAACCAAGATTGTATTTTTAAAAATATTATTAAAATGAATATTTTTTTAATTTTTAAAATAATATACTTTTTTGGATTTTTTTTTCAAAAGTATAAAAGGAATGCTATATTTTAAATTATAAAAAATGAATATAATTTCCTACCATCATGAAAACTAAATATTTGAAGTTTCTTTTACACGTTTCGAAATTTATTTTCAATTAAAATAATTACCTTAGTACTTAGGAAATTATTGGATTTTAAATATGTAATTTCCAAATTCAAAGGCTATTTTTCTCGGGAAATATTCCAATAATTCTATTAAATAAATTTTAATATATGATAGAAAAACTTGATGTTAAATATGTTTTAGATGTTATATGATACAATGGTATAATTGTTATTCTTTATTTGTATTTTTATGTTTATTATAATTATATTGTTATTAATCATATTTATTTTTCAGAGGTTAGGCTATGATGAATTTATGTAATGTTTATGAAACCTATTTTATTTTCATGGGTTATCATGTTATTATATGGTGATTTTTCATTATCTTGTGGCACACATATGTATAGTTTTCATTATATTAATGGTGGGTCTAGAATTATCTAGGTCCCTAATACATTGGGAAAAATTTTATATATCATGGGATATTTATGTGTAAAAATTTGATGTTCTTAATCCATTTTGGGAATCAAGGTGATGTGATTGATTCATTATAGGGAATAAGTCGATGTTATTTTTCTATTGTTAGAAACAAGTTAATGTGCATGACCCATTATAGGAAAAAGTCAATTTGGTTGATCCGGTACAGAAAATATCTTTTGACATATGATATTTTATGATTTGATAGTCTTGGTGGTTTTACTTTACATATGAAATGAGTTCTATAATTATGATGGTACCAATGTTTTTTTGAATTGATCATATGATTAATAATTGATTTTTGAAGTCT
Organism: Viscum album; assembly: GCA_963277665.1. Classification (NCBI taxonomy): domain Eukaryota; kingdom Viridiplantae; phylum Streptophyta; class Magnoliopsida; order Santalales; family Viscaceae; genus Viscum; species Viscum album. The sequence continues at coordinate 1,627,754,758 of OY728157.1, read as the reverse complement.
TCTCCCTATTTTTATTTATTTATTTTGAAATAAAAATTATTTATATCATGATTCATGTTTATGATCGTTGAAAATTTTGGTATAAAATTTGTATGTTATGATTATGACATCAAACCCATTTTCATATCTTGTGATTTTGTATGATCACATATTGATATCTCCCATTTTTACCCTTAATAATAATATAAACTCACACTTTCTTATGTTTCCTTTCAATATGTTTTGAATAAATATACTAATTATGATATGTCTAACAAGGGTTCTAGTTATATAGATTATATTGGGAGATTATGTAGTAAAATTATGATACTATTTGTTATATATCCATGTTTCTAAATGAAATATACCTAAACAAATTTTGCGAGGATTACTAATTTATTTATTAAATATTCATCTCAAATAATTTATATCTATGTATGAAAATTATGGGTCACTATGCTTAAGAATTTTTTAACATCCCTAGAGATAAGCCACTTTCTTCACTAAGGCTATGTCAAGAGATAAAAATATATAAGATAACTGGACTGAAAAATAAATTCATGAAACAATATAAGAGGATATAAAATAATGATAAGTTCCTATATCAAACAAGGAATAATATATCATTTATATGATCAAGACCATAACTTAAAAAGTTAATAGTCCCTCAACTTCTTTATTTGGGACCTAGTTCACTATATAAACTCATCTCTCCGTAGCTCTATGGCCATATTCCTATAGTGCGTGACACTACTGGGTCACTGAGGTCTAAAGAATCTAAATATGTTTTTGATTACCTATACCTTCTCCCAGACTCACCCTCCTAGAGTCTAAAAGAATCACATTAGAATAATTCACCTATAAGTGACCCATCATTCCATATCATTAACACTATTTTACACTCTTTCCTTACGATATCATGAAATAACCCATCCTCCAAAATTTTTATTGTCTCTCAAGAATTCCATTCAACTGTGGGAATACATAATTCCTTTCTAGGATCCACTATCTTGATACTACCCTTTTTATCTTCTCAACCATAGTTTTTCTACTACTGTAATATGTTTCCATAACATCACAAGAGAACCCACTCATTTATATAGTGAGGTATGGATGAACTCCTATAACCATGTCCTCTTCTAGAACATTATCTATTAATAGGTACATGCATAACACATCAGGATACATTGGAATATTGGAAATATTAGCCTAAAACATAAACTCTAGATCAAGAAAATTCTTTAATCTGTGATCATTTTATGCCATGTTCTAAGTCAAGAAACAAGTGAAGTGAGGAAACCACTTGAAATGAGTAGAGTAAGAATATAATGACATAGATACCCCATAAATCTTCATATACTCTAGAGAACAATCAAGAATTAGAATATCTAGGAAGAAATTATCAATGAATAGATTTTTGAAGGTCATACAAGGAATATACTCATGTCCTCATGCTTGGTTAATTAAACTAAACATCCTCATGGTGGAATGAAATAATCTATCAATACCGATCAATCCTTCAGGGTCTCCAATATATCAATGATTCCATAAATTAAATCAATATAGTACTCATAATAATATGTACTTCTAGTTTCCTAGAAGGACAATGTTTATCCTGGTAAAAATTAACCATCATCATGGAAACATATATACTATGAAAATGAATTATACAAAATACTTCTAGAACTATTGGTTATGCCTCATGAAAATCATGAGAAAGTAGATGATATTGATCACCTATTTTCTCATATACTTTTGGTGGTGGAACATAAGAATTCTTTCTAGAGGGAGCATTCTAAGATGCTTCCTTTGATAGTCCTTGAAGTTTCCTAGAATGTGAGAACCACTGAACAGGGGAGGGGTTAAATCAATGATAATAATTTTTTTATTTCATTCTCCCTTGAAATTAAGTCCTAAAAATTATCAGAGTGTCTATCCTTTTAAAATTTATAAAACTCAACCAAAAATTGTATGCAATATCAGGAATGTAAAGTATTACACAATATTTACAAGGTTCAACCCGATTATAGGTGACTACGTAATTTTCATGTGGACTTTGGGTTTTATATGGAACTTAAATTTATTATGATGTGAATAAAATTTGAGCTAACTCCTATTAGACTCCATCTATCACATGATATGAATTTATTCTAACTCACATTAGTTAAAAAACATTATTGTATTTTTATCCACAATAATAATATTTTATTTTATGAGGATATCCCCAAAATTTAATCAAGATATTATTTATCAAATAACATAGTCCAGGAAGAGTTCATCTTATGTTCTCAAGACTCACCCATTATAAATAATTCTGGTACAACTCAAAATACCACACCGCTAATATTTACTTTATCTAGTGAATAGAATACAATGAATATATCAATTTACATTACCTCTATTTGGCACAAATCTATAAAATAACATTTATCAAAATATTTTTCTATTACCCATTCTCTCCACATCAATATTTTGTGAAATTATTCTTCAACCATCTATTTCCTTTTTTTGAAACTCAAACTACTATAATGTCTGAGAACTTCTTCTCTCTATCTGGTAACTCTCATATAACACTTATTATTTTTATTTATATGTGAATAGTGTTTAAAAATTATATATAAAATATTAAACCCTTTATAAAGGCTTTCATTCAAGAGAAACGGTGGGAAAAAATATATTTTCCTACTAAACAAAGAAATTAAATTTAATTCTCCTGCTCTTTTTTTAACTTATCTAGACACATCTACAATATTCTCAAACAACCAATAATATTCATAGAAACGTAAAGCATTCTTAATATCTTCATAATTACTTAAACTATGTGCTGAGTAACTTCATCAAACATCTTTAACCTCAGATTGATAACAAATATTGAATAAACAGATTAAAACCATCACAGTTAATGTATTTGAAATTTTTTTGTAAAACTTATAAAGACTCCATCAGGAGGATGTTGTTCTGATGATTTCATAGGAAAATTCCTTCCAGTTAAAAATTTCTTTCCATTTAATATCATCTATTTATTTAGCTAGGGAACTACTGAATATGTATATTGACCGTATTTATTTTGACTGATTATAATATAATCATTCTATATTAACTGATAGACTTAGTTTTTTGAACTAAAATATTTTTCGACCTTTAAATTTTCTCTCAATCTATTTCCATCTCAAATTCATACTATGATTGGATTTAAAATATCATAATGGTATAGATTGAAGGAATCAACTAAAGGATAAAATCATAGTTTTTTCAATGATTATATGTATGATAGAAGTATTACTAATCACAATGTCTTGCTAAAATAATATTGGATAATTAATTGACTAATTTATATATCCAAATACTATACTTTATACACCCATAATCAGAATTAATTTTTTTAATTTTACATCTAATAGAACTTATCTATTTTAAGGGATTCACATATCAAATCTTAGATTGACCCGAATATGAAACTTTGAGAAAGTTCATGAAAATTTAGAGTTCCTTCATCCAATAGGTTTTGAGAAAACCCCTATGAAGATTATTTTCATGATATTCAAAAAGATATGAGATTATTTACATCACCAAGAGAACAATAATAAAATATTATGAAACCGTGTCTTATGAAAGTTTTTCCAATGGAATTGATCCACTGTTCTTTATACAACAACACTTTCACTCTGTTCTTAATATTGAAGTATATAAAATAGGTAAGTTGAATTATATAATTATTGTACTTATTAATTAGTACACCCTATCTTTCTGGTTACTTTAACATTAATCTTTTACTTACAATGAAAAATTAACTTATCTCTCGTTATAATACTCCCCACTTTGTACTTTTTTCTTTTCTAAAACAATGTATATAATTTTCAACTCACACTTCTTGTAATTCAACATCTAATAGTATCATCCTTGGTATGTTCGGTAATAATCTGTAATATCAAATATTACACTTATTTCCATTTTTATAAAATAATAAAAACAAATATTGGATCATGATAATCATCATGATGTTAGGAACTTGAATAAAGATATAGAATCTTCTCACTTAAGGATAGTTTCTTAATATAGCAAGGTGTCTTTCTTAACTTCCTAAACCACTTAATTATGAAATCTTCTTTATAACTCTAGTAACTATTTATTACCAATTAAATACAAAAAATGACCACATTATATGTTGAAAAAAAATTAAAAAACATGTTACAAAAATAACCCAATAAATCTTTAATCTACTTCTATAGATTTTTTGGAGACATTGAAAAGAAATTTAAAATTTTTAAAAAACTATTTTATCTATTCATTATCACACCAAAAATTTTCTCATATATAATATATTAAAACTATATATTTGGATAAAATAATATTTTTAAATAAATTCCTTCCCTCGGGGATAATAATTGTTTTGGACCTATTATGATAAAATCCTCCACAATCATTTATTCACCCACTTTTTATGATAATAATTGTTTCAAATTCATAAAATATAATGGTGTAATTCATATTAAAAAATTTAATATTCTATCCTCCTTTAACAACATAATCCAAATCACGATATTTTTGGGGGCGGGGGGTTCATATAAAATTTATAGTCTTTGGTGGAGGATAACCGTTTATTTATTGTCTGAATTCCATGAAGTTTTCTACTATAATAGATTTGGTGAGAATATTAGTGAATTGAAAATTTGTTAAAATATTCTACAGAATAACATCATCACCACCAGCGTTTCCTTTTTAAATGATATATAATATTATTGTTATTGGATCTAAAATGTTCTACATGGTTTTTGGCATGATCTATGACACTTTGATTATAAAAAATATACATAAATGTTTCAAAAACATTCAATCATAAATATTCGTTCTAAAAATCAATCCACCACATTTGTGTGCAAGAATGGGTGACAGTAATATATTATACTTCCGGATTTCTCAAGGAAACATAACATCGTTTCCTGCTATTCTAACTCGCATGAAATTATCCCAAGAAGAACATCCTCTTCATCTTAATTTTTACCATTATTATCTCCATACCAATCAAGATTTGTGAATATAATAAAGTTCATCCCATTAGTTCTTTTTTACATTTTTCTATAGTTTTATATTGTAAGAACATACTAAAGGGTTCCTTTAGCTTCCCAAATGTGTGATTTAATTGAATAACTTTGATATTTTTCCCTCAATGTAATAATATATAAACAATATAGTATCAAATAATAAAGATAGATAAATATTCCTTTCAATTATGGAAATTCTTTCTAATTCACACTTTCCCCAACATCATCTTTACTAAACTTTTTGACCAATAGATTTGACTGGAAAATAATTTTGAATCTTAAATTCCAAAAAATTATTATATCTCATTGCAATAATTTTCTATAGATACCAAGATATACCACAAAGTTTTATGAAATTGTAATATTAGAAAGAATGTTAACTGTCTAGGCATAGATAGTTGATTGTTCTTATTCATTTTATAAAAAAATATTCACATGTTTTATCCCTATCACCTGAATAATGTTTTTTCATCACTGTAAATAATGAAAAATAGTGTAACCATGCTCATATCCTTAAAATATAAGTTTTTATTAACATTCCCCATAAAAAGATCAACTATTTTTTGAAACTATCAATCTTATAGTACAATGCATGAAAAACCTATTTAAAAATATACAAATATGTATTAAAATTAGATAATATACTTCCATTATTATAAAGTATGAAACCACTAGGGGATTTAATATAAAATTCTTCTTTAGTTTATCCATTTAAAAAAGATGAATTAATATCCATACGATAAATTTTGTAATAATATTATGTAGTAAATTAGATGAAGATTCATATAGTTTAAAATATTATAACATGTGGAAAGGTTTATTTTAAATCAAAATTTTACACATATGAGTAACCTTTGAAAATAATTTATTGTTTATTTATGGAAATTTATCCATGTTTATTGAGCTTGATTCTGAGCACCCACTTTTTCCTATAATATTCTTTATTATAAGTTGTGGAGAAATAACCTAGGTTTATTTTTTCTCAATTTAGTTGAACTATTAATTAATCTCATTTAACCACTCTTCATGTTTTATTTCATTTATAAATTATTGTTCTTACACTTGTGATATAATTTATTTTTGAATCTATAATTTCTATTTTATTCAATTTGGAACAGAATCTCTTTAATAAAAAATGATTTTTTAAATTAAACCTATTTTTATAAAGTATGAAAATTACAAGAATTTATTTTTTACTCCCTTAATTAATTAGATGTATGATAAGAATCATCTTTTACATGTGTGGGATGGTTGTAATAATCCATTTTATTAACGCCATTTTATGTTATAAATCTATCTTCCACAATATATTCTTTAAAATATTTAATATATTCTGTTAAGGAAGTTGGATTTTCAATAACATTCACCTCAAAAGAATAAAAAAATGTTGATATATATTCATAAATTTGTAGTTTTTTCAGATAAATATCCAATAAAAATTAATTCCTCACCTTTTTATTAAAACATTACAGGATCCAGATTTTTGATCCTTAAAAAACAAAAAATCCTAAAAAACTAAACTATTTTACCATTGGATTTATTTTTACCACATCTCATAAGGATTTATTTTTTATTGTTCTTATAATAAAAAATGGGTTGGAAATGAATTGTAGTAATTACGACATCTCTATAAAAAAAATTAAAAATGTTTATTTTCATCAAGTATAATTATTCCCATTTTAAATATTTTATTATTTGGCTCCACTAATAATTTTTTTTGAGTAGTGTTAGGGGATCTATATCTGTATTTGATTCCATATTTCATTAGATTGTATTCGAAGTCATTGATTTTAAAAATCAAATTTTTTATTCTCATTATCAGTATATAAGCTCTTATTTATTTATCAATATTTTTTTTGAAACTTTAAGAAATATATCTAACCTATAAGTTATGTTTCATAGTAATAAGGTAAAAATAAAATTTATTGATTAATGTATCATTGGACAACAATGAATAAAGTGAATGAGCTCAAGAGTTCTAGAGGAATGGATTTTAACATTATTGTATTTATTTCTAACAATCCTTCAAATCATGAATGTTGTAAAAATGATATCTTTTTTCATTATCATTTATGGTAGATTTATTTCATTATCTTACATAGAAAGCATTCCTATAATTATATTTCTAATATTATTGAGTCTTTGATTCAACAACTTATTTCTAACCTCAGTGTTCAAGAAACATGACTTAAAAAGTCACTAAGCGTAGAATAGGGTAACACTAGTTATTTATCCCATATTAATAATGTTTTCATGAGTAAAACATATGTGTATATAATAATATTTTATAAATAAAACATCCTTACCATTATTAAAATGTTTTTGTACACTTAGTATTTTGTTTGTAAGACCATTATCATATATAACTTAATTTTAATTCAGTTTTTGAGATTCAATTTCAACCATTACTATTACAATGATTTTTAAGGAACTATGATTTCAAAAATTAACTCCTCCCACTTCACATTCATTAATATCTCTCAAGCACATTATTTAATTAGTCATATGCGAGGAATAACAACTATTAATAATCCATGTTTTTTGTATCTTTCAGAGGAGTCTCAACAATAAAAAATATCTCCTCAATTTTATTCATGACTTCATCCATTCCTTTTCTAGTATAAGAAACTTATCCCAAAATTGTTGTAATACATTCTTCAATATAGTTCCCTAATTGGTCAAACCATCTATAAAATTCCTCTTGGCAATAAAATAAATTTTCCTTTACGATATTTATAACTTATTATTACTTAATCTTTATTTCTTCTTAAATCCTAAGAAATATAAATGACTTTCTTACATAGTTTTTCAACCTTAGTTTATTAATATTTATATAAAGAATTTTTTTATGAATAATTAAACTCCATGTGCTAGAACATTCCAAAATACTAAAGAAATTGACTTCACCATGTTATTCTACATAAAAATGATATTTAATTATAAAAAGATTTATGAGTTTAAATGTAACTTACATTAATAATTTTTCTTAGACATGCATGATAATTTTTTTAAAGTTATTTCAAACTTATATATATGTAATGTGTTTCTTAAAACCTTTCTCAATCCATGATTTCCTAATGTTGTTTCTTACCCCTTAATGGTTTGAATAATTTGATTCAATTTTATTTTTTACAAATGTATATGTCACATGATTCTTGAAATATGTTTTTTGAACTTGTTGATATGTTTTTCCCCTAAAATTAAGGTTTTATTGAAAATTTCCCCATATTATTCAAGGTTAATTCAACCTAAATAAATCTAAATTGTGTTTTACATAACTCATATTCCTTTAATGCAAATAAATTATACCATATTTTATTGCTATGAAACTTTTGGATTGAGATTATTAATATCATCAATGTAAACATATTCATTTTAAACAAAATGTTACTTCCCTATATTGATTTTCTCAGTTTTATTCTTTAACAATCTATGTTATTTTTTGAGTTTTTTGTTTTCCTTAAAATAATCCACCGATTTTTATATCAACTTATATTCCCAAGAAGTTTATTCACCTTATTCATTATCATTATTTGAAGAATAATTTATTCTACCGAAAATAGAAAATAAATTCTTGAACTTCTTGATATTTTCAACTTCTGAGAAACTCTTTTCCATAGATTGTTTCTCAATTTTCTTACTAAAAAACATTATTATGTTCTTTTTAGTCAGATTTTTTTAATTATGGTGTATTTATTATCTTCTATAAAAGTTTTTCTCTTATACTTCTCCAATGTTTTTTTCATAGTAATCTTTATAATATTATCATTATTCTTTTAAAATTTCACAGAAAAATGTCCAATTCCTCTACACTAAAAAATAGTCTTTTGAGATTTTAACTTTTCTATTTCCTATAACATTCTAGTAATTTTTAATCGTTATATACATAATTATATAATTTTATTGAGAATCAACTGCCATATATTCTAATTCAGTATGTATAACTAACATATGTAATATTTCATGACAATTTATCTTCTTCATCTATTGATAGTCAATTTTATCATTAATATTATTTTTTAATACTCGAGATTTCCTCATTTCATATGAAATAATAAATTTATTCATTTCATCAAGAGATAAATCATCTTTATCGTCTAAAAAACTAAATTTCAAGATCAAACCTCTCTGGATAGTTTCTCAGGAGTTTCTTAAAAATTTTCCAATATCTCATGAAATATCTTAATCATTTTATGCTACTAGAAATTTTATTAACTCTATTAAAATACTCTTTTATAGTTTCAGCATCCACCAATATAATATCTTCCAACATGATTTATTAAATTTCTAACTTTTCTTCCTTTACTTTAACATTTCCCTCAAAGATACTTTAAAATTTTTCCCATACCTACTTTAATATCTTAAAACCACATATATATAAATATAAATAAATATATATATATATATATATTTAATAAATTCTTAAAATATAATTTTGAAAATTCTCATCAACCTTAAGGTTTATTTTTCTAGTAAATTTTATTAAAGAATATTTCTCTATAGGTGAAAAGAAAACATTTTCTACTTTAATTACCTCTTGTTCAAGCGACAAAAAATGTTGTATTATTCTTTCCAACCATGATAATTTGTTTCATTTAAGGTAAAAATAAATCTATTATTCATCAGGTTTATATTTTCCATGATAAAAAAATTTACTATCTAATAGAGTAAACCAGGATGCTCTGGTAACAATTGAAGTTCCAAGGAGTGTGAGAACTATTGAGAAGGGGGGGGGGAGTTGAATTATAGGTGATTTTTTACAATTTATTTCCACTTGAAGTTAACCCTATAAAATTTTATAGTTCATTTAACTTTTAAATTTATAAAACATAAAAAAATATTGAATGAAATGTTATGAAATTAAAGAGGGGCACACAAGATTGATAAATTTTATCCCTAATGTGGGTGACTACATTTATTCCATGGTGACTCTCATTAGTCCATGTGAAAGAAAATTAATATAAATTTAATAAAAATATATCCTACTCTAATTAGACTCTTGAAATATCACAATTGAAAATTACAATAAATCCCTATATTTTTAAAAGTTTTTCCTATATATTTAGCCAAAAAATATTATGAAACTTGTGAAATGCCTCACAGATATTCCATCATGAATTATTTAATCTGACAACTCATGTCTCTAAGAATCCATTTTATGTTATAAACATTCATCTGGTATAAATCCATCCTATGTGCCTCAATATAATGAGCCTCTCATTTCTACTCATTCTAGTTTACAAAAAACCATGCATCTATATTTTTCAAGGAACACCGTCTAATACTGCTTGGTCTAATACCTCCAACAAAAACCATTATCTAGTACCTTTTATAAGGATATAGACTTTTAACTTACATTATCTTGAGTTTTTAGTAAATAATTCACATTCTTAAATTTTTAGGATCTTTATGGTTTAATGTTTTAGAGAATTATGTTATAAATATTTCATAACAAATCCATATATTAAAAATTTGATAATTATATTCAGTATCCATTTCTCACACAATATAAATTTATTAAAATGAATCATGTTTCCTTTTAATGAAACATCTTTATGACACTAAACATGACTTTGTGATTGTTCTTACTCATTATTAAACCCTATGGGAAACATTTAGAAACAACATATGAGAAAAAAATATTAGAAAGGGACATAAAAGAAATAAATCCATTATTCTGAGGAAGACATGAAAACCCATAAATGATTACCTTTATCACAATATTGTTTGGGTGTTTTAAATACATTATATCCACCCGAAAACACTCAATTTTTTCTCAAATTAAACCTTTAACACCCTTATCAAACAAATAAAACCCATGTTAGGAAAATTTGATCATAGTATTCATAACCCTGATTCTGTCATATCAAAATTAACTGAAGCCTTATTAAATATATATGATAAAATTCTATGGTTATGAACTTCCTCATTTTTAATAAATAAAAGGAACATTACGAATTACATTAGAGAGATATATTAGGCTCACCCATCGTATAAGCTATATCAATTTCACCTATCATATAAGATGTATCAGGATCAAACATCATATAAGTTGTACCGAGATCAAACATCATCATATATAATGATAAAGTACCATATCATAAATAAAAAAAATTTTGATTTCAAATTTTTATCCTAAAGCCCTTGAAATACTCTTTTGAGCCTATATGAAAAACCTTTTTGGATACCAAAATACATATTTTTTTAAAAACCATTTCCTAAAATAAAATATCCAAAATATTGGAGGAAAAGATTTATTTTTCAAAAAAAAATTAAATATTATAAAGGATTAAAAATATCAAATAAATGTTTTAGTGATGGAAAAATACATTGACACCATATACATTAAAATAAAATTGTTATTTTTTTATATGTAATGAAATTTAAAACATTACATTTAAATAAATAAAAATATTCTATTGAATATGTTTTTATAATGTTGAAATGGACATGAAATTATCTTTATAATAAATTTTCCAAATGAATAAATTCATAAAATATGTTTTTAAATTTGGGAAATGATTAAAATTATATAAAAAATAAATCATTAAAAATGATTAAAATGATGTTTTATATTATAATTATTTTATCATGAGTCTGAATCATCAAATACATTATTTATCATATAGAATAAAAACCTTATGTTAATTAATTAATTTATTCATAACATTTTTCATTTTTATTATTTATTTTATTTTATTTATTAGTATTTCATTTTCAATTCTTATTCAATTGAGTTCAGATCAAAAGTTTTGATGATATTCTACTGATATGTCCAAAATGACTTCAGTATATTGGAAATGGTCAAAGTGGTCAATATTAAATCATCACTAGAATAATAAACATTACATAATTATATTTTTGATAAGAAAATTATACTTTTATAACTAACCATGAAATATGATTTTGAAAAATGAATTACATTATAATCATGGAGTTGACATGTTGTACGTATGCATTAGTAATGTTTTTAATTTTTCAAATATCATGATTGAAAGTAGGTAAGTATAAATTTATATTTAGATAGTAATTATTATTTTATAAATATCATATTATATATTTAAATACACTTATATATAATATCTATGTGATGCGGTGATGAAAAATGAATCATGTTGCTTCATGGAGGTGGTAATTTGCACATACACATGAATGATATTATCATTTTAAAATGGATGGAAAGGTAAGAAAATAGATGGAACATTATTTTTAAATTTCCAAATTAAATAATTAATATCATATATATACAATAAATCCTTCATTATAACTAAATGTGAGTGGTTGTTTATGAGGCCGTAATAAGATGTACACATGAATGATAGTTTCATTTCCCATTTGATGGAAGAGGAGATGGATAAGTATTATTCCATTAATAGAAAAAGAAATTTTCAAATGGAATATATTGGTGTTATTATTTAATCATGCTTCAATAATATTTAAATGTGGTAGAAGATGAAATAAAATGAAAATTATTGGGTAAGAACTATACCTCTTCTTCGGTCAACCTATTTAGGTTTATACTTAATGTTTTATAGGATGATTTTATAATCACAACAGGGACTCTAGGACATGGGTATGGATGTAAGAATTATATATGGATAAGTATTTCGTAATTCAAAAATATTTTTATATGTTCATAGTAGAGGAGATAGGGTGTCACTTTATAAGGGAGAGGACACACCTGAATTTTTTTAAAAGATTAAAATATAATTTTTTATTACAAAAAAGGCTCCAAAATGGATCATTTCAAAATATTGGATGATTTAGGATTTTAATATGAACATAAAAAAGTTGTTATATATGTTTTTAGTCATTTTAGATCTTATTTTGTTTGTTTCAACCCCCTAGAAACAAATTTTAACGGTAATAGTGATAACAAATTCTTTCTGTTATTACTATTTATTATGAAAAAATTAAGTTTAAATAATTATATATTATTAATTAAAATTTATTAAAAATGGAATTAAATTTATCAAATTCAATTGATAGGTGTTAGAATTTAATTTAAAATTAAAAGTTAAAAATGTGAAGAAAAATAATATATCAAATTTTTTTTCTCATAAATATAAAATTGTTTCATAAAAAATTCAAGTATAATATTGATTAAAATAAATATAATTGGATTATTCATAATATATATTTAAAAAATTTAACTTTAAAAAATTCTAAAAGAAAATTTATCTTTATAAGTACTTGAAACAGAAATATAGTTTTTAGAAAAATAATTTTTTTCACTATTTATTAAAACATAAAACCTCTTAGAAAAATATTAAAAATAAATCCTTAAGAAAATTTGACAAGAGAAATTAAAAAAATAGGTTTATTCTCTCACATTAAAATTATATAATTTGGAAATTAATATTTTAAATTGAACCATAAACTACTTGAAATCCCAATCTAGTTAGAAATAAATATTTTTCTTTTTGAAAAAAATTATAGAGTATTAACATAATGAATATAAATATATAAAATATAATTAACTAATATAAATTAAAAATTAAAATTATTTATGTTAATATTCGATGTGTTTTTACATTCTTCCCACTTTTATAAAGTTTTTCCAATCAATTTTATTCATTATTTAAACATATCAAAATATTATTCCTTCATAATTTTTTAATTCTGATGTTGCTTCTTCAATAAAATGGATTTTCCATGAAAACAATAACGTAGTGAATCAAATTATTTTATAACAAAAAATATAATTGGTCTAGAATATATACTAGATACTTCTCATAAAATTGGGTTTTGTCCAATTGAACTACTTTAGGGCTCGAAACATGAGATTCCTCTAGCACATATTATCTTAACAATATAAAATGAAATACATTATTCACCTAAAATAAACTCATATGTGAGGCCAATTGATAAAAAAATATTCCAAATTTATATAGGATTTATATGGTCCAATGGAATATAAATTTTTCATTCCATTTTTACCACAATGTATAACACTTTTCCATGGTGACACTAAAAAAATGATCATGTAACCTAAAATAATGATCTTTCCTTGAGCTATACACATCACTTTTATACATTCCCCTAGCTGTCGTTTTCTATTGTTAAATCCTCTCTACCTTATGAACCATTTCTTATACCAACTTTTCTGAAAAAAAGTCTTTTTATAGAAATTTATCCATATAAGTTATAGTTTGACACCACATTCTATATAAATCCTTAAAAGTTTCCATCTCTATATTTGATGTAAATTATTATTATGATAAAATTAATCTAGTTTTAGTTGTTGGTCCAAAATTAATAGGTAATACATTAAATAAAAATGAAGCATTCATTCTAATTCCTCATTAATTATTTATAAATACCCTTCAGACTAATGATGAAACAATAGACTAAAATTTAATTATACCCCCAACAACTTTTAAAGGCCTTTAAAAAAATAGAAGTGAAAAAACATCACTTTTAGATACAATGGAGAGAGTAACTCCATGAAACATAAATATCTCATTCATAAATAGTAAAAAATATGATTTAAATATATATTTTCACAAATAATATGAAAATGTACATATTTATCTAGTCAATAAATGATATCCCAAATTAAATTATTACCTAGATATGTATTTAAAAAAATTACCATGAAATCCATGGATATATTTTCTTATTTCCACTCTAGTACTGAAAAAGGATAATGCTCCACGATTATTAATTGTCATTATTATTTATACTATTAAAAAGTAAAAAATTTCATGGTAAATTAAACAATAATAATTTTTATCCCATACCACCAATAATACTCTTAAATTTCTCTATCAATCTTAGTGCTTCTAGTATGAATAGAAAGTGGTAAACTTTGATATTCACTCAAAAATCATCTCTTCAACTGGGAATCATAAGGCACACCTAATATGTTTCCAATTTTGATAAAAAATTATTTATCTATATTAAGATCTAGAAACATGACCATATAAAAATATTATATCAGATCTTATAAATTAGGATCCACCTTCTGATCTTTCTTTACTCCTCCTCATAGAGACAATTTTACTAAACCCAGAAACAAAATAGAGGGAGTTCCTACATAGATAATTTCCAGGTTAAAATTTGTCAAATCATCATCCAAAGGGTAATTATCCAAATATTAAATTGTTAATATATAATTATATTTATGAATTAAATTATCAAATACGTTTTTAATCTTCCAAGATAGTAATTAACCATGCATTCATATTACTTAATCAGTTCCGTCCATCTTCTCTACATCACGTTCAACTTTTTCTAACATATTATAGAATTTATTTTTCATTATTAGTATATATATTTCATAGTTTAATACATATAAATAAAGCCTCCAAAAATTTAAATAAAAAACTATGGTATCTAATTCGAAACCGTATATAGGATAATTTAACTCATGTTATTTCAATTGACATGAATCACATGTAATTACAATATCATTATTCATTATAATTTCTCCAATTCCCTTTAGTGAATCATTATTATATCTTAAAAATTTATAATTTTTATATGGTAGAGCCAAAACTAGAGAATTCACAAAAAATATTTTCAGTTCTGAGATCAATTATCACACTCAATTATCTAGATAAATTTAACTCTATTTAATGTGAACTTAGTTAGGGACCTATGAAAATGATAAATTAATTCACCAAACCATATGTAGTTACCCACTAATCAAGTAAAACTATAAATTTCTATGACATATATAGGCCTTTACTACTCTTTAACAACTTTAGATTTATTAGGGTCAACTGTTATTCCATATATAGAAACAATATTCTGGAGGAAATATTTTTTTTGAAAACAAATTTCATACTTACCAAAATTTCCATATAGTTTATTTTCATTTAATACTTTAAAAAATATCATTATGTTTATTTTAGGATCCTCAAAAAATTTATAATGTACCAATGTATCATTAATAAAAAAACTAAAAAATTATATTAATTGTTATCTGAAACTATATTAATAAGATCTATCAATACATATAGTAAACTAGACAACCAAAATTGCATAAATAAATCTCCCAATACCTAAATATAGTTCAAAATTTTTTCTTTCAAATATCATTCTTTTTCACCTTCAACTGATGGTATCATCCCATGATTTCAATGTTAAAATATATTTTGATCCATAGAGATGATCAAGTGAATCATCAATATAATGAGAATGATACTTGTTCATAATAGTGATATTTTCAGGGATTAATAATAAATTAAAAGTCTCATTGAACCATATTTTTTTAGAAAAAATAAAAAAGTATAACCTCATGGTGATGTTCTAGGATGGATGAATTCTTTTTCAATCAACTCTTCTAACTACATCTGTAACTCTAGATATTATAATTGATCCATTCAGTTAGGGGGTTTTGAAATTTTCTATGCATCAGGAACTATGTCAGTAGTAAACTCAACCTCCTAATCAGTAATAACACCAAGAATATATTATATAAATATATCAATATATTCATTCACTATGGGCATATCATTAATCTATTTTTTTCTTTTTAATAACATGATTTAGGTAAATTTCACTACCATCTCTAATCTATTTCTATGATCCTTAATATTTTATAAAAGGAATGAAATAATTGAATATAACTTTCAAAGATATTTAATCTATCATTTCATGATAAAATAAAATAAAATCTATACCCAAAATAATATCAAAATTTATTAGAGAAAAATAAATAGAAATTTTAGGAAAGAAAATCCCACTGAAAATAGTAAAAATATTCTTATAAGTCTTACGTCCTTCAATATTTCCACCTCGAGAATTCACAAAAAGTTATATATTCTTTTCCTGAGGTGAAATTCCTATTTTACATGAATATTTATCAGAAATAAATGAATGTGATCATCCATAGTCCAATAAGGCATTGTAATAATTTGAATATACAATTGATGTTCCTATAATAATGTTTTTAGATGACCCAAGATCAATTATAGTAACATCAAATGATTTTCCACAACATTATTATTTTAGTGTTAATGATTTTTACCATTAGTAAATTATATTTTATTCACATTAGGATAATTACACATTCATTAAATTTATAACATCTCAGTATTAGTTGGCTATCTATTACAATATTCTTAGATTGTTTCAGACAATTTTATTGGAAATCATAAGCCATATGAAAAATTTAAACTGGACCTATAAAACCTTTTAGATCCTTTAAAACATTCCCTGTAATTTATTCTCGTACTTAGCAAAATTTGGGAACTTACCTCAATATTTTAATAGCCTATATCTTTTCCATTTATGACAACTTCAGTTTCTTATTACTCCTATCATCTCAAGGAACAAAAGTGTCAGAAAATTACATCTAAAATTTCATATAATAATTAAGAACATTCTTATATATTTTAAATTATCATATAGAATATACCCTTTTGTAAATATGGTTTTGAACATGATTAAATTCAATTAATTTTAATATAAAGGCCCTCAATAAAATTTGGTGTGTACTTGGACTGTCTATTAAAATTTTATTCATATGTGGCTAATGAATCATCATATTTAATATTCAATTACATGAATTGTTTCTCTATAATAAGTTTAAAAATCATTGGGAAATATTTCTCCAAAATAATATTCATAAATGTGTCATATTTCATGGAATAAATTTCTTCTATATCTTTAATATTTATAACTAATGACCACAACTGATCATATCCTCCATTAAAATAATAAATGAAAAGAGTTATTTTTTAATGTTATAAATATCCCATGAATTTGAAAATCATTTCTTTAGTATTGATAAAACCATTTGGTACCACTTGATCTGAGGTTCAAATGAATTATAAAGGGTGTTTTTTCATTGTTTTATCTCCCCCAGAACGTGTGTTCTAGTTAAGAATCCATACTTCTAGGAGGTTTCTATCAGATTTATTTATAGAAATGGAAGCATCCAACAGTTCTTTATCCAAAGGGACCTTATATCCAAAAAGTATGAATTCGTTAGGTTTGGAACTACGATACTTAAAAATATACATTGCTCGAGAGGATGGGAGGTCAGACTCATCATAACCTTTTGGGGGGAATTATTTCATACTCTGATACTCTCTTGTTGATTTGAAATATTTTTGTGAATCCTTATTAATTTACCAGTTATAACATAGGTTTCCCTTGAAATTTTCAAACAATTATTCATATGTGTGATGTTTAGAATAATCTATATGTATTTGAGGTTCTTCATTAATGGAGATATCTGTATGTATTCGAGGTTCTCCAAGAATGGTATCCTCTCATAGAGTATTTATATATTCTTGGTTTTTAAGCCACTTAGTGGGGAACTAAGGAATTTATTTTCTTTTAGGGAGATAAATGTTTGTTTTGATGTTGGGATCATCCCTATAAATGGTCTGCCTAGGTATAATTGTGAATGGAATCATAACCCTCATAGTTCAGTGCCACTTAATGGGACACATCATACCTCTTAAGGTTGTGTGATAAGGACCAAACTATATTGTTTAATGTCATGTGGTAAGGACATCTAAGAGGATGGTGCTTAGCCAAAGATTGGTGTGTGGTTTATGCCTAATCATCCCAAGGAACCTTGAAAAGATATGGGTTTCCATGTTAGATTAGACCCTAGTGGAAATATAGCCCCAGAAAGAAGAGGGTTAATTTGGAATGTTGGGTTTGAACCTGATGGAGGCTTCCCATGTATCCAATTTGGATTGGAATCATAGCCCATGTAGTTCGGTAAGTCTTGCCGGGGTGTTTAACCCTTTTACAGAAATAGGTTAAGGCTTACTCCTAAGGTGGATTCCTTGATTAAGGAAATTATGGATGGATTCTTAGAGAGTATATACATTGATCTTTTACCATGGGGGTAGGATTGTTATGTATCCCAATTATGGTGGGAATCAGAGTTTTCATATTTCGAAAGATGGGGTGGATTGTGTGGATGTTGTGATAATCATAAATCTTTAAGCCCATTTGAGTTATGATCGGTCTGAGAAACAAGAGGATCTAAAAGATTCAAAAAACCACAAAATTTTTCTTACACTGATGGAAGAGGGTGGTTCTACTGAAAAAGTTGCCAAGGCGATGGTGGGAAAGGGCATAAAGAAAAAAACCTTTTAATGTGAAATGAAAGTGAAGGTCATTGGGTCCGACCCAAAAGTCTAGGGGATTACTTTTGAAGGAATTCCTTTTTTGAGAATGGTTGGGGGCATAAACCTATAGAGGATTCCCATTTTAGGAATTGGTGGGGATTACTAATACAAAAGATACCCAATGAGGTTTGGTTGAACCAGGAATAAGAGTCAGGTGATGAGGTTTGATGAGTTTATTGAAGAGTTTATTGACTCAAGGTACTCGAGGAATCCATAAGGAGAGTCCAAACTCGAAACATTTGAAAGGAATCAAGAGGAGTATGTTGACTCAAGGAACTTAATTGAGTGTTATAGAGTGTCTAAAATCATGGTATTTTAAGGATGGAAGTTGGAGCGATTAATGGGAACAATGGGAAATGATGTCAACCAGAGCAGAAAAGTTCACAGTGTGACTCTCCATTTTTCATGGGGGTTAGTGATGGAAGGGAAGGGACCATCCTAGAGACCCAAGACTGTAGCCTAGTACTAGTCATGAGTAAGGTTTCACAACTCTCATCCCCCCTATTGTATGGACCAGTGGGTTTTCTTAAGTAGGCCACATAGGTGGTCTATATAGGTGCTCCACTCTAGTCCTCTACATAGTTGCTCTGCATAGGTGCTCATGACAGGCCCTTGGCACAAGTCCATGGTGCAAGTCCATGTGTTCTAGAACCTGATGTGGATTTGACTGACTTTTCCTCCTTTAATTCTCTCTTCTCTTATATTTCTGAGAATTATATGAGAGATTTTTAGAGCCTTAGAAAAAGAGCTATGCAATGGGAGCTTCATGTGTTCTTCCAACTTTTTTCACCTATGAAATGGGGATCCCAAGGGTACTATTTATTGGCAAGGAGGAGACCTAGTCAAGGGGAGTTTTGACACATAGTTCCTCTATGTATCTCTTCTTCATAAGGGTGTAAAAAATATACCACTGCATAAGTCCTCTATGTAGGTCCTCCATACAGGTGATGGAAATTCCTTTATAAAATTTATCTGTGTCCTAAGTTACATAATTTTTGATCTGTTAGTTTGTTTGGGCTACATTACTGGTCAAATTGAATCTCATAAAGATATATATAGTTATTGAGATGGTTAATACCCCAAATCTTCTTATATGAAACTCAGAAATTTAAATTTAACCAATAAACACCTTTTCATCATCGATCTTGGAAATCCAAATCCAACTTTTTGAGGGGGGATCTTTCAACCTATCCCTAATTTTGGAGACGTATTTAGGAAAATAGGAATCCATAATCAATATTCTTAATTCATGGTGAAACATCTTTACTCATACTTGACAATTGTTTTCTATGTGAGAATCATATCTTCCAATTTGAAGAGAAGTGCATGATAAAAATTCTATGGAGTAAAATAATCCCCCTAGAATTAGATTCATTCAGAATGAAAGGACTCTATTTCTAAGGTAATTATAGGGATATTTGACACATTCTAAAATCATTTTACAGACCTTTGATCTATGTGATTTTTGGAAGGATGCTAATTTTTTTTCCTAATCCATGGGACCTAGCAAGCATAGTTTTTTTTCTAGTGTCGTATGTCTTCCTGAAAAACTGTGTGTCTTTTGACTTATATTTTTTTTATATTTCCTGAACCATACAAAATGTAGGTCTAGTAATCTAAGACTTTATTTTTTTACAGGTTGTCCTTTGAGGGTTTTCAACCGGGTGAGTACTATGTCAACTTCTATTTGAATTTCAAATTCATGAAAGGAAGAATAATAAGGATTGTGTTTAGGTTTGAATATATTTGACCATAAATTTTTAGATTAGAATCCAAACAAGGATTTAATGGTTGGTAAGGCCCCATTATTTTTGAGATACTTCCAAGGGGAATCTTGTGTCATGATTTTTTTTGTTCCCCAAATCAAAAATTTGAAGTATAGAAATAGAGAAGTTCTCTTTTAATAATAAAGTTACCATTGATTGAGAAACCTATTATAGGAACTATATTATGAAAATACAACAAGGGAATATGATGCATAACCAAACAATGAAATACTTTGACCGACAAGCCCGTTATATAGGTGAATTTTAGGCAAGGCCGACTAGGGAATGTGCTGCATAATCAGGCAAAGGAGTTTTTAAGAATCCTGACATCTATTTTTGATTGAAAAAGGTATTTAAGATTTAAAAGTATCAAGGCCATAATGGATGGATTATCCAAGGAATGATACATGAGAATAAAGGGGCCATCTATAAAAACATAGTATATGAATGGGAAAAATTATTACTACATGAATTTGATATATATATGAAGAATGATTAAAATTTTCTAAAAAGGGGTTTTATTGATATTGTCTTGTGCAGTTTAAAGTCATGAAGTAAGGATATTATGTTTGGAAGTTTAATGTAATTCTATAAGGATATTGTTCTTTTCAGTTTAAAGTCATTCTTTAAGGATAATATGCTGTACTGTTTCAAGTCATGTTGCAAGGACATTGTGCTGACCAGTTTCAAGTCATACTACAGGGACATTATGAAGTGTAGTTTCAAGTCATGCTCTGTGGACAATGTTCAATGTAGTTTCAAGTCATGCTGCAAGGGAATTAGTGAGATTTAATTTTAGGTCTTTATCTTTGACCAAATTTTTATGAGTCTCCAATTTCTTGATAAATTTTTTGGAAACACACTCCCTTTTTCAGGTATGGAAGGGAAGAATTGTAAACTATGATTTTTAAAATTTTGGATTCGGGGAATGGAATGGGAAAAAGGATAAAGGCATTATAGGATTTCTTTTACAAGAATGAAGTTACCATTATTTGACAAACCCATTATGAGGGCTATATTATGCAGGGCCAACTGAGGCATATGCTGTATAGACAAATAGTGGAATCTTTTGACTGAAATGCCTGTTATGTAGGATACTTATAAAAGGCGACCTAGGGGCACTTACTACATAGTCAAGAAAAAAATATCTTGGTTATAAAAAATCCTATTACTAAAAAACCAAGAATGTTTATGGAGAATCATATTTTCCAAATTACAGTGTTTGGTTTACTGAGAAATATACCTAGAAAAAGGAATAGAATTTCCAATCATAATTTCCAAATAAGAGGAAGAATTGGTTATCTATGAAGGTTTGGCTCAAACATAGGACGTATGGTGCCTATAGCTTTAAGTCATATGAGTATAACAAAAATATTATAGAAACAATGGATGATATGTGGTCAAATGATCCAAGGTTATATCAATATTATTTGAACACATTGAGAAGGAAAATGTGTAAAGCATGGTCTAAAAGGATTTTAGATTGAGAGACATGTAATAGGATAAATATACCTAGATTCCTACTTTAAAATACATACTCTTGTATATTGTCATAAAAGTTTGAAGGGGACAGAAGATGATTTTTCCGAGAATGAAGTTACCATTATTTGACAGAACCTGTTATGGGGGATATATTATGAATGACCAATTGGGAAATATACTGCATAGAAAAATAGTGGCATATTTTGAATAATATGCCTGTTATGTAGGTTACTTATGCAAGACCACCTAGGGGAACATACTGCATAGTCAAGAAAAAGAGATTTTAGGTATTAGAAAATCTGCCACCAGAAATTGAAGAAATATTATGAAGATCTAAAAGTATTAATGATTAAGAGTATGAAATATGAAATGGGTGATACTTAATGCATAGGAAAAATATTTAAATAAATATTTTCAAAGCGTTTCGAGTCCCTTACATATACTGGACTCATATGTAAAATGAGAATACATTTTGTTTCCTTGGTGGGACCTCTAATGAGAGGACCCAAAATGAAGACTCTCACATAGATTGTTTTTTATATGTGGAAGAGATGTAAAAATTCATCCCCTGGATAGGAATATGAGATAAGGTTAGTTTTTATTATGTATCTTAATGGTATGAGAATTAATCCATATATAGTTTTTTGGGAACTTTTCAGTTTCATGTCTTGTAGCAAGGAAATAATTCTATGCAGTTTAGTGTCATACATAGAGGACATGAAGTGATTCTGATATAAAAAATAATATTGTGGCTAGACCAAAGAATCGAACCTAGGTGTCACTACATATCTTGATGTAGAATGAATCAAGCCACAAGTAGTTTTTGAGGTTGTTCCTTATATCATAAACATTTTTACATTGGGAAAATGGATTTTTGTTGTTGTAGTGGCTAGGATAAATATTGGAGATATAGGCCTCTCTACATATCCCATTGAAATGAGAATCAATCCAAACATAGATCTTGAGAAAATCATTCCCCAGACCAATTTTTTTTGATGTGAGATACAAGGGAATCTATCACATTCTTGAGCAATGGTTAAACATAATACACACGATGGTATGAAGATCAAACCACATATATCATGGAATAATACTTTTTAGATATTTGGTTTATATACAGGAAAAAAGGGAAATAAATTCCTTTATGGTTGCGGTTGGGCCCAATATTAGGAATCCTTGTGTCTCTATGTATCACATTGGATTGAGAATCAAGCCACACATAGTTCTTGAAATGAGCTCTCTAGGCTGCTCTAATTCAAGCATAACGAGAAATGGAATTCATGTGCCACCAAGGAGTATCAATGCTGTGAGTAATGCTTTCACCTACAAGCTACTAATTTTTTTTAAAGAACCACATGGATTTCCAATTTTCGGTATCATATGGGGTTTCTTAACATAAAATGAAGAAGACGTTAACTTTACAGTTTAATGTCGTGTAGCGGGGACAAATGATGTCATAAAGTTTTACGTCATGATGCAAAGACAAATATGATATATATTTTAACATCATAGAGCATGGACACAAATGGTTGTTGTAAAGATTAATATCTTGAAACTAAAAAATTCTTTTGTGTGATTACATATAGTAATTATTCAATAATCTTGTATTTGTTGAACTTGTACTAAGTTCTCCATCCATTGAGATTAGTGAATAAGATCAATTAGAGTAGACATTATGTATGAAATGAAGTCCTTACCACTTTGGATCAAGCTTTAGAGGCTTTTTTCCTAGTATCATTGGAGACTTTAGGACTAATACCAATTATCCATGAATAAATGAGTGGATAGGAACTTTCTTGTAGAAATATCATGCAATTCTATTATGATAGACTTCAAAATGATGCAAAGTATGAAATATCTTTTTGTCTAATCATTCCAGCTCATCAAATAGTTTCCGAGTTAGCTCATCTATAGATAACTTATCAATGATGGAAACTCAGAGTGATGGAAATTGAATTTCAATAGAAAAAACTTCTTCTGTTATGTACACCAATGAGTATGGAGTTTATCAAGTTTCAGTGGGAGTAGTAGTCTGATAATCCTATAAAGCATGAAAAATTTTATTAGGTCAAGATTTGTTATCTTTATCCACCATTTTAGAGTATATTTTTTAAGGTCTTATTGAAATCTTCTATATATCCATTGGTCACTGCATGATAGTGAGATGAATGGTTGGATTTGATATTGTTCTCATGATATAACTTTTTTACCTTAATATAATAGAAATTGTTATTGTTTTCTATTAATATGGTACAAGGGAACCACATCTGGCAATGATATTATCTTTGAAAAAGATAAAAATACTTTTAGACCTGAATTCTTTGTGATTTATTGCCTCAAACCATTTAGATAATAAATTAATATCAGTAAGAATATACTTGAACTTCTTAGCCATAACTGGAAGATAAGGTCCTACTACATCCACTCCACATGTAGAAAATTGATAGGAGTATTTAGTGGTATGTAGAAACTCTGGGAGTTGATGAATGAAGTTGGAATGCACTTGGTAGGTCTGACACTTTTTGTAGAAATATGTTCAAAACAGCATCATTGACAGACAGAAGTATCCATGACTTCAGATTTGGTCAGAAAGCCTATGACCAAACTAGTGAGCACCAAAAGCTCCTTCATGAAATTCTTTCATAATGGTTGTAATTTATCCTCCATCAATACACCAGAGGAGGACACCATCAAAGCCTCATTTTTGGAGGATCTTTTGGTGATCTAGGATATCACAAAGAGTAAAATTGGACACTCCTCACCAGACCAGTTCTTTTTCATCTCTATCTAGTGGAAGTACTCCATTTGAAAGGTATTCCATGATAGGTGTCATCCACCCCATATTATGACCATATTGATAAGAAATAGGGCTAATTTAATTAATTTACTCCATTATAGTATGAATAAAATGTGAAACCACATGACGATGAGAAATACTGATGATTGTATCATCCCTATTTGGATCTTCCCGGGATTTAGATGAATTATCCAATGCATCATCTTGGGCATTTTGTGATCATGGGACATATAAAAACATTGGATTAGAGGTAAATTCATTAATTAACCCTTGGATGTAATTGTAAATTGGGATTAATTATTATTTTCTGATACTATAATCACCATTGATCTATTTGATCATTAATTATGAATCACATTTCACTTTTAGGTGGTTCACTTGTACCTGGAGTTCCAATTCTAGGCCTGAAATGAGAACTTGATATTCTACCTCATTGTGGGTACTGACTTATGATTATACAATGGAATATGGAAACAATGACTTTTCTATAGAGATAAAACAATTCCTACCATAATTTTTTGAGTTTTGGATTTTCCATTTTCTTCCTCATTGGACTTCTGGAAGCACCATCGAAGTACATTTCCCATGTTCGGGGATTATCATTAATAGAGAATATTTTTTCATTAGGAAGTTCATTATTCAAATATTTATCTTCTACAGATGGGTGTTTCGAAAGGAATTCCACTATGTCTTGGCCTTTTACTAATTTCTGAGGCACAAAATGGATATCTAAATATTGAAAAATAATTTCTCACCATACCGAATGCTCTATAAGCATAGGACGACTAAGGATAAATTTGGGAGGGTTATTTCATGATACCAAGTGGACCACGTGATATTGAATGTAGTGCATTAGTTTCTGAACTACAAAGATTAATTAACGACAACCCTTCTAGATACTTGAATATCCTGTTTCTCAATCAATATTTGTTTGACTAAGATAGTAAATACTATTTCCATTCCCAGTATCATTATTTTGTGCAATGAAGGTACCCTGTGATCGCTCTAAATATTTCACATAGAGAATGAAAGGTTTTCCTTCAATAGGAAAATTAATACCAGTGGGGTCAAGAGTTATTTATTGAGAGTATCAAATTCCTCTTGCCAGTCTTTGGTCCATTGATAAGTAAGTCTCTTATTCATCGATCTGGTGAAGGGTAAACACTTTCCTACCAAATTATAAATAAAGCCCTAAATATAGGCCTTGTGTCCTTAAATTCCACTCAATTATTTTTTGTTTTAAGGAGGTGACATACCAAATATTTCTTTTGTCTTCTCATGATCAACTTCAATTATGTTATGGAATATAATAAAACCATGAAATTTTCCTAAGGTTACCCCAAAATCACATTTCAATGAGTTCCTCTTCAAATTATGTTACCAAAGTTTACTAGATATTGTCTCTAGATCAGTTTGGTGATCAGAGTGTTGTATGTATTTAACCACTAGATCATCCACATTACATTAGACATATTTTCCTAGGAAAGGTTTGATGATATGGTGAATGACACATTGATAAGTTTCACCAGCATTCATTAAGCCAAACAGCATTACCTGATAGTAAAATATGCCTTAAGAGGATTTTAAGGATATAGATTCCTTATTTTATGGAGTCTTTAGAAATTTTTTATCTATAGTACCCATCCATGAAGAAAAGATATTTTTAGCTAGATTTTTCATCCATAAAAAGTTATGTTATTGGAACTAGAATGTAATCCTTGGGACAATACTGGTTACGATATCTGAAATCAATGAAAACTATGATTTCCCATTCTTCTTTTTTACTTGGACAATATTGGATATCCATTTGGGATATTTCATCTCCCAAAAAAATTTATCCATGATAAGCTTGTCGACTTCAACTTCAATTTTAGTGGCATGTGTTGGGTGTTTTTTTATTACCACATACATAAATCCTTGATGCTCTTTTGAAAACCCCAAATGATGGGTATCTATTTTGGAGTCAAGCCCTGAAATTTTCCTATAGTTAAAAGTAATCACATCTCGGTGTTGCTTCAGAAATGAATTGTACCCCTATTTCTCTTCGGAGGTCATGGCCTCACTAATCAGATTGGGGAATGGATCTTCTTCTGTACCTAGATTTATTTCTCTGAGCTCATCCACAGTGGTTGAGATTCCATCCTAAAATTCAAGAGTGGCATCCTCAAGATCTTCTTATTATTCCTCACATGTTACCCATTCTATTTATACTTGATGGGTAGGCGATGAAGAAGAACTTTCAGAGCTAGGGGAGGTGTTAGTATTTGGACATCCTGAGGAAGAGGCAACCATTTCTGACACTACTGATGATGAACGGTCTTCCTAGAGTTTTGAAGAGAAAATGATGGATTGGGAATCAACATCCTCATCTTAGTTTGTTAATGAGACAAATTATTATATAATTATTTATGAAGAAAACAAATTCTGAATTTTAGTGAATGAGATGAAGACATCCCTATTTAAGCTTTCACTACTAGTGGGAAGATCAATAATTTCTCCCAAGCTATCAAGCTAGATTTCCTCAATTTTAATTATGTTAGTCACTAGAGGAGTGCTTGGACTTGGGTTTATCCAATAAATTTGATTGATATGAAACATGTAATCTACATTGAGATGTTTTAATGGGTTAGATGTGATCTTTTACAGACCATTCAGCACATTGATTATCGCTAAATCTTTTGCCACATGCCTTGTTCCCTTTGTGTGATAGAATTCTGGCTCAATATACTAAAATTCACTTGTTCTGAAGAGAGACTTGTCTCTATTCAATGCCCCAATTTGAAAATTGAATCAATACATGAGGCATTGGTGGTATAAATAAGGAATGGATGCATGTTTATGTAGCCAAGTATTTCCAAGTAGAATTTTGAAGGTTGTGTCCTATGAGAGAACAATGAAATATGAATTATATACAAGATCTCCAAACCGAGTTCTGAGTGTAATATTTCCTAGAGGTTCTTCTTAATTATTTTAATAACCATGATTCATCAAAGTGGAAAAAGATATGTTAGAATCATGGAGACCTATTAGAATAAGTGTATGAATTGGAATGAGGTTGAATCATGATCCATTATCAATGATGTCTCATCAGAATCTATATCATTAACCTTTCCATAAAAATACAAGAGAATGATATGTAACACCCCAAGATTTTTCAATTAAATTTAATATTGAATTCATAAAACACAGAGTCTCTTCAAAACATTTTTTTTTATAACCTACCCAGTAAACATAATTTTTTCACCTTTTTTATTTGAATTTCGAAAAACTGACAAACACAGTTTCATTCCGTATGATATTTAGAGTCTAATGAGAAAAACTGAATTTTTGGTGAATAGTAACGTAAACTTATGAATAATAATACAAATAGTAATATTAACCATATGAATAGAGAATAATAATATTATTTTACTGTCTTACATTTATAAGATAATGAGATCTTGATTAATTTTTCAAGGAGATATAAAATGAATTATAGTTTTAAGATTATTATTTTTCGAATACATTATGATTTTATTTAAAAATTATATTAATAATATTTATAAAATTATTTTCTAAAAATGGATTTTATTTTAGAATTATATACATAGAAAAATGGTTAGGGTGAAGTTTTGGTATTTCTATGAAATGCATGAATTTTTGATGAATAGTAACTTATGACAATTTACTATATATATACATTATCTGTTAAAATCACTATTACTAGAATCATGGATGATATAAGAATAATTTTTTTGAACTCATATGCACATTTTAATATTATTTTTCATAAGAATAAAAACTACTGGTTGTCTTGGGAAAATTAATAAAATAAAGTGTAAAATAATGGGAAAACCCTCCTCTCCTCCACTATAACCCCCCCTCACTCCCTCTTCTCTTTAGTATACTAAGTCATTGTTCCTTGTATAAATTATGCTCAAATATCCTCCAAAGATCCGCCCCTACATCTGGAATCACTTTTTCTCATAAAAATAATAAAACCTCTCCCCTAATGAGGTTTTTAAGAAAGATAACTTAAAGAGGTAATTTCCTCTTTTCATTTCTTTAATTTTAAGTTCCATTATTTTATTTTCTTTCCTCACCTCCTTTCATCAAATTTTTTTATGACTGTATTACCTTAAATGTAATGTATTTTTTAGGATAAAGGAATAATTATTTATCATCTCTCCTTGCCCATTCTTTTTAAAAGAAATGAAAGCACTATTCAAGATGTGTTAATTTACCACATTTAAAGGCGATGAGTTTTAGATTTCTATTACCAAATTAAATTATGGACATGAAACCATTTTTATTGTAGAAAAAGACTATAATATATGTATTATAACTTATTTAAGGTTCTGGAATCGTATTTTACACATGATATTAATTTATAAATCAAAATGACTTTGTTGTGATCAAAAACTGCCAATTGACCCGAACAATTATCATTAAAGTTTTATATAATGGTTTATCATCACTCCCAATATCCAATTTTTTTTATAAAAATGTATTATTCTGGTTGTTAAGTAATAACATGAAAATTATATTCTGGAAAACCTTTCTCATTCTCAATGTTTATCCGTACATGAATATAAATAAACCGATCATGAAAACCAAGGAAGAAAACACCCCCAAAAAAATGAAATTGAATCTATTAACCCATAGAATGGAAATAGATAAACAAAAATAAGGTTATAACAAATCAATTTAATGTAGAGAATGTTATTTAATCATTAATTAATGAACCTAAATTTTAGTATTCATGTCATTAAGATCAATTGAAGAACACCTTTAGACTTATGGTAAGAGTTTTCTTCCCGAAGCTCCGTTTTCATTTGGGTTACTCTTATTACCTACTTACCACAATTTAATTATTGATTATATATATTTAATCCTCATATATTCTGTGATAATTTCCTATATATTTTTACCAACTATTACCCTTATATATTTTAGGGGGAGTTACAAGTTTTAAAGGATCTTTCAAAAATCCCTCCCG
Organism: Viscum album; assembly: GCA_963277665.1. NCBI lineage: Eukaryota > Viridiplantae > Streptophyta > Magnoliopsida > Santalales > Viscaceae > Viscum > Viscum album. Next base: position 1,627,724,612 of record OY728157.1, on the reverse strand, counting down.
ATAAACAAGCCCGTTTCAAGGGAATTTATCAAATTCATACATATTTTCATGGGCACTATATAATATGTTTTTATCAAAAATTATCCTTATAAAATAAATTATTTTGTTATGAAAATATTATCTTACTTCACTTATGGTTTTATACAATGTTTATTCCAATCTAACTCTTCTTTTCAATGAAAAAGAGTATTTATCTCCAGAATTACTTGATGATTTTATAAGAGTGTCTTCGTCTATTTCAACACACTTGTTGATTATTACATCTTATTAGGATTAATATATTATGATATTATCTACCACATTTAATTGAATGGTTCATTATTAGTTTTACTGTGGATGTGCTATCTTAAAACGATTCACTAATTTACTTTAAATGGTTAGTGTTTATGCTTAATGTTCGGGGAACATTATTTATAGTTCGTATGTTAGTTTCAATATAAATGGATATGTTGTTTATGTTTATCCCCAATTAAATGAGGAATAAATTGAACATAGTATGTGTCTATTGGGACCCTCTATAGCCCCTTGAGGCATTGGTAGGGATCATGAGAAAAACTACTGTCTTGGCATAAGGACATGACAAAATGATTATCTATGGTCTTGGCATGAGTCCAGGACAGTATGTTTAAGATGTCTGAAATTATTAATTACTTCATTATGAAACAATTAATTGAATTTTGATGAGGTTGTTATACTAGTACAATACACATTATTTTTCTTTATTATGTAATTTTTATTCTTCTCTTATTCCTTCCATAATGTGTTCATGTTTATTTTTTAAAGGCATGTTTTTTAGTTATTCTCCATTCGAAATGTTTATGTTTATGATATCTTCCACTATATTGCATACCCTTACTAAGAATTTTAGCTCAAACATTTCTCATGTTTCATTTTCCTAGGAAATGAAGAGGTATATTATGAATGTCATTCTAAAATAACCAAGGAGTTATGGATGTGGTCAATGGAGTTTCTAAATTGTTTTCTTTTTCAAGTTGTAATGTTGAACTTATGTAGGTATCTTGTTTCCAAAGATACTAAACTACTAGGTCGATAGGGATTAATATTCCTTGTTTATATTCCAATGTAATAAAATAAGGCTACGGTTCTAGGAAACTAGGGTCTGGTCTTTATAGTTGATATCAAAGGAAGTTTAGTAGAAAACATGGAAAATAGATTTAGAAAACATAGATTATGGAAAAAACCCTATGATAGTCTTTGAGGATAAATATAAAATAACATCCTTTAATTTTCGATAAGGAATATATTCTGTGGATCCTTATATAAAATAAATACCTTTTTGGATACTATAAGTGGACATGGTTCTGGCACAGATGTACATAGGAGTAGAAACATGGACAAAGAGTTTTGGGTTTTTCCCGAAGTATCTTGCTACACGACAACAAGCCTTAATGTGCACATAATTTGACACTCCCAGGGGATATTATTAGGATAATTACAATTTTATTTACAATCCATTATAAAGGATTTAAATTTAAATTTTTCCTAAATGAAACCATGTTAATGATAATGAGATTATCTATGTATAGAATTTCAATTTATGCTAAGTATTATTTTATGTTGATATTATACATTATGATTCATAACCTAATCTAGTGTATGCCATTATTTAGAAATGGTGCCTAGTGGAAGGAATGAAAACCGAATGAATGCACATGTACCCTATATGGATTTACCTCTGATGAAGGATAATGATGTTGTATCTGGTGTTGTGATTGGTACTGAAAACTCATAACATTGCTATGACAATTGAATCACGTTATGAATAATAACCTACCCGTATAGAGAATATGGATCCACAATATGGGGGAGCTATGTTAGATCACTTTATGAGACAACATCCTACATCATTTAATGGGACTACAAACCCATTCGTAGTGGAGATGTGGATAAGTTCATTAGAGAATATATTTCACACATTGGGATGTTATGAAAGAGAGAAGGTTGTCATGAAAGTTTATCGACTATCAGGTGATACAAATCAGTGGCAGTCTTTAATAAAAAATAAAAAGGAGGAGGAATAAATAGATGAAATGTAATGGAGGTATTTTAAAGAAATATTCTTAGAAAAATAATTCCCTCGTAAACAGTGAGCAGATATAGGAAGGCATTTTCAAAATCAGAGGCCAAAAGAGGATGCAAATGTTTCAAAGTATGAAGCTAACGTTCCAAGGTTAGCAAGAAATGATACAGAATACATACATAATCCAAGGAGAAAGATTTATCTAATCTTTGATGGTTTAAAACTATTCCTCTAAAGGGATCTAGTCTCCAAAATTTCTTCACCAAATGAAGATATAGTCTCAAGTGCTATCAAGATAGGAAAATAATTATCCATGTCTTATTATTTCAAGGTAAAGAAAGAGAACAATAGGGAATAAAAACATACGGACAAGGAAATAAGGAAATGGGTAAGAAGGGAATATTTTACCGTCCACCGTATGATTATTATGGGAAGAGAAACCTTGGTACTTTCTTGAAGGTTATGGGTGTTTATTACAAGTGTGGAGAAAAATGCCACCTATCCTGGGATTGTAAGGGAGAAGAAAAAAGCTACCAATGTTCAATGCTAAAATTACAGGGATAGGTGACATTATTAAAATGATTGTTCTAGGAATCAAGAAAACATTACCCAAAGAAGGCCAAGGGAGAAAGGCCAAGCTTATGCATTTACAACTATTGAGGTTGAAGTTAATAATGATGTAGAGGAAAATACTTTAATCATTTCCTCGAACTTAGCCAAATCTTTATATTATTTTTAGATCACCACATTCTATCATATCATCTGAGTTTTCCAAGAAAATGAGATATTTCCAAATTGATTTAATAAGAGAGTTTTCAGTTAAAACTCCTAAGGGAAGTATCATTGCAACAATGTTGGGTCAGGATGTCCCCATTATGGCATATAAACATGCTTTGTCTAATTATTTTATTATCATATCAATGATTGAATTTGATGAAATCCTTAGTATGGATTGGATTTTGAACCATGATGTGAAAATTTATTTCAAGAAGAAGGAGGTTATAAATTTTAAGGATGATGTGGAATCCCTTATCTTTAGGGAAAAAACATCACCATCTAATTAACATCTAGATCCACCCTTAGTAGCTCTACTAAATTAAATTATTGGGGAGGAAGGGTATGAAATAAATATGTGAGAGGAAAATGTTCAAATAGAGGACATACCTATTGTTCAAGAATATTTTGATGTCTTTCCAGAGTATTTACCAAGGAATCCTATAGAGTAGAAAATAAAGCTTTCCATTGACGTAATACATTATTCAAGGCCCATATCAAAGACCCATTATAGAATGACCACTGTGGAATTAGTGGAACTGAAGAAACAAGTAAAGTAATTAAGTGATAAGGGATTTATTATCCCTATTTTTCCTCTATGGGGAGCCCCTATTATTTTTGTTAATAATAATGATAGATATATTAGGCTGTGCATTGACTATAGAGAGATCAATTCTACAACAATAAATAATAAGTATCCCCTACCTCACATTGTTGATCTATTTGATAAACATAATGGATAGATATATTTTATAAATATTGATATTCGATCTGGATATCCTTATTTTTGTGTGAGGAAGTAAGATATTACAAAGAAAAAATATTGAACTAGGTATGGGCATGACAAGTTTAGAGTAATTCCTTTGGGATTGACTAATACACCCTCTGTTTTCATAGATCTAATGAATAGAGTTTTCATGGAATATCTTGATGACATTTTGGTGGTATTTATTGATGATATCTTAGTATACTCCAAAAGCTACAAAGATCATGAAAATCAAGTTCACACTATTATGAAGAGTCTTAGAATAATTGAATTATATGAGATGTTTAACAATTGTGAATTTTTGATTCAATCAGTTTTCATTCTTGGCCACATTGTCTTTAATGACAGAATTTCTGTTGATACTATGGAGACAAAGGCTGTGCACGAATGGCCTACTCTAGCAAACATAATTGAGGTACATAGTTTTATTGGTTTAATCAGTTATTATCAGCATTTCATTTAGAACATTGTATGTTTAACCAACCCAATGAAAAGGCTTAAACATAAAGGGGTTGAGTTTGAAAAGACAAAGGAATTTGATGATTGTTTTGAAGAATTTAAGAGATGATTAGTGATAGATCTGACCCTAACTATATGATTAGGGAATGATGGGTTTATGATATATAGTGATGCATCAAAGAAAGGAATTGGTTGCGTCCTAAGGCAGAATGATAATGTTATATCCTATGCATTAAGGAAGCTAAAAAATCTTGAAAAAAGTTATCCTACTCATGATCTTGTGTTATCAGTGGAAATATTTTTGAGGAATGTATAGAGACATTATCTCTATGGTAAAAAATATGAGATATATATGGATCATAAGATTATAAAATATATCATCTCATAGAAAGAACTAAACATGAGAAAAAAATGATGACTCAAACTACTCAAGGATTATGATTGTTCCATACGCTACCACACAGGAAAGGCAAAAAAGGTTGTTGATGCATTTAGATGGAAGGATCATAGAGTTATCAACATAATTTGGATTTAAAAGGATCCTTTGTAAATGGATATACTGAGGATGGATATGAGAATTATAAAAAAGGTGAAAAATATATACATTATCAAATGGTTTCACAACAATATTTATTGGAAATTATTAATGATTTATGGTTTTATTATGAGAATCTTCTAAAAAAACTTAATGCTGTGAATGATGGGAGGATGGATGGTTTCATGTGTGAAGATGGAATTCATAAATTTTGGAAGAGTCTATGTGTTCCCTCTCTACTCGAGCTAAATAGGGAGTTATTGGAGATGCTGATAGGTCAAATTTCTCTATACAACCTGGTAGTACACAAATTTATAGATATTTGAAAGACAATTTTGGTGGGATAACATGAAGAGGGAAATGGATGATTATGTATCAAGAGGTTTAGTCTGCCAGAAAGTGAAGGACGAAAAAAACATCTTAGAAGAGTCATGAAACCTCTAACTATTTCTACATAGAATTGGGATGACATCACCATGGTTTTTTTGTTATATTACCCAATTCTCCAAGAAATAATGATGAAATATGGGTAATTGTTGATCAACATATAGAATATGCACATTTCCTTACTATAAGGGAGGATTTCTACTAGAGCGCCTAACGTGACTATATATCAATGATGTTATGAGACTACATGGAGAAACTCTCTCAATTTTTTATGATCCTGATCCATGATTTACATCGAAATTATGGAAAATTCTTCATGAATATTTGGATATTGAGCTTTGATTGAGTATGGATTATCACCCACAAACTAAAGGGAAAACAAAAAAGACGATCCCAGAATTAGAGGACCTGTTGAGATCCTATTCACGTGACATTCAAGGTACATTGGATCAATATTTACTTTTGTAGAGATTTACTACAATAATATTTTCCATTCAAGTATTCAAATGGAACCATACAAGCATTTCATGGAAAGAGATATCGTACACCAACTTATTGTGATGAAGCTGGAGAAAGGAAGCTTGTGGTCCCAAAGCATGTAAAGGAAACAACAAAGAAGGAAAAGACTATTCGAGGCCATATCAGAGAAGAACAAAGTAGAAAAAAATCTATACTGACAATCGAAGGAAGGATTTGGAGTTTCAAGTGGGAAATCATATTTTCTTAAAAGTTCCTCCATAGAAGGGTGTGATAATATTTAGTAAGAAAGGGAAACTGAACCCTAGGTATGTAGGCCATTTTGAAATTCTAGAGATAATTGGAGCTCTTGCATATAGTCTTTCTATGCCACCAAGCCTGTTTAAAGTACACAATGTGTTCCATGTCTAATTGCTGATAATGTACATTCCAGACCCAATGCATGTACTCACTTCTAAAGGCGTAGAATTGGAACCTGAGCTAAATTACTGTGAAGTGCTTATCTTGATACTAGAAACTAAATAACTAATGTTGGGGAATTAGATGATTCAAATGGTAAAGATAATTTGGAAAAATCAAAAAAATCAAAGAGGAAACATAGGAGCCTGACGATCTTATAATGAAGAACTACTCAAATCTTTTTGTGAGGTAACATTTTGGTAATTTTGAGGATGGTGTTTTTGCGAGGAGGGGATAATGTTACAACCCAATATTTTGAAAATAAATTTAATATTGAATACATGAAACACTGAGTCTCATCAAAACATCACTTTGTTTTGACCAAGTTAGTAAACATAATTTTCCACCTCTGTGATTTGAATTTCTAAAAACATATATACACAGTTGCCTTGAGTAAGATATTTGGAGTCTGATAAGGCAAACATATTTTTTGGTGAATAGTAACATTCCCTTATGAATAGTATTATGACCCTTAGGAATAGTAAATCATATTTTTTTTAAGGTTATAAGATATTGAGATCGTGATTAATTTTTCAAAGAGATATAAAACGAATAATAGTTTTAAAATTGTTATTTTTTGAATAAATTATGATTTTATTTAAAAAGTAAATTAAGAAGATTTAGAAAATTAATTTAAAAAACTGGAGTTCATTTTTTAATTATAGACATCAAATAATGGATTGGGTGTTTTTTGGGAAATTTTTTTGAAATACTAATTTTTTTATGAATAATAAAATACGGCAATTTACCGTATATATACATTATCAGTTAATTTCACTATTCCTTTCATCATGGATGATGTAAGCACACTTGGTTAGAACTCACATGTACATATTGAAATTATTTTTCACAAGAATCAATACTATTGATTGTATTTGGAAAAATAATAAAATAATGAGTAAAATAATTGGAAAACCCACCTATCCTCAACTATAACCCCATCTCACTCCTCCATCTCTTAAATCATATCAAGACTTGTGCCTTGCCTAAATTCTACTCAAATATCCTCCCAAGAGACTAACCCACGTATATCAACCCTTGGTCTCTTGAAAAGACCAAAACCTATCCCTTAAAGAGGATCTCATTGAAGATAACTTCGAGAGGTAAGTTCTTCTTTTCATTTATTTTATTTCATGTTCCATTCTTTACTTTTTTCACTCATATACTTTCATCCAAATGTTGTGATGAATTCAGTACCTTATATGTATTATAATTTTTCTATGATAAAGGAATAATTCTTCATCATATCTACTTTCCCTTTCTTTTATACTAGAAATTAAAACACCATCTGAGATGTGATAATTTATCACATTCAAGGATGACAAGTTTTCAATTTCTATTACCATATTCAATTCTGACCATGAAACCATTATTATGGTTGAAACAAACTATAATATATTTACCGAAACTTATTTAAGGTTATGGAATCCTTTTTTACACATCATATTAATTAATAAATAAAAATGAGTTCGTTGTGATAAAGAACCCCCAATTAACCCAAACAATTTTCATTAAAGTTTTATATAATGGTTCATCTTCAATCCCAATAACAATAAAAATTTTATAGCCATGTAATCTTATTATTGTTCAGTAATAACCGAAAATTTTTATTCTAGACATCCATTCTCATTCTACATGTTTATCCATAGATGAATATAAGTAAACATATCATAAAAACTAAGGATGATAACACTCCCAATCAATGAAATTGAATCTATTAACCCATAAAAAGGCCACGAATGAACCTAGATAAGGTTATAATAAATAAATTACATTTATAGGATGTTCTGGAATAATTAATTTATAAACCTAAATTTGATTATTCAGGTCATTAAGATCAATTTAAGAACAACTTTGGACATATGGTAAGGGTTTTATACACGACCCTATATTTTCATTCAGATTAATGTTATTCTCTACAAACCTCAATTAAATTTTTTATTTATTTATATGTACTCATTACATATTTTTTGAGAATGTTCTATATATTTTTACCAACAATCACACTTCATTCTTTTATGGGTAGTTACGTGTTTTAAAAGGATCTTTTTAAAATCCTTCCCAATAAAGAATAGCATTTTAATTGAATTTCTAAAATTCATACCTATTTTCAATGGAAATATATAATTTGTTTTTAAAAAAAATTATATTTATGAAATAAAAAATTTAATTATTAAAATAATATCTTACTTCACTTCTTGTTTGATATATAAATTTTTCTAAAATAAATCTTCTTTTTCAAATTAAAAGAGTATTTATCCCAACAATAAGTCGATGATTTTACAAGTGTGGATTCACCTATTTGAAAACTCTTATTGATTATTATGTATTATTTGGATCAATATTTTTGGATATCATCTTCCATATCTAATTGAATTTTTTATTATTATTTTTCTTATGGATGTGCTATCTTAAATCCATTCTCCAATTTACTCTGAGTGGTTCGTGTTCATAATTAATGTTCGAGGAAAATTATTGAAATTTCAAATGTTAATTTCAATATATATGTATATGTTGTTTATGTTTATCCCTGTTCAAATTAGGAATGCATTTGACTTAGTAATTGAAGGGTGGGTCCCATTATAGCCCCTTGATGCATCGATAGGTCTAATGAGACAAACTAAAATCTTGGAACTAGCCTTTGACAAAATGACTATTTGTGGTCTTCACATGAGGCCATGATGGTATGGTTATGTTGTATAGAATTATGTATTCCCTAATTATAAAACTAGTAATTAAAAGTTTATGAGGTTATTCGACTAGTAGAATAACCATGATTATGCTTTATAATGAATTTTTTTATTCTGCTCTTATCCATGCCATATTGTGTTCAAGTTCATTTTTTTAATGGCATGTTTTTTAGTTATTATACCTGCGTAATGTTTATGTTCATGATATCTTCCACTGTATTAGTTATCCTTACTAAAAATTTGAGCTCACCCCTTTATTATTTTTCATTTTCCCAGGACAGGATGAGGTATATTATGAATGAAAAGTAAAAATAATCTAAGAGTTAAGGATGTTGTCGAAGGAGTTTATAAATTGTATTATGTTTCAAGTTGTAATGTCTAAATTATGTATACATCTTGTTTACAAAGATACAAAACTGCTTGTTCCTTCGAGATGCATATTCCTTATTTATATGCCAATGTAATAAAATAAGGCACCGACTCTTGGAAACTAGGGTCAGGTCCTTACACATGATTTTTCCATACACAAAATCATCCTTATCTTGATCTGTGAATGATATAAATACATGAAATTTTGTAGGATAATTCTCTATATGGTAAACCTCAAAAATAGTAAACTTAGTTTTTAACTGTTGAGGGCTTGAAAAAATCCTCAAAAAGTTCTTCTCAAAGATCTTTTTATAGATTCAAATCCACCAAGATTGATAACATGGATGGTACTTGCGCAAGTTGTTTCAAGACATCATACTTTTGGTGGAAAGCTCTATGTTTTCTCGCAGGGAGATTCTGTGTTGAAGGCACCTTGGATGTTGATTCTATTTATGTAGATATACTATGTTTCAAGACATAATCTTGAAATACTTCTTCTTTTGGAATATTAGATTAACTAGTTCTATCTATTTGATGAGAGTGTTGTGGTAAAACCTCTAATCGGTCTTCTAAGATGATCATTTCAGGGTCGATCCTATAATTTTTGGAGGAATTTCCTTGTTCTTGTAGAGCTTTCTGAAGGGGTATCCAATGAGTTTCTGCTGCATAAAAGGTTTGAACAGGGGTATAGTTAAAATAGTGGTTTCTAGAATATCCATGTTTTCCACTTTATCCTCTACCCTGACTTTTTCCCCTAGGATAATAATTAGGTACATGGAATTTTGGTTCATAACCAGAATCATCATTTGTATAGGGGTCTGTTAAGTGTATAACATAAACAGACTTGAAGATCAATTCATCGTCTGATGAAGATTCTACATGGTAGGTTGGTTCTTGTTGTGCTGTTTGGTGGGGAGGTACACGTGCTTTTGAGATAGTTGACATGAAATAATCCAAATTCAAAGACAAGTTTGGCCTTGATTCAAGCTCCTCTTCTTCTGACTGATCTTTATGTTTTTGATCATGTCTCTTCTTTGAGTATTTACCTTTGGAGAACTAATCTTTTTATGAAGATGGATTTGCTGTAGTGGAAGTGGAAGGAGGCACAATTGGTTGTTACAACTGTGTTCATGTAATGGCATGAGTTCGGTTGATTGATTTCCTAACCACCAAATCATCATACTTATGTGCATATTTTAATTTTAATTGCTAACATAATTCTTTATCCTCTAGTTTGGTAGCAGTAACACATCCTACTTAGGCTGATTAATTTTTTTGTTTCACCTGTCCAAAGAATACAATTATTTTATGAGGTCTTTGAAAACAAAACACTCTTGAATGGGATGCCCCAACATTTTATGAAAGGGTTAATAATTTGGGATATATTTATCTCCTTCTTTATTTGGTTAATTTGGCCTTGTAAAGTGAACAAAATTGTTTTCCATAGTTGAATTGAAGGAACCAAGAACCTTTTCATTCAAAAAATAATACACTTTGTTATTTAATTCCTAAATATTTCACTGCCTTTGACCTTTTTAATCATCCTGACGAGGTAGTCGTTGCTGCTAACACTCGGGAGGTGGACCCCTTTGGTACGATAAAGTTTTTGATGTAAAAGTAGGTATAGGTTCTTTATGTATTGTAACTATAGAATCACATTATTTCTATGTTCTTCTTCTCAGAGATGATGGGAATACAAAAGACATAGACTTGGTTTCCACAATGGAATCCTCCACTTATTCGGAGATTGAATATTGTTCCCAAAACCATCTAGTATATTTCAGAAGGATTAGTGGTGTGTATAACTCATCAAGCATATTTTACACATAGATTGATATCAAATATTCTTGGGGAAGAGGTAGATTTAGAGAATATGTTTATCCTTTTCATGGAGCAATAAAATATAAAACACTTTCATTTTGACTTTTTTTCAATATGTAAGATCAAAACCTGTTGTCTTTAGCAGCATTGAGCTTAATTGGAAAAGGGATTTTTGATGGAGGCCTTTCCATATAGTAATTGATCGAGATAGTAAACATGTATACCAAACAAAGGATAAATCCTATAATGATTTCACAAAACATATAAACTACACTGCTTCTTATTATTGAGGGGTCCTCATCATTAGATCATAGAGAAAAATAATGTGTTATGTGAAGCTCCAGATATTCTGAACCATTAATGATTCTGAATATGGTATTCATAAAGTTTAGTGGGGGAGGGATCAGATCTTACCATTCATGGGTAATCTTTATTTTCCAGTTTTACTAATGCACTCTATTTTTCCATAGCTTCCAAAGAATTTTTAATGACTCAAATTTATTAATTAAAATTTGTGGAATATATGGATGCGCTAGGACCCATAAAGGTATAGACATTGGAGCTTAAGTAGGCGTGATGACTGAAAAAACCACCAGTGAGGGCGTTGTTGGTATTTTTCTTGGATAGCCCATAGGGGCAGGCTCATAGGGATATGTTTGATCCTGTTCTGGCTGTGTACCCAATAGAGTTAATTCATTATCCAAATCTGTAGTTTCAAAAAAACTTTTTTCTGAAGATCTTGTAATAGATGTGCAAGATGATGATTTTCTTATGGAGCATTTCTGGTAGGAATGCTGATTCCGAGTAGCTCTTTATTTAGTCTTTTTAACCCCTTCATCTACCCATCTTTCTAGGAAAATATTTCTTCAAGGGAAAGTGATCGAACTTCTATAGCAGAAAAGAGAGACATGATATGACCTTTACCTTTTCCATTGTTAGATGCATTTATAAGAGGTGAGAGTTTGTTACATGAAAGAATACCTTGATTTTTTGTAAGTCCCTGATTTTTGGTACACACACCTCCTTCATTTTATTCAGTGTATATAGTATTTTGAATAATAACTTAATCCAATGAATCCGTTGAATTAGTCTCATATTCTGGAGAATCTTCTATAATTTTATTAATGATTTCCACTGAAACATAATGTATTAATGGAATTATGTCATTATCATTATAAGATCGTCCCCTTATATGCCCTCCATGAAACTTTGTTCTCCTATAAGCTGATTTCTCAGGAACTATTTGATGGATAGTAACCTAAAGGGAATCCTAGGATAGTTCAGTTGTGCATTCAATTTGTGGATTCTTCCATAATTGGTATAAAACTGACTTCCATTGAGGATGGGATCATTGATGTGAAAAATCCCCCTCATTGTAGGCTGGGGTTGTTCCTATTTTTCTTCTTCAAACCTTAAAACTCTATTTTTTGAATTAGAAGGTTGAGTTAAAAAATCCTCATCCCCATAAATTATTGTGGATATTGAAATTCTATTTCTGATATTTGTGTATCTTCTCTTCTTATTTTACAAATTATATTCCAAACATTGGCTGGGTGAGTTATCTGAAAACTTCTTAAATCACATATTCCAGAAGAATTTTTTTCTAATTAAGATATTTACACAATCTGATGGATGATATACTCTAATAATAAGGATTGATTAATATTTTGAGATGTTTTACGAAAAATAATCTCTATAGTTTTCTCTCTTAGGTCCTGAATTTGGTGAAAACCCATCGAGGCATGTTCTTGCTGAGCATTTATTAATTTATGAACAGAATTTATTTATTATTTATAGCCTAGAAAAATAACATTCATGAGACCAGTTTTGATATGCTTTGATTATTTTTGAGTGCATTGAAATGAAATGCTCTGTGTGGACCCCATCCATTGATATGAACACCAGATAAGGTTTCTTTAATCAATTGTTTCAACTTCTGTAATGAATTAAGGAATGTATATTAAATAGCAACTTGTTGCTTCTCAACCTTTGGATGTTGGGAAAAGTGGATATATTCCATGTGTATTTTCCAATATAACCAATATATTGCCTTAACACGACATTGATATTCATCATATGGTAAAACATTGGATTTAAGATGATGAAGATTCATTTATATGTTGAGGTGAATATCATGAATGAAATCTTCTAACATCAATTATGGAATGTTGTAATGATAATTTTCCAAAGGCCAGAACATGACTGGTATTTCACCATTATCCAATTGTTTTCTAATATTCAGCTTAGCTTCCTCATATTTATCTAGAGGGTTATCAACTTGGTCCAACCATATTGGATGCTTCTCAATTTTTATATTATAAAAAAATAAAATCAGTTGTTTTTTCCTATTCCATATTAGAAGGAAAATGAACCAATAGATGTTCGGAGAATGGCCACCACCTTGGGTTGTCTTATGGTTGAGAAAGTATTTAACTTGTTAGTAACAAGGCATCATAAATAACTAGCATTATGTTTGTATGTTTCTCAGGATAAAATGGATTTCTCATCACTACATTATCATTTGGAGAATTCTCTTAACAATACGAAATATTGTTGTAGAGAGAACCTTCGTAGTGAATTACATTATAGGGAGGAACACCATGGTGTATTATATCTAGGGATAAATCCTCTTGATCCTTGGATTTATGGCCAAAATGAGGATTTCTGCAGCTCTTATCCTGATATAGGATCTCTATATTGACTGAATTTTTATGAATCAAGCCTTAATGATGAGGTTTCTGATATGGAACTTTAGATGTACAACTATTTCTGCCATTATTTTTTAATTGGAGGGTAGGATATTTAGTTTAAACAGATAAATGTCTGTGGACTTCAAGAACTCTAGAATTAGGAGGAACCAGATCACAGACTGACTCTTGATTTTATAACTATGTTTAGAGAGACTTCTTCTTAGATGTTCTCTTATATGTAATTGGGGCCACTTGTTGGGAGAAGTGGTAATCATAGATAGTTGTATATTCCTTCCTTAGAGTGGTCATCTGAAGTGGCTAATTATCTCCAATTTGAAATGGTGTATGTTCCCAAATTGATTTTCTATATGATACTGGGGAGTATACCCCATAACACTCCTAGATAGGGAAATAGGTATGTATCTGCTCCAGGATGACATGATGGAAAGTCATTCCAAGTGCATGGACATAATTATGTGTCTGTCCCATTGGTACTACTGAAGTTTCCATTATAATATTATGGTAGTCTTCCAGAATATGGGTAGAAAATTTTTATACCCTTTAACCACTGTAAAAATGTGTTTGGTGACTTCAGAGGCTGGAATGTTAATATAAGTCCATTCCATATTTGGAGTATGTGTATGTTCCAACTCCTATGATCCCTTTCACGTTAGTGGATATTGACAGTACACATTTGTGGGGGCATAGAATTGAGTCCTCCCTAGGTTTGTCGTCAGTGCTTTCTGACTGACTTCTCTGGGTGCTACTAAATGAGACTATCATCATGTTTGATGGATGATGGAAGGTATATGTGCATGTTGGATTTTTTCACCATGCATGGTTGAAAGAATTATTTCAATGATGATAGACGAGATTGCTAGTAGGATTGGTGATTACAGACAGGTGTATGTTCCTGCATACAAGTTTCAACCAAATTTGATTAGAGGGAATCCATGAATACCACTAGGTAAGTCTGCTGAGTAGATGATAGTGTTTAAGAAGGTGTATGTGCCTGCTCATGGTACTCCTCCGGATTTGAATGACGATATTGGTTGGGTGATGCCAGAGGAGTCTACTGACTGGAAAAATTAAGGCAGATAGGTGTATGTTCCTGTTGGTTGTTTTCCACCAAGTTAAGTTGATGGACTTATACAAATTGGAAAAAGGTAATAACCTTCTCCCTAATAGCTGGATGATGTCCCCAAATATTCTTCTTGCACTCCTGGGTCTGAGGGACCTATAATAGACTACTTAATACAATTCCCCCATCATGTTGGCGGTTCACTGCCACACGATTCTGTTGGCGACAATTTTTGGTGGGAGCCTTCAGGAAAGACCCCTGTGTCTTTGAGTTGAGGCCATGAGTGACCTATTAATCCACCTTCCTATAGTATGGGAGGTACTTTTCATTGATATTTGGATAAAGACCCTAAATGGTTGAAGATGGTGGTTGGCACTGTCAGCTTCTTGACCACCGGTCGTCGCTGACCAAATGATCAGGGTTTTTTTAAACATGGAGATCCATTTGAGTATCCTCTAGGGTTGGGATAGTTCCTTTTTTATGGTATTCTCAAAATAATACATTAGAAGCCCACTGTTTAAGACACTGAGTTTGTGAAGAAATTCTCCCAGCAGACGAGGATCCATATTGTGATGCGACAGTGGCTTTCACAAGTGCAAACACGAAGAAAGCCATTTAGAATGAAGGGAGTTCTGAGAAAATTTGAAAAATACCAAAAATGGAATCCATTAAAGAAAAATATTTTAGATTGAAACATGAATGATTTATTCCATTTTAGGACTTCCTTTATTAATTGATAAGGCCCTAATGGATGGGTAACACTAAAAGCTTGGTTAAGGATTCACATCTGGTTCAACATTTTTTGTACTGTCTCCCCTAGAACTTGTGTTCTTGTAAGAAATCACTAGTTCTGGTTGATTTTAATCAGATTTATTTATGTAACTAGAAACATCCAACCGTTCTTTATCGTAAGGTACCATCTTTCCAAAGGCATGCACTCGTTAGTTTTGGACCTACAATAATTAAGAATATACATTGGTTGAGATGATGGGAGGTCATACTCATCCCACTCTTTTGGGGGGATTTACTGGCTACTCCAGGACTCTCTTACAGATATGAAATATTTTCATGAATACTTATTGATTTACCAAGTATAATATAGATTTCCCTTGAAAATTTCAATCAATTATTAGCATGTGTTAAAATTAAAATAATCTGTATGTATTTGAGGTTCTTAATTAATGGAGACATCTGTATGTATTTGAGGTTATCCATCAATGGTATTATCTTATATACTATTGAGAGATTCTTGGTTTTTACGCCACTTAGTGGGGAACTCTAGAATTTATTAACATCTAGGTAGATGAAAGTTTGTTTCGATATTGTGATCATACCCATAAATGGGCTTCCTACGATCCTTATAAAAGGAATATGAACCCTTGTAGTTTGATGCCACATAATGGGACACATCATACATTTTATGTTCGTGTGATTAAGACCTAACTGAATATTTTAATGGCATGTGGTAAGAAAATCTAAGCGGAAGGTTGTTAGTTAAATTTTGGAGTGAGAATTATGCCTAAGCAGCCTAAGGAACTTGGAAAAGATATGATTTTACAAGTTGGAATAGACCCTGTTGGGAATATGGCCCAGAAAGAATACGGTTGATTTGGAATTTTTTGTTTAAACCTTAGGGAGGATTCATATGTATCCAACTTGGATGGGAATCATATCCCATGTAGTTCGGTAAGTATTGAAGGGGTGTATGAACATTTGAGAGAAATAGGTCGGGGCTTACTCCTAAGGTAGATGCCCTGATTATGGTAATTAGGGTTGGATTATTGAATACGATATCCATTGAGCATGGGACCTAGGTTAAGGATTCCTACATATCACAATTATGGTGGGAATCATAGTTTTTTTAGTTTAAAATATGACTTTGATTGTGTTGACGCTGTGATCATAAAAAATCTTTAAGCCCACATGAGTCATGCTCAGTGTGAGAAACCAGAGGATGTAAAATATTCAAAAAACCACACACTTTCTCTTCCACTGATGGAAGAGGGTGGGCCTACATAGAAATTGTCCAAGGTGATGGTGGGCGAGGGCATGAAGAAAATAAAATTTCAATGTGGAATGAAAGTGAAGGTCATTGGGTCCGTCTTGGAAGACAAGGGTCTTACTCCAAGAGGGGTTCCATTTTTAAGATTGGTTGTGGATTTATATTAAGGAGGATGCCCATTTCAGAAATTGTTGGGAATTACAACTAAGGAGGATTCCCAATGAGTTTTGGTTGAACCTGGCCTAAGAGTCAGGTGATGTGGTTTGGGGAGTTTCTTGAAGAGTGTATTGACTCAAGGTAGATGAGGAGTCTATAAGGAGTGTTCAAAATCAAAACATGTTGAAGGAACCAGGAAGAGTAAGTCAACTCAAGGCACTTCATTGAGTGTGATGGGGTGTCTCCAATCTTGGTATTCCAAGGATGTAAGTTGGTCCACATAGGTTCTCTGTGTAGGAGCACCATGCATGTCCTCCACATAGGTACTCTGCACAGGTCCTCAGTGCAAGTGCTCGATGTTTGTGCTCCGTGTAGGCCCTTGGCACATGTCCTTGGAATATCTCCAGGTGTTGTAGAACCCGATGATACTTTGAACCATGTTTCCTCCATTCATTCTCTCTTATCTCATGCTTTGGAGAATTACTTAAGCATTTTTGAGAACCTGGGCAAAGGAGCAATGCAACAGGAGATTCTAGTGTTCGTCAAACTTTTTATGCCTTTAAAATGGGGAGACCAAGGGTCCTATTTATAAGAAAGGTTGGGACTTTGTCGACGGGATTTTTTACACATAGGTCCGCCATGTAGTCCCTCAGTGTAGCTCTTATGAGTAGAGGGGTAAAAAATATATAGTCGCGTGGGTCCTCGGTGTAGGTCCTCTTTGTAGGTGATGGGAATTACTTTATAAAATTTATACGTCTTTTGAGTTTCATAAATCTTGATTAGTAAGTCCATTTAAGATCCATTACCAGTCAAATTGATGCTCTCGAAGAGATATAATCTTACTGAGATGGTTATTACCCCATGTATTCTTGTATGGAACTCGAAAATTAAAATTTAATCAATCTAAACCTTTTCATCATCAATCATGGAAATCCTCATCCAACTTTTTGAGGGGGGATCCTTCCACTTATCCATAATTTTAAAGAATTATTTTAGAAGTTAGAAATTATGAATGCATCTTATTCATTTTTGGTTAAACATATTTAATCATACTTGACATTATTTGTCTATGTGAGAATCATATTTTTAATTTTGTAGAGAAGTACATAGAAAAAATTCTCTAGTGTCAACAGTTATAAAATGATCACCTATAGGCATATTAATCTAAGGTAACTCTAATTGATCTCAAAAAATGGAGTTCAACACCATTTACAAATAAAAAAATATATTACAATGTGGACATCCCTACTCAGTATATAATTTTAAAAAAATACAAAATTTTAAAATGAAACATGTTTTTTATCATGGAAAATTTTCTTGATATTCAAAATGAATTAATTTTTTTTTCATATTCATTTATAAGCCCTATGAATTTTTTTTGAAAATATGGTATGAGAACAAAAAACTCAATAAGTTACTTAAAATGAAGAAATATGTTATTCTAGTGAAAAACATGAAAACCTAATATGTTTACCTTTATCACAACATACTTTTACTCTATAGAAAAATCATATCCCCATGAAAAACTTTTTTTTCAAAGAAAACCTTTAAAATAGAAACAACGAAATTAAATACCCTTTTATAAATCATAGAGAAAAATACTCAGGACTTGTGTTCACTAGTGTAAAAAATAGCTGGCTATTAGTTAAATATCTATGTGAATCACCCATCATAAAACTAATGTCAAGAATAAAATTAATCCAAAGGGAATGATTTATCCCAAAAGGAACATCTAGGATCAATAATTAAACTAAACACATAGAAAAACTATTAATTACTGAATATCAATTTATACACAAAACAATCCAGATACAAAAACTAATGAACAAATAGAAAATTAATACAAAACTAAAACTGAACCATGCACCGCGATATCCCCATGACCTCTTGGTAACCAATTACCGCAATATCGACCTACTCCAAATGAAAACCAAACTATAAACTTATATCTTCAAAATAGATATGGTCTAATAATGTTAAGTGAAATAAGTTGGGTGTGAGAATATAAAATATTTTTAGGTAATCACCATAGATTCCTTGAATTTCCACTCCCGAAATAGTTCCTAAACACTAGTAAAAAAGACATAAAGAAAGTATTATTTTATTCATTTTAAGAAACAAAACACAGTTTTCCATAATTTTTTTTGAAAAGAACACACACATATTTCCCTTATTAAAAATGGTATCACTTTCCAAAACCTAGTTCAAAAGAATTTATTTTCAGAAATCCATTCCAGAAAACCCAAAGGCATATCTTCTAATAATAAAGGGAACAACACATGTAGGAATAAACTAGCAGGTATGATAACCAACATGAAGTAGAAGAAAACATAACATAAAGATAGATAATCATGGAAATTTATTAAAATTATCTAGAAGAAATACTTTTACACACTCAGTTTAGATTCATATACCGACATATAGTGCATCTCTATAGTTAATAACCAATTGGATTCTCTAAATTATCCAATCCAGTGTTTCATCCCACCTATAATTTCAACAAATCTAGTGGGTACCAACCCATCTAATCATGGTCGACAAGAAACTTTCACTCAACCATCTAGAAGATGCCCAATAGTCCCATGATAATAGTACAATGTGAAATATGATATAGAAACCCCAACCCACAGAATCCTCATGAACGATCCCTTATAGGGGTACACATCTCAGGGTATAGCGTTTTCTAAACATAATACAAAACCCACCACATATTTTCACATGATCCACTAGAGGGAAACATATCCGAAGTTATAGTGGTTTTCAAACATATATCAAGAATCACAAACACACAAGAGAAAAAATTCTTTAACAATCATTCCTATCCAAAATATTAAATCTCAATTTAAAAATACCATTTTCCACAATCAAAAAAACTTTCCCAAAAAAGAACTAAATTACGACTGGGCCTTCCCATCACCTAATATTTTAAAAAAAAACCCCAAAACATATAAAAGTTATAAACATGACTTGAATTTACAAATTCAATTTAATTTCCAATATAACATTCCATGATCAAGGGAGTAACATACAATAACATGAATAGTTCCAAACAAGTTTCTATACAATTTAATTTCCCACCCACACCTCAAGGTGCCAAATGTGCCAAGCCTTAGAGAAAACATTTTAAACCACATTAAAATTCACTCAATGACCCATGTCTTTTGGAAACACATTTAAAAACACTTTCACAATTCATAAAATACATTTTTAAGTACAACAAGAAAATCAAACTTGAAATACTAACATTTACAAAGGAAAAGTAACCTTCAAATCCACATACACACCAAACCCATTTTAATGAATATTCAATCCACTTTCACAATTCATAGATTCCTTTTAAGAAAAACAACAAGTAATCTCACATGCAAAAAACCCTCACTCTTTATGAAACCAAATTTCATTACATTTGTACCTCAAAAACATTTTACAACATATTTCTCACTCGTCGCACAATCCATTGATAAAATTTATAAATCTCAACAAAAATGTGCACATGAAGCATGACCAAAATATTTTTAAAATAAATCATCCAAAACAAACACACATTAAATTACTTTGAAAATAATATTAACTTGAAAGAACCATCTGAGACACAAAAGAATATAATGGGATAGAAGCATTCAAAAAACTTGGGTTTAAGGAAACATCATTATCAAGTGCCATTTTCATTTGTTTTCCCATCCATATGTACACCCTATGAACATATATATGTGTCCATATACAATGACTCCCTTTAAGTATCCACAAAGCATCCAAATCCATTTTTAAATAAACACCATTTGTTTTACCGCCAGAATCAAAAATCCACACAAAAGCATCAAACCAAAAGAGTCTCTAAATACTATAAACAATAAATAATTCAAAATAAAACCATAATACCAAAACATTACCAAATACAAACATCACCCAAACAACCCAATTTCACTTTGAAAGATTAATTTCCATTTTATCAAATACCTTATGTGCATATATACATAGGCTTATTTAAGAAAACCCTTTGAAACACATTTCACAAAAATTTTACTTCATTAAAACACAATAATGAACCAAAAAAGCATATAAAAATCACAAAAAAATTAAAAATTACATAGAAACACTAAGAATCAAATGTAATGTGTCAGAAAGGAAAAGGGTGGAAACACCTCCCTCAACGATGTGCAAACATAATGAAACTCTAGGCGATGGAAGAACTGATCTTGAGATACAATCGAAACACCCTAACATCTTGGGGACAATAACCAAACATCAACTCCAACCCTTAGGGTTTGACCAAGATAGAACACACTAAGAAAAACAACAAGGAACTAATAGATGGAAGTGATAAGAGAATGAAATCGACCAAAAACTCAAAGAAACATACCTTGAACCCTTCAAGGAGCTTCAACGGAGGAAGGGGAAAAAGAAAGAGGGTATCCTTGATCCCTCTAGTGCACCTAGGTTGAACAAGGGAGGATAAATCCAAAATTGGTCTAAAATTTCAGGGGGGGGGAATAAGAATTTCACTCTTTTAGTGATATGGGAGACTCACACAATTTGACAAACCATGCACCAACCGTACACACCGTACTTTAGAAAAGGAGAACCCCACATAATTTGGGTGAATTATTTGGAAAACCATGCTCCAACTATGAAAAATTACACTATCCAAACTATATAATCCCCCCCCCCCCCACAGGGTTGCTGTACTATTTCATCTGACCAAGTACAAGCCATGCTTCATGCCCTAGAAAAATCCAACAAGTCGCACAGTTTTTACCTTGGTCCTGCACAATTTTCCACATACTATGATCAAATAGTGAATGTCAAAATGTGAAAGAATTATTTGAACTAAAAACACCTACTTCCTCAACAAGGTATACAACCAACCCTTAAACTGGGTATACAAACCGTGCACGGGCTAAAAATCCTCCAAAAAACACAAAAACTAAAAAATATAAATCAATAACTTGACCTAAAGCTGAACCAAAATATCGAAATTCAATAAAATAATTAAATAAAATAAAATACATGGTCAGTGTGTGACAATTATCCCAACAAAAAACACATTCTTCCCCAATAAACTCGTCCAACCACATTAGGGACAAAACTCATTTTTAAAATGTGGTGAGATTGAATTAAATAGTAGTCCATGGTGTGACCTTTCAATCCACAAGTAAAACCTAACCATTTCTTGAGGAAAAACCAACACATTTAAAAATAGGAGAACATGAGAGGGCTCTTCTCACCGTATGAACCCAACTAACGCCACCAATATTGAAACCCCAAAATGAAGACTCCCACACAAGAACTCCCTACTTGGACCTCAAATTCCAACACAAGCTGAACAACACCACCACCAGAAAAGGGGATTAACCATATAATCAAAACCCCGAACATGAGGGGAAACCCACAGAAGGAACTCAAACAAAACTAAAACAAAACCATAATTCCTTAACTCCATAAGACTCAAATATCTCTAATACGAGCAGGATTGAGAACCAGAGCCAATAGAAAAGGGCAAAGCACACAAAATAAGGAAAAAAAATCAATGAATCACATTTTAAAAAGAAAAAATTATTTTGAAAACAAAATAAAAAAATCCACCAAGCCACTTGAAATAATGGATAACTCAGCATAGAAAAGGTAATTGCAACAAGTAACTTTAACCAATCCCACTTGAACACTGGAGAAAAAATCTGGAAAAACTACTGCACCACACCAATGATTTAAGAATGCATGAAAGACTTTAGTTCAGAGCCTACGGATGGAGACCTGATGTCTTGTTCCATTAGATTACTTGAATTTTGGAGCTAACACCCTCCAAACAAGGCTTCTTTCTTGGGTAATGCTTCTTAAAAAATATCTCTAGATGATCCAAACCACCACACCAATGAAAATTCTTCATAGTATTATGACTATATGGATTTGAATTCCCAAATCAACCACACTAGAAGAATAAAAATGAAATGTCTGAAAACTTTTTGGATTGAAATAATGAAATGGGTTTCTAAGAAATAGTGTCTTTTGTAACACACCTTTCACTAGATGGGGGGCCTTCATGAGTTCCGAGAATGACTGGTTCTTTAACCACCACCGACTGCATTCTAGGAACCATGCGAGTGATAAAAAACTCATCCAAAAATTTATTAAATTGAAATTTGATGGATGATAGGAATCGATCATAAATATTTGTATAAATACCACAAATGAAAAGAAAATCTTTCATATTATTCTCTATGGATATCTCTGAAGAGAATGAAACCAGCTCCTTGAAACGATCAACATAGGCCTTTATTAATAGTTGGCTTATTAAACACCCAAAAACTCCACCAATTTCCTTAAATCCACCTCCAATGGAATAAATCATTATATTAAAGTGGTCTTAAAAACTTTACAATACATACCAACTTACAACGAATTTGGGATGATCACCTTCCATTAATACGAGGATAGTCCCTCAAATGACCCCAAAACAGTAAATTCCCTAAAAGTTTCGGGAGTTCCCAACCATATGAAGACAATCTGAACATCCTAAATCCAATACACTACCTCTAACATACAACAATCACTATTAAAAGTAGAGAAAACTTAGAATAAGTCGACCACACAACTTCACTAGGAGTCTAGGTAATGAAAACAATTAGGAAAAACTTCCTAAAAACCATGGAAAACTATTTGGGGAGCATATTACAATTAAGGGAAATGCACATGACCAAAATAATCATCAATAAAAACTAATCCAGAAGACTATACTATTCCAAAATACCATCTCCTAATCCAAAAATCAAAAATAAACCAAAACACTCTTTTCAAAATCCACTATTTCATTTCAAATTTCAAACCTCATTAAATTTGAATAATCTTTACACATAACCTTAACTCCCTATAAAATCCAATTCAAAAACTAAAGACCACATAATCGATCCCTAAAACCATATTCCTTGAAAAACCTATTTTTTTAAAAAATAAATTTCCTTTAGAAAATCCACCCTCATAAAAAAACTAAACCAAATGAAAACTCACATTAAAAAATTTGTATGATGAAATATTGTCCATGCATAACTCAATTCCATGGTTAGTGGGCCATAACCCAAGTAAGAAAAAACATCTAAGAGGAACTTGAACCATGAAATATGACACAACATGGTTCACTACTCCATCTAAGGTTACAACATTACATTGTCTCACCTCTATTGTCATTCCTCATCCATACCTAAAAAACCAAAACAAAAGATTCAAATTCTGGAATTCCTCTAGAAACTTGAGGATCAGAATGACCAAGAGATCATGAAGTTATTATAGTGCCTACCTCTTGACTCCCAATAGTCTTAATCTCCAATCAACCTAACATCCTAAATAACATGGGCCTCCTTTGACACCATTTTTTCATGATCCAAGATGGGATTCCATCCAACCCAACACCTGACTAACTTGAGACAAGGGTCGAAGGGTGTTCCCAATCCCTATATGCTGGAAAATAGTGATGGGCATCAAAATAATCCGATGAAAGTTATTTATCCCAAAAATAAACAACTGACATTAATAAAAAATATAACATATTTCAAAACTAAGAATAAGTGAATATTAAAAAATATACAAACTAATCCAGATAAAATAGATGATTCACAAATAGAAACTGAATACAAAACTAAAAATGAATCACACAACGTGATCTCCATATGACCTCTTGGACACCTCCAACCATAAGTCCAACATTTTCCAAATGAATACCAAACCAGAATCTTGAACCTAAAAAATAGATTGGGTCTATCGATGCTAAGTGGAACAAGTTGGGTGTGATCATATAATATCTCAGTAGGTAGTCTCCACAAAATCCATTCATTTCCACTCCAAAAACAGTGCACAAACAGTTGTTTAAAATAAATATTTAAAATATAAATTTAATCATTTTAAGCGACCATAGATATATTTTTTTAAGTTCATTATTGAAAAAACACACACAAATTTTCCATTTTAAAAATAGTTTTACTATCCAAAAAAGAGAAAAAACTCCCAATTTAGTTACAAATATTGACCAGATCACCCAAAATAAACTTTAATAATAATAGATGGCTCAAACTAAGAAGAATAAACTAGTATTAATAATACATAACAAGTATAAAAGTAAATATAATTTTTAGATAGATACTAATTGGATTTTTCTAAACATATCTATAAGAAATCCCTAAAAATACATAGTTTAGACTCACATTCTGACATATGGTGTAGCTCCATAGTTAATAAACAACTAGATTCTATAAGATTAATCCAATGACACATCCCACATGGCCTCTTAGAAAATCAATGGTGTACCAACCTATCTAATCGGGGTCGACAAAAAACCACCCCTAGGCTCTATTAATGATGCCAATAAATCAAATGATTGTAGTACTCAGTGAAACATGATATAACACCCATAACCTATATAATCCTTATAAACTGTTCACTATAAGGTAATGCATCCGATGGTAAATTGGTTTCCAAAAATAAGTAAAAAACCACAAGATCCTCATAAACAAGTCACTAGATGGGAACACATCCCAAGGTCTAGTGGTTTCCAAACAAAAATAAAGAATTCTGAACACACATGAAAAATTATTTATTTTACAAGCACAATCACCCAACAATTAATTCTCAAATGGAAACTTCCATTTTAAATAATCAAAACCACTTTTATAAAAATCAATAATTGAATATTGGTCATTCCTATCACATAATATTTCAAAAAAAAAACTACAAAACATCTCAAAGTTCCAAATGAGACTCACATTAAGAAAATAAATTTCTTTTCTAAAAAAATAGTTCTAGATAATGGGAGTGAAATAAAACAACATGAAAAGTGACAAACTAGTTTGTATACCATTCTATTTCTAAAACAAACATCAAGGTTCAAAATGAACCAAGACTTAAAGAACATGTTTGAAATCGTATTTAAATTCACTCAAAGAAGAAATGCCATCTAGAAATACATTTCCCACCACTTACACAATCCATAAAACCCATTTTTAAAGACAACCAAAAAATACCACATTTAATCAAACCATTTCGAAAGAGAATGTCTCTTTAAAATACATACACACACCAAAACCATTTTAAACATTCTTCACACCACATAAAAAATTAATATCCCCCTTTTAAGAAACACAATAAGGAAACACACATGAAACAAAACTAAGACTATTTAGAAAACCAAATTTCATCACATTTTTACATTAATACCTTTTTAATACATATTTTTCACCTTTTACACAATGCATTGAAAACATATTAAATAAAAACAAAGAGGTTCACATGAAACATGGTCAAATTCATTTCAAAATCAATATTTTATACAAATAAACATAAAATTACCTTGAAAACAATATTATATTGAATGAATCATTTGAGATGAGGAATAAGGAAAGAGGAGAGTATCCTTCGAAAAACCAGATTTCAAGGAAACATCATTCGAAAGGGACATTTTCATTAGTTTTCCAGTCCATATATACACCCCCTATACATGTGAATGTTTCCACATACAATAAAACCCTTCAAGAATTCAAAAAAGAATCAAAAACTAGTTTTAAAGAAATACAACTTGTTTTCCTACTCAATACAATAAAACTCACATAAACATCAATCAATAAGATTCACCAATTCTGATGAAATACCCTATTCACTACCTAACCATAATACCCAAACAAAACCATAGGAAAACATCACTGAAAGAACTCAATTTCACTTTCAAATTTCAATCGACAATTTTTCAAATTCCTTACTTGTATATATACATAGTCTTTTTAAGAAAAACATTTGAAAACCACTTTATACCAATTTTCCATTATGAAAAACTATTAAAATAGAAAAAATATATCAAAAGAACTAGAAACCCATTTAGAAATTATTTAGAAACACCCAAGAATCATATATATTTTTTGGAAAAGTAAATGGATGGAATCAGTTACCTCAATGATGTATTGACAAAGTGAAACTTCAAGAAAAGGTTGAATCGACCATAAGAGACAATCCAGACACCATAACATCCATGGGAAACAACCCACACATTAATCCTAACCCTTAGAGTTTGTACAAGAGATAATCCAAAAGGTAAAAAATAATAAACTAAGAGATGGAAGAGAGAAGAGAAGTAAATCGACCAAAAACTCAAAGAAACTTACATAGGACCCTTCAAGTAGCATCAATGGAGAAAAGGGATCAAGGTAGGAGGGTCTCTTGGAGCCCCCGGGTGCGCCTAAGTAGAACATGAGAGAAGATCCCTAAAATAGGGCTAAAATATAAGAAGTTAAAAATTGTATTTATATAGTTTTAATTATCTAGGAAACTCACACAGTTAGGCCGTATAGTTTAGTAAACCATACACCAACTCTTCACACCCTACTATTGAAAAGGGGAACCCCGTATGGTTTTTCCACACAGTTTTACAAGACATGTGATGACCATGAAAAACTGCACTATCCAAAGTATAGAACCCCTTGCATATTTCCCACATGGTTCTCTCTAACCGTCTTCAATATATGTACTTTGTCCCAGACAATAACCACAAGCCACACAATTTTTCACTTGTCCTTGAATGATTTTAACCATTCCATGATCAAACCATGCAATTCAAAACATGCAAGAATAATTTTATCTAAAAACACATACTTCCTCAACATTCCATACATGTAACCCTCAAAACGTGCATATAAACCATGCTCATGCCAAAAAAACTACTTGAAAAATAAAAAACTAAAAAATTCAAACTGACAACCCAACCCAAAGCATAACCAAAATATCTTAATACAATAAAAAAATAATGTAAAATAAAATACATGGTCAGGGTGTGACATATTAGATATTTCATGACCACCCATAATAATATATAATTCTCAAGAAACATTTCAAAAATAAATCATTTTAGTCTTGAACATTTTTATCTTTAAACCCTTGAAAAACACTATTGAACCCATATGGAAAAAATTTTAGATATCAAAATACCCTTTACATTTTAATACCCATTTAATGAAAAAAATATGAAGAAATTTTAACTAAGGTTATTTTTATTAAGAGAATAGGGAATATTTTAATTTAATAAAAATATTAAATAATGGTTAAAACATTGGGGAAATCCATTGATGTCTTATACCTGAAAATAAAACATTTATTTTTCCTTTTAGAAAGAATGTAGAAAAATTTTGTAAAAAACAAATTAATTGATTATTTTAAAATCCTTTGGAAGAAATTAATTAGTGACTTAATTTTACTTCTATAATTCATTTATGTCCATATAAATACATCCGAAAATTATTTAAATAAAATGTACAATGAATTTTCTTTTATAAAATAATTGTTAAAAACATTAAAATGAGAACTTAAGTTAAAGTGTACCTTACCTTGAGTTCGGATCATCTAATGCACTCTATGTCATCCCAAGTAATAAAATTCTATTAATTATTAAATTATCAAGAACAATTTTCATGTTTATTATTCATTTTATTTTATGTACTACCATGTAACATTCAATTACTTAATCAATTAATTTCATGTTGGAGATTTTGATGACATTATGATCCAATATGTAAAATTAAATTGGTAGGTCGACTATGGTCAATGATTTCATTATTTCATTATAAAAAAATAATTATTCCATTATTATAATTTTTATATATCAATTATAATTTTAAAAAAAACCATGAATAATTTTTTTGAAAAATGTATTATGTTATAAACATAGAGACAGTAATCCGTACGTACGCATGAGTAATATTTCAATTTTCTAATTAGCTTGAGGGAAAGAAGGTTAGTTTTATTTAATATTTATATAATATTGATTATAATATAAATATGATATAAATTCATTAAATAAACTTATATATACCATCCATGTGATGTGGTGATCAAAACCGTATCACATCACTTTGTGGAGGTGGTAATCCACAATCCACAGGAATGAGGTTATCATTTTTCAGTGGCATGAAAGGTAATAAAATAGATGATATATTATACTTTTATGAAATTAATTATTTAATGAATATGATATATATACATTAAATCTTTCATTATAACCATTCATGAGAGGTAGTTATGGAAAATGGAATACACTATTACATGAGGTGGTAGTCCACCATACACATGAGCGATGATTTCGTTTCCACATTGATAGAAGATAAGATAAAAAATGGTTTTGAATTTAACATAAAAAATATTATTATATATAATATTATTGTGTTACTATTTATTCATGTTTAAATAATATTTGAATGTGGTAAAAGAATAAATATAATGGAAAATATATATTAATAAATAGACCTATATATCATTAAACCACTTTAGGATCATAGATAAAGCCTTCATAGGATGGTTTTAAGATAAAAAAGAGACTATACAACTTTTGGAGTGATTTAAGGAAGGTATTTGGGAATATGAATTCCTAATAAAAAAGATCTTTAAGGGTGTAGAGAAGGATAGAGTGGGTTTCTTTTTCTATGTTTGGGAGAGGACACACAAATAATTTCTAAATATGTTACAATATATTCTCAACATTCTCAAAATAAATTTCTCCATAATGGAGTGTTTAAGAATAATTTATGATCTAGGGTATGAATGTGGTCATAAAATATTTTATATTATTTTTTTATTTCATTTAAACATTTTTCACTTTAGTTTAAACTTTCAGTAAATAAACTATAATATTAATTAGGGTAATATATTGATAATGTTTTTAATATTAATTATGAAAAAAATATTTTTTCCATATTATATAAAATCATTTGTTTTTAATCCAAATATGGAATGAATTTTCGTCATATTCGACTAATATGTGGTAGGATTTAATCTAAAATTAAACCTGTAAAACACAATGAAATATGGTTTCTATGAAAAACTAGTTTTTAAGTATAAAAAATATTTTATTATTAATTAAAGTATAATGTTGATTCAAATGTACATAATTTGAATATTTATAATATAAATAAACTAATGTTACTTTAAACCATCATAAAATGAAATTTAAATTTTTAAATACTTGAAAAAATAAGATAGTTTTTAATAAAAATTTTTATTTTTTCTCTATTCATTGAAAAATAATACATTTCAAAAAATTACTAAAAATTAATCCTAAGATAATTTTGAAATACTTATAAAAAAATGGAGTATATTTATAAATGAAAATTATTTATTTTAGAAATTAATCTTTTACATAAAACCATATATTGTCTAAAAACCAAATTTGTTTAGAAACAATGGTTTTTTCCATTTGATTGATAAATTATACAATATTATTATAATGAAAAAAATTTATATAATATTATTAATTAATATTAATATGTGATTAAAATTATTTATATTAAATTTACCTAGGTTATTACAACTCTTCTCAACACACCACTATCCAATGTATGTTTTCTTTAACCTTGTGTTTCCTTGGTTTAACACTCACACTACACTAAATTCTAACCACTTCCTTCTGTCTATTCATTATCTCCATCTAGTAACTCTCATTTAAAACTTTGGAATTTTCTTCTCATGTGAATATTGTTTATCATATTAGTAAAAAAAATTAATCCATTTATATAGGTACTCACATGGTGGAAAATATGGGAACTCAAATGTGTTTTCCCACTCAACCAAAATTGGAAATTTTCACATCCTGTTCATTTTTAACTTCACTAGACACCTCTAAAATATTCTATAATTTTTTTGAATATTCATAGAAAATTAAAGACAAAATTATATATTCCAATTTATTTATAGTTGATATTATGGAACTTCTTTAAACATTTATAACGACAACTTGATATAAATCATTGAATGAATAGATTACCATTTTCATAGTTTATGGATTTAAAATGTTTATGTAAATCTTCTCAAAACTCTATTTGATAGATGTTCTTTTGATAACATAAAAAAAATTCTTTTTGGGGAATTGTTTCTCTATCAAATGTAAATATTATATTTGTTTCATATATAAACTACTTAATAACTTATTTTCATATATTTATTTTAACTGAACCTATTCTGATCATTCTGTATTAACAAATTGACTCTCTCTAATGATCTTAACACTTTTTCACCTTTGGACTCTTCTCCCTAAATTGAATCAACACAGATTAATACAATAATTGGATTGAAATGAATATACCAATAAATATTTGTAAATCAACTATCCGATGAAACCATAATGTTTTTTCAACTCTGAGTATCCTGATAGAACATTATCTGATAAACATCTCTTGCTAAACCGATGCTTTATACTTCATTTTACAACCACTTCTAAAACCTTCATAATTTCTTCTGACCTAATTGGTAGGTATTTATTAATTTTGAATTGGATTTAATTTATCTTCATATAAGACTTGACACTTCCTCTCTTATATTTATCCAAATGAACAAGTATGAGAAAGATCTTATGACCTTGGGGTTCCCAGGTTTGATGGATTTTGAAACCATCCATCCAATGATATATTAAATGATATTCCCAAAGATGTAAAGAAATTTTCTTCAACTATATAAGACAAATAGTTTGTTATGAACGTCACTTAAATGTTACCTCTTCAGATGGACTTGATCCATAATCCATTATATAGAATCATTTTCATTGTCATTAAAACATTGAAATATTTACAACAGACAATTTAGACTTGTATTTCATGTAGGTTGAACATTTTAAACCATATCTGTCTACTAAATTAAAAAATAAATGTTTATTTCTAACCAAAAACCAACTTATCACACTTTTTACAACTCAACACTTTGTTACTTCTTCCTTTGTATAATAATTTATAAACCTCATAATATGGATTTCTTACAATTATCCATATGATAACATCATCCATTTCCTAGAACATAACAATATGTTAAATCTACAATTATACTTCTCTCATATTGTATGAAAGCATAAAAACAATGCATATATCATGTGAATCCTCATGATATCTTGAAATTTGTGAATGAAATTGTATCATAATAATTAAGGAATAATTCATAATAGAGTTAATGATGATTTATTAACATCCTCCAATATGTCCTAGAAAAACTTTTATAATAACTCAAAAAACTCATTCTAACCTATGACACAAAAAAAGTCACAAAATGATATGTTTACAACAAATAAAAAACATGTTACAAAAAATAATCCAAAGGATCTTAAGTCCAAATAGGTTTCTTCTATGATATATTATGTGTAATATCGAACAAAAACATTGAATTAATTTAATAATAGACACAAGATATAAACTCTATAAATTTATAGGCACACACAGTGGATTTTTATAGGTGACCAATCCTAGCAATATACAAACAATGATAAGGAAAAAAGATCAAATCACCACTAAAGGCTTAAGCATAGTTATAAAAATATGCATGTTATTAACACTCATATATATGAAAAACAATCATGCTCAAGTTGAAACCTTCTAAATTTCATCACAACATATCTCCAAATCAAATATAATAAAATTTTGTAAAATAAACTAGCTTTAATAATAAGTAATAGTTGTACATGTAATGTATATTAAATTTGTAATCATGATTAGTTAATTAAACCAAATCCTCTAAAATTTCGAAAAAAATAATTTAGAGTAGAAAAAAGATGAAAATACAAAACAATTAATGCATTCTAAACACAATCTACTCAGAGGTTCATTATATAAGAGTTAACTAGAAATATAAGAGACACACTTACTTGAGTTACACAAAACCAATATCCATTATAAATTTAACCAAAAATTTACATGAATAATAGAGATTTGAAAAATTATATTTGATTAGATGTTATAGTACATCCATCAAAATCACCAGGTTTTGACTAAAGTTGCACCAAACCTCATTCTCGTCTTCCTATACAATATAGGCTTCTAACAAACAACAGGGGTCCAAATGGTGAAATGGGGATACTATACCCTAAGTAAAAATATACATACACCATAATAATAATAGAAAATAATAATAAAATTGTAACATAGTGGTAAAAGTAACAATATCATAATTCTATAACAATTTCATTAGGGTCATACAATATAAATAAATACCAAGGAACTTATATGTAGTAAGTTAGGAAATAGTATAAGGAAAAAATAATGAAATAAATAAAAGGTGAAATCTATCCGAAGTCAATCCTAGTATCACTAGTGAACATGAAGCTGTATCTTCTCAAGAACTTGCCACTGGGCCCTAGTCATTCCCTAGATACATGATCATGAAGTATTTACACGAAATGATATTCTCATGTAGGTTGTATGTGTAAACCTTCCATGACACCACCAATGAATACTTAAAAACATGTTCACATTTATATAAAGGGGATTTATATGATAAATAAACTAAAAGTGTATGAAAGGAATACACAATCATGTATTGATAGATCATGTACTAACCAAGATACTACGACCTCAAAACATACCTAATTCATCCCCAATTTGTTAGAGTAATCAAAAATGGTATCCAAATAACTCAGACCTTGTGAAGATGTAACATACGACATAGCACCCTAAGCTGTCAGTCTGTAGAATCCATTCCACCTTAATGGAAAAAATAATCACCTTCATTTAAGGGATAAACATGATCCACATTTATGGAGTAGTCACCCTAGCTCATCCAAGAAATTATAGCCACATGACTTCCATATTCTTGTGATATTACATCTACTAGTAACTTGTAAATCCTTAAGAACCATATTGATGTAGTAAGAATAATCTCTTATCAACATAACTTGTAAAGATATGACTCATTATATCTATAAAACATACATCCCTACCTACATCATAACATTGACATAGTTATTATCAAACCTCAATTCATACCATCTTCTTAATGTGCAACACATCTGGCCTCACAAATCTCTACCTCCATGCATGTCCAATTTTTGAAATCAAATCCTTCTATATCACAACACTCACTATCATACCATATCATAAATGTCAGTCAACAGTCCAGTAACCATTCCCCATGTAATGAGTCAACTAGTTTCCCATGAGTAACTTAATTTATTAATTGTTGAAAAACATTTCACATAAGATATATAATATCCAATATATGGGTCAACATAGAAATGTATAAACATAATATATCCAATAAAGCTTCTTATGAAAACACATGCACCTACATACACATCAATAGATCAATGTTATCATGGGAGACACATGAAAATATAATAAAATAATGTAAGAAAACTTTATAAAATGGATTTATATTTTAAATTTTACATAACTCAACTGAAATCACATATCAATACTGAAATCACATCTGTACAGAAACCAGAACAACCCCGAATGCCAAGGATAAATATAAGAATATCTAATTCATCCCAAACAAGATTCTAGAAGCTGATTCTTGATGAATTTAGAGATATATGATTACAAATATTTCAACAAACCCAATAATATCCATCACCACTGTTATATCTAGATATATTATTGTAAAGGATAGAAATTCTCAATATCTGGCCTCCAAACCATTGATAAAATGAGATTTCCTAATTAGAACTCTTTATAACTCATTGATATTGACATGAAATCAGAAATTTATGATTTATTTCAATATTTTTAAAGGATATTAAGAAAAAATCTAGATAATAGAAGAATAATGACCTCTTAACTTGGACTATCATGGGACAATGCCTCTAGATCCATAAGAATTGAAGTTTGGGGGGATAATAAATTGTGTTAATGACAATTAGAGTCACTAATATCAGGATCCACAATTGTGGGTGGAATAAGGAATGGTATTAGTTATGTTTTATGTTATAAAGTAAATTTATAGATTAATTAAAAATCTATGAATGGTTTTATAAAATGGTTTACTAAATTGTGTGGTAGCCATGCGAGGCTCACTACCTCTTATAAGAACACAAATAATCACATGGTTGGGAAACCATGCAAGGAAAATTAATGTAATCCTCTAATTAATTTTAAATAGTTTCATATGGAATTTTTTTAGTTATCTATTCACATTAACCAAACATACACCTTCTATTTTACTACTCAAAAGAGTATCACTATTTCCTTAGGATAACTTCATAGATTTCCCCAAATTGTTTACAAACTATGAAACCACCTAATAAATATTAAAACCTCATAAAATATTAATATGTTACCTAAAAATTTATTCAAAAAAATTAATAACTCAGAGAAAAAAATTGATGTTCTGAAAAAATTGCATAAATTTCATAAAAAGTCTTTGTTGTTACAAGATTTTCCATTTGATTGAGGATGATTTATTATGGTAATGTTTATCACTCTCTCAAATTCTTTATAATGTTTTCTCTATAGAAATGATGTAAACCTTGGACCGCAATAAAATTCAAATAAATGTGTTACTTCATGCATCCTTACAATTTTTTATGTTATATAAATAACAGTTGACCAAGTGATAAATATTTTTACATTTTAAGTCATACCACCATAATATATTATGTTGGATTATTTAGAAATAATGTGGAAAAAATGAAGAAACACATTATTTTGGTCTCCCATTTATAAATGGATGTGGGAAGTGGTTGCATAATCCCCTTATATTTTATATGTTTATTATTAAATTTACAAAAGACAAAATAAAAAGATGCATAATTATAAATTTATATCTCCATGTTGTCCCATAAGAAATGTTCCTCATTTTCTCAGAACATATTTTGGATTCTAGGGTGTATAGAGGATGATAATCTATGAATGTCATAAAAAACATTTTTTTTAATTTAAGAGACACTGATTTTATTCATGAATATTATAATTCAATAATTTTCAAATATGTACACATAAGGTTTACTATATTATTTTGTATCTTCATATAATCATTCTATGATTTTTTGATTTTTACATACATTGATTATTGGGAAATAATTTTAGAAATGTTTTCATTCATCCATTATTTTATCATTTTTATGTCCATGTTTTAAAAATATATAAAGATTGGTTCCCTTTGAATCCTAATCATGGATAGGGTAGAATGATATTTCTTTGTTATATCATTAAACAAAATATTTTACTTCTCAGTATGAAAATATACTTAGATATCATAGTTTATTATTATATATACTTAACTCATTTGGTTAAATTTAAAATCCTAATATGTTATTAAATACATTAGGTTTTTATGATCAATATATATATCACATTAATACTATAGAAATAAATATTCCAAATAATTAATTTAAAAATTATATATACAAACTCTAGATCACTTGAAAAGTAATTTTTGATGTTGGAAATTAAATTTAAATGAGGCCTAATCCATCACCTTGTAATATTTAGGGGAAAAATTCAGATTTAATTCTTTAATCTATCACATTATATCATAAATTATACTTAACTATAAGGTTATGTGTGTACATGTGATGTCAGCAACATATTCTCAAGCTCTTTGATGTTGTTTTAAATTTTTTCTATACGAAGAAATTTTATTCCATTCTTGGTTAACATTGATACTATATCTTAAAAAGTGATAAATTCATCAAGATTATTTGATAGTATCAATGTAACACTATAATACTGTGAATATATGTTTTAGATTTTGGTTTAGAACATTTTATTTGTCACTTTTATCCATATAGGATCTACCAATACTCAATTTCCTATGATTACATATCCCAGTAAAGATACTTTTTCTATCAAATATTTAATATTTTATAATTTTTTAAATAATTCATCCTTTGTGTAAGGACTTTATAAAAATTATTGAATTTCCTAAACTATCTTCATTGATGTTAAAATATATGATAAAATCATCAATAAATACTACAAAAAATGTATCAAGGTATTTAAAAAGAATATATTCATAAAATATATAAATATAATAGGGAAATATATATTCCAAAAACTCATAACTATGAATTAATAGTTCTTATACATGGTAAGGAGGCTATATTGGATATATCTTCCCTCTTCACCATAAGTTGATGATACTTAGATCAAAGTTCCACATTCAAGA
Organism: Viscum album; assembly: GCA_963277665.1. Classification (NCBI taxonomy): domain Eukaryota; kingdom Viridiplantae; phylum Streptophyta; class Magnoliopsida; order Santalales; family Viscaceae; genus Viscum; species Viscum album. The sequence goes on along the minus strand of OY728157.1, from coordinate 1,627,688,027 downwards.
TGTATTTAGAGAGTATATATTAATAAAAAACACTATCAATATATGGTAGATGATACTTATTATTTCTCATCAATGTCTTAAGATTATGATAATAAATTCTATGATGAATTTATCAATACTTATTCTTAATATAGAGGACTTGTGCACCCCACTGTTTAGTAGTTAGGTATATATAAACATTATTTAGTTTCTCTTGTATATAAATATTTAATTAATACAATTAAATGGGTTTCATTCTCTAAAAATTCATAATTGTAGGATTATATCCATATATGAGTTCAATTAAAATCTCAAACTCATGTTATAGAGGATTGCCTGAAAATTTATTGAGGAATAAATCAACATATTCCCATTCAATTGAAATATAAAAAATGTTGAGATTCACCACAAAAATTTAAGCTAAGTATACCTCATTATTATGTATTTGGTCCCATAATAAGGAATAAATATTTTATATTAGTTAATAATATTACTATTTTTTATATTTTTTTTCTTGTGATTAGTTGGGTTATAAAATATGATTTTAATATCTCCATAATTGATATGAGATCTTCATTGAGCGATCGAATCCATATCCAATATCACGTAAAATTATAGTAAAGGGAAAAAATAAATTTATATTGAGATTATTATTAGAAATATCAATTGATTATTACTTATATACTTTTGGTTTATTTATCACAATAAAATATTTTTTCAATGATATTTCAATATAATATTTAGGGAGTGGTGATTTAATGATTTTAGAACACATTATAGTAATGATGGAGTGAGTGGAATAATGATCAAAAAAATAATTTTAGGTTCATGAATCGATAAAAAACATAGTAATATCAATTAATTATAATTATAATTATTTAATAAAACTAAAATAATTAGTATTATTTTTAAATAAAAATACCTATAATAAATAATCATATTATTTTAAAACCCAATCCTAATATTTCCCCTTTTATGGTACATTATTTACAAACCATCAAATGTTAAGTTCAAATTATGGAATTCTTTGTTCATACTATTATAATTTTTTTACAATATATGTCACTCACTCATAGTTCAATTGATGACAATCATGGTGTAATATGGGGAGATTTATGTTTTACTCTATGATAGTTCTTATCATCACCACCAAAAGTAAATAGAACCTGATATGATACCAACTTAGATGATCTGATCATAACCTTCATATATCATAATTAATTTCCTATATTATATATTACACATCACAACTAAATCACAACATATAACACGATGATTTATTTTCAATAGTGATTAGTTTAAAAACTGACAAATTACACATCATCCCACAAAAAATTATATATACATCATATCACCTTAGACATATTTGTACACATAATTTATTAATGTAATGGGAATAAAATTATTAGTTTATCTCAAATTATTAGAAGGGTAAAAGTTATATAAAGGTTATTGGTAGATAGTTTGATCATAATCGTGTGAGAATACAAGAACCTAGAAGAAATAACTGATTATAAAAAATCATGGACTCGAAATATTTGTTTATAATGAATTATATAATAACATAGATCATAGAATATAAACAGAGAAAAATTAAATAATTAAAATTAAAGAATAAAATATACAATGTTATAAAAATGTGGTCACATGACACCACTATAATGAGCCAAAAAATTATAATAATGAAGAAAAAAAAAGTTGAGGCAAACCATAAAATTTTGATTATTTCGAGTAAATATCACTAACACACATAAATTTGAGAGCATTGATTGTCTCAATATTTTCTACCCACAAATATTTGAACATAGATAACCAAAATCATTTTCGTGCCCAAATTTCTGAATATAACTAAAAATAATCATGTCTACACAAAAAACATCAGTATCACTTATGAGAAAAAGATTTACCTAAGGATTTGGGGGATATATCAAACCCACCCATCATATAACGATAAACCATACATATATGTGCTATATTAAATTCATCATAGATCATATATTTATTATCCAATATTAGTAAAATGTCTTTCTTAACAATTTTTCATAGCATCATAAGATGAAATCAAGAATTGGATCAGTCAGAACAAACAATTAAGTCACCCATAAGAAATATATCATAAGATAATTTTGAGGGTGATACATGCAACATATATCAACAATATATAAATATTTTAGATATAGATAATAAAATATAAATAAAATCATGCTAACAATTGTCTTAAAATATTTGATTAATTATTTTAAGAACAATGTCATAGGTCACCATCAAATAAAATTTTAGAGAGGGTGATAAAAAGTATTTTTAATAATTTTTTAAAAAATTAATAACAATTAATTGATCCTTGAAAATTATATAAAGGTTAAATATTTTAAATTTGGAGTGGAAGATACAAAATATATTGAAGTTTAATGAATTTTCAATATTAATGTTCTAAAATAGTTTTAAATAACCCCCATAGATAAAAAACTATAAAATTATCTGTTTTTTGGGATAAAAAGAAATATGAAAGGATCATAATTGAATCATATTTGTCTTTAAAATACTTGAAAATAAAACCTCTATCATAATACATAACATTAACATGTAAGACTAATATCAAATATAGAAGATGTGATTTATTCTTTACAATATCGCATATTCATATTGTTTGAGATTATCCAGACAAGAAGATATCAATATGAAAATTTTATTTACATAAACGTTAATGTATAATAAAATATGCAATATAGTATCTATAGAATATATCAAATATATAAGAACAAAATCATTGAGTAAAGTGGATGACTCAATGAAATAAAGATTAAATCAAGAAAACTCATATAACTTTAGTATTATATGAAAAAAGAACATTAAAGATATATAATTAAATGGAAATTTAATTTCTATGAATAAAGAGTAAAATATGATTAAATATTTAAATATATCAGTATTTGAAACATTTCAAAAAATTAAATTTCTATATAATAGGAAAACATTCCTAAATGATTGGAAAATTGGACAAAAACCATTACATTGGATTCTTTATTGGTTATACATCCACTAACCAACCATATAATGTTTTTAGATTATTAATAATCTATATTATAACTTTATTTATATTTTTTACTTGATAAAATTTATTTATAATTTCTTATTACTCATTTATTAATTATTCTTTGATAAATTAATATACCAGTGTTAATTGTATTGTATCTTCCATAAACGATTGGTTTTACTGTTCTGGTAATTTCATATTGATTTTTATAACCTGAAAAATATTGATAATTATTTTATTTTTGGTTTTGATATATTTGTATAGTTTTATAATATGATATGGATGATATAGTGATAGTTCGTAATGAAATAATTGAAATTCAACGTTTTTGTGACTAATGAATCTTTTTAACAAATTGATTATATAAATTAAATCGCACACACACACAAATATATATATATATGTTATAATTCCACAATTTTAAAAATAAAATAAATAAATCATTACAATAAAATATTAATATAATTCTGGTTTTTTGAATATTCATGGAAGAAACATTATATCATTGTTCATGTATGTTGTAAAACCAACCCAAATAAAAAACATGTAATAACAAATTATTGAGTTAGAATAAAAATTTAAATAGTTTTAATATAATTATAATTATATAAATAATATATCATTATAGTGTTATATAAGTGATTTCTAGAGTTTATATGAGAAAGTAATCAAAAAATATGAATAAATATTTGTTACTTACTTTTATGGAATCAACATTTATCATAATGTATTCTTTTAGAATGAGGTATTTAGGACTCCCTATTACCAAAAAGGAAAATAAAGTTTAAGTTGAATTTAATAGAAATTATTTCATCCATGATTCAAGAAAAAACCATAGTATAAAGGTGATTTTAAGTGCAGGGGAGATATCCTTTCATAGGTGAAAATGAGAGACATTTCAATGGATACCTAAAATGGGTGATGGGTAAACTGTAATCACATGGTATTTGTGTGTGTTATATAAGGATAAGTTGGTGTGAATTGTCAAAATTAATCCAATAAATAAAATAAGTCTTCTAGAATAGTTTTTTATCAACATAAGTTTAAAAAATTTGAGCCATGTCCTTTTATCCCTTTTTAGCTCTTTTAACCATGATGAATTAATTATTAGATTAATTTTTTTTATCAAAATATAAGATGACAACATTCCACATTTGTATGGGTCGAATCTAATTTTTGAAACCATTTAATCTAATACCATTTCTAAACGTGAGAAATTTAATATTTAAAAGAAAACATGATATATATAGAAAAGATTATTTATCTGAAAAAATGAAATTATAAACATTATGTGATATTATTAATGTTGCATATAAATTACCAACCATTACATTACTATAACATTTATTATTATAACTATAAAAATTTAATTTTAATAAAATAATTCGTAAAACAAATTATATTTAGTTTTTATAAATTAAAAAAATTGTATATTTTATTTAATTTATTTAAAGTATAAAAAGAAATGTAGTGATATTTTATAAAAATAAATAATCCTCTAATAGAGAATTTTTCATTTAATATTTAATCAATACATTTTTTGAAAATAATTATTTAATAGTTACAAAAAATATACAATATATAGAAAAACAATTCTTTGAATTATATATGTAATCATTAAAATAATTTGTTACAATTTGTTTAAAATTTGTTATACTATTGATTTTGTTACAATATATATTAATAAAATTCATTTAATTTCACAAATATAATTAGTTTAAATAATTTTGTACTATTTTTAAATTTTTTAATAATTAATATTTGATAGAAAAATTTCTTCAGAATAAAATGTATTTTGATAAATAAATTTATTAATTTTAATTTAATTGATTATAATGTATTATATTTAAATTAATTTAGAAATATCTATGTCACTATTAAAATATATTCAAAATACATAATTGATACAAGTATACTCAATGACCATTTTTCAATGACAATGTGTTGTCCTGACTGGAAGCCACTACGCAGTGCTCCAAGCGGGTTAGCGACATGACATCAGTCGCACCTCCTCGTATGCTAGAGGATTCCAACTAGAAATGAGGTCCTAGAGTATGTCCTTTGAGATACTATTCTATATTTATTAGAGTGTAGCACAATAGTGAGTAATATTGATAAATAGTGGAAACCATAATAATTAAGAAGAAGCAGAATAATAATAAATCTTCCAATATAACCAATAGGCGAATTCTAAATCAATATCAGATACATGAAACAAAGATCATTCCATGATGCAGTACCTGAAAGGGATGGACACAATATGTAAGGGTATAGGCATATACAAAATTCTATAAAAAATGAATAAAACTACCTCCACTAGCATCATGAGAATAGCCTGAGTCCTCTGCTCCTATAATCTATCTTAGTATTGTAAATTAAACATCAAAAGCTCTGTGCTTCCCTTTTTCTACCCCAGTATCCATGAGGTATTGTAGTTAACCACCTATGTCCCAAGTAGGGTGTGAGATATAGTCAGTAGTACACCACCAATGGTGGCTATAACAATCTAGTACATGCATATAAAATGACCAGTGTTAAAGAAATGGTAAAATTGAAATAATAAATAAATAAATAAATTACTCACACCAGGTTCATCATGGGATACCTGATCAACACTACCTGATTTGGAATAATCCAATTATCTCTACACAAAATTCAACCTATAAAGATATAATATTGGTTTATTAATGGGTTTTCAATGAAAAGGTATCATGAATGGACCAACCCCAAGAATGTTATTTTTCTTGGAGCATGTAACCTTCGGTTAATAGCTTCATATTTTTAGGATTTAATAAATGGAATGAAATTACCCAAGAAAATCATTTATTTCAAACACAACAAGATATCAAAAAGTTATAGAGTTTTAGAGGGTCCATACACATCGGAGAAATTTTGATTACACAACCTATAAAACAAAAGACCAAAACTATAGCGAGACCTTGACCACTAACTCACTTCTACGCGTCCTCAATCCCTATGAAAAAAATAATTTTGAAAACATAGGGTGAGCTAAGAAAGCTTAGTAGGGGGTTTAAAAAAATGAAATCAAGTAGATTTTTTAAATTCAAAATAAAATGTAAAATTCATTTCAATGTTCGTTAATTCAATCCTATGAAAACATGTAATCATTTCAGAAATAAACATTTTCTTGAAAAAAATGGCTTCAAATTAAATATGAAATATTGGAAAAAATATGCTTCGATCATTCATATAGTAATATTAATTTCACATGAATATATTATAATAATTCATAATTAAATAGCAAAGGCACCTTGGATTATAGAATGAATTCTCGATTCACACTTGAGACAAGGTGGATATAGTCCCATGATAGATTAGGTTCACTACCTAATTCCATAATGTTCCTTAGATAAACCTCTTGTGTACTGTGATGTGCATGGGATAAACCTATCTCACACCGTGATGTGCTTGGGATAAACCTCCTTCACACCATATATGACATCACATGATATTAACACATTACCCAATGCATTGAAGCACAATCATGATGCAAAATTCATAAAAATTTCCTTCTCATACATCCAAAGGCTAATTTTGGAATTATAACTTACATTGTTTTGATTATGAGGACCACGAAATTTATTTAAAACCATGATATTTGAAAACCATTTCATAAAAGGAACTACTTGTTTATACGTCTATCATAATAAAATTATTTTCTCATTAAAATCCATTATTATGTTTTCATGTACATGTATATAATTATTTTTCCTAAAAGATACATGTAAACACATTTATTTTGATAAACATTAGTGTTTAAAAAAACATGATTGCATACTCATGCATATATATGTATATATACATATATATCGATTAAAAATAACTATACCACTTTTACATAAAATTAAATAAACACATTCATTAATATTTTTACATATATAAACATAAAAAGTAATATATATACATATACATAGGTATGTATATATATACATGTATGTATACACGTCGTATTTAAAACTCTTTCATATTAAATTATATATATATATATATGTTTATAATTTTAATAAATCCAATTGTTTAAAAAAAATAATTTGATGACCTCACTTACAATCTTAAATCATAATTAAAATTCAATTAACCATTAAGTTAATTTTATTAAAGATAGTTCCATTGGAAAATATGGTTTTAAACATGCCGTGATATATATATATATATATATATACAGGTACATTAAATATATTTTTAACAAAATAACACTTTCAGAAATCTATTGACATTGCTCATATTTATAAGAGTCTAATTGTTCAAAATATTTTTTTTAAAAAGTATCAAGAACCAAAACAATTTAAATATTTAATATGTAACAAGAAACTTCAATTTTTAATATAAAATGATCACATTTCTATCTTGAAAGAAATCAAAACACTATTATAAATACATTGTTGATAGATAATTTTTTTGAATATAATGATGTGAAATTCATTTATGCATTAAAAAATTGTAAGTAAAACTATAAAAAAATTCTTCTTTCTACCGCAATGAGGCAAAAAAATTGTTTAAATATCCAAGTAGTAAACATTAGTAACTGAATAAAAAAAATTGACATGAAATACATGAATTTCATATGAAACATGAACATGTTTCACAAAATAAAATTTCTTACCATGAAAATGATTCTACTTCTTGGAAACATGGAAAATAATTTCATAATAAAAAGAATTGTCTACTTCTTATTGATTTCAAAATAATTCAAAAATGCAACAATAATTTTAATAAATACTTATTCCTACCCTTAAAATATAACTTAATTATTTGGGAAATAAAAGATTCAAATACTAATAAATGACTAATGAAATTTGACACAAAGATGAAAAAACCATTTAAGCCATTTTAATGACTTCTCACAAGAAAATTTAACTACCCAAAATACAACTAGAATAGATTAAACATTACATGAAGAAACATGAAGTTGATTTAAAAGTGTAATGATTTCCCCTTACAACATGAATAAAAGTAGTGTAGGTTCTTCCTCAGTCCCAATAGAACTAATCTAAACAGTAGGTTCACCAAAAATGTTTCCCCACATTCCTTTCTATTTCAAAAATGTAGATCCTTATATACATATAATGGACACCCAAAAAGTTATTCATAACTGGATTAGTGTGAACATTATATAGACAAGGAATCCCTAATTTCCCATAAAATAACCATAATATGAAATTTAGGAGAGGAACCCGAAATGATAATTGAAAACACATAAAACCCATGTCGGTTCATTCACATCCTTGAAATCTGATAGAACATCGTGTCAACTGATTTAAGGAAGATTTGTTCTACAAGTGGAAAGACACATGAAGCCACTACTATCGTCGAAGGGGTTGCGGATCAGCCATCGATAAGGAATGGGTTGGCCTCTTCTGCACAGGACCATCCCTTGGATGGATGGATCCTCAAAAAAGATTCGTCAAATATCAAACAACCTACATTAGATAGGTGGAGCACTAAGTTCATGTTTGTAGGTTGTGTCAGTAGTTCGTAGCCCATTCCATAGGGAAGATGACACATAGTGGAGGGGAAAGCCACTCTGGCTTCGAACCCCCCTCACAAACCCAATTCCCCTTTAATTTTTTTTAACCATTTTGTTATATTATAACTATTTTCTTTGGATACTATTTTATAACTATTTTCTCATATAAAAATTATTTCTGATAAATATATATATATTTATTATTGGATGATACTGAAATATAAGTATAATAATTCTTAAGCTAGTAAATTGTCCACTTATAAGTAAATATATTATTATTACCTGTTATTATAATTATTATTAAAAATAATAATATTCATATATATATTAAGTAATTATACATTTCTTCCAATAGAATTTATTTAATTTTCACAATTATATATTTCATATTTTATCTTTTTTTCATGTATGTTGTTTATAATATATATATATATATATATTTGTCACAATATTAGTAATTTAACAATAAATAATGTTTTATATAAATATTTATGTATTCTGAAAATTTTAGAAGGATTTCATTATTTCATTAAATTCTTTCTTTTGAAAAACATAATTTTGAGAAACCTCATTTGATTTAATGTGTATCAACATAAATATTTAAATTTAAATAAAGTGTTCATTAAGACTAAAAATTCTGTTAGTATGTAGATGTACTTAAATAAACTCTTATTTGATGTTAATTGACCACACCATAAATACACAAATGCATGAAAAAAATATATCTATGTGTAAATAGTATTTTGAGTTTATTTTATAGTCATTTTATTTTAAAATTACTCCAATGACTATATGTAATGGTAATTTTATGTATAAATACACAGCTGTAACAAAAATATAATGTACCCAAACTCATCATGTTTTTATATTCCTTTTCCTGCAAAGATGATGGAAATTTTTACATTCCTCTGCACTCTAAACCTTATTCACTCCACTGTTTTTCTACCTATAGAAGATCCCAATGGCACGGGATACGGCGTTTCAGTTATCATGTTTGTTATAAGTTATATATTTTTTGGTGATGATTATAGTTATAGGTTTAATATTACCACATTCTTAGTGTAAAGTGACCTTTCTTGAAACATTTTTAATGTATTTATTTAGTAAACAAGTATACAATTTTGTTTAAGATTATTTTTATTTTATTTTACTAAGAGATAAATTTGTATATGAATTACTAGGGTATTGAATTATACACCCCTAAAAAATTTCATCCTCACAATTTTATTACATTTTACCTAGAAAGTATAAGAAACACACCAAAATTTAAACACGACCTCACACTTTCTTACCTCCCACCATTAAAAATTCCCTTAATTATCATTGTCACATCGATCACAGAGATGGAGGTCCCAATCAGTGCAACAATACCTCAATTCATTTTCAAAGTCTTTCACTTCCTTAGTGTAGACGTAGTCCGTATAAATCAGATTGTATTAATAGAAAATATGATGCACTTTTTGAAAATAATTATTTCTAGCATTTAGTTTCAAAACATCGGAATGATCCAAGTTTTTATAAAATAGCCTGATAGAGTCAGATTTAAATTTTTTGGAAATGTGGTTCCTCAAATATATTTTATGAGTATCAAAAAAGACTGAAATTCACGACTAAATATATAATATTATTGAAGATCTCCCTCTATGATAGATATTCTAAAATCAAATAGTGCATTATACTCAGTGCAGAAAGTGAAATATTTGAATATTCCCTAGTTGTACCTCTCTTGGTGATAAAGTTGGGAGAGCTGGAAGCTTATGATATGATTATAGGTGATCCATGACCCCCTATGATTATGTGGTATTAATGAGGTGTTTCATATGTCGTTGATCATATTGCAAGAAAGTTGGACATTAGAAAAGGTTTTGATACTATGCGAGCTTGACTTAGCAATAATTATTTCCTGTAAGTCCTCTGGAAGGGACAATAGTGTTGTGTGAGATTATTCCCCATCTATATCGAAAATATCTTTTATCCTACTGATGAAACAAATAAAATCTTAACTTACCTTCATGAAATGAAAAACATGCGATATTAAATTTCAAGATGTCAAAATATTTAATACTCCTCACTGAAAAGTACCTATGAAAATCTATGAAAGGTATCTAAAGGTTCAAAGTGTTTCTCTGTGTGCTGACCTCTAAATATATCTATACCTCAGATATGATACCAAATGTAACGACACAAAAAAATTCATTTATTTAAAACACAACCTCATATGGAAAAGGTATAGTGTTATAGAGATTCTAGATACATTAGAGAGATTCTAATGACACAAACTATAAAAGGAAATACAGACACTATTCCTTACAAGGGTTTAATACCTTAGCAGGACCTCGACTAGTAACTCACTTCTATACATCTTTAAGCCCTGTGAAAACAAAATAATTTTGAAAACATCGGGTGAGAGTTAAAAGATCAGAAAGGTGTTTTTAAAATAAAAAAATGAAATAAAGTAGAGTTTTGAAATTCAAAATAAAAGGTAAAACATATTATAAATTTCATTAATGCAAGATTAAGAAAACATGTAAACTTTCTAAAAATAAACATTTTATTGAAGAAAATGATTTCAATTTACATATGCCACATTGGAAAAAATCCACTTCGATCATTCATAATGTAATAGTAATTTCACATGAAAATCTTATAAGAATTAATAATTAATTGTCAAAGGCAGTTAGGATCATAGCATGAATTATCGATTCACTCCCGAGACATGGTCTGCAAAGTCCCTGGATGGATTAGTTTCACTCTCTAATTCCATAATGTGCTTGGGATAAACCTCTGATACACCGTGTTTTTCATAGGATAAACCTCCCACACATCATACATGACATCACATATGATTAACACATTACCCAATGCATTGGATCAATATGAATTCATACCCTTCATAAATATTTATTCTCATACATCCAAGTGCGACTTTTGGAATTATAACATACATTTATCTTTATGAGGACTATGAGATTTCTTCAAAACCATGATCCTTGAAAACCTTTTCATAAAAGGACCTAATTTTTTATACGTGTATCATAATAAAATTAGTTTCTCAACAAAATACATAATTATAATTTCATGTACCTGTAATTAATAGTTTTTCATAAGATATACATGTATATACATTTATTTACATAAACATTCATGTTTGAATAAAACATGATTTCATACTCATGCATATATATTGATTAAAACTAAATATAAAACTTTTACATAAAATGACAAAAACACATTAATTAATATATTTAAATATATAAATATAAAAAATAATATATATATATATACATGTATATATGTGTATATAAATATAATCATGTACATATACATGTCTTAATTAAAACCCCTCAGTATGAATTGATATATATATGTTTATTATTTTCATACATACACTTGTTTTAAAAAACCTTAATTCGATAACCTCAATTACAGTCTTAGGGATTAATTAAAATTCATGTAACCATTATGTTAATTTTATTAAGGAGTGTTCCATTGGGAATTGTGATTTTAAAAATTATATGATATATACATATATATATACCTATATTAAAGATTTTATGAACAAAATATTACTTTTCAAAATATAATAACATCTCTCCTATTTTAATGAGTCTAAATTTTCATAATTTTTTTTTAAAAAATACGTCTCATGAACCAAAACAATTTAAATATTTAATACGCAACATGAAACTTTAAGGCATAAAAAAGGATCATATTTCTATCTCAAAAGAAATCCAAACACTATTATAAATACAATTTTTATAGAATAAAATAAACTTGAATATAAATATTTAAAAATCATATTTAGTTTAATTTTTTAAGCATAGCTATAGTCAAATTACTCTCGCAACCCGAATGCTATAAAAAAATTGTTTAAACATCCATAGTGGAAACTTTAGTAATTGAATAAATGAAAATTGACATAAAATACAGGTATTTTATATAATACTTGAACATATTTCACAAAATAATATTTCATACCGTGAAAATGATTCCACTACTTGGCACCAGGGAAAATAATTTCATAGTAAGTAAATTACCTACTTCTAATCGATTTATACATAATTAGAAAATGCACAACAATTGTAAAAAATATTCTCTCTACCATGAAAATATAACTTTATTATTTGGGAAATCAAAGATTCAAATAATACTAAATGACTAAAACAATTTGACACAAAGATATAGAATCATTTTAAACTATTTGAATGTTTTCTCACAGGGAAACAGACTACATGAAAGTAGACTATAATGGAGTTGACCTTATAGAAAAAAATTTAATTAGATTTAAAGGTGTAGATAGTTCCCCTTATAATAAGAATCAAAGTAGAATAATTTTTTCCTAAGTCTCAACAGAACCGAGCTAAAGAGAATTTTCAAAAAAGATGTATCCCCACATACTTTTCTATTTGAACAAGGTAGACACTTATATAAAAATAATGTACACCCCAATAAGGTATTTATATCCGGATTTGTGTAAACATACTACATAAAGAGAAAATTTAATTTCTCCTAAAATAACCATAATTTGAAATGTAGTAGTGGAACCCAAAAAAAATTTAAAATACATAATACCATTATTGGTTCATTCTCATCCCTGAAATTTGACACACTATTGATCCAAGTTATTCTTAGAAGAGTTTTCCCACAAGAGGAATGACATATGAAGCCACTGCGGTCACCGATGGGGGTTTTAGCACTATTATATCAAGTATGGATAATACTGCACTATGAGCACGAGTATCTTGCACAGGTGATTGAGTCTTAGGAAGGAACCATCCTCAAATACATTCGTATTGTGAGAGAATTCACTAATGTGTTTCCTATAGAATTCCTTTCTCTTACTTCTAGAAGAGTTGTTGAATTATCGATTTATCTCATACCTAGGGAATTTCCAATATCAAAGACTCTATAGAATAGATATTGTGGATCTTGAGGAGATAAGGAAACAACTACAAGAGAATATGGATAAAGGGTTTATATTCCCATGTGCTTCATCATGGGATGCACCGGTCCTCTTCATCAAGAAGGATAGGTCAATGCATCTTTGCGTTGATTATTGTGATCTCAACAAAATTACAATAAAGAAAAAATATCCTTTTCCACGAATTAATGAAATGTTCTATCAACTATGTGGAGAAAAATACTTCCCCACGGCAGATCTTCATTTGGGATATTACCAAGTAAGGGTGAAGAAAAAGGATATCCCAAAGACTTCTTTTCATAAAAGGTACGTGCACAATAAATTCTCAGTAATGCCTTTCAGACTCACTAATGCTCCAGAAATCTTCATGAACATGATGAATAGAGTCTTTAGAGATTACATTGAATTTTTTGTAGTATTTATAGGCGATATTATAATATACTTTAAAGCCAAGGAGGATCATGAGGAGAATCAAGACATTATAGTAGAGACCTTGTGAAAGGACAAGCTCTATGAAAGGTATAGTAATAGTGAGTTCTAGTTGAATGAATTTTAATTCATGGGGCATATCATTACAAGAAATGGGATTTTCGTGGATCCATATAAGAAAAATTCAATTGATGGATGGACAATGCGAACATCTATGACTAATATTCACATCTTCCATGGGTTATATGGATATTATTTCCAATTTGTGAGTAATTTCTCACAATTTTCACACCCTCTTACCAATCTATCTCTGAAGGGATTAAAGTTTTCTTGGAGTAATGAATAAAAATAGAGAATGAAGGAGTTTAAAATGAGGCTGATCACTACGCCCATGCCCACAGAACCCATAAGTGGGGAAATTTTTATGGTATTTAGTAATGCTTTGAAGAAGGTCATGGGCTATGTGTTGATGCGAAATTCCAAAGCCCTTGCCTATGATTCAAGGAAATTGAAAGTTCATGAATAGAAATATCCAACACATGATCTAGAGTTAGCTGTAGTGATCTTCGATTTGAAAATTTGGCGACATTACCTCTTTTGGAAGAACTATGAAATATATATGGTTTAAGAAAGGCTCAAGTATATATTCACAAATAAAGGGTTGAATATGCACTAACAAAGATGGTTAGAGCTAGTCAAAGACTATGACAACTCAATTCAGTACCATCCAGGGAAAGAAAATAAATTGGAAGATGATCTAAGTAGAAAGGACCTAGAAATTCTATCATTTTTGAGAATTGAAAAAGATAAAATCTTCAAATATTTGATGAAGATGGAAATGGGAATCATAATGAAGGGAACACCATCAATCCATTCGCAAATTATTGATCAGCCATATCTTTCGGAATAGTTAACGGATGCTCAAAAGGATGATGTGAGAATTCAGAAGAAAGTTGGAAATATCAATAAAATAAAATCCTTGGAGTATATTGATAATGAAGAATGAATTGTGAGATTTGCGTAAAAATCACGTGTTCCATAAATTTGGAGTTAATTAAAGATCTTTTGGATGATACGTATAGTTTGAATTTGTCCATCACCCAAGAAACACAAATAAGTATCGAGATATTTGAGATCATTATTGGTGGGATAACATGTAGAAGTATATCACTAATTATCCATCAACATGCCTGATATGTCAACAAGTGAAGGATGGGGGGAATAAGTCTATGAGGTTGATTCAACCACTACCCATACCAACATGGAAATGGGATAACATCACCATGGAATTTGTTATTGGACATCCGAAGACATCCAAAGGAAACATTTCTATCTGCTTTGTTGTGGATCATCTTACAAATACTACACACTTCATTGCAATTTGAGAGGATTTCTAGATGGATCAATTGGAACACATATACATCAGATATGTGGTAAGGCTGCATGGACTACCACAATCGATTGTATCCGATTGGGATCCAAGATTCCCCTTTATGTTCTGGAAGAGCTTCCAACATGATCTAAATACTAAGCTGGACTTTAGTATAGCTTATCATACTCAAACTGATGGCCAATCTGAGCAGACAATCCAAATACATGAGGACATGTTGAGAGAATTCTCAATGGACTTAAAAGGAGGATGGTATGAACATATCCCTCAAGTTGAGTTCTTTTACAATAACATTTTCCTCTCAATAATCCAAGGGGATCCTTATGATACCATTTATAGGAAGAGGTGTAGAACACTGGAATTTTGGGATCATGTTTGGAAGAAAAAACTTCTAGGTCCCAAAATGGTCTATGAAATGGTGGTAAAGGATAAGACCATCCAACAGCACATTAAACCTATTTTGAGTCGGCAAAAGAGCTATGCTGACTATTGTAGGTGAGGCCTAGAGTGTTATGTTGGATACATGATATTCCTCCACATATCACCATAGAATAGATTTATGATATTTGGAAAGATGGTAAAGCTTAGTCCAAGGTAAATCAAACCTTTTTAGTTCCTTGATCACATTGGGGAAGTGACCTATCAACTAGAACTGCAATCAAAACTGTCCCAAGTACATGATGTATTGCATGTATAACTATTGAGGATGTACATACCTAACCCATCACATGTACTCAATACAGAGCTTGTACCATTGGATAATGACCTCTCCTATGAAGAGAATATGATGAAGAGCTTATATCAAAGAGAAAATGTTATATAAAATAAGATGATTCCCCTCATAAAATTGTTGTGGCGAATCAACAATTTTGAAGAAGAAACGTGGGAACTAGAGGAAGTGATGAGGCAGAGTTACCCTCATCTAATTTAGTATGGGAAAATGCATGTTTGATGGAGAAATTTCTTATTGGGTGAATTTTATAACAACCCAATATTTTATGAATAAAATTACCATTATTTTAATGTCTTATTGAAAACACATGTACTCTTTTTTATTATTTTTTTATCATTGGGTTTAAATTACCATTAAGTATCATTATTTTTGATAATATATCCACTGAACAGTGATCAAAAGACTGATATAAATATATTTTTTTTAAAAGAATCTTTTCAATACAAACAAAGGATAGGATGGAATCATCCATTAGAATAGGGCTATATGAAGCTCATTTTTCAAAGCTCCGAAAGGAGGTAGAATAATCAGGCTTCACTCTTGACCAAGAAAAAGCCAAGCTTTAACATGTTAAGCTTTAATTAAATCACATAGGGGAGATGTTCAACTTAATATAGATTACCACGTGATCGATGTTATTAGAGCCACCCTAAGATTCTGTCACCATCATGAACCTTACCATTAGGTCTTACATGGGTGTTATAAGGTTGTATGTAATAAGGTATTAGTTTTACTTTGTGTAATACCATTTTATAAATAAAAAACTTAATCCATCAATTCCTCTAAGAAAATAGTCTTTCTTATAAAGTGACTAATTTAATAAATTGCCTTTAAAGGTAAAAATACTACTTTTGGGAAATATATACATTATTATATTAAAATTTTGTTTTTACTAATAATATTATAGAAAAATTCTTATAAATGATGATTATATCAGTTCCCTATCTGTAAATGATTAGGTAATCAGTTTGATAAGAGTAATAATTATTTATGATAAAACATAAAGTGTATTTTTAAAAAATTTATTTCAAGAAAAAAATGAACTTTGAAATAATTAATATTTTAATAAAATATTATTAAGAAGTTAATTTTATGAATAATAAATTAGGATATAACTTTTATGAATTCAAATGAAATTTTTATCATGGTTTGAAAACTTTTTAAGTCAAAACCTGTGAATTTTCAATAAATGTTATTTTTCATTTTTAAAGTAAAAATTCAAATATTTAGTAAAATATTTTGTTAAAATTGATAATATTTTTGTAATAAGGATTATGAAATTATCCAACACTGATTTGTTCATAATTTTCTGAGATATTCAAATTTTAGTGTAAAACATTAAATACAATATATATAAAATATGCGTTTTATGACATCATAATGAAACAAAAATGATGTAATAAATACTATAATGGGTATTATCAGCCCAATTTATGTCTTCTTATTAAATTAATGTAAATTTATATTTGTTTTACTTATTTTATAAATCCTTGGTGAATCATCCAAAACTCTTAATATACATTATGATTTTGAATTCATTTCTTTAAAAATGTGACTCACCTCCACATAAGAAAGGATAATATTTTAATATTTTAGGACATTGTACTTATAAAATAATTTTTTCCACTAAAATTTTGAAAAAACCATGGGAAAAAAACCATGGAAAGGTTTTTGGTTTTAAATATTTATTGTTTTTGGTTTTAAATATTTATTTATATAGATTCAAAAACCTAAGTTTGTGAAATATTAAATAATTCCACTCTCATTTCCTATATAAAATCACCCAGTATCCCACTTCTCTTCACTAAAAATCCATGTAGCACATACCTAATCTTCCATAATCTCTATATAATCCTCCCAAGGCAGCCCAATCCCTCTAGAATCCCTTCCTGATGCTCTTGAATTCACACACTCAAGTAAGGGATCCTCACTTCCCTCACTTCCTTTCAAATGAAAGCATCCACTTGAAATTAGTTTGTATAATTTCAAATGGTTATAATGTAATTAATTTTAAATAATTATATTACTATCCATTTGATGTTATTTTAATGAAGGATTATTTATCCTACATATTTTTGACCCTTACCTAAGCCGTTACTTTGTTAAAATTTCATAAAGGATTCCTACCTTTTTCATTTTAACCATGTTTATTCATGTTTTCATACCATTTTACTTTCAATTTAAAATGTTGGCGTATGTTTTATAACTTCACCCATAATACCCTTCTTATGTTTTAATGATGATATACCACTTTTTCTGTCATTAATGTCTTCCGTGTACTCCCGTTACCATGCCGAAATTCCGTATGGGATTTCTCACTTCTTATTTCCATTCAAGTATTTGTCTCATATTATGCATCTAAATTCCATTTCATATATTGGGTTATTATATTCAATGATCCCCTTACTATATATTTCTTGTATAATTTATGAGATACCCCTTTTTCTCTCATCAACCCAACTTATGAATATCCATATGATGACTTTATGCTGCCGAAATTGCACCACGATTTTCAATGCCAAAATCATCATGTAGTGAATACAATACCCATTTATCTATAAAGGGTGTTCACATTTATGAATATATTGAATGGTAATTACATGTATGTATTCCAAATTCCTTATTTATGGAATAACTTATGATTTTGAATGATTCCATGTGTCAAACTTATGCATGAAATAAAATGTTTATAAAGGGTACACCCTGATAGCGTTGTAATGAAATGGGTAATGTTTAGTATCAGGACAGAACATGTGAAATGAGGGTTTAATACTGATAATACATGTTCAAATATGGTTTAATAATTATAATAAATGTGAAATTATTATTTACTCATTCTAATCCATGTGAAATATGCCTTGGATCATGCTAATATCATGTTGTATATTGTTTCCACATTTCCATGTTATGTTAATCATGCTATATCATTCCTCTATGTTCATGTTTATCTTATGATCCATTGAAATTACTATTTCATAAAATTTGTTTTATTCTTCATGTTATTCCTTGTTAATTCCATTAATGGGCTTTATAGCTCACCCCTTTCTTATTTATGACCACAGGTTATCCCATGCAGTGTTAAGTACGAAGGAATGAGTTGGTCATGTAAAAGAAGTTTGGAATAAAGATGTTGAATTTCAGGTTTTAATTAGTTTTGTAATGTTCTTTATTATCCTAAGACACTATACCCTTCAATTTTAGGAGTTTTCTTAAGTACATTTTTATTTAATAAATCATTTTTAAGTGTGTAATAATGACAAGGTTTGCTATATCAAGTGTGTTAAAACAAATCATGTCTCAAGGTAATTTGGACCCAAGGGTGTAACCATTCCCATAAATGTGACAATAGATAAGGAGATCAACCCCAAGGTCGATTCCCCACTTAAAAGGATAATATAAAACACGGTAGCAGGTTAAATTTAATTTATTAGAAAACAATGAATCTAAATAATATTCCAACATGTGGTAGAACTATGCACCATGTAAAACCCACTGAGAATTAATGAAATAGGCTTGAACACCTACCTTATAATAAAAAAATTCACTCATATGATATCGAGGGTTGATTTAGACCATTTTGAGAGAAATCAAAGAAGTAGATGAACACCCTAAAAATAAAGAGAACTACGTCCCACCATGATAACATTACTAAGAGGGAGATAAACAAAAAAAACATGCTAGAAGTACATAGAGCTTACCAATATGAATCTATAGAGACCTATGATGATCTATTCCAAAAAATGATGAAGGGGATAAGGAAAATCCTATATTAATCTTGGGAGGTACCTCAAGTGAGAGGGATTGGGGTTGTTTGTGGCAGGATAAAAAAGTAGAAATAGGGGGTTTTGATCATTTAAATGTATTGGCTTCATTGTTGGCGAAACTGTGTGCCAAAAATGTGAGGTCCATAACTCAATGGGAGGGCTCACACTATTTAGGAAAATGGTTAGTTAAAACATGCAAAAATATTTTATTTTCCCTCTATCAAAAATATTTCAGAGACCAGATGACCGTACGACCTGGTGTAAATAGTTTAACAAAACTATGAAACAGACTCAATCACTCTAGATTAGCACACATTTACTACTAGAGGGATGAACAATTTCATACATTCTATGCACCCCTGTTAGGTCCTTTTGGCTTGAGGTTTTTTATATCGAAACACTTGAAACTTGAAAGAACACCTAAAGAACCCCTAAATACATTAACTAAGTCTAAAAAAATACATTGAAGTGTTAAAACTGTTGGAATCTTATTCCAATTCCCGATTTACCAAACTCAACATCTAACAAATGAAAAAAATTTAAATTCTATTGGAATTTCATCATGTTCAAAAACATAAGATGCTATAATGTCCCCACCACAAAATTTCTTATCCCTAAGAACCTTGTGGAATCCAAGAGAACATATCTCAACTTACTTGGGTCATGAAGTCATGTGAAAAATATTATATTGAATTTCCAAATTCCCAACACATCTATGAGTATCACCTTAATATGAGATACTTTAGCCATATAAACTCAATCCAACACTTTTGTTTTCAAAACTGAAACACTGACATAACACCTACTTAGTCCCGTATTACCCGTTACATGATCACAACATTATATACTTCACCACAAGTTACTATCATTTTGATGTCAATTACTGAGTAATTGTATTCCACTAATGGAACTTCAAATTTGAGCATTATTTTAGTTCTCTAATGGTGCGTGTGGCATGATTCTCAGCTTAAATGATTAGTTGAACTCCAAATGACATGAGACACCTGGTCAAACAAAATTTTTAATCAAAGTCTTGACTGACAGTCAATTCACTTGTCATAATCTGAAAATTTTCCTTTAATAGGTTCCTCACTAACTACATATGACAAGAGTGATTGATAACTAGTTGAACTATCTTTACTCGACTTCCCTCAAAATAGTTGGGTTAGATGGACAGTTTCCTCCACACCTAATATTAGTTACTTTTAAATGGAGGCACCTCAATATTTCCCTACGAATGCTCACCAAATAAAGTAATTTTCTTTCAGTGTTGTCTCCATTCAAAAAACCCACTTTAGGATATCATGCCACAACATGAACATGGGTTCATGATCAATCTATCCCTTAGGTATCCCCACCATTCTTAAACATTCCCCTCTTTCTTGATTAAAGTCATAGGTAACATCAAAATCATCAAAAGGATATCATTTGAGGATAAACCTAAATGAATTTTATTAGAGAGTCATCAGTACAAATATTAAATTTCACACACCAATAATGATGATTGGGTCCCAAGTGGCCACAACCTGGTGAAAATGTTAACGGAAAATTGCTAGTGTCTATGAATTGGACAATAGAGTTACTACTTGGGAACCCTGGTATTAGTCCTAACTAATCATGACTTTAAATACAACCTCACTAACTTGGATCATCCTTATAGATACAACCCAAATAGACCAATGGATTTTAAAATTTATAGTAGTTTATAACCAATGCTCTCTCAGTGTACCCAAATAATAGATAAGGACATGATCATAATTTAGGCAAGAGTACACTAAGAGGGTTTTGATTATTTCTAAAATAGACCTAAGATAATCCTTATATAAAGAGGTGAAGTGATCATTATAGTTTCAAACCAACCCTTCCAACTACATAAAGGAAGAATAGTCGAACCATCACCGAGAAGCTTCTTTTTGAGGATTCTTAGATTTAGTTTCTGACACATCTCCATTAACTGATCACAAATACATTACCACCCAATGAATTCTGAAATCACATAATCAAAACTATCAAGGCCAGTCCCTAACCGATATTGTCCTTACAGGTTGCGTGTACATCCAAATACAACATCGTTGTGATCTCTTGCAAACATCAACATAAAACAAAAAATTACCATCCATCGGGAATTTTATGCAAGACCAACCATTTCCAAATAGTTTATCCATTTTTGAGATCCCTATACATGGAGGAAACATTATGAAACTTATACATGACAATCCTCACCTTAGGAGTGTCATAGTCATTATTTACTGAGAAATGGATCTCATCCCACAATACACGCCCCATCGGCCACTGACTGCGGGTCCTAGAGTTTTCTACCATGACATAGAAATAATTATAAAGGTGTATAAAACCAACTGCTTAAGAGCACTATATTTGATTCAATGTTTTACATACACATGAATCTACTCCAAATTTATGTCTACATGAACGATCAAATTATTAGTAAAATCCCAAATGACTAACCACTGTGTTAAACCAATTCTTATTATTAAACAAAATACCCAGTATTGGGTTGTATTTTATTTCCCCTGATCCTTAGGCCACCCTAATATAGAGGTAACCCATGATCGATTCCTCACATATCATGGCTTTAACAGCTTCCAATGAACTCAAACAGTTCATTTTACAATTCATCAACTCGATGGTATCGCGTATGCTGACACATACTACCCTGATATCACTATAGAGAAAGACACATCCTTGATAATATCCATAGGATTATCATCCCTATTCATTCAAGTGTCTGATGTCCTACAAAAAAACCAAAAAATAGTTTCATTACTCCGTATTAATTTAGAACAAACTAATGAACTCTTATGTTTTCCACACTGATAATGAATAAAAAGAGGGGTCAAACAACCTACTAAGTGTCTTATCATGCCCTTGGCATGTCCTTCCCACTAGAACCAAGAATTTTATAATTCTAAAACTCAAAGAAAAGGTAAATAAAACAAGACCACCCATTAGAAGAAGGGTTTCAATTTTAAAATTTAAGAGTCCTACAAGGGATAAATGACACTCGAACATTACCAAGCAAGAGACAGAACACCTAAGCAACAATCAAGGGCTTAAAAGGTCTAGGGGAAGTAGTTACAATAGGATTTCCCCAAATAAAATTATAATTCATATAACCCACCAATGTGGTCATCCATAGAAAATGTCACTAGGATCAAGGGCCATAAACTTCGATTCTACAAAAGGAGAAGAGGTCCGAGGTCAACTCCGACACTCCAATTCAAGGAATATCTTTAAGTAAAGGTGATGGAATAATTTAAAGCACCCATACATGTGGGTTAAAGATAAAAACACAATTTAAGGTATTATAATATTTATTAACTTAATTTTCATTTAATTATTGAATCATTTTAAAGGCTCAATTTAGCATCAAGTACCAACTCGAAAGCTAACATTTACAAAAGTCATATCATTTTGCAGAATCCAAAAGGAAACATAGGTATGTTAGATTAAATTTCATTTTAACATAATTTATTCTTCTATTATCTCATCATAATCAGTTCATTAATTACATAAACTACATTTCAAAAATCTTTATTATATTTATAATCCTTAACAATTGGATTAGTTGAGGAAAAACCCAATTGAAGTCTATAAAGGAAAATAAAATTTAGGTTGTAATTGAAATATTAATTAACATATTCCTCATATATATAAGTACAAATCAAAATAATATAGAATATATTTTTTTAATTAAGTAGGTATGTTACAAAATTAATCCACCATAAATGGTTGTGAACACTTTAAATGAATATCATTACAATGCCTATACACACCCCCACAGGGTAAAGCACTAAGGTATACATAAATAATGGGAGACATATGAGGGTTCCATAAATCCATTTTGGGTTCATCTTTAACAACCAAAAAAATTTAATATTTTATTGTTTTCTAAAAACACACTCAAAAAGTTTGTTATCTGGTTTGCAACTTCTCAATTTATAAAGTGCCAATACACTTTATAAATTTAAAGAGGCTCCCATTTAACTACAACCATTTTATCTAGGATTTAAAATTAAAATCAAAAGCCTTAAAATTTATCCAATAGAATTAATGTATATAATGTATATCCTAAATGGTTCATAAAGTGCCCATGAACTTTTAAAATTAAAAATTGGATCCCATTTTACCACAACAATAATGTTTCATCCCATGGAACAAATGGTTCAAGGATCAATCATGTCATAATTTTTTAGTGAGGTGTCACCATTAATAATCTATTAAACTCTATAAATTTTTATGAATATGAAATCTAAACATAAAAATTTCATACATTTTAACATGGTAATGAAGAATGGAAACATGGTATAATACTCCAGGAATTCATATTAATTAAACAATTAAACTTGTTATACAAGAAAAAAGTAATAATTAAATCAGAGAATCATGTTTTAAAAGAATGTAAATCACTTATCATGTTATATAAAAAACGTTTAATAAATATATAGGTATACATAAAACTAATCATAACTCTAAGAATACCTAACATGTTTCATAACAGTAGGTAATATTCACACAAGGCATGTCAATAATTTCAAATAATATGAAAATGAAATCTACATGGCATGAAATACGCATGGAAAGGGAATTCTTATGTTCTCTCATGATTAATGTCATACTAATTCCTTTCTATTTTAGTTTACTAATAAATACTATAAATATCATAAATTAGTAAGTAGAGGTATGTAATCGATTCACTCAAGTTGAAATCAAAATAAACTGTAATAACAAACATCAAAAACAACAGTCCCATCCATGGACACATAGAATTTTTACCATATGTGTGTTGATCACTACCAGAAACAACTAATTACCAAGTTCCAACACATTCCGAGTATTTATTTACCAACCAAAAATGTTAAGATAAATGAAATAGGGTTCTGATACCACTTTGTAACATTCCGACCCAATTTACCATTAAATCGATAGCTATACCGGTCACCACATGGCCTTAAGTGTGCCACCCCATATACCAGAGTATTCCAACAAGTAGTAAGGGTCTAATTGTGGAAGGACGGATAGATTGTACCCTAATGGTCGAAGTCACACAATAGTATATCAGGTGTAAATAAATGTAAAAAATGGATCTGGTAATATTAAATTGAAAAAGAGTAAAAGATATATACAATGAATGAATAAAAGTAAATGGATAATTCAAATATGTATAATAACGGATGCATCTCTAGACAATGCTAAAAATTCAAGAAAGTGGTAAAACATAAAATATTTTTCATTAAAATGTATAAGATCCAAAAGGATAAATCCATGAGTATCTGGAATACTAGCTTTGTCCTGTGCTCCCTAGCTCCCAAGTACATAACAGAAAACAAATGATAAATCCTTTGACCTGTAAACATGAAAATAATCTTAGGTACCCTAATGAAATGACATCATAAGTAGAGTGTGAGATAAATACTGAAATACCACCACCAATAGTGTCTATATCAATCCAGTTGGTGCACTATAAAACAATAGTGTGTCGACATACATGAATACAAGGCATTAAATAAATAAATAAACAACACTTTGGTATGGGTATGAAAATGGATTCCAAACTTATTCTACTTTCTTCAGCATAAGGTAGATGTATGAACAAATAGAACCTATTGAGGAAAAATGGTATATACATGGAATCATATTTTAATCAGAATATTTTGGTTGACCCTAATCTTTTGATTTGGATTTGCAGTCCCACCCTATGAACATCATTCAAGCATTTTCACATTGAAATCATAAAATTAATAATAACAAGTCACCACAAGTAATCCATGAAAATATTTTTTTCAAATATAGTAATGGAATAATTAGATCATATAAGGAGATTCATAATTTATTCCCAAGGATTTATATTGGATCCCATTATATAACCAATACAACAGATTTCATCCATGGTGACCCATAATGGCTTCCCTTGTATCACTCTTGGTATGTTAAACATTAAATCCATACTAGGTATCTTAGATAGGGGACCATGTATCAACTGAGGAATAGTGTACCCATCTTGAAAATGGGAATATCAATGATATCTTACCTATGAAATTATTGTCTCCCAAGAGTATAACAAACCACCCGGAGAGCCTGTACAAGGAAAGGAAAGTGTCACTCTCGGTGGGTCAAGTAATACCAAGCAAAGAATGTTGAGTCCTTCCATGGTTTCCTTAATTCAAGAAAAATATTATATCATATCTTTCATGTAGTCAATAAATATTAATCCTAGATCACATATCATCAAGGATTTATTTGATCTGGTTCGAGAGAAATAAAAGAAACATATGAACACCCTAAAAATAGGGTAAATTATCTTACACCAGAATATATTTATATAGATGGATATAAACAGAACAAAAGTAGTTAAAAGAACATAGATATTACTGAGAAGAATCCATAGGGACCGACGATGATCAATTCTAAAAATAGTTAAAGGAGATAGATAAAAGACTAGATTAGGCTTGGGAGGGGCCCCACGTGAGAGGTAGAAGGGATTTATATGGGAGGAGGTAAAAAGTGAAGAGGGGTTTTATAATTTTAACTAATTAATAATTTTTTTAAATTTAACCAACTTTACTGGGGAATATTATTTTATCTTATGATTTTAAAAATCTTTCAAGGGTCACTACTCAAAGGGAGGGGTCACACAGTTCATTCACATGATTTAGGAAACTGTGTGAAAAACCTATGTTTCACCACTCTCCAAAATCTAAAGATAGTCTCATGACCATGTGACCTGGTGTAAATGGTTTGAAAAAATAATGAGACACCCACATTCCCCCAATACATTTTGTATAGTTAATATCGGAGGACCGCATAATTTCAGACAAACCATTCACCCCTTTCAGCTCCTCCCGACTTGAGGTCTCAGAGCTTAATGCTCTTGAAAATTCACAAAACATTTGAGTCACCCCTCTTCTCATTAACCAAGTCTGAAAGAAAAAAATTGAAGTATTCAAACTCTAAAAACTTCATTTTGAAACTCGATTTAAAAAATGGACCATCCACCAAATGAAAAAATGTAATTTTTTTTGAATTTCATCAGTTCTAAAAACATGTGACATTGCATTTTATCTTATACAAACCCATTATTCTTCCCACAAAACCCTAGATCGACCGTTGAGGGGTACCCAAAAACCATAAAAGGTGTTTAAAACAAAATAAAATGATAATATATTGCTTTGGTCTAAAAAATAAAATATATCATTCCTACAATTGAAATATGTTGAGGCTTCACTCACGAATCAATAAGATGTCACTACTAAACCTGGATATTGGTATATGAAAGCTCCCTGGTGGGATCTACCTACTCCCTATCCATATATATATCTATACTAGAGGTATATAATGGTATAAAACATAATGAATTCTTGAAAATACAAGGGGTTTATTAGAAAAAAATAAAAGAAAAAAGGAAAAAGAAAATAGGCCCAACCATGAAGCTCATGGAGAGTTCATCCATATCTTAGGAAACCCCCCCATTTCAGACTCAAACATGGACTGATAATATTAATATAATCCTCCAATAAAAATACATCAGTTAATGAACTGAAATGAGTTTATTAATACTTAATTAAATAAATATTTGTATTCTACGATGATTTGAATGACTCCTATTTCAACCAAATCACTTTTCATGGGAAAACACTCTCTTTTGAGGCTAACTAAGTGGTTAGAAAAATTATTTATGATAATATTCTTTGTGAAAATAAATATTTAACCCCAATGATAATTTAAAACCAAAAAATTAAAATTCTAATAGAATTTATATCATAGAAAAACATAGGGTTTAAAAAACTCTAAATAATTACACTTCACCCCATTGAGAAGAGTCAGTGGTCTTGCAACCACACATATCAACCTAACTCACTCATAAATTCATACATAGTTCCCCACAACATACCACAATACATAATAAAATATTATACATAATAAATCCTAACATGAAGCACAATACTTATAAAAAACCCATCCACACACTTTTCAGCCCACAAGATCGCCTTCGGAATCAAATTTCTTAGATTTAAAAGACACGCCTGATGAAATTTCTGCATCACTAAAACCAATTCAAACCTGGATCATGAATCAATTGATCCCACTATATCCTTAACCATACATTCACAAGATATATGTCACCATGAATAATTTAATAATTCTGACAACAAAAGTATCCTTATAATAATGTAATTAAAATTGATTCATGATCATCATGTACCCAATCCATCCATCACTGAATATGATGACTAGATGCGAAAATCGCTCTCATACACTAAATATATCATGAATAAAATAGTAAATACCCATTCCTATGTCCTAATAATTTCATCACTCATAATGAACCAAAATCAATTCAGAAGGAGGGCCACCACCTTCAAATGTCCCACAATGCACTCCCCACTATATGGATCAACTTGTTTCACTATTAGAGTGAAACCATTATTGATTCTATAGAGAAATGTTCTTTATTCCTAAAAATACATAATATCATGAATTTACCATCATAATGACTATGATCACATTCCAACACTAGTATCCATGTTCCCAGTATTATATTATCATTTAAACTAATGTGCCTTATGTGATCCTCTTAAAAATCATTCATAACATTGATGAAATTCCAAACCAATTGAATTGACATTATCCAAAAATATACTAAAATATGATCACTAGACCTTTATTTCACCATTATTTTCAAACACAACAAGAGTCAAAATGTCCGTTCCCTCAAACATTACTATCCATGAAAACTTTCTTCGATAAAAACTCACATTCACTTCATGTGAATTCATCTTCAGAGAGTCTATGGAATACAACAAGCCTTTTCTTTGAAATTATATTTGTGTGTTTACATTTATTTCCTAAACCTCACACAAGTTGAACTATAAATAATACATTAGCACATGCTCACCGAATCATTGATTCATATCCCAAGGTACCGAGGTCCTTCCACCAATCCCATACGTTCGGTATCACATAGGACACCATCCAAGGAGCATTATCCATACCCCAGTATTAAGAATAACCCAACATCTCAAATTCCAATATCCTACTCTAGGGTCTTATGAACACCTGAAATGACAACTCATGCCAACTCATCTCCCAACAAGGGAACCAAATATCATGAGTATATGCACATTGGAATTACCCTTCTAGAATAACACAATACTACAGATACAATAGAAATTTTCTTATAATGACACTTATTAAATAACCATGATGATGAGATTTGTTTTGATAGTTTTCCATTCCATGCTATACTACAAAAACATATAATTTATTACTGGTACATTAAATAAATGATTTTTTTTGAAAATTAACCTAAATGGGGTCTATTATAAGGTGTCCAATTATTGTTTTGACCTACTAGTGTCATTAAACCTTCATGAAAAAGGGACTATATCATCATTCACATCATCAGGAATCTCACTACGAATCTGGATGAACTTCTATCTAGGAAGATCGATATATAAAAAAGGATGATTAGGTGAATAGAATACAACCATTATCTTATATGGGAAAATATTGTATGATCTATTTTTGAAAATTTAATAAATTGAACCACTATCAATCGAGATACTAATCAAACTATTAATCAAATTTTTCATGTAAATCCTATGATCCATGAATGATTTATGAGATGCCACTAGCCTCTATGGTCCTAGATCCAAATCCATAATGAATCATAAATTATAAATATAAATATAATATGCATCAAAAAGAAAAAATATATCATATTACATTAATAATAGACACCCCTAACCACAATTTCAATACATTTATAAACTAAAAATCTTAGTATAATAAGTGTTCAGGACATACCAGTGCAATATCCATCGTAGGATTCGACACTTTATTATATCTCTAATCTACAAACCACCCTAAAAATTAGAAATTAAATAAAATCATCCCATGGTGAATCTTTATAATATATGTTCCAAGATCACTATAAATATTTACCAGACCGGTAACTACATGACCTTTGGTGTGACTCCTCATAATCTAGATGCTACTGGAAAATAGATGACGTCTAAGTGGGATACTTTGAAGAGAGTATATCCTCCATACCAGTGTGTAAAAAATAGTAAAATAGTAAAAAACATCCATAACAATATACTGAGTAATAGTAATAAATAAAATGTAAATTTTTATAATATAAAATGTTAATGTAGTCATAATGACTCGAACAATCATGATTACAAAAAACAACTAATAACCCCCTAGTCCAACCACATGAACAAGAATAAATGTAAAGAAAAAATGTTTTCAGAGATCTAATACTAAATTTAATCTATACCTCAATCCGGTATACAATATCAATCATGATACACTAACCTGATTCATGTACACCACTTGATCATTCATACTCAGTCATGAAAAATAAGGCATGCACCCTATATGTCATGTATAAGTTACTAAACTAAAGGAAGACATAAGTCTTGTATGTGAACATGGATGTTAATACAGGGGGTGAATATAATCCCTAGTAGGTAACCCCCAACAGTGTACCTATAATATTCCATCATTTGTTCATGATCATTAAATATGTTCATTTTAGTCGATACATAACTAGAGGAAATAAAAAATAAACAAATAAATAAACCGCCAAACAATGGAATAAAGTCCTACCTTGAAACCAATAACTAATAATATTCTTTAGGACCATGAAACAGATCTAAAATATATATTTTTGATAGTTAAAAGGATTATATATTCATATCATGATTATTGGTCCACTATAATAATGTCTTTGAATCCATTTACCTTAGTATACAATAATAATTCTTGAGGTTCTAAACTCACAAGGATATAGAATTATAATTACAGTATAGCTAAACTCACCACAATATATATGATACTATCCTAGGTCATGTTGCATCTTAGTATCAAAAACTAGGTACTACTCCATCACATTACATAATTCTATTAATATCTATAACCATGTTATACGAGATACTTAATGATGTCGGAAAAAGACCCCACCCATCCTAGAATCATGAACATGGAAGGACCAATCCTTTGAAGGGAAAAAATTAAACACCGATCCAAATACATAGTAAATACAACAATAGTATCACGAGACTCTCTTTGAGGAGAGAATTAATTTGTATGAGAAACCTTCGTACTTGTGGTGTTTTATTTCATCATAATGATCTTATCTATTTAGGGTGTTTTATATAGTCATCATGAACCTCTATAATCAAGGGTTTACATTAGTAATAAAGAATTCCTCATGGGAACATTATATACCTATCATAATATACACGATAGAATATTCTAAAACACAAAAAAACTTCCACCAAGGTTAATGTTATAAGAAAAAAGCTACATCAATAGGTATATCCATATCAGAAAATGGAAGAAATGTTTAACTAAATTTCTAAAACCTTCACCACTATCAATATCCCATTCAATAACATACAATTTTTTGTTCTATGGTGACACCCATAATTGTCTCTACTATTCCAATATTCCCCCTCACTCTAGTGTCAACAAATCACTTGGGTACCCACATCTGTCACTAAGGTCTCATCATGTACGGACACCCATCCTGGGTTTCCTAATTAAAAATATATTTGTTGGCTCAATAGTCATCACTAAGGGGTACTACATCCCTATTAA
Source organism: Viscum album (assembly GCA_963277665.1). Taxonomy (NCBI): domain Eukaryota; kingdom Viridiplantae; phylum Streptophyta; class Magnoliopsida; order Santalales; family Viscaceae; genus Viscum; species Viscum album. Next base: position 1,627,656,664 of record OY728157.1, on the reverse strand, counting down.
TCACCAACATCATTCAAAAACCCCACTAATCATTCAAAACATTCCTTCATGTCCTAATTTCCAGGAGAATACATATATAATATCTTTGAATCCTCATTTTCAAAAGTCCAGTCTAAAAAAATAAACTCTTTGTCAGATACCCGATTCCTACTAACTCCAACACATGTACTGTCAATGACACACCTCATTGCAAATGAGTATATGTATCCTATAGTGGGTCCACTAAGTAATGTCCACTGCATCTCAACTAGGAAAATTCAAAATATCTCCTAACAAAACTCTAATAAACCTTATAATCCAATAAGGGTATCAACCATATATACCTTAAAGAGATAACTAATTTCACTATATAGAGGGATGATATTCCTACCACATCTCCTCATCCCTATCCCACATGATTATTCCAGATCAAATCCACTAATGAAAAATCATGCATCCCATGATTTTAAATAGTAAAACACCATCAACACAACCTCTTTATTCCAAAAGTATTACACCAACATGATCCATATAGATGAAATACTAGAATAGGGGAAAATTATGTACAATTTTAGAACCAATGCTAAAAACCACTCACAACCCAACCATTAGAACATTACATAGATTTCACCTCAGTGCACACAACATATACCCTCATAGCTTAATAAGAAAATGTACCTTAGATGTGTATGGAACATAAAACCCAAGTAGATAAGATATCTCAGTGGAAAAAAATGGGTAACCCACATAGGGTACCTTATCATTCACCTCACATGGTCTCAATCCAATTAATTCAAATGGAATTTATTCTTTCACTTCACATGGGGTCCAGATATGCACCCTACATGGCTTTGTTACCCACACTTGTAGTGTATGACCATGCACAAAACCCCATATTGATTCAACATACATATCATGTCCTCATAGAATACATGTAATTTATTCATAATGTTAAATCTATTCCCAATTTTATGAACACTCATTTTGCGTTCTTAAAAATCACAAGTTGTGTAGCCTTTTTTCTTAAGTTGAAGCCCCTTATGATCTTTTTGAAATCCCCGTTTCTCCCGAAACTTCCCTAGATCAACCATTAAGTGGTCCCTAAAAACTTTAAATGGAATTTAATAACAAAAAAATTATTTTATAGGGATCATGGATAAAAAATAAAAAATGGCTGACATCCATGAGAAATAATTTGAATCCACACTCTTAGATCCCCAAGATGCTCCCACCAAAACTCGATCTTACTTTATGATAGTTCCATAAATGATGTTCCTTTTCCCTCTACCTATTTCCATATAAACTAATGGTATAAAAAGGTAATGAACTATGGAATTTAGAGATGGTCCATGGGGCTGAAGAGAAATTAAATAAAAATAAAATGTATGAAAAAGAAAATAAAAGGAAAAAATAAAATAGACCCAATCCTATCATTGGTTATTGAATAGATTTTATTCCTTATATAGGAAACATTTCATATTATATACTAAATAAAAGAGTTATATTATAATTCCTATTATCCATTAAATAGATAACACAAGACATATATGAAAAAATAAATTAATATATAATAATCAAAATATTTATATACCATAAGGATTCAAACAACCCATGTTTCAGAAATCCCATATCCTAGTTTAAACATCCTATTATGTGACTAATATAGTGGTAATAAAAATTATCTGAGATATTATTATAATGAAAAGTTATAATTTTACCCCTGATGATGATTTAATAAAAATATTATTCCCATTGAATAGCTTAAACCAAAAAAGAATAAATATCATAACACCATTATTTTTTATGATTTTTTTGAGAAATTAATTTTTTGATAACATAACTTAAATTCAACATTTAGTGTTAAAAAACCTCTATATACTGTTAACATTACTATTTAAACATGAATGTTATAATTTTAGGACCTTGCCTTAATTATTACATATTTTAGTGTTTTTGAACTATAATTCACATTTATAAAATTAAATGAATATTTTTGGTATAGAGATTTAGATTATTATAATAAAATCATAAAAAATAGACCCATATTTTAAAAACGGACACTTATACTTACAATCATTTTTTCCACCAAACATATTTTTTATGAAAAAAATTGTTTTTCATTATGAAAATTCTTCCCAATTTCCCATAGATATCATCCTTGAGATGACCCTTCCATAAAAAACTATGATTTTTTTTTAAAATGGAACAAGGACATGAAGCTCATTACTGGACTTGAAGTAAAAGAAACTATTTGTCTGGTGAAAACCCAAAAAAATATTTTCATTAAAACATACATTTTTACCATGTAAAGTGGTCATCTTGTAAAAAAGACCATCATTTGACCTTTTGGAAATAAAATTATTCCCATTAAAACTTATTAGAAAGAATATAAAAAATAATTAGGTATATTTGGATATAATCATCGAAAAACACTACTTTACACATAAAAAAATTGAATAACCATACTTTGGACTTATATATTAATAATACCCAATTCTTTGGAGTTATCTTTAGGAAAAACCATCATGTAAGATATAATGGGCTCATATAGGGCTATCTAAAAGCACCCATCATATAACCTATAATAGGATCACCGAGTGATATATTGGTGCACCCATCATAAATATTGTACAAGGACCATATCAAGAATAAAAACCTTGAAAAATATTTTAAATTCATGTGTAAAACACATTTGGATATCAAACTACCCTTTTCTTGTAATAGGTGCTTTAAAAAGAAAAGAACCCTACTCATAATAATGAAACTATTTTTATTTTAAAATAAATATGAAAAACAATAAAAAAAACATTAAATCATGAAGGTATCATAAAATATAGAAATTCATTTCATGATGTATATGTTAAAAAATCATTTCTTTTCACCATTGTAAATATATCTGAATGAGGAACATTAAAGAGAATCTTTAAAAAGAAATTACATTACATAAAACCTTAAAAATATTAATGTTTTGAAATAGTTTAGAGTAATTAGAATATTAACTTTTAAAAACATTCATATCCATAAAAATCCATTCATAAAAACTATTTTTAAAAACCGCACAAGAAAGAGAAATATTTAGAAAACAAATCATTAAAACATTTAAAAGTACAATTTAGTTAAAGGTTACCTTACCTTGAGTCAGAATCATCATGGTAATTCTTTATAATTCTAAATAATAAACTTAGTTTAAGTTTTTTAACATTATTGAGATCTTTTTTTTGGGTTTTTATTCCATTTATTCCACTTATTACCTTATTATAATTTTTTTTGAATTATTTAAGTTCACATATGATGTTTTTATGATATTTAGTACTTATGTCCAAAATGACTTATATTGGTTGAAAAAGTTAAAAGAGTTTAGCATTTAATCTTCTACAAAATAATACTAATTAAATAAGAATACTTATTATAAATTTACTACAGTTTTAAATATATTCATTAAATATTGTTATGAAAAATGAACTATGTTATAATCATAGAGACCGTAGGTGGTATATACACATGAGAAAATTTTCCATTTTTGAATGATAAATATAGAAATAAGTTAAGTATAATTTTATCTTTAAAGAATAAAAATAATGTCACTAAAATAATATTAATAATTTAAATATTATTATTCATCACCCATGTGATGTTGTGATGAAAAATGAATCGCATCATTTCATGGAGGTGATAATTCACATGTACGCAAGTATGACGTTATTATTTTTTTGTGTATGAAGATATAAGAACGTAAATGATATATTGTATTTTAAAAATGATAAATATTTAATTAATATGATATATAAAAATTAATCCCATAATTATAAGTAGTATTGAGAGTTTCTGATGGAAAACGAATTATATTGGTTCGCGAAGTAGTAGACCACTGTACACACAAACGATAAATTAGATTCTCATTTGATGGAAATGATGATTGATATAGGTTATGAAATAAAAAAAATAAAATCTTTCTTTATGTAATATATTGTATTTTTTATGTTATCATGGTTGAATAAGGCTTGAGGGATGTGGAAGAATAAACAAACTATGACATGAAAATAAAAACTACATCTCTTCTTTAGAAATCCTCGTTTCCTTAACAGCTTATGACCACTAAGGATAGAGTTCTGCCAAAAACAAGGGACCTAGAATGAGGTAAGGGCTTCTATGAAAGTATTTAGGTATGTATTTTCCTAATAAAATGTTTTTATGTGTGATGGATTAAGAAGAATATTTGTTCTTTTACATGAGAGGTGAGGGGAACTTTAGGAATTTCACTATGTATTAAAATATATAAAGTTCATTCGAGAGCCAAAGAATTGTAAATTGCCTATAAATGAAATGAAAATGATATTATCAAACCTAATTTATCCCCTTATTTTTATTTAATGTTATTTTATTTTTAAATAATTTAATAAATTATTAGTTCCACAAAATGTCATTATCATCAAATTTAATACTATTCATTACATTGACATTAGAAACATCAAAACAAGTATTTATTTGAACAAAATATCTTATTATACACTAATCATTTGAATTAAATATTTAAAATTCATGGATTACAATTATTATCTCAAATAATATTTATTTTAACAATTTTAATATCATTTATTTTATTTTTCAATTAATTGATTAATTATTCAATCCTTATTGAGAAATCCTATAAGGTAATTATTTCCTCCATAAAATTTAAAAAATTCCCCTTATATAGATACAAATTATTATTTCAGAATATGATTTATGGTTGAAAATACCATATGTATTAACCACATATTAAAAATATTATACTTCTTAAAAACCATAGCTTTACAAGTTTCACATATATTAAAATAAAATACTATAAGGTACTTAATGTCAACCAAGTTGATCCAAAGGGTCATAAATTCTAGAAATTGATAATATTGGTCAAAACATATTCATGAAATAAAACTGGACAAGTTTTAGGGTAATTGGATAATATTTATTATATTATTTTTAACCTTAATTTCCTGATTTACCCTTAATTATGGTAATAATAATGTCTTAAATTTTCTAGTGTATAATTTTTAAATATTATATGGATTATTTTATAGACCAGATTCCATGACTATATATTATTCAGAGGCCCAATTTTCCTACCATAAATTTTTGAAATATATTAAAATATTAAATAGCCAGCATGGATCATTTTTCAAAAAAGTGGAATAAATCTTAAAAAAGTAACCAAATCAAAAATCCAAGGGAACCATTGAGTTCACAAGTGATTTTTTACCCTAGAAACAACTTATCATTGGTCAGTGTGGGTCATTTGGGAATTTTTTTTATGGGTATAAAATGAATAAAATAATTCAATAAAATTATGTTATTTCGTTTTTCCAACACAATGATAGTATTTTATTTAAATAGTAAATTATCCTAGAAATCCATGGTTAGTTGCATAACTCTGGAGATGCCATAGGACCATTAAGTAGTGTTTTAAAAAATCCTTCTTGGGGAACAACAAAAAATCAATAATAGATCGTGGATTGTGACAGTAGTGGACTTGGAGGATCTCATCAAAACCAAAAACATAATAATTCTTTTTCAAAAATCAATCAGACATGAGGTATGGTATTTGTTTTATGTAGGATCTTCCCCACTATTAATTTCTGTGATTAATGAAAATCAATCGATGAACGAGTTGATTTATGGGTCGATCATCTTGGAGGATGGGTTTAATTACGGGGTCATTTGGGAGAATTAATTTGAATATCATTATTGTTTATATTATGGAAGTAAATCAAGATTAACATAAACATCAATCAAGGTTTGTTCCTGTTGATTGTTCTTATGCTTTTCTACCGCAATTAATCATTCATCATGAACATTCATCATTTATCCTGCGTCTCAACTGTTCTTGATTAATCAATTTTCATACACATGTTTATTAGTGAAATGATCTGATATCATAGATCTGGGATCGGTATAGAATGAATGTGGTACAATGATGAAGACTGTGAGATTCAAAAGTAAGATGATTTCTCATTTTTCATTCTTTGGCGTTCTTTGGAGAGGATTGATGAATGAAGACTTGATCTATTTTGCGAGAAGATATGATGATGAAACACATTGATTCAGTTACAAAATGAAAAAACTTGGATCTTTAGTTTTGTGGGAAGGAAACCACCATATCAAAGGCCTAATCACCAGTCGTTTCATGCGGTGGAGAATCTGAGATTCAGAAAAATCCAAAAGAATAGAGTGTGTAATATAATATTACACATCATGTAGGCCCTATAGCTTTGGCACTGGGGTTTGGATGAAATTAAGGATAAAACCCTGTATAACCCCTATCAGATTGCATGTGACCCTCCTCAATTGACTCTACAATTACTCTAGAGAGTACAAAAACATTTTTTGGAGTACATGGAAATGAAAATGTTGTATACTCCCTGACGGTCATGACTTGGCGTACACAAACCAGTACACGAAAACAAATTTCATACTAGAATATGGATAGTCAACATAGGTAGGATAATATGTGTATTTACATTCCATTTAATCATTCTACCTATTGTGGGTATGGAAACTACATGTTGTGTGAGATTCTTCCACATAGGCAAGACATGGGATAACTGGAGAAAACATATACCCCTTGGGACACGCCATGTACTCCAATAAAGAGAGCTTGAGGCTCATCATATTACTAGATTGGACCAACATAGGTTGAGTGTATTCCCTTGGTCATTCTCCTCAAGGTTATAGTGTGGAATAACATCCACCTCACTGGATTGTGATCCCCTATAGTGGCCGAGTCTCAAATAGACTTGTTTTGTACCTCTATCATATTTTAGTGTGATGCTCTATCATACGTAAATGGAGTTTGTGGAATTGTCATATCCTCCCTAGGCAAGGTGTTATCCTCCACCTAGTAGGAAACATTGTTAAGGTCTGTGGAATCATTTTCATGAAATCTTCCATATAGTGGTTTGATCTTGATTGGGTTCGTGGTGTCCTCCAGCGATTATAGGCATGACCCCTTATATGTGTATCATAGTCTTCTCAAACAAGAGAGTTCTTTTTGGATATGTCCCAAATGAGCTATAAATATTTTCCGAGTGTCTTAAATGATAACTTGGATTGTATATTGGGATCTCCATGAAAAATAATTTCTCCAAGTAGAGTCCAGTAGCTGATAGTTGGTTATGACTGCAAAATGGAATAGTGTAATTCTTGAGTATATATGGGTTTTGTTTCTGTTATAAATTTATTATATCTTTTATTGTGATAAAAAAAATTGTTGATTTTTTTTTGTGTTTTTGGGGTGTCCTATTGGGTATTTTTATGCTAACCCCTACATGGGATTTTCCCCATGTGTCATGTCTTGTGCAGACAACAAAACTTTTGATGGTGTCCTACGAGGACACGGACTGGGTGGAGAATATCTAGAGCTTGAAAGACAAGGTTTTTACTGGAAGCATGTAATTGACTTATTACTTACCCTTAGAGTAGGTTGGACTCTTTATAGATTTGGTCAGACCTATTTTGGACCCTTTTCTATTTTCAATACATTACATTCATACTCTATTGTGGGATCTTAGATGTATGCATGTATTATTTCACTTGTTTTACATTTCACCATTATGTGGGCTTTGATATTTGTGTGTCTATACATGTACTTGAGGATAATTCCTCCCATTTGTGGGATATGCTTAATCAGCACTGGTTTCCAACCCCTATACTATTAGAGGTGGTCTTGGGGTAGTTGCAGTATGGGCCCCTCTAGAATGGGTCATGATAGAGTGGTATCAGAGGGAGTCAGTTATAGTTTAGGATAGAGAGTTTGTGAGACTGGTTTTGGGAAACAATTTTAAGTGTTTTGAGTTCGGATTTCAGGCCCAGGACTCCAGTGTTGACATGGCGGCCGACGAATTAATACCCAAAGACTCAAATCACATTATTTTTAATTTGGTATGTCACGAACTAGGCCGGGTCACCATCCAACCTGGCGCCCGACCCGGTTCGTGAGAGGGCCCGAAGGGCATTCCCGATCCCCACGGGTTGGCAAAAGTTCTTAGGTATCAAACATTACATGGGAATAATTTACCCTAAATGAAATATAGAATAGAAACTAACCAGATAAATAAACTAAAACTAGAAATAGAAAACCAAAAACGCCTTTAAACAATGAACATGTTTAATGTCTACCACTCGAACCAATAACTAAAAAGAAAAGACGAAAATAGAAACTAAAACTCTTACTCAAACCACCTGGAAAAAGAGAGGACACATCGACACCACTCTACATGAAAAGACCAACTGCAAACCAAACCACCATCATTGAGCATGATGTCACAACCTAGAATACACAAGAAACATGGTCTACACACACCCAATTGTGTATGTAGGGTGTGAGCCAAAAGCCCAGTAGGACGTCACCCAATTAAAAGGTTCAACGTGTAATCATTAAATGGCAAATACATTTGCAGGCTAAGTTAATAAAAGGACACCAAATCTTAAACAACATTAAAGAAATAGTTTCTATAAAGAAAACATTTTTAATAAAAATAGCTTAAACCAAAGTAAACACCCATGCATATAAGAAAATCCCAAACCTTCACAAAAACCCAAAATCTGCACCGTATGCCGATGGTGAGTGTATAGAAGTCTAGGAGAAACAAAAGTGAGAGAGGTCCTAAAGTACTAAAGCTGTGTGGGGCCCTAAAACCTCACATCTCGGTGAACCATATAATACATTCCCGTGCACGAGCCACTGGTAGGGAAACACCTCCTACCATAGTGGTCTCCAGTCATCATCCAATGCTTAGTTAGTGTTGTAAACTTCAATCCTTCTAAGTGAAACTGAGCCAAGGCCACTCCCGTATCCCTAGCATGCTAGTCTAGTCTGCTCACCGAGCACCCAGGCTTCCCATTTTGTGCTCAAGATGTTCCAACTTCACATTTCATGTCAAACTCAGAAAAATAAAACAATCAAGGTGTAACATAAACCGAACTCCACACTTCCACATACAAAGAAAACCATTCAAAAAATTACACATGCCAAAAGACTTTACCCAACTAAATTAAAAAAATTTCTACATTTGCTAATAGTTGTTTATTAAAAACATATTAATTTGTTTTGTTAATCATTTTTATTAAATCATATGAAATTCTTTGTAAACAAATTTTTTAAAAAAGAAACATTACATGGATTTAAGACGCAAAACCAACTCAACCCTCTTTCATGACCAAGAACACCCAAAACAGGTTCCAAAAATGTTTCACACCATTAATAAAACTAAATAAACCATTTAATGATTTTATAAAAACAATTACCAAGGTTACACAAGACATTTTACACCTAAAATATTTTAAAACTTAATCTACATCACTTACACAATCAAATAAATAAACCACACAATTAAAGAAACCATTCGAGCGATTAAACAAACCACTAAGAGAGTTTATCAATAAATTTTAAAAGAATGTGTCGCATGAAATTAAATTCTAAAAACTCACTTAAATACTCATTTGTGACAAAACACATATCAGCATCACATCAAAACACTATCCGCATCCTTTTCACAATTCAATAACTCAATGCACAATTTATAAAACATGATCAAATGTCACAACAAGAGTTTTTATCAAAAATTCACCACATTACATAGAAGCATGTCACTTAAAATCAAAACACATATCAAACTCATTCAAAAACAAACTTCTCACAACACAGATTAATGGAATAGCACACTAAATTAATTATACAATCAAATCAACTTATCAGATAAAGTTTAAATGCAGAACCACCTACCTCGGCGTGTACAAACATCCGACAATTAAGAAAAACCCATTCGCGCTTCAACCGCATCACCAGGAGACCAAATTAATCCCTAAAACAAGAAGATCAAACAGAAATACCTAAAATTAAACCCTAAAGTTCTAACTATACCTGCTGGAAATCAAATTAACAAATAAAATGAATAAAAGAAGAAAACTAAACCCTATGAAGGGTGGGTCGCCAGAGGTTGCGGCAAGGGTAGCAGGGGGCGGCACAATGGGGTTCTAGGGGGTGAAGGGTGGTGTGACAGTGGGGATGGCTGGAGAAGGAGGGGGGGGGGGGTGGTGCGAGTTGGGGCGCCACGAGACTCACCTAACGAGAGGAGAGTGGCCGCTGAGGTGAGGTGAGGGGAATCAGGGCTGACGACCTTCAATGGATAGGTAAGGGAGACGACATGACCAGGTTAGGAGGACCGACGAGCGGGTATGAGAGAAGGATGAGGGGGGGGGGGGGGTGATGCCAGTGGGCCGGCTGGGAGGCGCTGCGAGGGAGAAGGGTGTGGTAGGGGAGGCGGTGTGAAGGGTAAGGGAGTCACGGGATCGTGTGCCGCACAGGGAGAAGGCTAGGGGGGACCTGAGCAGGAGAGAAAAAGAGAGCGGGGGGGGGGGGGGGACCCTAACAAAGGGAAAGAAAAAAACAAATAAAAATAATAAATCTATAATTAGAAGTAAAAAAACTAATAATAAACTCATAATAACAATAATAATAATAAACTAAAACTAGTTACAGAAACAATAGTAATAAATTTATAATAATAAAATAAAGGTTACAACAATTATAACAATAGTAATAAAAATAATTCTAACAATTACATGACCAAATAATACTATTATTGTGATCATTGAAATAATTTATTAAAATTTCTATCAACTTTAATTTTATTTTTTTAATTTGATATTAGCAGGTCACCCGGTGGACCAGGCGAGGCTGTGTAGTTTTAAAAACGTGTTGCACCCGAGTCGTGCCTTGTCCAAGGCCGCGAGGTCTCAATTTTCATTGTGTTCTCATTTTATTTTTCACCACATATTTTTTTCATCTCCCTTAAACATCGGGCAGGCCATTGGGCGAGCTGGGCGAGGTCACGCAGCGACACAGGTGAGGTCGCGCGACTTCGACCGCGGTTCACCGAATATTGTCAAGGCCAAAATTCTTCTTCATCCATGCAAAAGTGAAAGACCACAATCATGTTTGGCCCGATTTTCACATAAAAATAATAATAATAATTAAAAAAAGATAAAATTGTAAGGTAAAATAAAAATAAAAATTAGAAATGAGACACAACGCAAAAGATGAGTGTGACAATTCTCCCCACCATAAAGCTTTCCGTCCTCGGAAAGCCACAACTAGAAAAAACCCGAAAAAGCCAAAAATCACACTCCCTTAATGTTCAAAGGGAATCCCCACAAACACGAAGAAATTAGAGGCAAAAGTATTGTGCTCAGAGAAAGTGACTCAAATACAACTTCGAGAAACTCATATAAAGACTTTTTGATATGTGTCGCCTGCCCCAAAGAGCTAGAATGCCTCCAGTTGACTGATCAAGGAAAGGAACTCTCGCACCCACAGAAACCAACTTCACAAGCTGAAACACCTCAATAACTATTAAACCGAAACCACATAATTTGGCTAGAATGAACAAAAAAGTTCAAACCACATATACGGAACACTCTTATCACTTATCATCAAGACATATTTAAAAACAGAAGTAAAAGATCAACATTGGGGGGGCCCGAGGGGCTCCCCACCATTTGGAACTCACTTGCACTCGAAACGAGACTAGAAAACCGACACGGGAAGGTTCGAGCGGGCTCTCATCCATTAAAGAAATTTCCAACACTATTTCATTTTAGAGACATTTGTGTGAGACCCAATGTGGGTCTCCCTACCATCAAGAACCTGACAACGCCCAAGACGAGACTAGAAAACCAACATGGGGAGGTCCGGGAGGACTCCCCACCATTAAGGAAAGGCCAACGCCGATTTATTCAAGAGACCTTTGTGTGTGACCCATAATGGGTCCCGCCGGCATTAGATCGAACAAAGGATACATAACTTTGAAAAAAATTCTCGATGGTGACCAAACAAACCACCACAAGGGGTGGGGAGGGAGGGGCCTGACCACCCGGGCGTCAAAACCACGACCTCAGACCCGACCAACACATCCACATCCCAGGACGAGTGTTATACGATTTTGGGACTGATTTCCCCAACAGACTCTCAAGGACCTCTAAAAGTGATTACTTCCAATGGGATGCTACCCCCAAGGCTTCAAGGCATCGAGGCAGACATGCCCTTGCATAGTCACTGAATCCTTATGCAACCAGACGGTTCATTCGAAATGGAACAAGCATAGAAAAAAATTTAAGCTGCTCTCACTTTCAACACCAATGAAATAAATATCATTGGGGTCCCATCCACTCCCAGGGTTCCTGACCACACGCCAGCTTCACTCTGAGGCCTATGGCTGGAGCCCTAATGCTTGAAGCATCTTCTGCCTTGCAGTCAGGCATGGATGACTCCGGAATAGAGCTTCTCCTTTGGGTGTCACATGAAACCACACTGCAACCGATATAACACCAGCAAACACAACACATTACGACATCCAACTGATCATACATGAGACATTCACCAACACAAGAGCTGAAATGGTGCATGCGCATCACCCTTTGTCACACTGAATGAGAACGTGACATAGAAAATCATCACCTACACATGACCATTACTATAGAGAAGAACATTATACATAGAGGGACTTAAAATTGAGTCTTAAACAACACGTGATTCCTGCAATCTACTGTAGCTTGCCCATGTGATTGGGTCTACCACACTACTCGCCTAACATAGCATTTTTCTTAAATGAAACCAACAAAGGACCAATGGTCATTTAAAAATAACAGCATGGACCAACAACCCCAGGTTGCTTCCACCTTTTCACTTCGAAGAGAACTCACACTACAAGTGGTCCCCAAACATGACACTTGCATCCAATGAAAACACTACAACCCATTCAAGACATCAGTAAGCATAGATAACTCTGAATCGCCTTCACCCTGCCCCACTAGAATTTCTTTCACCCTTTACAAGGGAAACCATCGAACACAACGATGCAAAACATTATACCCGACAACTCAGACAACTCAATGAAACCAAACATATGTTCAACTCCCCTCGCATATGTCATCCCCCTGCGAGAGGATCCGTCTAGTTTTAAAAATGAGAGGTGGGTTCAATTCTAGAATTCAAGAAGAGATTCCTCTGATCAACTCGAGGGTCGGACAATGGAGAATTGCTAGTGGCCACACTTTAATCACATGTCAATGCTTTATGGGGGTAGAAACTAGTCAAGAAAGAGAACCATGGAACCAACCAAACTATTCCAACGGTCAAGACATACCATAAGAGAACACCAAACGTGTAGGGGGAACCACTACAAGGGCTCTTAGATGTACTTTTCAAAATAATTCACCAACTACACACTTACATACCAAATTACAAATAAATATTCAAACTCGAACGAAATTTAGTCAAAAAGGATTCTCAACCCAAAATGCCTCACATCCAACATGTCAAAATCACAGACACACCATTCAATCACCGGTTACTAAACACCAAGTTTTAATTTAACAAAACATTTTGAAAATAAGAAAATCTTGTGGGTTGGACAAACACCAATGGTGTCCCATGGGCCTCGCACATGCATGTTCCCGTGCCACACCGGCACCCACCTCATATCTATCCAGGAATTCATCCGCTCATGCTATTAACCATTTCACTTTTTGTATACACTCATGCATGTGGTTTCCCATGAGAGCACCAAGGATCAAAACCGAACGGTTCCATTTTTCAAAACCAAAAACATCCAACCCACACATTTCAAACCTCACACACCATTTCATTTTTAAAGCACTTCACTTGAAAACATTTTCCAAGACCAAAACATTTTTACATTAAAACCAAATCTCCATGAATCCAAAACAAAGAGACGAGAAACGACACAAGAGAAAACTTCTTTCAGTGGGTGGCTGGAACATATGGTTGGAAGCCATATGCCAGTCACGCCACTACCACAGAGGGTATTCTAGGACAGCATCCCCAGCTCCACATGGCTTTCAAGACCCTGCGAGCTCACTAGGACCACTGACCTTACCCCTTTTCATTTCCCTTAGCAAGATTATCCACAAGGACCAAAAACTTAGAAAAAACTCAACATACATTGGTAACTTGAGTCCCTCCATGAGGTGTGATGGCCAGACACATTACTCGTAGCTAGAACGTCAAGTTCTGACAACCTAAATTTTGGTCTACTCTGACTCTATCTTAAAAGAAAACGACCCGAGAGAGAAAACCATCCCTCTGATACCATTTTGTCACGAACCAGGATGGGTCACCATCCAACCCGGTGCCCGACCCGGTCCAAGACATGGCTCAAAGGGCGTTCCTGGTCCCCATAGTCTGGCACAGGTTCCTGGGTATCAAACATTACATGGGAACGATTTACCCGAAATGAAAGATAGAAGAGAAACTAACCAGATAAATAAACTAAAACTAGAAATAGACAACCAAACACACCTTTAAACTATGAACATGTTTAAAGACTATAACTCGAACCAAGAACTAAAAAAAAGATGACAGCAGAAACTAAAACTCTTACTCAAACCACCCGGTAAAAGAGAGGCCACATCGACACCACTCTGCATGAAAAGACCAACTGCAACCCGAACCACCATCACTGAGCATGATGTCACAACTAGGAATACACAAGAAACAAAGTCTACATACACCGAAAGGTGTATGTAGGGTGTGATCCAAAATCCCATTAGGACGTCACCCAAAAAAATGTTCCACATGTAAGCATTAAATGAAAAATAAATTTGAAGGCTAAGATAATGAAAGGACACCAAATCTTAAACAAAATTAAAGAATTTTTTTTTAAAGAAAACATTTTCAAAGAAAACATCTTAAACCAAATTAAACACCCATGCATATAAGAAAAGCCCAAACCTACACGAAAACCCAAATGATGCACCGTATGCCGACGGTGAGTGTATAGTAGCCCAGGAGCACCAAAATTGTGAGAGGTCATAATATAATAAAGCTGTGTGGGGCCCTAGAACCCCACGTCTCGGTGAACCATATCATACATTCCCATGCACGAGCCACTGGTAGGGAAACACCTCCTACTATAGTGGTCTCCAGTCATCAACCAATGTTTAGTTAGTGTTGTAAGTGCCAATCTCGCTAAGTGAAATTGGGCCGAGGCCACTCCCGTATCGCTAGCACGCTTGTCTAGTCTGCCCACCTAGAACCAAGGCTTCCCCTTTTGTGATCAAGATGTTCCGACATCACATTTCATGTCAAAATCACACAAATAAAACAAACAAGGTGTGACATAAACCCAACGCCACACTTCCACATACAAAGAAAACCATTCCACAAAGTACGCATGCCAAAAGACTTTACCCAAATCAATGAAAACAATTTCTGCATTTGATAATAATTGTTTATCAAAAAAATATTAATTTTTTATTAAATCATATTAAATTGTTTGTAATCAAATGTTTTTAAAAAGAAACATAACATGACTTTAAGACACAAAACCAACTCATCCCTCTTTCATGACCAAGCACACCAAAAACTGGTTCAAAAAATGTTTCATACCATTAATAATACTAAATAAACCATTTAATGATTTTATAAAAACAATTAACATGGTGACACAAGACATTGTACACCTAAAATCTTTTAAAACATAATCTATATCTCTTACACAATCAAATAAATCAAATACACAATTAAAGAAACCATTCCAGTGATTAAACAACACACTAAGAGAGTTTATCAATAAATTTTAAAAAAATGTGTCACATGACATTAAACAATAAATACTCACTTAAATACTAATTTATGACAAAATACATATCATTACCACATCAAAAGATGATCCGCAGCCTTTTCACAATTCAATAACTAAATTCACAATTTATAAAACATGATCAAAAGTCACAACAAGATTTTTTATCAAAAATTCACCACATTTCATAGAATCATGTCACTTAAAATCAAACCACATATAAAAATCATTCAAAAACTAATTTTTCACAACACAGATTAATGTAATAGCACACTAAATTAATTAAGCAAGAAAACTAACTTATCATATAATGTTTAAACATGGAACCACCTACATCGACGTGTACAAACATCCGACAATGAAGAAAAACCTATTCGTGCTTCAAACGCATCCCCAAGAGACCAAATGGATCCCTAAAACAAGATGATCAAACTAAAAGACCTAAAATTAGACCCTAAAATTTTAACTGTACCTGCTGGAATGAAAATAGACAAGTAAAATGAATAAACGAGGAAATCTAAACCCTACGAAGGGTGGGTCGCTAGAGGTTGTGGTAAGGTCAGCAGGGGGAGGCACAATGGGGTTTGAGGGGGTGAAGGGTGGTGCTACGGTGGTGCTGGCTGGAGAAGGAGGGGGGGGGGTGTGGTGAGAGAAGGGGGGTCGCGAGGCTCACCGAACGGGAGGAGAGGGGCCGCTGAGTTTAGGTGAGGGGAATCAGGGCTGGCGGCCTTCAGTTGATACGGAAGGGTGACAGCGTGACCAGTTTAAGAGGACCGATGAGAAGGTATGAGGGTAGGCCAATGGGAGTGTGGGCGATTCCAGTAGGCTAGCTAGGAGGCATGGCGAGGGAGAAGGGTGTGGGAGGGGAGGCGATGCGAAGGGGAAGGGAGTTGCGAGATGGTGCACCACACAGGGAGAAGGCGAGGGGGGCCCGAGCGGGAGAGAAAAAGAGAGAAAGGGGGAGGGGGGTAGCCAAACCCTAACAAAGGGAAAGAAAAAATAAATAAAAAGAATAAAGATATAATGAGATGTAAAAAAACACAAAAAATAAAAATAAAACTAATAATAAACTAATAATAATAATAATAATAAACTAAAATTAGTTACAAAAATAATAGTAATAAATTTATAGTAGTAAAATAAAGGTTACAAAAATTATAACAATAGTAATAACAATAATTATAACAATTACATCCCCAAATAATACTTTTATTGTGATCATTGAAATAATTTATTAAAATTTCTATCACCATTAATTTTATTTATTTAATTGGATATTAGATGGTCACTCAGTGGTCCAGGCGAGGATGCGTAGTTTTAAAAATGCATCGCGCCTGAGTCGTGCCTCGTCCAAGGCCGCAGGGTCTCAATTTTCATTGTGTTCTCATTTTATATTTCACCGCATATTTTGTTCATCTCCCTTAAACGTCAGGCAGGCCATGCGGTGAGCTGGGCGAGGTCGCACGGTGACCTAGATGAGGTCGTGTGACTTCAACTGTGGTTCACCGAATTTTTTCAAGGCCAAAATGCTTCTTCATCAGTGAAAAATCATGAAACCACAATCGGGTTCGACCTGCATTTCACATAATAATAATAATAATAATTAAAAGAAGATAAAATTGTAAGGTAAAATAAAAATAAAAATTTGAAACGAGACACAATGCAAAAGCCGGGTGTGATATGGTACATAAGAACACAAGTTGTAGGGAAAATATTGGTGTATGCATTATCTAAGAATGGTTGTGTTTTCCTTGTTCTTTATGAGTCATATCCCTAGATATACTCTATTCATCATGGTACATCAATTTTTATTTTAGGATACCTCCTCATGGATAGCCTTCCAATATTCCACCATGTGACCATGAGGATGATCTGCCGAGTGTCAAGGAATCAATATATGGGATTATACCAAGGATGACACCTTTGGCTGGTTTTCCAGCTACACCAACACCTATTCAACAACATCTAGTAGTAGAACTAAAAAATAATGATGCATGCATGATGAGTGTGTTGCATGCGTTTTTGAGGTATCAAACTCCCAGGTGTCTGGGTGAGCAAGAACCCTAGGTGGTTGATGACTTGCTAGAGGTAGTCACCCATGTTTTCTGCCTTTTAAAAATTCATGAGGATCAGATGGAAATACTTTCCATGAATATTATTTAAGTATATGTTGGGTGATGGTAGATATTGGTGGCTTAGTGACATGATGAGATATCTCTCACCTAGACAAAATTCAATTGTCTCTTCAAGGATGAGTTCAATCTGGCCATGTTGTGATTGGTAAACACACAAGATATTATGCATCTGTAGCAAGGATGTATAACATTGGCGAATTATTCAATGAGGTTTACTGATCTATCACGTTACTTTTTGGATATGGTATAATACCAATTCAACAAATCTCATACCTTCAACAAGGGAATGAAATGGGACATTAGGGAATCCATGGTATCTATTATAATTTCAACTTATGTTGGAGTGCTTGAGTGAGCCTTGTTGGTAGATTGTTTTTTGGCATTTCAATAACCATTAGTGGGAGCTAACAATGCACACCCAATAACGGATACCTCGAGAAAAGTAGCCAATAAAATTATAAGGGATCCAAGAGGGTCACATAATTCAGAAGGTAATACAGGGAATAGTTTCAGTGGCATAGGTCTCCCTGGAAGGCTCAAATCAGCCTAGCTATTGGAGGTGTTTCTCTTATGATGGTCATGGACATCGATAAAAATATTTCCAGACCCATCATGAAAATGATCGGGAGAGGGTCAATGGACTACCAAGATAGGTACAGAGGTGGGAGTAGGGTGGTCGGCAAGGCTGTAGAAATGGAAGAGGGTCTGGTAGGGAATTAAGATGTGGTCAGAGGTTCGAACTATTTCCACCACCATCCCGAGGTGGTCCATGCCTAGCGTAGGGAGATGGTGGGTCGGAAAGGGGCCAACTTCAGGATTTGGAGGTCCATAAACCTAGGTATATAGGGATGGTACAATTTATGATATTTGTATTTTATACTTTAACTACAGTATTGATTGACAAATGTCCGATCCATTTCTTTCTAACAACTTCTCTAGTTGGAAACTCAGAGATTCTGATTGATCTTTTTATTCTACACTTCCATTTGGAGACTCTGATGGATCTTTAATTAGTTATTATTAACTTTTTCCAATAGTACTAATTGATTCTTGGAGGTGAGATTTTTGTAAGGGATCTCTTTTCTATAGCAATGAGGTCTTAAAAAATCATTCTAGGTAAGGGAATTCTATCTACATTTCATTCCTATGATGAGTGTTTTAGGATGATGATGTGGTTGGCCCACAATGATGAAATGTGGTTTTTCTTATTTGGTGAAGAAACACCCACACAGTTCAATATGGACTCATTCATAGGATGGTGAAAACAATTTTTCATCATTTGGATTTATTATACCTTGGTGTAGGGGATTTTGTGAGTTCCCAGTTTCCTAAAGTAGTGGAATAGTACGATTAAGTCTATATTGAGGATATAATAGATTTAGATCCCTATAGAGAGGTATATTAATGCATTGACTTGCATACTGGTATGACACCGATATCTTCATTAGTATATTTAATGGATCTTGTAGATCATCATGAGGTGAAAGTGTAGTTGGAGGATTTATAGAGGAAGAGTTTTGTGAGACCTAGTGTTTCACCCTGGAAGACCCCAGTCCTATTTTCCAAGAAGGAAAACAATTTCTTAAGGTAATCTGTTCATTACTAGTTCTTGAACTAGGTGACTATAATGAAAAATTATCCACTACTAAGGTTTGATTAACTTTTTAATATTCTGTAAGGGGCACAATGGTTCTCAAATATTGACCTCTGTTTAGGAAATCACCAGTTGTGAGTACAAGACATGTATATAGTTAAGATGACCTAAAAATGTCATTATAGTCACTATGAGTACTTGGTGATGCTATTTGGCATGATGAACACACCATTAGTGGTCATGGGACTCATGAAACAGATCTTTCAACCAATCTTAGAATAATATTTGGTAGACTTCATTGATGACATCCTACTATATTTGATGTCTGAGGTGGAGCACATGAGACACTTGATGATAGTTCTAGACACACTTAGAGAGCACCAAATTTATGGGAGGCTCTCAATGTTTTAGATTTGGATTTAAGAGGTCAATTTTATGTGACACATCATCTCAGAGGCTAGAGTTACAGTGGATCCAGTTAAGGTCGAGGAAGTTCTTTCTTGTGATCCATCAAAGAATGTTAACAAGGTGTAGAGATTACTTGGATTGGATAGGTACTATTAAAGGTTGGTCCATGAATTTTCTAGTGTGGAAGAATCCCTGGAATCCTTGACTATGAAAGGTTAACCAATTGTGAATAGGGAAAAGTGCCATTAGTTTTTTTAGGAGCTAAGGTAGAGGTTTTTGAGTGCACTAATCTTAATGTTACCAGAGGAAGGTGTCAAGTATGTAGTGTTATGCGATGCATCAGTGACCAGATGTGGTTGGGTTCTGATGAAGAGGCAATAATTTGTTTTCTATAATTCATTATTGTTGAGACCACATGTATAGAAAAATCTGACCTATGACTTTTAGTTAGTAGCAGTAGTTTTAACATTGGAGTTGTGGCGACACTTCCTGATGGGTGAGCAATGTTTCATATACTATTACCAAAATATTATCAAGTATATATTATCTCATAAGTATCTTAACTTGAGACAGTGGTGATGGATAGAGTTACTCCATGACTATGACTTCGATATTGTCTATACACCTTGGAAGGGGAATGTGGTAGAAGATTCTCTTAGTAAGGAATCTAGTTCACAGTTACTAGATGATGCATCCAAGTAGTTAGCCTTAATAAAGATATCATGTGTGGATGTTTTTGGAGAAGCTTACCTTCAATCAGTGGTTTTAATCCCTCCACTATTATAGAAAGTTAGAGAGGCAAAACTTGATTATACCAATTGTGGGAGCCTATGTTCTTGGATATCTACATGGCCTTCCCCTGATGGGTTTTCTAAATATATGGAGCTCGTTGTTCTTTTTAAGAGGACGCACAATGGTACTAATGATGTTTCTAGAGGTTATTTTGAGAGAATTTTATATATATCCTTTTATGTTACATCTTGGTGTGGAAAAGATATACAAGGACCTCCTATGTCACTTTTTATGGACAAAGATCAAGGAAGGAGTTGAAAATTTTGTATTCCGGTGCCTTACATTTCAGCATTCGAAGGATGAGCACCAATATATCGTAGGTTTAGCTCAACCACTTGAGGTTACAAAATGGAAGTGGGATGTGATATATGTAGTCCTCCTGACAGGCTTAACACATATGTCTAGGGAACACGATGCCTTCGGGGTGATCATTGGCCGACTCACCAAGTCAGCTGACTTCCTAGATATCTAAAAATAGAGTTCAGTAGAGAGTTTAGGATACATCAACAGATGAAAGATAGTTTAATCCATGGAGTTCCATCGATGAATGTTTATGATTGTGATTCTCTATTCATGTCCTCTATGTGGAAGGGATTATAGTAGGCATTTGGGAACCAATTATGCTTAAGAATATAATTTCTCTAACGAATTGACATCCAGATTGAGATGACCATTCATGTTCTGGAGGAAATGTTGTGTGATTTCATGTTAGACATTGGCTATATTTGGGTGGATCACTAACCAATGAGGGAGTTTTCATACAACAACAACTACCATTCCACCATTTGTATGGAACAATTCAAGGGTTTTCAGGGGAGGACCTACAGTTCACCACTTTGTCGGACTAATCCATGAAAGTTTTCACTAATGGGCTTGGATTTGGTATGAGATACAATAGAGAAGGTGTAGATAAAAAAAAAGTTGATGAAGACCACAGAGTATTGTCAGATCATTTATAATGACAAGCGATATAGGATTTTTATGTTCAATGAAGGATACCATGTGTTCTTATAGGTTTCTTCTTGATGAGGATAATAGAAATATGGCTGAGGCGGAAATTTATCTCTGAGGTTCATTTTACCTTTTTAGACATTTTATAGATTTGGTGTGGTGGTGTATCACTTAGTTCTACCTCTGCTATTATACCTGGAATATGATGTCCTCCACATTTCCCAGTTGAGGTAGTATGTGCATGACCCATAAAAAATTATCTAATGGGGAGAGCTAGACATCAAGAATGGAGATACCTTTGTTGAGAACCAAGTAGAGATTGAGGATCGTAGGATATGATCCTTCATGGGAGATTGATTCTTATTGTGAATGTCTGGTGGAATCAAAAGAATATTTAGATGAGAAAATTGGAGTGAGAGTTTAAGATTTTTTCTCAGTACCCTCATCATTTTGAGAATCCCTTGATTTGGATTTTTAGTGATGTAAATCACAAAAATGGGGAGAATGTAATGTCTCTATTTTTTTCGTTGGATTATTTTTTAATATTTTATGGATTATTTTTGAGACTAGGCACTGAGATGGAGTGAAATTTCGAGTCATGGTGCACCTAGAATAAAATTTTGAAATATATTAAAATATTAAATAATAAACACATAGAAGTTTCCTAAAAAATGAGAATAACTCCTAAATGGTTTCCCAGATTATAAATTCGATGGAACTGTTGGGTTTAGCATGGTAGTTTTAACCTATGTGTGACTTAATATTATTCGGTGTGGGTCATTTGTGAAAACATTATCAAAGGCTTAAAATGAAAAAATTAATTTAATAAAATTATTTTATATATTTTTACAATATAGTGAAGGTTTTGTTTTTTAATAAAAAATTATGTTTTAAATCCAGGGTTAGATTCATATCCCTGATGACACCAGATGACCACTAAGGAGTTCTTGGGAAAATCCTTCTTGGGAGATGACAAAAAAATCTGGAATGGATCATAGAAAATCACATCAGCGTAGTTGGAGAATATCATAAACCCAGAAAATGCAATCATTGTTTTTCCAATATAGATCCAACTCTAGGTAGGATATTTGTTTCATGTCAATTTTTCCCATTATTAATTTTTTGATCAATGAAAATCCATTGAAGAACAAATTTATTTGTTGTTTGATCATATTGTGGGATGGGTATAATTGAGAGGTGATTTGGGATTATTACTTAAAATCTATTCAATTTTTATATTATGGAACTAAAATCAATATCAAAAATAAAATATACCAAGGTTCATTCATCTCATTTGTTATTTTTTTATCCTCTGATTCATCATTATTTGTGAGTGTTCTTTATTTGGCCCACAGTTCGACTATATATAATCAATCGACTATTGCACACATGTTTCCTAGCACAATGATTTGATATTGTAGATTTGTAATCAGTATGAAAAAATGGGGCTGTAATGATGTAGATGGGGTGATAAGAATGATGGATGATTATAGATTTCATGTTCATTGGTGAAGAGAGAAGAAACACAATTCAATCCATTTTGAGATTAGATATGATGATGAAATTATTTTATTTGATCATGGAATGGAAAAATGACCTTGGATCTTTTGTTACATGGAAAGGTGACAGTAGATCGAAGGATAGAGAATCGACAGATGCGTGCAGAGGAGAATATAAGATTATATTAAATCTTATAGAACATAGCATGTAATCTGAGATTACACGGCACATGGCCCCCAAGATGCAGTGCTAGGGTGTTCCTGAAATTAAAGATCCCACGACATGTGAACTTCCCCAATTGAATCGACGCGTAATCCATTGAGTACACAAACACCAATTGATTTACATGGGAATAGACATGATGCATACTCCCACATGGAAATTTCATGACATACACTGACCCATTCACAAATATAGCTTAAGTGTATAGACACAACCAGGTGACACGAGAAGGATACAATGTGTCTCTACAAGCTGTGTAATCATTCTACACGCAACATATATAGAGACTACATGTTCAATGAGATTCTTACACAAGGGATGGACATTGGATAACTGGACAGGTCGTGTACTCCTTGGGACACAACTGTACTCCCATAAAGTGCACTTGAAGCTCTTTATTTTCCTACTTTGGACCAACATAGGTTGAGTTCATTTCCTTGGTCATTTTCCTCAAGGGTATAATACAATATTACATCAACATCACTGGATTGGGATCTTCTTTGGTGGTCATGTCTTAAATAGAGTTGTAGTGTCCCTATGTAAGACTGGAGTGTGATTATTTATCATCCCTAGTTGGGGTATGTGGAATCGGCGTTTCCTCCCTGTCCATGGAAGAGATCCTCCATATAGTAGGCTGTATTCATAGGGTTTGTGTAATCATTGTCATATGAACCCTTACATAATGGGTTGATATAGATTGGGTTCATGGTATCCCCCATCAGTTCTGAGTGTGACCACATATCTTTGTATCGTAGTTTTCCCAAACAAGTGCTTTCTCATTGGGAAGGGCCAAATGAGCTATACCTTTTCATCGAGTGTCTCCAATGATAACATAGATCATAGAGTGAGAGATCCTTGAACATGAGTTTCTTTGAGTATAATTCTATAGCAGACAGTTGGTTATTACTTCATGATAATGTTGTGTCTTTCTTGAGTATATCTGGGTTTTATTTTGGTTATACATTGATTGTTATATCTTGTATTGAGATGAATATACATAGTGATTTGTGTTTGGTGTTTTTCGAATATCCTACTATGTATTATTATACTCACCCCTACATGGTATTTTTTTACATGTGTCGTGTCTTGTGGAGATGACGACACTTTTGATGTTGTCTTAGGAGGAGAACTAGTAGGTGGAGTGTAGATGGAGCTAGGCAGACTGAGGTGTTTATTGGGAATATGATTTTTACTTAATAATTTCCCTTGGACCAAGTTTGTCTCGTTACAGTTTTGGTTTTTTGTCCCCTTTTCTATTTTTAGTACTTTAGGTTCACACTCTGTTTTGGGATATCAGATTCATGCATGCATTGTTTCAGTTGTTTTACATTTCAGCATTGTGTGGGATAAGAGATATGTTCGTGTGTACATGTAATTTAGGATAATTCCTTCCATTTCTGGGATATGCCTAATATGTGCTTTTCACCATCCCTTGGCCTATTGGAGGTAGGATTGGGGTAGTCGTGACATGGGACCCCATGGGACAAGTCGTGATAGTAATAAACATTACTTAGTTTATTATTAATTTTTCACAAAATAAAAGGGATATATTTATTAATTTTGGAACTTATGATTTAAAATATGGAATCCATTTTTCAAATATTCAAAACACATAATAGAAATAATTTAATTAAAAATTTGTCCAAAAAAATGCAATGAAAACTTGTATTTTGGAAAAATGATTTTTTTTAAATATACAATCTTTCATTACTAAATTGTAGTATAAAAATCATTTTGAAAATAGTAATTGTTTTATTTAAAATTAAAATAAATTAAATAAATACATAAAATAATATAAAATATAATTTTACCTTTTATATAAAATAATGTTTTCAAAATAAAAACAGTATTTTACACTATTCATTGAAAAATTAATATTTTTAGAAAATTCTCAAAAATTCATCCTTAAATAAGTTTAATATGATGAAACCTATTAATTCATAAAATGCACGAAAATCCAATTTTGAAGAGAATTTATTTATATAAATTAAAATTACATTATCATATTATTATTTTATAATAATTTAAAAATAATTTCATATTGAGTTTGTACTTTATATTTACGTCAAAAATAATTTATTCCTATTCATAACCGCTTATTTAATGGATAGGATTTATGAGTAACATATAAATAATAATATTTATTTGTTCTTTTAAGATATATATTTCATATCTTGTATGCCATCAAACATAATGTTTCATCATAAAACAAGGGATGTTACATTCTCCCCCATTTAATAAATTGTGTCATCTCAATTTGCAATTGGGATTGAAAACATCTGGAATGAATTTTCAAAATACATTTTTTAAAATCCTAGATCATAAAAATTATTAATAAAAATTATTTTGGAAAATAGTGTAAACGAAGTATAAAGGCCACATGAGATATCCCATACGAGGTTTTCATGTACGAAAAAATTTACATGGAAGAGAAAAAAATACTCTTATGGAAAGATAAATAGTGTTATAGAAATGGTCCTAATATAGTTAAATAGAAAAAAAATTAAATATGGGATATTTTAAAAGGCCATTAATTTATAGGTATAAAAAATAGAAACGTAAGGTCACTTATTACAATATTACATTATTACGTAGTCTATGAACATTAAGATATATACTAACTAGATAAAAAGTAATTCACTATTTAATAAATTTCTACAACAAAATCATCTTTTACTCTATATGATGAGGTTGAATTTTTCATTCCAGAAGCACTAAAATCAACTTCTATAGATAAAAAAATCCAAAAAATAAAAACAATCTATTCCTCTTGTCTGTAGACATTATCCAAAATCAAAATGGTTGGGATATGATGAGATAATTCTAAAAAATAATTAATTTCATAAATTCAAAATTAATACCCAAATTTCAACAAATAACTAACCTTAAAATTCATAAAAAATATTATAGACTAATATTGAAATTGAAAATTCAAAAGGATTATATTACATAATATTCCAAGATAACTTTATCTCCAAATAACAACAATGACTATTAATGTATCATACCAAACATGTAATCTCTTAAATCACATAATCTATAAGGTATTATAGTCATTTTTATAATTCAACTGAATCAATACAAGCCAAAATAATATCATTTATGCTTCCAAAATATAAATCAGCAATTATTCCTCAAAGAAAATCCTAAATTATTCTATTTATCTTAATCATATAGAGTTCTCAATGTAGTGAATGTATTTTAAAATTAAACTAATCACATAATGACCAATTAATTTGACAATATAATGATTATATGTATGATAAAACATATGGTACTAGAATAAAATTATTATTCCCTTATAAAATTGTTTAAATAAAAAGAAAAGAATCATACTAATAGTGACATCACACTAGCTAGTGGTATTTGATACACTGTTGTCTCCCTTTAGTTGGGTGTTCAAAACTCACATCCTTTCTAGATGTGATGGGTTGTCACCCATCCTATGGGGTTCCCTATTTCTAAAAATATATAAAAATAATCCTTATTAAAATCATGAAGAAGACTCAAAAGTAAAAATAATATATTACAAATTAAATAAAAGTTTTAAATTCAATGTTCGTCTCATAATTTATAATTTTCATCCCATAATCACCTCAAAAATAAATGTCTCTAAAAATACCATTAGTCACCTTAAAATATCATAACATAAAGCCTAAAATAGGGTTTCTAAGACATTAACTTATGATCAACCTTAAAATTATAAACCAATAGTGATTATTAAATCTCTTAATAATAAATCCTAAAATCCAATGCTTTATAATCTCTAATTTGATACCAACTCTATAAAACCTACTTTAATAATTATATATTATAGTATCTTTGAACTAAATTTCACATTCCTAAAGTTACAAGGATCTTTTCAGTTTAGAGTTTCATATTAATAGGGAAAAATATTAAAAATTAAATCCATACATAAAAATTGGACACTTATACACAGATTCCCTTTTTCACCAAACAAAACCTTTTAAAAAACATGGTTTTTATGTATGGAATGTCTTCACAATTTTTACCTTGAACTTATCCTTGTACCTACCCTTACTTAATAAATGTGATTTATTTTAAATCTTGTGACGAGAAAAAATGATAATTATTTGACATTAATAAAAATAAATGATTAGTCCAGTGAAAAAAATAAAATCATTTTCATTAAAAAACGTCTTTTTACCCCCCAAAAGGGTTCATATATTAAAAAATATATCTATCTGTCCTACTGAAAATCAAATGATTTCTTTAAAAATAGTTATAAATAATATACAAGTTAAGTAGGTATACTTGGAAATAATCATGATACAAACCTTATATAACGCTTAAAAATGGAAAAAAATATAGTCAAAATCCATCTTTGGAGTAACTATTTCATTGGAACACTGTCTGGGCGCACCCATCATATAAGCATTTACAGGGTCACGCAGCTCTATCTAGGTGCACCCATCATATAATATATAACTGTATCACCAAGATTTATGTGTGTGGACCAATATTAAATAATTTATAAGCACAATATCATGAATAAAACCCTTGAAACCTCTTTAAAACTCGTGTTTAAAGCACTTATAGACATCTGAATACCAATTTCTTATAAAAATCACTTTTAAAATCTTAAAACTAGACACATAAAAATGAAACCATTTTATTTGAAAATAACTATGATAAATTATATAAGAATCATTAAATAATTAATGATTTATGAAAATTTTAATTTTCTTTCATGTCTTATATAATGAAAAAACTCATTTGACCTTTGTAAAAATATATGAAATAGGAACTTTAAAGTACAATTTTTAAAGTAAAGTCCTTTACATAAAATCCAAAAAATATTTTTTTAGAATTTTTTTTTAAATAAATTAAAAAATTAACTTTTTCAAACATTAATATGAATATAAATAAATTCATAATAATCCTTTTAAAAAACATATACATGAAAGATATAGATTTATAAAATAATTCTTTTAAAAATTTAAAACGTTGTTTTAGTTAAAGAGTCCCATTCCATGAGTCTGAATCGTAACATAAGTCCTTTATATTATTGAATAATAAATATAGTTTATTTTATTTACATTATTTAGATCCTTTTTGATTTTTTAATTCCTTTTATTACATTTATTATCTTGTTATAAAAATTTCTTAATTATTTAAGCTCACATAAGACGCTTTGATAATATTCTATACTTTTTTCCAAAATGACATCGGTCATTTGAAAAATGTAAAATATTTGGGAAAAAATAATCTCCATTATTGTATTGATGACATAATATTAATTACTATATATAAATTATACTAGTTAATCCATCTACTAAATATGTTTATTTAAAATTAACTACGTTACAATCATGGTGACGATAGGTCATACGTACACATGAGTAATGTTTCCATTATTAAATGATCATTAAGAAAATAAGGTATGTATAATTTTATATAATAATATTATTAATATCATATTAATTATTTAAATATACTTATATATACCATCCTTATGATGTGGTGAGGAAAAATTAATCACATCGCTTCGTAGATGTGAAAATTCATACCTACACACAGATGCCATTATCATTTTTATGTGCATCAAAATATAAGAAAATAAATTATTTAATATCTATTAATAATGATAAATAAATAATATATATCATATATAAACATTAAATCCATTATTATAACCATTATTGAGAGATGGTGATGGAATATGAATTATATCTGTTCGTGAGGTTGTAGTTCACCTTACACACGAAAGATAATTTGTTTTCTCATTTGATGGAAGTGGATATTGATATAATAAATTACAACGAAATGATAAAATATATGTTTTTTTGAGGATACAATTGTTGTTATTTTATCAAGGTTGAGTATGGTTTTATTTATTTTTAATAACAAATTAACTTAGACATGAAAATAAATATTGTACCTCTTCTTTAAAATTCTGCCTATGACCTAAACTTAGAGATAAGACCACTAAGAACTATAGAATGTTTTTAGGGATTATGAAAAAGTATTTGGCTAGGTTTTGGCTGAATACAAATGATTTTTAAGTGTGATAAATTGAGAATAATAGGTTCCCTTTTACAAGAGAGGTGAGGGGCACTTTAGGACATTCTCAAAATATTAAACTATATCAAGACCATTTTAGCACCAAAAGACATCCACATAGACTATAAATGAATAAGGGTTCAAATGCTAGACCATATATTATCCCATTGTTATTATTTAATATTTTTATGTTTTTGAAATAATTTTATAAAATATTAATTCAAAAATATATAATTATTGTCAAATTTAATACTATTTACTACATTGACACTAACTAAATTAAGAGAACAAGTCCAATTCGAACTAATTATATTATTGTTTCCTAAAAATTTCATGTTAATCTATAACATTTTTATATTATATTAATTATCTCATATTATATTCATTTTATTTTTTTAATATCATTTATTTAAATTCTGAATTAATTAAATAATATTTTCATCATTTTTTGAAAGACATTAAAGTAATTATTTATTCCATAAAAACTTAAAATAAATGTCCATGATTAATAATAATATTTTATCATTTAAAATTCTATTGTGGTTGAATATATATTTTATATTAACCACATATTAAAAATATTATACTTATTAAAAACCATAGTGTGATACCTTTAACTTTTCTTAGAATAAAATACTATAAGGGACATAATGTCAACCAAGTGTCTCCAAAGGGTCATAAATAATACCAATGGATTATTATTTTTGAAACTTATTCATCCCATAAAATTGGCATATGTTTTCGGGTAAATGAGAAACATTTTAAATATTATTTTTATTATTAATTACCATATTTATCCTAAACTGTTATAATGAAAATTACTATGCTTACTATTAAAATTATACAAAAATAAAATGGAACTATTTAATAAATTTATACCCTCTAATTAAAAAAATTGAAGTAATTTTTTTAAAATTAAATACACTGAGCTGGAATAATATGATTTAAAATTGAACAAACAAAATGAAACAAAAACTATTTTTTTAGAAAAGTGTATTTTTTAAATATAAGATGGGTTTCACTAAATTCATGTATAAAAATAATTCAAAAAACCATAAATTGTTAATTATAAATTAAAAGGAACTAATTAAATTTAAAAAAAATCAGGAACATAATTTTAGCTTGAAAATAAAATATAGTTTTCAAAATAGAAACATTAATTTTCACTATTCATTGAAAATTTATTCTTCTCAGAAAATTATCAAAAATTCAACCTAAGTTAATTTTGATTTGATGAAACCAAAAGAAAATATATTTAGTCTTATAAATTTTTGAAAAAATACATAAATTAATTATAATATTTATTCATGAAAAGTATTAAAACTCATTTTTGAAGAGGACATATTTCTAATGATAAAAGTTAATTTATTATATTATTATTTTATAATCATTTACTAATACAATAATATTGATTCACAATGTTATATTTATTTCCTTACTAATTTATTCATATTCCTATCATCCAATTTGATGGCCTGGTTATAACTGTCACATTTAAATAGTGATAACTAGTTTTTCTTTTTTGCTCGATGTGGCGTATCTTTTATACTATTGAACATAGTGTTTCCTTTTAAAAACTCATGATGTCATATATAACCTAGCATTGAATAATTTATTTATTAATAGGAAAACCCAATATTTTTAAATTAATTTTAAATGTTTTATATTAAGAAAATATATTTATTAATTGGTATTTAATTTTTAGTGAAGTTTGTATATGTTCTTAAGGTACATTTTTTCTAATTTTTTTTTTATTTTTTAGAAAATAATAAAAATAATATTTTAAACATTTATAATTTTTTTACTCAATAAAATCTATTTTTTTAATCAAAAAATTAATATTAATTAATATTTAATTTTTTTTATCATTTTAAATTGTTAAAATTTTTAATATAATGTGAAAAATATTGTTTTTATTGAAAACTACTTTTAAATATAAATAATTTACTCTATGAAATATTTTATTAAAATGGTTTAAATGAAATATGAGTTAAATAATTTTATTATTAATCTCTTTTAGATCATTGAAATAAATTTCATGTTGATTATTGATATAAACAATGTCTATACTTATGAAAACATTTTATTTGGAAGACAATTTTTTCGATGTATTTGTAGGTTTAATTTCAAATTATATTCTTCCACTTATTTGAATTGAATTTAGAAAACAGATTATATATTTTTAATAATAATAATTTATATTATATAATATGGTCAACTTAATTTTTAGTCATAAATAATAATTAATTACTAAACATTAATTAATCCAGTTAAGGTAAAAATTAGTCTATCATGTGTAAAACTAAAAGGATAATGTTAAAAATTACCTAAATATTAAAAAATTACTATCATATGGCCTTTGTTTTACCCTATATCACATAATCTTTGATAATGGGTTATTTTTTTCTTTAGTTATTTTTAGAAAACATGAGAAAAAAATATTCTTTTAAAATATTCCATTCATGTACTCTCCCTCAATTGTAGAAGGTCACCCCTATCCTCTCTTCTACACAACTCTGAATCCATTTCATGAGGTGCATTTCTACCTAAAAAAATTTCATAATTACTAAACCACTACACAATTTTTTTATATTTGTTAGGAAACCCACATATGAAGTACTTTGGTGTAAACCAATTGGAGTTATTTAAATAAGGGTTATAGTCCTTAACTTTGATATTTCATTTTATTTATTCCTCTAATTGTTTAAAATATTATTAAAAAATGATGATATAATTACATTATTATTTATCATATATGTAGATCTTATTAGAATAATGTAATTCCTACATATGTATCATCTCCTATCACATGGGAAATGAAACTGTCAATTGTGTGTATAGTGAACTACTCTCTCACGAACTGATTTAATTCATTTTCACATCAACACCTCTCATGAGAGGATATGATGATGGATTATATATATATATATATATATATAATATTTTAAAAAATATTCTTCTATAATTATCATATCATATATTTATTTTGACTTTTTATTCGATAGGAATACGATTATGGCTGCTCGTGTGTACATCGGACTACCTCCTCATGGAGCAATGCAATTCCTTTTTTACATAATATTTATAAAAAAGTTAATAAGTAAAATTTTAATGAATATATTATATATATAATAAATAATAATGAATCTATATTGGAGATATATTATTTACATTCCTTTCATTCCATTCGTCAATAACATGGAAATAGCATTCATGCGTATGTACGACCTACCATCTCCATGAATGGTGTGATTCATTTTATATATCTTACTTTTTCGGGTTACTATAAATACATATGTAATGATTATAAATTAGATTTATATAATATATAAAATTATATATATTATTTAACCATGATAATAGTAAAAGGATAGAAATTATCAAACCAAAACATACATGAAAAATGTAGCAGTTATAACCTCAAATTTGAATTTTACAAGGAATTGTAAATAAAATGTAATAAAAGGTCATGTATAAAAAATATTTTCTATGATCTGAATAATTATATTTATAAATTAATTTTATAATAAACCAATATTTATTGTATACGTGGATCTAAGATTAATGATGTATGTCGAGACTTATGGTAAGGGATTTAATCTCACATTTTTTTGTGACACATGCCATATTTACCACTTGTTTCATTTTTGTGCTATATATACTATCCAGGAGTGTCTATTATGATTCATACTATTAAAATTGTGGGATATAAATGTTAATTTATGGTTCTTTATTTTATAAGGCTTAGGATTCTAAAGCTACCAACATGGTAAGGTTTTTATGATTCAATCTCATTATTTTTTGGGATTGCTTATGATTATTCTTAAAATAATGAAATTTTATGATATATCACTCAATAAACTCATTAATTTCATTATACTATGGTTAATTATTGAAAATACATGTTTTAATTTTATTTTCCTATTCTTATGTACACAATATTTCAAAATAATGTTTTTAAGGAAAATTTTCTTTATTTCTATCTTTAGTCAAAAATCCTTTTTTCCATGTCCATGTTTTCTAAATAAATTTAAAATAATGTTTTTAATATTCCCGAATTATTTTATATATTAAATTTTACCCATATATTAAATTTTTACAAATTGGTTTAAAAGGGGTTTGTTTTTTTTTCTAAACCAGGTAATGTTATATTTTTACTAAAAATTTGAAAAAAATATTTTTTACCATACTTAATTATACAACATCAGAACCACACAATTATTTAAAGATTAATTTGAAAATTTTAAAGGTTAGTTTGAAATGAAATTTTTTCCTTAATATTTTTTAAAATTTTATGTTTTAAAAAGTCTATTTTAAATTGAAAAGGATATTTTATCCATAAATATTCCAATTGTTCTTTTAGAATTTTTTCCCACCTAATATTACATTATTTGATGATAAATAATGTTTATTGGGGATATAATCTAATGATACATTCATTATTGATTCTATATATGGTTTATTTTTATGATGAAATATTTTTATGAGACATATTCTTTTTACATGGATTATGGTATGATTAATTGATGAATTGTTTATGAAGACCATTTATTTTCTATGGGTTATTATATAGTGAATGATTTTATAAAATTTATCAATTTTTCATGTGTGATAATATAATGAATATTTTATAATCGTTGGGAAAACAGGTGTATGATTTTCATTATGTGCTGTGTGGGACCTATATCTCCCTCCAATGATTTGGTTAAAGATTTACATTTCATGATATGAACAGGGATGGAATATCGGTGAACCCATTTTAGTAGATGACTATATCAACTATGATTGTCTTGGGAGTGGACCCTAACCACTATTATTATTTAGGTGTGAACCCATTCCACTATTATATCTTTGGAAGAAATCTATGACTAATGATGAAATTATTTCTATGCTTATGTGTACACTATAAAAATGTTTTTTGTGCCAATTTGATTCCCTCAAGTCTTATGTTATTTTTTTCCTTTTTTAATCATGTCTTATAAAATTACATGATTTAGGTTATGAATCATCTTTATGACCAATGATTTGAATGGTATTATTTTCAATGTATTATCATGTTACCATATCCTTATCCTCATTTTATTCTTATGCGATCATTAATAATTCTCTTTTTTACCATTATTGAGCATCTGAGATCACATTTTCCTATGTTTCCTTTCACTAGGTTATTGAGCAAGGTATTATGTATGATATTTATTATAAGGGAAATAATTATGAAGAGATTAGGGGGATATTATGTAGTTAAACTATAAAATGGTGGTTTATTTTTCTATTTTTATAAAAAACTAGTCCCATATGATTCTAGAAAAGATTTTTATGTTATTTAATTGATATTCATAAGTAAATATGTGAATATATGTATGATTATTTCTCATATTTACAGTTGGGATTGTACAATTGTTTAGTTAACCTTTAGAAAAATATATGAGAAAAATTTTGTGAGAAAAAATAAGGATAAGTCCATGTATAGTAAAAATTCCTAGAATATTAGTGAAGGATATATATATTAATTTGTAAGATATTATATCCATTTATAAATAATAAAAGTTGACATGGATCAATAAAATTTAAAAATAGGGGTAATAACTCTAATGTGGGTGCATTGTGATATAATTTATTATAACCTGGTGCATGAAAATGGGCCTTGCTTCAAGCTTGGTTTGAAACTCCTGATGGATATGATTTATAAGTTCAAAAACAAATTAAAAATCATCATGATAGATTTGTATAATGACCATGGACAAAATAGGTTAAGAAAAAGGTATCATATATTAGAAAGAAGGTATCATGATTTAGATATCCTATAAGTTATTTTTCAATATTAGTTGGTTTTTTACAATGATTATTTTTTCTCACACTACGCTTTTTAATTTTAGTTGATGGATGGAACACAAAAAAATCATGTTAAAGTTGATTATTATGGAAAATTTAATTATTTTACTAAAGAAACAATAAAATTTATGGGACATGGAATGAAAAAGATCATTGCTATGATCATAAAAATCTCTCACGATATTTATCATGATAAACATTGAAATTATAAAAGGATGGAACAATATTATGTTGAGTCCTTAATGATGAAACACCCACATTATTTTAGTGGTAAAACTAATCAACTATTTAATGAGGATTGTGTTAGTACCATTGAAAATTTATTTTCCATTATCTAGTGTTAAGAGAATGAAAAATTCATCTTCATTGTCAACTTTTAAGAAGGTGAATCAGACTAATGGTATAATATTATTAAGATTACGAGTCAAAAATATGAATTTGAATACATTGAATGAAATGTGTTTGAAAATGTATTTTTAAATAAGTACATTCCCAATATTCTTCACATGATAATAGAGAAGAAATTCATTTAGTTAATGTATAAGGACGAGGATACTATTGCTAATAATGAGACATATTTTGAAATAATTTTGAGGTGTGCTTATGGTACTATCATCCAACCTGAAAGTTATCCAGATCGATTATTTAGTGGAATAGAACAACATATATAAATATATTTATCCATAAGTTATATTTTTAAATATGAATATATATTTCTATGTGCTATCATAGTCGAAATAAAGATTTTAGTTACCCATCAATATTATGGTTTTGATAATAGAAGTGATATATAATTGTAAAAAAACTCTAAAATCTATGGGGAAAAGAAGATAATATTTCCTCCATAACCATAATGTGGAAGATTACTTAAAGAAAATTGTCTTAATGGATAAGGTAAAGTACTTATGTGTTCAATGGAAGGTCATCAGGTAGTCGATTTCTAATGTGATGAGAAGTGGTTAGCTAATGATGTGAATACAGAGAATGATCCACATAATTCACCACACACACTATAGTTTTTAAATAAAATAAATCTAAGAATTATGCTTTCCAGTGACCAAATATTATGTTTAATTATGATGATCGATGTTAGGAACCTATTATATCATAATACAAAGGGATATGTCTAGCTGCCACTATTTTTGAGGAGGGGTATGATAACCATGTGGTAGAAGGTACACTTACCATCCACTCCGTAAATGCTAATGTAATGTTGAAAAATAGGTATACCCATTTCTTTATATATAATGACTTTAATATTGATATAAAAAATCCACCCCAATTATTTGATATTGATTTTGTAGTGGAAACTCTTAAGAGTACCATGGTCATATCTCTAGTATATGATTACTCTCTTTTTTGATGTTTGTAGGAATGTTCTTCAAAAAAACCATACTATTCTACCGTAGGTTGAATTTGATGTCATATTAGGCATGGTTTGGATTTATAAATATAAATTACACATCAAGATTCAAATAAGGGACGTTAATTTTGATATTATCAACTAACTTATGGTCATATATTAGTGTGGTGGTTAATATAAATATATGTTTGATGTAAAATCCGTTGTATGTTTTTCGATTTATATTCAAATGGGTTTTTATCCCATGTGGTTGGGGAGAAAATAAAAATTTATTATATACATTCTGTTCATATGTTTATTTATTTATGTCTATATAGTTTCATAGTCTTACACTAAACCATCATGATGAGTTCTCAACAAAATTTATACCTAGTGTTACACCCATTTCAATGATTCTCTATTGAATACCATTTATTGAGTTTAAAGAATTGAAAAATCAACTCCAAGATATTATTGGAAATGGATTAATTATTCCAAACATGTTACCAAGGGGTGAACCTATGTTTTTCAATAAAAATGGAAGATCAACTCAACTATACATTGATTATATTTAATTGAATATGATCCCAATACAAAAAATGTATCTTATACCCCATATTAATGTTTTGGGATCAACTGTGTTAGGATAAATAATTTTCCAATAGTTATCTTAATTATTTATATCATAAATTGAGATTTATGAATGTGGATACACCTAAGAAATAATTATATATATGGTATAGAATCCATGAATAAATAGTGATACTATTTGGTATTATTAATTTTACTACTATCATCAAGGATTTGATAAATAGTATCTTTAGAGATTACATTGATCGTTTGGTGATAGTGTTTATAGTTTATAGTATTATATGTTCAAAGGATAAGGAAGGTCATGATTATCATATTTGGATTGTTCTAAAGACCCCAAGGAATGATATTTTTTATGAAAAAATTTACCATTTGTAAATTTTGTTTATAAAAGGATTCATTTTTGGGTCATATAATCTCAAGAGAGGTTGTATCCTTAGATCCATCAATGGTTGAGGTTATTGAAAATTGGATGAGACACACCAAATTTACTAAGATCCACTTACTATCAATGTTTTTTTGGGAAACATTATCATCCCTATCCAATCCAATCACAATGTCAACTTATAAGGAAAAAATTTGCCTTTAAATAGATGAATTTGAGGAATATTATATAGAACTGAAGAAAAGTTTTTTCATTTCACATGTTATTAAATTACTTTATAGTGTATAATGTTTTGTAATTTATAGTGATTCATAAAATATGGTATTCAGATTCATTATTATATAGAATGAAATGATTATATCTTATGACTCATGACAATAAATGGTTCAAGAGAAAAATGAACTAACTCATGATTTGGAGTTACATGTGGTTATTTTGAAATTTAATATAATGATGAATTATTGTTAATGAAAATGGTGTGATATATGTAATGGTCATAATATTTTAATGTTTATATTTTCTAGAGAATATTGTTAGAGATGATTAAATATTATTACTTCATAATACATTACAACCCTAGGAAAGAGAACAAGGTGTGAAATAATTTGAGTCCAAATGATCATCCGAGATTATCTATGATAAGTATTAATAATAATATAGTATTTGAAAATTTCTAAATTATGGACCTAGAAACCATGAAGGAATGTGAGAAATATTATCTTTCTCAAATGTATGTTCAACCGTCTATATAATTAATGATTAAAGAGGTTTAGAAGAAAGATGTGGAGCTGAAGAAGAAGGTGAAAAGTGTTACTGATCTGAATATTTATTTAGATATAATGATAAGTTTCAGGAACCATGTATTTGTTTTATAAATACCATATTTGAAGAAGGTTCTATTAGAGGAATCTTACTTTTCTTTATTCTCTATTCATCCTAGAATTAAAAAGATGTATAGTGATATGAAATCATATTTTTGGTGG
Source organism: Viscum album (assembly GCA_963277665.1). Taxonomy (NCBI): domain Eukaryota; kingdom Viridiplantae; phylum Streptophyta; class Magnoliopsida; order Santalales; family Viscaceae; genus Viscum; species Viscum album. The sequence continues at coordinate 1,627,618,291 of OY728157.1, read as the reverse complement.
AATGAAATAATGAGATAATTTAAAGAGTCTGTATCTCAATGCTTGGTTTGTCTAAATTCAATATTAAAGAGAAAAAGTCTAACGGGGTGTTAGAACTATTACCCATACCAAAATGGAAATGGGAAAACATTACCATGGATTTTATCATTAGAATCCCAGAAATATCCAAAGGGAATAGTTATATATGGGTAATAGTTCATCACATTAGGAATTTAGCACATTTTGTTGTTATGAAAGATTATTCCTCTATATAATAGCTTTCTAGGATATACATTAAGGAATTGGTAACATTTAATGGAGTACCACATTTTATTATGTCTGATTTGGATCTTTGGTTTACTTCAATGTTATGGAGAATTATTCATCAGGCAATAAATACAGAGTTATTTTTATGCACTATTTATTATCCTCAAACCGATTCTAAATTTAAGAGAAAAACTAAAACCCTATAAGATATGTAGATGAATTTTTCTTTGGATTTAAATGGTGTTTGAGATAAAAAACATGAAATAGTAAATATTTTTTACAACTATAAGTTTCACTGAATAATTTATATGGATCCTTATGAATCATTCTATGGATAGAGGTGAAGTACTCAAACATTCTTGGATGAAGTTTGGGAAATAAATCTACTGAGACCTGATATCATTGATGATATTGTATAAATGTTTATATCTATTAAACATAACTTTAAAGAAGCTCAATTTTGTAAAAAAGTATATGCTAACCACCATCAGTGTGATATGGAATTTAAATTTTGTAAAGGATTTTATGAAAAAATTTCAACGGATGAAGATTATGATATTTTGAAAAAAAATAAATAAATTTAATCAGTATGTATATTTTACTTTTCTATATTCTTGATCAAGTGGGGGTGGGTTCTTATCACTTGGGGTTCCCATAGAACCTCTATCATGTCCACAATGTGTTCCATGTATCTCTATTGAGTAAGCACATACATGATCCTTCTAATATACTAAAGTCAATATTAATTCCACTTCACCATGATAATTCATATAAAAAACATATTTATATTCTACATTATTGATTGAATGTTTTACAAAACAAAACCATTGTCCTACTCAATTTTCTTTATAGAAACCACTAACATAAGGGAGATACATGGGAACTTGGAGATATGAAGAGGAATAAGTATCCTCAATTGATTTTATTAGAGTGAAAAACTTCAAAGGTATAATTAAATTTATTGGGGGGGGGGGTTATGTAACAACAATAATTTGGAATATTTTTACATTGAGTTTTAACAAACATTAATATAGAATCAATAAAATTATTTAATCATGAACATTATAACCTATTCATTGAATATAGAGGTTTGAATAGGAATAACCAAATCATCAAATTTAGGTGTACAAGATGTAGATATTGAATATATATTTACATATAAGAACTTAATTTTTAGTAAAGTCATTATATGTGTTGAAAATATAGTTTCCCAAAAATGAGATTTATTACATCCTATGCAAGATAATAACATTAATATTTGACACTTTTTTTAATTTTATTTGAAATAATATACATTAATTTTTAAATAAAAATATGTAAATAAAATAATATTCATTTTTTTGTTTTTTCAAAAATAATAAAACGTTAATGAATATAGAAATATAATGGTTTTTATTGAAAATTTTTTTTTCATTGAAAATATTTTGTAAAGTCATATTTTGTTTTAAAATGTAGTAAATGTAAAATTAGTTAAATTATGTTATTATTAATCAAATTTATTTCATAGGAATCAATTAAGTTTGGATAAATTATATAAAAACATTACATACTTATGGAAGCATTCTCTTTGTAAACCTATTTATTTTGATGCATCTGCAGGTTTAATTTTAAATTAAATTTTTTTTTTCAGATTTGTGAATTAAATTTAGAAAAATGGATTAAAAAATTTTAAAATGAATAATTAAAATTAAATATTGATTTAAATATAATTATTTCACATAATTAGTTGTGGAAAGAGTAAAAATTAACTATCAGAAATAATGTTATAGCTGGTTTACCAAGGGGTTAAACTAATAATTAATGGTTAAAATGCCCTATAATATTTTCCAATTTCTATTTTATGAACATAAGTAAACCCTATATAATAAAAAATTCTATAATGATAAATATTTGAGTGTTTGTGCATGTGAAAAATTTTAGTTCACTTTATTATTTTCAAACCATTCATGTGTGTCCTCTCACCACTTAAAAAGGGCACGCCTCTCCTCTCCTATAAAAATTTAAATGATATTTTTTTTGTTAAATACCTCCATAAATAAATACATACTTATATACACACATATTGGAGTCATTATTGTTATTTGGAACCCTTATATGAATGTGTTTGGTGTAAACTTGGAAGAGTTTTCTGAAGAAGAGCTCTAGTCCTTAAATATGGATTTTTATTTCATTTATTTTGATAAATGATTAAAATATTCATCAAAAAAGATGATATAATAATATAATTCTCTAACATGTAATGATATTTTATTATGTTAATTTAATGACCTATATCTATTTCTTCTTATATAAAATGGGAAATGAAATCATCAATCATATATATGGTGGACTACGGATTTTTAAATTGAGGCAATTAAATTTCCGTCTACACCTTTCTAAAAAGGACATAATGATGGATTAAAATTATATATATAATATTAATTAAATAATTTTAATTGTTTAATTATATTATTTGATATCCCTTATTACTTTCTATTCTGTGGGTATATGATAAATTCTCTTTTGTGTACGGTGGACTGGCGCCTCACGAAGAGATGTGATTCGATTTTCTCTAACACATTACATGAATAGTAATATGGATAAGTATAATTAATATATGTAAAATATATGAAATAATAATTAATATATAAATTTTAAATGTTATTTACTTTCATTTTATTCTATCCTTCGATAAAATGTAAATGGTGTTCAAGAATATATATGACTTACCATCTCTTTGAATGGTGTAATTCATTTTATATCTCTAAATATAATGGATTACTATAAACAAATAAAATTGAAATATATGATATTTATATAATGGATAAAATTATTTGGATTATTTATCAATTTTAAAATTATAAGTAAAAATCAAACCAAACCAAAACATACTGAAAAAACGAATCAGTTATTACCTGAAACATGAATTTATGAAAGAATTGTTAACAAACATGCCATAACGGATTATATGAAAACCATATATTATATGATACATATAAGTATATTTATTAAATAAATATATAATAATTCTATATTTTTTATAAAATTGGTTCAAATGTGTATGAAGGATGTCAAGACAAGTGATACCAGATTTTCATCACACACAAATTTCTATAGGACACCTTCCATATTCATCACATAATTTTTTTTATGGTGTATATACTACCCATTAGTATATTTTTTGATTATTATAATGAAAATTATGGATTATAAATAACCATTTATGTTAACTTATTTCTTGTTTCTTGTGATTCAAAATTTACCGAAGTGGTATTGTTTTCATGATGTAGTGTCACTGGTTATCAGGATTGTTTATGATCATATTTTTTATGATGAAATATTATGATAAATCTCTCATGTAACTCTTTAATTTTCTTAACCTCTAGTTATATATTTAAAATAAATAATTCCCTTTAAATTTCATCCTTTTATTTACAAAATATTCCAAAATAATATTTTCCAAAAAAATCAACTTTATTTCTCTCTTCGGAGAAAAATCATTTCCGTTACATGTCCATGATTTCTAAAAATATATAGAATATTTTTTTTAAATAATACCCAATAATTTTATAAAGAAAATTTTTACCCATTATTTATGCTTTTAAAAAATTAAATTAAAAAATCTTCTTTTCTTTTTCCAAATAAGTTAATTTTTAATTTTTACTGAAAATGTTGAAGGAATCTTTTTGTACCAAATTTTTTTTTCATCCATCATGAAAAATAACTCTTTTGATGTTTTATTTACATTTTTTAAGGTAAATTTTGAAGGAAATTATTTCCTAAATATTTGGGATTTTTATTAATATTTAATTCAAAAATTAAATGGATATTTTCCTCAAGAAATCATACAAGCGATCATTTAAAATTATTTTCCATCTATAATGAAATCCATTGAGGATACATAATATTTACCAGGCATCTATTCTAGATATACCATCCTTATTATTTATCTATATGATATATGATTATGATCATAAGATATTTAAGAGACATGTTCCTCTTCCTTTGATTATTCTATGATGAAAAGATGAAAAATTTATTAAACTTGTATCTTTTTTATTGAGTTATGATATGATTAATTGTTTACGAAACCCATTTCAATTTCAGGGGTTCTATTATAGTGTAAGTTTATGATATCATGGAACACATATTTATGATTTTAATTATGTGGTTGGTGGGAACTATATCTCCTCCAATGAATTTTGTGAATATTTATATCCTATGAAATATATAGCACTCGAATATAGAGTAAACCCAATTTAGTAAAAAAACATTAACTGTTATGTTCTTGGTAGTGAACCTTGACTACTATGACAGTTTGGGATTGTAACCATTCTACTATGATATCCTTTGAAGAAATCCTTGACTAAAAATAAAGTTGTTTTATTTCGGTATGTGTATGGACCAATTCTATATCTTATTCTAATGTTACTCTCTTAGGTATTACGTTATGGGATTCTTTTATGATTCAATTATTATGAACTTCTAGGATTCATTCCGTGATATATATTTATGATATATGGAATATTGGGTATGGTTATTCAAATGTATTTTCATGTTTTCATTACCTTATTCTAATGTTATGCTTATGTGATCATTGATAAACTCCTTGTTTACCCAAACCAAGCATCTTAGCTTACCATTTATTATGATTCCATTTCACATGATATAAATATATTTTTTACATATTAAATTTCTTATAAGGGTTAAATTTTTGAATAACTTAGTGGGAGATAATATAGTTAAGGTATGAGCTAATTGTGTATGTTTTTAGTTTTCCAAGGATACTAGACCTATATGATTCAGGCATTGATTGTTATGTTATGTGTTGAATATTCATCTATAAAGGTTTGATATTAATATATGAGTATTATGTTTCTCTATAGTTATTTAGAGTTATTAAAAAATAATTACATAAATCAATTAATTTTAAATTTATGATTAATCTTATATCAGGGGAATTTCTAAATATCACATGCATGAAAACACAATGCATATACAAAAAGTTGAATGTTCTGGGACCGACTACCTCATTCAAAATAATTTATATTTTTGAAACTTTAGGTATTGATGACAGTATGGGTGCACCAAGAATGGGTCCCCTTTTAAGAGGAGGGGGGATGAATCAATGGAGTTAATATTTATAAATATATTTCTATTTGAAGCATGACTCGACCTAATGTTAGCAAATAATGCACTCAAGGTATCTCTGAAATGGTTAAACCACTGCAATGGGTTTATGAATCATGACATTAAATATTTTTTTAATTTATTCTTCTTATGATATACAAATGATATTGGATAAGAAATTATCCTATGCATATATTAACTCATCCTTAAGATGTCAATTAAAAGTTTGGACTACCAAGAGGGTGAGGGAGAGTGACGAATCAATAGTGTTAATATTTTATTAATTTCATTGTATTTCAAATAAATATATGCCAATGATTTATACGTAATTCACATATCTTATTAACTCATTCTTCTTACATGACTGATCTATGTAGTCTAATGTCTTATCATAAGGATACTCATGTTATTAAAGGAGTATTGAAGAGGGATGGTGTGGTACTCATGCATTGATCTTCCCTTCAAAATATGATTGCTCTTGGGGGAATATTATGGGGTCATACATGAAAGATACCTGTCGTAGGTGTTTCATCCCTTTGTTATTAGAGATAGTAAGGGGATTATAGGTGGAAGCTAGCTGTGGAAGGTGTATCATCCACCGATGGATAAAGAGAGTGTGTAGATTACACATAGAAGCTTCCCAAGGGTGGGAGTTTCATCCTTAGAAGGTGAGAGACAGTGCAGGGATTACGTGTGATGCTTCCCATGTGGGGGGGGGGGGGGGGTTCATCCCCAAGTGTGGGGTCTAATCCTAGGATTTCCATACATGGGGAATCCAATGTGAATCACATAGTGTATTAATATATTTTTGTTTCATGTTATGAGGAATATTTCATGAAGTTTAACATTATATGACTAGGATGTGAAACTAGGATGTTTTACTTCCTATAAAAAGGATGTCTATGGACTCACTCTTAACCCATTAAACTTATGTGACCACCGATCATGTGAATTGTGAGGGCAGGGGGAGTGTGTTTGGAATTTACACTTCTTTGGATGACTTTCTAAAAATTAGGTCCATATTAGAGTCCCCATGATCAGAGGGAAAATGGGTTAGATTATCATGGCTCAAAAGTAATAGGTATTGGAATTCTTGAAATTGAGGTATAGGGGATTATATGTAGGGGACTAAGAAATTATTACACAAAATTTCATTGGGTTGTGTAAAAGTGTTTTGTGAGCAGGGTGCCTAGGAATATGTGTAGTCTATAGATCCTCGAGGCATGGTTTTGTGCATGGTTTGGATTTTCATGCAAGATCAGGGTTTCACATCAGAATGTACTTTACATGTACCCAAATAGACTTGGGGGTTGTTGTGTGAAGATTATTCAACCGTGGGATGAGTTAGGATTGGAACCACTAGATGCATTTCATATAATACTTTCTACCTTGGGTGTTCTATGTTACACATTTTCATGAAGGATTGAGGTTTTCATGAATGTGAGTAGCATTTCTTCTTTTGGAGACCCCCCCTCTTAGAGGGGGTGATCTTTTATTTAAATTCGAAATGATTGCCTTTTGGAACAAAACCCCTTAGGTTAATATGATTTATTGTGAAAAATTCCTTACTTTTTCATGTAGAGCGCATCTATAATGGTCTGATGTCACATTTGGTGTAGAAACAATGGTAGCATGATGGAGTCGTACACACGCCTTCTGAGTTGCGCACAATAAGAATATTTTTCATGCATCGAACTTAGTCATTTCATCGACCTGTGGAGCATCCAAGAAACTAGACATCATTTTAGTGTGCAATTATAATGCATTCAAAACCCCAATTTCTCATTCCCATGTGGAGAATTGCATGAACCCATTATGTGATCCTTGGGATGGTCCATCCGGGTGGAATGAATTTTTGGTTTACCCAAAACTGACCATTTGTACCCTCAGATGAGATTTCCTGCCAAATAAATCCCCCCTTATAACCTTAGTTAACATGGGTAATGATGTTCATTTTCTAAGGGAAACACTAATGATAGAGTTTCATTCCTGATGGTTCACACAACTGTGGTAGCTGATCATGAAAAATGGTTACATGCACACATAACCCACTAGTCTCTACCAATAAATTTGTGAAGGGGAGATCATGAATGATACCTTAACTTCTTAAGTGATAATCCTTTTCTACCATGCATGAAATTATTCAAATTTCATGAAAGATTAGATTTATCCATGCCTTTAATGAAACATGGAATCACATAGTTTACTTTCATGGTTGATGGAAACTTTTATGCGTAGAGATTATATGTTTTTAACCACCACATCTACCTCACCAATAATCTCCTTTTGTATGAACATACATTTAAATTCCTATAACGCATCCAAAATGGCCCAGAAACTGATCCAAGATCACATTGAAGCTATGGATACTACTGAGAGAGATCAAATGGTGGGAAACCTAGATATCCCTTGAGCTAGGAGGGTTGTTTCAGACAGCCAAGTGCTCAAGGGCATGCGAATGAGGCCCATAAGAATTATCCATCAAGTTACCATCCTCCCCTATAAATTTTCAGGCTGATGGATGTGGTGAATATCCCAATATTTTATGTCAACGTTCCATGATCTTTGTTCAAGCATGTGAATGAGCTCGATCGTTGGAACACCACCACTCAAGGTCACCCTGCTAGGGAGCATGAGGAAATGTATGTCAGTATGCTAAATAGAATAATGTGGAATATTAATAGGGATGAAATAATGGTCAAATAATTCTTGTGTCACTATGTTAGTGTCTCTGAGAAGAGCATGCGAGACAACATAAGGGGTTGTTATAAAGGCCGTGATCTATGGTCTGGAGGAAATTTCCCTAGTTAATGGTATTGGATATATGAGGAATTCTATAACTAATTGGATCATGGGGATGAGAAATTCCAGATCAGACTGTATGAGGCATTGTGGATGTTGTAGTTCCACATGTAGCGTTAATAGGAGTTAGTACCAGAGCTCCTCAAGAGATGGTCTCAAAACTCCAATACATTCCACATTCAACATGGGAAGGTGGGAATGATATTTTGGTATGTATACTTCATTGGTGGTATCCCACTATATGAGTTTCAATAATAAGAAACTCTGCCACTATAGAACACCTGGTGAAATATGAAATTAACCCCTCTCCCAAAAAAACACATTTTGGAGGCATTGAAGGTAAAACAAATCCATTGTCCTATATTTTATAAGTACATCATGTTAATAATGTGGTTTTAAATATTCCTAAAGATGGATCTGTATGTGAGGATATTGAGGTAGGGAAAACAATTTCTGGTAGTTCCACAATGGAGAACACATATATCGTATTGATTGATCCAAGAGGAAGGGTAGTCTGAGAAGTGGGGCTAAAAAATGGTGGAAGATTACTAGACACTTATCCATTATACATCTTTTTCATTCCCCATTTCTATGCTACTGGATTTTTCTAGTTCGAGACATCTACATGAGCCTAAAACTGGAGACCATAGTGACAGTAATGATCTTAGTGGTCGACAGTAGGGTGAACCTATGTGTTCGAGTATTATATTGGGTTTACAACCTTTTGGGATATGTGGAAAGGTCAAAACACTAGGATGATTTTTAGGCCATTACCATTCCTTCATGGGTGGATCATGACAGATTTCAGGGGCTATCAGTTTTGAAATTCCATAATCCCTACGAACAGTAGTATGTATCCCTCTCCACTCCAAATTTCTAGGGTACAACTAGAGTTGTTTATAAAGAATATGGTGTGGATTAACAATTGAAACTATGAGGACATAAAATTTCATCCCTTCTCGACCTCCAATGGTATAATGGTGGAGAACCTGCATGGAACATTGGAGTAGGGGGTATACCTATAGAGATTCTAGGATGTATTACTAGTGGATATTACTGATATCTATACCAACTATGAACCGTATATTCCATTCTGATTCACCTGAAAGTTTAAGTGCCTCTATATCCCAAAAAAGAGAGTATACAATGGGGTTCAAGAGGAATGAAATACCTATATCGCTCATCAGTAGTGGTGGATACTGATGTAAATTATTTGAGGATATGATCACACTACAACTGTCCAATTTCAATATTTTTATATCGTTGGATTCTTTTAACATATGGGTGGAATCATACCAAGAAGAAATATTTTAGAAGAGAATTCGGGTGATCAAGCCCATATATGAGGTACCAGGGCGACAAAAATAAAGTTGGGATACACTCTAAGTATCAGAACAGACATATACAGATATAGTGGGGGTGGCTGGAGGTGCTGTTTTACCCCCACCTCCTTTAAAGGAAGGATCTCAGAAGTGATCTTTGGGGAAAATAGAGGGCTCCCATGATTTAATTAGAAGAGATAGGGTGGTTCCCATAAATAATCTGAAATATTACATACAACTTTATTTGGATGGAACCCCTCCCATGCTTTAGATGGATTGAGGGATGATAAAAATAACTATGTCGATGAAAGACCCATAGTAGAAGCTGATTTAGGATGGATTTGAGTTAAAATCTTTTAGACATGCTTAGATAATGAATAATATAATATTCCATTAAATACATGCATACATAAATTCCATAGACACCTTCACAAGCCGATGAGGGGGACTCATTATTCCTTCAACACTTGTGTAGGTATTGTTTGGTGGAGATCCAAGATTGTATGAGATACCAACCATTGATGACTCATTTGAGGAGGAATTGGTAGTTGAGGATACATAGGGATCCATTGATGAGAAGTCAGGAGGATCATCTACCAATCTTGGGATTCCCTAGGAGTTTTTTGAAATTTTATCCATAGATGATCAACTGGACATACTTCTCGAGGTGATCCCATTATCTTACATGACTCCCTAGATCCTTTCCCCTTTTTATTCAAAATATCTAACTAAAGCTTGTTTTGTATATTATAAATTGGAAATGAGAATGAGGCCCCAGTTGGTGGGGGAAATAAAATTCACCAATGGGTTCCAAAGAGCATGATCCAAGGCCTTTAGCCAAGGTTGAGGTTGTTGGTGGAATGGAAAAGTGGTCAGAGTGACGACTACAGAGAACTTTGCACTCCCTATTATCTATAAGGGACCATGCCCTAGTATTTCAATGATGAGAAAAACTACTGGGGATGGGGTTTTCATGTGGGGAATCATCATCTAAATACCTATTCACCAAGGTAAGGCTGAATCTAAATTCCCTTAACCATTTTGGACCAATTTTATCGAACTGAAGATTTTTTAGTCAAATTCCATTTCATTTGATTTAATTAAATTTATTATGGATATAAAAAACACATGTAATCAGTTTGTTTTATTATATCTAATTGGATTTAAAAGACCATTATGCATCTTTACCACTGATAATATAGCCATTGAATAGTGATCACATGACTAGTATAAATATAGGGTTTTAACAGATCATTTTGGATTAGAAAAAGGAAGTGATGGCCTCAATTAGTAGGATTGTACCCTATGAATCCCACTTATCAATGCTTCCAAAGGATGTTTTATTTCATTTATTTTCCATATAAAAAGGAAAATTCAATATCCAATAACATAAGCATGAGAAAAACTGTTCACAAGAGATGTTCAAGCACATTTAGATCACAACCTAGACCATGTTCACCGAACAAACCCATGAAAGCCCCCCCATCGTACACCTTACTATTTGGGAGTATGATCTTGTAGTAAAGAGGCATGTATCAATGCATTTTTTTAGGAATAGGTACAATATTTCTGGAAAATAATAATGAATATATTTTCATTATATTATTTTTACATTGGAAATGAATTTTAAAGCACACATTATATTTTTTTGTTAATATTCTAATTCAATTAAGAAAACTATTTTGATGAATTAGTTTTTCTTGAAATAAATAATATTTTAATAAAAAATTATTATTAAATTACATTTGTTAAATATAAGTGACCATGTATTTTTATGAAGTCAAATATAATTTTTATTAAGGTTTGAAAACCAATTTTGTCAAGACCTATCAATTTTTAATAAAAGTTGGTTTTTATTTTAATATAGAAAATTAAAATATTTATAATTTTTTTAAATAAAATTAATATTATTTTATGAATTAGGATATTAAAATTATCCAATGGTGATTTTTTTCATAATTTTATGAGACAGTTGAATTTTTTGGTAAAAATTAAATACCGTATAAATATACAGTGTGTTTTATGACATAATAATGGACCAATAATGATGTAATAAAAACCATATAAAAAATATATTAGGCCAAATATATATATTGGATTTAAAATAATGTAATATTATTATTATTTTATTTATTTTATAAAACCCTCGTGAATCCTTCAAGAATTATAAAATATTTTAAGATTTTGAAATAATTTCCTTGAAAGTGTGACTCACCTCCACCTATGAAAGGGAAATACGTTAATATATTTAGACATTGGACTTATAAAATATTTTATACCACTCCCCTTTTACAGAAACCATGGTAATAAACCTTGAGATGGGTTGTGGTTTTGAATATTTTATTATAAAGTTACCAAAACCAAAATAATAATGAAAATCCCCCTCTTTTCCTATAATAACCCACTCAAGGACCCATTTATCTTTAGTAAATATCTTTGAATAACGAACAACATCTTCCCTCTACTCACTAGAGACCACCCACGGCTCCCCAAAGCTCCCATGAAGCATTTTCTAAGCCGTTACTATGCCAACATTCTATAAGAAATTTCTCTCCTCTCATTTCCATTCAAGTACTTTATATTATTCTTATTAAATATCATTTTTACATTTTGAATGTGGTTTTCAGTTATTACATTACTTTCCCTTTGATTTATAAATTATTAGAGATTATTTTCGGCTTAGTAAGCCCCCCAATAATCCTTTATGTAAACCGGTCTCAATGCTGAAATATTGCAAGAGTTATCTTTCTTTCACCTCTTACTTCAAGACACTTTATTATGTTATACCTTATATTTATAAAGAATTTTTTTGGGGAATGTACTTACATGTACCTATTATTTTCCATTCAATTTTTAAATTACGAGAGTCCTCTTCCTCTCTCCTAAACCCATTTTATGAATTTATGAATGATGTCGTTATGCTGCCAAAATAGCACCTCGATTTCCCATGCCAAAATCATTGTGTAGTGAATACCATACACATTTCTCTATAAAGGGTATTCAACTTTGCTAAAATATACTTATTTATTGTGAATATATATTTATATATTCCACGCTTCCATTATTTTGGAAGAAACTATGATGATTAATGAATCCATGTTGTATGATATATGTGGCACTCATAAGCATTAAAACGAAATGATTTCCAAGGGTGCACGTGTATAGCGCTAAAATGCATTGGTTAATGTTTAGTATCATGATAGATCATGTGAAATTAGTTTTTACTCATGCAAATAAATTTTTAATGGGCTTGGACTCATGATACTTCATGTGAAATTGGTGTTGACTCATGATACTTCATGTGCAATTGGTGTTGACTCATGATATTTCACGTGCAATAGGTGTTGACCAATGTTACTTCATGTGCAACTGGTGTTGAATCATTCCACCTCATGTATAGTGAGATAGAACTCATGCTACTCTATATGCACTGATCATTGGATCGTTCTAACATCATGTTGTATTTTGTTCCCACATTTCCATGTTATGATTATCATATTTTATCACACCTTTATATTCATGTTCTTTTTATGCCTCATTGATATGATTATTTTCAAATATGTATTTTCTTATTCATGTTATGCCTTGTTTACACCATTACTAATATTTATATATCACCCCTTTCATATGTATGTCCTTAGGTTATCCCATTCAGTGTTAAGTACATAGGAATGTTGTGGTAATGGAAAATACATTTTCAATAAAGATGTTGTATGTCATGTTGTATGTTATTATGAAATATTTCTAATTTCCCATGACACTAGACCTCGTGATCTTCTAAGTAATACTATGTGAAAATCCTTGTAATAAATCATGATTAAATATGAAATAAAAATTTGGGTTTTTATGGTGGGTATTAGAGTATAGGTTTAGTTATTGTTGAGAATAGGATTAAAAAACCCTAATGAAAACCACTAGGGATAACACTACGTGTAAGTGAATATCCCTAAATTTTGGTGAGTATAGAGAAATTGGTTTACCAAGAAAATACATCCCTATATTGATACTATAGGTGGACATGGTTCTGGGGAAGATATAATTAGGAATAATAATTATAACAAGCTATTTTGGTCTTGATTTGGGGTAACCTGTTACACAACAAAGGTCCTTACTGCATACCTTGTTTAGCACTCCCAGGGGATATGCATCGGTAAATTCATAAGTTCATCACAAACCATTACTAAGGTAAAAATTATAAAAAAATTCCATAAAAATATATATTAGTAAGTATACAATGGATAATATAGACTGAATCATAGAAACACATATGTTAAAGAGATATTTGTAATTTATAAGTTATCCCATTAGTGTCCTTGGATTCCAACTTACATGTTTAATAAATATCATCCCTAAATCTGTTTTGGATAAAGTTAATGAGTATAACCAGACTAAAAAAGTGAAATACAGGGTTATCATACATAGTTATAGGCATTCATTTATATTATGAATGTTTAGTAGAACAATCCAATCACCACCACAATGAATGGAAGTATAGATTTCAGTGAAAATAAAATATGGGGAAAGTATTTCATCCCATGTAGATAACTCCTCCCCATTCACAATTTGATGATTTAACTTCCTAGAAATCCTTTTCATACTTTCCTTTGAAAAATTTGAGGCAATTTTGAACATGTATTGGCTTTCTCTATTTAGAGACAACATAAATTTCTGCAAAAGGGAAATAAATCTCCTAATGGAGAATAAAACCCTAATTGAATGCAAGTGAAAGGAGGAGTCAGAGAATTATTTATAATAATATTCTCAATAATGGATATTATTTCCCTACAAGCAAGAATATCTAGCTAAAATGATTGAGTCTAAAGAAAAAACCATTCTCTAATACATGCCTATTGTGAGGGAATTCAATGATGTATTTCTTGAGGAATTTCATGGTCTTCCTCCAAGGAGAGATGTTGATTTCTCAATCAATCATATACCTAAGTAGTTTCAAATATACTAGAATATATATAGAATGGCTATGGCGATGATCTTTAGAAAAAATAATAGGAGAATCTCTATAAAGGGATCTTACATCCTAGTGCTTTGCCATGAGGTGCACCGGTCCTCTTCGTCAAGAAGAAGTATTGGTCAATGCACCTCTACATTCATTATCATGTTCTCAAGAAAATCAAGATAAAGAACAAGTATGCATTTACACAAATTTATGACCAGTTCTATCAGCTCTGTGGAGCACAATACTTCTTCATGCTGGATTTGTGGTCGGGATAGTACCAGGTAAGGGTGAAGAAGGAGGATATCCACAATACTTCTTTTATTACAAGGTATATGAACTATGAGTTCATCATGATTCCATTTAGACTCATTGATTCTCTATAAATCCTCACGAGCTTGATGAGTATAGTCATTAGATATTACCTCAAAATATTTGTGGTAGTATTCATAGACAATATTATAATATACTCCAATCAAATGGGGAGTATGTGGAGCATCTAATAACTATGCTAAAGACCTTGAGAAAGGAGAAGCTCAATGAAATGTAATGAAAGTGTAAGTTTTGGTTAAAATAAGTCACATTATAGGGGAATATCATAATAAGAAATGGGATATCTATGGATCATTCAATAAAAAAATATTTTAAGATGGATAAGGCCAATATATGTGAGAGATATCCATAGCTTCATTGCGTATTCCCATGGTTGTTGAAAATTCAAGAGAAAAACTATCCCATGCATGATCTTGAGTGAGTAGCTGTGATGTTTGCATTGAAACTCTAGATGCATTATCTCTCAAGGGATTAGTGTGAAATATATTTGGATAAAAAATCTAAAATAAATATTCACATAAAAAGTGTTGAATATGAACCAGTACAGATGGTTAGAGATCATTAAGGATTATGAATGCCCAATCCACTACGATCATGAGAAATCTAATAAAGTGGAAGATGAACTATGTATAAAGGACCAATTGTTTTTTCATTGATGAGAATTTAAAAGGATCCAATCTTATTAGGTTCAAAGATGATGGTCAGGAGAATCAAAAAGAAAGAAATTCATCAATCCTTTCACAAATTATTTCTCAAACATTTCTTTTGGAAAGGTTAATGGATTCTCAAAAAGATGATACGAAAAGTCAGAAGAAATTGGAATCTATTAAAAAAGATAAATCCATTCAGATTAATGTAACTAAAGAAGGAATTGTGAGATTTGGGTTGAGAATATGTGTTCCATCAAAAAACGAGTTAAAGAATGGACTTTTGGAAGAGGTACATAGTTCTACTTTCTCCATTCACCTAGGAAACACAAAGATGTATCGATATCGTTGATAGCACTATTGGTGGGATAACATGTAGAAGGAGATAATAGAATATACATCTAAGTGTCTGGCATGTTAGGAAGTTAAGGGTACAAGTAAGAAGTCTAAGGAGATGATGTTACTAATACCCATACCAATATGGAAATGGGAAAACATCATTATCAATTTTTTCACTGTACTTATAAAGAAATCCCAAGGAAACAATGCTCTCTAGGAAGTTTTGTATATTCTTATAAAGACTTTATGCTTCATTGTGATTTGAGAAGATTTCTCAATAGATCAACATGAATAAATATAAACTAGGGAAGTGGTATGGATTCCTAGATTACAACTATTGATTGTGTCCGATAGATATCCAAGATTCATATCTCCTTTTTAAAGATTCTCTAACATACTATAAATACACAAATCAACATAATTATGACTTATCATCCACAAACTGATGGCCAATCTGAGCAAAATATCCAAACACTTGAGAAAATATTTAGATCATTTTTAATGGAATTACAAGGCATATGGGACCAACCCCTTTCTTTGGTGGAGTTCTCTAACAACAATAGCTTCCATTTGAGAATCAAAATCACTATGAATTAATCCTTTTATGTGAAGAGGTGAAGAAAATAGGCAATCTGGGATGAAGTTGGGGAAAAAACATATATGTCCTGAAATGGTTGAAGAAATGTTGGAGAAGGTTAAGACCATCCAGGAACACGTCAAACCTACTTAGAGAAGTCAAAATATATATGTTCAAAATCATTTATATGATTTATAGTTTGATGTTTGAGACATGGTATTCCTCTGCATATATAAATGAAAGAGAGTGATGAGATTTAGAATGAAGTGAAATATTAGTCAAATGAACATTGCCCCTTTTGAGATTCTAGACCAGAATAAAGTAGTGGCCTATCAAAAAACACTCCCACCAAACCTATCTCAAGTACCTGATGTATTTCAGTATCACTCTTGAGGAGGTAAATACCAGACCCATCACATTGTAATGTCCATGCTTCGGGTGCCACTCAACAGGTGCCCCAAACCTGGTTTTCCACATGACTTCAAGTGCATTTCCCCAAACTCCAGAGGTTGCGGACTAGCAGCGAGGGCCCAAGTCTAATATTGGGGAAACAATGCCCTCATTTGTCAAAGTGTAGCGCAGCGGAATACAAAGTAAAACATACCACAACAGCGGAAGCAGTAAACCATACACAACTGAAATAACCAATAGTAGTGAATATAACCGACAATATGTAAATGATGATGCTACATCTCCCAAGTTCTATGAAAACAACAATAACATGTTATACATCAATACAGTACAACCAAAAGAAGAGTATAGAAAAACAAAGCAACACAGTTGGAAGCGGAATCACGAGCCTAGGCTCGGTCCCATGCCCTCATACTCCTCAGAAACAGTCAAGTACCTATATAGGGACTCTTGCCCCGATCCACACCTGCAGAAACGTAATCTGTTTGGGACGAAAAGCATGATCCAAACAGGGTGTGATAAATATATCTCAATAGGCACCCACCAAAAGCCCGTGCCCAACTGCGTGTAAGCATGCAACAACTGTGTGCAATAGTAAAATGCAATAAACCAAGCAGTACTTAAAAGTAACTAACTTACCAGTTATATTTCCATTTAATTATTTATTTAATCCAATTAATTTAGTATCATTTTGTGCTCAACAGAACCAAGCCCTCAGGCCATCCAGTATCATGCCCTCAGGCTAATATAGTGAACCACGCCCTCAGGTTATACAGAATCCAACCAATAGGTATTTCCCTCACGCGTAACATAAATTTCCCTCAGGCATAGGAATTGTCGCCCTCAGGCACAGAAGTCAAGCCCTCAGGCACAAAAGGTTTCCCCAAGGAGAAATAGAACGTCACCCTCAGGCTAATACAATACAATACCCCAGGCAAATCACAACAATTCCCTCAGGCTAAACAGGTAACCAGGTCATGCCCAATAGGTAAACAAGCAGTAACAAGAAATTCCTCTCAAGGAAATTCTACAATTACTACTTTAATGGCATACCCTCGGGTATCCCGGCCAAATGGATAAACAGTGGAACACACCCTCGGGGTGGTTCCATAGGAAAGAAATGATCCCAACCAGTATTTTAATTTCATAATTAAATACCTAATCAATTCTAGGTGCTTAATATAGAAATGACCTCAGCCACACGACACCCCAATATGGGTTCGTGGCACAAAAACGCACAAAACACACAGCAGTTGGAAAACTAAACACCAAGACACCTACCTTATAAGCCAACGAGCGGTATACCCGAACATCGACTCCAGAAATGCCGAAGAACGGCATAGATATGACGAAGAACAAAACCCGCTTAACCTCAAATAACTATTATTAGGAGAATAATTGGTAAGAAACACTCCAGGAGAAAAGAGGTCTTACCCGTGCAGTTCTAACGTGATCGTCTGAAGCGAAATCGGATTACAGACGAACACTCGGCAGATCTTCAAAGGTTCGGTCTCCTCCATTGGCTCCAAAACGGCTCAAATTCATCATCTTCCAAATGAGGAGGGCACTGCCTATTTTAAGCTGAAAAAAGTACACGACATGTACTTCCGAGTACACAACGTGTAATTCCAAAATTTTAAACTGTTCCTCTGGAAGCTTCCTGCCAGCGTGGCACAGTTCACCTGCCGACAAGAGTACACGGCGTGTACTCCTGAGTACACGACATGTACTGCCACCCAGATGGCGGCTGCTCCACCACCTTACTATTTTGGCCTGCCGACTGACTACATGGCATACAAAGTAACACTACATGGTGTGTAGTCGGTTCTTACACCCCTTGTCACCGACATGGCTACACGCCCGGTGTACTCATCCCTACACGACCTAAAGTATAGGACATGTGGAAAAAGTACATGGCGTGTACTTCCTAAATATAGGATTTTCCCCCATTTTTCAATATTTTATTAAAAATACTTAAGGAAAAGAGAAAAGAAGAAGCCCGTACCTCAAAGAGAAGAACTGAGTTCTTACAAACTTCCCCCCTATAGCAATTTGTCCCCGAATTTCTCTTCAAAGGGTGGAGAAGATATAACCGTGAACAACTCCGGACACTGAGCACGTACGTCAGCCTCCTGCTCCTAGGTCTCATCCTGCACTCGACAATGCTTCCATAGCACCCATACGAGAGGAACTGACCGGCCTTATAGAACATTTGTGCTCCTGTCAACGATACGAATCAGATGCTTATCAAAGGACACATCTGCCTTTAGCTCAACCTCCTCAGGCTGAAAGATGTGAGATAGGTCTGAAGGATAGCGACAAAGCTACGATATGTGGAAGACGTCATGCATGGCTCGGTACCACTGCGGTAACTGCAACCGATAATCAACCAGCCCGAATCTCTCCAAAATCTCAAATGGCCCCACATACCGCGGTGATGGTTTACCCTGTCTCCTGATCCACTTGTGTCCAAGCCTCTGCAAAACACGTAGAAAAACCTGATTTCCGACCAAGAACTCCAATGGTCGTCTGTGTCAATCAGCATATGACTTCTGATGAGACTGTGCAGTAGCCATCCGCTTCTGTACCAATTGGATCTATTCAAAAGTCTCCTGTATGAGACGTGGTCCCAGCAAAGCTGCCACACCTGCCTCTATCAAGCAGAAAGGTGATCGGCATGACCTACCATATAAAGCCTCGTATGGTACCATATCAATAGTCTCCTGGAAGCTATTATTATAAGAAAACTCAACTAAGGGTATATACTTCTCCCAAGAGCCCCCAAAGTCCAGGACGCATGCATGAAACATGTCCTCTAGCGCCTGTATCGTACGCTCTGACCAGCCATCAGTCTGAGGGTGGTATGCTGTGCTCAGAAGCACTTTTGTACACAGTGCCCTCTGAAAACTCTTCCAGAAATGAGACGTAAAGAGGATTTCCCTATCCGAAATGATAGAACGAGGGATCCCATGAAGATGTATGATCTCTCAGATATACAGCCTTCCGATCTTGTCAACACTGAAGGTCTCCTTGATCGAAAAAAAGTGTGCTGCTTTCGTGAGTCTATCCACAACAACCCACATGGCATCATTTCCATGAGGTGACCTCGGAAAACCAGTCATGAAATACATCGCGACATCATCCCATTTCCACTGCGGAATGGGTAACTCCTGTAATATCCTAGCTCGTCTCTGATGCTCCGCATTCACCTGCTAACAGGTGGAACACCTCGTAACAAAGCCAGCTACATCTCTCTTCAAACCCGGCCACTAGTACTGATGTGTCATGTCATGGTACATCTTGGTAAACCCGGGATGAACTGCCCAAGATGAAGCATAAAACTCTCACATCCGCTTCTCGCGTATATCCCCTAGAACCCATACTCGCCCATGGAAACGCAAAACCTCAACATCGCCTATTTTCCAACCAGGAGAAGGGTCCCCACATGCCACTGACTCCCATAGAACTAGGCCTTCTGAATCAGATAGCTGTCTCATCCTCACTCTATCCATGAGGGTAGAAGTCAGTGCTAAAGAAGAAAGATAAGTCTGCCCCTGACTCTCATGCACCTCCAGATGCATCTTAGAGAACAAATCCATGAGCTCCCACTCACCACTGGCCTCCTGCACTGCCTATATCTGTTTCTTCCTGCTCAGTGCATCAGCAACTGCATTAACTTTACCAGGTGCATAGGCAATCTCAAAATCAAAGGACTGTAGGTATTCGACCCACCTTTGCTTCCTCAGATTCATGTCACACTGAGTAAAGATATACATGAGGCTTTTGTGGTCGGTGAAAACCACAAAATGCTTCCCCAATAGATAATGTCTCCAACTGCACAATGCATGTACAACTGCAACTATCTCGAGATCATGCGTCAGGTAATTCCTATAATGTGGCCTCAACTTCCGAGACCCATACGCAACAACCCGATCGCCCTGCATCAACACTACTCCCAGCCCAATACCTAATGCATCACAGTAAACTGTATAGTTCTTCCCCTGCTCTGGGAGTATCAGGATCAGTGCTGATATCAACCTTCCTTTTAGGTCATGAAAAGCTATCTCAAAATCATCCAACCATATAAACTTCACACCATTCATAGTCAAGCCCATCAACAGCACTGCTATGTGGGAGAAGTCCTATATAAAACACCTGTAGTAACTAGCCAGCCCTAAGAAACTCCGTATCTCAAACATGTTCTTAGGCTGCTCCCAGGAAACTATTTCTCTCACCTTCTCTAGGTTTACTAAAACTCCTACCTCTGAGATGATATGACCCAGGAAGTGAATCTGGTCCATCCAAAAGTGGCACTTTGAGAGCATAGCATATAACTGATTCTCTCTCAGTGTACTCAATACGATCTTATGATGGGTGGCATGTCGTGTCGAGTGAGAGAGTACACCAAGATTTCGTCCACGAATACTACCACAAAAGAATCAAGATACGGATGGAACACATGATTCATCAGAGCCATGAAAACTGTTTGTGCGTTCATGTGTCCGAATGGCATAATGATACACTCATATAGACCATACCTACTCCTGAAAGCCGTGAGAGGTATATCAGATGGTCTCACGTGCAACTGATGATATCCTGATCTCAGGTCAATCTTCAAGAACACTCTTGCTCCATGAAGCTGATCAAAAAGATTATCAATCCTCAGTAATGGATATCGGTTCATAATCATCAACTGGTTCAGCTTCCGATAATCCACGCAAAGTGTGAGGGTACCGTCTGCATTTTTCGCAAAAATGACTGGTGATCCCCACGAAGAAGTACTGGGTCGGATAAATACCTTTGACTGTAACTCCTCTAACTGCCTCTTCAGCTCCTGCGACTCAGGTGTAGCCATCCTATAAGGAGGAATGGACACTGGTGCTGCTCCTGGAACATGCTCAATAGAGAAATCCACATCACGCTCTGGAGGTAGACCTGAAAAGTCATCTGGGAAGACATCCCTGAAACAATCAACAACTAGAGGGAAATCCATCTGACAAGTCCCCTGTTCATCCATATATAAGCTCGCAATCTGGGTTGTGACTCAACCTCACCCATGATGCTCTGGTACAGCTCGACTCGCCTGAACATCCCATTCACCCTTGTATAAAATCTCTCCGCCATCTGGTGACATGAAACACACCCTGTGACGATAGTAGTCTACAAAGGATCGAAAGGGAACCAACCAGTCCATGACGAGAATGACATCATAGCTCAACATCTCTAAGACATAGAGGTCCCAAATAAAGTGACCCCAACCAATCTCAAGGGGGAACTCCTTGCACTGACGCACACCAGCCGTTCTAGTTCCCAACGGAGTGTCTAGCATCATAATATCAGAATAAGTAGAAACACAGAGCCCAAGGATCTCAGTAACGGGTACAGATTTAAAACTAGGTGTAGCACATGTATCAAAAAGCACTGAAGATAAGGCAGAAGCTACAAAAATAGTACCTATGACTGTAGAAGGTCAAGGATCCTGCTCCTTCTTGGTCTATTGCACAGCATATGCCTGCCCAGTGCTGCAGCCCTACGACACAGCATGGCTACCCTGAGCTGTCCTGCCCTGCTGCCTCTGAGATCCTAGTGTCTGGCTACCACGAACATGACCACCATCTCTGCCTGCATGCCCTGACGCAGTCCAGTTCCCTGACTGGTAAAATGCCACCGGTCCTACTCCCGAACGCGGAGTCTGAATCGAACCCCTCTCACTATCCACTGGTAAAAACGCCCTACAAAAGTGCTGTAGATGACCATTATTGCTGCAAGCTCGGCACTCTACTAGGTCTCGTGGACACTGCGGTCTCTTGTGCACCTCTCTACCACACTGGTAGAATCTGATCGGGAAACCTGAAGAATCTATCTGGCTTGTACTGCCACAATGAGATAAGTCCATCTGTCTCTTCCTCTTGCCACAAAAAATAGTACCAGTAACTAGTGCTGAACCACCCTGGCCCACACAACCAGATTCCTATAGGTTGATCTCCGTAATCAGCGCCTGGTTCAGGATGGCGTGTACAGTAGGAAACTTGAAGACATTCACCAGCGCTCAGATGTCATACCAAATACCATCCTCAAAACGTCGGGCTCTCAGTGCCTCGTCACCCACCAGCACAGGTGCAAAGAACTGAAGCTCTGTAAAATGAGTAGAATAGTCCATCACTAACATCACGCCCTACTGCAGATTCATGAACTCTTGAGCTCTATTTTCCCTCAGCGTCTTCGGGATGAAAAAGTAATAGAAGACTGCCTGAAAGTCTTCCCACACCATGTCCATGTGATTATCTGATTGGGTGGTAACATCCCACCACCTATTGGTGGAATCACGCAGCATGTACGTCGAGAGCTTGACCCTCTGCCCTAAAGGTGTCTCAAGATGCTCAGGAATAGTCTGCACCGACCCCAACCAAGACTCCATAGCCTGTGTTCCGCCATCCCTTGAGAATGTAGGTGGATGCTGCTGCTGGAAGATACGTGTCAGCTCGGCCATAGATGTGGCAACCTGCGGTGCTCCTTGAATGGTCAGCATGAACTACAATAAGCCTTTATGGAACTGCACCTCCGCGCCTGTGTCTGGTATAGCATCTGGTGCCGCATCTGGCCCTACTGAAGGATCAACTGGTATCCCATGGCCCACTATCTCTGGAGTAATCTCGTTACCCCTCTCCTGGGGAACAACACGCGGTCGTCTAGGCGGCATGACACTACAAGGTCAAAAGAACGCCTTAGATTCAATATTATTAAGGCTGAAATGAATAACTCACAAAGGGAACAAGAGGACGAAGGCATCTCAAAATTTTCAAATTCAAGACTACACGCCATGTACTTGAATTCCCTTCCCCTGCCCGGGTCCTTGGACACGGCTAAGCCACACGACTCCCATTTAAACAATACTACATGGCATGTAATTAATCTATATGGTGTATATGGTGTTATTTTCCAACTGCCCATGTTGCTTGTGACACGGCCGACTACTCGACTTGAAACTACACGGCGTGTTACACCCACACACGACGTGTACATCACCCCGTTTCCCTAGCCACCCGGCTCAGTCCACATGGTCTGTCCTCTGACAAGACTAAAAGACGTGTCCTCAAAGGTACATTTCATGTTCAAGGAATGGTGACAGCGACCTGTGTTGTTAGTTACACGGGCGAGTCCCCGGGTCACACTACACGGCGTGTTTATAATTGACACGGCATGTTCTGTAAAGGAGTTCACCGACTTGTGTTGTTAGTTACCTGGCCAGACTCCAGGTCAACAGTACACAGTGTGTATATCTGGTACACGGCGTGTTTTACCCATGCCCTTCTCTACCCTGTGTCTCCTCCCACATGGTTTGTGACACGGAAATAGACTACACGGCGTATACACATAGTACAAGACGTGTACTTAAAAAGGTCATTTTTTTCCCGACCAGAAGACCATACATGGTGTGTGTAAAAATACTACACGGCGTGTATACTAGGTTTTCGGATAGTATGCCTCCGAAACTTCCCCGGACCCCAAAAAAACACTGAAAAACAACACCTAAGTGTCAAATTCCGACCCGTGAGGGCCCATACTCCCCACGAATCAAAGTTTGACATTTTATCTATGTTATAACTAATAAACAGTCAATGATCCACCAAATTCTGGTCAATGGGGGCCCATACTCCCCAAAAACCAATGTTTAGCATCCATTCTATGAATAGCTCACACAGGGTATTTTATCAATGCAGCTATCACAACAATATGTATTTCTAGCACAACAACTATCACAACAACATGCAATTTTCTAATTCTCCTATATGGAATGGAAACTATGCATGGAATGTGATTCTAGAATGTGCCTAAATGATGCGTGAGATAGAATACCCTCATCTCATCAGGTTGAAACTAAATATAAGCCACAGATAAAAGATAAACAACACAATACAAGTGCATCACCCAACAGTGAAATCATATCAACTGTAAAGTTTGCAAAATCAAAAAATTGAAAAATACAAGGTAGACTGTATTTTCTCTGTACGCGGGTTAGCTACGCTCAGGCATAGCTTATTACCAACTACTGTTCATCCTATCCCTAACTAAGGCTCCAAATAGTATGTCAAGAGAAAAGAAATCCTCCGATACCACTTTGTAACATCCCGACTCCGGGTGCCACTGAATGGGTGCCCTGAACCCGGTTTGCCACATGACCTCAAGTACATTTCCCCAAACGCCAAAGGCTACCGACTAGCAGCGAGGGCCCAAGTCTGATAGTGGGGAAACTATGCCCTCATTTTTCAAAGTGTAGCTCATCGGAATACAAAATAAGACATACAAAAACAGCGGAAGTAGTAAACCATACACAACTGAAATAACCAACAGCAGTGAATATAACCAACATTATGTAAATGATGATGCTACATGTATCAAGTTCTATGAAAACAGCCAGAACATGTTATACATAAACACAGTAAAACCAAAAGCAGAGTACAACAAAACAAAGCAACACAGCTGGCAACGGCATCGCGAGCCTATGCTCGGTCTCATGCCCTCCTACTCCTCATCAATAGTCAAGTACCTGTATATGGACTCTTGCCCCTATTGAAACCTGCAGAAACGTAATCTGTTTGGCCCAAAACGCGTGACCCAAATAGGGTGTGAGAAATATATCTCAGTAGGCACCCACTAAAGGATCGTGCCCAACTGCGTGTTAGCATGAGACAATAGTGTGCAATAGTAAAATGCAATAAACCAAGCAGTACTTAAAAGTAACTAACTTACCAGTTATATTGCCATTTAATTATTTATTTAATCCATTTAATTTAGTATAATTTTGTTATCAACAGCACCAAGACCTCAGGCCAACCAGTATCATGCCCTCAGGCTAATATAGTGAACCACTCCCTCAGGCTATACAGAATCCAACCCGCAGGTATTGCCCTCATGTGTAACAGAAATTTCCCTCAGGCGTAAGAATTGACGCCCTCAGGCACAGAAGTCAATCCCTCAGGCACGAAAGTTTTCCCTCAAGCAAAATAGAATGTCGCCCTCAGGCTAATACAATACAGTGCCCACAAGCTAATCACAACAACACCCCCAGGTTAAACAGGTAACTGGGCCATGACCAACAGGTAAACAAGTAGTAAAAAGCAATTACTCTCATGGAAATTCTACAATTACTACTATAATGGCATACCCTCGGGTATCCCGGCCAAACGGATAAACAGTTGAACACACCCCCGAGGTGGTTCTGGATCCATGCACCGATCCCAACTAGAATTTTAATATCATAATTAAATACCTAATCAATTCTAGGTGTTTAATATAGAAATGACCTCAGCCACATGACACCCCAACATGGGTTCGTGGCAAAAAAATGCACAAAACACACAACAGTTGGAAAACTAAACACCAAGCCACCTACCTTATACACCAACGAGTGGTATACCCGAACGTCGACTCCAGAAACGCCCAAGAACGTCGTAGATCTGACGAAGAACAAAACCCTCTTATCCTCAAATAACTCTTTTTAAGAGAATAATTGGTAAGAAACACTCCAGAAGAAATGAGGGATTACCCGTACGGCTCCAACATGATCTTTTGATGCAGAATCAGATTCCAGACGAACACTTGGCGGATCTTCAAAGGTTTGACCACCTCCTTTGGCTCCAAAAAGGATCAAATACCTCCTATTCCAAATGAAAAGGCTACTACCTGTTTTATGCCAAAAAAACAAAGTTCACGGCGTGAAATTCCGAGTACACAGAGTGTACTTCCCAAATTTTAAACTATTCCTCTGGCGGCTTCCCGCCAGCACGACACTGTTCCCCTGCCGACAAGAGTACACGACATGTACTCCTGAGTACATGGTGTGTATTTCCGCCCAGCTGGCGGCTGCTCCACCACCGTACTATTTTAGCCTGCCCACTGACTACACGGCGTGTAAAGGTACACTACACGATGTGTAGTCGGTTCCTACACCCTTTTTCACCGACATGGCTACACACCCCATGTACTCATCCCTACATGGCATGAAGTACATGACGTGTGGAAAATGTACACGGCGTGTACTTCCAAAATTTAGGATTTTCCCCCATTTTCCATATTTTATTAAAAACACTTAAGGAAAAGAGAAAAGAAGAAGCTCGTACCTCAAATAGAAGAACCGGGTTCTTACACACATGTACTCAATCCATAGGTGGTACTATTGGTGAATGACATTTTCTATTATGAGTAGCTGGTGAAGATAATATATCGTAGAGAAAAATTTCTTTGAAATAAGACAATTTTCCACAATAAAGTGTTGTGGTGAAACCAGAAGTTTGAAGATGAAACATTAGAACCCGAGGAGATGATAAAGCAGAGTTAGTAACATTTATTTTAGTATGGGAAAACAAATTTTGGGGGAAAAATTAGTTAAGGGGAGAAGGTTGTAATGACCCAAACATGTATGAATAAAATTCTCTTTGTTTTAGTTTAATTAAATGTCCTATGTATATATAAAACACATGAAATCCTTTTTTTAATATATGAAATTGGATTTAAATGACCATTATGTATCTTTACCATTTATAATATATCCATTGAACCGTGATCCCAAGACTAGTATTAATATAGGGTTTTAACAAATCCTTTTGGCAAAAACAAAGGAAGTGATGACCTCAAGTAGTAGGATCATACCCAATGAATCCCATTAATTAGATATTATGAGGTAGATATCATTTCTCTGATTTTTTGTTGACCAATCCCATTCCAATATCCAACAACTGAAGCATGAGAGAAACTGTTTATGGGACAAGTTTAAGCTCATTGAGATCAGGACCCAAACCAGGTTTACTAAACATCCCCATAAAAGACCCACCATCGCACACCTTACTCATAAGGAATATAATGGTGTTAAAAATGGATATATATTAAGACCCTAGTGTTATTAATATGTAAAATATTTTTGGTATAGTACAATGATTATATTTTCTTATTATTATTGTTACTTTACAAAATATTTTTAAATCACAAGTAATATTTTTTGTTAATAATCAAATTCAATTAATAAATATATTTAGTTTAGTTAATTTATTTTTCAAATAAATAATATTTTTATAAAATATTATTATTAAATTACTTTTTTTAAATATAAATGATCATATGTTTTTATGAATTGAAACATAATTTTTCTTACGGTTTGAAAAGTGTTTTTGTCGAAACCCATAAATTTTCAAAAAAAGTCAATTTTTCTTT
This sequence comes from Viscum album, assembly GCA_963277665.1. Taxonomy (NCBI): domain Eukaryota; kingdom Viridiplantae; phylum Streptophyta; class Magnoliopsida; order Santalales; family Viscaceae; genus Viscum; species Viscum album. The sequence continues at coordinate 1,627,590,346 of OY728157.1, read as the reverse complement.
TAAATGTAAAAATTCACATAATTAAGATATTATTTAAAAAAATTAATATTATTTTTGAAATCAAGACATCAAAATTATCCAATGGTGTTTTTTTCTTAATTTTCTGGGGGAGTCCAATTTTCGGGAAAAAATTAAATACTGTATAAATATATGGTATGTTTTATGACAACAGACATTCCCAATAATGATGTAATAAATACCATAAAATGTGTATTCATCCAAATATTTTTTTTTTATTTAAATTAATGTAATGTAATTTAGTTTTATTTATTTTATAAAGCCTTAGTGAATCCTCCATGTCTTATAATATATTTTACTATTTTAAAATCATTTCCTAGAAAGTGTCACTCACCTCCACATAAGAATTGAAAATATTTTAATATCTTTATCCCTTATCATTATATAATAATTTATACGAATCTCCTTTTCCATAAACCATTGTCAAAAACCATGGTATGTTTTTTGGTTTTGAATATTTTGTTATAAAGTGTCCAAAACCGAAATAATAAAGAAATTCCCCCCCTTTCCTATATAATCCCCCAAATATTCCATAGATATTCACTGAAGATCTTTATATGTTAGAAAAACTCCTCCACATACTCCATAAAGTCATACAAAGAACTCCCCAAGCTCCCAAAAAGCCTCTCCCATGCCTTTGGGGTCACATATCAAAGTAAGGGATCCTCACCTTCGTCTCTCATCTTCAATTTGAGAAACATGCTTGAAATTAGGCTTATAGATTTCAATTAGTTATATTTTAATCCTTTTATATTCAAATACTTACTATCCATTTTATGTTTTTAAAATTATGGATCATTTATCCTCCCCCATGGGGACCCTTACCTAAGACATTACTATGCTGAAATTCTACAAGGGACTAATCTCTTCTTATTTTAAATCAAGCACTTATTCTATACTATTCTTATAAAATTCCATTTTCATATATTGGAATATTATTTTATATGATTATGTTACTTTAAATTTTATTTTTAAATTATTATATCTACTTTTATCTCTCATTAATCCTCCAATGATCCTTTATTTACACCCATTACAATGCTGAAATTTCATAAGGGTTATTTTGTTTTTTCCACTTACTTCAAGACTCTTTATTATGTTACAGCTTCTATTTCTAATTTGTTATGTTTGTTAATACCCCTCCACATATCTATTACTATAAATTTCATTTCTAAATTGTGACATAATCCTTTCTCTCTCATCAACCCATTTTAGGAATGTCCATTTGACACCATTATGCTACCAAAATAACACCACGATTTCCCATGCCAAAATCATTCTGTAGGGAATCCCATACCCATTTATCTATAAAGGAAATTAAAAATTATGAACATATAATATTTTATTTTGAATCTATATGTTTTTATTACACATTTAGTTGATCTTGGAATAAACTATGATGATTAATGAATGCATCTTGTATGATCTATGTGGCACACTTAAGCATGAAAATGACATGATTGTAAAGGGTGAATCTTGATAGCACTCTAATGCATTGGGTAATGTTTAGTAGTAGGACCAATCATATTAAATGAGTTTTGACTCATTCTAATTCATGTGAAATTGTTTTGGAATCATTATACTTCATGTGCAATGTGTTTTGAATAATTCTAATTCATGTGAAATGGCTGTTCACTCATGGTACTTCATGTGCAATGGGTGTTGACTCATGATACTCCATGTGTAGTGGGTGTTAAACTATGATACTTCATGTGAAATGGGTGTTTAATCGTGATACCTCATGTGTAATGAGATTTGACTCATGTTATCCCATGTTCACTAAACCTTGGCTCACACAAACATCATGTTTTTTTGTTGTTCTCACATTTTCCATTTTATGATTATCATGATTTATCATAACTTTATATTCATGATCCTTTTAAGCCTTATTGATATGAATATTGTTTAATATGTAATGTGTTATTTAAGTTTTTACTTATTTAATCCCTTCATAGGCTTTATAGCTCAACCCTTTTTTATGCATGTCCTTAGGTATCCCATGTAGTGTTGAGTACAAAGGAATACTGTGGTCATGTAAATGATCTTTTCAAAAAAGATGTTGTATTTTATGTTTAATGTTGTTTTTTAATATTACAAATTACATAAGACCCTAGAACTCTCGATATTTTGAGTTATATTAAGTGAAAATCCATGTAATAAATCATGATTAAATATGAAATAAAGATTAGGGTTTTATACCCATCACGAAGCATTTTTATCAACATGTTTGTCTACTTTCATGAGAATCTAGATCAATCATTGCATAAAATAACACACCATACATTGAAGTAAGATCTAGTGTTTAGGGGGTATCCTATTGTGGATCTTCCTACTGAGACTTAGGGCCAAAATCTGCAGATCATTAGCTCCTGTAATTCTCTCTCTCAAATATGATCCGGGTTTTCTAAACTTGTTATTACATAATGAATTTACTAACTTGACCTCATTTTATGAAGTTCTCAAAATATAATGTTACAAGAAATAGGATGTGTTTGGATCATTTGAGGTCCACCCTATGATTACTGCACCTATCCTTGAAGAGATATCCATTCAATATGAATTTATCATTGACATAAGAGAACAATATTTTATGATCATGGGTTAAGTGACTTGTGGGGTGGATCTTGAGGCTGGAATAGACAGTGATACTATGGAAGGGTTTGGTGAAAATGACTGACTCCTTGATCTAGATTGACACACTGATATTTCCATGCATATTTTTTTGACTAATCCATTGATTTTCAATTTTTGTTTCAAAGAATAAACTCATAATTTTAATTGTTTAATGAAATTTCTATTCATTTGAAATAAAAAAATTAATTTGGTCTAAAAATAATTAATTTCATAGGATTTCAAATTTGGAATTTATTTTCTATATTTTTTGGAATATTTGTCTATGTGTTAAAGGGTTATGTTATAAAAAATTGGATACTATACGTGCCATCCACTAAGGTCCATGCACCACATGACCACCGAAAGTGGACTAGATGGTTATGCAACCCACTAGGAAGGCCTTCCAGAGATGATAAAGCATGGGGGAAACAATACTATGTAGTGGTCCATAGGGGATCAAACACGTAGAGATTATAGAAGGTTCATAGGTTTGGAGTACCATCCTATGGTGATGAAACCCCTAGAGGGATGGGTGTACAACATCATCAGAACATGGCCATGCATGTTGATGGGCATGGGTCCCCTGACCCCCACTCAACTTCATTATGTTGGGGAAGTATGGTATTGTAATTTAAATGTGCATACCCCCGAAAAAAAATTAAATATGGGATGGAATTGTGTAGATACTATTAATGGTTAAAAAATTCACACCATAATAAAAAATTTCCATTGGCTTGGACACCTCATTCCACCACACTCCACCACTACCACCTTTTTCTTAATCCCTCCATCACTTCTATCATCAAGAACATTCATTGTAGTTACCTCAAAGAACGGGGTTTAGCCTTACACCACTTATGATGCAACCATGCTCCATGAATTATCTTCCTCACCCTAGGTGACCTCCTTCTACATTTAAAAAATTCATCCCGTCACTGATAATTCTGGATGAGGAGGAGGAGTCTCTAGTATTCCACTACTACACTTCAACCATCCCAAAACGATTTAAAGTATTGCCACTCAACTCCATTGAGATCACTATATCCCCCATTAGATATTTTTTTCCAAATAATACTCTTTATCTGACATTGAATTCAATTTTTCCACATGATCCATAGTTATTAATTCTTACCAATGGTGCGTCATGATCCCCTATTGGAAATTTTTCCCATTGGATTCTCATGATCCACCATTGGAATGTTTTCTGAATGGTTCCTCATGAGACACCTTTGAGCTAATGGTGACTTGGGGGACACCGTGTGACAAATAATAAATCATTATCCACCATTGATAAAAGAGTTACTCATAATGCACCATTTAGTGGTTTCCACCACCATCCGCACCATCTACCTCCGGCAACTGCAAACCACCAGACAACCACCCTGAAAGCCCAATTAATTCTATTCAAACAAACCTTCTACAACTGTAGTGACTTATATTTTTTCTTCTTCTGAATAAGGGTTCACATTCTCTAACACCCTTCGTCATTATTGGAGCTATTGGACTCATATTTCCTCTATAAAGGCCGAATAAGGTGTGAAGATATGTATTGTTTCTTGAAATTACTACACAACCAATATCCTACTACTGAACCACCAGGAAGAAGTGCTTATCTCACCCGACCATTGAGAAGGATGATTGAGGTCATATAAACACTTACATCACATAAATTCCTTATATGAATTTTATGAACATCTTGAGGGTAGGGTAATACCAAATCCATATACACAGAGATGATTTTTAAAAAATAGACAAATTCCGGTGTTTCTAAATTAACACCCTAAGTGTCACATATCCTAAAGATTCTAATTTGAATGAATATATTCTAGTTGGGAGGAATATACTAGGATTATTTTAAGAAACCCTTAGGTAATACTCACTAAATATAAAAATTGGATGAATCCCACTGATGATGGAATGGCGGGAGGGCCCAAAAAAAAACTCCTGCTGGTTCAATGATTCTATTTTTACTACATTATTTTTACTCTTCGTCCATTAAATATATAAATTATTTTTCCTCTAGTGTTTCCTTTATAATGGTGGTGGTATAACATTTACATGATTAGGTAAAGGGTGGGTGACATGTTATAATTCAGGCATCTTATTTCTATAAATTTATTCAGTCTCTTTTGGGTTATGAAAAGGCATTCAATTTATGAATTCAGAGTTTTAATGGGATTAGAATTTGTTTTGATTCAAATTTTTTCATTCTTAAGTGATCATTATTAAATAAATTTTATTATCCCTATTATTTTTATTAGAAAATACAAGTTAGGTGATCCAGTTTAAAAGAGATAATTTCTTAGCGATTTCGGGACACATGGGGAAGACATAGTGGGATAATATGAGCACTTAGGTTACTAAATTCCGGATTTGTTATTCCCTATGTGATACAGGGGAGATCCACTATACTTTTCACAATTAGAAATATAATAGTGAAACCAATTAAATTAGGAGTACTATTTTCACTATCAGTTAATTTTTAATCAAGGGTGGAAAAGGATAAATGATCATTAATCCCTTCACTAAAATAATGAATAAAAAAAGATAAAAATTAAAAAGATCCATAATAACAATACAAAAGAGAATCCAAACCTGAAAACATAATTTTGTTTTCTAAATTGATCATTAAAAAAAATGATCCTTGATACCTTTTCAATCATATTCATAAGTCTTAATTTATTTTTTTTTCATTTCAAACATCTTTATTAAAAACACAAATATTGGGAGACAACCTAGGTCATACATACCACTACACCCTTAGAGGGAAGAAAATATATTTTTCAACATCTCATGACATGGTGGTGTCAAAAACGTTCACCACTTATAAGGAGTATGGGTTTTTTCAAACCCAAACATTTATGACTAGGACCACTAATAAGGAAATCTTATATATCAATACTGAGATAAAGAGGAAATTATTGGGAATGATTTGAACTATTAATCTAGAGAGATAGTTTAAATAAATAATTTTAGAATACCCAAGAGAAACATCAATTTACCATATTGAGACAACAACCATGGAACATAACCCACAAAAGACACTAGGGAACCTTTTTTCCCACAATTTTCCATTCAAAATGATCAATTGACAATACCTGTGTAAAAAATGATTATGAATTGTGAGTCAATATGCTTCTTATGTTACCCAGGTTTCATGGCCTTATAGAAGAAGACCTAAACTGGAATATCTGGGAGTTCATCATTATTTGTTCATGATTTAAGAAAATATAAGTAACTGGGTAACCATGAAAGTGGAGCACATTCCTCTTTTTACAAGAGGGAGACACTAAATAATTTTTGTAAAACATAAAACCTTAAGATATCCATGATTGGGATGATCTCCAAAGGATTTTACTACATATATTCTCTCTAGAAACCTATGAAAATAAAATATGAAATGGGATCTATTCCATCAAAAAAGATAATAGATATACCCTACACAAATACTGGGAATGATTAAAAAACAATGTGCAAAATATCCTCCCCAAGATGGGGATGATCATCACTTCCTAGTATTCTTCTACAAATTACTTCTAGATAATGACAGAAACATATTTTATGCATCATCATCATGATCCTTGATTGATAAAACACCTAGGATGGTTTGAATCATAATTGATAATATTTTTTAGAATTACCAATAATTTGGAGAAAAAAATATATACACAAGAGACATCTATGTGGTAAAAGATTCTGATTCATCACCATTTCATAAAAAAACTATAATTATTAAACGACATGTATTTTTAGTGAATGTAAAAAAAGTGAGTGAAAAAATTTCCCCACCTTAGGCATGTGGGTTTTATTCATCAACCAATAAATTCATTATTTAGAGTGTATAGGTGTAGGGTATAGAGAGCTGTACAACAAAATTACAAAAAATATAGTTTCAAAAGAACAAATAATAGAGAGATAAAAATTCCTAAAAGGGGTATAAGGGTCAACAAATTCATACTAGATCCCCTTTATAACAATAATTCAATAATCCACCCTTTCCAATAGCCATATATGCAACAACACCTACACCAAGCCTACAAACCACCAGATATTCAAAAAAAAAATCATTTATACAACCCTCATTTAGTGCACCACCAGTAGAATAATGGTAAAAAACATCTATGAGAGAGATAAAATATTCAATAAAATATATTTTCAATTTTTTTTTTAATCTCATGTAAATTTTTCAAAAAACAGAGGAAAACACCCAAATTAGACAATCCCAAACCCAAAAGAAAGTGGGAGAAAGATCATCACATGGAGTGTCAATGATATACAAGAACTTAAACCTAAGGAAGCTCAATTTGACCTAGAAGATGTTAAATATAAAAATTATGCATGTCCTAGATAGATTCTAGGATAAAGAACCACTCCACCTACAAAATATTATAGGAAGTAAGATGAAGAACCCTAGAAAAAATTTACGAAGGAATTACTAGAAACTCTATTGAAAAAGGGAGAAGAAAATAATTACCCTACCAATACCTACAATATTTATAGAATTCAAGAATATTTAGGAAGATAGAATTCAAAAAAAAATATATGAGACCTTTCAAAAGGATAAAATTAATATACCCTTCTTAGAATTCATAAAGAGAATTCCCAAATATAAAAAAAATTATTCAAATAAATTTTCTCTTAGAGAAAGGGGTTGGATTATAATAAAACAATGAACCTAGGGAGAAGTTTTGCATCCATTATCTCAAAACCATTACCCAAAAAATGTCAATATCAAAGGATATTATCTTTTCCCTTCACCATTGTTAATTTTAAATTTTTTGATTCTTTGTGTGATCTTGGTGCTTTTATTAAGGACATGTCTATCCCTATCTTTTAATCATTGAAAATAGGTATAATTAATCCCACAAGAGTGGGTTTATAGCTAGATGAAAAATATATTATCTTTATGGCTATATATTTAGAGGATGTTCTAGTGGGAGTGGAGGTATTGGGTTTTTTTAGATTTCCATGTGTTGGAAATGAAGGAAGATAAAGAACTAGGAAATTAACCCATAATGTTGGGAAGGAAATTCCCAAATAAAAATAATAAAATCATTAATGTACATAATTGAAACCTCAAAATGGATATGGGAGATAGTATGATGTACTTTAATATTCTTGACTAAGAGAGGGACACTTAAAACAATCAATTAATCTTCACAATTGTCAATGAAGAATGTATTGATTCCATGGATGACTCAGGTATGATTAGAGAAATTTTATCCTTATGAGACAATATTTCTTCTGAAATAATCAAGGAACAAGTGAGTGATAAAAAATATATAATTTCTACTCTAGAATAACAAACATTTTACATTTTGATAATTTTCTAGAGGAACCTGATATGATACCCTTTGCCAAAAACTTTTATGATTTTGAAGTAGGAAATTTGAATTTAATTTCATCTCACAAATGAACCCCTATCTTGTATCTGAAACCAATACCTATGACATAAAATATTTATATCTTATGAATGAATAAAATTTAAAAATAATCATTTCCAACAACCCTTCCCAAGACCATGAAAAAATTGTGATCAACCTTTTGAAAGGAAACATTCAATCCATAGGATAAAGCCTTGTAGACATCACTGGAATTTACCCCAATGTTTGTTCCCATAGAATATTTCTTGATGTAGAATCTAGAACTATTAGGAAACCATAGAGAAGAAGAAACTCCATTATTAAGGATGTTGTTAAAAAATATATTTAAAAACTAGTGGTGGTCGACATAATATACCTAATTTATGACTCATAGTGGGTCAACCTCAATTATTTGGTTCTTAAAAAGGCTGGTTTTACAATTGTGAGAAATTATAATAATAAATTATCCCAATAAGAGTCCAAAATAGTTGGAAGGTATTCATTGACTATAGAAAACAAAATCAAGGCACCTGAAAAGATCACCATACAATCCTATTTGGGGACCAAATGCAATAATGGTTTGTAAGGACATATTATTATTTCATGGATGGATTCTATTGTTATTTTCAAGAACCTATTTCCTTAGAAGGCCAAGAGAAGACAAAATTAAGCTTATAAATCATGAAATTTTAAAACTAGATTATTCCATTCCAATTATACAATGCTCTTGTTAAATTTTAGCGGTGTATGAAAAGTATTTTATTCGATCACATGGAGGAATTACTTGGGGAAATATTAAATGAATTTACTATTTTTCTAAACACTTTTAATAACAGCAACGGTGGCCTAGACAAAGTGATGAAAGCATTCATAGAGAAAGCAATGTTTTTAACATTGGGAAAGGAATCGTTATGGTTGAAAAGGGGACTTTCTTGAATAATATAATTTCATGAAAAGGCAATTAGGTGGATAAGTCTAAAGTTGATGTAATTTATTCATTACCATATACCACCTATTTGAGAAATATTAGATCATTTTTGGGTATGTGGGGTTTTACATAAGATTCACCTAGAACATTAGTTATATTTCTCTACCCCTTTCAAGGTTACTTTTAAATTATGCTGACTTTGTATATAATGATTATTGAAGAAAGGCATTCGATGAGCTAAAGGACATGTTACCAAACCCACCCATTATGAAACCAACAGATTAGGAGAACAAATTTGAGGTGCTATCTAATACCTCAATCCAAGATTTAGGAGTATTCATCTCCCAATGAAATGAAGGATGACCCTAAGTCATAACATATGCATCAATATCCTTAGAATCAACTCAACTCAATAACACAACTACTGAAAAATAAGTCATTTCAATTTTATTTTCATTGTGAAAATTTAGATATTATTTATTGGGAATTAATATGATTTTATTTTATGATCATGCAGCACTTGGGTACATTCTAGAGAAGGATGATTCCAAACCAAGGATATGGATATTGATACTACTCCTGCAAGAATTGAACATAGTGATCAAGGAAAATAAGGGAACTAAAAAAAAGTAGTCGATCACTTCTATAGACTATCGAACACTGCTAAAACAAACATTCCAAAACTTATCCCACTCAATGATTAAATACATAGGGAGAAACTCTACATAGAAAAAGGTTATGTACCTTGATATTCTGATTTAGTGAATTATTTGGCCACCTATCAGGTAAATTCTCAACTTAACTATCATAAAAATAACAAAATTAAGGTTGAATCTTGATTCTATAATTTGGAAGATCCTTTACTATAGAAAAAACATAATGATCAAGTTATAAGGTGGTGTATACTATCAAGTGAAATAGAATATATGTTCAAATTTTTTCATGAATTTTCTCGTTGAGGGCACTTTGGACCAAAGATAATGGCTGCAATGTGTTTTAATTTTGAATTTATTGTAAAAACATATTTAAATATGCTCAATTTTTTTTTTAAAAATTTGAAAAGTGTTTGTATTCTATAAATACATGGAAAATGAAGAATATTTCTAAAAAACCCATCATTTTTTTGAAGTATTTGATTTTAGTGGAATTGATTTTATGGGACTCGTTCCCATGTATTATAACAATTCTTACATCTTCTTTTATTTTGATTACTTATCTAAAGGGGTGGAATCTATGTCCAAAACAACTGATGATTCCAATTTTATTTTTATTTTTTCAAGACTAACATATTTTTTAGGTCTGGAGGGATGATTTCCATCATTAGTGACCAAGGGAATCATTTTTGAAATAGGTATATAGAGTTATTGTTTAAAAATTATGTGGTGCACCACAAGAGATGTAAAACTTATCATCCCCAAACAAATAGATAAGATGAAGTATTTAACTATGAGTTGAAAAGATAATTTGGAGGTAATGGTTAATCCTTACTAGAAGGATTAAAGCCAAATGGTTGAAGATACCTTATGGGCATTCTATAGAACTAAAAAGACACCAATAGTAATGAGACCTATATGATGGTTTAAGGTAAATGTATTCATCAGCTAGTGGAACTAGAGAACCAAACCTATTTGGTCATAAAACAAAATAATTTTTATTTTGTGAGTGTTGGAAAAGAAATAAATCACAAGATGCAAGAACTGAACAAAATCAGGAGACTGGATTTCAAAAACTCAAGAATTTACAGGGAGGGAACCAAAGTGGCACATGAAAAAATGATCTAGAAAAAGACTTTCCAACCTGGATACAAATTCATACTCTATAATTCTAGAATTAAGTTAATTCTAGGTGATTTACATTCTATATTGTATGGATTTTTATTTTTAAAAATTTCTATCCATTTGATTCAATATATATTATGATATAATAGGAAGGAAAACCATTCATTGTTAATGGGAAGACAATGAAAATGTTCCCTAGGAATATACCTCAAGAACAAGGGGATGATATCAGACTTTTCCAACCAATCTACTAATTTTTTTCCCTAAGGTTTTGTCAAGCCAATAACATTAACCAATGGTACTTCCAAGTGGGATACCAATTTTTATGGTTTTACTAGGATTTAGGTTATGGTCACCTCTTCTCTTCTCCCATAGAGATTAAATGAAATACTTATCGTCTTGGTATGAGTTTTTTTATAGGTCCAAAATAAATGAATCCAATAGGAAACCCAATGAACTGAGAGGAATGTAGAGAAAAAGCTACATTAAAATAGGATGTTTATTCTCTCATTACTTATGCTCAAAACTATGTTCATGTTCCTAAAAATATGATATAAATAGGTAATTATAGAAGCTATGTTAAATTATAAATTTCATGCCCACACTTGGATTTACCCTTTACATTAATTTTCTATGAGAGAAGAGTTTTTGGAACCCTATGATATCAAGTTTTATATTTTGATGTTAATGATATTGAATGAGTAAAATGAATAATGGGATGATTAAAGTGAAGCATGGATATTGAAATTAGAATTATTTATTTAATAGAATAATTGATTCATGTAAATGAAATTTCCTTATCGTTTTTCATGCTTTTTATTTTTTTAAATTCATATAAGTTTATTTATTAATATTAGTCTTGCATTGATTGATTATCCAAAATCAAATTCTCATTTACTAAAAGATTCCAAGACCAACTACTTCGTATTTTTATCTTGAGCATATTTATTTAGTGATATTGGGATAGTCCACCTTCAAGAACTTGGATTTTAACTTTTCAAAGATATAATTATAAAAAAAACATTGAAATATATTAACGAATATTTTGAAAATCCCATATCCTTGAAAACCTCAATTACATCAATATTTGTTTAGCCCATAGAGACCTTGAAGGACCTGGTTAGGGATGATCTATGTTTCAAGCCATTTTTATCCATTCCTACACTCCTCTTTATATTTTGATGAGATTTTAATGTTGTTGTGTGTGATTGAAGGGAGTCATGGTGTATTGGATGAAATACATTTTAGTGGAAAAGTGTGGGGGTGATACTATGGGTAATAAGAAACATAATTTGATTCATGAATTGAACTCTTTATTTTTCCCGCCTTTAATATAAAATAATATAAAATGACAAAATGAACCAAAAATGATGGGAAGTGAATTAGGAAAAATAAAAACCCACCATTAATTGAACTGTTATTTTAATCATATGTTGTTAGGAGGTGGCTGTGAGGTTTATTCTAAGAAAATGTTTTAGAAAAAATATAATATAGAAATAATTCAATGGGTGAACTAATCATTCTGTATGATTTAATTACTCTTGAACTTACTCTATGTCTTGGTGAATGTGTGAGTTGTTGAAACTTCAATAATAGAATGTGATGAAACTTTCATTTTTGATATTATGATTTATAATTTAAGATAAAAAACTCATATAATAAGCCTTAATTTTTAAACATCAATTCTTACCAAACCTAAAAATTAGAGACATTTGAACTTTTAATGAAAGCCATAATTATTTTATGTTTTACTTTTCTTTAAAAAGTATGGAAAGTAGTTTCTATAAAATCATATGGATATGTATTATTATTTTATGATATGATCATAACTCAACTGAAATTAATATGAAGAGTGATGATTTAAAAGATTCAAAAGAGAGGTAGATAATTTTTTCTCATTTTTAACAACATCAGATTGAGGAACATCAATGAATAAGAAGAAAATCTCCCCCATTTTAAAAATGGAGAAAGTAAATAAACATGAATTGATTGTTTATTTAAAAATTAAGAAATTGAATTTATATTTTATGTGTATTTTTAAATAGTTTTATTTAATATTGATCATCATTTTTTTAATATCCTTATGATTTGAATATTTGTAAAAATGATAACCTCTGATTTTATTTGTTGAGACTTTATAATTGATGAAAATGAAAATTTAAGTGTGGGGGTATTTGACACACAAATGTATTGTTGAATAAATTTTAGAACAATCAATTTATTTTAATTTTGGTTTAAAGAATAAACTAAATATTTTTATGGATTCAATTAAATAATTGGTAAATTGAATTATGGAATTATAGTCGAATACAATGAATTTATATCCTAAGAGTTTAAATTATGATTTTTTTCTAGATTCGGTTGAATTGTTATCTATTAGTTGAGGTTTTGGTGGTATAAAAAATTCGGCCACATTGTATGCCATCAAGAAGGGGACATACACCACATAGCCATCCCACGATGGTAGGTCGGTCATATAGACTATAAAGAGGGATCACTAGAATTGGAAAAGCATGGGAGAATAAATCCTGTGTAGTAGAGAACAAAGGATCAATCCTATGGGGATTACAACTATTCCAAATCATTAGTGTGATATTATATTGTGGTGAAACCCATGGGGGGATGAGATGAGAGCATCGCAGTCACATGGAAGGGAAAGAGGGAGGGTGGTGGTCCACTAGTCCCCACATGACTGCATTTCACTAGGGGAGTGTGGATTTGATATTTAAATGAGTGTTCCCCGACACCATAGATTCGATGTTGGACCTAATTATACAAATACTATTCATGGCTTAAAAAAATATGTACGCCAATAAATTGTTTCCCACAGCTCAGACACCCCATGGTATATCACTCCTCAACCATTGATACTATCTTAATCTACCAACTTCAACTTCTCTCATCCGGAACCTCCATTGTAGTAACCTCGAAGATCAGGGTTGTACCTTCTTCCACCGCCAAAGCACCCGAGTACCGCCTACCATCTTTTTCACCCTTGAAAACCTACATAATCCATTAAAAATCTCATCTGACCCTTAATAAGGCCATATAAAGAGGAAGAGCCTCCAATCATCCACCGCTACACTTAAACCATCACACAAGAAGGAAGAGGACCGTCGCCCAACTCCACTAAGTTCACAAGGGATACTATTGGAGATTCTTTCCAACAGTTCCATGCAAGCCTCTATTGATGCTAACAGTTTCATGTGGTTTATATTTGTGAGTTTTTTGAAACGATGACTCGTGAGACACAATTGATGACCAATAGAGAGTTATGAGCCCCCATTGGAACCAATATGGACTCCAGATCCATATTTTAGATGACAGTGGATCTTGATCCATTGATGGAACCAAAAGTGGCTTGTGACACACTCCTGAGATGAAAATGACTCATTATCCACCATTGAGAAGTTGGTATCACTGACCACACCATCTACTTATAACTCCAGGAAACCACTAGAAAACCACCATGGTATCCCGAGGATCTCTATTTGAAATCACTATCCACCATCAGATATCCTAATAATATTTATGATTTTGAAAAGAGGATCATCTTCTATGATTCCCTTTAGCCCAGTTTCAGCTAATTCACTCATCCAGCCACTATAGTGGCTGGATGAGTTATAATGAATGATATGGTTTCTCGACACTCCCCCACCACTAAAATCCCACTTCTAAACCACCTTGATGAAGTGATCATCTCTTCCGGGTACTGTGAAGTCTGGATGAGTTATGATAGCCAATTCTAAGAAATTAGTGCCCTCTATGAATAGCATAAACATGATGAGGTTTTGGGAATACAAAATCCACATATTCTGTTATACTTTAAAAACAACCAATCATTTTTAGTGTTTTCAAATTTACACCATGAGTCTTATAGATCATAAATAATCAAATTTAAATGAAGATATTTCTCTGGGAGGAATATATGAAGAAAATTTGAAGAATCACAAAGGCAATACTAATTTCATATAAAAAGAGGAGGAATAACACTAATAATGTAATGATGTGAGAGAACCGAAGTAAGAAACACCTGTTACATTTGAGACTCTATTTTAAATAATTAATTTTATTTGAACATCAATTATGTATTATGCTTTTTTTGAATCCATTTTTCCCAATTCAATGGAGGGTTATAGCCTTTTTGTGATTAGATAATAGAAATGTGACCCATTTAATATTGGATTCATAATTAAATAAAATGCATCCATCTATTTTCATTTATTAAATGGTTTTAAATTTATTAATTTTGTGTTTTAATGGGATTATATTGTGTTTTGTTTATAATTATGACATTATTAAATTTTCTTGATTAAATAAATGTTATTATCACACTTCATGGTATTAGATCACTTTGATTAGGTGGTTTAGTTATAGGGAGTGATGTTCTTAGTGATTCTTAAATACTTAGAGAAGACACAGTGGGTTAATATGATCACTTGTAAAACTCAATTCCTAATTTTTATTTTCTTAGTTGATCTAGGGGAGATCTAGTTTTCCTTTCCCAATCAGAAGTAGAATAGTCCTTCTAAGGAAACTGGGAATATTATTTTCACTGTTAATCTATTTTTAATAATGGGTAGTGAAAAATAAATGATTATTAATCCATTCATTGAATTAATTAATCAACGAAAAAGGATAAAAATTCAATATAATCCTGATAAAATTATGACAAGTGAATCAAAACCAGAGCTAAGTTTCTTATCTCTAAATTGATCTATTTAATCCAATTTTCTTGCATCCAAGTCATTAAACATTTTAAAGATTAATTTCAATTTTGAATTCATGTCATATTGATTAAAAATAACCCTATTGGGAGAAGACATAGGTCATACCTACTACAACACACTTATGAGGGAAAAAATTGATTTTTCAAAAGCCCATGAATTGGTGGTGTTTTGGATCCTGAACTAACTGAGGGGATCCTTGAAGAGGACCCTACTACTAATGTTCCCATGGAATTTTCCAAATATAATCATTCACCAATTGATGAACTAAAATACTATAGTTCTATCGTTATTGAGGAGAATCACATAGTCCAACCTAGGTCATGTAGGAGAATACAATGATTTATCACACAAACCTAGGAACCATACCTGGCGAGACAGATGGGGTCCCTCCACCACAGGTTTTACAACATGGGCACCAGAGAGGTGAACACTTAAAATACTCTGGAACTGGTCTAAAATATACCTTCCAAGCAAGTGTACGAGGAAATCTGTCATATTGAAGGTTCAAGGTATCTGCATAAGTAAGGTCAAAATCAGAAGCTCTAGGAGTCCAACCAAGTGATCCATCACAGAGAAGAGTAAGTAAATAAGCATGATATCATGAGAAATACTTAATCAGAGGTTACAATCCTACTAAAATTACAAATGGAGGAAAATTTGAAGAATTTGAAGATGAAAATTACTCAGATCACTAGGATCTAAGATGAGAGATATTGGGTGTATATTAGGGATGATGATATTTTTCCTATGGATGTTGAAGAAAAACTATATATTGGGAAGTGATAGTAGGTCTTTAAATACACACACCATATTAATGTAGAATTAGAGTACTCAATTGGTAGGATAGACCCATAGAAACAAATTTGACCAGTACATACAATAGGATGAAGTATGTTAATGATCCTCTCTTATAGTTTTCAATTTAAAATTTCATGCATAAATAGACCTTTTTATTTCATCACATTCAGTTATTTCACTTCAATCATACTTGTGAAACACCCAGCAACCGATCCCTAAGATCACATGATTTATTCTCGGAGTGAGAAAAATGGGTGGATCATATGATTGTAATTTATATGAGATTGTCAAATAATCATTGAAAACTTGATGTTATGATATTATTGAATTAATATCAAGGGAGTTCAGACTAAGGGAAGGTATGTCTAGAAAATGGGGCTCTCTAAGAAATTTCCATTCTCTTCCAAGATGCACTAGTTAATGAGAAGGGGTAGCACCATGGGCATTGAATTCTACTAAAATAATGTTGAATGAAGAGTGTGATTCATGATGACCAAAATATGAATCACAAGGGTAGTGGACTGATGATATAGGATAACTAATAACCTTTTTCAAAACAAAACATCCATATTTCCTAGATGAGAATGGGGTTAGACAAATGTGGATTGGCAGTTGACCAGGTTTGAAACATACAAACTATTTTAGGATGTTCCCCAAAGTCATTAGAGATGTTGGTCTAGGATGGTAGTAGATCATTTCTTACTTAATATTAATCTTTTAAGGGGTCCCTTTATATGTGCGGGAGGATGAGGATCAAAATTAGGGCAATGTGAAGCATATAAATGAAGTGATGAAATGTTCAAATAGATTATAATACTCTTAGAACAATTCCACCCTGACTTAGTGAACATTGGGGTGGGTGTATCGGTCTGAAAAAAAGTAAAACTAATCTTATAGGTGAGTATCATCTCAGATTTGGAGAGATTGTTGAATGGATGATGTGGTAGATGATTAACAATAGAGGAATGTGATTCTTGGACAAGGTCATAGGATGCCTTGCAATTTTACATCATCTAATAAGGATGATAGAAATGAAGTTTTAAGCCTATAGTGAGGTGGTTAGATATGTAGTCTGACATGATACAGTGAGGATGGTACATTGTACATTGATATATCATGTGATCAAATCACTTCTCATAGTTTATTGTTATGTCACTAGAGTATTATTTGTTCAGGGCTTATACATCAATAATTCGAAAATTTCATCCTCTGGTTGGGTCAATATTGAATCCAATGTCCATTTAATTGTGTAGGGTTATAGTTTAACTTCATGTCATAGGATGTATGAACTCGCATGAATGGGAAAAATAGGAATACCTTCCACGCAGGATGTTCGAAAATCAGTTTGTAAACACACATTTTATGGTCATGGTGATTTGACCATGGAATTTAGTTTTATGTCATAAATCATATAAATATTGCAAATATTTTATCATCATAATAATTGATCAAAGGGGAATGCTAATGTGTTTGATGTGGAACAAAAGGGTATGAATGGTGGTCCGAGAAGGCCCACGTTTCATGCAAAACATAAGTGGAAAATTAAAAATAATTTAAGGTTGTTCTTATTGGACCTTGGATATTTGTCTAAGGTTTTATATCTTGGGATGTGAAACTAAGGAAGGAAAAAGTCTTCACGATGAGTTGGATAAGGGGATGGACCTGTGATAAAATATTTTGGGATCACTAAATATACCATGAGTATATAAATAAACCTGCACATATTTCTGAAACACGACAAGGTAGGAGACTGATGTCGGTAGGGAGACACCCTCTAGAATGAGAGTATGGAATATTATCATACTTATATTTTAGGAATCCTAGATTTATATGAGTTAATTATATAGTTTAATTTCATATACTAAATACATTAGTGTTTTTTATCCCATATTTGTTACACAGGGCATCCTCATTTGATATCGGGTAAAAATATCCCTTATTCATAGGCATCCCAAACTTGTTCAGAGTAAGATTACATTTAACATCATGTGTTGGGGATGTTGTCAAGATTTCACAATAGGATTTCCATTATTTACTTATACATATTAGGGTATAAGGTAATCTCACCTCTCTCATGGGTCAAGGTAATTGGAAGGGATTATACTGAGAAGAATCCATGTGGGAAATTTTGTGGTGATTTCAACATTGGAAACAAATGGTGTTGTGCGTAATATATAGATGGGTCCAGATACAGATAGTTTAGGCATCACTACCTATACCATGATGATGGTAATCAAGCGACATATTTTTTTAGAGGTGATACACACCGTTTATGGTCATTGTTATGGACCATGAGATGAAGGGGGTTTTAAAGCAGTTCATATAGTGAAGGTGTCAAAACCCAACATTAATGAGGGACAAGGAGTCCCTGCACCACATGATGCAATCCTAAAGATAGTTGCACATATTTTAAGGTACTATGATCCATACTAGGGAAAAATGTTTAGAATCATATTTCATGGACTATAAAAGTTCTTGTTTTATGATTTATTTTACATCATGAAACCTATCATGAAAGAGGTCGCACGATGCCCAACACACAAAAAATGTATCAAGAGACAAAAAATAAACTGGTTAAGGTCATAATTCTTCGATCATGAAAAATATATAAAATAGTTCATCATCACAATTATTGGGCATAGGTGACTTTGGAACAATGGGAACCTATGTGCCATGGATATAGGGAATTCACATTTTTAATGGTTCCAAGGGATTCTTGAATTTGAAAAATGGGTACAATGGGATTAAGAGATTTTGAATTTGTAGCTCATTCTTGAGATAGGATGTTCGAGCATCGCTACATATCCCATGAATATGGGAATTAGTCCACACATAGTTCTGAAACACAGAGTGGTATAAGGATGATGGGGATCGTGTATATCCCAACAGGAAGGGGAATTTGAGGATTCCCATGGTTATTTTTGGTCATCCCATGTTTGAGGAATGAGGTAAAGAGCATCACTTATATTGAGGAATCCTGGTTTAAGATGGGGTAAAAATAATCTAGTATTTAAAATTCAATAGGAACCCCTATTTATGATGGTAGTAAGACCATAGTTTAACACCATGTGTTGTGGATGTCAAGATTTATAGTTTAATGGTGTAAACCTCAGACTGTAGGGGATGTAAATATTTTATAGACCTAATTCTTAGACCTATTTCATATAGTTTGTGGTCATATTTCCTAGAACAATGACACTTAGTTTAATGTCATAGAGTTTGGAACATGGATATATACTTCTAAAATGGAAATATAGATCGATGGAGGAAAAGATCATTCAAGAAAGATGACTAAGGTGGCCCACACCACACCCCATATTCCTGAGGAGACTCACACATAGTTCAATGTCTTGGTTCTTAGACAAGGTAATTTTTATTAGTTTGAGTTATTAAGGATTACACCATGTGGTGAGCACTCTAAAAGGGATATAAAAATTGTGGAAGGAATAACCTGACATGAATGAGGGCTAAGAGGCCCCATGCTACACAACAAATTCCTAAGTGAACTCAAATACAAGATAAATTCATGATTCTTGAACTGTGAATCCTAGTTTAAACACATAGAGATGACACCATCTAAAAATATTATGTTAATTAATACTCACACAACTTTCATTTGGGTGTGATACACTCTCTATGAAAGGTGATCAAAGAGTACATAATGGATGAATATACCTCATGAATGATATAAAATCTGTCCCACTTGCGCTCCAACTTTGGAAGCTTCTTAATAGGCATTATTAGTGTCCTAATATCGATTATCATGTCACCCAAGGGGAATTAGGGGAGGAGAAACATTTGTTGAGTACTTTCTCTATCATATAGTGGTGACTCTAAAGATCATACAAGGCCTGGATCCTATTTTATTCAAGGAATTCCTGCTGAGCTAAGAAAAATTCTCATAAATTTTCATAGATTTTTTGTTCAGAGAAAAATGTTTGGAGTGATTGAAACTATACCTTTATGGGCATGAATGCCTCTACTACATACACCATGGAATATTTCTTCACCTGTGTGGAATTTATAGTTGTATTTCAAAAGTTCCATAGGGAATTAAAGAAATTTTATTAAATAATTCTCTTATTCTCATCCAACATATTCTACAAAGTGATATAGAGGGTCTTGTTGAATTCTTTAATCCATCCATTCTCCTATACATGGTAGTGGGATGTATGGTTTACCTAATGTTGTACCTAGAATAAATTTTATTCAGCTTAACATCCCAGAAGATTGTGCCCTTATTTAATAAAATGGACTGAGAGACTCCAAATCAAGGGATGATGTATGAGATCACAAATTATGTCAAAAATAGAGAATTTACTTCTTTGTAGGGAATCATTTAAAACCACATGGAGATATAATCCATCATGGTCAGAATGATCATACAGAGGTAATATTTCCCCGATAAATATGGTCCCCCAACATTGTGTCCCTATACTATGAAGGGATTATAATACTTGGTGGCATAGAGAAGCTCTATCTATAATTGAACAAAGGTGGAATGAATCTTAAATGTGTGAAAATTCTTGGAAAAATTGATGTAATTGTGGACCATGGGGAGCCAAAAATATCACAACCATAAAACCTAGTGGATAGTTTTAGTCTTACGTGAAGAGAACCATAAGACCTGGAATGTACTTCCTACATGACATTGGGAATCTAAAATCCTTTGATGAAACAAAGATAATTAATTCAAACCCATGTCTGTAGGGAGTAAAGTCAATTTTGATCCCACTCTAGAGGGTAAACTACAATGAAATCTGATGGGTTTTCTTATTCTTATATTGGTATGGAATTATAATTCCACAGTAGATATACTAAGTTGAATGATTCATGAAGTCAGGTGTTTCTTATGCTATGGAGGAAACTGAGGGTCCTGACATGGAAGCACTTGTAGCTAGCCAGTTTACATACTTGATGTCATCATCAAATTAATTAGTGAGAGTGATGGCCCTTTGATGCACCAGATTAATGAGCAAATCATCCTGATTAGGATTTACAAGAGAGGAGGATAAACTATACAAGTCATTGGTATGACTATTCTGTAATCGTGGGACATGAGTTACTTATATCTAAAAATGGAATTGGGCCATTAGCCTATGAGTTCATTTCAAAAGGGGAATGAGCTCTCTCTTTCTAACAATATAGTCACCAATAGTTTGTTTGATGACTAATTTAGAGTATCCCTTAAATTCATGCATGAGACATCATTCAAGAGAGACATATCAATAATTGTGATGATATCATGATACATTACTTCATTTTTGATGTATCCTTGTGATGGTAGGAATGATTATAATAGGAAATCCTATGTTGGAGTGGGAAAGATGATCCCCATGACTACTCTATTGAGTTTCAGATTTTTGATCATTCTAATAGTTGGGATCCAGGATGAACCATTCAAATGTTACATCCAGAATGACATCTCCCAATCCTCTAAGAGGATAGCCTCATATGATAGATAAAAATATTGGCAAAGTTATTCAGGTGATGGATGGGCCACCATAAAGTCTACTAATGTTAGACCCTTGCCGGATTTTCCTAGAACATACTGAATATCAAATATTTGAATGATGACTTCCAATTTTTTCCAACTATAACATAATAGTATGCATATTTAGGATATACTTTAGTGAGTCAACACGAGACACCATATATATCACATGAATATGCAGACTATATCACAAATTCTTCACTGTAAAAACCAGCATGAGGCAGCTCTTATTGATTGATGATTATCTGGTCTCCATGTTGAGGACTATGTGGCTGTGATAATATTAACTATTTTTTCTTCCCTCATTGTTCATCTCAGTGATAAGGTCACTAATAGACCACACTAGGTTAGTCACATAGAGGACTACATGCTTCCTAGAAATTGGTGGCATCAGAACTACAGGGTGTAGTAGATACTACATGATTTCCTTAAAGATATTATAAAACTTCTCATCCCATGGGTAGAAGGTTCTTTTATTCATTATCCTAAAAAAGTGATTAACAATTTCCCTCATATTTTTGACGAATTGATTAATATTGGGTAAATGGAGTTAGAAACATCGCATCTCCACATGTTTTTTTGGGTAGGCTTTTTTATGGATTGAATCGTCTTCAAGTTGATATTGACACCTCAGTATCTAACAAAGAAGCATGGAAACATCCTCGAGGTATCCCATATTAGCACATTATGGGGTTTATCATAAAATACCAAGTGATAATTAAGTTGAACACTTTATCATGGTCTCTGATATGGTCCCAACACTAGAATTATTTTACCACCATTCCATCCACATAACATTCCACCAATGTCCCGAGAATTTGGTATAAGATGTGGTACATGGACTGCTGATAAGTGGACCATGTGTTTCTCTAACAGAAGGGAATTACTAGATAGAATATGGTGCCTTGAAACACCTTGAAGGTGGTATAGTACTCATATTTAGAAGACATGTAGATCTAATTATACACAAAGTATCCCTCTATGATGGAGAGATCTTGGAACCCGAAAGAAACATTGATTATCAACTCTATCACTTAAAGTGGCGAATAATCCTTTATACAATGGCAGTTGATATCCAATAAGTTGATTCAAAATAAGATCTTCCCATTATTTTTCCTAACTGAAATGATTTTAGTCATTCATATGGGGAACTAGACTTATGTGAAAATGTTGGATTTGAAAATCTTACCAGCCTTATCTTTAGCCATGGCACTGTCGGAGGGATGAATTTCATGGGAGGTTAGTTGAACCCATGATAAACCCCCATGAAGACCAATATTGTGTTAAAATACTTAAGGATATAGATCTGGTATCTCATCATATCTTGAGGAAAATATATCATGATTCTAATATAGTAAAGACACAAGATATTGTTGGTTCTTTGGAGGAATGATTGTATTGATCATCACTAGCCTCAGGTCATCCTCATTACCGAGGATCACCTGAATCAACTAATTAGTGATGGAGGATACACATTCATTGAATACTGGTTGAGTATCATCAAAATCATCCTCATCAGTTGAGGTAAGAGAATCTATAAGAGGAGTTTCATCCATACTCTCTAACTCAGGGGGAGTACTCGTGCCTTCCTGGGAAGACTTAATATCATTACTAAGGGGATTCTGTTCTTCTTAACCATGGATAATGATTCATTCAAACCAGTCCTATCTAGCCTTTGACCATGACTACAAGGTCCATGATTGATGTTAAAGCAATGGTGGTGAGTCAGATTCTATCGATTCAATCTTTCTCTGTAGAACATGTGGGTGTGCTATGAAAAAGTTCCTATAGGGAGAAATTATTGGCATTCCATAGAAGTGGGGGAATCTTGTATCCCCCAATATTGTCCTGTGTAAGAGTACGAGTAAATATATGACCATTACTCTTGTATAAGGATAAAAAATTTATTCCTCTTAGATATGGAAAATTAGCTTCTCATGACCTACGTTGTGGCCTCCAACTAATGAATCAGAAGGATGAAATCATCATCTATGCCCGCCCATAGATTGATAGTGATAACTATCAAATCATGATTCTGCTATACCCCATTGGTCTAAATCTACCCCCTCTATGTTGTAGTAGTCGATGGCCATATCACATGATTCATAGAAGTTTAAGGGAGAAGAATAAATCTGGAGAACCCCTAATCGACCATTTAGGGAGTATTTGATGCACATGTGAAACAAATTGGGGACTTCCAAATGCAGATCAAGTTAGGTCCTACCTAATAGAACGTTTTAGGAAGCATCCTATGAGACTACCATAAAAATAATTTTAACTAAAAATCCATTGAATTGGTTCTTCAGCTGGATCATTACATAGTATTTCTGATTGGTACTGTAATAAACCTAGATGGAAATGTCAAATAGATTCAAATATTATTTAGTTTGTCCGATCCTATGGAGAATGTGGGATGGGATGAGGTTAATCCCACAACCTATGTCCAACAGGTAGTGGTGAACTTCTATACCATTGAACAATTCTATAATGTAAAACATTCATATGTTCCCCTATAAGAAATAACCCTCATATTTCTTAGAAAAATAGATGATAGATTGTAATTACACTTGCTCAACCTTTTCTGCACAGTATGTTCTGTGGAGGCTACCTCAGTTTATAATTGGATAGATATTTGAATGGATTCCATAAGGGCCTCAAATATTTACTTTGATAATAAGAGGGCCTTGTGGATCGGTGGACTTTATGATATGATGAGAATGATCTCCATCATGTCATACTTTATCACCAAAGAAATATTTTTTCCCAAATGGGTTTCTCCTTGGATGGTGGAACAATGGGTGATACATGATGAATAGCTGGGTTATGGACCGTACTTGCAAT
Source organism: Viscum album (assembly GCA_963277665.1). Classification (NCBI taxonomy): domain Eukaryota; kingdom Viridiplantae; phylum Streptophyta; class Magnoliopsida; order Santalales; family Viscaceae; genus Viscum; species Viscum album. The sequence continues at coordinate 1,627,565,783 of OY728157.1, read as the reverse complement.
ATCCTGATGCCAACCATAAAATCCACACTTAACCACTATCATCAGAATATTAGCTTATTCAGGCCTAGCTCTATATGGATTCATATGATCAAAGTATAGTCACATCTCATATACTCAGTCAACAAACATAGTCCTCTGTTGAAGTGAATCAAATGGAGCAGGCTGAGAGGACTATGCCTACTTAGCTCTATGAAAAGCCTACATTCTAATCTCAATATAATTCATGGATCAGTTTGAGGCACTGGAATGAGTATTTTGGTTCTCCACATGTTCTCATTCTTTCCATTGAAGGCATCAACTAAAGGATCTAGAAGGAATTTTAGGGAATTATTAATTTTCCAAAACTATAAAGCAGTCTACATGCTCGATAAAATTAATGGAAGAATATTCATGATCATTAAAAGTGAGGTCATTTTTCAGTGGGTGGATCCTTAGATGGAATCCCAATTTGTGGGGAATGAAATAACTGAGGGTGCGTGGTATTTTTGGTACAACTAGGGGAATTTCCCCCCCTATGATATTGGTTTTTACCCTTATGGGATTTGGATGACTATGATGTAGACATAGAAGAATTAGTTATGGAAGAATTGGGATACTCTAGAGGTTTTGGGTTTCCCAATCATGTACGGATGATACCATCGGCATGAAAATCTACACTATGATCTAACCAGCTATTATACGTCTGGGTCCCTTGGTTGGAAACATGCTTCCATTCACTCAAGCCTTCACTATCACTACCGGCCTCAATGAAGATGTGCATAACATACACTGGGATGCTTTCCAACTAGACCGTACCATGATGTAAAAGGGTCTCAATCTAGTCCTTGAACACATAGAATTAATTGATGATATGTCTGAGGATCCTATGGTATGGGAAATGATAGTGGTGGTTAGTGTGTCCAGACTTTTGGGGCCTCTTACAGTCAAGAAATATCAAAAGTCTCTTCTCACAAGAACATTATAAATTTACAAATAAATTTCAATCCTATAAAGAATCATTATAGTTCTTCTACTTGGAAATGGAACTCTTGGATCCTAATATTAATGAGGATCTAAAACAATGTTTTCTCATTTTGGTGGCTACGATTGGAGAGGTAGTGACAAATGGTTCTATATGAGGGTGAAGATGTGCTTTATAGTGTTTCCCTTAGCAAGATCCTCTAAAAAAGATATAAAACTCCAACTATTCAAGGGACTATACCTTTAAAGTTGCAGTAGTCTTTTCCTGGGAAGGCATTGTCACAAGATATGGAAGAGGAAATGAGCGTGACTAATTATCCTACTATGAGTCTTCCTCTAGACCATGAGCCTTATCATAAAACTCATTGAACCCACCTAGAATGTTATTAGTGATGAGGGTGCGATCCATTTCAGTCTTGAAATTTCCAATACACATTTTTTACAGATTCTTTTGAGTCATTTTCATGTCAAGTATGTATGTGAGGTATTTCCACTGGGTGAAAAAATGAGACCTACTTATCTAGATTTATTTAATATAAATAGTCCAATGATACATTTATTGTGCATGTTGTATTTGAATTGGTAATGTAACTACTTGAGAAGGTCTTCCCAAACAATTATAAACCAAATGTGCAACTATATATACAAAAAAATACAAAACATTCTAGTTTCTGAATGAAGCACCATATCATTGTGGTGCCCTGCAGTTGTGGGGTAATGTAAAAAGGTATCCTCTTTGAGATAAAGTGAAAAAAATGCTGCAATTGGTCATCCATCCCACTGAATGGGGTGAATCTTGGATTTACAATCCCTAGGGGGCTCAGGTGTCATCCACCCATGCCAAGAATGTATTTCCATTTGGAAATATTTCCACCTATCATGTCTCAGTAACATGAATATATTAGTGAGAGTAGTTATTCGGTCATCTTGGAGAGGGTCTCTATCTTGAAGTGGATTCTCGACTACCAATACATTGGAATTATCATCATCTCTCTAAGAAGGCTCAAAGGATCCCGTAGCGTCGCAAGCTGGATCTCAAGGAACATGATTAGATAAGTTGGGTTTTGTGATTAATACCTTGTTTGATTGACATATACTACTACTTATGATCTATTTTGATGCATATGATTATCGAGCTCGACTGGGGTCATCAGGAAAAGGACGAAATTCCACCATGTGGGAGGGAAAAATGGGATCCTGATGGGGGGTGTAAGAATCTAAGCACTAGTCAACCATGAAATCCTTACGGGAAATCTTGTGTTTCCCAAGATCCTATAGTAAGAAGGATAAAATGGTCCCTACCACTATTTTTTGTGCACCCTCCGGTGGATTGGAGGGTCCAATATAACCCATACCATTATGGATGTTATCATGGGAAAGTAATGTATTATTGGGGGGATACCTAAGGTCACATTACTATATCTATTGGAGAGTGAGAACACCTATCAAAGGTACTTCCTAGTACTATCCTTACTCTTGAGAAAGATAATTATTACTAATCCCTACATTGATGACCCTTTCCCCTTGATCCTGTAGTGGGTTGGATATTACCATATTTAATGTGATAATTTACAAAGGGGAACCCTCATCATTGGTAGGTAGGTCAAGCTATCACATGATAATGATGAAGTGACGAGTTTTATACTATCACTAAAACTTAATCTACACATATAAAAATACCTATTCTTTAATTATGTGGATCATCTTGAGGCTATTGACACATAAATTTTGATGGGTCTTGTGGTAGAAAGAATACTCGGAGCATTGAGCTACTTAGGATATTATCAACTCAACAATTTGGTAATTCTTATCAATGTCCTCGAGGTTCCACCAACTACTTGGGTAGGCCAACCATCAATTTTATAGTTGGTGAAGTGTTACCTAGATGATCTAGAAGAAACACATGGCCTGGACCATGTTAAAGGACTACGTGATGTCAATGTTGGGATTTACAGGAGGCAAAAACACCACTGATAGATGTTCGGTGTCTAGGACCTCCCATATTCCCACGTTCTTAGAGGGAGATCATTTCTCTTGGTCTCCCCAAACTCCAAATGGTGATTACTGAGAGATGGGAGGTGGAACCGATATGGATTGTTTCTAAAACTAGTTAATATGAAGGATAAGCACTACTAAAGGAATATGTTCACTTGATGTTGGGAAATATCTATGAGATGGTACCAACCACATCATTACATCCTTATAGAATTTGGTATTTTCCATTGCCTCATGCTCAAGGGATGTGGTGCTCATATGTTGCTCAACAAGGTGCTCACCATCTAGAGATGTTATCTTAGATCATAAAAGATCTCATAAATCTTGAGTATATGCATAGAGGATACAAATGTGTGGTGATGGGGGTGGTTGCACTGTGAGCCCTTGGAAGGGTTCCAAAACTTCCTCCACCAGCATGTACATGGGGAGGGATCTAGGGATGCTATAGATTTCATCTTCTGGTATGGAGAAGTTTACATGTTAGGATCATTCCCCCCATTATGTAATTTAGTGTGGAGGTTACATTATTGATTCATCTATGCCCTCACAATCTAAAATACTGACGAATTTCACAATGGATTAACATTTCACACGATTTCATATTCATTGGTCAATGTTCTCCATTCTTCTTTTAGACTATTATTTATGGTAGGATTCCTCCTTAGGCATGGGAAGGACCACCACATTGGTAGGTAGAAACAAGGGGAAGACATATGTATTTGTTGGTGGTGACATGGGTAAGACATTCTTGTAGATAATTAAGAGTATGGGTTGGACCACCATAATGGTTATTAAATGATTAGAAAGGACTTCCTCTGGAATTTGTGTTGATGAAGGGAAGACCACCAATTTTCTTTTCAATAATGTAGGGAGGGCATCCTCTTTGAGTCTTATCGATATGGGTCTGCCCAAATGAATTCTTTTGGTGACCATGATTGAAAGGGTCAACCTGACCTTCCCATTAGGTGGCTTGGGTCTCGATCCCAATTTCGAAAAGGTAGATCTCTATTCATCTATATCCTAGATCTAGAGGGATGAATTAGTGGTGGTAAGGAATAATAGAGCTATAGAAGATTATTCTCCTCAATAAGCATTACCCTATACCTTCCACCCAACATTGGTGTTAGGTAGTTTAGAACACATCCTATAGATAAAGGGTAAAGTCTACCTATTCTTCAGCTTGAGGGAATGGTTATTTTTATTATTAATGTGGCCTAGTGGGTGACCACCTTAGTATATCCTAGGTAGTAGCGATGTCCAGGGTGACACAAGAATCTTTGAACTCCCCAGAACATGGTAGAAAGTAATAAGATTACACAAGGGAGAGAATCCAGAATTGGATTTCCATTTAAATGGTGGGTGGGGGTCCCCTATCATGACCATTGGGGGATATGATGTTAGTAAGGCACTGATTCATAGAGGTCTAATCAATCCATGTCCCTTATTAAAATGAACTCATCCTTCTCATTTTGATTTTTGAGGGCATCGATCAACCTCCTATGGATGATATCACAGGGTGATATGATCTGTGTGTAATCAATATCAATAGACATGGAGGACGTTATGGTAGAGGTGGTTTTATATGGGATTTGCACATTAATTTTCCTTTTACAATGGCGGATATGGGAATCAGGTTGCTAGTTTCCTATAGTTAGGGTCCTCAAATGCTGGTGTATTCAGAAATCAATACAAGTAAAAAGAATTTAATGGATAGTACCCCAAATTCATCCAATATTCGGATGATTGAGAGGGATCTAAGTTGAGGATTTTTCAGACTGAAAATTACCAATGATAACTACGCCAACTCACACGTGTGTTCTATTATTGTCCAACCATTTATTTGGTGGGACCTATCACCGTATATTAGAAACTGGTGGCATGATAATCTATTGATTGCCAAATTGTTATGAACCCCCAAATGTTAAGGAGAATAGATTCACATCAGTTTCACCATTTTGGTTTTTGACACTTCTTCTAGGGACTACCTATCATGTCCACATGATGTTTGAGCATGGTAGCTATTATAGCCACGAATTACCAATTTCCATAGATGGGTTGATTTCATCAGTTTCATGGGTTATATATGTTCCTCGATCAGAATAGGATGTTGGTATTTGGTTACTACTTCCATCAATTACTATTTGGATATTGTTTTATAGTATGGGCATACCTCATAGATTTATGATGTATTTATGGAAAGTATTACTTGTGTTGTATCTTTGTGGGAATTGGTTAGTTAATCTACTTATTCCCAGTAGGGAAGCAACCTTCAGTTTAGATATTAGTCATGTTGTGAATCTTTAAGATTGTATGGATGTTGGGTGCATTGGTCACCTATTAATTACCCTCTTAAGAGAAAATTAGACATGAGGCATCTTAGGCATGGAACACAAGGAATACCATACTGATCAAGAGGTAACTGATACTATAGGTATAAATCTACCAAGGACTTTTTACCTTAGGAATCCCATTTTAATAGGGTAAGTATTCAAGTCAGGTGACCATTCTACACACTTTGGAGATAGATTGAAACATGTAGTTGAGATACATCAGGTCATGAGATTAATGAAACATGGATACAAAAACAAGTTTAATATCTTGTGGGGTAATATTGAATAGATCAGAACATTATCTGGGGGTGGACCCAAGAGTTGTGTTTCTAGTGGGGAATATGTCACAACTGAAAGTTAACCAATGTCAGGATGCTCCTTGAGGATTACACAGAGTTGTAGATCCAAACACCCCACCGAGATATGTATGGGAATGTGTCCGTAGGAGGGAATATATCACACCTGAATTTTCTCCAATTTCCGGATTCCCCTTAAGGCATATCCCAAGATGGGGACCAGAGCACACCATGGAGGTGGGTCTGGGATATATGTATCTCAGAGGGAATATATGAAACCTAAATGTATACCAATATAGCGATGACACATGAGGTAGAACTAGAGTTCTTGATAAAAAATACCCATAAAGGCAGATCGTAGTGGTGTGTACATGGGGGGGGGAGATTTCACACCGGAAATCTTACTAATATCGGGATTGAATCATAGGGAGGTTCCCTAGAGACCCATTTTAGATTACATGGATAAAAACCTATGTATTTCGATGACATAGTTTAATGTCATGTGATTGGACCAATCCATGCAGATTAACATCATGCAGTAAGGATGCTGATGTCATGAAAGGAGAATCAATGAGGGATGGTGTGGGGATCATGTATTGAGATTCAATTCATAAGATGATTGTTTTGGGGTACTGGTTTGTGGATTATGAAATAAATATTCTTATAAAAGATGTCGCATCCCATGGCGATTAGAGATAGTGTGAGGATTACACCTGGAATCTTCCCTTGGTAGGTGTCTTGTACCCTAATGTGGAGAGAAAGTGTGAGGATTATAGATGGAAGCTATATAGGGGGTGGGATATTCATCTTTGGATAGGGAGAGGAAGTGTGAAGGTTACATGTGAAGCTACCTAGATGTAGTAGTTTCCTCCCTAGATGTGGTTTTATATCCAATGGTGGGGGAGAAGGTGGAATCCCATGATTATTGTATGTGGGGAATCCTATGTGAATCTCATGGGGGTAAGACAATCGTTTTATATCATGTGTAGAGAAAGATGTAGTGAATTTTAATGTTACCAAACTAGGATTCACGACTAGGTATCTTTTCATCATGAAACGTAATCATTGGTGGAATCAATCATTATCCCTTGTCGTTATTTGACCACCACTCATGGACCTTTGGGAGTGGCATAGAATTAGACCTAACATGAAGGTGTGGTTAATCATGAGGCCCATGTTAGCATCCTCGTTCTTAGAAGAAAAAGGATTTATAGAAACTATTCTTTGAAGTAATTGGTAAGGTAATGGTTGCATTAGTGGAACCTGGGTCTTCAAGTAGGAGACCAAGAAATTGTTTGACGCAATTAGGTTGGGTTTCAAGAAAGAGTTTCACAAATATGGTTACCTAATAGAAGGAAATCCCATAGATCTTGGAGGCTTGGTTTCACATAAGGTTGGGAGTTAGACACATGATTAAGGTTGTGAATAGGAATGTGCTTTGTGCGCAACCCACTAACCTTAGGGGTTGATGCACAAAAATTACTAAACCATTGGCATTGTCGGGTTTTGAACCATATGAGGTCTTTTTCAAAATATTTTCTACCTTATGTGTTCCATGATTCATGATATCATGGAATTTATGGGGATGTGTGCATGTGAGCAACATTTTTCCTTCCAAATAGACACTCTGAAAGAAGGGGTGAGATTTTATTTATAACCAAAATCTTTGGTTGTTGGTGCACAAGTTCTGTAGTGCTTGGTTCCTTACATTTTCATGGAGAGAACTCTTGCTGCTAATACGGTTAGACATCAATTTTGTTACAAAAAACAATGGATAAACGATGGTGTCACTCACACAACTTCTGAGTTGTGCTCAACAAGAATATATTGCGTGCATTGACATCAGTCATTTTATCTATCAATAGAGTGTATATGGAACTATACATCTACTTTGGAATGAATGTGTGCTGCATAAGAAACACTAATTTTTCACACCCACAAAAAAACATTCCTGCACCTAGTTTTTCATCCCTAGTATGTTCCTTCAAGAAATAATACTTGATTAGTTTTCCCAAAGATGTCCATTTGAGGCCTTAGAGGAGATTTCAATGCCAATAGTTATCTAACCTTATTCATCTTCACATAACAAAAAATAATAAAATTTTCCACTTTATTCATTGATTTTTTGAATATGTCATGCAATTCTTCTTGAGATTGAGTACTCAAGGATAATTCATCCTCTACATATGCACTTATCAAAACCTTGTTGTTCTTCTTGGAAACTATATATTCCTAATAGAGATTGAATTATCTCTTGATCTATTATCCCATATATTATTTGGAGGGTTGTCATATTGTTTATTAGACTAATACCCATTGTTCTAATTTTTTGGACAATTTATTGCAAGTTTTTCTTTTCCACTACAATTTGAACCTTTATGTTGTAGTTTGAATTTTTATGTTCAGATTTATCATCATATATTTCAAGAGATATGAAAAACAACACTATTATACTCTATTGTTTTTTATCATCCTTATATTTACCTAAAACATTATCTTATTCATATTTTATATTTAGTTTTATTGTTGATTTAAACTAAATTTCTTCATTAACCTCTTTTTTAATGTTTCAATTTTTATAATTTTATTGTTAATGTTATTTTTGTGAAATTAAACAATGGATAGATCCCCCCTATATTCTAATGTTTTAATTTTATGATAAAACATGCTTTGATAGTTTCTCATCAGATTCATCAAAATAATTGAGTCCTTCATGTTTTCACTAATTCCATGGACATTGTTAACAATTTAATTGACTCTTTTAATGTATCCGCTGATTGTGTCATCTTCATCCATCCATAAATATTCTAACAAACTTGTCAATACTTTTAGTTTTTCTTTTATATATATTTATATTTATCTCATATCTTATTTCCAATTTGTACAATATTTCTTTAGTTATCTATAATTAAATAACCTTTGTGTAAACATTTCCAAATAAATACATAATAATTTAATTTTTATAAATTCTTTTTAATTCATAATTTTATCTTATTAGAAAAATATATTGGGGAAATTCAATAATTTAGTGTAAATCCCAATTTCTATGTATATTTTACTTCTACACCATGAGATAAAACTCATCTAAACATCCAATTCGTATGTACATGATAATTGTTTTCCTAAAAAATTGGAACACTTCGACAATTTAGAGTGTTTTTGTTCTCCATATCTAGATAAACAATAATATGATAGAGGGATCCATGAATCTCAGATAATATTTGATAAATCACATGAATGGGTACACACTGATATGGGGGATGAATCTATTATGTTAATAATTTTCAATTTATCTCCCATAAAGCCCCTCTTTTATCAGTTAGGGTGTAATACAGTACAATATTAACTCAGACTTGTGTGAATTATGTTTATATGAAAAATAAATAGTTAAAAAAATTATATGGATTGGTCCATGTGTGGACATATAATCTTTTATTCCTAATTAATTTTATCATTTTATATAAATTTTCCATAAATAATGCATCACTGATATGAATTGGAATGACCATATGTTATCCTGTATCCTTGTGTTTCTCAATAGATTGGGAACATCCCACTTCAGTTACAACATCCTGGTTTTTACTACATTGTTATAATAGTTTGTGAAAGATAACTTGATAATTTGGGTTTCATTAATAACAATAAAAGATATTCATATTTTTTTCCTCAGTGATAGCATAATATGAAATTGTCTCCTCTTAGATCTCATGAAGCACAAATAATAAATAATGAACCCATATTAGTTGGACTTTCTAAATTCATTCAGAATCATTTCATGAGCTACTACTAAATATTCTTTTCAATATAGAATCATTGAGTACTCAATCAGAATAATTTAATTTGTCTTTTTCTTAACTTTTTTTGGGTATTTTTTTCACTATTTTTCAAACTCAATTACATCTAATTCTCTCTTACACTACGATACTCTCCTTAATTCATATTTACCTTAATAATATAAATATGTTATGTCTATAATAATTATAAAACATAGATTCTAGATTATTTTCATAATAGAATGTTGTAATGTGTTTCTTGGTGCATTTTCTGAATCACCATTTTTATGAGCATGTTCTAATGTTCATAAAATAAACTCTTAATGATTTAACTATTTTCACCATTGAAATTATAGAATTACCCTTTACCAATTTAAAATAATTAAATAAAACTATCTAAGAAACTCCTTATAATTGGTCACAAATAATATTATTCATAAAAATTTGTATGTGATAATTCCAACAAGTTTATGTAGTGTCCTGATATTCTTTCCATATGATGAACTTCAATTTGAATCAACTTTAACCTACTATGGGTGTGGTGTGTCTGTTCCAGACAAGAAATTATTAGATAAATAACAATATTAAATCTCATTATAAATCAAATATTATTTAGTTTCATAATATTTATGAAATTATGATGATCATAGTATCATTGTAAATAATTTATATAATTATTATCTTAACATTATCAATTAGCATATTCATCTTTGGCCTATCTTTTTATTACCTAAAATACATTTTTCATAAAATTAAAAATTTTGAGAAATAATCTCCATTTTTATTTTTAACAAGAATAATTTTGAACCAGAATCATAATTGTGATTTTTAATAAAATGAATTTCAGCTAGAGAATAATCAATTTGTTTTATAAAAATACAAATTCTAAATTTTTTCATTTTATTCATTTCGGTAGAACACCTGAAATTTCACAATGTATTGAACTTTATAAATTTATTTTGAACAATAAAACACTCATAAAATTTAAAATGTCTCATCAAAGCTAATGATGCTAAAGACATTATAAGTATTATCGACCTTATGATAAATTATAGATAAACAAAATAAGTGGAAAAAATTATTAACCATATGAATATTAATTTTAAAATGATGAATCATATGAAGTTACATTGTTAAAAATTATGAATTTACATAAAATTAAAATTTCATATAGTTGTAACTTAAAAAGTCTCAACATAGGGTTCAAAACATTGAAAAAAATTTAAAATATGTTTCCTAAGAACCTCATGAAACTCCACCATACATCAAGATGAACTATTTTTAACATTATGAAAATCATCATCTGCATGAACCTCTAGAAAAACCATATGATGTTGGATTTTCCAAAATTATTGAACCTTAAGAACACTATGAACCTTATAAAGATAAAATATTGGCTAATGAAGTTAATCCTCATCCATTTTGTAGATCCCACATATAGTTCCACAATCAATGCAAATCAACTCCAATTTACCTCCAATATTCTCTTAAAAATTCAAAAGGATTTAAATCTAGTTTAAAAAACATACAAATCTTCTAATGATTCTAAAACATGGTTTAGAATATATAATCTTACAAAAATTCCATAGGAAATCTTAATTAATTTCCATTCTTTGAAATTCAAAAAATTTTTTATTCAATACTTATGTGAACTCACACATCAATGGAATGACCACATATCAATTCCCCCTAAACATAAAGTATATTTTGAAATTAGTTATTTTTGGGGACCATCAACCTCATTCACAGTCATTTATCTTTCAGAATCTTCAAGATTCACTAAACAAGATCATCCAAGCCCTGTATCAACTCTAGATAATGAATTTTAGGAAAAAATATAAAAATTAATAAAAACTAGTAATTAGTAATTAATTTTTTAATTTAATTAAAATAGAAATATTTACCTAAAATATCCCAAACCAATTCCACCACATTAATAAAATGGTAAAATTATCTCAGATGGAACATGGTGTATTCCAGAAACTATCCTTAGAAAAATATTGATCTATTGAAAAACAATTATCTTCCAATTTCACCAAATTTCATGAAAAACCCTAGAAATATTTGTAGGGTCATATAAATATAATAAAAATGATGAGAAGTGTCATTTGATCAACCTCCCATGAAATCCTCTAGCCACGCCATATGGAAGCCTCATCATTCATTCTTTGTACCACCATGCTTTAGTGAAACCAGCACCAATCCCTAAGAAAAAACCTCAAAATTTACAGTCAATAAATTTGAAACCATGAATGAAATAATGAAAATATGTCAAATATTTGAAAATTTTCATAATAAACACTATTTTTAATGGGGGATTGAGAGATGGATTAATGTGATAGGGGATAGACCAAAATGGAGCCCCATGCACCCCTCTCCCGACAATTAACTAAGTGGTCCAACTAGTATTTTAATATTATATACTTTTTAAAATCAACCATCCATGGAACTAGTAATGATAGGACCACAATTACAATAGTGTGGAGCCACCTCCCATATCCTTATCTTGTTGCATCCGTCCTTTTTCATGGTGAAAAATTGATATATATAGGGGCTTATACTCATGAATACATCATTACAATATGGTCTTACCATGTCATGACTAGATTCACTATATAAGATGACCAAACATGAGGCATTTGGACTTAATAGATTGATCTCCCATTCCTTGTGGTGTGATCACCTGTGCCCCCTTTCACAGAGCAACATTTTAATTTCCCACCATGACACAAGACCCTATGTAGGCCATCAATGCAAGTGCTATGGGTCATAGAGTGATCAAATTAATATAGAAATAATATTAAATAGAGGGTGTTTCATGAGTTCCTCCACCAAATATTCCTCAATTACGAGAGAGAGATAATGACCCCATTCCTACCTCCAGTTAGCTCTGGGTTATCGAATAACACTGAGGGTATAAAAATATCCTGAAATGGGGGTATTTTCCTTTATAATAATATAATATTCCTAGATTATAGGAATAAAATATAGGAAACCCCATATCAAAATATAATATAAAGATGAAAAAAAATCCCATAATGCATGTATAAACTTATTTGGTTTAGATAAAAGACCGCAAAGCAAATACCCATAAAAAAACTCTAATGTAGTGACCGGTCAACTAACTAAAATTATGATATATTAATGTCAATAACGGTCCACATAATCCTCATGGAAACCTAATTTTTTTTCATATATATTGGTTGTGCATAGAAGCATATTCTGTAGGGTATCCAAAGTCTATCATTCACATGTGAAGCAAGCATACCGAGAATGTTCAATACTGTGTGTATATGACCCTAAAATTTTTATTGAAAATTAAAATGCAGATTAAGTAACAAGGAAACATGTGGTACAAAATGTAGCACCAAATTAGAGAAATGAAAATGCCACCCATGAAGAATTTGTTCCTACGACTCACACATAGGCACATAGGCCCAAATCCAAATCTGAAACACCCACAATGCCCAATTCAACAAATATCCAATGGTAAATGAGCCACAACCCACCCCTACATTGATGCTGACACCACTATTGGCCATCAAACCCAATGTTCATCGAAGTCATATCCAACATGATTGGATGTCAACATCTTCATGTGAGATAGCTAGCACCAACAAAAGGACTGTAACATAACGTCGTCGGTCAGTTAGTCCAGCATTCCACCAGTGTGATTTCAACATCACCAACTAGATCACAAGTGAAGTAAGTATACTAATTCACCCATAAGAAATCAAATGAACCAATCAATATCTAAAAAGGTCAAATAAAAATAACAATCCCATCAAAGGTAAACTCAAAAAATAGCGCAAGCCATTTGTAATAAAATATTATGTATCATATCAATAAAGGACACCCTTACCAAATTCTGACGGATTTTCTACTCTTATACTGAAATGTTGTACATCAAAAAGGTTTCATGTATTTTTAATAACATACATCCCTGACCAAGAACATGGTTACATCATGTATCTTCTAAAGACACTTGGGTTATCTCCCCACATCATGGTCACATACGATCTTTCCAAAAGACACTTGAGACATCACATCACAACCATAACCAGAGTAGTAGGGTATCATGAATATTTAAGACATTAACATTGTAGATAACTCCTATAATGCATGACCAAAACTAAAAGGTGGGAAAAATCATAATCACATGTTATGTTTCCTGGAGACACCGCAGATATCACCAAATAATATGATCACATATCATCTGTCCCGAAGACACCTGATAAATCACATAGTGCACTATCAAACAACCATCCTCCAAAACCTGTGCATATCGATCCCCTAGAATATAGAGTAGGAAATAGTGGGTAGCATGTTATCGTTCCTCATTACTGAGATATTGGGAACCCCCCCATACAAATGTATGGGTGTCGGACCATAGTAATCTATGTAGTTGGGTTGTATATTGAAATCACAAGGAACAAAAATGTTTATATACATATATACACACACATAGAAGACCAGAAAATATCTTCACAAAAAACACTTACAAACACACAACACTTCAACTTTATTTTCCACCAAAAATAAAAAACATCACACAGTCCACAAGTCAAGAATATCACTTTTCATTAAAATCCAACATAGTTTCATTTAAACAACCAATTTAATTCATTCATTATCCATTTTGAACCCATTAACCAAACCAAACCATGCCATTTTAATTTAAAAATTAACAATTAATTGCAATACAACCAAAGAATATAGAATAATAAAAAAATCATCATCTTCTATGCCACATAACACAACTAGACGTCATCACCGACAACAAAAAAATTTACCACAGACATCACCATCCATATCAAAACTACAAATCGCCACCCCATAACACAACCTCACAATAACAAGAAATCATCATCCCATAACACAAACATATACCAACAACAAATCTCCCCCACATCACAACCACCAAAACCATTTTAAAAAATTATCAAGGGTTTTTTTAAAAAACTATAATTCTTTATTTAGGGTATTCCCACACATGAAAAAATATTGGGGGAACCATTTTATTATCAAATTATAAGTGGTTAAAAAATTTCTATATTAAGATTATGTCATAAAAATCACAATAGGAAATGGTTCCACAAATTATAAAAAGCATAATAAAAATCCCCCCATAATCATAATTTTTAGTGGGGGTGACAAGCCCATACAATAAAAAAATTCAAAAAATAAGAAATCTATAAAAGTAATTCTATCAAATAGAATCACCCTTCAATTTCAGTTAACCTCTTAAATTATCTTTTCTAGGATAGTGGAAACCATATCCTATAGATAAATAAGAGTAATCCTCTAACCCCTCACACGATACACAAAAGTGAGAAATGTTGGATTCCCAAGATCAAAGATGATTTTCCAACTTATTGTGCACTATAGAGAAATGAAAAAATTAGGAAAAAATCAGAAACACTCACAAGAAATAGTGGATCACTTTACACTTCACCCAAGGTTTATTAAAATGAATCCCACACACACCCAAAAACAAATCCACACCACCATAGTCGATCTCAAAAGAATAATAGATTAAAACCTGTGATGAATATAGGAAAAATCACCATAGATTCTCAACAAGCATACACCAAAACCCAAGGATCAAAGTAGTTGAAGGATAGATGTAAGATACTCCAATGTCATGTATATATTGAAGGGAAGCATAAGTGATATGGGTACATTAGAATGAATATATTTCAGTTTATATACCTTTTTTAAAACCCAAATATAATAGGCTTATTATTGTGTATTCCATTCAATATTTAAATTCCATGGGTTTTTGATATTTTTTGTTTCTGATGAGAATTTAGTCTCATTAATTTCAATTTAATACCGGTAGTGAATTCACGTCTCACAACATGAATTAGTTTCACAGACACCCCCTTAGCTAGAATATAATCTATGAAACCAGCAAGCTAAAATATCCACGACACATCAATTCGTGATGTATACCAGATTCATATCTTAAACCATATGATATAACAACACTATAATTCCAACCTACACTAAAACCTCCATGGATTCCCCAAATGTACCCTAAAACTCTCCAAATACCAAAAATATAAAAGTAATGGACCAAGAAGGTAACTATCATTTCATTAGATACAACTCAAACAATTCTAATCCCTAAAAATCAAAACTAAAATGAAAAAAATAAAGGGATAAAAAAACCAACTCCATGAAATACCTCTCATAGATCCCATAAAACTAAAAATGAAATCACCTATAAAAATTGTGAACCAAAACTCCCACAAAACACCAAAAAACCACATCACCACTCAACCGCAACAACTCCTCTCACTAGTAATAGCACCACATCACCACTCAAAAACATAACCACCTATCAATGGGCACAAAAATAAATTATCTCATATACGCACAAGCCATAACACATCACAAAACAATCCAAACATCCATCTTAACATCCTAAAAACCCAAAACAACAACCATTAAAACTAACAAACAAAAATTCTACAAATATACAAATCATTAAATACCATCCTCTATATTGTGATACTATCCACTATACGAGGCACTGAATCACTCACAAAGGTTTAACAAAAGCATAGTGTAATATATATCGATTAATAATTCGACCTCCCCTTTTCATATGTCAGAACATTAGGAGACATCATACATCAAAAGAATAACACATCAAAATAATAACACCACTTTTAAAACATCAATATCCAAACATCACATCATCAATGAAAAACTGAAAAACAGATAACTCAAAATAGATCAGGGTATAGGGAACACATCAACATTTCATAATCCTAATTACTCTCATTTGGGACACCATTCCTCCACAACACACAATCCAATGGAATGGTCCACCCATGAATCACTTTCCATTGATAATCCTAGATCTCCATTGGATGATCCAAAAATGACAAATCATCATTGATATCCAACCCCCACTAGTCCATGATATTGGAGTCATCATGAGGATACTGAAAGAGATGATATATGTGGAAGATTAAATGGATCCTCTCTAGCCACAAATGAAATTCCAATCGATATTCCACCTCACTAAATCGCCAAAATACCTCATAGGTCCTAACAAACATGAGAGACAACTTAATCCCCCTACCAAAACTATACTGCCCCTATTGAGGGGAGAAAATCAATAATATATTGTCTTGAACCTCAAACTCAAAGGGACTCCTCATATAATTGGAATAAGAATTATTTTTCTACAGTACTACCGTAATCCTCTCATAATCATGATGAACCCTTTTTTCCATTGTTCTCTATACCACATCAGGGAAAATAACTACTACATCCCAAAACTCCATCCAAAACAACAGAGAATTACACGACCTCTCATAAAAAGCCTCAAAAAGGTACATGGTAATGGAAGAGTGATAGATATTACTATAAGTAAACTGAAATAAAGTAATGTTTAATTTCAATGGTCTACCAAAGTCTAAGATCTGTGCCCACAACATGACATCCATAATATGGATAGTCTACTACATCAACCTATCTATCTGAGGGTGGAAATATGTGATGACATGTAATTGTGTGCAAAATCATGTTGCATTCCCCCCACACTATCATGACAAAGGAAATTACAATAAAATAAAATGTAAATTTTAAATCCATGAAACCAAATATCCCCATCCACACAACTTCTCAACAAAAAATCCATGGAACTTTACTACATGATCACTAAGAAGTGGGAAAACATCATAAATTTTTCAATGATTAACAAACTAACATAAAAAACACTAATATTGGTGTAAAACTAAGTTGAAATCCATATATATTTCATCCGATTTATAATTATGAATATCCAAGGGTTGTAACAAACTTCTGCAAACATGACCTGTAGAATACAACACTAGGTACCACTCACATGTTCTCCGAGCCAATGGACAACAAGACCTCAAGAACATCTCCCAAAATCCAAGAGGATTCCAACTAATAGAGAGGACCTAGGGTGTGTCTTTGGGGAGACTATTCCCTTATAGATCGTAGTAAGAACAACTGTAAATGATAGAAAATAAATAGAAGAATCATAAATAGATTCATATAGTAGTAGAAACAGATGTTAATAAACCAAGAAGAATATATAGATAACTGATGGAAGATTTATAATAATAAAGGATACATTGATGATGAATAATCATGATGCTATATAAAATAATGGTATGAGGGAACATGTGATCCGTTAATATATTTCATGCTATATAAAAAGTCAAAAAGAAAAAAACTTCTAAAAACCATCTCATGATTAGGCTTGGTCATATTCCCCCAATATCCATTATAAATATATAAATAAATTAAGCAACAGAAGTAGCACACTTCCTTTTATACATAACTATGATCATAAAATATACTTGGGTGCCAAGGGAAACCAAATAAGGGTGTGAGATATAATCTCAGTAGACCAGAAACCACAATTTCTTTTAAAAATCTATTTCATATAGTAAATGACTGATAGTTTTCCATAAAAATAAGCATATATAAATAAATTAATATTTCATAAAGCACTCAGGTTGGGTTCCCAAATGGACACCCATATAATACCACCTGCTTTGGCCGAAGACAGATTTATGGGGAGAGATACCGGTGAATGTCATGATATGTATACAAGGACCATTGTAAACTGCGAAACTAAGGAAGGATGACCCAAATCATGTGCTTTGTATTTGTGGTCATATTTCTATGTCATCATATAAAAAGGATCTAATATAATTATGATACACCCCATATATAATAGGAAATCAGTCCTTCAAATCCATGGGTCTAGTTAGGAGCCCATACTAAGTGATCTAAATAGAATCCCAAGGGTCGAAACATGTGTCTCCAATAGATCCAATTCCATCAAGTCCATCCCTAGAAAACAATACAAGAATCCCTTGTTTCACTCATGGAATTGTGACTATGATTCCATACCAAGTATCTCGTGTAGGGGACCAGGTATCACGTGAGGTATGGCATAACCATCTTTTTCATAGGTCAGTACTTAGTCTCTCCCCTAGGTAACCATTGTCAGTCATGATTATACGTGACCACCTAGAGATCCCATACCTGAAAAGACAATGTTTCACTCCCGATGAATTTGGTAAATAAAATAATGGATGACTAGGCCATCTATGTCCTACTTAAAATGGATCATGTGTTCACTCCTAGCCCATAGAAAGTGATCCATTACAAGAAAGAACATATCACAAGGTGTAAAATATATATAATCACAATACATCTATAAAACCTGGCCATATCTCATGCTAACAAGCTAGACAGATAATAAATTTTATGAAAAGAAACTATGGTTCATGAATCATATAGCACGCCTATTTATTTAAACTAAGATAAAAAATTATGGCATGAAGCACAAGATATGGAATTTAGAACGAGGCTCAATGCATAAGGAAGAAACCCCAACATATGGAATAATAATAGGCATTGGTATAAAGGAAAATAAAATTTAGAAAAATAATAATCCATGACATATGTAATTAATAATGGGACATTAATAAAAACATCATAGGCATTACCAATTGAATATAACTCATGGGTTATCATATATTTTTATTCATTTCATTAATTTATGGCATTAAACCAGGGTGCAACACACACAAAAATTATTATAAACTAAACACGTCGGTAAGTGGCCCATTCAATGTGGTCACACTAAAATGGGTGACCAACCACAAAGTTAACAATCCATAGTTGTGTTTCACCATAATATAGAGTCATAAAAAAACTAATGAAACACATAAATTAATTTATAGGGAAAAAAGAAAACTTCAACGAATGTTTTTAGCATGTGGAAGAATGAAAAGGTACTTAAAAATTGAAAAAATGTGTGGGAATGATGTAGAAAACATACCTCAATGTAGTAGCACTCCACTCATTCGTTATTGAGGCATGAAACAGACTAGAATGAGAGAAATCGAAGTATTCATCTATAGACCTAGTAATAAAGAAAAAATTGTTTAACATAAATAATACAATAGATGGAAGAGGAAACTTGAAAAAGAAAAGAGATGATGAGAGAGATTAATAAGTGATATTCATTGCTTTCAATGGTGAAGGATTCATACACCAGAAAAAAGTGATAGATCGAACCCTATGGTGGAGATGAAAATGGAGAGACAATCATGGAGTGGAGGAGAGATCACCAGAGAAGAAGGAGAAACAAAATAAGGGCTCAAAATGGATCATTAAATATGAGATGTTTGGGGATTTAAACTAAAAAAAATGGTGCACAGTTTGGCCCCACAGATGGCCAAATTCTATTCTAACCATGCACCAGTTGCTACCTAAAAGGGGAGAATTTCATGGTTAGGTGCATGTTCTGTATAAATATGTGCAAAAATTCCTAAATTCACTATGAAAACCCCTTTATAAAACCACATGAACGGGCACCTGGGGTGGCATAGTTTTAAAAAGACCATGCGCCCCCTACAATCCACTTTCTATAACTGCACATTTAAGGGAAACCATGTGGGCTGGGAGAGATGAATTTTCTTAACCATGTGGCCTAGTATTTTATTTGATTTCCATGGATCTGGGCTCTGAATGATCTCCAAACACACTCAATATATCCATGACATAATTAGGAATCATTATTAGGGTTGTTTAATGAAATTTAAACAAAAAATAAAGGGTATGTAATATTGGGAAAATCCACCACATTATATGATGGTCGACCTTTAACTGATTGAAAACCAAATAAGTTGTTAAAATCTCTTCCTTGACCCTTTTCATCCTAGGCAGCTAGAAGTAAATCACAATAGATCAATATATAATGGAAACTCTTGGGTGTACAACTAAAAGTGATATATGAAATTATGGGGAACTCCCTCATGAAATTATACTAGAACAAACATTACCCATAAAATAACATCTAGTTCCAACCATCCTTCGATAATACCTTTGAATAATCACCATAGACAATATGATATTGCATCACCACATCCTCTATTTCAACCCATTGAGACTCCTCCAACTTCCTTAGCAAGGTTGAATCAATATATATATGATAATGATATCTTCAATGATGAATAAATCTCATGTCGATGTGAATCACTAGAAGATACTCCATCTCTTTCAAGGCAACCCCATACCCTCATACCACATTCTACCATAACATCATAATTAATGAATTGACCATAAAATTCCAATTTCATGATGATTAGGAGAAATCAAAATCATTATCTTGAAGAATCTCTATCCAACTTCTTTTCTTCATATTTAGATCCGAAGTTCCCAATCAGGATCTATGTATCATTGATAGGCAGAGGGGGTGAATCAGTGATAAATTTTACTTTTTAGGTTTCCTTCTTTTTGAAACAACATTCGCCTCCTCTTAAAGCGTTTCCTCCCTACTAAACACACACAACCAGAGGAACATAATATATACAAGGTTTGCTAATCAACAAGAGTAGCTACATCCTTTGTATAGTATGAAAATAATCATGTACCACACAACCCCCTAGAAAAAAATCCTTTGATGTAGAATACAATGAATAAGATATAACCTTACCCACGTGTAGCACTTAGAAAACAATCTGCAAGTGTGTGTGCACCCTGTTAGCACAAATAAGAAATTACATTATTTTAATACTTCTTTACAATTGAACAGTTGTATTATTTGAAGCACAAATCTTCACTTTCTTTCCTAGAATCCGGTAAGAACTATCTTATGCACAAACTAATTCGTGTGAAGAACCCAAATCTTTCATTAACCCTTTTTGGTTTCATGCACAAAACTTTTATGCCACACCTGCAAGATTAAACTTTTTTCATGAAACACCTCTTGCACAGAACTTCAATATTGTGCGCGACCCTATTGTTGCTCACAAATCTATTTATTTCATGAAATCCCCTTTACGTAAAATTAGTTCGTGCCTTAGAGAATGTGATTCCTCTAAGTATCGAGATTCTCAAATGTGAGGGGGTCACTTCTTATTTATATAACTCTTCGGCCCACACGCAAAAAAAACCTCGATGTGTCACGTAAGATCCGGATGCATCACAAAAAATCTAATTTTACATCTCATTGTGTGCGTAAGTCTTTTTAATGCCATACCGATCTTTTGTGAATTCCTGAATCTTCTGCACACATCTTGAATATTTCACACACATCACGCCTTTTCCATTTTTTGATGTTTTGACATCGAATCATTCCTTGCATGCAATATTACAAACTCTCTTTAATCTTGTGTGAAAAAAACAATCATTCACGTGAGTCATTACTTTGACATATTTTGATATTCGGATCATGGAAATCCACTTTACCTCAATATACCAAGCCATAATTTTCCAAAATAACATTTCTCCATCTCTTGATTTTCAGCCTAAAAAATTTGGTAAACAGTGAGAATCGGTACCACCTTAAAATATTCTTCGGCAATAACACCAATGATGCTTTATTATAATCTAGAATATTCAATAAGAAACAACTTTAATCATGAACCATATATATCGTTATATTTAGTCTTTAATCAAAAAAATTTAGCATCTTCATATTTTCAATAGAAAGTACTGAACATTCATTGTCTTCCATTAGCATCTTTCGTTCCAATAAAAAATGAATTTTACTAGAAGCACCTTTACTCCCCATTTCCTTCATATGGATTTCATCACAAGTTCTCCTAACTTATGATATTTTTGAAATACAAATAAAAAAAATCATCGTATAGTTTTCAAGTCCTTTACAAAGTGAATTGATTTATCTTCTTTAACAACAAAAGACCACACTATGTAACAAAAAATTCTTCTTACTTACTCTTCCATAAAACATGGTCCCAACAAGATCATTCTAAAAAAAGTTATTCATCAATATCTTATGATCTAGGAGGCCACAAAGTGAACCCAAATAGGGTAATTCCATTATAAACTTAGCATGAATCCAATTGAATCTAACTTCTGATCATGGGAGGCATAGCTAAAATTATGGCAATTCATTGTCCTAGGCTAAAAAGAGATCACCACTATTTGTTCCATCAATAAAAATCACTATCCTAGAAAGGTAGTGTCACAAAAATCCTCAAATATCATCCCTCTTATAATAACCAAAGTAATGGAGAACTAATAAGTTTCTAATTATGGTAACTAAAATCTTGTCGAATATGAGAGGTCTACAAAAAATAAGATTCCTTCATTTTCAACAATGCAATAAGGTCTCTTGGTTGATGGAAATTGGGTAAAAACTTCAATAATATCCAGAATGGATAAGGAGAATAAGATCCTAAAATACATTCTTGGGTGATGTGAAGAAAAAACGGCCTCAAATTTAAACATGTATACTATAACACCCTGATGAGACACTATATACCTCAATAAATGAATCTATCATATCCAAAACATACCCTTGGAAAACACCCCATAAAACACGTGGTGTTTAGGAACATGAAAGATAACTCTGATATTATCAGTATGCTCCTCCTTTGACCTTTAGTAGATAAATATGTTTTCATTTAACACAACTATGAACATTTCATGGAATTCATTTAACACAGATTTAATGATACTCATGAATAAAACTGGTGCTTTATGAAACTAAAAGACACGAGTAAATGATTAAAGTTTCTAAACATACATCTGGAGGTCGTAATTAGGATAACATCCTCTTTCCCCCTTAGCTAGTGATACATAGAACATAGATCGATATTATAAAACTAATTCACTCCTCTTAGTCGGTAGAAATGGTCATATATCATGGTAATAGGGAAGCTATTACTTATCATTACATGATTAATAATTTTTTTTTCTATACAAAACCTCAGAATTCCATCCGTGTTTTCTATCAAACAACATTAGAGTGCCCCACAATGACACACTGGGATATATCAAACCCTTCCACATAAAATTATCTATATTTAGCCTAAAATACTATAACATAGGATGTTAAATTAGATAACAATACATAAAAATTCTTTTATGATGAGGATGTAAGTCTATCTGAAACCCAACATAAATTTATGGGGGGTAACGACACAACCTATTCAAGGAAAACATCAAAAAAACTATCGGAAAACCCTGGGAAGCTACACCTTCTTAATATCCACTGATTCCATTGAAAATATATCCATCAAATAAATAAGGGGATCTCCATGTATACTTCCTTCCTAACTGCTTCACTCACAAAAAACCATACCTTGACTACCCACTTTTGAGAACAATTTATTTTGAAGTAATCAATTATATCATGTAAAAAATATAACTATTTTATGAAGTTGATTATATAATATGACTACCTATAAAGAAAGAAAATATCCCTACAGGATTGATGTATTCCCATCATCAGTCTAAATCCCTAACACACATCAAACAAGTTGTTCTATCCTCTTACTAGCCTAATTATGACCAGGGACATGGGATGCCTTGGTACATCTATATAGAGAGAATAGACTAGAGAGGGTGAATCAAAGGAGTGAGAAAATATAGAATCAAAAAAATAATAAACTAGTATAAATGATAAACTATGCATAACTTGAACGATTTGGGTACCCTATGGTGCTACTACTTTCACTTACAATAACTGACCACACATAGATCCCCAACCACTATACTAATGACCCCATCCATGACCATGATCATGTTGAGGTCCCTGAATAGGAAGAACATCCTAAGGTCATTCTAAGGATGCTCCATATCCACTTAGTGGAGTGTAAGACACCTTCTGTTTCCCTTGAAATAGCCTCAATGGAAAATGCTATTGAGGATGACATTGAATCTGTCCCCTCCACCAAACTGATCTCAAAGAACCAATATACACTAGTTTGAATGGTGGTATTGAACCCGACAGAGAAAGAACACTATATTGAGACCTTAAAATAAAAACTATTCTCTACGAGGAACCCTACTGGCTCCTATTTCACAGAAAACCTCCTAGTGAGTGCATCTTCTCGGCACTCTATACCTTCTTATGAACCTATAGATATGTTGGAAATGTAAAATGATAAACTACATATTGGATCAAATTATGGTGTTCCTATTTATGACATATTTCATGATACTTCTCATCTGAACATAATATAATAAAAACACATAAAGTCTTTGAAATTTATTCCTAGATCCCACACTGACAAATTGACTGGATAATGAGAAAGAAGCTTCTACCGCTGCACTGGTTTCTTGATCAACAAAAGGAATCAATCCATGAAATCATTTTGAATGTCAACCCATGAAACGTATACCTATTTTCCTTATCTAATTATATCATCCACCATAAACATGAATATAATTATGTCAGAATATCCTTCACAGGATCCCAATACCCCACCGAGTCCTTGTTTAAACTGAAGGTGATATTAGGAACATCCAGCCAACTCAATGTCTCCACATCAAAAACACTATCCCAATACTTCCACAAAGTCTTATATTAAAAAACAGTCTATCGCCTCTTCAAAACCTCATCCTCAATTCTCAGATAAACCCTATGGTGGTCAACTAAATCCACCTACTAAACATCCCAGTTAGAACCATAAGCACATGAAGGATATGATCCATATTTAAATAGAAGACAATATTTTCTAAGCCAAGAAAATTGAATATTTTAATTAATATTTATTTAATTCATTTTAACTTTTTTTTTACATTTATAGAACTAAAACCACAAAATTCTAGTAAGAAAAAAATTCATCATGATGTATGTAACTCTATTAGGTCCCTACCTTGCAAACAGGTCCACCTCCCATGGCTATTCAATAAAATCAGATTCCATACATCATTTCATGGGGGATTCAAGGGGGGAAATCGTTTTCCATATATGGTATCCCTAGTCCAGGTCATGGACCAAGGTCAACTAGAAATGTTTTCATACAAAACCATGAAAATATCATAGTTCTTAACTCTAAATTAATTCTATCTCCCACCCATTAGGCTTTGATACCACACTATCCTGACCACATCCCAGCCAATATGATTCAGTGGTGGGGGAGTGATAATGACCCCTGAGTCTTGTCTATAGTATGCCTGAGTTGGAGACTAGCACCATGGGAATACAAATATCATGAAATTGGAGGTATTACCCTATATTATAATGTAATAGTAAGAGATATAAAAAATAAAATATAAGAAACACCAAAACATAATTTAAAATATTGTAAATAAATATCCCCACAATGCATGTATAAACATAGTAGGTATAGATAAATGTGTCCATAGTAAATAAACAAAAATAAAATCCAAAAAATTTCACATAATATATCCCATAATTTGAGAGATTATTGTCCATCACAGTCTATCTAATCCCCATAGAAACATGAAAATAACTATATATACATAAGGTGAGCATAAATGTATACTTAGTAGGGCATCAAACGTCTTGTGTGTACATGTGAAGGAAGCATAATAAGAAACACTTGATTAAAGAATATGACCAAAGAACACCTTAACCGGTCAACTAACTAATCCCAATCCTCACCAAGGAACACTGAATAAATTACACAAACCATTTATAATAACATAATATTATCCAAATTGATAAAGGTATCCCACACCACTTTCCCATTGATTTGAAACTTTCAGAGCCCAAATTCATGTCTTGATGTTTTCATCTCATTTGTATAACATATATCCCCGCCCAATAACATGGTCACATATCATATCACTAGTAGAAACCTAGGTCACCACCCTATAACATGGTCAATTCTCATCATTCCCGAAGACACATGATCCATCACATCACAAACAAATCTAAAGTAGTAGGGTACCCTGAACATGGAAGACATCAACCTCATTCCCACATCCTTCTAAGAAAGACCTACACCATATGTATACCTATAGCATGGTGACAACTTATCTTACCTGAAGACAACTAGACCATCACCCCATAGCACAGTTACATATCATCTCAACTGAAGAAACTATTCCCATCACCTAGTGAACTATTATAAAATAATCCATCTCATCAAATTTATATATACTAACCTAGAATAGAGAGTGGGAAATGTCAGGTAACTATCCATATATACTTACCATATGGATGTTGGGAATAACAACCTTGTATAATTGTATGGGTGTTGTCACATAGTACTTGACATGGGTGGAGAACATAATAAAATCACTAGTAACATAAAAGTTATATATATAGCCAAAAACAATCCCAGCCATTGGGAACACAAAAAACTGTAACTAGATCACAACACCACCATTTCCACTATTACCATGAATTGAAAAACACTACTATATACAAAAGACACACTTTTCACATTTCATTAAAAGATAATATAGATTCATTAAACATCACATCACATTCATTATTTATCAATAAAAACATTTAACTACACTTTGAATTTAAATCCATTCATTATACGTTTATAATACATTAACCAAAGCATCTAATTTCATTTCCATTTTAATATGAAAAATTAATTCCAGCATTTTCCAGGCACATATTACAATACAACCAGCTTCATCTCATCTACCACATAACATAACAACACATTTCCACCCCACAGTATAGGCTTATACCACCAATATCATCACCCACATCACAACTAGACATCATCACCCCATAAAATGGACTCACACGAAGCACACATTATCACCCCACAACATGGCCACATATCATCTGCACATCTCTCCCCCATCACAACTAAAAAAACCATTTTAAAAAATTTTAAAGGTGATTTTTATCACATTCCACTTATATTTTTAGTGTATCAACATTAAATACATAATCTAGGGAAACCATTTATTTATCCAAAGGCAAGAGGAAAAAAATTTTAATTCCAGGGTTATGTAAAAAAATAAAAGTAGTAATAGGCCGCACACCTTATTCCAAATAGAGAATTAAATCCCCTAACTACAACATTTTTTATACAGACATCAAGCTTATACAATCACAACATTATGATTACATAAAATATGTAAAATTATGTGAGTAAAACCAAATTACTCTAGAACATAAACTTTGAAATTATTTTATTTTTAATAAGATATAAAAAACCATCCCTAATAGATAAAAAAGAGTAACCCCTTACCACATGATAAACAAAAGTGTGAAACGAGGGATTCCCTACCTCAAAGAAGCTTTTCAAACTCATTGTGAACTGTAGGAGGAAGATAAAATTACCAAAATCCATAAACACATAGGGGAAAAAATGGATCAACCTATACCACACAAAAGGATCATTAGAAACACTTATCATGCAAATAAAACTACAATAACTCACCATCAAATAATATATCTTAATAATAGTGGAAGATAAAGCATTGGAAAGAGAGAATAACTCACCATGGATTCCCAATGGACATCTATCGAATCCTAAGGATCAAAGAAAGAAAAGGAGGACTTGATGATCCTAAAAATTTTCCTTGGATTCCAACATAAATGGGAGTGGGGTATAGAAAAAATGAGATATTTTACAATCAACCATATTCATAACCAAGATGTAGTATGTTTCACATTGTCTATTCCTTTCACAACATGAATTCCATAGGTTTTCCTTATTTTCTATTTATATATAAAATTTAGTATCATGATCATAGATTTAATACATATTTATATGCATCATTTAATGAAGAGAATCTATTTTACAGAATCCTCCTTATCATACCAACAAGATATATAACCACTAGGAAATAAAATCCATTAAACTTCAATTTAGAATGTCAACCAGTTTCATGTTGTGGACCACCTACATTAAAAATAATATATCTAGAACCTCCACCAGACCCTCCAAGGACTCCCATAATGATCCCAAAACACTTTCCAACCACCAATAATGGAAAATTAATTGGGTTGGGGGGTGTTCTATTTGAGGGGTCCACCCAAACCTTTCTCCAACAGTCTTTTGAGTACCTAAAACACCCATAATGCCTTTATCTACATCCTTAAATATCTTCTTGAGTTATTTAAACATTATATTATCAATACAAATCTAATGTATCATAATATCTTATAATCTGATAAAAAATGAAATTACAATGAAATTAACAACCTATAATGACATATGATTTTATAATATATTTACCATAACACTCAGGGTCCCCAAGAAGTCCTAGTGGTCCTTCAACCATAAACTCAAACATTTCATGTTTGTTAGTTTATCACTAACTCAACATGTTCTATCATAAAATTAGAAATGTGATTAAATTTCATAAATCCGCAAATAAAAGTGTATAATTAAAAAAATATTGATATACCATCTAGTTATAATCTCCAACATCATTACAATACTCAACCACACTTTTCAATCTTGAGACACTATGGATTCAACATCTATTTCACCAGATTACGGTCCACTATACCATAATGATTTGATTATAAATGTTTATTTTAGATCACATTCATCTATCCAATCAGAATCACCTACAAAAATGAACTTTCAGTTGTCCATTGACACTCTTGATTCAATTTTCACTTCACTACAACCAATATTACAATGAAACAATAGCTGCACCTCTTATGACAAACTTTACCCAAGAAATATTGGTTTGACCTTTAAAAGGTACATAACATCACCCGATCATGATTCCAAAATGCATAATTGTATTATCTGATCATCTAGATACCCTTAAAAATTATAAACCCAAATCTTGGTGTAATTCCATGTTTGGATCAAAAAACACCAAAAATATCCATAGTTATCTTAATTTATGAACTAGAATGCCACTAATATTATACATTGATCACATTAAACCAAACCTGAAACTATATACTACATAAATACTACATCAAAAACTTCTTATTAATCTAAAATTTGGTATCCACCAAATAACTAAATAAAATTGAGTCCATATACACACTGAAATCATGATGCCATATAAAATATCCATCGACCATTCTTATGACACCCAAAACCCTACAAACATGTGAACCATTTCCTCAATGACTTATAAGATCCTCCCATGCTACAAAGTATACATATTGACAGTGACTAATAAAAATAATATCTATAGTAAATACTCATTCCATTACCACATTTAATGTCTAGACTTTAATGTCTCCCCCATACCCTAGAACAAAGATGAAATTCCAATTAATACCCATTCTAGGCCCATAATGAACATAACACATGGATTAAACTAAAAATCCATCTATAATGAGGGTTAAAACCACTAATTTACAATGGTTTTATCTTTAAGATATGTCATTCCACACACCTTTTAATAAGAACAATAATCAACAGATCCATCTATCACATGTGGGTAGCTCGTACCAATCCAAGATCAACCACCTGTCAACCCCAAAAAATATCCATCCCTGATATCACAATGTATCACAGAGTTGAAACATTAATTTTTCATTACACTATCTAGGTTACCAGACATGGATGTTAACTATAGAATCCTTAATTTCTATATCTGTACTTGTCCACTCACCGATCCACATCATAAAAGGCCCCCATGTATCACCTCATTCCATTTCACTCAGAATCCAGTTATTTTCCACATATTAATTCCCAACACTCACTCCTGTCTCCGAATGATTGTAAATACTATAATGAACCATCTCCTGGGAACTTTTATATTATATATCGAGGTCTTATCTTAACCCACTTGGGCCAACTCTAATACCACCAGAATACACAATTAACTCATGATCTAGTTATTTTATCACCATCAAATGTATAAAATTCCTAAACAACTGAAAATAATCTATTTTTTATAAATATTATCTATCTATAATTACCATAAGGTGTATTATAATATTGAAATGCATCTAACTCATGATAACTTATTCTGTGTGATCACCCTCCACTCGAGGGACATCCAAAAAAAGTAATTTTCTAATAAATCTCTACCCCTTATAAATATAATAATTCTTGATCACAATAACTTATATTTTTGATAACTACACTTGAATCAATATGGACATGCATATTTCCAATAATACCTCTAAAACCAAACCCATTTACCAAATTTACCCTATGTGCATTACATCGTGAAATTACTCGATATCTCCATGCCTATAATAGATATTTGATATAAATTATAGTGCATCAACATTAAAGGGATGAATATAACTTTTTTACCAAATTAAATGGAAATAAAAAAAGTAGTATAATTCTTCTATTAAGATTACGTCATATACCAAAAAACATCTAAAAAAATAACCAAACATTCTATTACTCAATCATAACTTATGGCATACTAATAACATGAGAATCATATCAAAGGGACGAGACTCTCCCAACTTTCCCATAAACCATAAATGAAATATGAATTTGTAACTGAGGAAGCACATTAGATAATATTTTAAATGTAACAAGCGATCCAATAAACCAAACACCAGTCTAAGAATCTGACATATATGAATTATTTATCCCACATTGAATCACCATGCCTCTAAAGGCACCTATCCATACTG
The DNA here is from genome assembly GCA_963277665.1 of Viscum album. Classification (NCBI taxonomy): domain Eukaryota; kingdom Viridiplantae; phylum Streptophyta; class Magnoliopsida; order Santalales; family Viscaceae; genus Viscum; species Viscum album. The sequence continues at coordinate 1,627,535,146 of OY728157.1, read as the reverse complement.
AGAATCCTCACATGAAACTACCCTTATTGGGGACAAGGTTAAGTCAATAAATATATAACTACATCATTGTTATATGATTTTAACTAATATGTTAATAGTTATATGGTAAGGTTAGGTTGAATTTTACCAATAAGCAACATTGGATTACCTCATATAGGTTATTATTCTAAATAAGTATAACATTCAACCAGAAGGTGACTATTACACTAGAATATATTTAATATAACTACTAAGCATGTGTCACTAAAAAAATCATTTCATGGAGGACCCTTGAATCCCTCATCAATTAATATCTAGTCATAAGATCAAAAAGACCCATTAAAATAAAAAATACCATGGTTCATATAAGTATAATAGATCGAGTAATTTATATGAGAAAACATCATATAATTTTCTTTGAAAAATTATATAATGAATCCTTTATCATTTGTGGTGTCGATCACATGTAAGTATAAAAATTTCATGTGAATCCTATATACCGACTAGGTTTTTTGTTCACTAGATGATTGAAAATATTGAAAGATCCAAAACCATAAAAAAATATAAAATACCCTTATCGATGCTAAAAACATATCTCACGTAGTATAATAAAAATCTAATAAATGAATCCCATATTCATAGTAACATAGACCTCCCTCATAAAATTTTTTCACGACACACTAATTAAATGTACATTAAGAGATCTATAATGTCCTTATTCCATGTTTACCAACCCTAAAGATCAATAAAATGAATAGATGCTCTGATACCAATTTGTAACATCCCCCAGATATAGATTACTCCCATATTCCCTTACTGTAACACTATAGGGACCTCTAGGACACCTCACAATATGATAGAGGTTTCTAACTAGTATTTAGTGTATAAGGAGGTACCATTTAGATACTATAACTACAATAATATTAATAAAACATGATAAATATACATAATAATAAAAAAAAATTGTAGCAGAAATAAGAAATAAACACACCCATGGTAAAAAAATGAATAACTACCATTAAATAATATATATGACTAATCACAAATAGATATAATAAAATACATGAATGAATGAAAAAAACTAAAAATATAAAAAGGATATACTACCAACTCCAAACCTATTAACACCTCAGTCTCTAATACCCACCAAGCTACTCTAGCCAAATTATAAAACATTAGGATTCTTCACTACCACAACTTGTGGACAAGATAAATACTTGGGATGAAATGTGCCCCCCAATGTAAGTTGTGGGTAGAACTCAGTAGGGAATATACAAGATCTCGAAAACATAACCAATAATGTAGTGTATGGTCATTTCATATAATTTGAATAAACTATATAGTGTAGAAGCATAATAAAATACTTAGTATATCCCTTCAAGTTCTGAGGTGACATCAGAGATCAACTATTACTTCTTTGAATATTGTCAAATTATATCATAATATGTCACTAAGTTAACTAAGTGGGATCCATGACCAAACCCATAACTAGTAATCAAATATTATATATACTTGGACTAGTTTCATATTTTTATAAATATAAAAATTTTACCCAAGGGGATCCATTTCCACCCCTAGAACAATTTTTATATCACATAGGGTGAAAGCCATATTTCTATGAAAACATATAGAGTAACACCTTGTGGAAACTGAAAAATCCCCAAAATCATATGGGAGTATACAATCAAAGGTATCTTGGATCACCATATAAAAATATCACAAACCTTAAGGGGGGTCACAACCAACTATTAAACAGATAAATGACCTATATTAAAAATGTAATACATCTTCCCTGGTGTATAAAACTCATTAAAAAGTCACATAAAAACATTTAAAAACATAAATAAATAAATAAATAAATGCATAAATACATAAATACATAAATAAATACAATCATAAATACGTATATATAGAATCAGAATAAGTATCCATGGTCAAATTGTCCTTAGAGTCTCATGTCACCGCACAAGGGTCTAATATTGATAGAAAACTGACACTTTTTTTGTTGTTTATCATCTCTAACAATCACCACATATTATCATTAAATCCATGATAGGATATCCTAATTGATCCTATTATTCTATAGTGACACATGAGAATGATTAAATATTTACACTAACAATATATATGTTTAATATAACACTGAGTTACCCACTTAGTGAACATAGGGAATATATCTTCATAAAAACATTACAAATACTCCAATACCTCATGCAAAAATACCATATCAAAATCTAATCAATCAATGTTCACAACATCCCTAGACATTACAATAATTGTATCCTAGCTTAATTCATTCAAATATAGTAAAAACACTTCACTATAGAGAAATTGATTAAATTCAATCCTTCTTACTAGGTTACGCGGGGACATTCTTCATGCACCCAACCAAACTATAGTTCTATATTGGGAATAACTACTTTGGTAATATTGTAAATTATGGGAAGGTCACATTCATATATCTCTAGGAAACAATAAAAATGGTTCTTAGAAGTATTATATCTCCATAATGGCTGACTTATCAAATAATTCCCAATCCATTAGTAACACTATTTAGGTTAACTAAGGGAATATATACTAAGGTCATCTAGGATTTTTCTCTTACACTAATACCTCTTTAGTGTCCACATATCCCATAACCCGCTTTATTGATCAATCCTTTGACCATTGTTAGTTGGGGAATTAATATTGTATTAAACAGTCTATCATGGACCATAATAATTAATTTCTACAATTGAATGTCTTAAACAAATTCAATTATATTTACAATCATCCTCCCATCAATGTAGTGACCTAATATCATGTGAAAATATACATAATAAACATAGAAAAAATAGTGATTTTGAGTGACCACCAACATCATTCAGTGTCTTTTGAGGTAAAGAACAATCAAGCATAATCTCACAAGCCAATCCATTCCACATATCATCTACTGATCCCCTATCTTTGGCTGTAATATTAAAATTAAATAATTATATAAATATATAATTAATTTTATGATTTTATTAAAATAGTAAAAACCACCTAAAATCTCACCAATCCATCCTAACATGCCATATACACGAATAACCACAAATGGATGGTCCATGGTGTAATCCTGACAAAATCTAGACAAGAATTTAAATCACCAATATTTGATTCATCCGTTAATTTAATTCAATTTAACAAAAGATACATTAAAAATCATAAGGTTTCATACCTCTAGTGAAATGTTGTGGAATATTATGTGATAATACTCAATGGGCATCATTTATACAATCCACATGTAATCCCCATATCTCTCACTGGATTCCACCATGATCTAATAGGATTGATAAATAATAATAAAGTGAAGCTATTCCAAATAAGAGTATGTTAATGGAAATCATCTAACAGAGGTAATAATGAACCTAAAATTTATTCCCAATGGAATAAAAAAGACTATTTTACATGAGGGGATTGAGTGATGGATGAAATAAATTGGGGTGATTTAAAAATTGTTCCCCAAGATCCCCCTTATGATGAAGAAAAAATGGGCCCTGCTAAGGTTTCACTTTCAAAAAAACAATATGTTTTACTATTTATATCATGACGATAGGGGTCATGATGTGAAACATCATAGTCCAAACTCAACTTGGTTTATCTATCCTGGGTCACAACATTATTAATCCAGGAAGAAAGGTTTTCCCTTGGTCTATAATTATCAAGATAATTCCCTACTATTTTACAGCGCGAATCGAAGTATAATAGAACCCCAACCTCATCCCTCATCACCTAACATGTGAACTCATCCCCATTACAACATGATTACCTTAACTCCCCTTCAATGGACTGAACTACTTAAACCCCATTGTGGAATAAACCCCATGGCATGCCATTAGGACATGGCCTATTGGATGTGACATTACCAATTCCAAGAAAAAAACCTAGAAAGGTGATGAGGTCACTCCGAAACCACTCCAACACACACCTAATCACCCAAAATACCTCTCTCCCATAAATTCAAATATAAAAACAATTTTTTCAAACATTATTTCCTTTATAAATTTGATCCAAATTCCCATTATTCCATAATTTTACACTCTAATCGAAAAAATAAAATTCTCTATTAATTCAGAATTCACAATGAATCATGGATTTAAATCTCCTCAACATAACACGTCATATACCAGTGAATCTTAGTGGTCAATCATCCATCTACCCTAACCTACCTCAATCAACAATTTATCATTAAATCATCATGTTATATCTTTTAATGAAAATTGATCTTTCACAACATAAAACGAAACATCAACAAAAAATAATAATCAATGGACGAACTACCAATTTCATCAAAAACAACATCGAGATGGTGTTAAAAAACAATTATATATCATGAGTCACTATGGAATCATCTAATATTCCCCCCAAATTTATTGTGCTCCCAACTAAAGAGTCCCCTCATAAAGGTTGATTTCAGATCATAAGTCTCCCTACCATAGCTATCACTTACTCAAATCATTTCTAATGTTATATTAAAACATGCTACAGGGTTCTCAACCCACCACACCCAATATCACAAAAAACACACAAATTTGACTTAATTTGTATAAATTTTCCCAAAAACATATCATCTTCAACAACTTATGAACTCTAACTTCATAGAAAAATGATATTTAAATACCAAGAGGTATCACAAGATTAATTAAAAACAACAAAATAATTCTAAAACTGTCACTCAATGTAATTTCGTAATTGTATAACCACCCACTCACAACCACCATTGAGATGTAATACTGAGAATCAAAAAAACATCTTATAAAACTAACTCTTAAATCACATCAATTCAACCCTGATCCTTTTTCCCACAACAAACCACCATAAGACACAATATTTAATTCCAATTTCCAGTATTTTCAAAGGAATCTAATTAAATCAAATCCATTTTCTTACCAACATCACATTTATATCTTGGTGGTCTAGTGAATGGTCATATTGTACTCATGAACCTACCAACCATATATCCATTACCCCTAACTAATAATATTCTATATACATTATGAGTTTAATTATAAACACTAAATTAGACCAACACAAACAATCATGGTCTATACTCATTCCATTTTAACACTAAATGAATAGAAATTACAACATTATTTTGGATTGAGAAGTAATATAAAACACTAATCATTACCCTATCCTGGATCAATATAATTGACTTCCTCAGAATCAGGTGAAATTACATAAGTTACAAGGGCCACAAACTCAGATATCCAATATTGTTCTCTTTACCATACAGATTTCTAGAGACCAATATTATTTGGAAAAACATATAATATCCTTATATAACACATGTGTTTCTCATCACAAGATACACTCTCTAATAATATCAACCATTAAAACCATCTATCAATGATGTCATCATATTTCATGGAGGGGAGACTTTCCATTATCATATAACAACTCAGGTGGAAATGATAAATGTTTTTCATCAGATCCTTTACTTCCCATACTACATGGGTCACCCTCTAATCCATAACCTAAATTGGCATTACAAATTACCATGTGGGAGCCTTTCCATACATGTTTTAACTATTATAAAAGACTAATTCCAATACTCACCATCATCTCACGAGTAAGAGTGATCATATGGGGAACTATCACATAGGTAATATCCCAGTATCAGACTTGATCATATCAAAACCCAAAAGAACTAAAATATTGAACCACCCAAATTCAAAACACAACTCATTATCTCATGAGTAAATTGTAGTATAACTTGGGATTATATGTAGCGAACTGAGCCGAGTAATCCTCGAGATGATGTTTACCACATTTATATTTTCCTAGGATACATGGGAACACATCCCTATGACTTACCAGTTTAGTAGTCTTAATAAACCCAATATAAACATGATTTATACATTAAATTTGAAGAAAAAAAAAATTAAAAAACACTTGTGTTATTATTATTTTTTGAGAATAACTTCATTCCTTCGAGTGTATCCCTATGTATTATTCATAGTATACTTCATGGAATCCTGGGGAAAGAAAAAAAGATTTATCTCAAATTCTCCATAAGAGGTAAATATAGTAGAAATTTTTTTAATTAATGAGAATAAGCAATATGAAATGTTTATAGCTAAACAAACTTGTCATATAAATAATAAACTAAAAAATTAGTATATAAACCACATAAAAAGGAAAATAGCTAAACACTCATTGAATATAATCAATAAATTGAGAAGTAAGTGAAAAAGAATTATGTAAATTTAAATAAATGGTAACATGTTCAATTCAAATAAATAGATTATGAATATTAAATATTTCAAGAAAAATTACTGATAAATTAATTCTTTTTAATAAATTATCTCATAATAATAAGAATCTATTTATATTTTTCATAGTTAGAATATCATGGATAATATTAATTGAATTTGAAAAAAGAAATGAATATTTACTGGACTCAATTTTTCTCAAGTATATGTTACCGTTACCATCACAACCTTCATGTGGCAGTTTAAAACATTCTAGATAAAAAAACCACTAAGGCCAGCCAACTAACACATCCCATGAGACTAATGATGCATCGAAGGGATATTATTAACCAATCTCCAACCATGTTGTATTTTCCAAAATAATCCCATAAATATAAAATAATTTATTTTATTCATGGAAATAGTTCCCTATAAAATATCCTTATTTGGCTAAAGAAACATACTTATCAATATTTACACATTTATCTAAATAAATATAATGTGTACACCGTATGTAGAAATGGTATATGTTTTAGGAAATAATCATATCCACGATAAATGTTATATATGTTAGGGGAAATTTAGTCTTCAATGATCTCTAAAAGGTGAATAATTAAAGGGGATGTTAATGATGGAAAATATGATTCAAGAATGTTAATATCAATACATTAAATAGTAAAAATAATTATAATCCATTGAGTGAAAGAATAAGTTTTGTATAAATATGAAATATACCCATTAGAGTTTAAAAATGGGTTTTTATTGATAAAATAAAAATACCATAAAAAGATATTTATAAATGTTCTTGACAAAATTATAATTTTCATTTTGAAAACATTTTTTGAATATTTCTCATTGAAAATCACATTTAAAAACATTTCTTATAAAATAAACTTTTAACTTTTCAATTTATCACTCAATGAAATTATGTTAATGATGGAGGTTAATTATATATATACTATAAATAATATTCCATTTTCACATTAAATTTTTTATTAAAGTGACTTGTTTAGAAATCGACTAGAATATTCCATTTATTATGAGAAAACAAAATGGGGAAAAGTATAATTTTATAGATCATTTTTAAAAGTATAAATAATTTTTTTAGAAATCACGGTTTTTATGAAAAAACATTTTCATCCAAAGGGAGAAATGAAGTCAGATTTTATTAAAACATTTTCTAAAATATTCAATGTACCAGAGAGTGAAAAAAGAAACCATCACATGAAATATATTAAAAATAAAGATAAGAGAATTAAATTAATGTGTTTATTAAAAAAATATAATATAATTTCTTTAATTGAAATTCAAGTATAATCAATATAGATTAGAATGATATTGTGAAATAAAACCTTAAAATGACCATAACATTGAAGTAAGAATTAATCAATGAATCCATTTTGTGTATCAAATTTATATCCAAATAAAAAAATTGTGAATAAAAAATTATTTACTTAAAATTAATTATATACAAAACCATATAATGTCAATGACAACGATGAAAAAATATGGCACAATGAAATTGAATTGATTTATGAAATTCTTTACCACTTGGTTACTCTTAATTAAAAAAAGATCACATAACATAATTAAAATTTAAAATTAGAATACCATAGAGATTGAATTATTAATCAAATTACATTTCCAGGGTTATTATATAGAATATAAAACATAAACTTGTCACATAAAATTACAAGATGCCTCAAGGAATTGAAATTGAGTTGAAATCCCTTACCATAAGCTTCCTCTTGCATAAATACTCTTTAAAAACCGTTAAAATGGGTTTAATAATGTTATTAAATTACAATATAACAATATTAATTTTTATTATATCATATATAATCATTTTATGACACGTTATAACCTGTTTATTGACAATCTTTTAATATTTTCATCATTTCCACTAAGAAAAACTTAGTTTCCGGATTATGTTTCGATGTATAATTTATTGTTCCTATAATTTAGATCATTATTAAAAAATATCCTGAATATATAACTTTATTAAAATATCATATATATTTATTATATATGTATTTATAGTAATCCATAAAATTTAGTTATAGAAAATTAAATGTATCGTTCATGAAAAAGGTAGGATGTACATACGAATGAACGTTCTTTTTTTTTGTATTAATAAAAGAAAATTAAATAATATAAATTCATAAACATTATAATATTTGAGTAATATATATAAAATATTTTTATTAAAACCATCCTTAATAGATTTCATGATCTTTGTGAACTAATCACATTGATTCGCGAGGCGATAGTCCGCCGTAAGCACGAACGATGTTATCGTATTCAAGAAAATAAATCCTAAATGTATGTGTTATATAATAATTATAAAAATAAAAATAAATTATAAACATCATATAAATCATATATAATCAATAAATCCACCATTATTACCCTCCTTTAAAGGTGGTAATGGGAGAATGAACGACATCGTTTTGTGAGGCTATATTCTACTATACACCCAAAACATTATTTCATATACTTTTTGATGGAAGTGTGTATGGTTTTTGGATATAACCATAACATAAAAACATCTCATTATATTGAATATTACATGGATATTATATAACAATGAAATAAAAATAAATTAATTTGTTGGATTAAGTAATAAAATTAAAATATTATTAGGAGATCATTACCACTTTTCTAGGATACATTTTTAGGTTTTCATTGAAACATGAATGCAATGAATTCTTACAAAAAATAAGCCTTATAAGATAAGGTTATTGATTATGGGGAGTGATCTTTTCATGGTTTATATGTGGAAAAATTATTGAGAGTTATATAGTGATGGACATAGGGAGGGGGATTTTATAAGTAGGGAAGAGGACACACATGACATTTTTGAAAACAATATTTGTGTGCCCACATTTCTTCATTTCAAGAGGCTTCTATAACACACCAAACCTGATACTAGAGGTTTAATGGTCTAAATATCTCCATCCAATGGTTTTTGGAAAAGTATAAGGTCATTTTTACACCTTATATTCCAAGTTTAACAACTAAGTGAACTCATTTTTACAAAAATAAATGAAATTAATTTTTACTCAATTTAGTAGTCATTATGGGAAAAATTAAGTTAAAATTAATATAAATTATAAATTATTATTAAATCAAATATGAAATCCATTTTATCAAATTAAAATATTTCTAGTCAAGTAAATTAAATTAAAATTATTCCTACAGAAGGAATGATAAAGCGAAAATTTAAAGTGAAAATGTTCATAATTATACATTGTTTATATATATAAATTTAATATAAGTTTTTTTAAAATGAAGAAAATTATAATAATATATGTAAAATTTAACTATTTTTACATTATAATTTATTCAAAATATAATTCAAAATTATAAATTATTTAGAAAAAAGTTGGGTTTCAATTAAGATTTAATATTTTTCACTATCCATGAAAATCCTAAAATTTCATAGAAAAATTCCAAAAAATCACCTAAATATTATTTATAAATTAAATTTTAGAAAATAAATTAAATTTTATTAAATAAAATTTATAAAAGTTTCAATAATGTATTTTAAAATTAGAGCACCATTAAAAGGCACAAAAACATTTTTTAGAAAACACAAATTTTTTGAGTAAACCTGAATTTGTTCTTATGTTATGCCTATAAAATTGATTGTATGAATGTAAAAGCAATTGATTTAACATATAATATATAAATTTAATTAATATATTTCAATAAAACATATTAATTTTTTTTATTATAAAACACCTATGGTGGAATTCAAATAGTTTATTATAAAAACATTTTCTTAATATTAAATTGGATTTTATATTAATTTTTAATCAATCGGTAACTGATGAATCCAAAAATATATTTTCATAAGATATTCAATATTTTTCCTAACCTAAAATTTAATATGTAGGGGATAATTTTCATTTTAAATGATAATATTAATAATATTAAGAAAAACCCAATCTTGCGTGTAATTCCAACTGTCGATGAAAGTCTTTGTTGCATGGGACACAACGTACTCAGTTTTTCATGAATTGAAAAAAATATAATAAATTGGATTTACTTTATAGATTAAATATATTATTTTTTCATGGGATGTTACATTTTTTACTACACCTTTTTTTGTGACGTGTGAGCTATTGAATAAATTGTTACCATTTTAGAATTTTTGGGGTGTTATATTCTCCACATTATAAATAAATTGTGTCCTCACAATTTGAACATGATCACTCAATTATATAGTATGACATTTTATAATCCCTTTTTTATATCCACATTTTAAATGGGTTAATACCATATCCTCTTAATAAAGGATAATGTGAAGTAAATTTGTTATATGTAATAACATATAACTATGTTTTTGTATAGGAGAACATCAGTGGAAATTGATGATACAGACATGGTGGATAAGTATAAATAACTATAGAGAATTATTGAGGTGATTGATCAAAATAAATTTAATGATAAATTAAAAGTTAGAGGCCTTAAAGTGATAAATAAGCGATGACTTAAAAGTCCATTGATTCAATAAAAAAAGTTATTACAAAAAAATTTCATAATCCTTTTACAAATGTTGAATAATACTTTTACTGGATAAGTATATATAGAAATATATTTACATTATAAATTTCTATTTCATAATCATAAATTTCATCTTTTGGTTGTTATTGGATCAAATTTTATTTCATTCCCTACTCTAATAAATGGATATACCATAGTTAAATTTTATTCCTAAGGAACTATAATTTACATTCAACGGATCATAAGGTCCATAAATGAGTGAAAAGTATTTTTTTCTATCTCAAAATATTTTTGAAAAATAATATGGTTAATTTTATTAATCTATAATCATGAAAAATAAAATTTTTGTTTACTCATTAAAATTTATCTTTTATATAGTTTACCTTAAAAGTGAATTATTAATATTAATATCGTGTGGTGAGTGGTTGGCATGAAACCCTTATGGTCCTTTAGTAATGGGTTCAAGCCCCACCACTATGCCAAAAATGATAGGTTATCAACCTTTATATAGGATTTCCTTTTTTATATGCTATATAATTCCTATAGAGTTCTAAAAAATATTATTAACATCCTTGAAATAAGGTTAATCAATAAATATCCTCTTGCATATGGGTTTCAAAACAAATTATTTTCTTTCAATGTCTAGTAATCTTATATAAAAATTATTATAATGACATTAATTATTATATACACCCTAATTTATATTAATACATTTTAACTTATGTATATAGTATGTGAATTAATTATTCATAAAATACATTTTCCAGTAAAAAATATACTTTCCATAAATATTTCCAAAACACCATTTACATTGGTAGAATCCCATCATATAAAACATAAAATTTGTGTTAATGTATTTGAATATATCATAAATACTAATATCATAAACCAATTATACTATCGATATGAGGATTTATTCCTAGAAAATACCACATTATATCTACCTTAAAAAAACTTAAATATTTTATTGTATACTTATACTCAAAGTATATCATAGTTTTGTGTTTTCAAATATATTTTTTCTATAATATATTTTTTAGTTTTGAGACTAAACATCCTTTGATACCTACTATAGAAAAGTGACATTAATAATATCAGAGTTGGTGTCTAATAGAATTACCTTTTCATAACATACAAGGAAATGAATCCCAAAGGACAAATCAATTTTATTTTACTTGGTAAACAAGATACATACATGAGTAATAAATAACATTAAAATACAAAAATTACGGTATCATTTTTTACTCATATATTTCAAGAAGAACTTTATTCTGCTTGTGTATCCTTTTGTATTAGTAATATTATACTTCAGGGAATCCAAGGAAAATGAAAAAAAATATAGTGGATAAATGATCAGTAATAGTTATAGACAATGGACAAAATAATTAATACATGGGAATAATCAATTTTAAAAGGTAATAACCGCACACACATTCTATATAATCAATAAAAATGGGTAGGATGCTCATAAACAATATGGTAAACTGAATTACCATTCCATATGACCAATAAAATGACAAGGAACTGCATAAAAAATATTGTAAGGTTAATAATTGGAAATACATTCCATTTAAATAATTGGATAATAAAAAATAGATAATGCAAGGTAAATAATTGAAAAAGTACCATTTAATCAATTAAGTGAGAATGAAGTGCATCTATATATGTTTTAATTGTAATTGTTTTTGGATAATAATAAATGAATTTGAATGAAGGTAATTCATAGTTTTTGGATTCCATGTTTCTTAGGCACATAATACCATTTCTTTCAAGACCTTTCACAATACAGTTTAAAACATACTGAGTGAAAACCCCACTAAGGCTAGATAAATTAATTTTGAAATGAGAAAACTGATTCATTGAGGGGATACCATTTACCAAGGACCACCCATGTCGTACCAATCCAAATAATTACTCACATATCAAATAATAAATTTAATTCATGATCAATGTTCCTTATAAAATATCTGTATTGATTAAAAGTTAAAGACTTATCAATATTCCCATAGTTAATCAAATAACATTTCAGTAAGCACCATATATAATAACAGTAAACTTTTTAGGAAATAATTATATATATGATAAATGATATGGTTATTTAAGTGAAATTTAATGTTCAATGATTAGTGGAAGGTGAATAATTTAAGGGGATGTTAATGATGACATAAATGATTCATGGAATTGAACATCAATACCATACTTGGTCAAAATAATTACTATCCGTCCAAAGAGAGATTAAGTATGGTATAAATACAAAATATATCCAATGGAGTAGGGGTAAGGGATTATTCCATTAATGAAATAAAAATACAGTAAAAATATCATTAAAAATGTTCTTGAGGAAAATATACCCATACTTATGATAGAGATTTTTAAAAACATTTTCATTGAAAATCACTTTTTAAAAAAGTTTCATTTAAAATAACCATGTAAACATGAAAATGTTGAATCAAATAAATGAGGGTTAGGATTGAAATCAATTCCATACATGGCATAAAGAACATTCGTTTTTCACAATAAAAAGGTTTGAAAGTTGTATTTTTCAGAAAGGGACAAGAATATTCCTTTTAAACCATTCAGTAAAAAGGATAAATGTGTAAAAATGTACTTTAATAAATCATTCTAAAAGGGCTGAAGAATATTGCTTACTCCACTGTTTTATTTTTCTTCAATAACATGTCAATATTTTTTTTTATGTTGATGATATTAAGTAGTGATACGTATGGAATTTTTATTGATTTACAACATTGGATGTCATGATTGTGAAATTATTCCTATGGTAACTCTGATGATTTTACAGATACTAAGTGTAAAAGACAAGTGTCAATGATTGAAACATTTTTTACAATTATGTTTCTAATATTTAAGAAGACCATGATATATGAATTTCGTATTTCTTGATGTGAATAATAATTGAGTAAAGTAAAGGAAATTTAGTATAAATTTCATTTACATAAGGAAAAGAAGAATATCTAATGAAAAATATATGTTCATATATTACCTTTCCATTATTATTATTTTAGAATAGAAGAAATGGATTCTTGGAATTTTATGGCATTGAATTTAACTTTGATACTTAGATTATATCTTTGTATATGATGGTTAATCTAAAAATATCATCGTCCCACATGTTAGAAAAGACAAATGGTTAACCTTTAGCTCATGTGGTACAAGGAGGTCAACTAAACCAAAGGGATCCAACCCTAGACAACCCGTTTTGGGCATGATTGGGTGCAATACCATCCTGGCTGAGAGTTGAGACAACCATGCTGGTCGATAGAATAACATGTGAATTTGTATGGGGATATAATGAGGGGGGATATTTATGTGTGTCTACTAAGATTCAACAGTTTATTTACAATTCCTGCCACTATTTGTGTTTTGAGGTGGAAAAAATGCACAAGCTACTATTCTTGTATCATATAAAAGATGGATAGAACCACATATGCTCGATAATTTCATTACACCATCCGATCAACTGAGCCATCATCTTCAACCTCAACCTTCATTTAAGGAGGTCAAGATCACTAGGGAATTGACTAAACCATCATTATCATATCCATCCATCATTGAATATATCAACTATATAAGGATAATAGTTTTATCAAAATGAATCATCATGCATGTAACTATCAATTTTTATGCATGAAACAAAATTGAAGAACTCGGATTAGTTGAACAATAATTGATGTTTCCATTGTCTTCTCAAACAACAATCCATCATAAATTAGTTAGACAAGAGATGCATGTGAAAATTGAATTTATATTATGATGATACTATGAAGGATATAAAATAATAGGTTTTGGAATATTTCATGAAATTTTTCATATGTTTTCATCATTCTTGAAAGAGTCGGGTGAGATTTATTATTCCTCAACATGAAATATTTATCAGAGTATAATCATGGCATTGAAATTAGAGGCAAGGTGATCTTAATCGTCTATGAAATGAGAATAATAATGGAAAATATAGGTTTTGAATACATTTTAAATGATCTCATTTCACTGAAGAAAATTAGATTATATTGAGCCCCTTCCATTTGCAAAGAATGGTGAGTTCTGTAAAGCCTTTGGATTTCATGAAGATGAATGGTGGATTATAAAGGCATAAAATTTTTGGAAAAGAAACTTTTTATTTCACATGAAGAAAAAGTATCATGAACCATCTTAGGATATAAAAAAAATAAGTCTCCATGGATTGGATGAAGAACCCAGAACCATACGGCCTTCCAGATTTGTGTGTTTTGGTTAAGACACCAAGATAGTTTTCTCATATACAGTGTCTTGGAAAGATGATTAAATTCTTGCACCCATAAAAAGTTTATAACAATTATGGGTTTCATGAAATAGGTAGAAGGATTCCACACCTATAATGGTTTTTCATTATTTTTACATGTCATGAAGATGATTGTGAAGTTTACTCACCATTGAGTGATTGCGTGAAGAGATAATGGTGGAATGTATGTGTGTTGGTGTTTTCCTAAAATGGATAAAACATGCATTAAATCAGGAAAAAAATATACACATGGATATATTTTGAGAAATCAAAATCCAATAAACAATAGCACATAATTTATAAAGAAAAATATCAAAATACATTATATGGATTACCATTAAAAACAATAAACAAGACATTATGATTCCATACAATCCATGAATGAGGAATATTTGAATTGAGAATTGGAAATTGTTTTTCTTAAATGGAATATTGAATACAATGTGTTCACCAATTTCAAAAAACATTATAGTGGATGAGACTAAATTCTGAAAGAAGAAAAGTCAAAGCTTATATTTACCATAGCGATGAATCGTTATAGGTTATCAGAATTATTGAGTATGGAAAATAGACCCAACCAAAGGAAGTTGAAGGTACATGATGTTTAGAAAATAATGTTAGATCCTAAAATATAATGTAGGAATATTGAATACAATCCAAAAATTTATCCATTTTTCATTATAGGTGAATCACTATGGTTGATATCTGGAAAAATTTAAGTCTTCTAATTGGAGCTAGGAAATGAATTAATGTCTCAGTTGGAGCCTACGAAAATGTATTTTAATTGGAGATATAAGAAAACAGAGTCTCTAGGTTAGTTATAGATCCATCGTAATCATTTTTAGAGATAATGAAATTATATTGAAGAATCAATATTTTGAGGAATAACAAACATGACAATGATTAGGCCTTTATGCCAAAGCTTTTATATTATATGTGAAACTCTTTCTAATGATATTATAGCACACAATGTGAGTTTTAGAGATTATATTTACTGTATTGTTAAATTTAACAATTTAAATAGATAGTTAAAAATAAAATTAATTTTTAAAAAGGGACCATTGATTCACTCTACCCCACATAGAGGTCAATCCGGCCCCGTGCTCTACAAGTGGTATTAGAGTAAGTTTCCTCTAATGATCTAAGAATGAGTTTTACAAATGGATAATTATAATTCTTTAAATAATGAAGGTCTTCCAAAATTTTAGGGGAATAATTATCATAGTTCTAAGAATATAATGGTGCCCTATATTCTGTCACATAGTTTAGAAGTGGAAGATGTGGCTATAATAGGTTTCCCCCATTTAATGATAATGTTTCCATGACACAAAATGATAATTGGCATATGGAAGCAGATATAAAGGATAAAATTATCATCTAGATGAGTCTAACAGAAACGTTCAACATAAATGTCTTGGGTCTCTAGACAACTAAGAGGATTTTGGATAAACTAAGATGCGTCAATGAAGGGAATTTCTATGTCAAGGAAGCCAAAATACATGTTTTGAATAATAATATTAATTAAATTAAAATAAATGAATAAAAAAGAAGAAAGGGAAATGTTATATAAGAAGAGGTATAAGAATCTAAAGAACCAGAAATCGATGAAGATGATGATTTATTCAATCATATCATAGACTTATGTTAAAAGGTTTATTGAAAGGAAGATGGAAGGGAATGAATAATAAACCATATAAAGGATTAAAATTTGGTTTAGCATGTAATTGTTCTTTGAAATGTCCATTAAAGAAGGTTATGGAATCTAAATCAGAATCCGAATCAGATGATGAAGGATCCCATAAACACAAATGGGATAAAGAGATAATGGAAAAATAAAGTAGCCAAAAGACAAATCTTTTGAGAAAGCATAAGAAATATTCATCATCATGTTTTTATTTTGATAATGAAATTGGATTCTTTACCCAATAAAAGACATTGTAAGATTCATCAGGTAGTAGTGATGTTGAATAAAAAAGAATAGAAATTTAGTGTAATCAATAAGGGGAAAATTATTCTCCATGGGATAAGATAAATATTTCTAGAAATAAATAGATAGGCTAGTGAAAAGAAAAAGAAATTATCTTCTAAAAAGAACAAGGAATAAACATATCCTTTTGAGTAAGAAATGTATTAGTTGATAAAGAAAGATATATATTTTTTCAGTTAGATAATGATAAAAAAGTAACAATTTCTGAATAATAAAAGGTGATAGGTTATCTTATAGGGAAGTTTATTTTTAAAGAAGAAGATTTGTTTGATTCAAAAAGCTATATGTCTCACAGTTCAACATGAAATGTATAAATTGAGAGAAGATTTATACAAATCTATTATGTTCAAGCGGGAAACTTCTCAATATAGAGAGATGAAATGTAAAAGTGAACGTAATCAATTTTATAGAGATGTTACTTATAATAGTTATTGTGTGAAAGAAAAAGATAATAATGAGTGGAAATATCCATCTCCTAGTGAATATTTTTTTTCAAGAAGGAAATATCCCCCAATGAGAATACAACAAAAATAAAAATATGTAATCATATATAACCAATATGGGAGAATACCATATCATATTATTTGTTATGGTCTTGTGGAAATAATGGTCCGAAATCCCACTATTTATGGTTCAAAATGTCATTACCATAAATTAGGTGAGAATCATGTGGGAATTTCAAGGAGAATAAGATGAAAAAATATCAATGTAAATACATGGTGTAATGTTCTATAGAAAATCTATCTAAACAAATTTTTTTTATAATTTTGAAGATGTTTGCAGAAGTTGAAGTTTTATAGGTCCCAAAGATAATTTATTTATGAAAAATATAGACATAGAATTTCCATATGCTGTAAAATGAGATTGGTTAAAAAAATTAAAACAATGACAAGTCGTGTAATGATTTTGAGGATAATAAAAATTTTACGAGAGAATTCCATGTTTTTTTTCACATCAGTTGAATCAATATAATGAATAGGTGGAAGATAAAAGTTTTTATAAATATAAATGAATGAAATTTGAAGTTAATGGGAATTTATACAAAACAAAAAACATGAAGACCTATAAAAATGAGGTTGAAACAATTAGTCTAAAAAAATATGATTTTTTGGGGAAGAAAGAAAATTTTCAAACTAATGATACTCAAAAGAAAAGAAAGAGCCCAAATAAATCTTACCATGTTGAGATTTGTAGAAAAGAATGGCTTATATTGAGAGGAACCTCTCAGTCTGAATGTTACATTTTGAGAAAAAAGTTCATTCCTTATTCAATATTATTTTAGGTGTTTTGAACTAACAATATATGGAATTGAATGATACTCTTGAGGCAATATGTTATGAATAATATACTGAGATTCTACTTCATGGAGTCTACTAGCTTCCAGGAAATGGAAGAATAGTGTGAATCCATTAAGGGGGAGAAATCCTGGGAATGAAATGAAAACATTAAAAAAAATTCAACAATAAAGGTCAAGGTATTCCAATCACACTATTATCCCTTGTTCTAAATTGTTATGTATTATCAATTTAGGGGGAGTTCTTGGTTTATGAAAAAATGAGATAAAGGGAGAGATTTATACTTTCACTAAGATTATCTATTATTTTAATAATACATAGGATTTAGAATTTATTTGATAAATATGATTAATTATAGCCCCTTGAATGAGAATTGAGATGTTCTCAACATGATTTCTCATGTTCGACTATTATGGAAAAAATTGAAAACTTTGGTTATATCTCTATTGTATTCCACACTGGGATAGCCAGTGTAGACTTGGAGTTAGTTCACTAAAGTCTCTATGATAAGAAAAACTATGTGATATTATACACATCTCTTAAATGAATTTACATAATAATATTCAAAGGGAGGATAAAATATTTTGAGATAATCGACACTTTAACATTGAATTTAATTTTCAATAAGGGGAAGAAATTTTTTACCTCACATATAGACCCATAAAAGGTGTTATAAAGAGGTATTGGAAACAAAATACAAAGGTTGAGGTTATTGCCCCTAGTGTTTCAATTTTTTTTTCAATAACATGTCAATATGTGTTTGGTAATATGATAATTAGAAGTGGGTATTCGTGGATAATTGTTATAGATTATAACATTGGATGTCATGCTAGAGAAATTATCTATATTGCAACACTGGTGATTATATGTGTTGATATTATGTATTCCAGACATGTTTCAAAGGATGAAACATTGTTTAAAACACTGATTAGAAGATTTATAAAGACCATGAAATATGAATTTCATACTTCATGATGTGATAAATAATTGACTTAAGTAAAGTCCATGCAATGTGAATTTCATTTTCACGAGGATTAAAAGTGAGTCCCATGAATCAATGTATGATCATATATTATCTTTGATTTATGATTATTTTTGAAGAGAAGAACTTGTTGGTTTGTACGTTTAAAGATGTAAATTTACATTTGATACATAAATTACTTCTTTGTATACGGTAGACTATCTAAAATGATAGCTATCCCACAGGCCAACCAATGAAATTTTATGAACTTCCGTACACAAGAGACTAAGAGGATAATCACACTAAAATGATGTATTCCTATTAAGCCCGAGGGTGGAATGGGTATGATTTGGAGCATTCAAGAAGAGAAGAAGAACCACCGTGCGAGGTGGCATGATGAAAAGTGAATTGGTCTGAGGGAAATACCGAGAGGGGGAAGAGATCTCTGAGTGGATGTAATCATGATCCGGTCAATATAACATTCCCCAAGCTATGCCTGTATTGATGTGGGATAAGACAATGAAAAATTACTATTCCTCAGTTATTTAAAGGATTAATTGAACAACAGTTACATGATCATTTTATTTACACTGACTAATCAATATAGAAATTGTCTTCAACCTCTACCTTTATATAATGAGATCTTGTTCACCAAAGCATAGATCAAAACACCATGATAGCATCCATACATCATTGAATTTCTCACCGATGACATCAGGACAGTTATATCGAACTGAAAACTGATATATTGTGAGAGATCATGTTTAAAAGAGTAAGAAGAATAGTCGTAAGAGGTTTCTAGTATATTATTATAGATCATGTTTTTTCGAAATAAAAACATATAATAATGGTCCTCTTCCTTTTGTGTAGAATAGTGAGTTTTGTGAACCCTTTGTAATTCATGAAGAATATAGGTGTATTACACAAGCATAAAACGTATGTACAACATAGATCTTTTACATCATGAAGAACTAGTTTTGCGATACATGTTGGGTTATAATGTAAATAGATCTTCCTGGTTTGTGTGAAGCACCAAAAACAATGAGGAATTCCTGGTTTGTTTGTTTTGGTTAAGAGAAATATATAATGTTCACATACATAGTGTCTCTAAAATAAGAATAAAATGTTACACTCATCAATATATTATACCCATTTTAGTTTTTCAGAGAGAGGTATAAGGATCCAACAACTATATTGGTTTTTCTTGAGTTACACCTTGCATGAAGAAGAGTGTATGGTTTAGACACCCTTGAATGTGTGTGCCTATGAAGTGATAAAGGTGGAATACATTTGTAAGGGGGTATGAATAAAAATTATTGAAGATGCATGAACTAATGAAACACATGCACATTTGAAGATATTTGAAGACACCAAAAACAATTAAATAAAAGAACATAAATTATGAGGAATAAAATTCAATATATACAATGTGGATTATCATAAAGATACCTAAGACATGATTTTCAGATGTTGTGAAATCTACGCATTATGTGGATTTGAACTTTTCTTGGTAAGTTATTATTCTTCCAGGAAATAATGATTAAATTGTATCTGACATTTTTAAATATAATAATTGATTCGGAGAATTCATTAAGAAGGAAGAAATGCCCTTGCATAGTTTCACTAAGGTTACATGTCATTACATGTGATCAAAATTATTGAGCAAGGACAACAGATATAACCAAAACCATTTGAAGATACTTGATGTGTACATGACCATGTCAGATCCTATACAATCATAGATGAATATTTAAGATCGTCATAAACTAGATAAATAGTTCATTATAGGTGAAGACCTGTAGTTGGTTGTGAGAGTAGTTAATGTATTTTGGTTGGATCTAGGAGTAGAAGAATTCTCTTGGTTGGAGCCAGAGGAAATGCATTTTAGTTGGAGCTATAAGAAAATAGTGCCTCTCAGTTAGAGCTAGATTCATTTAATTCACGTGTGGAGATAGTGAAATTATATGGGATAATTTCAGTTTGAAAAAAAACTATAAAGGAGTTGATATTTATTCCAAACCTATTAAATATAGTGTTTTTCTCTTTCTATTTATATTTCTGCACATGACGTGAGTTTGAGACATAATATTGACTGGATTGATAACCTTAATAAGTTCAAAAAATTTATATTAGAAGAAAAAAAATCATATAAGGAAACAAATAATTCAACCCTTTTCTCATAGATGTAAATCTAGAATTGGGATCTGTAAAAATATTTGTAAATCATTTTTAGAAAACAAGGGATTTTATGAAAACATTTTTCTGAAAAAAGAGATAAATGTAGTAGGATTTTATTAAATAATATTGTCAAAAAATTTACGTAACAATGAGTGAAAAATCGTAAAATCTTTTGGAAAACTATAATGAATAAATTAAAGATAATGAAATTAAAGGGGTTACTGAATAATTATAATATAATTTTCTTTTAATTAAATTTCATGAATAAATAATCTCGATAAGAATGTGACTCTAAAATAAACCATTAAAATGATAACATTGTGGAAGTGAGAATTAATAAATGAATCAATTATGTACATCAAATTTAAATACAAATAATGTAAGTGTAAATACCACAATAGATAATTTTAATTAATTATACACATAATCAAATAATATTAATGTCAATGAGGTAGTAATATAACCCAATGAAAATGAATTGGGTTATAAAAATCATTATCACATAGTAACTATTAATTCAAATTCACATTGATGAAATAATAAAAAATTAAAGCCTAAAATTAAATTAATAATTAATTATCCATGAAATTATATGAAACGGGGTAGTACATACAACATATATGATAAACTATTCTCATTATAATATAATATGCCTCAATGTTTTGAAATTGTGAAGAAATCCATTACCTTAAGAATTATTTTGGATTAATTCCATTTAAGCTATTTTATAATGGTTTTAAGCATGATATTAACTAAAAACACACAATAATATTTATTATATTATATATGATCATTTTATATCATGTTATTACCTGTTTTTTAATAATCATTCATAATTTTCATAGTTTCGAGTAATAACTACACTGTTTTTAGTGTTTTTTTGACTTGTTATTTTTTTCTCTTATATAGATCATAGTACCATAATATATAGATTTTAAACCATGATATAAATATTATATATATATACATTTGTATTTATTATAGAATAATTGAGATTAATCCCTAAAATTTAGTGATATGTGTTGAAATTCACCGTTCATAGAGATGGTAGGCCGTATGTATGTATGAACGCAGTTTCCATTTTCTTTTTTTATTATTGAATGAAAATTAAATAATATATATGTATATTATTAATCCAGTATCATATTTATTTCATTAATATATATATATATATAATACATATTAAAAACATCCCTAATACATTCCTTGTTAGGTGTGAATGATTCACAATGTTTTGCAAGGTGGTAGTCTCTATACACACGAACAACGTTACTATATTCCCTTCAAATAGAAAGCATGAAGGTATGTGATATATTTTAATTATATAAGAATAAATAATATATAAATATCATAAATATCATATATATATATATTATAAATAAAACATTATTCCCATCCTTGAACAGTGGTAAAGGAAGAACAAACAACATCGGTACACAAGGCAATAGTTCAATGTACACACAAATAGTGATCGTGTGTCTCATTTGATTAAAGTGTGTGTGGTTTTACGTAATAATAATAACATAAAAAAATTAATATATTTAATATACTGAGGTTATTATATAATAATTATAGAAAAATAAATAATTTATTTTGAGAAGGAAATAAAATGAAAATTTAAATAGACAAATATTACCTCATTATTTAGTTCCCCCATAGGTTTTCACTAAAAAATGAAATCATTTTTATGACATAACTAAGGAAACTATGATTAGGGTTGGAATTTTTGTGAGTTATATTGGAAGGGTATGGAATAGAAAAATTTCTTGAGATGTATGAAGAGAGGGGGAGAGGTGGTGGCCTTTATAAGTTGGGGAGATGACACAAAATGATTTTTTTAAAGACATTATTTTTAACCACATTTTACATAATAATATTCTACCGTAAAATTCCAAAAAATACCATAATGGTTAATGGTTGAAATATGTCACGAAAATGGGATTGGACATGTGTATGGTCATTATTACACCTTATATTCTATGTTTGTCCATTAAGTGAACTCGTTTTTACTATAATAATTATAATTAATTTTATCTACATTCACTAATAATTATGGTAAGAAATTATTTTGAATTTATGAAAATTATATATTATTTTGATTCAAAATGTTAAATCCATTTTTCCCAATTTAAATAACATAATTGAAATAAATGAAATTAAAATTAATTCCGAAGATGGAACATGAAAGATGGTTTTAAAGTAAAAATGTTCAAAATTATACTGAGTATTTATATCTAATTTAGAGTAAAAATGATTCAAATGAAATAAATTTTATTAATATATGTATGAATGCACTATTTTAATTTTAAAACAAATTCAAAATATTATTTAACATTTCAAAATTATATATATGAAAAGTTAATTGTTAATTAAAAATTCGTATTTTCACAATTCATTAAGAACATTAACCTTCTTCCAAAAATACAAGAAAAATCACCATATAATAATTTTTACATTAAGAATTAAAAAAGATCTAAATTTTTTCATATTAAATTTATAAAATATCCAATACTTATTTTTAGAATAAGTGCACTATTATAAGTTGGTAATGCTTCCTTTAGAAAAAACACACATCTTTATTCAAAAAATTGGACTTTTTATTATCTTATGACATTCTAATATAATGGATGAATTTAAAAAAATTAAATTTTATATATAATATATATATTTCATCAAAATAATTCTCTAATAGTAATTAATTTTATTTTTAGTATAAAATGACTTTGAGAGAATACAAATAGTTTTTTTTCAAAACATTTCCATTATTTTCAGTTGCTTTCTCTATTAATTTATAATTAATTGGTAAAAAATTATTTCACCCAAATATTTATATATGTTTGTAAATACAATTAAAAAATTACAATATTGTGTCCAGGAGATAATTTTTAATTTAGTTAATAATATTAATCATATTCTGTAAAACATGGTCTTACATGTAATTAAAAATATAGAATAAAGTCATTGTTTCCTGTAATGCAATCTTACTTAATTTTTCAGGCATTGAAATCTGTATCAGAAATTTTATTTATTTAAAATAGTAAATATATTGGAAATTCATCGGATGTTATATTCCCTCTTATTCTTTTTTTTTCATGTCATAGACACCATTTAATAAAAAGTTATTCTATTAGAATCTTCATGTTGGTACATTCGATTCATAATCAACAAACCATTCGGTATTAATTTTAATTTAATATGTTGTTATTGGAAATCTTTTCTAAAGTAACGGTCCATTCCAATTGCTATAGTATTTTTGAACATGAATAGAAGATATTTCAATAGATAGGATATGCATCAACGCTATCTCCACCGAACTGGCCTTAATTTCTATATCCACAGGTAGAACCATGAATAAAACTGCTTATAATGTGAGAAAAATAAATAAATCACCTTTATCTATGGGTCCCTACCCCAAGATATAATTCTGTCTGGGAATAAAATTCACTTGTGTTTTTCAACAATAGGCCTTGTGGATTATATACTGAAGCCTCTACCAATCCACTATAACATTCATTATGTGTGTATATATAAACAAACAGACATACATACATACATATATATATATATGAAATAAAAATTATAATAATATTAATATTTACATAATAATATGGTCACCTAATAAATGTTCCATAAGTGTACCTATATCCATATTCATAGTTAACCATATATGTATACCTTCCCCTGCAAACTATATCCATAGTCTCGGTTAAGACTATAGATATAGCTTATTACCCCATAAACATTATACATGACTTCCTTTGTCAACATATATATAAACATACTTTCAAAGGCCAACCATGGATATATGAAATTTCTTTCACCACTCCCATTGATAACAAATTTACCCATGCTTAAATGGGATTATATATAGCCATGGTCAAGGGATGATCATGTTAATATGTTATTAATAACATTGTTTACTACATTCCCAAGGATAGTGGTTACCAATATCTTGGATCAGTACTAAATGCGACCATGTGTCCATCATAATGGTCATTTTTTCCATTAGACAGCTAGAAGCACCTAAGTGTTTTTGAAATGAAGATTAAGGTATATCTCTCATGATAAGGACTACCACATGATCACCTACCACCTATGTGTAGTCCCAAAAATAGAAACATCTACCCTTTCTATACTAATCCAAGATCTAGGAATATGAGATAAGGATACTACATCCTATCTAGAACGAAACCATAATCAGCAAAGCCATGCATCTAGTTAATTATTCTCTTTGAAACCATTCTTCAATAATAGAAGAACTAAGTGATTTAATTCAAGATATACTAGGGAATATCCATGATAATAACACAAATCTAATAGTACTTCCCATAAAAAATCATAGATTCAATAATATACCCATACTTCGTATCTATAATTTACTCAAAAGGATTTGATGACCCCTCTCTCAGGTTACCCTCATCCACCATAATACATCTCAATAGTAGTAGGGAAAAATCATGCTAATAAATTATAATGATTTAATCACTAATATATCATTCCATGGGCCAAATAATTTGGAATTACCATGTAGCACATAATATATACCCTATATAGATCATAGTCTATAATGAAACACCACAACTAGTATCTCAAATACCACAAGGTGGATCATGAACTTACCACACTATATATTACCCACTAATATATATAAATATATATATATATATATTATCAAATGTAAAATCATCACCCATTAGTGGGAACACATCCTCACCTGAAATCTATATACTAGACAACCTCGTTGAAGGCTAAGTCACAACTATGCCTATATAGTGACATTTTTCAATAAGGATTCATACCGAGTAAGACCATAGTTATATAATTTTATTAATTTAATTTCAATGAAGATTACATATAGGAAAACACCATATATGATTTTTGATTGAAACAAAATGTAACTAAATAAACATCTTATTCACCAACAATGGGTCCATTAATCTGGTTCCCAAAACCTATATTCACCAACTATGGGATGCTTCACATCCCATGAATGACGTGGAATATGTAACTATTATTAATGAACAAATAACCACAAAGCATCCATGACTAGTCGTCACAGAAAATAAGATATTATTATCTTTAGATTATTACTCCAATAATAATTAGGTAAAACACCAAATAAGTTATTGTTGACACTAAAAGAAACATAACCACATTCATGAGTTATATCAATCGTATAAAGGAATTTTTTTCATGTGATTCATATGTACAAAATTTGATGAATTCACACAAAATTTTTAAAAAGTTATAAGAGAGAGAAAATGTAAAAATCCTATAAATAAAAATCATTAGAGGATTTATATCTCAATTATAATGCTGAAAATTAAAATTTAAACCCCATACCCTTAGAAACAAAGGATTCAATAAAAAAGTTGTCTGTGATGAACCATAATGAGTTCCATCACCAAATCCAAAATATACCTATTCTTTGTTGACCATAATTATTATATAAATAGAGAGAATTGAAATTATTTGATTCAACATTGTAAAAACTCATACTAGAGATCAATCACTACTATCCAAGCTAAAGTGATACATGGAACTCTGGAACACCTAACTATATTCCAGAGGATACTGACAACCAAAAAGGGTCTAAGGTGATAATATTGGGGAATTATAAGAACATATAAGAGTAATAAAATAAATGGAATATCAGGAAAAAAATACTTAACAAACAATTTTATTATGAAGAAACAATAAATACATCCATGTAATGATAAATGAAATGATGTCATGAAAACATGCATCACCCTGACCACACAGTAGAATAATCAAATATATGAATGAATGAAAAAAATAAAAAACAATTAGGATCTAATAAAATTACTAAGAATCATAATATCCCATTATTAAATCCGTATGATATTTCTCTATCATGTTCATAAAACGTGGTCCTCCTACCTTCCTAAACATACAAATAAGAGGTCTTATCATGTAACAATATTATAGGATCACCAGAGTTGTTTTTATGTAAGCTTAGTATGTTACCTCCAATAGAGTACCTAAAATTACAAGAAAATTAGTTTTTTCACATTCCATATCCATATATTAAGTCATTTAGTAAATAATCTTAACAAAATAATCAATTTGATCCCCACGTTCTATGGTGATACTCAGGATTTAACAAAACTATTTTGACAAATACAGGATTTTCTCATATCATTCCACATAATCTATTAGTGGACTAAATAAAATACCAAAACCAATACCCATATATAATAACAACATATTCCAATTATTTTCATCTTTACGATTAAAATGCATCACACAGGGGGAAACACATCCAGTTCGAAAACAGTTAAGAGGACAACATGGGAAAATTATTTCTACCTTATAATCATTTAGAAAACAACTAATGGGGGAATAAATCCTAAAAAATTAATATGAGAAGATATACCAAAGAGAAACAAACTCACCAAAGAACCATATAAAATAATCCAAGGGGGGCCTCACCACATCATTGATTCGGTACCAGGCCTCTATTTTCAGGATGACATGCCCACCGATGTTCCTAAACTCTCATTAATATATCACAGACATATATATAAGAAATCACCTATATTGTTAAGGGGAACATACCTCAGAGACTCATATGACACAAAAAAGTAATATACTAACCAAAACATGATACAAATCTTCTAGGATATCCTCTCAAGAATAAACCCCATTCTATCACTACATCCATTCTAGTCTATCACTATTGATCCTTTGGTTCTATGGTAACAACAATGATTGATGATACATGATCTTCAAAATTAACACTACTTTTGGTTAACATAAAAACATGGAACCCATTAAAGTCTCATAGGGTATCTCTATAGCTAAACATCATATATGGTATTCATTTAATTGTTCCCAATTCGCTAGGCCAAATCCATTTAATAGATTGAATAATTTCATTCAATACCAATTTGAGAGTATCATGGCCTAATTGGACTCATTTGTATTTCCAAATAGACATCACCCTAGAGAGTTGAATATAACCACTTAATGCATCATATGTCATCATATTTTGGTCCTCATGCATCCATTGTATCCCCATTCCTTCCCATGTTGGGATTTTAATAGTAATAATTCCCTCATGGAGGAGCAATACTCACCACACTCTCTAGACAATCAGACAAATGGTTCTAAGGTGCATCATTGTACCCGAAGGCCCGACTAAGACAATATTAATATTTAAACACCCCCACTCATGGTATATATGGGAACATGAACCAAGTTCCTCTATGTTAATTCTAATATCATTGATACCCCTATCAAGTTTACCTTTTCCATAAACTACGTATATGATCAAGACATAACCTATTGGTGATAGAGGCATTGATCTTATGTTCAAGGATCTATAACAGATCTTAAAAAATAATTAAACTCAAAAAAATTTAGAAACAATTTTATTTTATATTTATGTTCAATGATCCATTTGTGGGGAGACCAGATATCACAAGAAAGTAATGATTTTTTTAAAATGAACTGTTCAGGGACCTCCAATGTAACAACTTGGAGATTTTTGAATTTTTTTCAATTTATTTAATATTTATGAAATTTTATGTTATATGAAACATTTATTTTAACTATAGTTACACACAATAATAATTTCTGTTTGTGTTACATAAAATCATGATTTTATTTTGTGTCACATGCAATAATAAATTTAAACCAAACAAAACATACTATTTAAATATTATTATTTAATATGAGAGTTATCAACTGTCCATTGGAATGATGGGTATGAATAATATTAACAAAATAATTAAAATATGGTATAAAAAAGTTTATATAATGAATTTTTTTGTTGTCCAATTAGTTATAAATGAGAATAATACCAAGTTGAAAATTAAATGAAATATTTCTCAGAAAACCTATTTTTGTGCACACAAGTGTGTTCTATACCAATAAATTAACCAAATAAATTTTATTTAATCATTTTAATTAAATTATATATTCAATAAAGTCATTATAATCCATATTATATGTTTTTTAGAGAAGATTTAAGAATAAATCCCATTTTACTCTAAAAAATTTTATTATTCTATAATGCCGTTTTGGCACCTTTTTTATGACACTTATTTAGAAACTAAATATTTACAACATTATAAAATTAATTTTATAAAAATATATTATTCTAAAATCAGAATATAAATATTATATTTGGGTGATGTTTTGGGGTTTTTATTAAAATTTAATGTTTTTGATGAATAATGAAAAAATATTGAATGAAAACATTCTTTTCAACAAAATTATTTAAAAATTTAAATGATATATTAATTTTTTTAATAGTATAAATATTTTAATTATAATTTCATTAATATAATTTAAGTCATTATGGAAAATTTCATTTCAAAATTGGATATAGAAAAATTATACAGATTTGAACATTTTGACTTTAAAAACCCGATTTGTTTACGTGTATGCCGGATTATTTATAAATTAAAATATTCTAATTATATGAGTTGAATTTGATAAAATGGATTAAATATTTTGAATCAGAAAAATTGATATTACCTAATAAGATCAAATTTTATTTTTTAACAATGTTATTGGTGAAAACATTTTAAATTAATTACATTGATCAAGGTAAAAGGGATTACATTGCAGTTAAACACTGATAATGAGGTCAAATAATGCTCCAAAACTTATCCAAAATACATTGGATTGATATATTGAGACCATTATGAATTTTTTATTCAATTATATTACTTTATGGGACACTTTTCAGTCAAATTGACCTATATAATAATTAATGCAAAAATATAAAAAGAAAACTTCTTTTTTTTAACTTATTTAATGCTTTGGTATAAGGGACAATAAAAATTGGTTCAGTTATAAAATTTATTTTTAAATATATATGAATTTTTATAATACTAATTTAGCTATAATTTTTAGACATGAATTATTTAACTAAAATAATTAAGAAACACCAACTCATTATTTCTTTAATAAATAACTAAAATAAACGAGACTAAAAATCATAAAATTTAGGTAAATTGAATGAATTGTTGTATTAAGGCAATATTTTATATTAATATATAATTTTAAACAATTTTTAACTTAATATATTAAAAGTTTGTGATTATATTTATATTTTTAAATTCAAATTAAATAAATAATGTCAAAATTGACATTAATGTTATTTTATAAGAAATGATTATATTTTAAATGATTTAAAAATAATAAAAATAAATTATTATGAAGAGTGATTTTCAATTGTAAAAAATATAAAATATGGTCCACTAATTGACCAACGTAAATTTTAAAATGAACGCAATGACCCCTAAATAGTAAAAACTTGGTTATCACAGTTAGGTTTAAAGTAGTGGTTTTTACGTTACATGCGATTCTTTTAAAATTTATTTCAATGAAACCTGAGATTTTTATTTTAAAAATTAGGTTATATATTTAGAATAATTGGGTATAAAGTTTCTAAAAAATATATAATTAATTTATTATTAGAGGATAAATTACCTAAGTTAGAAAACTAGTCACCATGGTAAAAAAGGGTAAAATTGAGTAAACATAATGAATAATATACAGAGTGATAAAAATGAATTAATTTTCTTCTGGTGGAGGTATTTATCAAAAACATCAAACATAACCACAATTATTATTCTATTTTAGGTCCACTTGATGTAATTGGTACCACCATATAGTGAATACTTGAGATTATTTCAAAGAATTCCACTCCTCCTCAACTATAAAAGGACACTCACTATCATTAATAATTCACACATATAAAGCCATTTAGACAACCTAAACCCTATAAATATCACTCACCAATCTCTATCCCCTCATCCTATAAGTCTTAGTGTGTGTATAAATCCATCAACTGATGGATGTTACTGTAATACTATGGAGGATACCTGAAAGAGAGGAAACATTTATCAGCAAATGTTTTGGTTTTATTTCTTCCTCAAACCCTCAAATTATATTTATATAATTATTAAATAATATAAATTATATAATATATATAAATATATGTTTTTATGATAAGTTAATGACTAAAAATAATCTATACTTCCATCAAATGGGTTATGAAATCATCATTCTTGTGTACGGTGGACTATCGCCTTGTGAACTAATGTCACTGGTTTTTATATTTCATCATATTAAGGATGGTCATAATGATGGTTTAATTGTTTTTATATGATATATATCATTTTTATTAAGTTATAATTATTATTTTATAATTATTATATCACACATAAATTCATGCTTTCTATTTTTATGGGTATACTTTAATGTTGTTCATGTGTGTGACAGATTATCGCCTTGCGAAGCGATGCTGTTTATTCTTGGAATAAATGGAATAAATTAAGAATGGATTTAAAAAATATATGTGATATATATGGAATAAAAATTTTATTTAATGATTTCATATCATATAATTTTTTTAATAAGATATAAAAATGAAAACAACATTCATGTGTATGTATGACCTATCGTTTCCATGAATAATGTATTTTATTTCCTATCACTATATTTGATATATTGTTATAAATAATTATATAATTAAAATATATGATAATTATATCATTTTAATCATTCTTAATATTATTAAATAATTATTAATTCTATAGAACCAAAAATATAAAAAATCAAAACTTCAATAGAAAAAGCATTTATTACCTGAAACATGACTTTTACAAGGTATTGTTAATAAATCAGTAATAATAGGTCATCATAAAATAATTTATGGTATTATATATATGAATATGGTTATGAAATATGTTTATAATAAACTAAAATTTATTATATATGAGGTTTGAAATTTTTTGAAGGAAGTTAATACACAAGGTAAGGGGATTTCTAGTCTCATATTTAATTGAAAGATAATTATAGCATAATCACAATTACATTATTTTGTTTGGTGTATATAATAAAATATTACATGATATATCTCCATATATCTCATTTAATTAAAAATAATGTTTTCATTGATTTCAATTTTTTAATGGGGATTACGATTCAAATGTTACTCAAGCAGTAAGGGATTTCTATCTCACTTTTATTTTCTAACACAAATGCCAAATTAGCTGCATGTATCTTATATTTGATGTATAAAATAACCACTATTATATATTACTATGATTATATTTTAAACTATTTGGGTTAAAATATCCATCTTATATCTATATTTCAGCATGTTTATGATTCAAAAGTTAAAAAATCAGTAAGGTATTTTATCCCAAATTTCCTCTTTTAAGACATATGTTATGTTGTGAACCTATATTATTTTATAAGGTTTATATACATCAAATTTGTATTATAATATCATTAATTTATTCATCATCATGATAATTTCTGTATCATTTTATGTTATTCTTTCATGGGTATTATGATTCAAGTTTACCAAAGTAGTAAGATTCTTATGTTAC
Organism: Viscum album; assembly: GCA_963277665.1. Classification (NCBI taxonomy): domain Eukaryota; kingdom Viridiplantae; phylum Streptophyta; class Magnoliopsida; order Santalales; family Viscaceae; genus Viscum; species Viscum album. Next base: position 1,627,502,371 of record OY728157.1, on the reverse strand, counting down.
AATCTCATAGTTTATCAAGATTATAAATGATTAAGTATAGAATGATGAAATCTCATGATATAACTCTCAATAATAATAATTAATTTTTTAACCTCCAGTAGCCATGATATATTCATGTAATGCTACCATATTCCCAGCCATGGATTGTTTTGATAATAAATAATTTTTTTAGTAAAAGTCATACTTTATTTCTCCCTTCAATTTGAAATATATTTTATTCCAAAATAATTACTTCTAAAAAAGTTTATAAATTGGTTTTTGAGTTTATTTTTCTTGAAAATGAATATGTTTTTTAAACAATTTTATAAATTATTTTCATAGATTCCTTTATATGTTTCAATGGTTATATTAAATGAAAAATATTTAGAAAATATATTATTTTTAAAATGTGTTGTAAATGATTTTAAAGTATTAATTTATATGTTTTAAATTTAATTTAAAAAAATGGTTTTTAGAAAGTTACATGATTTTAAATTTTTCTGTCAAAGAAGAAAAATATTTTCCTTAAGATATGTTTTATCCGATCGACCAAAATCATTTCCCATCTAAGAGTAAATCTATTTTTGTTACCATTTACTAGTTGGGGATAGAAGATAATGATACCATTATTTTTTTTCCCAAAATTGGTTAAACTACGTGGAAATTCTTATGAAATCCTCCTGCTTTCCAGGTTTATTCTATGATGAATTGATTATGTAACCTATCTCTTTTCCATAGGTTATGATATAATGAAATTTGTAGGATACCCATTTCATTTAATGGGTTATGATATGATAAATGTTTATGATCTTTTTGAAAAAATAGGTATGAGTTAATTATGTGATGGAAGTTACTAATATATACCTCCACTGAATTGGGTAAATATTTTAATATCTCATGAGATATACATGGATAAAATGTGGAGGGACCTCAATAAAATAAGATATGGATGAAGTAACATGTGAACCTGATCAAGTTAGTTAAGGCTAGAATAATGAGTGAACTCTGTTTATTAATAGACATTATCAACTATGATGGCCTTGTGTGTAAGTGTAATGTCTCAGATTTTTTCCGTTTATAATTTTAAATATTATATGGAATTATTTTGAGACCGGGCGTGAAGGCGGCACATCATTCCGAGGTCTAGTGATCCCAAAATGGTGGTTTGAACTTTTTTTAAGTTATGTGAGTCAGTGCTTGTGCGCGGTTGTGGCAGTTTTTAAACGGATACCCGGAGTAAAAATATAAGGGCACCGTTGCATTCAGGATGAAGACTTTGCCTATGAACGACTCTAACCATAACCGGCGTAGGTCATCTGCAATGTTTAATTTTGGGCATTTTAAAATGGGGAAATACTTTAGAAAGAAAAAAAAATAAATTAGTGGTTTATTTTATTATTTCAAAACGTTTCCTTTTTTTAGCACACCCTAATCTTCCCCTATAAATGCATCCTTATGGAAAATTCGCAGGGTTAACCTCATAACGCTGCGAGTTGAGAGAGAGAGATTTCTCTTGGAGCTTGGGCGGAGGAGGACGTGTTGGAAAACAATGACGGATCAAGATCGAGAATCGTTGCGCCGACGTTGAAGGATCTCGATGACAACGGCAGCACAACTCCTTCGTCAACGATCGATCCTTTCGAATGGTAGGGGTTGTTATTTTGATTTCTTTTCCCCGTATTTATGTTTAAACAACGAATGCAGATCAACCACGAACAAGTTGATCCACGGACTTGTATGTTTTTGCGGGAGGGATTTTTCTTCGGGAAGATTATGGGGAATTGATCCATGCTTTATGTTGTTGTTGATTCTTGATCCATTTAAGCCTATTAATGGGAGCAGATCAATTCCATGACGAACAACGGCATAGGTTCGTTCCTCAATTTGTTTATTTGGATTTCATCCTCCTTTATCCCCACGGGTTCATTGCGTTCTTCGTGGGGCGACGAAAAACGGATCTTTGCACATCTGTTATGTGACGCAACAATCCAAAATCTATGGTTCGACACCGCAACGACCTTGTGGAGGTGTAGTGACGATGGAAGAGGACAAATCAGACCAGATTGGAAAGAGCGTTCTTTGAGAGTTCTTTGGGAGGGAAGATCAAAACGTGTTTTTGGAGCCAAGCGAAGGTCCAAAAACACTGAAAGTGGCTTCGTGGAATCAGGGCAACCAAAACCTGAATGTTTTGTGGCGATCGGATGGCTGGATCAACGTTCGGAGCATCACGAGAGGTGCGCTGATGAAGAGTGCCATTTCTGTAAATTTTTAGAATACATGGCGTGTACTTCTGAAGAACACGCCATGTAGTACTGGAGGTGGCGGCTAGGGTTTCGGGGTCAGAGAATAATCACACAACGTGTGAACCTAGTCACACGGCGTGTTGGACCTTCCCTGAAGCACAGTGTGTACTTTAGGTAGTACACGGACATGTGATGATCTACATGGCTTCAGGCGGCTCGGTGTGTACAACTTGGCAGACACGACTACGTGGTGCTCAGCGTGTAACCCGGGGAGACACAGACATGGGATGAAGTACACGACCGTGTACTCCATCACAGGGCCAGATAAGGCCAGCAGCGTGGGTCACCCCGTGTGCTGTTTTCACGGGTCGGAGTACACGGGTTGGTGACCATGTACGGGTACATGGCCAGAGTACATGGAGCCAACCCCAGTTACCTAGACACGACGTGCACTCCGTACTACACACCATGTACTAAGTTTTTCTACATGACCATCCTCACGACACGGGCTGTTGTAGATAGGCAGTACCCGGGGTCGGACAACACGGTGTGTATCATTTCTACATGCCGTGTACTTTTTGGAAAATGGCTTGGTCCTTTTGTTCACTATTACTTGAACATATTTCAGTTGGGTTAGTGCCCCTAATTCTTGTTTCACTGAGGGTTAGGTATCTTTCCCTCACGCAGGATTTTGATCCCTTCAGCAAGAATTTCTGTGATAGAGTCATGCATCTATCCTAGAGGCCCGGATCGAGATCCTCTATCCATTCTAGACCCTAGGTAGAGTTGGGAATTGACATGAACAACTCTATCAGGCATTGATCCTCTACATAGAAAGTGAATTCTGGATGATTTGCAGTATCCTCTATGGCCCTGGTAGTGATCCTCATCTGTGTATCGAGATCTTTCCCACTCCAGAGTGTGCCTCCCATAATGAGTGCTTCTATCTACCGTAACTTTTCTACTCTGGAGTGTGTCTCCCGTAATGATTGTAGCTATATCTCATGATGGTTCCAGATGAACATCTCTTCTCGGGTGGGCGTCATCAGAGCTATAAGACTCATGGAGTGTGTTCTCCCAGAACGAGAAAATCACGGAATCTTTGAACAGAATCCCTTACGGGGGTATGTGGTTGCGTGAATTGTCTCTAGACCACGGGTCTGGGTTTTGAGTATATCTGGTTTGTTTTATATGTTCTGTAATCATATACTGTGCATAGCTTAATGTACCTTTACTTTGTCTTGCTTTTTGGTTTTCAAGGTCCTCTACTGAGTATTGTTATACTCACCCCTTCACGGGCTTTTCCTGCACGTCTGGTGTCTTTTGTAGACGAGCATCCTATTGACAGAGTCCAGGGAAGACCAGGACAGGACCGAGCTTTCTGAGTTCCGTACAAGCTGAGGCCTTCCTACGACCATGTGCGGCAGTCCCAGTACATTTTGAGCTTATAGGTTGGACTTTTCAGTTTCAGACTCTTGTTTATTTCTTTTTGGGGGGCTTTTATTTTTGGCCCAGTTTACTTTTACAATACTCTACCTTTTTCCATACTCTGATGGTTGGGTTTAGTTGTATGCATGCATTTTATTCCTTAGTGTTTTACTTTTCAGCATTTGTGGGCTTGGTGATGTGTGCATGTGTACATGTACATAGGCAATGCCTCCCAACTATGTGATATGACTACTCGGTGCTAGTCACCAGGCCCTGGCCTATTGGAGGTGGGCTTGGGGAGTAATGGTGTGGGACCCACTCAGACGGGTCGCGACAGAGTGGTATCAGAGGTGGTCGGTTCTACCTTAGGACCAAGAGTCTGTGAGTTTTGTTTGAGGGAATAGTGTTAAGTTTTTCGGGTTCGTCTTTCAGGACAGAGACCCCAGTGTTGGTGCAGCAGCCGATGTATCCATACACCAGGACTCTGCTAACCTGCTTTTTGACCTGGTTCACGAAATCACTGGTTGTGGGAAAATAAAAGGTACATGCATCATATAGGAATGGGTTGTGTTTTCCATGTCCTTGGTGTCAGCTATCCAGATATATTCATTGACCGTGACACATCATGTTTCTTTACAGGATGCCTTCGCGATGCATGCCTGTTAGGATTCAACATCAAGATCACAAGGATGACCCCCTCAGTGAAGAGGCATCGATACAGGGACCAGCTCTCCATGCATTGCCACCAGGTGGTGCACCTGTTATACCACCAACAGTGGAGCATCCAGTGGTACCTATAGTACCGATCGACGAGGATTGTAGGCTTTGCGTGCTCCATGAGTTCTAGAGACAGAGACCCCTCAGGTTCCGAGGCGAGCCTGACCCTCAGGTGGCTGAGGACATGCTTGAGTCGGTGACCAGAGTTTTCCGTCAAGTGAGGAAACCAGCAGAATGGATGGTTATCCTATGAGTGAGCCTTCTTCAGGTTTCGGTGGGATGATGGTAGAGTCTGACCACACAGACTCATGACGAGGAGACTCTTTCATGGACGGAGTTTGAACGACTCTTCCTGGAGGATTTCTCTTCGGTTACGCTGAGAGATGTACGCATCCAGGAGCATCTTCAACTCTAGCAGGGCATTATGACGGTGGATGACTATTCATAGAGGTTCACCAACTGCACCAAGTATTCGATGGATATGTTCAGGGATCAGTACTTTAGGTCTTGGACCTTCGAGAGATGACTACGGAAAGACATCCGAGCTAGTGTTGTGCCTCTATGTATTTAGACTTATGTCGGAGTGCTCAAGCGGGTCTTGGTGATCGAGAGCTTCTTGGAAAAGTAGAGACAGCCGCTGGCAGTCAGCAGCAGGCAGACAGGTGCAGAGACACCGGTAGCAAGGAGTCGACATCAGACGTAGGAATCTAGACATGGGAGATGTCATAGGAGGACCCAGGATAGGGGATCAATAGTCCAGGTCTCTCAGGCTGGATCCAGTCAGCCTAAGGAGAAGTGATGCTACACATGCGACGGTAGGGGAAATCTCACTAGAGATAGCCCGACCCGTCGAGCGGATGAAAGGGAAGTGGTGTATGGACCACCGAGACAGATGTAGAGAACGGAGCAGGAAAATCCTCCAGGTGGCAGACGTGGCAGAGGAGCAGGGAGAGCTGCAGGTGGTGGCAGACACTTTGACTTACTTCCACGACCACCCCCAGGAGGTCCGCACTAGGCTCAGGGAGCTGGGGGATAGTGATATGGACAGCTACATGCAGACGAGGCGTAAGACCCAGGGGATACTGTTTTGATTGAAGGTGCGATCTGTGTCTTTTATACCTTAGCTGCCGTACTCATAGACACAGGTGCCAGTCATTCCCTTATAGCCACATGTCTTGTACAAAACCTCGAGATTCCGGTAGAACCGTTGACTCGATCCTTACGCTTGGAGACACCTACGAGAGGAGACTTTATGATCACACACCTTTGGAGACGGTGTGATCTTACCCTTGGAGGTGAGAGTTTCGGTTGGAACCTCTTGGTGGTAGCGTTGAGGCCTTACGACGTCATTCTTGGTATGGATTGGTTATCTTCGGTCCATGACAAGATTAACTATTTTAGGAAAAGGGTGCGGTGTGTCCGCCGTGATGGAACAAGGTTTTCCTTCTTCAGAGAAAAGGAAACCCAGGCACCACAAAATGGGCTCATGCATAGTAGAGTGCAGCCGATCACTCATGAGTTGGCTAACCTTACCCTCGGAGCAGTGGATGTTGTGAGCTCTCAGTTCCCAGTAGTGTTGGCAGATTACGAGGAAGTCTTTCTGGAAGATGTTCCAATGTTACTCCCCACCGGGAAATTGGCTTTTGCATAAACTTACACCCTGGGACCACTCTTATTTCCTTTTCAGCATATCAGATGGCTCCCGCAGAGCATCGCGAGATGAGGGTGTAGTTGGAAGATTTGCAGAGAAAGGGTTTCGTGAGACATAGTGTCTCCTCCTGGGTGGCTCCAGTCTTGTTTTCCAAGAAGGAAGATGGAAGTCTGAGGTTGTGCGTGGATTACCGGTGCCTGAACCAGGTGATGATAAAGAACAAATATCCATTGCCGAGAATTAATGACCTCTTTGATCAGCTAAGAGGGGCACAATGGTTCTCGAAGGTTGACCTTCGATCAGGTTATCACCAGCTACGAGTGCGGGATGAGGATATAACGAAGACAGATTTCAGATGTTGCTATAGTCACTATGAGTACATGGTGATGCCCTTTCCCGTGATGAACACCCCTGCACTGTTCATGGGGTTGATGAACCAGGTCTTCCAGCCGTACTTGGACCAGTTTGTAGTCGTCTTCATCGACGACATCCTTGTGTACTCAGCATCAGAGGAGGAGCACGCGAGACACTTGCGGATGGTTCTGGACATACTTTGGGAGCACCTGATTTAAGGTAAGCTCTCAAAGTTTTAGTTCTGGATTCGGGAGGACCACATTCTAGGAAATGTCATCTCGGCAGATGGAGTAGCTGTGGACCCAGCCAAGGTGGAGGTTGTGTTAGCATGGGGGCCACCTCAGAGCGCGACGGAGGTGAAAAGCTTTCTTGGGTTGGCAGGGCATTACCAGAGATTCATTCCTAACTTCTCCTAGATATCAGCACCGATGACAGACTTGACCAGGAAGGGGAAACCCTTCGTGTGGACAGAAAAGTACCATCAGGCTTTTGAGAAGTTGAGTTAGAGTTTGACAAGCACCCCAGTCTTGAGATTTCTTGAGGAAGGTGTCGAGTACGTAGTTTTCTGAGACGCATCAAGGACCGGTCATGGATGTGTCCTGATGCAGCGGCATGCTGTGATTGCTTATGGTTCGCACCAGATTAGGCGACATGAGCAGAACTATGTGACCGATGATCTCGAGTTGGCAGCGGTAGTCATCACATTGAAGATGTGGCGACACTACCTTATAAGAGAGCGGTTCATTGTCTACTCTGACCACAAGATCCTCAAGTACGTCTTCTCATAGAAGGATCTGAATCTGAGGTAGAGACATTGGTTAGAGTTCCTCCAGGACTATGATTTCAAGATCATCTATACTCCTGGGAAGGTGAACAAGGTGGCAGATGCTCTTAATAGAAGGTCGAGCTCACAAATGTTGAGTGAGGCGACACAATAGTTAGCCTCTTTACAGTTATCCTTCGTGGATGGAGAGGATACAGATTACCTATAGTCGATGGTTGTCACCCCTCCACTCTTACAATGAGTTAGGGAGGCACAGCTTGGGGATGACGACTGTGTGTCTTTACGTGCTCAGTTATCCACAGGACATGCTCCTGATGGATATTCGTAAGGTGGGGATCATGTGCTTCGTTTCAGAGGACACACTTTTGTACCAGTGGCGTTCTAGGAGGAGGTCCTGAGGGAGTTTCATACATCCCCCTTGGGGGTACATCCTGTAGTGGCAAAGATGTACCAGGATCTTCGACGACAGTTCTGGTGGTCAGGCATGAAGAGGGAAGTAGCAGATTTTGTTTCTCGATGCCTCACATGCTAGTAGGTGAAGGCTGAGCACCAGGTTCCAGTGGGATTAGCTCACCCCCTAAGAAGTTCCAGAGTGGAAGTGGGATGTAATATGAGTGGACTTCGTGACATTATTACCACGGGCATCCAAGGGGCATGATTCTATCTGGGTGATCGTTGACCGACTCACCAAGTCGGCCCACTTCCTAGCTATCAGGGAGAAGATTTCTGTGGAAAGCTTGGGATGCCTCTATGTACAAGAGATAGTTCGGCTTCATGGCGTCCCCTCTTCTATATTCTCAGACCAAGACGCCCGCTTTACATCCCGGTTGTGGAAGGGATTCTAGGAGGATTTTGGGACTTAGCTAGGCCTGAGTACAGCGTTTCATCCCCAGATGGATGGTAGATGGAGAGGACCATTCAAGTTCTGGATGATATGATGTGACCCTGTATCTTGGACTTTGGTCGCAGTTGGGAGGACCACCTACCACTGGTGGAGTTTACGTACAAAAACAGTTACCACTCTACCATTGGTATGGCACCATTCAAGGCCTCGTATGGGAGACCCTGCTGGTCACCGCTTTGCTGGACCGACCCCGAAGAGTTAGCACTCATGGGTCCAGAGTTAGTGCAAGCTACCACAGAGAAGGTTCCGGTCATCCGAGAGCCGATGAAGACTGCACAGAGCCATCATAATTCTTATGCTGATACGCGACAGAGACCTTTGGAGTTCGAGTAGGGAGACCACCTCTTTCTTAGGGTCTCACCTCGATGAGGGATGCAGAGATTTGGCCGAGGTGGAATGCTATCTCCAAGGTTCATCGGACCTTTCCAGATTCTGGGCAGAGTTGGTGAGGTGGAGTACCACCTAGCTCTACCTCCACAGTTGCATCGGGTACATGATGTCTTCCACGTGTCACAACTGAGAAATTACGTGCATGACCCGTCACACATAATCGACTGGGGCGAGCTAGACATCGAGGATGGAGTGACCTTTGCTGAGTACCTAGTGGAGATCGAGGATCGACAAGAGAGGATATTTCGTGTGTGATCGATTCCCTTGGTGCGCGTCCAGTGGCATCATGAGAATCTTCAGGAGAGAATGTGGGAGCGGGAGGCTCAAATCCGTGCCCAGTACCCTCATTTTTTTTAGTAGCCCTCGTTTTAGATTTTCGGGGACATAAATCCCCAAGTTGGGGAGAATATAATGTCTCATATTTTTTCTGTTTACTATTTTAAATATTATATGAAATTATTTCTAGATCGGGCGTGAAGGTGGCACATCATTCCGAGGTCCAGTTATCCCAGAATGGTGGTTTGAACTTTTTTTAAGTTATATGAGTCGGCACTTGTGCACGGTTGTGGCGGTTTCTAAACGGATGCCCGGATTAAAAATCTGAGGGCACCGTTGCGTCCGGGATGACGACTTTGCCTAAGAGTGAATCTAACCTCGACTGGCGTAGGTCATTTTCAATGTGTAATTTTGGGCATTTTAAAAAGGGGAAATACTTTAAAAGTAATAAAATAAATTAATGATTTATTTTATTATTTTAAAACATTTCCTTTTTTTAGCACAACATAATATTCCACTATAAATGCATCCTTATGGAAAATTCGCAGGGTTAGCCTCATAACCCTGCGAGTTGAGGGACATATATTTCTCTTGGAGCATGGGAGGAGGAGGACATGATAGAAAACGATGACGGATCAAGATCGAGAATCGTTGCACCAGCGTTGAAGGATCACGACGACAACGGTAGCGCGACGCCTTCGTCAACAGTCGATCCTTTCGAAAGGTAGGGGTTGTTATTTCGATTTCATTTCCCCGTATTTATGTTTAAACGATGAACGCGGATCAACCACGCAGAAGTTGATCCGCAGACTAGTACGTTTTTGCAGGAGGGATTTTTCTTCAGGAAGATTATGGGGAATTGATCCATGATTTATGTTGTTGTTGATTCTTGCTCCGTTTAAGCCTACTAATGGGAGCAGATCAATGCCGTGACGAATGATGGCAGAAGTTCATTACTCAATTTGTTTATTTGGATTTCATCCTTCTTTTTCCCCACGCGTTCTTCATGGGTGATGAACAACAGATTGTTGCGCATCCGTTTTGCAACACAATGATCCCAAATCAAAGATTCGACACTGCAATGACCTTGTGGAGGTTCATCGACGATGGCGGAAGACGAATCAGACTGGATCAGAAAGAGCGTTCTTCGAGCTTTCTTCGGGCGGGAAGATCAAAACGTGTTTTCAGAGCCGATCGAAGGCCCGGAAACACAAGAAGTAGCTTCGTGGCATCAAGGAGACCAAAACCTGAAGGTTTCGTGGCGATCAGATGGCTGGATCAACTTTTGGAGGAGCACGGGAGGCACGCTGACGAAGAGCGCCGTTTCTGGAAATTTCAAGAATACACAACATATACTTCCGAAGAACACACTGTTTAGTACTGGCGGTGGAGGCCAGGGTTTCGGGGTCAGATAAGAATCACACAGTGTGTGACCCTGGTCACATGGTGTGTTGGACCTTCCCCGAAGCTCGATGTGTACTTTGGGTAGTAAACGGACACGGGATGATCCACACGGCTTCTGGCGGCTCGGTGTGTACAGCTTGGCAGATGCGTCTACACAGATCTCGGCGTGTAACCTGGGGAGACATGGACATGGGATGATGTACACAACCGTGTACTCCATCACAAGGCCAGACATGGCCAGCAGCATGGGTCACCCTGTGTGCTGTTTTCATGGGTCGGAGTACACAGGTTAGTGACCGTGTACGGGCACATGGCCAGAGTACACGGAGCCAACCCCAGTTACCCAGACACAGCGTGTACTCCGTATTACACAGCATGTACTCAGTTTTTCTACACGAATAGTCTCATGAAACGGGTTGTTGTACACGGCCAGTACCCGGGGTCGGACAACATGACGTGTATCATTTCTACACGCAGTGTACTTTTTGGAAAATGACTTGGTCCTTTTGTTCACCGTTCCTTGAACATCTTTCATTTGAGTTAGTTCCCCTTATTCTTGTCTCCCTGAGGGTCAGGAATCTTTCCCCCATGCAGTATTTTGATCCCTTCAGTAAGACTTTCTATGATAGAGTCAGGCATCAATCCGAGAGGCCCGGATCTAGATCCTCTATCCATTCTATACCCTAGGTAGAGTCGGGCATCAATGTGACCAACTCTACTGGGAGTTGATCCTCTACCTAACAGGTTAATTCCAGATGAGTCGCGGTATCCGCCATGGCCCTGGCAGTGATCCTCATCTGTGTATCGAGATCTTTCTCACTCAGGAGTGTGTCTCCCGTAATGAGTTCTTCTATCTACCATAACTTTTCCAATTAGGAGTGTGTCTCCCATAACGACTGTAGCTATCTCTCGTGACGGTTCTTGAGGAACATCTCTTCTCGGATGGGCATCATCAGAGCTATAAGTCTCTTGTAGTGTGTTCTCCTGGAATGAGTGCATTACAAAACCTTTGAACAGAATCCCTTACTGGGGTATGAGGTTGAGTGACTTGCCTCTAGACCATGGGTCTAGGTTTTGAGTATTTCTGGTTTGTTTTATATGTTCTGTAAATATATAATGTGCATAGATAACTATACCATTACTTTGTATTGCTTTGTGGTTTTCGAGGTCCTCTACTAAGTATTGTTATACTCACCCCTGCACGGGCTTTTCCCGTATGTCAGGTGTCTTGTGCAGACGAGCAAACTTTTGACAGAGTCCAGGGCCGACCAGGATAGGGCCGAGCTTTCTGAGTTCCCAACAGGCCGAGACATTCCTATGGACATGAGCAGAAGTCCTAGTAAGTTTTGAGCTTACAGGTTGGACTTTTCAGTTTTAGACTCTAGTTTGTTTTCTTTTTGGTGGGGTTGTATTTTTGGCCCAGTTTACTTTCTCTATACTCCACCTTTCGTCATACTATAATGGTTGGGTTTAGTTGTAGGCATGAATTTTGTTTCTTAGTGTTTTACTTTTCAGTATTTGTGGGTTTGGAGAAGTGTGCATATGTACAAGTACTTAGGTAATGCCTCCCAGATTTGTGATATGCCTACTCGGTGCTAGTCACCAGCCCCTGGCCTATTGGAGGTGGGCTTGGGGAGTCACGGTGTGGGACCCACTGGGATGGGTCGTGACAGTAAGAACTGACTAATATGGATATAAGTTTCTTTTCTTATGTGTATTATTGAAATTCCATGACTTTGGTAAATTTTATACTCTTATGGTTCACATTTTTTTATTATAAAATGATTCATGTCTAATTAACTACAAATTTTTGTTACTTGACTCATGTACCCGTTCTTTGATATGGAGGTGTATGGATTTCGAAGTTCAAGATCATGTGGTTATTTCTTTATTTTTATATTATGATTATGTATCTCTCTTATTTATCTTTACTTTTAATTTGATCTCACCATTTATTATGTTTCATTTCCTTTGGTAATTAATATATATGTTAACTATTATTTTTTTAAGAAGATTTATAGTTGTGAAGAATTTATTGGGAGATGACATAGCTCACTTATAGAATGGTGTATATGTTTATATGTTTCTAAAGACACTAAAATATAATACTCACCAAACATGTATTCATGTATTTTATTTAATATTCATTTAGAAATATTTAACATCTATGTTTGAGAAGCATAGGTCAGTATTGTTGGTATCCAAAGATCGGTTTAGTTATCCTTTAGAAACTGGGATGAGAAAACAATTTCATGATCTATAATGATATTTTTAAAGATATTCCTAGGGATATAACTAAGGATAACCCTACAAATGAGTTAATGTATAGTAAAATTTCCTAGAATTTGTTAAATGATATAACAAGTGGGTTTCAAGTAATTAATCAAATTATGGATACAATATGTTGATGTGGCTCTATAATAGATATCACTTGGGGGTAACAATCCTAAAAACATAATTTTGAGCTAGGATTGGTCAGGAATAGGTGAACAACAATGATCTTTACTGCACATTTTGTATGAAAGTCTTGGGGAAAATACATTGGAAATTAAAAAACCCTTTATGAACCATTATGAAGGATTTAAATATATTATGACCATGTATAACCGAGGTTAAGACTGATGTCTGATAGATTTTAAATAAGGTGTCAAAATTTAGGCATCCTATAGTAAAATCTAATGATTATATAGTTTTAAATTATGATTTATGTTTATGACACTATCATTTTTGGTTTTATTCAATGGGATAAAGCTAATGAAATTTGGTAAACGTTGATTGTGGTAGAAAATTTACCGATTACCAAGAAAATTGGATGAGAAATGGAGTAAAGGATGTTGTGGTTATGCCTAATAACTTTTCACAGAGCATTATTAACAATGTGTACCATAACAAACTCTTAAACTCACTAAGGAATAAGATGAAAGTGTTCACACAATGTTTATGTGATTTTATACATGGTGAAAATAAGATTTAGTTTCTTATATGTTGATATTGTGAAAGAAAAAACCATGTGAATGTCTTAGAGGAACAAGTAAATGTTTTTGACTATAGAGAAGAAGGTCACAAAGAATGTATCTTCAAATGAAAAATAAAATGTTTTGATAATGTAATTAATGGTAATATTGGTCTCCTTAAGAAATAATATATGTTTGAATTCTTTAAATGTGAAAAGTATGTGAATTATTCCAACTGATTTCCGAATGGGAAATCTTGTGATGAATATCAATAAGGTTGTATAAGTAATGTGTATGTTTATGATGATTAAGAGACTACAAATGACATGTGAAAGGAAGTAGGTATTAAGAAATAGGATTATGAACCCTAGATAGTGGTTTGATATTTTTTTGAGAAGAACTTAGTATTTATGTATTGGAATTCAATGATTATGTTATTTAAATCATGGAATATATAAGTATTTTTCAGTATATGATTTTTGTTAAGTATTTGAGATAATATATTAAATGATTTTGATGACCTATGAAATCAACATAATGGAAATGTTTTTTTTCATCGAAAACACTTGATTATGAAAAATATAACCCCTAATTTCTTTTAGATATTAATATAATGTAGTTGGAATTAAGTGATGGATAATTTGGATATTGTAAATTGGATAGTATAGATGCACTCATAACTAATAAAGGATATATTGAAAAAGTTGATTATGTTATCACTGATGGAGTTTACATCATATTTTGATTTAAGTAATACATCCAATAATATATGTTTTATGTAATAATTAGAAATCATGTATGTTTTCAATAAGATTCTATGGAAATTCGTGTTATTACCATGTGTCAGGAGAATAAATGATAAAGTTATTCACATGGTTGGTATGAGATAATTGATAGATATTTTATGATATTTGGGTGGTGAATGTTATGTTTATTTTGAGAAATTTAGTAATGTTATTTATAAATTTCAAATGATAGAAGGGTTAGAAAGTTAACCATTTATGGAATGGTTTGAGTTAACCTTAAAATGTTGTTTTTGAGATTGAAATATTACCTCACAATAAGAATATTTATCTATATTGGATAACCTTTTCTAACAATCTTGTTTTAATGATAACTAAATCTAGATGGGATGACTTGTCATTCTATCATGGGATATTGTGATCTGTAAGTGGTCTAGGAATAAAAATTCACCTTTATTACTTGGAGTTAGAGTTAATGTTTAAATTGATCAATGCAAAAACAAATGGTGAGATTGTTTATATGAAATGGAATGAAATCAAATATTTATATCCTCTTGTGAAAATTATTACGAATTAGGAAAAGGATCATGAAATATAATTTTATCCACTTATCATAATTTTTGAAGATATCAAAATCATTTTCATGCATATTTAGGGTTATAATTTGGTGTTTGTTAGCTTTCTCTTAATCAACCAATTTCTTTTGATCAGTTATCTTTATCAATCTCTTTAATTATTTGTGTTTTTCTTCCATTTCAAAATATTCAATTGTCACCTATGTTCTCATATAAGGAAACATAGTTTTGAGTTACTTTAGTTAACTATTATATTTCTAGATTTACCCTTTTAGGGGATGTTTTATTATTCATCTTTATTATTTGGGCCCTTATGAAGGAGTTTTTAAATGTTAAACCATTGATCATTGAGACAAAAATCAAGGGGAAAATTTATTTTAAGGGGGGAGAATGTGACACCCTAATATTTTTTTTAATTTTCTAATATATTTAATCATTTTTGATATTTTATGTTACAGAAAAAAATTATCTTAGATTTAATTACTCACAATACTATGTTTGACTTGTGTTGAACACAATTCTAAGTTTCGCTTGCGGCACACACAACACCATATTTAAACTAAAAATGGCATACTATTTTAATAATATTAATTAAAATAATAGTTTTTGGCTTGCTGTTGGGATTATGGGTATGAATATGATTCAATAAATTATAAAAATTTGGTTTATACGTTTTTATATACTTAATAATTTAGTGACAAATTAATTATAAATTAAAATAAAAACCTATAGAATGAAGGAATTTATCTTTTTAAATTTTTTTATGTGAACAAGTGTGTTATGTTTCAATAAATTTACCAAATCAGTTTTGGTTTTTTATGATAATGAAATTATTTATTCAACAATTTTTTTAACATTAATATTATATTTATAAGAAAATACATAATAATAAACCCAATTTTATACATAAAAACCCACATTTTTATAAAAGTAGTTTTTTCATCTTTGTTGATGCACTTAAATTAAAACTAAACATTGAACATTTTTGAAAATTAATTTAACAATACAAAAGTAATTTTTAAAATTTTAATATAAAAATTAGGATTGGGTGATGTTTTTTGATTTTTTTTTGAGAAGGTTCATTTTAGATGAATTTTGAAACAATACTAAATTTTAATTGAAAACCACCTTTTCACCTGAAATATTTAAAAATATAAATTATATTTTAAATTGGTTTTAATGAAACATTATTTCAAATATATATATATATATATATATTAATTCAATATAGGTAATTTTAATCAATTTCATTTTGAAATTGGACATAAAAAATATGCAATATCATGACTATTTTTACATAAATCAGATTTCTCATTACGTTTGCTAGATTTATTTTAAATTAAATACTACCAATTATATGAGTTTAATTAGGAAAAATTGATGAAATAATTAGAATCACAATAATGTATATTATCTAATATTTCCAATATAATTTTCCACCATAATTATGAGTGAAAAAAATTAAAATTAATTAAAGTGATTAATGTAGAAACAAGTTTACATAATTGTTAATCATAAAATATAAGTAGTATGAATGACAAAAAACATGTAAAACACCAATTATCTTGAAACATTTCGACCGTTATGACTTCTTATCACTTTTTATGAGTTTTAAGGACAATTGTCTATTAGAGCGATTTGTATAATATGGTAAGTAAATAAATAGACCAAATGGAACCTTCCTCTCTTTTAATATGAAAAATGCTTTGGTATCAGGAAGAAAAAAACTTTGGTTTGGTTATACATATTATTTTAAAATATAAATTATTTTTTATATTAATAATTAATAATTAATTTTTAGAGATGAATTAGTTTCTTAATATATTTAATAAAAACCAACAACATAATTATTCAGTTACTAATTAACTAAAATAAATGACACTAAAAATATTAAATGTGAGTTAAATTGAATAAAATATTGTCATAAATAAATTTTATTGATCAATATATCATTTTAAATACGATTTAAATTAATTTAATCATATTCCATTATTGTATTGTTATGTTTAAAATCAAATTAAATAATTAATGTCAAATTGACATTAGTGTTATTTTATAATCAATAATATTTTATTAAAATATTTAAATTTACAAAAACTCCTATATTTTTTCAAACTATTTTTAAATATTAATAAATATAAAATATATTCCATTAATGGACCAATTTAACTTTTTAATTAACATAATTACCCGTAAATAGTACGAACATTGTGAGTTATTTTAGGGTTAATGTTGTGTTTTTTGTTGTGTTGCTTGATATTATATTAAAATTAACACATACAACACATGGGATTTTTGTTTTATAAATTATATATAATATTTATTATTATTAGGTCTATTGTTTCTAATAATTCGAACTTTAATTTAGTCTTAATGGATTAATTACCTAGATTTTTAAACTAAATAACATGGTAAAAAGAAAAGGTTAAAATTGAGTAAACATAATCACTAAGGATGAAATGATAAAAATGTTTTTATGTTTGCATGGTAGAAGTTTTTATAGACCACATAAAACCCCCTCTTCAGTATTGTTTAAATTTTCATCCACATGAGGTAATGTAGACCTGTCGATAGTGAATAATTTTGAGTATTCATAAAAATTCCACTCATCAACTATAAAATAGAACTCACTCTCTAACCTTTTTTACACCAATAATGATATTTTAATTATCCAAAACCAACCAAAATGACTCCCCAACTTCTTTACCATCATTCATAGATACCAAAAATTTTATATAAAAGCTTCAAAGGACTACTTTTAGTGCAATCATTGAGAAGATACCTGAAGAAGAGGTTCCACTCATCAACAATAGAATTTGTATTATTTCATCCTAAAACCCATTTAATTCATTTTAAATAAATTTCATATAATTAAATATGTATCTCAAATATATTTATATGTTTTCTTGATAATTTAATGACTTAAAATCATCTCAAATTATATAAAATGTTTAATGAAATCATTGTTTCTATGTACTGCAGACTACTGCCTCATGAAACGATGTCATTTGTATTTACCAATATCACCAATAAAGGCTAGTGATAATGATGAATTTTTTATTTATATATGATTTTTATGATTTAAATTATGTTATCATGGTTCGTTAATTTTAATATCACGCATACACTCATGATTTCTATTTTGTGGGAATACAATAACTTCATTCGAGTGTACAATAGACTATCGCCTTGCGAAGTGAAGTCGTTCATTCATGCTATACCTGGAATGTATTCAAAATGGGTATTACAAAAATATGTGATATATATGAAAAAAAATGATTATTTAAATATAATATATGTTATAATTATATTTCTTTTAATCCAACTAAAAAATTACAACAATGTTCATGTGAACATACAACCTATTATCTAAATTAATAATGTGTTTTATTTACTATTTATATCTTTTAATGATTATTATAAACTAATATATACTGAATATATATGATATTTATATAATTTTTATCATTAATTATATTACATAATTATTATTAATTAAAAATTACAACCAATTTGATGAATCATATCTTATTAGATAAATAAAGAGGTTATTAACCAAAACGTGACTTTAACATGGTATTACTAATAAATAGGTAACAAAATGTCATTAGAAAATGTTGTATGGTATTATATTTCGGAATAAAATTCTTTAATATGTATAATATACTTATATTGATTATAAAGGAGTTTTGAATGTGTACTATGGAAGTCAAAATAGAATGTAAGGTGATTTCTAGTATCACTTTTATTTCTGAGAGACTTATTCCATTATAACCAATCCACTATTTTTTGAGGTGTATATACATTCCTATGATATTATATATATTTAATATTACTCATCAAATTATTTTTAATTTTTCCATTTATGTTATTATTTTTTAAGGATTACGATTCAAAAGATACTCAGGTAGCAAGGGGATTTTCACTCACTTTCTTGTTATGTGAGAAAATTTCCGTAGTTACCACATGTTTAATTTATTTGGTGTATATACTACCAAGGAATTAAAATTAGTATTCATATAATAAAAAATATTTCGGTCTAAATATCCATTTTAGGATCTCTCTTTCTACATGATTTTTTTAAAATTTAATAAATCAGTAATGAGTTTTTTATCTCAATTTATCTTATTCTAGATGTATTTTATGTTGTGCACCTATATTATTTAATGAAATGTATATAAATCACATTTTAAATGAAATATCATAATTTTATTAATACTATTGATATTTTATATTTCATTTTATTTTATTCCTTCATGAATCTTATGATTCATGTTTAGCAAAATGGTAGGATTCTTATGTTATAATCTCACTATTTATCATGATTGTTTATGATTGTGTGACTAATGTCAAAATTTCATAATATAACTCCCAATATTTCTCATTAATTTTCTTCTAATATTTTGATCTATGATATATTGAAGTAATGGTAACATTTTACCACTCTTTTTTACTTTTTATAATTAAGGAATACATTTATTGAAATTTTACATTATTTCTATCTTCGATCAGAGGTCTATTTTATTCCAAAAGCAATGTTATCCAATAACGTTTTAAAAAATGTCTACAAATGATAATTTTATCTTATTTTTAATTAAAATGTGTTTCTAATATTTTTATATTTTAAAAAGTTTTTTCAATAATTTAAAATCTTATATTATAAGATTCACTAGTTAATTTAAATGAAAATGATTATCAAAAAATTTTAGGTTTAATAAAATTTAAAAATGAATTGAAAATATTTGATTATATATTTTGAATGTTTTTTTTCAAATAATAAGGTTTTAAGAAGGTTTTATGTATAAATTTTTTACTGTGAAAATGATATTTTCCATAAGAAATGTTTTAATCGATAGATAAAAATTGATTTTTTATAATGATTATATCTGTTGAAGTCACCTATGACATAATGGGGACATGATACAGTGATAAAATTAATTTTCTTTCTCTTAATTGTTTATGTGTTGATGAAATGATTTTTATGAAACCCATGTCACTTCCATAGGTTATACCATGAAAAAATTATTATGAAACTCACTTCTTTTCATGGGTAATTATATGTTGAAATGATTATGAAACCTATCACATTTTAGATGGCTATAATAAAATGAAATTTTTATCATACCCATTTCATTTAATGGGTTATGATATGATGAATTTATATGATCTTTTGGAATACATATTTATGAATTCAATATATAATGTGTTGGGCCTATATATCCCTTCGACGCATTAGGTAATGAATTATATATCTCATGAGATAGAAATGGAAGAAATGAAGAGTGAACCTGGTATAGTATGACATTGATGGAATTGGTAGAGAGCATAATATAGTAAGGCATGGCTGAAAGGAGGGGTGGAATCAGTAAAATAAAGTACAGTTCCTACTATGATGGCCTTGGCATGGATTCACAAACAATTTGAAAAGGCTTTTCTATGATCATATTTCTGCCACAAAATCTGGGACTTATGAAAATGGTAAGATCATATGGATCATGTAACTTTTATATGTTATTATTCATGTCTTATAAGGTTACATTCATTATTCATTGAATCATTTTTATGATCATTTAGATACATGGTGTGGTTATAAAACATTATTCTCATTTTATCATACCCTTATGTTCATGTTATGCTTATATATCTCCCTTTTTATCCTTACTGAGAATATAAGAAAACCCTTTCAAATGTTTCCTTTCCCTAGGATATGAAGATAATTTTTTAATATGATATGACTTGTAATGGTTCAAGTTGGGAAGAATATGGTGGGTGATGAATTAGCTCACATATGGAACAATGTTTATGTTTCCATGATTTCAAAGTCCCTAAACTATTTTTGTCATCAATCTCGTGTTAATGTAATAGATTTATTATTTGTCTAAAAATATGTTATATGTATGAATGAGAGGCCTGGGTCACTATAACCAACCTCATTACCATCCAGGCTACTCCGATCTATATATCCTATCTAAATCCCTTATCTCATTTTATAATATAATAATTAATTATTTAAATATTTTTTAAATTTATTTTAAATACTTATAACTATCTAAACTCATTTAAATTCATCTTCCCATATCAAAAACATGACCAACTACAAGTAGAAGGTATATATCACACACCTCACACCAACCTAAAACACCCCCACATCCCTCATCATCAATTCATCCTTTAATTTAGTCAAATTCCATCCAAATACTAATTAAAATTAGTAGGTTAAAATTAATATAATGAAATGGAGATAAATAGTGCATAGTTATCCTATTGGGTCCTAATATTGAAAAAATGTCAAATCCACCATTCTCTTCTGATTCTACTCTACTCTTATGGAATTATCAATAATCCCAAAATTGAAACCGTTACAAATTAGAGGAGATCAATGAGGTACCATAGATAAGGGGAAGATATTATCTCATCTCACAATGAAATTAGGATGAAAATGAAACCCCACACAACCCTCAATTGACTAATACCAAGGAGTATTATTATAAAATTATTTATCTACACTTGATTCAACAACAATTTAGGTGTTGTTAATGGTGGGACCACTAATGTTGTGGTCTGGCACCTCCTCACCCTGCCTCTTCATAATTCATTCCTATTTAGTCGTGGTGAAACCACTCTAGGTAGATGGGTTGTCCATCAAGAAATATATATCACAACATGACTCTATGTTCTCATGAATAGAACCCTTTCTAGAGAACCATACCTGAGGCCTATGGTACTAATGAAATGACCTCCTCATCCCCCTCTTCATGGTGAAACACCCAATAATCATATATTTCTATATGAACATCATGAAATATACTATAATACAATTCCAATGAATGACCATCACATTGAAAGCTATGGTATGTAGAATAACTGGATACCTAAAATAAAACCATTAGTGGTGAAGGTATCACCTCTACCTCACTGAAAAACTCAAATGAGTCCCAAAACACCCCTTCCGCCTCAATCCACATCCAGTAAAATGTTTATGATGTTTTCAACCTTCATAATATTAATTTGAATCAAAAGTTTATACATATCCCCTTCTATAGAATTGAAATCTAAATTCCCTTATAATTCATAACTTTTAGTGACACAATGTTTTAATGTTTCATTATGTTATCCTAAATTTAATGAAAAATATTTCATTTATGGATGTACACTATTTTTTCAATTTTTATTATTAGCATTTTAGTATAATTTTATTAAAACATAGGAATAATAAATTATTACTCTTGATTTTATGCTATTTCAAACTTCCTCCACATTAGTTCCACGTACATCCCTTATGTAAATTCAATTTGAGGATTGTGGGGGAGAAATTGTACTATCTTTAAGGTAAGCATTCCTAGGATGTTATTTAAGGGACATCCTTGTGAAGAAAGTTCATCAAGAATAGACATGGTAATGTCCTTAGAGAAAACAATAGAAATCCATCAACCTATGGTTTGTCTCTGAGAGAACACATCTATATTCTTGAAACAATTTATAGAATGTTTATTTTGTGTGGGGACCATAAATTGTTGGATTATAATTTGATAAGAGAGGTCTTGGGTTTCCTTTGCTATATAGTTTCTGGCATTTCTTTCAAGAAGGCCACCTTTTTTCCTCAATTAATTCATGATATTCCAAACCCAACTCGTAGGGAGGTCTAAAATAGAATTATAATGGGGGATTCCCATGATATATATTTCTTTATGAGTTCATCCACATGCGTTTTTATGGAAAAAGGATAAATTAGGTAGATCTTTTCACATCAGAACACTAATGGGTGGGTAAGAATATCTAGTTCAACTCGATACCTAATATGTTTAACTTTTCAATCTATATATTCTAGAAAAATAAATTTATAATGGGTAGGATATCAAAATGAAATATTTTCACCTTGAATCTAGATTCTACTACTGTAGTGAATTTAAGAAGGAGTCCATGCAACACTTATTCCTCTAAAGTTACTTAGTAGATATCATTTAGAAAACGCTAGGTGAGGTTTTGGGCTACAACATGAGATTTTAAAAAATAGAAGCCTTTATTCATAATTGTTTTCATGGATATAATAGAAATAATAATGAAAAAGGGTCATTTAGTGCTTATTTTAGTGTGATGATGGTGTATATGGGACACCCAAAATCAATCCCATCATCAAGCTCCTCCTTCCACTATGGAAATCATGGTGAGAGATCCATGCATAGGGGATAAGTTTTTAGGTCTTTTAGGTGGATCTGATGGATCTCCATTCCTTAGGATTTACACATACAATTGTATTGTTATAAAATCAGTCTCTCTTCTGAGAGATCAATGGGTTAGATGGGACCCTCATACAATAATGATCTAACTCAATATAGACAAATCAAGCATTCAAGGGTGGATGCGCTGCAATACGGTGGTTTTAGACTCTGTAGTATTGGTAAATTTTATATTTAGATCTTTTTATGGGGATATATACTCCCTTTTTGAAAAATTAGTGGTGATGAAAAATGGTTTGGAATTATGATATCAATAGAAAACCTCCTTTTTGTATTGGAAATGGATTCTAAAATAATCTAGATCACAATTAATGGTAATTCCTCCACTCCCTAAGAAATATCCTACCTTATATATAGATTCCAGTACCTCCTCTATCACATTATCCAATTTCATCACACTTTTAGAGAAGAAAACTCAGTTAATGATATCTTAGCATCCATATAATCTCATCAAACACCAAACATGGTTCCCTTTAGTGTGGGTTCCCATCCCCCTGGTGGTGTTGATTTTTTAATTAGAGATTCTCTTAGCCTCCATCTTTTCACACCCCTTGAACTTGTTTTCATCATATATTTTGAATAAAATAATTAATTTTTTTTTTCAATATTATACACCCTATGAAAATTCTATAAGACCCTTTATTTTCATTTATTTTCTTATTTTAATTAGATAAATATATGTTAATTTATTATAGGAAACAATAATTAATAATCCATCTATCATCTTTATTTTCCATAATTTATTCTTTCCAAATCATGAAGGCTTCAATATTATAATGGGATAAATTTTATAACACAAATCCCATTGATAGATCATGTGATATATTATTAATCACATGATTGTTTTATGTAATATGAATGAATTTATTTCTAATCCTATAAATTTTGTATTAGTTATAGGTGAAATAGTATTATTTGTAATTCATTCTCTTCCACTCATATTTCAATACATTAAAATATGTTTTTTAGCAACATTAATAACATATTTCATGAAAATGATCAATAATTCTTCTATTAATCCATGGATTATAGGCCAAAAATTCCTTTATGTAATAATTCCATAAGTGTCTTAGTTTTTTATAAAAAGAATTAATTCCTCAAATTATATAATATTATTTTTTTTGATTGACCATAACCTATCATTTTGATTTTTATTTTTTTCTCAAACTAAAAACATGATTATTTAAAGATAAATAATAAGAACAATAAGAGTTATAATTTCTATTTCTTGGTATGGATTTGATATTTCTTTATATTCAGAATATGAAATCGAACCAATAACATCTTCCTAAAAAAACCGATTATTACCATGAATCCCCTAAAAAACACATGTTTTCACATTTATCCCTTTAGATCTAGCCGAATGATTTTATTCATTTCTTCAATACCCATGTTTCATTCCATAATTATTCTTTTTGAAATCCTCTTATCATCATTTTCTAACGTACTATAGGTTTATCCATTTTTTGGGTGATGATATATAAAAATGTAAACCTTTTTTTACAATAATATCATTATTGGGTCATAGATACATTCCTTGAAAATCATAATTTACTTAATAAATCTAAAGAAAATTTAATGATTGATTAAAAATTAGTTTTCAATATATCTCAACCGAATAGTCATAAAAAATATCATTATCTTTATTTAATATCATTATTCTGAAAATTATTTTCTATGTATTCATATTCCCTTTAGTGTTGATTCAGTTAATTTTCATTTCCTCCCTATAATGTGAATAAATAATACTCATGCACTTTAAAAATGTTTCAATTTACATATAGTTGAGCATTCACAAATAATAATAATGATTTTAAGCCTCCTTTCACTACTTTCACATTTTTTAAGATTCATGAGTGAGAATTTATCTCCAATTGTATTATTCACAGCTATTTACTATTCATAAAAACATATTCATTTAAAATCACTCAAAATTATATCTCTATGAATACATGTTGAAGTACCATCAAATTATATATATATTTTTCTCAAGATATTTATTAATTTTATAAATACATTCCTAACTACCATTCATTAAAACCATTGCTAGATCTTTATCATCAGAATTGTTATCATACAAATGTGACACATTTTATTTACTAATAATGAAATAAAATACATTAAATAACTTATTTCTTGGGATATTCTTCGTGACAACTATTAGAAACATATAAAATTATTCCTCTAGATACACAATTTTCTCATTTAATTAATCAATATACGAACATATATTTTCAATCACCACTAGTTTTCAGTACTCTTATGATTCAAATCGGTTATTAATATTAATTATTCATTTGTTGCATCACGATATTCAAATATTTGTTCTTTATGATAATATTTTTCCATAATATGTTCAATGTACTCATAGGAGTACTAAATATTCATCAAATCATCGAGTTATTATTTCATAGAATATATAAATATTAAACGTAATGTTCAAAAACCACATATGGAACATTATCCTTTTGAACTATCATTCTATTTTATTGACATATCAAAGACATAACAAAATGATAACATATCTTCAATATTGGACTTCAAAAACACTAACTTTGGGCTATAATATCAATTATTATAACCTAAGAATCCATTATTTTAGGGTGGGGGGGGGGGGTGAATTATGTTTATTTTAAATTTATATAGTTTTAACTTTTGCAATTCCCTTTATATTTATTCTCTTATTATAAGGAAAAACATATTCTATTTATATATCAAATGCGCCTGCAAAAAATAGCATGGATATGTACATAAAATAATATATATAGATACACATTGATTTTACTTTGTTCATTTACACTTAGATATATATATGGAGAATAAACTCATCACATTTATGATGTATTAATAATACACTATAAATATAATATTTTATGGGATACAAGATTTAAGTAAATTTAGTCCTCACCATGCCTCACTGCACATATAATTTAGGTAAAGTCACTCTTTACAAAATATTGAAACTAGTAAAATGTTATATGGAATATCTCACTTTATCTCATGGTTTGCTACCTTATACTCCTTTATTAAAATATCTTGGAAAGATTTGTTTAATTAATTGTAGGCCCCTTTATATTTTATTGATATGATTGTCACTCTGTGATGATCATGTAGACCTAGTATAATGTAAAAAAAATATTATTGATGTATTATATAATTAATATGAATCACAACACCCTAAATTAAATGCCATATATTTTAATACGTATGAAGTTTTTAATAAGTTTCTTCTTAATACACATTACACCAAAAGACTTTGAATCTATTCATCTAGAAGTTATCAAGTGAAATTATATAATTCCCTTCAATTAATTCACTTCTATTACCCAAAACACATTATCATTGAAAATATAATCCTCATTGAAAATGTATTTAATATTAAATCAATATATCTGATTACTATATTTAATAAAGCACATGTTACTGACCACATTAATTATTCTTCTTTCTCAATTAATGTAGAACTCTATTAATTTTATCTTTCAATTTTATTAGTCCAATCTTTAATTTTTATCTTTTTTTATTTACATCACTCAAACTATTATAGATATATGATTTTTATTTTATATTATTTTATTCTTCATTCCATTATTTCCCCTTTCTTCTCTATCCATATTCTTCATTCCAATCATATCATTGAGAGAAATTTTTTTATTATCAATACTTTGACATTTCCCAAATATATAATTTTCAAAGGAGAGTAAGGTTTTGTTTTTCTAAGAAAGTGGTTATCTTATAATGAATGATCTTTGGTTGTTTCATTTTAGGTTGTCATTTTAAGTATAATTTCATTCAAAATTTATTATTTAAATATAACGATTATTTTTTGATTGACCAATAATAACATATATAGTGTAAACCAATAGAATTAAAGTGAGTAATCCCATGACCATCAATTTAGCATGTTTTCAAATTTTTTTTTGTGTTTTGATAAAAAATAATATTTAATGAATTAATAGACAAGAAAGGAATGAATTAAAAATTGAAAATAATATTAATTTATAGTCAAATAAATATTGACATTATTAAATATCTAAAAAATAATTTATTTAAAATAATTAATTATTATAAAAACCTTTAAGATATTTCCAAATTGTGATTTTAACCAGGATTGTTTTTATTTATTATCAATTATATTTCCATTGTTCTTTTATTATAAAATTATTTTCAAACCATAATGTATCCATGATAATAAACCCACACATAATTTATTTTGATTTAACCACCCTTATTTACTGATCAATCTTAACACTCTACAACTATTTAAGAGTCATAGAATCTAATTTTTCTTTTCTCACTGAAATGAGATGTCTCATTTGATCACCAACTACTTATATTATTTGTTTTTAAACTCTAATATTTATGTTGTTCACTCATTTTATCTCTATTTTATTTATGTGATAATTTGGATTAAGCATGAAATGGTTTTATTTGGGTAATGATTTTATATTTTCCTAAAAGAAAAAGTAATTTTATTAGAATTAAAATTTATAAGTTAGTATAATATTTTTTCCATATTTCTTATTATTATTGGAATATTATGTTATTTTTATTATACAATTAATATTAAATGATTACATTTTTTTGTTAAAAATATGTTTTAAATTGATGAAATTATTTATATATGGCCATTTGAAAAAGAAAGGTAATGCAATAATTCGATTGAATAATAATTATTTATTAAGAATGAATTTATGATTAAATAATGTATTATAAAAAATGGTAATTCATATGTTTTATGGTGATTGAATTTTTTTTATTTTACTTCTATAGTGTTGGTATTTTTTTGTAGAATTTATATTATAATGGCGGAGGTTTGTATATGTTTAATTTCTTTGAAAATAGAGGATATTATGGTGTTAGTTTTATTTAAATGTTTTTGTAAAGGGTTGGTGAGATTATAATGTTTTTTTCATAGTTTTTACATTATATTAAGGAAAAATTAATTCCTTCTTCTATGAATTAGGTACTCCATTTTGGTGACAATTGGAGAAATGACCATGGGTATTAATTTGTGAGAACTCTTCAATCATCATGTTGTAGACGTTAAATTCAATTTATCTATGTTTTTTCATTTAAATAAATGCAAAAATACAACATGGGAGAAGGCCTATTTTATAATTAAATTACATTTTTTTAGTAATGGGGTACATTTTATTCATACCTGGAGAGAAGAGAATATTTTGGAAGACACCTATGCTAAAATAATGAGTATATCCGACAAACTGATTATTTATATGGGTATGGCGTATCTTATTTTTGATTGTAAGCTAATTTAGAATGGATAATCTTTAAGGATTTACCATTCCACCATAAATTGGTGTTTTTAGATATTATTTTATTCAATAAAAAATAATTTTTATTCAATGAAAAATTAATTAATATAACAGATTTTAATGGTAATAGGTTAGGATAAATTAAGGGTTCCAAATAAATGATAATTATGAAGTGAGTGTAACATGGGTAAACTTATTCTAAAATATGTAAAATCTAGAAAAAGAAAATATTATGAACATTAGTGAATGTTATTTATAAATGTATAATAAAAAAATAAATTTTGAAATGTGAAGAAGATATGTAACCATTTTACAGATAATTTTTTTATTCGATGGTAGTTATGGAATTTATTGTTCTTAGTGGTGGATAATTTTTTTTGTTATTATGGTTTTTATATGGAGGACATGATATTTCATTTATAAATGATTCATGAGTTTTAATGTTAATAATTTGACCATTAGGTTTGGATTATCTGATATTTTATACCAATTGTATTCCTTCTATTTCACAAACACAAAAAAATGAGTCCACAGACAAGAGAAATTCCTATAAGAGGTATCTAGACCTAAATTTACCCACTTTATAATGGATATGGGTGATACAGATGAATGGTTTATCCAAATTAATCACTCTCTTATTGGAACAATGTGTAGTTTTATTATGGTGGCATGTGACATTAATATGGTAACAATATTATATTAAGGTGATGTTGTAGTTTTAGGGTTATAAAATGATTATAAGATATTTTTATGGTATTTGGTCCAAGTATATTGAATATGGTTTTGGTTTCATGGTTGTGGTAGAGATATGGATTGAGTCTATGAGGTTTGGATATGGAATTGATGAGAGAATTTAAATATAAGCTATCAGGATGTGGGGAGATGATATCAATGGGTAAGTTGGTTTATTGTAACTTCTCAGTATTATTTTAATGATGGTTATTATATTATCTATATATATAGTTTTTTTAGGGTTCCATTATGAATTTGGGTTTTAGTTTACAACAGGAAACATAACAAGTCGGTTTCTCTATTAATCACATTAGCTTTAGAATTTCACTTCTATATTTTTAAAATATTATCTTGGGAAAATCCTATTGGGTATGAATTTATTCTCACACATATATTCTATAAAATATTTTTACCTAGTTATTGGATGGGTATAGTGATTGGGATACAAATAACTATCTTGTGGTGTAGTTGATTTTTTTAGGTAGAGTTTCCATCAAAAGAATTTTTCTTAATATTGGAGATATTTTTACACAATACAATAATTTTATATGGATTAGTGTGATTCCATGAGTGAAATTGTCATGTTTTAAAAGAATGAAGGTGTTTATTTGTGGATTTACATCGATTTTCAATAGAAAAACCATACTATAGTGATGAACCACTATCTCATCCCAAGTATTGATAACTTATTTTATATTTTGATGGGATCTATCAATTCATTGATTATTGAATTGAGGTATAATAATTATTAGATGATAGTAAAGATTGAATATATCCTAATTATATATTTCCAATGTTATGATATAAAATTTATATTTGTGATCATTCTCTTTTGATTCAAAAATACCACATTGTAATTCAATGGGTTGACGAAATGAGAATTTTGTTAGTTACTAGAATTGTTTTTATGGTTCATCGATGATATCAAAGTGAATTTTAAATCATGGAAGGATCATAGTAGTCATTTAAGGGATATCATAGCAGTCCTTTAATGACATCATTTTTATGGGAACACTTCCAAGTATAAATTTTGGACATATGAGGTTTATTTTTTTATACATGACATGTATCAGTAAGGTTTGGTGTTGATACTTCAAATATTGAGGTAAATATTTCTTTTGAAACAAAAAATAATGAATTGGAAGTGAAAATTTTCATTTTCATTATATAAAATTTCATGATATA
The DNA here is from genome assembly GCA_963277665.1 of Viscum album. Taxonomy (NCBI): domain Eukaryota; kingdom Viridiplantae; phylum Streptophyta; class Magnoliopsida; order Santalales; family Viscaceae; genus Viscum; species Viscum album. The sequence continues at coordinate 1,627,472,539 of OY728157.1, read as the reverse complement.
GGTTTATTATGTATCTTGTATTGTTGATCTTTTGAAAATGATGAACATGATAGAATAGGCCATTATATAGAATAATATTTCTCATGTGGTGGTTAAGTACTCAAAAGAGATTAGTAACAATGATCACATCCTACACTATCCATTAGAACGAGATATGTTTGAGGTATTTTCTAATTCATCTCATTAATTTCATGGTTGTTTGTGGATGAAACACAAAGTGGTGGTATTCTGTGTGTATTGGTAGTCACATAACTTTGTGTAAAATTTTGAAACTCATGATCATGAGCATCAAATAGTGGTGTTTTATCTGATGATTGTTTAAAATAATCATTCAAAATTGGAATTTATATTCATGAAAGACCACAAAAATCATATATTTATATTCTTTCAGTGAGATTTTAAATTTCATCATTGTGGGGGAGTATTTTTATAAGATTTTGAATTTGTTGATATTTTAAACATTATTAATAGAAAATGTATTTGTAGATGTGATATACTAGAAGTACTGAGGTTATGTTTCATGAGATTCTAGAAATCAGTGAAAGAAAATGGAGAATCATTCATTACTATAAAGGATGATGAAGGATTAGTTTATCTATAACAAATGACTATCCATTTTTCCCTTTTCCAGATAATAAAGGAGTCACATATTGGATATCTTGAGGTGAAAGTGTTTAATAATTGCACAGTTTTTGGGGATGATTAATGGGGTAATTAGAGGTTAAATGACAACAACTATTTAATAGAGCGGTTTTATTTCATTAGGTATGTGAGATGAGATTTTATATGAATTTAATAACAAATCATACATAATTTACCCTATTGTTTTCAAGACATATTATCCCCTTGAAGATAAGTTCTATCTACAGTTGATATAGAGAATGGGGATATGTTAATTTTCATTTTCCCTTTCAGTAGTGGGTGAATTTTATGAATATTGTTGTCACTATTATAGAACAACTATTGGCAAAACATCCCATGTTTTTTTATACACATTATTTTATTACTTAAAAAAGAACGATACCCATAATATTATAAAAAATGATCATGTGTCCTATTGTCTTTTTTTAATTAGATAAATATCATAATAAATTGAAATAGAGTAGAGAAAAAATTATTTATAACTCTTTTACATGCCATTAAATTCCATTAATCATATATTACCTGATTAGATAATCAAGGGACATTGATAGAAAATGGGTGATCTATAAATCATATTAGGAGAATAATAAGATCCTAACATAAAGGAAAGCAGTAACCATGAGTCAAGGAGAATAATTTGGTGACATAAAATACTGAGAATCATAATCATGACTATTGAATTATGTTATACGATCATAAAATAAAGGCATCATAAGAATTTGTAACAACATTAAACATGACAACATGAGAATAAATCCGAGATAACTTCTAAGAAACCACAACTTATATTATTAGTATTTCCAATCATACACAAAACATAGTATATAACAAGATTGAAACATTACCTAATGAATTATATTGACATAAAATTATATCCCAACCATCATATTCATATTAGGTACATGAATTTTTTTACAAAGTATATAATAAACCATAAGAGAAATTTAATTATATTTAATAAAATTAGTAAGGAATGTGGATTACATTGAAGTCCCCAATAAAAATGGATATAAATATATAGGTGATAATATTTTAGTTTAAATGTTGTTGGGTATTCACAACAAAAATGTTTTTATTGGAAAATCATGAGTTAATTTCAGTATCATAATGGGTGAAGGGAATTGTTCATTAAAGGAATTAATAATTGATGAAGTGGTATCTCATTAAATGGGAATCATAAATATATTAAATTAATTAGTAAAAACATAACACTATATAGAAAAATAGAAATTAAATGTTTTAGTAAATATAATTTACATTAATAAAAAAGAATAGTGAAGAATCCATTATCTTGATAACGTTCTTATAAAATAATGGGAGGGGATTCTATAGAGTTTGGGAACACCATGTGATGTATTTATAGAGGTGTTAGTTGAAGAAATTTTTTATAAATTGGGTTTTAGAGAATATTAATTGTAGGATGAGTGGGTATTTATAATAAAATAGAGGGTAATTGTTTGTTAATTTCCAAAACTATATTTTAGATATTAATTATTGGTTTATTATTAGGGTATTTCAGAGTGGTTTTGTCATGGTTTAGAGGTGTTTCGAGTGGTGCATATTATGTAACTGGTTAATAGAGTCAACAAACCCCCAAAATAAAACTATAAAATATATTTTGAGAGTCACTTGTTGGGATCACATTTCGTGGAGTATTTTGAAAAACCAGGTGTGTTACCTAGGGAAACCGTGTAAAGTGAAATATAGGGGAAAACATTATTGTAACAATGTTTTTATAACCCTGAGATACAACCTTGTAGGATATGGGATTAAAGTTCATGGATTTCCAAGCCGTACATCCTAAACCATGTAGATATTTTTCTTGATCATTATCATGTCATTAATTATTGAATGATTTAAAAAACCATGAGACAAAACCCAATTACATGTAGTTAATGCCCCAAAAATCATGATTTTGATCTAAATTATGTTCTTAAATCATAATTTGTCATATAATATCATAGTATATCAAATTCCCTTTTCTGTTAAAGATTATTTAGAAATTTATTTTGATTTAGAGACTCCATTTATGGAATCAAGATGCATTGGAGGTATAGATTTATCAGAAATTCATTGTTATTCTATATTCATTGTATATATACTATTCTCCTCCCTCACAGAACCATAGATCTTGTCCATTATGTATATTTCTATATTCTATGGTGGGAATATTAATGTTATGTGGTTGAATCTATTGAAGTAAAGAGGATCGATGGTGAGATCAAGAATATCATAGTGTTTTTAATAGTTTTCTCTAATTGTTTGAAGGGTGGCGTCTACTCTCTCATCTCCACAATTTTAGAACTTGATGGATTAGTTTTTATTTAATGTTATTTTTGATGATATTATGGAATTATTGTGTGATCCTTGATGGAATTTTGTTTTATATGGGTTTTTAAATTGGATAAAATTGAATGTTTTTTTTGGAAACCCTTTTTTTATATATTTGATAAGAAAATTTAAAAATTATAGTTTTATTATATCCCATGTAACCAGATTAATAAATTTATATTAAAGATGAAATGCTTTTATATGAAATTCTTTAGCATGTGTTTTGTTTTACACGGTTCTGATGTGTTCATTACTTTTGATGTTTCCCTATAGTAGGGGGTGCAACATTGGGGTATTAGGATTTTACATAGGTTATGGGACATGTTACATTATGATATGGAGATGTTAGTGACCTAGTTATTACATAGGGGATAAATAAAGAACCACTCATGAGTATAAATTTTTTACAAGTCATGCTTGTGTGTGTGTGTATTGAGACATGATAATGAATATTCCTAATTAAGAGAAATGGATTTATGAATTTATTACTTTTTTCCCTACAAAATCTTTGGGATTTATATAAACTATTTAAAATTTTTTCTATATATATTTTATATAAATTTGATACCTTTTTATTATCACAATGGATTGAGATGGGATGTCTTTGGGAAAATCATACTGAGTTTACACTCACCCCATTATGGTAAATTTTTGTGTGTGCTTACTGATTTCATCTTTTGAGATATTGTGAAGGACAAGGTATCATACTTCTATAGTAAATTAACTTGATACCATAGATTCAATAAGTTTATTTTGGGATTGGATCTAGGATTTGATTTGCTTATGAGGATACAACATGGTGGTCTTTTAGTCTTCCTATATTTCATAACTTGCATGTTATTGTCCTTGCTTCCATTCTCAGTTATATATTATTGTTTGATGTTGGGTATAACTATGGTTGTATTTTTTATTCATATATTATATATAGGATAGGTGGTATATTTTTTATGTTCATCTATTTGTTTAATCTATTAATAAGAAAAAGCATCCCCTAATTTTCTTTCATCCCTTGGAATTTATTGCCAGTATTTATAATATTTTACATGTCACATATGGATAGTAACCCCATCACTTATCAAGATAAAAATTAGGGTAATGAAGTTAAAAATTATATCAGATTGGTTCGGCCATTTATTTAGAAATGGTTTCAGTATTTCCCATTCATTGAATCACGTTTCTAACAAGGGTATAATATTATCGAAGCATAAAATACATAGCTTAAAAATTAAAATTAAAATTTATTTTATCTTAAATTCATGTTATGAGGGTGTTTTTGGTAATAAATTGTTCTATGACTCATCTAAGAATGTTGTCACCTCATCATTATAGGTTTAGTCGATGGGTGTAGCATATCATGAAATAGTATTCAGACATACCACACGGATTATATAGTTCATTTGACATATGAGGCTTTATGTAAAACAGTTAACACGTTAATAATAGTTGGATTTTAAAAAATAAACTTGTATTTCATGTTTCATTTTGTGAGTGTAAATTTAATATGACATCATTTTTCAAGTGAGTGTTGACTAATAGATGTTTTTATATTGTTATAGATAATTTCACTAGTTAGATGTTATAGTAATAAACTAGAAGATGCATTAAAAAATTGGTTACAATTGTTCCAATGGTGAACTAAGAGTTGGTTCAGATCATCATTTAGGAATTTATTGTGATGGAGAAAGGAAACCAAAATGATTATCCCAAAGGTGGACTACTCGACGCAGTTTCAAAAGTTTTACGCCCACATATTTTGAGGGGATTTAGAACATGAGAAAGATAAGGTATGATTGAACAAAATAAATCAAAACCTTAATTTCCTTGGAACACCAAGTATGGTAAATTTCAAGTTAACATATTTCTTCAATATAAAAAACTAAATCACTCAAGGATAGATTATGTGGAAAAATTATAGAATTTCATTTGTTTTCCACCTCATGTTGTTATTAGTGAATCCCTGAATGAAATAATTGCAGTGTCAGGTATATTATTCTAAATTCACTTTATGATTTAAATACTTTGTTTTATGGAATATATGAAGATTATTTTTAGAATTATAATGGTATAAATAAAAATAATTGGACATGTAATTGGACAGAGCATGTTTTATCCCCATAGGAACAGTTGGGAACTCTAATGATGGGAATAAACAAAATATGGACACATACTTATAAACTGGTGGTAAATATTATAATAAAACCATAGTATATACTAAATTACATCCTCAACCACATGGAAATAAGTGTTGTATCCAATTGGGATCGATTGTGCATGTAAATAGATATTTCGTGACACCACTTAGTGCTTTTCCCATGTTTAACAATATGAGACATCACAAACATTATATTTGTAGTTCGACAAGGTATGGTGTTGAAAATACATCACATATTTATTATAAATACAAAGTTTCAATGGGGTGATATCTATATAATATCCACAATTGTTAGATCCAAGTGATTATATGTGATTTTTGAAACACAAGGACTCCTCAGTAGAGGAAATCATAACTAGGAAGTAAATAAAAGGGGACAATAAATAATCCGTTGTATAGTGCTGAGAAGGTGATCCCAAATGACCATTATAGTATTTATATGGTGTGATGTGTTATTATTTTGGATTTTACACTTATGCATTCATTGATTTATATGGAAACATCCTACTATTTTATTTCTCCTCGTATTGTAAATATCATTGGTTAGCATATTGAGAGGATTCATTTTGTTTTAAAAATGAAAACGTGTCTTGTACAATTAGAGTGTTGAGATTTTATGTGTGAAGAATATATGTTGAATATTGGTGAGGTAGAAAAGGTCTGAGACTTATCTATTATTGATGAAGAAATCTTTAAGTACATTTTGTTAAAATATTGGTTGATGTAATCCAAATCCCATATCTAATGTTATTCCTGAAAAGTGGGTTTTAGGTATAAATATTGTGTTAAGAATATATTTAAGGTAGATTAGGAAATGGATGCAAGAAGAATAAGGACTTTGGTACAGATGGTTGGAACCATCTCCTATCAATTGGTTGAATTGTTATTTTAATTCATGGATGAGATCAAAAATAGGGAGTTTCCAACAATAGTTCACTTGATTCTTGTGGTGTTTCTAGATAATTTTTCAAGGATTTGAACCAAAGGTAATATGAGTTTATGACTGATCTTCTACTAGAGACCAATCCTATTTACATTCTGTTTTATAGGATAAGACAAAAAAAATTCTAGAATTTATTATCAAATAGTAATTTTTTGAAAGAAAATGTTTCATCAAACAAGGCATATCTCCATGGGTATCAAATGTTCTTTTTGAAAATAAGGCATGTGGAACTCTTAGACATTGTGAAGATTATCAAAAGATTTAAAAAGTTATGATATTGAATTGGTTTACTATTATATTCATTGATGATATATTTATTTTAAAAAAATGAGTTTATTGGTTCTATAAAATTTACTTATGTTCACGATGTCATCAACTACAAGCTCAAATGGAAGATATTCCAAAGATACCTTTCAAAAGTAGGTATCATAATTATGTGAATATTATATATCCTTTGGTATTATTAATTTTATAATGGTATTTATAAATTTCATGAATTTAATATTTCATAGGTATCATTAAAAGTTTTTTCGTGGTGTTCATTGATGATATTGTGGGGTATTTTATGATTAAAGAAGATAATGAGGAGTACATATCCATATCATCATGAATATTTTGAGAGCATCACTTTTATGATAATATTTAAATTGTTTTCTATGAAGAAAATATGTACCCTTACATGGTTAGGTAATGTATAAAAATTGTGATTCTATATATCCAAATATGATATAATCTTTTATCTATTTGGATCCACCAAAGAAACTTTTTGAGATACATTGTCTCATTGTCTTAATATATTAATACATACTCTTGTTTATGATTTCTCATGTCATTCCTCACCTATTATTTCTATGAAAATGAAATTTATTCCATTCCAATGGAATTTTAAAAAAATAGAAGTATTTATATGGAGTTATGGTTTTGAATAAATCCAAACCCATCCTGACATTCCTCGAGTATAGAAAAGGTTGTGTGGTTTATTATGATGAACCAAGACATCAGTTTGTTTGTGTTCTCAATCAAGGAGATAATGTAGTTTATTATGTATAAAAATAGTTACATGATAAAAACCACCAAACAAATAATTTTAAACTAGCTGTTGTAATCCATATTTCGAATATTAAGAAACATTTTCCAATTAGTGATAAATTTAAGAAATTCATGGATTAACATAGTATATAGAATATTTCATCACAAATAGACATGAATTCAAGGAAATTATGTTTGATGAAATATCATCAAATGTTTTTCAATGACATGATCATAGATATAGAATAGGGAACTCAATGGTTGATTCATTTAGTATGAATTCATAAATGAAACTCTCCAACGAAGCTGTGGGTTAGTGGAATCAAATTCCTGTCACAATAGAAATGAATCTAGAATTTTCTGTGAAAGGTGATGTTGTTACAATCATTATTGTTTTTTATTCATAATTTGATTGAGCTTGTGAAAGAGTCTTCTACATCTAATCCTGAATGTCTTACCATAATTTCAAAACATAATAGTGGGAGAATATTAAGGGATTAAATATAGATTGGAAATATGTTTTAAAATTTAGAAATCAGATAATACATCCTAAAACTAATTAAAAACATATTCTCAATACCTTACACCATTATAGACATCCTCTTAATTAAGGAATATGAAATATCTATTAATAATTGATAGAAAAATTATGCTGGAATAACAAGAAGAGAAATGTTACAAAGTTTATTTTGAGAGGCCTTAAATATGAGTAGGCTAATGAAGAACCACAATGGATAGCTGGTATGCTATAATAGTTACCTATACCATTATAAAGATGAGATAATATATCCCTTGATTTTTCTATAGGTTTATAAAGAACAGTTTTGAGACAAGACGCCATATAGATGATTCTAGATATTCTCATAAACATGACACACTTCATTCTTATTTTTGAAACCAATATATGGAATACCTGTTAAAACATTAAATTTGGGAAGTGGTAATTTTTAATTTCATTTATTTTTCAAATATATATGATAGAAACCCTAGTTTTACTTCCCATTTTTAGATGTCCTTAAAGTAATCTCTTCAAACCTAGTTGACCATAAGCATTACATTCCATTAAGAAACATATTTAAAATCAAAAAATCGTGATCAAATAAATAGAGGAAAAATATAGGAATTGTGTAATGTATTTTGATGGCTCATGGGAGGAGAATATATTTTTTTTTTCACATTCAATAATAATTATCAGGCCTCAATACAAATAGATCCTCTTAAGGCATTGAATGGACTTCCTTGTCATTCTCTACTTTGTTGGGTGGAAACACATGATACTTTACAAATCAGGCCTATCCTAGTGAATTAGAATACAAAGAATATTTATATTACCAACAATATAATGGAATCAAATCATATTATTCATAAATAATATGCATATAAACGTCAATAACCGTTATCGATTGAGGTAGACAATCATGTCTTCTTAAAATTTATCAAATGCTAAGGAATCATCATTTTTGAATTAATGTAATGTTTTTTGCTCGAATTATAAACCCATTCGAGATAAATTAATGTGTGAGTGATATGTATTATTGGTTTTCTTTACCAGTATAGTTTAGTTATGCGAATAATGTGGTTTATGTATCTCAAATACATAAGTACCATCCTAAAAATAACCCTGTGATTCAATGGGGACATGTTGATCTAGAATCATATTATATATATGATTCATGTGCTAGTAAATATTTTGGATATGTATTAGAAGATATCTTGTGGAAAAAAATTAGTTATGTATTGGTTTTATGGTAGCATCGTGAGATTCCTGATGAAATAAGGGGTTATGAATTTGTTTTTTGAATAATCCCCAACATTTTATAAGGAAGAAATATTTTATACGATATTGGGATGGAAATCAAAATTATGGGGATAATATAACACCACTGGTTTTAGGAATATGATATTTTTTCTATGATATATTTATATATATATAATTATTTTTTGAATCTTCTAGTTTTTTTGTGAGGGTTTAGAAATTTCTTAGGCATTTATGGAGGTTCATAGTCTATTCCTAGTTTATAAAAACCATACAAAACTACCAAAAAATAAAGAAAACTTTTTTGGAGTTAGTGGGTAGGAACCAATTTGGTTTATAGTTTAACCAAAACATGAGAGTGACCATAGGAAATCGAGAAAAGAGAGAATGAAGGAAAATCATAGTAGCTGCACAATTTTTCTGACTTTGTGATCCAAATGTCCGGGGTGTGGGATACAGGTAGTAGAAACACATATTTGGTGCTTGGTTTTATAAACCATGTAGGCCAAATAATTAAACTACTAGGCTCTTCTAGTAGAATGTACATGGTTGGCATACTGTTTGAAAAAAATGCGTGACCTAGCCATTTGTTGTGAAATTAATTCCCATAAAATCATGATTATAATCCTAATTATCTCTTGAAATCCTCATATCATGAAATCCCTTTGCCCCCAAAGATTAAATTTATTCGAATACTTCATTTGTAGAATAAGGGTTTGTTTTTATTTGAATTGTTCAATAATTCAACATTCTTTTATGTTATTCTTAGATATAAACTTATCATCTATCATGAAAACATTAATCAAGCCTATTTTTGATATATATATATATTATATTATTGGAATATATGATGAGATGTGATTGAATCCATTAATGGAGAGAAGATGCAGGTCGAATCATGAAGATCATTGTATCACTCCTCATTTTCACTAATTAATGAGAGATATATAAATTATATGTCATGTCCAACAATCTAAAACATAATGATATAGTTCATTTATTAATTGTTTTTTAAATTATTCTTGAAATATTGTGTGATACAATATGGAAATCCACGTTATATGGTTTTGGAAGATGATTAAAATGGAAAGGTTTTTCGGAAAAAATTATATTTTAATTATATTTAAATGAAAAATTTTAAATAATATTTTTATTTCACCACTTGTAATGTGTTTAATGAAATGATTTCAATAAGGGATTAGATTTATGTGAAATGGTTTTACATGGGTTTTGACACACTATATTTTTCTGGGATCATTGATTTTTATATGACCATGTAGATGGGTGATGTACCATAGTGGTACTAGGATGTGACCCAGTTTTTGGTGAATATACCATCAGATCGTGAGGATATTGACAACCTAGTGAAGAATTGGTTGAAAGAAAAGGAACCACTCATTAGTATTGAATTTTAACTTGGAATTCATTGGTATGTGTTTTTGCAGACATGAGTATGAGTTTACCAAATCTTGAAAAATGGATTCATGACATTATATATTGTTTTCCCTAAAACTTCTTATGGTTTCGATATAAAATATTGAAATAGTTTCTTTAAACTATTATACAAAAATGTTCCAACTGGTTCTTCTCCAAGTGGTAGGAGTTGGAGAATATATCCATTATAAAAATAATATTTTATGAAACGAAGGAAATGATAATATAAAGGGGTCCTAAATTAGTGAAATCCATGAGCATACTCTCAGATAATATTAATATACTATGGGTGGGGATTTTATTTTATAAATGATCATATAATGGGTTTTTAAGTACACATTGATGTTAGGAATCCAAAAAACCTTCACCGTAAATTCATTTTTTTCATCATGTTTTCTCATTTGATGCAACTCATGACTCTATGTATATGGTAGAAAATTTTTCAAGTTATTATAATCTTATCCCAAATATGGTTTAGGGTAATAGAGGAGTCTGTTTCAATCATGAAAAATATAATATTTTAGGAAAATTAAACCTCAACCCCATTAAGTAATACATTAGCCTCAGAAAGAAGAGATTCACCACCATCATAGAAGATAATGAATGTGAAAAACACAAAATAGTATAAGTGAAAAAACTTCCTCCCTCCATGATATCATGATAACAAAATCTATTAGGGTTGATCTTAAAAACACTAATATAAGGACTTCATTGAACCAATATCCTTACGGTAGACACCATTAATATTAAAGGTAACAAATTCCTTTCAACTAAAACCATACTTAGTGAGTTTGAAATATGCTACTATTTTAAGAGTTTTAACAAGTCAACCATGAGGCATATAGATCAAATCTTAATGAGTAAACATGTGTCGATGGTTCCATATCAGTGAGTTTCAATGTTGGTGATCCATATCTACCAGAAACATATGGAAAAAAATATAGAAATTTACATTCACTTCAATATGTTACACACCACACCATGAAACCAGGCCTGTAAGAAATTAGAACTGATTCTCACAAGATCCCTGATCCTAATGTGGTCTCTAAATCTGTTCCATATAGAAGAATCCCCCTATCCATTTAAAAATATATTCATAGACTTTCCATCCTTAGAACTCTGAAAATAAAGACATTTAGGTGATCTGTTCACACACTTATATCAAATCGGATCATTAATCTAGAAAATATGGTTCTTTATTCCAAAAAAATATAATTTTGTATCAATTTTGAAAATTATTACACTAGATATATCCTTCTATGTCATATTTATCAGGGTTTGCGTGGATGGTATTACGATATGCTTTGGCCAAGAAAGAACCCAATGATGAGAATGTGTGCATGAATTGATCATGGTAAAAAGATAACATGATATTGATGAAGGTATATAATTTCTGTAGATCTATGAAGAGAAACTTTTGAGTCATTTTCATTCATTCCTAATATAATGTCATGTTATCTCGTTAGAAAACACAATATGTAATGAAGTGTGACCATCCAATTGTGTCTCTAAATGATTATTTTCCCATGCCTGATGATAAAGATTGATTTTCACAACATCTATAAATGTCCCCACAACATTTTATATAAGGTAAACATTTTTTACTTTTGGAAATTATACAATCAATTCATACTTCTCCATAATTAATTTTCCTAGATGGATTTCTCTTCCAAAACCTACCAAGAAAACTTGTAATGAAGGCTTAGGGTGGTGACACACACACACACTATGAATGTTGATGTATTATATATCCAAAAGTATGGATATTGTGTTCTATGAGGCCTGCTATTAGCTTATATACACATGCACATACAAAATTAATTATTTCATCTCAATGTTACTTACCACTTTTTTGGGGCCCTTAGAATGGGAAACAAGTTCATCTGGATGGAAATTGGGATATAATTTTCATAAGCAATTAATTCCCAAAATATATGTAACCAATCTTCAAATTATTAATAAAACCATATTTATTGTCAAAAATCCATTCAAAATTATGAATACAAGTTCATATAGAAGAAAAAAATTTATCTCAAGTATTCCACAATGAAGTGTTTTCCCTTAATTCCAGAAGCTATCATTTTTTTTTCATTATCAATCCAAATGTGAGTTTTACATTTACACCATTATCTTATTAGGATTAATACACTGGGAACTCAATTTACATTATTCATATATGATTCTTATAAATCCACAAATTTATGTTCTACAATCATTAATTACACGTTAAATTTATTCCAAAAATCTAAAATTAGTCAAACCATTAAAATGACTGTTAATGTAGAAGGGATGGTAATTACCACATTGAGGCTATCTAACGAGTTTATACACACCCCATACTTGAGAAATTTGGTTCTATTATTAATATCATATATTTAGGTATATTGAATTTAATGGTATCATGATTCTCTAGTGATACACTTTGATACTTTATATTCAACTAGTGGAGTTAGAGCATGGAGCTAGGTCATGATTGTCATGTGAGGATAACACATGGGTTGTTTCCTTTCATCCTTTATAATTTATTGTCATTTTAACTATTTTCACTATAATATATTTTTTTAGTATTTGTTTTATGTTTGGTAGTATTGTCTATTCATCTTTGATATTGAGTATTGGATGTTAATATTTAAGGTACATCTGAGCGTTTTATCTGTGAAAATGGAAAATCAACCTAAAGGCTCTTTATGAAATTAGAATGTATTTCCATCATTTGGTGTCTTGAATATGTCAACTATGTTTAATAACTCCCCTATAACATCTCAATATAATTGGTAAGGGTATGATGTTACATTTCAGTTGTAATGTGGATGCGTATTCCAAGTACTGTTATTTGTCTTGTAAAATTATGTGATAATTTCGTTAGAATATTAGGTATACAAAAGGTTCATGAATGAAAGTCATAAGATAAAATGTGGTTTCTAATTACTTGGGAATCATAGGTATAAAACTTGGATGTTTAAAAAAACATCAAAATAATAATAATTGGAAATCAAAAGGCTTAATACAAAGAAGGTACAAGGATAAAAGAGAATAGTGAAGAATTTATTAGTTTGACTGGGTGATTCTAATAGTAATGATGGAGATTCTTCTGATATTGGGAACTCCATGGGAGTGGTTTATAGAGGTAGTGGAAGGAGAAATGTTTGATCAATTATTTTTTAGTGTGTATTATTGGATTTATGGGTGGGTATTTATTGCAAAATTGTAACGACCCGCAATTTTGAATAAATCTTATTTCCTAATTTTATGTGTCATTTTATTTTATTTTTTTATACTCAACAGAAATGTTTCATTTGATAACATGATTATAATTAAAATGGGACCGTTGGGTTTTGACTATTATATGACCATTGGTCAATATGACTGCTGAAAACTAAATGTTACAATTATTGTCTCTAAATACAAGTAATCTTGGTTAATTGTTATAGAAAGAAGATTCGATGGCCTCACCCAGTAGTCTTGGACCGATCGAAGCCCATCTAACAGAACATGGGAAAGAGGTAGCACCACTGGGCTTTGATCTGGACCAAACCCAAGCCGAACGTCATCGTGTGAAACTAGAACAGAATCTCCTTTGCGAGAAGTTCAAACTAATTGAAATTACTACTAGTGCGATGTTGGCCGAGCCTCCCTCAGATTCTCTCACCTTAGCACGCCTTACACTTAGGTCCTATGCTGGTGTGATAAGGGGATATGTAAGGAGACCATAACTAGCTTGTGTAATCCTTTTTTTTAAATAAAAATTGGGTTTCTTCTTATGAGGTTTATGATTTTTCAAATGTCAGGATAAATATAGTATGCATATTTTTTGGTGAAATTTAGAGAAAGGATATTTTAAAAAATGTTTATGTAAACCTTAAATAATTAAAAATCTCTAATGATTTTTACAAAATGGTCTTCTACAATTATGTTCAGTACGAAATTTAGAGTCTAATATGATCAACTTGATTTTTGATGAATAGTAAATTATGAATAGTGATTTTACGCTTAGAATTAGTAATTTGACCAAATGGATTAGTAATCTCATTTAATGAAAGTTTTAAAATAATATAGGCACCTTGATTAAGTAATGTGATTCAATAATATGGTTAAATAAAGGTTTCGTAAATTATTATTCAAGTATTAGTTTTTTTGGGTGAATAGTGATTTTTAATTAAAAATTAAATTAAAAATATTTAGAAAATTATTTTTATAAAAAGGATTTCATTTTTGAACTCAGAGCATCGATATTATGTTAAGGTAATTTTTGGGGTTTTTTCTGAAAAAAATTAATTTTCGGCGAATATTGTATTTATTTAAAAATACAATTAAAAATATTTAGAAAATTATTTTTATGAAATGGAGTTCATTTTGGAAATCAGAGCATTGATATTTGGTTAATGTGAAATTTAGCGATTTTTCTGAGAAAGTTGAATTTTCAGTGAATAGTAAAAATACAATTTTAGGGTTTCGGTATGTTTAGTGACATCATAACTGTTTCATGGTGATGTCATGAGATATTTTAAGGGTTGGCCGACCCAAGGTGATGGATATTTGTATTGGGGGCCCTATGTGGCCAAACGTAATGGGAAATATAATGGGAGAGCACAAGGTTTTGAGAAAAGCACATGTGAGGTGTCCCTTGGCCATTAATGCCTTGTCCCCTCACTTTCCCTATAAATACCAAGCCCTCTTCTCATCCTTTCGACTCCAAAACCATCCTCAACAAATATCTGGTCTCCTTACCTCCCAAGGAGTCCTCCCAAGGTTCCCCCAAGCCCTAAATGTCCAAACCAATGAGTTTTAAGAGTTACGTTTTAAGGTAAGGGATACGATCTTTCTCTTTCTTTTCAAGAAATATCTTTTATTTAATTTCATTTATGCTCCATGTTCTTATATTAAAGTGTGTTATTTTATACTCATCTTACTGCCCTTTTCATGTTCACATAATGAGATATCCCCTATTACTCTCATTATTTCGTTTTATGATGTTTTAAGTGGCGCCGTTAGGCTGCCTAAATTTTTGTAAAGGATTCTTTCTCCCTTCTCATTTTTCACGATCAATTTTCATGTAAAGTATTTCAAGTTCCTTTTTATTATGTTGGGGTATGATCTCTAAATTTATAATAATTATCTTTTATGATCATATGATGAGAGACCCCATTTGATCTCTTCAGTTCAGTATTTTGAAGTTTTAAGTGGCACCGTTAGGCTGCCGAATTTTTAAGTGGTTCTTCACCCTTATCGTTTTGAAGTTCTACTTTCATGTAAATTCTTTCATGTTCCTTTTTTTTATGTTTTGGTATGATCTCTATATCTATCATAATGATCTTTTATGACCATATTATGAGATAACCTATTTGATCTCTTCAATTTAATATTTTGAAGTTTTAAGTGGCGCCGTTAGGCTGCCGAATTTTTAAGTGGTTCTTCACCCTTCTCGTTTTGAAGTTCTACTTTCATGTCAATTCTTTAAAGTTAGTTTTTTTATGTTGGGGTATTATATATATATCTATCATACTGATCTTTTATTAACATATGATGAGAGACCCCATTTAATATCTTCAATTCAGTATTTTGAAGTTTTAAGTGGTGTCGTTAGGCTGCCGAATTTTTAAGTGGTCCTTGCACCTTTCTCCCTATTCAAAGTTCTAATTCCATGTCATGTCTTGCAAGTGCCTTTTTATTATGTTGGGGTATTATCACTATATCTATCATACTGATATTTTATTTTCATATGTTGAGAGACCCTATTTGATCTCATCAATTCATTTTTGGTTGATGTTTATGTAATGCTGTTAGGCTGCCGAATTTTCATAAGAGAAATCTTATTTTTGTCTTCCTTTCATGTTCTTCATTTTATATGGTATATTTTCAAATATCATTACCACGTTCTTAAATACCTTATATTATGTCCCTATACTGTTTTATGGGTCATTTATGAATGTTTGACCCATGTCCCCTCTCTTTTAAATGTTTTTTAAAACCCTGAAACATAGCTGTTATGCTGCAGAATTTCCGTCTCAAAATATCTCTCTCTTTTTCTAAAGTTATTTTATTTTATTAAGTGAATACTCAAAGATAACTATTCTATAGGTGTATTCACATATATACCAAGTTGTTCTATTTTAAATTATGAGATTTACATACATGATACCCGCTCCCCCTTTCCGTGGGTTTAAAGTGACATAAAGATCATGCCTTTAAAGCAGTTTTTAAAACATTATGATTATGAAATGAAACCCATTTCTGTTATCCTATATGGGTAGTTTATGAAATTATTGATGATGTTATATGTGTCTCACATGATAATAAAGACATTTCAATGGTGCGCCCATATAGCGCACCAATGCATTGGGTAAAGACATAATCTCTAGAGATGACTTTTTAGACTGATACCTTGGTGAATAACCTTGGTAATTTTTAAAGACACCATGGGGATGGATCTTGGTGAAACGAAATGATTGTCAATATTAAATTTTGTAGACACATCTTCAAGTTATGAAAAATGTTATTTTTATTATGATATATCTCATGATTTCATTCTCATGCCTTAAAGTTCTTTTCATGACCTTATTGATGTATCTCAAGTTCACATGTAAAATGTTTCTCTTGTTTCCCTTACTGGGCCTTCTGCTCACCCTTTCTTTTGATGTATGTCCCCAGGTTATGAGATGCAATAATGAACCGAGGATGAACATGAGGAGAAGACATTCAAGTGTTTAAGAAGAATGATTTATGTTTTCATGTTTTATGTTCCAGGTTTCCAAGACACTAAACCATAAAGATCCTCATTTTTGTAAAATGTAATCAAAGTTTATGTGATAAAAAGGGTGGGATGCTATAGTTGGTATCAAAGGATGGTTTAGTTATTTGTGGAAATTAGGATATAAAAACTCTAGGAATAAGCCTATAGGAAATTTTATATATAGGAAATCTTCCTGGTATTTTGGTGAGTATTGAGTAATGGGTTTCCAAGAAAATACATCCCTATCTGGATATGAGCAGGTAGAGGTGGCTCTGGCACAGATGTACATAGGGAAAAACCCGAAAACAACGCTTTGAGCTAGACTCGAACGGGAACTGGTACACGACAATGGGCCTTGCTGTACTCTTGGTTACGACACTCTCGAGGGATATGCTTTGGTAAATTTATAAGCTTAGTATGAACCATTGTTAAAGGAAAAAAGATAAAATAAAATAAAGATTCACATAAGAATATATGATCATGGATAACCTAGATGGGAACCTAGGAAATCACAAGTTAGGGTATACTTTCCTTCTACAAGTTTATCCTTCTATGCTTAAAGTTTTCATTTAATGATTATTGGCTAAGTATCCAAGCCCCTAATTGTACTTTCTTTTCGTAGTTAATGGCGGGAAATGGAAGAACATGTCCCAACAACCAATGTGATAAGAAATGAGACTATTGCTGTATTAATATGACAGAGATGATTAGGGGATTAAAAGATGATTATTATTTTGGAAGACGTTCACTATTTTGGGGACCCTATATGATCAAGGTAAATAGATTACTACGGTATTTTTATTGAGGAGTATGGTTGACTTATAGAATTGATGAATTTAAGGTGGACTTATAATAATATAGGTTACTTATGGAAATGATTAACCTATCTTGGGTAAAATATGTTTAGGTTAGCTTCTTTTGTTATAAGATGTTAGGAGTGGTTGATGTGTTTTGGAGATGACCACTGATGTTTATTTTGGAATACTATGTTATCAAATTCTTCATGTATTTGGGTTTCAATCTTAGTTTGGTTTATTTTGAGGAATTTTAAGAACAATTATCTATGGAATGGTCTATGTTGATCTTTGGGTAGTACCATGGAACTTTGAAGATTTAAAAGTAGTTTCCCTTCCTATGGGATTCTTTTTTTTGAAGAGTTGTTTTACCTTACACTTTCTGATTTTGGGGATAATGTTTAAAGATAGAAGAAATAGATAGTTAATCTTTTGTGGATTATGTGATTCTCTAGAAGATGATTCTTGTGTCTTGATGAGACCAAGTAGTTTTGAATGCTCATCATTTGAAGAAAATATTAGTTTAGGTAGAAACTTATTAAAGGATGAAACTTTACATGAAGGTAGGTATATTTTCTTATGTTTGGTTCTATGTAGTAAATGAATTCCTTAAAATTATGAAAATGAACGTAAAACAAAAACATTGTTGGTTTACGTTTCCTACTAGGTAATCAAATACCGTTCACACACATCATATGTTTGGGATTTTTTATGGTTAACTTTCTCCTAATCATGTTTTCTATCACTCTCCCCCAGAACTTGAACCTTTGTTTTTTCTTCCATGTCCATGTTTTCCTACATGGAATCCTAGTATGGGTTAACTCGGGTGACCTTTTTACTTCCTTTTATTTCTTTTAAAGTAATAGTTTTAGTGAGTCCTTTTCCAGTGTGGGACGTTCAATGAAATTTCAAAACCCAGTTTTAAAAATTGCGAGGAAGCAATTTCTTAAGGGGGAAAGATTGTAATGACCTGAAATTTTGAATAAATCTTATTTCCTAATTTTATGTGTCATTTAATTTTATTTTTTTATACTCAACAGAAATGTTTCATTTGATAACCTGATTATAATTAAAATGAGACTATTGGGTTTTGACTGTTATATGACCATTGGTCAATATGACCACTGGAAACTAAACGTTTCAATTATTGTCTCTAAATACAAGTAATCTTGGTTAATTGTTATAGAAAGAAGATTCGATGGCCTCACCCAGTAGTCTTGGACCGATCGAAGCCCATATAACAGAACTTGGACAAGAGGTAGCACCAATGGGCTTTGTTCTGGACCAAACCCAAGACGGACATCATCATGTGAAACTAGAATGGAATCGCCTTTGCGAGAAGTTCAAACTAATAGAAATTACTACTCTTGCGATGTTGGCTGAGCCTTCCTCAGATTCTCTCACCTTAGCACACCTTATACTTAGGTCCTATGCTGGTGTGATAAGGGGCTATGTAAGGAGACCATAACTACCTTGTGTAATCATTTGTTTTAAATAAAAATTGGGATTTCTTCTTATGAAGTTTATGAATTTTGAAATGTCCGGATAAATATAGTATGCGTATTTTTGGTGAATTTTAGAGAAAGGATATTTTTAAAAAATATTTATGTAAACCTTAAATAATTAAATATGTGTAATGATTTTCAAAAAATGGTCTTCTACAATTATGTTCAGTACGAAATTTAGAGTCTAATAAGATCAACTTTATTTTTGATGAATAGTATATTATGAATAGTGATTTTACGCTTAAGATTAGTAATGTGAACAAATGGATTAGTAATCTCACTAAAAGAAAGTTTTAAAATAATCTAGGAACCTTGATTAAGTAATGTGATTCAATAAATTTGTTAAATAACGGTTTCGTAAATTATTATTCAAGTATTAGTTTTTTTGGGTGAATAGTGTTTTTTAAATAAAAATTAAATTAAAATTTTTTCAAAAATTATTTTTATAAAATGGATTTCATTTTTGAACTCAGAACATCAATATTATGTTAAGGTAATTTTTGGGGGTTTTTCTGAAAAAAATGAATTTTCGGTGAATAGTGTATTTATTTAAAAAAAAATTTATAAAATTATTGTTATAAAATGGAGTTCATTTTTGAAATCAGAGCATTGATATTTTGTTAATGTGAAATTTTGGGATTTTTCTGAGAAAGCTGAATTTTCAGTGAAAAGTAAAAATACAGTTTTATGGTTTCGGTATGTTTAGTGACACCATAACTGTGTCATGGTGATGTCATGAGATATTTTAAGGGTTGGACGTCCTAAGGTGATGGATATTTGTATTGGGGGCCCCATGTGGCCAAAAGTAATGGGAAATATCATGGGAGAGCACATGGTTTTGAGAAAAGAACATGTGAGGTGTCCCTTGGCCATTATTGCCTTGTCCCCTCACTTTCCCTATAAATACCAAGCCCACCTCTAATCCTTTCGACTCCAAAACCATCATCAACTAGGTTTGGGTCTCCTTACCTCCCAATGAGTCCTCCCAAGGTGCCCCAAACCCTCAAGGTCCAAACCATTGAGTTTTAAGAGTTACGTTTTAAGGTAAGGGATCTGATCTTTCTCTTTCTTTTGAAGAAATCTATTTTATGTAATTTCTTTTATTCTCCATGTTATTATGTTAAAGGGTGTTCTTTTATACTGATATTACTGCCCTTTTCTTGTTCACATAATGAGAGATACCCTCTTACTCTCATTATTTCATTTTATGATCTTTTAAGTGGCGCTGTTAGGCTGCCGAAATTTTTGTAACAGATTCTTTCTCCCTTCTCATTTTTCAAGATCTATTTTCATGTAAGGTATTTCCTGTTTCTTTTTATTATGTTGGGGTATGATATATAAATTTATCATACTCATATTTTATTATCATATGATGAGAGACCCCATTTGATCTCTTCAGTTCAGTATTTTTATGTTTTAAGTGGCGCCGTTAGGCTGCCGAATTTTTAAGTGGTTCTTCACCCGTCTCATTTTGAAGTTCTACTTTCATGTCAATTATTTCATGTTCCTTTTTGTTATGTTGGGGTATGATCTATATATCTATAATAATGATATTTTATGACCATATTATGATAGACCCCATTTGATCTATTCAATTCAGTATTTTGATGTTTTAAGTGGCGCCGTTAGGCTGCCGAATTTTTAAGTGGTTCTTCACCCTTCTCGTTTTGAAGTTCTACTTTCATGTAAATTCTTTCAAATTACTTTTTTTTATGTTGGGTTATGATATATATATCTATCATACTGATCTTTTATGACCATATGATGAGAGACCCCATTTTATCTCTTCAATTCAATATTTTGAAGTTTTAAGTGGCGCCGTTAGGCTGCTGAATTTTTAAGTGGTCTTTGCACCTTTCTCCCTTTTCAAAGTTCTAATTCCATGTCAAGTCTTTCAAGTTCGTTTTTATTATTTTGGTGCATGATCTCTATATCTTTCATACTTATCTTTTATTTTCATATGACGAGAGACCCTATTTTATCTCATCAATTCATTTTTTGTTGATGTTTATGTAAAGCTGTTAGGCTGCCGAATTTTCATAAGAGAAATCTTATTTTTGTCCTCCTTTCATGTTCTTAATTTCATATGGTATATTTTCAAATTTCATTACCATGTTCTTAAATCCCTTATATTCTGTCCCTATACTGTTTTATGGGTCATTTATGAATGTTTGACCCATGTCCCCTATCTTTTCAATGTTTTCTAAAACCCCGAAACATAGCTGTTATGCAGCAGAATTTCCGTCTCAAAATGTCTCTCTCTTTTTATAAAGTTATTTTATTTAATTAAGTGAATACTAAAAGCTATATCTTCTATAAGTGTATTCACACATATACCAAGTTGTTCTATTTTAAATTCTGTGATTTACATACATGATACCCGCTCTCCCTTTCAGTGGGTTTAAAGTGACATAAAGATCATGTCTTTAAAGCAGTTTTTAAAACGTTATGAATATGAAATGAAATACATTTCTTTTATGCTATATGGGTTGTTTATGAAATGATTGATGATGTTATATGTGGCTCACATGATAATAAAGAAATGTCAAGGGTGAGCCCAGATAGCGCTCCAATGCATTGGGTAAAGACTTCATCTCTAGAGATGACTTTTTAGACTGATACCTTGGTGAATAACCTTGGTAATTTTTAATGACACCTTGGGGATGGACCTTGGTGAAATGAAATTATTGTCAATATTAAATATTGTATCCACATATTCAAGTTATGAAAAATGTTATTTTTATTATGATATATATCATGATTTCATTCTCATGACTTAAAGTTCTTTTCATGACCTTATTGAAGTATCTCAAGTTCACATGTAAAATGTTTCACTTGTTTCCCTTACTGGGCCTTCTGCTCACCCTTTCTTTTGATGTATGTCCCCTGATTATGAGATGCAGTAATGAAACTAGGATGAACATAAGGAGAATACTTTCAAGTGTTTAAGAAGAATGTTTTATGTTTTCATGTTTTAAGTTCCCGGTTTCCAAGACACTAAACCTTAAAGATCGTCGTTTTTGTAAAATGTAATCAATGTTTAGGTGATAAAAAGGGCGGGATGCTATAACATTAAAGGGAAATTTTTTTACGTACATAGGTTTTAGATTTTAAGTGATAATATAATATACACCACAAAACATACCATGTTTTTCGGCCTTAGTTTATACCAAAGAGTAGTGGTTTTTATATTTTTTGTTATTCTAAGAACCAAAAGACATAAAATTATACAATTAATTATGTGAAACTAGGCCATTTTCACTAATAATTTTTTATAAAACATAGAAATATAAATCATATTTGGTGGATTCATTATATTTGCGTAAATTTGATAAAACATTTCAAAAAAAAATAATATTATAAAGTGGAAATCTATTTTTTTCATGTATTCCTTTTATTATATTTATTACATCAATTTTGATCAATTTTGATCTATTTTGATGACATAATACATAGAGTATATTTATACCATATATAATTTTCACCTAATAATTTGTCCATCTTATAAAAATTTGAAAAAAATCACCATTGGATAATTTTGACTTGATGATTTCATAAAAATATTTATTTCACCCAAATAATTTTGTAAATATGTGATTTTACCCTTTTATATTAAATTCCTTACTTATAGTAGAGTATTACTATTTAAAACACTAATAAATTTCTAAAACATAAAAAAATAACACTATACATCGTCCAATTATATTACCATTATATTTAAATAAAAAATATTTTATAAAAAAATTTCATGAAAAAAATTTCGTGAAAAAAATTTTACTAAAAAATTATTCAATTTATAAAATAATGTTTTTATTGAAAGTATAAAATTTCCCAGAAATTGAGTTATAGTTTCTTAATATCAAAATACAATTTTTAAAAACTCATTATTGGAATATGAATTTATATGAAGTAATAAATAAAAATAAATAAATATACTCATTAGTAGGAAAATATAAAAATTTACAGTACTGGGTTATAGATACATAATCATGTATTACTATAGTGTAAACCCTTAGTGTAAGGTGTAAAATTTTTGTACATTGTTAGGGTGGTTGGACAAAATATGGTTTTTATGAAATCATTATTAGCTTGGAATTATAAAATAAATAATTTTCATCATTTTTTATTTATTGACATTTATATTGATATTGTCATAGGGAAAATACTACTGATTCCACCTCCTTCATAAGATTTGATAAATGGGATTCTTAAGTTATAATCTGGCTGGTTGAGGCTATCACTTATTCATTATGTGTCTGTACGATCTTAGCATAATCATTAATATATACTAATTATAATACTCACTTTATAAAAACTATATTATTAATGGTTATGATGGTTAACGGTCTTTCAAGTATGATATTATATATTTTATTGTGGTCCTAAATTAAAAATAAAATATAGTGCATGTTTTTTCTATAACTACAATACATTATAATTAACTGATTTATTCAAAAGGTAGTTTTATTTATAAATGTTTCATTCATTAAATTCACAACCCTTTTCAAAATTTATCTTTCAGAATTTCATTTCATACACTAAAACAGAGGATGTTAATTTTGTTTTTTCACCTCTTCCTACTATAAACTTCCGGTTCCTCCATAGTTCATAGACAATTTATTTTTATTGTATTTTGTAAGTTTTTTTGTCTATGTTGTAAGATCATAAAAAACATTCATATGAATGATTGTTGTCCAAAGGTTCCAACTGAAGATTTAGCACATACAAGGCGTCCAATATGTACTCCCTCAAGAGGTGTACTAGGAACACCTATTAATCTTGAGATAGGATAAGTCAGAGTGCTAGTAGGTAGTCCATGAATCTGATGTGAGCAAGGATCTCAAAGGGTGTAATGGTTCAGAGATAATGATTTCATATATTCCCAAATTCCTATAATTTAGTCCAATTTTATATTAGAAGGAAGAAGGTATCTCTAACCTAATACTCCATGACATGTTGAGGATTTTCCATATATTTTATATTGAAATTTGATTGATTTCATATAGAAGTGAATTTTTTGAACCTTCTTCATCATATATTGAATATTATTAGTTCCCATTTTCTTTGACCTCTCAAAATCATCCAAAAATGTTGAAGTTTGATAGCTCTACCCATATAGATCCTCAGAGGGGTCCATCTGAAATAAATAATTGAAATTTTTGTTTTATGGGAAATCGATTAGGGAAAGGTTTGGTTCCCAAGAACCTAGGGAACTCATAAAGTATATGTTATCATATCCTCCATATTTTGAATGATTCCTTTAGACTGACCATCTGTCTAAGGGTGATAAGTAGTACTAAAACTCATCTCTATATCTGAGGTTTGTTGCTTGTTTCTATAGAACATGAAGTTAATCCATGGATCTCAATCATATACAATAGAGAGTTCTACTCTATAATTTCTTAACACTTCTATTATATTTATATGGTAAAGCTGCTCAGGAGATAAATCATCTTCTATTAGAATTAATTTTGCAAACCTTTTACGATTATCTACTACCACCCATGTGGTGTTATTCCATTTAGATTTCATAGGGAGTCCTATAATGGAATACATTGTAATGTTTCTCTAATTACATAATATTATGGGAAATATTTTCATCATACCTTTAGAATTATATCATTCATCCTTGACATGTTAATATCCAATTCATTGAGATGAAAATTTCTAAATATCCCTTATTAGGTTATCCTACCACATGTTTTTGTTAATATTTATATAAATACTTATTATTCTTGAATAAATAAAGAATCATGAACTATGTACATCATCAAAAAGACTCCCCTTCAATTATGGTTTTGATTGGACACATATCATGGTTCCAAAACATATGGCTCAATTTTTCATAAAGTTAATCTCTATAATACTCACTACCTTTATTTAGTTCCTAAATGTCTTTTTGGGCCTCCTTAATGAACACCGAAACTAATGATTGGTGATTTATTTATTATGAAAATTTAAATTTTTTTATTATTCCAAACTAAATTATTTTTATATTCAATAAGCTCATATCCCTTTCCATCCTCATAATTGATAGTGTTGTGAGACATATTCTACTCAGAGTATATTCCACTTTATTCACCTTCCTAGTTGGGAGTTTGTTGAAAAATTATAATACCCGATCATCTCAAGGAACCATTATGGTAACATATTGAGGCCCATTTTCTAAATATCTAATTAATAATTTTATAATCTGTATAGATGTCACAATTTTTCCCATAGAGATAATATTACCAGATCAAAAAAAAAGAATATCTTTAAAGGAAATTATAGAAAACGTTTCATCTTTTTCTTCTCATGGGTCATTAATTTGTGAGAGTAATATATTATCAATTTTTCATTTTCATGAGTAGACAACCCAATCCTTTTTTCAATGCATCACTATAGATTAAAAAACATTTTCCATTGGTGGGTAATTTCAGTTTAGGGGAAATGATTCTATTCTTCTTTGACTCTTTATATCTCTCCACATATTAGTAATTATATAATCATTACTCATATCTGATTTGTTAGTGGGATTGGAAATTGTGAGAAATTACATACAAATTAATGATTTCACCCAATATAATCAAACATAACTTCATATATTCACCATATATTTTTTCAAGGTTTTCCTTCAATTGCGTATTTATTCTAAGGATCAATTGATATATATTTTTTTGTAATAAAATTCCATAATAATGTTACTCTATACATAAATAACAGAATATTTCATTAAAATTCATATATCATTACCATTCACAAGGTTTAATGTATAAAATTTATTTAATCCTTATGTTCCTCCTTGATGTTTATATAGACATGAATATCATCTTAAAATACTACCAATTATTTAAAAAGGTAATCCCAAAATATTTTAATCATTAATTGCATGAAGATATATTTATAAATTTTCAGTATAAATTTAATCACATTAAACTCATAGTTCCCTTACTATACAATATGAAAGTGTTCAGTATATCCATTCACCATTACATGAAAATATCTCAACTAAAGATCCACCTTATTTAATTAATGGGCTCTACATAACTGTTCAAACAGTCCATAAATATATGGAAGATAATACATGTTCATTATTGTAATATTATTGATCTTCTGATAATCAATATAGAGTGAAATTCAATAATTATTCTTACTAATGAGAAGGTTTGGCACACCCCATAGTGATTCACCTGAGAGTATAAACTCATTATCCATATTCTCCTTTATTTTCTTCTTCAGTTCATCATGATTAATAGTGGAAATTCTATATATATTTTGGTATGTTGGAAATGATATAGGTATGTGTTCGATTGAGAACCTATTGTCTTAGAAAGTTGTAAGACTCTGTGATTTTCCAGGAAACACATCGTCATATTCTCTTACAATGGTTATTTCAACAAGGATAATTATTTCCTTTGTCTCAATTATTTGAGCAAGATAAAATTTCTCAAAAAGAAACAATTTGAATTCTTGAGATGATGATTCCAAGGGAGATCCATCTCCATTCTATTATTATTATTTAATTAGAGGGATATTATCGATATAGAGGGTGATTTCATTCTCCCAAAACATTATGTCAATTCAATATAAGGAAGGAAAATTCATACTCAAAATAACATCCAATTACTTTAATAGGATTATAAAATATTCACAAGGTATGTCATCATATCAATAATAAAATGTGTGAAGTTATATACCTAGGTTGAAATAATTTCTCCCTTTTTCATTTTTCATCAATAACTAAAATTCCATGTTTTGGGTGGTTTATGGGTAATTATAATAAATTTACATGATATAAAATAATTATTTGAAACAGAATCATATAGTGCATTTTCTATTATTGAATTTATATAATTTTACCTATTTACTTTATCATTTTTTGGATCCACCTTAGATATTGTGATGAAAATTTCTCTCCATTTATTTATAGGTTATAGAGGTTGTGATCGATGGATGTCTTTAACTACCCTGATATTAGTTCATCCGTTTTCATAGTGTCCATACTTTATGAAGTTGTAGCATTAGAAAAAATTCTAATGGTTTATAAGATTAGAACTTTAATACATCACAATGGTGAGTATTTCTTATCAAAATTTGATAGATTCATTCCTCTCCTTACCACACCTAAATAATTTTCTTTTTTCCCTTTTAGGATGTCTCGAGGATGATTCTTCACAAAATTTTGACTATGGAGATATTGGTCCATCATTCTTGATTGAAATCGCTCCATCAACCCCAAGAATTAATCTCTGTTAACCAATTACTAACTCTATACCCATTAGACAATTATAATCCATAGATATTATTCTAAAATTTAAGGTAACATATGATAATTCTATCATAGCTATGAAATTTTAAATTTTTTAAAGCGCTCAAATAACTCAGGTTCTTCTCACTACTGAAGATGTACACATTAATTTCATATTCAATGAAAAGTATATAGGTGTATCATAGCAGTATTTTGATTATTCATCATACACTCTAATTTAATTATCCTCCTTTAATTCTAGGACAATGAAATACCTATCAATCTTATGTCAAAGAGTGCAAGGAAATAATTTATCCAAAAACATTTTTCGGAATTGTTCACACTTCATTGGTGGGATTTCTTCTAGGAAATGAACATTCTTTCTCAATGTATACCATTCATAAAACTCTCCATCTATATAATAAATCCCCGTAATTACCCTCTATTTATTAGAGAAGAAGAATACACATATGTTATATCCAATCAATTCAATCTATTTTTACTTTATTTAGGAATTTGAAGATTCATGGAATGTCAATAGACTTTGTCACATAAAGGGTTCAATTGAAAAATTTTCATTCTTAGAGGGATGGAAATATTACCCTAGAATCAATATTTTTTAACAAACATGATATAATTGAGTAATTATTTGACATAAATTTCTCAAATATAGCTCTAATCTGGTAGGGGATCTTATTGGATCAGACATAACACTACCCATAACGTTGGTTGTTGACTGAGTTGTTCCTATTTTTATCTATATAATAATATATTTGGAAAATTACAGATGTGAAAGATAAAATTACTAAAAACAAAAATGGGAAACCATGAACATTTAAGGGATAAATCATATATAAAATATATTCTTCAACATATGAATTTTTATACATCAACATATGTTATTAGAGGTTCATTACCTAACATTAAATCACATAGGAATTTTTTTCCTTCAAAATGTTATGTATAGATCTTATGAATTTCACAAATAATATCCCATGGGAGTATCAAGATACGTGTGTTATAAGGCCTCTTTTTAATATACCAAGTGATGATCGAGTTACCAAAGAAAGTGCCCTTTTCACGGATTTTACATATAGGTAAAATATTACCATATCCACATACACAAATAATATCCAGATATGGATTAAAATTCTTAAAAACCACTCAATCTACAATTTACCAAAATTTATGGTTGTTTTAAAATGTTTAGTCTTATCTTTATAGTTTTTAGTATGAATTTATAATCCCAATCCCCAAAAAACTAGGGATAATTTAGTAACTAACTATATAAACCTATATATTTTGGTACAATTTATTTCATGATTCAATACATATTGATACATAAAAAACAATCCCAAAATTAAAACATTCATAGATTATTTTAGAAATTTATAGATATAATAATATCTTCTTGAAATAGTGATACAACAAAATTATTTAAAATTCCACATAATTCCACTATATTAAATCGACTCTCTAATACAACATAGGGTAACATGAGAATGTAGATAATGAAATGCAAAGGTATAAAGCATAGTAAGGGAGTAAACAAATAACTACATCAAGTAAATTAATAAAAGAGAGTCATGAGGAATAACATAGTGACATAAAAATGTGAGATTCATAGTCATGAATATTAATTCATGATATAAGATCATAAAATTGAGACCCCATGTCAACATACAACATACAAATTGACATCCTATGTATAAGTAATTGATATCCACTGAAGAATAATAACATAAGTAATTTATTCTAATTTATCATTCCCCATACATGGTATTAAATGAGATAAAAATTACAAATTTTTTCAGAGGGATATATACTTACAAGCCCACCAATCACATTAACATTTTGTATATTCATTTTTTACAATATAGATTATATGAAATAAGAATTTATTTTATCATATTTTATCCAAAAATTAAAAAGTGTTTGTTAAATACATGAAGCTACCAAATGAATTATAGATATTTATATTTAGGTGATTAACATTGAATGGAAATGTGGATGAGTATTCACAACATATAAATTTGATTTAGAAGATCATGAGATAATATATTCTGCATAATGGGTGTACATGAGGGTTCAATGAGGGGCTCAATGATAGTGGATATTACTACCTAATAACTTGTTTGTCACAAGGATAGAAAATTTAAGTGTATAAAATATATAATGTAATCAATTTAAAGTAAAAAGACTGAGTCAAATGAAAGGACATTAATGAAATGGAATTGGGGACAATCCTACACCATGATAGGGGGATTCTAAAGACATCATAAACGAATATTAAGAGTTGGGGATCACATTTAGAGGTATTTATAGAGGTATAAGGGTAGTAAATTCATGATCAATGGTTTTTGAGTGAAGTTGAGTGGGATGTTGGGTGTGTATTTAGAGAAAAATTGAGTGAAATTATATAATAATATATAAAATTAGGTTTTATAGTCTACGTAATAAAATAATTGAAAAACATAATCCCATGATTTTTACATTGTTTATTTCTAATGAAAATGGGGAGTCAATATTTTATTTGGATGAGAACTGAATGGATTAAAATATTACCATTCATGATATGGAAGTGAATCATTTAATGAAGAAATATTTTTAAAACCTTATTATTTTATATTTTTTATATAATTCATTATAAGTTTGTAGAATTAATAAAACAATATAAAAAATCATTACATTAATGAGTAAATCTATTTTGGTACATGTACACCATTTATAGTATTTAGGATATCACATCTATGATATTTGTGTCATATAAATAATGTAAAATTATATAATGTTTAATTCTTACCAAAAAATTCATATTCATTTTAAAATTATTGATGAATAACCAGTGTACATTTTAGATGTGATGAATTAAAAAAACACTTTATCAAAATAATTATATATATATATATATATGATAATTTATATTTTCAAATTCAAGTCTATTTTAATAGTAATTAATTGTTTTTACAGGACTAGAAAGTTTTAAAACGTTAAAAAATTAAAACAGACACAATTAAAATATATTATCATTTACATTTAAAAGAAATTATTTAATAATATTATTTCATGAAAATAACATTTATTAAAAAAATTCACAAACTTATAAAAATGTGTGTTTTAATTAAAAAAATAAATTTTTTAGAAATAAAATTTTACTTTATTCATAATAAATTATAATTTCTATCGAACTCATTATATAGTCTTATATATATATATGAATTAATAATGAAAATGGAAAAATATATTAATTATTTTATTAGATAAAATTGAAAATAATTCATACTACTGGGGTCTAGATACATAACCCCTTTATTAATGTTGTGTAAATCCAAACGATAAATTGTGTGATGATATTACTTTAATGGGGTAGTTTAGAGAAAATGGTTTCATTTCTCATCATGAAAATTATAAACTTATCCTATAAACACTTTCGGAAAAATTTTATTTGTTGACTCTCAGATTGGTATTAGCCAAAGGAAAATCCATATGAGGAAATCTCAATTGGATGCTCAAATACATGGTATTTTTAGGGTATGATCCTAATGGTCAAGTCCTTCGCTCCTTCCTTTTGTGTCAATTTTATATTATCAAAACTGTTAATATATAATAAAATTAAAATTCACTTTAAAATGGATAAATTATCAATGGTTATGGTTATTAATGTTCTTTTAATATTGAATATATTCAATTTTTAATAGAACAAAATAAAAAATGTGATATAGTTTATGTGTTTTTTATAAATAATGTTCATAAAAATGTTGTTATTCAATAAAAGAGAATTTTATTTATAATAGGTTGGGTCATTAAAATGAGACGTTCCTTAGTTTAAGTGTAAGTATATATAAATTTATTTTTTTATATTTTTCTACATGTAAGAAAAATGGGATGTTGTTGATCTTGTTATGGATTAGTTCATTATGATAGATTATTTCACGTAGATTAAATAATGTTGTTCAATTAATTATTTAATTAGTCTATATATGGATGAGGTGGTGTATATTATATGGTTTAATGGATGATTACACTTGTTTGAGAAACTTATTTTATTAAAAGAGTGTGAAAGAGTCTGTAGTGGTATTTTCTCTCACAGTTAAGTGTTAGTTATATCATTCATAATCAAATGAATAAGTAATAAGAGTGGATGATCCAAAAATTATAGGACATGTTGTGTGTAAGTGTTCCTGATTTCAAGGGATTATACGTAAAATATTTTACATTGGTTGAATTTAACAAAATAATAACTATCAATCATATATTGTTATAAAAATAGTTTAATAATATTATATGTTTACATAAAAATATCAAATTTACTTAAATAATATTGCGGTGTAAAAAATTCATGGAAAAAATTTTATACATTTAATTCCAAAGATAGTTAATGTCATTCATGAGAGGATTAAAGAGAAACATGAATATCAAAATTATTATAGTAATTTTAGGTATTTTTGTCCATAGTTTAAGGATTGGGATCCACTGTTTCTGAATTTTATCATTAAAAGTTAGATGTTGTGTTTTTGTAGAGATTATAATTATTTCCTTTTTGTATTTAATATTTTGGGGTGATGGATCATGTTACTGAGTAGGAATATTGTAATTATATTTCTCCATGGATATATGAAAGTCATGAAAATTTAAATGGATATGTACTTTAGGGATTTATTTGTAATTACAACCACATACTTTATTGGTGACACATATTGGTGGGGATTAATTTTTTTATAGAATCTAATTAAGATTAAAACATATCAAGAAATTTTGTTTGAAGAATATTTAATTCCTTTCATTTGGGTATTGTTAAGAAATGGTCGATTTATGAAATTCAAATATAACACCATTGGCTTCTGATACATGGGTGTTACATATTTTTCAATGAATAATCATTAAATTACCCAAACAAAAGAAATAATTCCAAAACTGTTTAGTTAATTTTGAAATTTGGTACACAATATTCTAAAATGGGGAAAGATATTGATTGTTTCACAGAAATAACATCTTATTTAGTACTATTCATATACATACCCTTCATTAATCCTTCTTTTTAAATAATGGGAATAGAAGCATAAAAATGGTGAGATCATATGATCAATATGGATGAACAAGGGAAATATGTAAGTATAAAATGAAAAACAGGTTATATGAACATGATCATAACATATGAAAACCATACCCTTCATATCAAATATCTAAATCTTGAGTCATAGAAAATTTATCTGATGTTCATAACACATTAATTATAACAAAATAAAATAACATGATCTATGAGATCATAACATTGACATAATGTATGGAACTATGACATACACATAATCCTAGAAAATCATTTCTTTAGTTGTCTAGGATTATAGAAAATAATTATTCGGTCATTCTATAGGTGTCTTCACCTTCTAGGTGGGATACACCACCATTTGTAGTAGACTCCCATTCTTCATAGTGTAATGGGTTTACTTCCTAAACCATCTTAGTTGTCACGGAACACTCCCATGATCATCATATTATACAAAGTCCCATGATGGACCCAGTTAACTCCCCATTATAGTAATTTATATCTCAAAAGATATAAATCATTACCCAATAAATAAGATAAAGATATAGGTCCCAAACATCAATAGTTATAATGTGACCACAATCCTAGGTTTATAATATATCCAATATAACATAATGAAAAGCATAAATATGTATTCCACATGACCATAAAACATTCATAATATCATAAATCATGAAATGAAATGGGTTTGATAAAAAATAAAAAAAATCATAACATATGAAAATGAGACATTTTACATAATAATTTCTGTATAAAATAACTGATGAACAACAATTAGGTTTCATAACAGTTGTATCATTGTATAGTGTCAGAAGAGATATGGGTTTCATAAACATCTTGTCATAATTAACCATTTGGAAAAAGAATAATAAAGGGTTCCTTGGTTTATATCCTTGGTAAATCAAAGGCAACATTATCAGATGTCATCTTATATGGAATTTTTTTGAAGGATCATTTAAAACATTTAATAAGTAATATTATTTTTCATTGAAAATATTTTTAAAAACATAAGAACATTTTGGTAATCAATTTCATTAGAAATACTATTTAATGATTATAAATGGTTTAAAAATCATTTAAAATAATTTTATAAGTTTAATATTTATTCTGATTTGAAATAAAATATATATAAAAATTTTTATTGAAAATTATATTATTTTAAAATAATGTTTAAGATGTATAAATTATAATTATAATAAAATATTGGTTCTGATGATGAGAATTATTGTCTATGTATTTCATATTAATAAATGATTACTTTTATAATTTTAGTAAAATAAAAAAACATTTTTCTAGAAAATGAAATAAATATTATTACCAAAATAATATTTAGAAGAGTAAAACATGGGTTAAAATTACATTCAAAAATCAAAATAGTAGTGTAAATTTTTTTAATTTTTTTATAAATCATTTTTTGGTTAAAAGTAGATTTATCACCGAAAATGTGATTTTGATTAAAAATAATTTTACAAACACTTATTTAAACGAAGAGATTAAAGTGAAGGGAAATTTTTTTTTCTAATGAAAGAGATAGTGGAGATGAAAATTAATGACCTTATTGAGGTTTGGATCATTATATTTGATCATTGAAAACATAGTCATAAGAATTCTAGATTAACAATGAGATCATAACATATAATCTTTACAAGTTTGGTAACATTGAAATGAAATAACCATGAATAAATATTATTAAAATAAATATAACATAAAATTTGGATAATAAAATTCATTATATATAATTTCGAAGAGTCTTTATATACCCAACAAAAATGAATGTTGGTTTATAACATGACATATGTCTCAAAGAAAGAAAACTGGGAAAAAAGTCCCTTAATGATTTAGTAAAAATTTTAATCCAAATAAAAAAAATTAATAACCTAAAATGAATGATTATAAATCATAAAAATAATGATATTCATGATATTACATTTCAATGTTCATGTATATACACCATACAAAATAAGTAAGTGGTAAATTGGCCTATGTCTCCCATAAAAACAAGAGAGACTAGAAATCCCATACCTTAAGTCTCTACTTCCTTGATACACATTTGAACCTACAATATAATAAATATAAATTTATTATACATAAATAATGTAACCATAAATACATATATCCTAGCATTTATTATTTATGTATGACCTTTTATTATATATTTACTAATAATTCCATGTTAAAGGAATGTTTTTTGGAAATAACTTCTTTGTTTCTCTTGAATGTTTTGATTGGTTATTTCATGTCCTATTTCTTTGATCATGTTTCCATTATTTAAATAATTTAAACTTCATATAAATATCATATATATTAATTATTTAGTTTTTTATAGTAGTATAATAATTATGGAGATAGAAATTGAAATATGGTGTTTGTAGAGATGGTAGACCGTACGTATGAATAAATATTGTTTCTATTTTCTCAGTGTACTAATGTAAAGAAAGGTAAATGATATATTTTTTTATATAATACTTTTAATATCATATAAATCACAAATTTTAATTAAAACCATCTTTATTACATTCCATGTAAAGTGTGATGTAATCACATAGCTTCATAAGGTGGTAGCCCACCGTATACATGAAAGATGTTATCATATTCCAAAAAAATAGAAACCATGAAGGTATGTGTGATATAATAATTGAAAAATAATAATAACATAAATATAAATATTATTCAATAAATATATCATTATTTCATACCACGAAACATGGTAATTGGAAAAAAATTACATTGGTTCGTGAGGATGGAGTCTGACGTACACATGAATGATGATTTTATAATACATTTGATGGAAGTGAAGATATTTTCAAGGTATTGACCATGAAATAAAAATATTTATGTACATGGAAGATACTTAGGAAATTATATCAGCATGTTGTAATAAGAATATATGGGAATGAGGGAAGAAATAAATTGAAAACTCCCATTGATGAATGTTACCTATTTTTCAGGTATCCTTCTTAGGTTTGACCATAAATCCTACATAGGTTATTTTAATGTATAAAATAGATATTAATGGATTCTATGATATAATTTGGGAAGTTATTTGAATAGGTATTGGAATAAAAAATTATTTGAATTTTTTAATAATAGAGGATAATGTGTTCCCATTTATAAGTGTGGTGAGTGGCACACATGTAATTTTTTGAAACAATATATTCCACCCACATTATTTTCATGTCACAATGCATCAATAAATGATGAAAATAGATAATATATGGTATTATTTTACCATATGGATATTAAATGGGTTTTGTAAAAGGTTTGGGTTATTTTTTACACATATATATTTGTTTAACCCCCAGTCAACGCATTTTTACTTTAACCGTGATAATTTTTTTACTGGTTTTATTACTCATTTTGGTCTAAAATTATGTTGAAAATGTTATATTATATAAATTTTTATGATTAAAATACAGAATCCATTTTTCCAAATTCCATTTAATGAATTTTTAAAAAAGTTAATTTAAAAGTTACCCATAGATGCGATGAGAAATCAGGTTTTAGGAGTGGAAATGTTTATAATGATTTTATACTAAAATTCAATATAAATTTTTTTCCAATTTCCTAAATTGGATTTTTGGATATATAATTGAAATTATTTTACTTTGAAACAAATTCTAAATGTAAATTGTTTTATAAATAAATTAAATTAGAAGATTTTTTTCAATAGAAATTTACCATTCTCCACTTTTCTTAAACAATATAAATTTTCATAAAAAACTAAAAAACTAACTATAATATAATTTTGAAATAATGATTTAAAGAATGAATTTTATTTTATCAAATTAGTTTTATAATTTTTTAAAAAATTAATTTTATTGTTGTTCACAAAAATAAATTAATTGAACAAATTTTTGGAAAATCATATATTCAAAATATATTAAGATTGTATTGAGAAATTAAATTATATTTAATGAATATTTTTTCTTTATATAAAATTATAATACAGAGTATTGAAAATTTATTAATTTCTTTTTGTACCCCCAATTAAATGGTTATTTAATAAATTTACTTTATCAAATAGTATAATTAATTTTTTCATTCTTTGTTAAAATTATAAATAGTTTTTAATGAATGATAAATATGGTTTTGTTTGTAACATAATATAAACATGGTGTGACAAGTAATGAAATAAAAACTTAGTGTTGAATGAATTATAAGATAAATTTACATTTCATGTAATAAAAATATAAAAAATTAAAATATATTTGAAAAATAATTTTCACAAAATCGTAATGTGTTGCATTATTCCCCCCTAAAAATTAATTTTGTATTTTAAATTCATCAAATTAGTTCAAAAATTGTGTGTAATTTTGACTCATTATATAATTAGGTTCCCACATATCTTCCTCATGATAGTGGTTTCACCATAGAACTTTAATAAGGTTATTGAACTTGTTTCATAGAAAATTATCTATTCAATCAAAAATCCCAACTGGTTGTTACTCATATTAAATACAATGCTCTTCTATTAGAACATTTGAGTTCTGTACATGTATGTACTTCATAATTATTTATACGTGGAAAAAATTCTAAACTTGATAGTGTTTTAGTGGAGGCACAATACAATAATACTCTTTTCTGATATGATCAACAATTTCAACTGCACTGATATACCCAAGGCTTAGTTTTCTCCTTCTTTCATCCACATAGAAATTAATATATTGATATTTTATCAAAAGTCGAAAAATTTATCACATAAAAGGTTGTAATCATAAACTTTCTTTCAAATTTGTGGTGTCCTTACATGATTCTAAATGGATATTACCTTTAGTTTGCACATGTCAATATACCTTGAAAATTTTCATTATATTTAACATGTCCAAATTGATTTATTTATTCAATTTTATTCTTATATATGGGATTTAAACATATATTTCTATAAAGTGGTTCATAAGGAGCCATATAAATTTGGTAGAAAAGATATTTTTTCAAGAAATCTCAACCTGTGCATGTTGTTAATCCCAAATCCTTTTAAATCCATTAAATAAGATCTTAATATTTCTACTATAGTTTGAATTGTTCTCATAAATTTAAAAAATAACACCATATTATGATATTCATGATGAATTCACCAAAACTTCTACATAAATATTTTATCACAGAAATGAAAAATTGAATGCGGTACCCCATATAACCTTACCAATTATACATTTTTTAATATTATATGTTGATCTGGAGAGAATTATTTTCTAGTAGCATTGAAATCTACTGACCATGTAAGGTGATTAACACAAAATCAAAGATAAAATAAACCAAAAATGTTATCAGTATATTTAATCATATTTCCAAAATTTATAAATGGGTTCCTTCTTATATATCATTAACACAAAAACATGTTCAACACTAAATCCTTTTATTTCCATAATTTTCTCATAACATTTCATTAATCTTGATAAAAATCCATATCATAAAACCTCAAAAGTTATGTAAATGTCTTATGATCAACCTTAAACTCATAAACCTATATTGAAATCTAGAACTCTTAATTTAATCTTATATGAATACATATACACTTAAAATATTTAATTCACCCTTCTTATTATATAATATCTTATCTTATAAAAAATATCCATTGTAATATTGGGTTAAAAATTATACTAATAAAATGTAAAATGTGACTTCATTATTCAAAAATTATTGTATAAGGAATAATCTCATTAAATTTCACTAAAGGATGAATAATAAGGTTTTTATATGGTAAATTTATACAAAATAAAACATTAAGTATATAACCAATGAGAGGATAATATGTCCTCTCTAATTATAATGATAATTTTAACACATTATGATTGCATAATCATTACCATTTCGATTTACCGTATATGGTTTTAGTGGATCATCATCTACATTAGCCCATTTATTGGGGAACTGATTTTTATAATTCTAGAACTCTATGAAAATGAAACATAAGAGTATGACGGATACATTATTTGACATCCTATTCTCTCCCATTACATTAATTAACCGATTAATATCATTTCAACATTTACAAGATTTATGAACATTCTTCCCACATTTAAGGAACATCTATGTTTTATTTTAGAAATTCCCATGATGATTCTTCTCATATTTATTGCATAAATATGGGAACAATTAATTTCTTCCATTCGAGTTTTCATGATATTCAATCTTTATTCTCTAATGAAAACCATAAAAATGGTTAAAAAATGTAATTTACATTTATACATTCATTTCAAATTTAAATAATTCTTCATAGCAACTCAATTCTCTAAAAACCCAGACCTTTTGAAGACACGGTTTTATGGAACCAAATAATCGATCAATTTTTTAATCAGTGTTGATGATTAAACAAGAAAAATATGTATAATATCTTGAAAATTTGTTTCATTGTTACTAATGTTATAATTATCCTTTTGATTAATTTCAAGGAATTTATTATCCATTTTTCATAGAATATAAGGGATGTACTTACTGAGAAATGTCTACTTAAATTCATTGAAAACATAGATTCAATTTCTTCTTGTTCTCTTGTATTATTAATAAGATTCCACGATTGATTTGCTTCACACTAAAATATAGACATTCAAAATTTATTTTTTAGGATATGAACAATGAATAACATAAAATGTATTTTGAGTTGTACTAATTCATAGTTTCAAAACAAGTGGATCATTATTAGCACTAAAAGAATGTATCCATTTCATCATGAATATCTCAATAGAATGTTTTTTCCTCCTTTTTTCATTTGTATGTTCAAAATGATTCATAGTATGAGAATATGTTACTTTAATATCAAAAATATATATCATTTTTTATCCCATAATGTTTCACTGATCAAGAGGAAAATCATTTAATTTTCTATTTTATTCCACATTAACATGGTTAAATTATGTTCCAATCATGACTAAAACCTGAAATCATAGTATGAAAATAAGTAATCATAGATGAAAACCACAAAATTGTGAAAAATAAATTTTAGGATATCTAAATCATGAAAATTTCTTTTCAATCCTTTAAACCATTGTTTTTTATTAGGACATTCATATTCTCCATATATTTTAATGCACCATGATGGTTTATGAAAAGTTTGGTAATATCCACAATATATCCTATGGGATTGGTAAAATAGGTCTATATAATGCATCTTTGTTATGCACAAAGTCATGATGGAGTAAATCTTAATAAACCCTTTTTAGAGTTAATACCACTATGTACCTCTTCTCCAAATCTACAAACAATTGTAGTTTCTGAAAAGGGTGGTAATTGTGTGACCACCAATTTGTGTATCCTTTACAAAAAATTCCCAGTCATTTTAAACTTTTTTCGAATCATCCTTATATTTATCCTTAGATATATCCAATAAAATATCCATATAAGTATCACAAGGTATTTCACTAAATCATTCTCCTCACAGTTTACAATGGTTAACTAAAACTTTATTTTGATACGAAATATGGTGACCCAAGCTTCTCATACCTGAATATTATATTTTTATATGAATATTAATTAAAATACACAAACACATGCCCAAGGACAGTAATATTTTAGTGAATTTGGTAAAATGTAACACAATATTCCAATATAGTGAGTTATCTATTTTTTTTCACAAAAATCATCCCATTTAGAACTAATTATAGACATACCCCATGTAAAACCTTTATCCAGGTCCTGGGGATATGAAACATGAGAAAGGTGAGATAAGATGATCAATATTGATTAAAAAATGAAAATATGTAATAATTACATGGACATAAGGGTATGAAAACTTTTGAATAACATATGAAAATGATAACAGGCAAATAAAAGATCATAATATTGAGTCATGTAGAAATGATTGGAATTTCATAAGACAAGAGTCATAAGAAATTCATAGAACATGATCAATGAGATTATAACATTGACATAAGACACAAAATTGAATCATAAACATAAGAACATAGAAATCATTTCTATAATATTCATAGCTTGTTAAAATATCATATCAAGGCACTCTCTGGGAATCTAAACCTCTTAGGTAGGAAAACATCCATCCCTAAAGGTATCCAATTTCTTCTAGTGGGGTGGATTGATTCCCCAAACCATCATAGTAGTCAAGATTCATTTATGAGACCATCGTATCAGAAAGAGTCCCTTACTGAACCAGTTTCACTCCCTATTTCAGTCTGGTAAATCTATTAAAATATAAATCATTACAAAAAACATTAGATGAAGATATAGGTCCCTCCCATCTTTGGTTATAACTTAATCACCATTTTTGGTGATAAAATAGTCACCATTGCATAATGAAAATCATACATATTTGTTCAATAAAATCATAAAACATTAATCACATCATAACCCATGAAATTAAATGGGTTTTATCAACATTTCATCCCATCATAATATGTGGAAAAAGGGAAAGGTTCTGTAATAATATCATCCTTTCATATAGAATAACCCATGAAAAATAAGTGTGATCCATAATAATTATATCACAGTTTAACCCATGGATAAGAAATGAGTTTTATAACCCTATCATCATAATAAACCACCCAGTGAAAGAATATGAATATTATCCTTGGTTCAAATCTCCAGTAAAGGATAACTAACATCAATATATTTCAAATTAGTTGAATTTTTTTTATAATATCATTTTAAAAACTTATTGTATAAAATAAATTTTAATTGAAAATTAATATTCTAAACATTAATACTTTTAAAAGATTAAATTCTTTGAAAATAACTTTGAAATGATTAATGGGATCTTTAAATTTTTTTAAAACATTTTCTAAGAATAATATCCTTTCTAATATAAAAAAAACAATTAAAAAAATAAAATATTTCAAATACCTTTTTTTAAATAACAATGAAAAATTTTAATGGAGTCCTAAATTAAAATAATTGTGTTAAGGATGGGATATTTTCTTCATTCTATACATGTTTTAATAGAGACTTGTTTCTCATTTTTTAGTAAAAGCCAACCATATATTGTTTGGAAAATTACATGAAGACGCATTTTAAAACAACATAAAAAAAAGAAAAACATGGGTAAAAATGACATTTAAAAATATTTAGAGAACAATATATCATTTTATAAATCATTTTTAGAATACATAGTTTTAGAATAATATATATTTTTGAACAAAAATATGGTTTTTATAAATGAAATTATTTTAAAAAATATTGATTACATGCCGTGAATAATGTCATGTGAAAAAAATTAATTATGAAGAAATAAAAATATGAGAATAAATTTCACATGTTTCTTGGGATATGTATCATAATATTATATCATAGGAAAAATAGTAAGAAACAATTGATATAAATGATGAGATAATAACATAAAAT
The DNA here is from genome assembly GCA_963277665.1 of Viscum album. Classification (NCBI taxonomy): domain Eukaryota; kingdom Viridiplantae; phylum Streptophyta; class Magnoliopsida; order Santalales; family Viscaceae; genus Viscum; species Viscum album. Next base: position 1,627,430,658 of record OY728157.1, on the reverse strand, counting down.
ATTTACAACATTAGTAAAATTGATACACAATAACCATGAAGTAATAACAATAAATGAAAAATAAAAAACCATTTGGATATAAATATAATTATATTAAATTTAAAGAAATTTCTATATATACACCTCATAAAATAATGATTTCTTATAACATGACATAAGTCTTAAAGAAGGAAAATTGAGAAAAATCACTTACCATGTTAATAATATTTTTAATTATAATAAAAAATAAAGAATAACCTCAAATGAAAAATTAAATATCATGAAAATAATGATATTGATGATATTACATGTCATGTGGGTAGTATATACACCATGAAAAATAAATGAGTGGAAAATTTCCATATGTCTCCCAGAAATAAAAGAGAGACCCGAAATACCTTACCTTAAACAACAAATTATTTCATACTTGTTCAAAAACCATGTATAATAAATATAGTTTTATTATATATATATTCTATAAACAAAAATACATATATATTACCTTATTTGATTTAACTATGACATTTTATTACATATTTATTAACAATTCCTTGTTAAAGTCATGTTTTTTAAACAACTACTATGTTTTTCTTATATGTTTTTATTGGTTACTTTTAATCCTATTACTTTTATCATGGTTACTTAATCTATAAAATTTTATTCATAATATTTATATAATATATATTCAATATAAATGTATTTATATTAACCTATAAAATATAGTGATAGAAAATGATGTACAATGTTTATAGAGATAGTAGGTCGTACATACATATAACCTCTGTTTTAATTTTGTCAACATATTTTTAGGATGAAATTTTAGTGGTATACTATAATTAAATAATAATTTTTACAATATATATATATATATATCACATATTTTAATTAAACCCATCCTTATTACTTTCTATGTAAATCGTGAATGGATCACATCACTTCAAAAGGTGGTAGACCTCCATAAAGATGAGCAACATTATAGTATTCAAAAAAATGTTAATAATGAAGGTGTGTAGGATATAATAATTCAAAAAGAATAATAATAACAAATATATCATATATAAAAAATAAATTCATCATTATGTCTAATTTTTGGAGGTGGTAATGAAAAAATGAGTGACTTATGTTCATGAGATAGTAGTCCCTCATAAACCAAAATAATGATTTCTTGACCAATTTGATGGAAGTTGAGATATTTTTAGGTCATTAACATAACATAGATACATATAATTATATAAAATATAAAATTTTTAATATACCATAATGGTATATGAATAATATAAAGGGGTGAAGTATGAAATAAAATTAAAACACTCTTTGATGAACGTTACCTCTTATTCATGCATCCTCTTTAGGTTTGAACCAAAATTCTTCCATGAATGAATTTATATAAAAATGGATTTTAGTTCGGAATGAGAAATTTTTTGGAAGTTATTTGGGTAGTCCACCTCTGAAATAAAATGTTTTTAATGTGTGAATAGGAGTGGTGAATGGGTGACATATTATAAGTTAGGTGAGTGGATGACATTTAATTTTTTGGAATATAAAAATCCACCCATAATTTGTTTTTTTTCACAAGGCTCTAATAATGAAAATTTGTCAACAATAGAATATATTTGGTTGATATATGTCCATAACATCGGTTTTCTACATGTTTTAGGTGATTTTAAACCGTTATATTTTTTGTTTAACTCTATGGTGAAACCTTTTTTTTAATCGCGATAAATAGTTTTTACAATTTTTACTATTCATTTTGGTGAAACTTTATGTCAAAATTATTAGATAATTTAACTTATGGATATTAAAAATATGGAATCCATTTTTTCAAATTCCTTTCTCATAATTTTATATGTTTAATTTAAAATTAATCATGCAGACTCGATCAGAAAGTATGTTTTTAAAGCGGAAATGTTCAAATGTTTACCAAGGTTTTATATTGATACTCAATATAAAATGTATTCAAAAAAAATTGGCCTAATGGATTTATTATTTATATAATTCTATATTAAAACTAATTTAAAATATTACTTATCATTATAAAGAAAGTAAACTAAAAATCAAATTTAAATGAAAAATTATTATTTTTCACTATTCATCATAAAATGAAAAATTTAATAAAAATACAAAAAATTTACCATAAGATATTTTTACATGATGATATAAAAAATTAGGTCTAATATATCAATTTTGTTTAATATTATCATGAAAAATTAATATTATAATTTTCAAAAAAATAAATAAATAAAACACACTTTAAGAAAATAATATTTTTAAAACATAAAATGACTTTATAGAAAAATGATATTCATTTTTATCAAATTTATTTACCTCTATAAAAACAATCTAAATAATATTATAAATATATTTATTCATATTTACTCCCCCAATTTAAAGGATTAGTAATAATGTTTTTAAATAATAATAATAATTATTCATCACGGTTAGTTAAAAATTTGTATTTGTGTAATGAAATATTAACATTTTATTGAGTGTAATGAATGATAAAACTATTGTTACATGTAATTCCTGACAAAATCAATTTTTCATTTACTGTATGATAAACATGACATTTAATTTAATGAAAATATTTAAAATCTATAATTTATTTGAAAAAAAATTCCAAATATATTTATCTGTTACATGTCATGGGTTTGAGAGTCATAAAAATGATTTTATTATCTTGAGATTTATTGAGTTTTGATTTAAAATGTATATTTCCTGATTTAGGTTTTATTGTAATATGATTGACATTTTTTTACCATCTACTTTATACTAAACATTTGTTTTTGACATTGATATTTTTATATGAGAGTTAACTTATGAGGAATTTTGATAATTTAGAGATTTTCGGTTCATTATGTGGTTTTCACATGTTCTTATATATTTTAATAATTCATAGGATTGTACTGATTTTTTTTCATTTTATGCTACTTCTAATTTTTGTTATGTTGTTTTTAGAGGTATAATAATAGAGTTAAAAATTATTTTTTTAATAGAAAATAGCTCTGTTTCTTACATTTTAGTCAAACTACATCATAGTTGACGACTTATTGATATAATATTGGATTGGATTGGTTGTGTGTTTATGGTGTTTTTAGTTCAGTGGTTGTCTGTCTAATGATGTACTACTCTTATAAAACCTGTCCATTTTTGGAAGGAGTTTATTTCATGGATGAAAATTGTAAGATTAAAATTAATATTGTTTATGGATATTGTCAAATCTAATAATTGGATAAACCATAGTTTAAAATAAATAATATATGAATTAAAATTTTCATTTCCATTTGTGAAATAATGTGATCTCCCCAATAATATATAATGGAATTTCTATAGAGGATCTGTGAAAATGGAGGTAAACATTAGAAATCCCAACACCATAACCCAAATGAAATGTCTAGTGTATTAAATTGGCATTTGATACAAGGAATCACTTTTTATAAGATTGAATAATTTATTAGGTTTGTTAATCTAGATACATACATGAAATTCACATTACATTATATTCATAGAACACAAAATGCATTTTATATGAGTACACCATTTTTCTCATTAGTGTATCCCAACATATGAATCACAAAATACTTCATAGTATCCTAAGGAATATAAAACATAAGAAAGGGGTGAGACCAGTTTCTCATTAAGAGGTAATCTATTGTGGAATCTATTATTTATAAATAAGAATGATCATCATATAATTGTAAATAATTGAAACACATGGATGTTAATAAATTAACAGAGCATGGCGTGTGAGAAATAAGAAATGATCAAATAAATTTATAAAATAATCACATAATCATGAAACTTATAAATGGATATTATAACTTATAAAATAATAAAAATGAAACAACTGATTTTATAATGCGAGAATTAATAATGAGGAAAATCTAAAATTGTCAGGACCTTTTCAATGACAGTTTGAATATATTGGTAGAAACCTATCTCAATTGGGTAACTGATTTGTCTCATGAGACCGTTCAATGAATCTATGGTATATCTATAACTAGGATCCACCCATCAAGAACCAATTATAATTAATTTCTCATATGAACAGGGCCAAACCTAATAAATAGAATAATAATATTGAAAAAAACACACTAAATGTTAATAATATGTTTAATAAAAATAAATAAAATCATAAAACTTCTAGAGTAATATATTTAATGGTAATAAAATTATACCTCATCATTCAAACAGATTTTAAAGCATCAAAATAAATAATAATAAATATAATAAAAATTTAATTGAAAACATTTTTGTGGATACTAACCTTTTCACTTTCGTAATTAACTTTTTTAAAAATTACAAAAATTATTTTTAAAAGAATTTCTTTTTAAAAATAACATTTTAAAACTTAAAATATAATTTTTAATACATTATAAAGTTATGGAGGTGAAAAATTCTATCCATTCTATACAATTTAAAACAAATATTTCTATCAAATTCTTCTTAAAATAATTACACACGTTATTCTAAAAATGATATCAAGGTTCCTTAATTTTTTTTCAAAAAATTCTAAAATATTTAAAAATTTATTAAATTAATTATTTTGAGAGTAATTATAATTTTATTAAAACAATGATTTGGATTAAAAATGATTTCTAATCAAAGGAACAAATAAGGTTGGAATTTTCTTAAAAAGGCCAGTCATTATTTTTTTTCCAGAAATTCTGTAAAAACAGGGATATTAGATGAAAATATCATGAATAGATATAGGATAATGGAATAAATAAATTTTCTTAATTAAAATATAAAATAATTCCCTCAAGGGAGACTTAAGCACAAATAATCCCCAATATTGATTAGATTATGAAATTAACCCTTAACACTTTGTTGAAATTGAACAATAAACACCATGAAATAAATAACCTGAATTGTAATATTAAAGACAAATAATAAAATGTGATTCTAGGTATAACATATTAAAATTTTAGTATATCTTACACACAATGGAATAAGTGCTGAATACGACATACATTATATAGAAATAAAACTTAGATGGGAAACCCTTACCTTTGGTTTGAAATCATTCACATATATTATAACATCCTATATAATAAATACAGGTTTATTATACATATACCAAATAAATATTATCATATGTATCCTATAATATATTATCTTTTTAAAAGATTTACCACCCGTTTTTAATAATATTTCATTATTTTAATTGCTTTAGGTGATAATTGACTTGTTTTTTTAGGATTGTTTTTATGAATGTTCTAGTTATTATACATAAGATATAGTTCCATCATCAATAAAATGATATTAATGTGATAAATAATATTTTCTCATTATGTACATCATTATAAATACTATTAAAATTTGTACATAAATCCTATCACTTCGTAAAAATGGTAGGTCATACGAATGCAAAAATGACAATATCACTTCATTAATTGCTGAATGGGTTAATAAGTGGATGATATATTAATTTTAAATAATTTATATCAGGTCATATAAATGAATACATTCATTGAATTTATCCTTATTACATTTCTTATAATGTGTAATGGAAAAATGAATGACATCGCATTACGAGGCAGTAGTGAGCCTTACACACGAGCGATGTTATTGGATTTTAAATGGAATAAAAATTAAGAATTTATATGTGTTTCTATGATTAAATATGAATAATTTAACCAAAAATTATATATATATACTAAATAAATCAGTATCTACTACTATGATAAGTGTTGAAGGAAAATGAGTTACACTAGTTCGTGAGGGAATAATCCGATATATACACGATTTGATAATTTCATTTACCGTTTGATCTAAGTGGTGATAGATAAATTTTATTTCATCAACACAATAAAATATAATATTTTGGGGGATATTTTTTTATATATTTTTTGTTTTATGACATAATTTTTTGTTAATAGAGATGAAATAAAACGAATGATATAATTAAATACAATTAAATTATCTTAGATAAACTACTAATATTTATATAATTAAGGATACTAGGCTTGGTCTTTTGGGAAGAAATAAATCTATAGAATATAGATAAAAAAATTGGTTATAAATTTTTGTTGGGTTTATAGATATAAATGGATTTAGTGGTGTGAATAAGTGAAGGGTTTGAGTTCCCTTTTAATAGTAGGGAAAGGGGGCCTTCTTGGAAATTAATTAGAAATTTCCAAAAAGATTCTAAAAGGATAAAACAATTTATAGGAATCTAAATCACCCTAGTAGGGGAGGGATGAATTAGGGTATCAAATATTTATCCTAAAGTATTAGATCTTGTTCCCACATTGGTTGGAATTTTTCAAACCTATCTGATGATAATGTGAGTAATTAAAAAATCACATACTGAGAGACAACATATTAGTTTTACTTTGTACTAAACTAAGGGATTGTCTAATTAACATACACTAAATGTGTGTGAGTAAATCCAAATTGCACTAATATTCACTAGTTGTGTAATATATAAGTTTATACATGGTAACTATTTTCTAGGAACACCACCTTTATAATATTTTATGGATATCATACTGCCTTCATCAGAACACTTCTATTGACTCCCCCTTACCCAATACTTCGGGATATGTATTACTCAGTTTATTGAATTAATGGTAAGTTCAGTAGATTAGAATTTATATCTTTTTTCCAAATGATCATGAGACTCTTCTTAAACCATTTTACCGAGTTGATAGACTTGAATGAACTATTCAATTAAACAAGATGTTCAACCTTTTGGTCTGTGATTCTCCTTTATGATGATCCTTCATGAATATCACAACATTCATGAATATCACAACCTTCATGAAACAAACTGCCTTCGCAGAACACCAAGTTATCTTGAAATTTCCATTCATCACAAAACTACATTTTTTGAGATAAATAAGCATTGTTAAAGACTAAGACATACTTTTCATAATGCTCAAGATGAAATTGAATACATTATTCATTAAGCTATTAGCATTCGTGAATTTAGAGTGATTTATCCCTCTCTTAAATTCTCTTCATGTGAAATCAGGTGGGGGTAGCAACCAATTTATTAGATTAACCATTCACGATGATCCCACACCACTTGCATATTTTTTTGATCCTAAAAATTCATGCTCATAAAGATCCTTCATTTGTAAATATTAAGTGAAATTTAACCTATTCATGAAGCCTCACATAAGTAGAAAGATGTACTATTTTTCATCGTTCATTTACAATTCTCAAATACTCGTAGTCGTAGAGATATAATTTCTCATTGCACATCCACTATTCTCTATACCATCATTAAAGTCATCCTTTATTGAAATTCAATCACCTTGAAACCTAGTTATCACAAAACATATAACTTTAACATATTTCAAAAGATTCAATCCTTGAAAAATACCTTTCGTGAAGATTTCTCCATCATACTAGTTTTGAGAAAAAAAATTGTATTTTTTTGGAAATAATGCCTCCTTCAACACTATAATCCGATTTTACTGTAATATCACTCTCCTTGTAAACTCCCTAACTAACCTAGTGTTGATGGAAAATAAACACAAAACTGAATTCATTTCCAACTACGATGTCCTTGGTTCCAACATAATTAAAATGTAAAAACCCTATAAATGGACATAAATTAGAATTTAGGATGGTAAGTGGTATAAATATGGCCATAAAATCTGAATTAGAAATCGTTTTAGTTAATTTTAAACCATATAATCTTATTTAAACCCCCTGTAAACCCATTTTTATCTTTACCACTATAATTAATTTTTACTATTTTTACTATTCGTTTTGGGAAAAAGTAAGTTGAAATTGTTAGATAATATAATTCGTCCTCATTAAAAATATGGAATCCATTTTGAAATATTTAATTCAAATATGGGGAACAATTCAATTAAAATTTTAACCTACATATGTGATTAAACGATGAGTTTCAAAAGGGAAAATAATCACATATGTAGAAGTATTTGACATAAAAATACAATATGAAATTTTTTAAATGATTTAAATTTTATTTATTCAAATATAATTTAAGGAATTTTTCTTTATTACCACCTAAAAAAATAATTTTTGTTTTAAAATAATTTAAAATATATATCAGTGTTCAATATAAATCATTTTTTAAAACCTTTCATCGAAAAATGATAATTCTCAGAAAAATACCAAAAAATGACACAAAGGAAATTTTTATATGAAGAAGTAAAAAACAGAAGTTACTTTTATCATATAATTTTTTATATAAGAATAAAATTAAATATATCATAAGTGTGGAATTTGTCCTGAAAATGATTTCTATGAAAAAATAATGTTTCTAGAAAAAATTTCTTTTCATTCAAATAGTTCTTATTTTAATTATGACTAATAGATCACCATTGAATTTATTATATACATGTGTAAAAATATAATTTTTCCAATTTAGTTATTACTATTCATTACTACTATCTTAACTAATAAGTTATAATATTCATGTTTAAATATGTATATTTTAATAGAGTATCATGTTTTTTTCAATCCCAGTATTGCATACATATAAAGATATTGAAGAGTTTGAATTTATTTAAAAATAAATATATTGTAATTTATAATTGTGTTACATTTTCTTATAATCTGGTTTTTTTCATATACATTATCAAATGTGATGTTCCTATTTTAGAATCATGGGGTGTTACATTCTACACAATTAAAAATATTGTGTGGTCACGATTTCATATTTTCATGAACCAGGCAAGGTCGATATCCGACCCGGCACCTAACCCGATCCGCGGCAAGGCCCGAGAGGCGTTCCCGACCCTCCTGGGCTGGTGACAAGCACCAAGGCATCAACAGGGAATGTGGGAATGATTTCGCCCAAAGACAATAAATAAAGCAGCGGAAAAAAGTAGAACAACGTACTAAACTGACCACAATCAAAAACTCATCGTAACCTCAAGAGTCACTCTTTAAATCACAACCAAGTCTAGCCCACAACGAACAAGCTCGTTTCAACTACAACAGAAACTAAAAACAAAAAAACTATATTCATGATTATTAAAACACAGTAGGGAGGCCCGACTAATTCTATTCCCAACGCACATGCCATTAAATAAATAAATCCCTAATTTAAAGTTTGAAATAAAATTTATAAAAGTATGTTTTTATATATATTTTTCTCAAAATCAAAGTAAAAACCATTTCCCTTTACTATTTCCAAAACTAAACTCATTTCATTAGTGTCAATGGATTTTTAGAATGGGAATGCGATGTTGATATTTTTTTCCAAATTTTTACTAAGAGGATTAAACACTTTCATTTGAAAACCATTTTTATAAACGTGATTAAAATCAGTTTAACACTTTCCAAGGAGGAAAATACACCGGAAATGCCCAGAAGAAATCACACAGGAATGTAAATGTAGGTATACATATAAGCGTCATAGTCACTACTTCAAGCAGCAAAATTCGAATAGACATGGGTCGAACCTAGGAGCTAGTGAATAATCTAGAATGTACCGTACATGTAACTCATCCTAAAGGCATGCTCTTACTCGATGACGTAATTACTCCCATAATACTACCCGGTATATCCCTACATGGCCTAACCGAGGGGCCCAATCCCCATAGCACTAATAACACAGTATTCCCCTGCTATGGGGCCACTAGCCTGTGCATAATCTAAACTAGTGCATCATCGTTCACAAAAACTCACTTACTATACTAGGTTCCCATGTCAACGTGTGTAAAAAAAGAGGGGGGGGGGGTTAGTAAACAAAGTCAATCAATCAGTACAAACATTACACACAAATCATGCAGTCAACGTGCATCAAATATCACATCTGAGTCACCCCAAATAGAGTTTTCCAAAATAATTTTTTTATTAAAGTTTCAAATGGTCCTTCACCAATATTAAGGAATATACTCATTTATCAAGTGCACCAAAACTCTTTTTTGTGCTTCACAATAAATCATTTACCAATAAACCAAAACTACATTTAAAATTTTGTGAATTATGTTTAAAGTCTAGACATGCATTCTTTTACTACTAGGTGTCCACTCATCAAGAAAACATTTCAAGTGTCGTGTATAAAATAAACAACTCTTTTTACATCGAGTGATCATTTAAAAAGTTATCACTTACTACTATTTTTTATTTATTATACTTTATAAAATATCAAGATATTAATAAATTCTAAATTTAAAGGCATGTGCAGTGGGGGACCTACCTCAACTCGCCGCTCGATCACGACAACATGACTCACTTCACACATATGCATAAGCATGCGCAAACAGATAACCGTAGTGTCGTGAAATTTTGTTGACGACATGATGCAACAACCTCATGACTTCAAAATTCCAAAACCCATTACCGAATTCGATTCAAAAAAATAAATTTCATCCTTAATAATTATTTATTAAACATGTAATGAAATTTATAAATTAAATTTTAAAGACCATTTCCACGGATAAAAAAAACACTAGAAAATTTATTAAACAGTTTTCAAAATGTTTCGCATGACTTTAAATGCCAAAAACTTCACTCAAAACATCATTTTGAAACCAAATTCACATTGACGCAACACCAAACAACCTTCCAGACATGTTTCACACCATTAATATAATTTAATAAACTGTTTAAAATTTTATAAAACAATTTCTGAGAGGTATCACAGGACTTTACACAATTCCAGAATACAATACACCACACCATAACACCAAACCAAAACACAAACCCAACCAGAACACAGAACGCAACAACACCAAACTAAAACACAATAAACAAAAACTTCATAGCTTATTAAGCACATACAAATTCCATTTTTAAATAATACACACACCAAAACATTTTCATACACATGAGGCAAACACTTTATAATATTTTATAAACCACTTAAAAATATTTTTGAAGTAACTCCAAACAATATACCAAGACTTAGAAAGAAAAAGACCACCCAGAAACCCTTTAATAACCAAACAAACACACAAAAAAATATCAAAATAGAATATGCAACCCCTATAATATTTAACAAACTAGTATCACAATTTACAAAACACCAATTAATAATTCAATTTGAGTTTTCATCAAACACGCACCACAATTCCCATGATCATGCCACTTTAAAAATCAGACATATAATAAAAATGCAAAAAAACTATTTCCACACCATGTAGATTAATCACAGAACATGCTAAATTGATTAAACATGAAAAATTAAACACCAAATAAAGATTATGCATGGAACCCCTACTTTTGGTGTTAAAACCACCAATTTCGTTGCGAAACATCAGTTGCTCACCAATCGCACAACAACATATTCAAATTGAACCCTAAAATCAATACTTTGAAATAAAACCATCAAAATCAAACCAAATACAACAAAAATCCCTAATCCATTAAACATTGAAATAATGAAATCAACCAAACTAAGAAGAATGAACCTACGACGATGGAGTGTATTGCCAACCGGGCAGGGGGGAATATCGAAGGTGTTCCACGCTGGAAAATTGCTTAGTTCAGGAGGCAGCGCATGTTTGGGAGGGGCACAACAGTCCGAGAGAGGGAGGAAGGGGTGCGGGTCACCGGTCACTGGTCGGAGTAGCCGGAAGGGGGGGGGGGGTCGCTGTACGTAGCGTCAGCCGAAGGGAAGGGCGACCAGAGGATGGAGGGTGCACAAGAGGCATGCACAGGTAGGGTTTAAGGAAGGGGGTCTTGTGCATGACATAAATGACGGGGAAAATGGATGGGAGAGCAAGAGAGGAATAAAAGAAAGAGAGAGGAAAAAAATAAAATAATATAGATATAAAAAATCAACAAAATCAAAATAAAACAAAAAAAATTAACTTAATCCATTACAAATAATAATAATATTAATAATAATAATAATCAGTTAATAATTTTTTTATAATTATAAAAATAATTTAACATTCACAAAGAAATTAAAATATTAACTGAATTGATAATAATATTGATAATAACCTAATTTAAATATCAACTTAAATATTAATCATATGAATAATAAAACTAAAATAATAAAACCAACCAAAATACCAATATCACTTAAAACTGAGGTTGCGGTCATGTGTGTGATCATGGGCATAGTCACGTGCCTGGTTGCGCACCCATGTAATAATAAATTTAATAATAAAATGACATCTTATTAAATTTGGTCTCTACACACGATCGCACGTAAGGTCACGCGCCTGAATAAGATCCCAATTTTTTTTAAAAATAAACACGGTTCAGAATGAAGCCCAAAAAACAAGTAAAAAATAATTAAATTAAAATAAAGTGTTGGGTAGGGGTTTGAAAATTCTCCCTACCATGACACTTTCTTCCCACAGAAAGTCCGAAAAGACTTGACCGAGATAAAATTCCAAGCAAGACCACAAATCTACCTAAAGAAAAACTCAATCACTTAAAGATTGGAAATTCAAAACACCCATGACCTGAAACTACCATGATTTCAAAAACATACTTACCAATAACAATAACCAACAGAATAGAATACACCTCCTAACACCACCACAACACTGATCACCCTGACCCCTAACATAGGGATCACCAGGGCCGCTTGGTATCTCCAAGATCACTCATCAAGAGATCCACTACACATGATAACCAATTAACATGGTTGAGGTCGGGTAGAGCAGGAGTAAGGGGTTGCTCTGCCTAGTGCACTTTGAAAACATAGTCATCGACAAGATGGTCATATGGTGGTCTCCCCACCATATTAGGGTTCTCGCCAAACATTGGTTCTTCAATCCAAAATGACTCACAAACCTAGACAAGACTCTAACACTGGATTAACCATCCATGCTCCCTATGTTTAACCCACCAACATAAGAGGAGACATCATGGATGCCCGCAATGTGTCTCCCCACCATTTTAGAATATTCATAACACCACAGGACCCACACGGGCATTCCCAATTTACTTTGAGAAATATTGAATGAACCCTTCATCACAAACCCACTAACATGGCCGACGTACACGGATAATTTATAAACTATCCAAATCCCCACCACATGAGATGGATTTGATAGAAGAAACCTCTAACCTAGAGGAAAACTGGACAGGCGCGTGTTAATCCCAAAAGAGAAAAGCATCTCTGAAATGAATATAATTTTGATCCATAACTAAACAGATGATGGTTCTTGGAGCACGTTCGCTGGCTGTACAAGAATACAGGTTCTTTGAACCTCTGGAAGGGCCAAGAGGGACTCCAACAAATGAAGACCACTACAAAGAGACAAGGCCTTTTGGCCCTTCACTACAAAGATGGAGACTTCAAAGGCAATACCACAATAAGGAAATTTATGTTTTCTCATCCCGTCACTGCGGAATTAAATCAGATCAAGCCTATCCCACATCTGATGATTTTTTGACTGCGTACAAGCTTCACATCGAGACCTTTGGCTGGGGCCCAGATGTTTGAACTATCTACCGACTCGCAGTCATAAGCTGACCACCTCTGACTGGAACTCCCTCTACTAGAAAAGAAACCTGCATACTTCTCCTTGTGACCCATGAGGTCACTCTGTCAACATACCTCCCTCACTGTCCGTTGACTGGTTGAGCACTTATGAGCTCCAACACTTTCGCTCACCTACACTTCCTTAGATGGAACCATGGGATTGAAGCTGTTCTTGACGATCGCTCAAGACATCAATATTTGCAATGAAAATAAAATAATCACTGTTTACTGGTTTAGTCCTGCTTCTCCAGACATACCCAAGACAAATCATAGCCACAAAACATTTGGAGTTCCTAAAAACCCAGAGATACACCCAACTTTCCCCAAATAACTCAACGATATTCAACTGACCACAACATCTCCAAGCAGGTGACACCTTCGAGCAGAACACAGCTCCGCCACTCCACTGAGAGTTTGGGCTGAGCCATGAATTGAGAGACCTACTGGGAACCCATTAGACCATTCTAGGGAGAATATCCCGAACACAAAATACAAAACCAATCCTCCAAAAAACCAATCACCTCACAAAACAAAAAATTCACACATTGGATACAAATCCAAAAATTACAACTTAACACATCAATTCATTTCCAGAGAAAAAAACCCACTTAAAAAAACACAGCAAAATCATCGTAACATTCTTGACATAACCCCCATTGATATTCCTGGATACCTCACATATATGCATTTTCATGCCACTCATGCACCCATCCAAATGATCCACCAACTGTCCACTAATCACAACCATATGCACACGCGAGCACACTAAGAATACAACCGGGCAAAACAAGGATCTTCTGGTTTGAAATTTTTTTTCCAATATTCCATAAATACATTTAAAAAAAAACCCATTTCATAAATTCAAGTAAAATTTTCCAAATGCTTTCCATTTCCAAAATATCTCACATCAATTTCAAACAACCCAAAACGTTCTTTTTGAAACTCAATTTCAACAAATCAATTACCAAATTCCATAAATATGGTCAAAGGAAAACACACCCTAAAAATCATGTCAAACTGGCACTAAGAGAAACAGATGGAAGAAACCCCTAAAGCACTTGGATGGAGAATTAGTGGTCATGCCAAACACGACTACATGGTTTAGCAGACCATGCCAAACACGGCTACATGGTTTAGCAGACCATGCCCTAGGCATGTTCCAACCGCTAGGAGGGTCGAACTGTACACTCGTGCATCACATGGGTCTCAACTTTATGTGAGACCACATGAAACACCAGTTTACTCCTATTGTCGTCCCCCCATCCAAACAGACCAAAGCCAGAGACATAAATCCTAGACTACACCTAGTTACCCAAGGATTGGAACGAGTAAGAGTTTGCGACCCTCCTCTTGCACCTACCACTCGAGTACCGATATTCCTATCTCCGATCTACCTGACACCCCAAAAAATAAGAACAAAAACCTCATTTGATACCATTTTTTCACAAACAAGGCTGGGTCGCCATCTGACCCGGCACTCGACCCGGTCTGCGTCAAGGCCCGAGTGGCGTTCTCGATCTTCCCGGGCTGGCGACAAGCGCTAGGGAATCTGCCGGGCAAGTGGGAATGATTTCGCCCAATGAAAATAAATAAAGAAATGGAAAAAAGTAGAACAAAGTACTTACCTGGCCACAACCAAAAACACATCATGACCTTGAGATTCACTCTCCAATCCACAACCATGTCTCGCCCATACAGAACAAGATCGTGTCAACCTTCAGTGGAAACGAAAACAAGAAAAAAATATAGGAATGAGTATTAAAACACAGTAGGGAGGCCCGACTAATTCTATTCCCAATTCAGATGCCATTAAATAATTAAATAACTAATTTCATGTTTGAACTGAAATTTATAAAAGTATGTTTTTATATGTATTTTCCTCAAAGGCAATGTATAAACCATTGCCCTTAACCATTCTCAAAACTAAATTCATTTCATTAGTGTCAATGGCTTTTCAAAAAGGGAATGTAATGTTGATATTTTTTTCAAAATTGGTACAAGAAGGATTAAACAATTTCATTTGAAAATAATTTTTAGAAACCTGATTAAAATCTATTTACCACTTTCCAAGGAGGACAATACACAAAAAATGCATAGAAGAAATCACACAGGAAGAGAAATGTAGGTATACATATAAGCATTATAATCACTACTACAAGAATCAAAAGACAAATAGACATGGGTCGAACCTAGGAGCTTGTGAACAATCTAGAACATACCATACATGGGACTCATCCTGAAGGCATGCCCTAACTTGATGGCGTCATAACGCCCATACTATTACCCGGTATATCCCTGCATTTCCTAACCGAGGGGCCCAATGCCCATGGCAGCAATAACTTAGTATTCCCCTAAAATGGGTCCACTAGCCAGTGTATAATCTAAACTAGTGCATCATCGTTCACAAAAATTCACTTACTATGCCGGGTTCCCATGTCAGCATGTGTAATAAAAGAGATAGGGGTGATTCAACCGAGTCAATCAATTTGTACAAACATCAGACACAAATCATGCAGTCAACATGCATAAAATATCACATCTGATTCAACCCAAATAGTATTTTCCAAAAAACGTTATTTTATTAAAGTTTCAAATGGGCCTTCACCAATTTTAAGGAAAATCCCCGTTTCTCAAGTGAACCAAAACAGTTGTTTGATCTTCACAATAAATCAGTTTCCAACAAATTAAAACTATATTTAAAATTATGTGAATTATGTTTAAAGGTCAAACATGCATTCATTCACTACTGGGTGTCCTCTCATCATGAAAACATTTCAAGTGTCATTCATAAAATAAATGGCCATTTTTACATCGAGTGATCATTTAAAAATTTATCATTTAATACAATTTCTTATTTATTAAACTTTATAAAATATCAAGAAATTATTAAATTATAAATTTAATGGAAAGTACATTGGGGGACCTACCTTGACTCACCGCTCAATCTTGACGACAAAACTTGCTTCACAATTATGCATAAGCATGCACAAACCGATAACTGCAATGTCGTGAACTTTCATTGATGACATGATGCAACAACCATAAGATTTTAAAGGGAAAAAACATTTACCCAATTCGATTAAAAATAAAAACATTAATCCTTAATAATTATTTAATAAAACATTTTAAAAAAATTATAAATAAAATTCTAGAGACTATTTCAATAGATAAACAAAACACTAGAGAATTTGTTAAACAGTTTTCAAAATGTTTCACATGACTTTGAATGCCAAAAAATTCACTCAAAACATCCTTTTCAAACCAAACACACCTTAGCGCAACACTAAACCACCTTCTAGGAATGTTTCACATCATTAATATAATTTAATTAACCGTTTAAATATTTTATAAAACAATTCCGAGGAGGTATCACAAGAGTTAACACAATAATAGAATACAATACACTGCACTTCAACACGAAACCAAAACACAAACCCAACCAGAAGATAGAACACAACAACACCAAACTAAAACACAATACATAAAAACTGCATAGCTAATTAAGCACACACAAATTCCATTTTGAAATAATACACACACCAACACATTTTCCTACACATGAGGCACACACTTAATAAGACTTAATAAAACACTTAAAAATATTTTGAAGCAATTGAAAACAATATCCCAATAATTTGAACGCAAAAGACCACCCAAAAACCCTATCATAACCAAAGAAACACAACAACATATAAAAATAGAATCTACAACCCCTATAATATTTAATAATAAAGTTTCACAACTTACAAAACACTAATTAATAATGCAATATGAGTTTTCATCCAAGACGCACCACAATTCACATGAACATGCCACTTTAAAAATCAAACACATAATAAACACGCATAAAAACTAATTCTGCACCAAGAATATTAATAACATTACATACTAAATTGATTAAATAATAAAAATAAAACACCAAATAAAGATTATGCATGGTTCCCATACCATTGGCGTCAAAACCCCCAATTTTGTTGAAAAACTTCAGTTGCTCGCCAATCGCACAACAACAAATTAGAATTGAACCCTAAAATCAATATGTTGAACTAAAAACATCAAAATAGAACAAAAAAAAACACAAATCCATAATCCATTAAAATTTTAAATAATGAAATCTACCAAAATAAGAAGAATGAACCTGTGGTGAGAGAGAGGATGGCCAACTAGGAAAGGGGGAGGAATATCGAAGGTGTGCCACATCGGAAAACCGCTCGGTACGTGAGGCGGCACGAGTTCCAAAGGATTACAACCATCCGGGGGAGGGAGGAAGGACTGCGGGTATCCGGTCACTAGTCGTATTATCCAGAAGGGGGTGGGGGGGGGCGTGGTCGCTGGACGTAGCTTCGGCTGAAGGGAAGGGCGACCAGAGGATGGAGGGTGCACAGGAGGCGTGTGTAGGTAGGGTTTAGGGAAGGGGGTCCTGTGCGTGACGGGAATGAGGGGGAAAACACAGAGGGGAGATAAAGAGAGTAATAGAAGAATGGGAGAGGGAAAAAAGAAGAAAATAAAATAGAGATAAAAAACAACAAAGTCAAAATAAAAACCGAAAAATGGAACTTAATCCATTAAGAATAAAAATAAAAATAATAAAAATAATAATTAGTTAATAATTTTTTATGAATATAAAAATAATTTATCACTAAAAAAGAAATTAAAATATTAACTGAATTGATAATAATATTGATAATAAACTAATTTAAACATCATCTTAAATATTAATCATATGAATAATAAAACTAAAATAATAAAACCAACCAAAATAACAATATCACTATTAATTGAGGTTGCAGTCGCATGCACGATCACGTGCACAGTCATGCGCCTGGTTTCACGCCATGTAATAATAAATTTAATATTAAAATTTCATCTTATTAAAGTTGTTCTCTACACATGGTCACTCGTAAGGTCACATGCCCGTATAAGATTCCAATTTTTTTTTAAAAATAATCTCGGTTCATACTGAAGCCCAAAAACAAGTCCCAAAATAATTAAATTAAAATAAAGCATCGAGTCGTGTTGTGACACATCTTGATCTCAATAATAAAGGGTGTGAAATTATAATATTTACCACTTGATACAAAACATTTTATAATGATTCAATAAAAAATAATCTTGATAGTAGAGGAAGGGGATTGTGATTCTCATCTGGAAAACACAAACTATGTTTCAATACTATAGAACATTGGTGGAAATTGATGATATAGACTTCAAAGAAAATAATTTATAATTATAGGGAGTGTTAAAGATCATTAATATCATGAAATTTAATGTTCAATGGAATATAAATTTCCTAAAAACAATTAATTGATTATGATTTAAAATACATTTTGATTTTTAAAATATGAATGAAATATGATAACTTTTTTATTTTAAGATCATTTTCCTAATGTTGAGGAATTATTTTACTCTATAATAATATAAGTTAATATAATTAATTCGTATCATTATATTCTATAAGAAAAAATTAATAATTTTCATTTATTTCAACCGGTTTCTACTTCATCTCTTACTCCAAGAATACAATATATAAAAATAAATTTCTTATCTCTAAAGCATTAAAATTAATTTCTAACTATCCATATTAACCTTAATATAAGAGAAAGTCCATACTCTAATATTTTCCAAATAAACACTATAAAGGGTTTTCCTACAACACCCAATGTTCAAATTAATCTATTCCATATACATATAAATTATTATAAAAGGTTATAAAACAACTCCCATTATTAAAATTAATTTATTTCATATATATATATATATATACAGATATCCATAATAATCAACCAAAACGTATATGTCCAAATTCAATTTCAAAATTTTTTAAAGGTATCCAAACAAAAATTATAGTCCCAATAAAATAAAATTGGTACTTAATGTCACATTACAAATACTTTTATACATTGATCACTATAAAAACTTATTGAGAACGTGCATGAATTCAAAATTAAAATATTAGATTTTGGAATATATTCCATAAGTCAAATCATACAATTAACTATAGAAATGATAACATAGACCATCAAATTAGTGATAAATTTAATGGCTAATAATACAATCCTATATAGATCACTTAATCATTTTCATCCCAACATCGAGAACATTTTAAGGGTAATATCCCCTCAATCACATGTTTTGAAAAAGGACCAACATTATACTAAATCACTTTTCTTATTAATCTATATGATTCATCATATTCATTCATATCATCAAAGAAAAGTATGTTAAATAAAATACTTATATATTTGATGATTCATAAAATGATAATATCATTAATTAAATATGTCTAAAACAATTTTTAATCCAAATTCCGTCACTCCATTCATTTTACTTTGGGTGTATAAATTGTATAGAATTGACATTGATCCCTTAGCTTTTATAGGGAATATTTAATTTACTATTGGTATATTATCTTGGTTTGTCCCTAATATCATTAAATTTTAATCATTGAACATTTAATCTTATTTCATGCACTTAAAATCACAAGCATGGTTGAATTTATCTAAATAGTTGTAGAAAAATCCCACTCCCTTCAATCAAGTACTAGGGAATTTCATCCCAAAATTATCACATGGGAAAAAACCTTTCTTTATTGTAATCTAATTTTCTATCTTTTTTATCTATCATCCTATTTTTATATAGATTCCCTTTAAATCCATAAGGCATGTATAATTAATTCTTTTTCATTATACCACATGATATTTTTTCCTCATATCTTAAGAGTGGTTGGTATACTAGTGACCCATGAAGATCTGGATTAATCCCATCATAAAAACTATCAATATGGTTATTTGGAATACTTATATAGTTCTTATAAATCCTTAATATCCCTGAATCTTTGGATTCATACATACCAAATGTTTTATATTACTTTTTTCTTATATTCATGAATTGTCTTTCCACATCTACTCATCTCTGGAAAAGTAAATACATTTTCAAATAATAGTAACTTAGAATCCATCCATTATGTGTTTAATATTTATTTTTCATTCATAGTGTTTTGAATAAATTACCACCATTTCTCCACACCTCATGAGAGGCCATAAACATCCATAGAAACTTTGTCCCTTTGGTTTCTTTCAGTAGTATGAAATATCTTCTCTAGGTAACTTATCCATTTTCCTTCAATAAATGGATTTATAATCCCTTTGAATGCTCTAATTTTTATGTGTTTTAAGATTTCTAAAATTATCAAAACACATTATTTATTAGAATTCCATTCTATACAGGAAAGGTTATTTATCATTACCCAAGTCAAATTCACTAACATTGATATAATGTTCTAAATTCCATTTACATATTTATCTTTAGTATCATTATCTTTCTCATGAGGTAAATACTTTTATAAGGACTATATATTTTTATTATTCCCATTAATTATTATAGGATCAATTTTTATCTATTGGAATTCAATATATTAGTTCATTAAATTCTGAAACATAATTTATAATCCCAATATTACTGTAATTTATAACATAAAATGACAAAATTATGCATAACTATTTCCATAATAATAAAGATGGATTCTTTTTAGAAACATTCAAATAATAAAATTATTTTCATATCCTTAATAATTATTCGAAATGATAACATGAATTATCACAACCATATTCCCGAAGAGTATCCAAGTAGGGGTATAGTAATCCCAGTATTCTCGTACCCGGTAATGCTTGGGTCAATCCCAATGATAATTTTTCAGAGTTATTACCCCTATGTACATCTTTTATAAAACCACACAAAATTGTATTTTTGAGAAAAGTAATTATTTAATTGAATAAATAAATAATTTATTTGTCTAAAAAAATATGTTATTATATAATTATCCTCAATGAATATCATACTGTTCTATTCCCTATTTTATGTTATCCTAAAACTAGTTCACATGGTTTCTAATAAAATTCTTCTAATACTAACTAAAATGACCCTGAACACATATCTTGGAGCCTGTGTCAATATTATTACATAGGAATAAGATATAATTAATCACATCCCGAAGGAATGAATATACTATTTTTCTTAGAAAACTATATACAAACTAGAAATTAACATTACAGATTAAAATATAATATATAAAAATTATTTTCAATATGAACACAATTATCCCCTTAGTGTTTCCCTAAATATTAATCACCAAACAATTTCTTGTATTATAGGTAAAATGAAACATAATAAAGGAATGATATCATATTCTCATTAAAGGTATGAATTAAGTAGAAGATATTGTAAATAATTAAGAATAATAAACATGAAAATTTACCTAACTAAAACTCGTGAAATTTAATAAATAAACTGAGAATAATATGGTACATATAAATTATGATCATATAAATACATATAAATAATAACATAAGATTGAATCATATTCATTTACATTTAATATAATCAAATAATAACATGGAAATAGCTGATCTAATATTAATGGAATGGATAATTTCTAACATATGAACCTATCATTACTTGTCATAAGATAGTTTAATTTTGTTGGTTGAAACACTTCAAATTTGACCAAATGATTTTTCTCATGGTACATCAAGGGGATATCTGTAATCACTCTCCACTAGTAATGTACTATGTCTAATTCATTGATCATATTAATGGGTTGAAACATAATCAAAATAGATATTTATATTGAAACACAAACATATGAAATATGAATACATAACTAATAAAATAAATATAATCATGAAATATCCCGAGTAATATGGTGAACCGAAATAATATTTTACATACTAAATAAACATGATCATATAATATTTTAAGTAGGAAAAGGATGTTATCAGTACAACATATCCACAATGGATCATATATATAATAAAGTGTTGACGTTGTTGGTGAATAGAAATACCATAAAAATTTCATTAATATCATTTTTGATTAAAATATCACTTCAACATTAAAAATGAAATATTAAATCAAGATGTCAAAAAAATATTTTCAGAATATTTTTCAATGAAAATAACCTTCCAAAATATATAAAATAACCATTAAAAAATTGCGTGGTATTTACTATGGAAAATTCTATTCATGTTATTCATGCTAAATAAACATTCCTTTCATATTGTTTATAAAATCCATATGGGCCTTTATTTGGAAAGTGAAATAAATATTCTTTATTATTTTTTCAAATATGTTAAAAATGTCGCAAAATTTCTTTAATAAATATTTTGTAATCAGTTTTAAACATTTTTAGCTAAAATATATTTTGATAAAAAAGGACTTTTGATTAAAGTGTGGAATAAAGTCCAATGTTGATTAAAACATTTTTTCAAAAATTTAATTTAATAGTGATTGAAAAAATGTTAATAATAATTTAATATTTCATGAATAAATAGAAGACAATGAAATAGGTTTTTTTAATGATATAAATATCAAATAATGATTCACATGTATATATAAGAAGAAATAATCCTGAATAATAATGATATTGTGAAATAAAATCTTATCACATTAGTAACTTTTGAACCATAAGAAATATGAATGAAATAAAATAAAATAAAACATTATAAACCATGAAGATACATATATTGATGATATAACATAGAAAAGGTATAGTATATCCTCTAAACAAATGATTAATTGGTGAATATGGCATATGTATCACAGAAGTAAAAGTGAGATTTGAAACCATTAACCTAGGTTTGAATTCCATCGTATATTTATAAAACTCCTACATAATTAATATACATAACAGATATATATATATATATATATTAATGATAAATATTCATATATATCATAATTTATATTTTCTTATTATAACATTTGACCACCCATTTGTTAGTAATATCTCGTTATATTCATTTTTTTGAGGAGTTGATTTCATAGTATTCTCATGCGTATTTTTTTATGAATGTTATAGTTCTTGTAAAATGTGTATAGTTTAATAATTAAGATAATTATCCTAATGTTATAAATTATACTTTTTCCATTAGATACATCTATTTAACAAATCTAGATAGTTGTAAATAGAAAATAAATCGCATCTCTATGTGGGGACAATATACTTTATGTATGAGCAAGCAAAAATATCATTCCCTTAGTGGTTTAAAGGGTAAAAAGATGTATGATATATTAATTATTCATAATTTAAATCATTTCGTATATATAAAATATATTTTTTCAATTTATCCATATTATTTTTCTTGTAAATCGTAATTGATAAATGAATCACATTGCTTGGTGAGGCAGTTTTCTTCTATACACAAGATTAATATAATTGTATTTCAAACATAATGGAATGTAATAGGTTACATGTGATGTAAAAACTCCCAGATTATAATTATATCAAAAATATTACATATATACAATAAATATATAATTATATCTAACTTTGATAAGTGTAAATGGAAAATGAGTAACATTATTTTTTGAGGCGGTCGTCCACTGTACACATTACAATATAATTACATTTCCCAATTGTTGGAAGTATATATTGGTAAATATTATAATATATAAATATTAAAATATAAATATATAGTATATAATGGTGTTATTATATTGGAAGTGTTAGTAAATAATTTAATTTTTTAAATGTTGAATGAAATATAGTGAGATTCGTGAAGATAATTACCTTATATTAGAGGAACATCCTTTAGATCTCTTCTTTAATGTCCACAAGGATAGCCTTTTCGGAATAATATAAGATATATAATATATCTAATGAGTTTTTTGAGATATTTTTTTAAGGTTTAGTTCCACCAAATGGAATAAGTGGTGTGAATTAGTGATGGGGGTTAGTTCCATTTTATACGTTCGGAAATGGTAGTATCTTGAAAATTACATGGGAATATCCCAAAATAATCTAAAATAATAAATTAATTCAAATTAAATAATCTTTATAATTTCTATATATTAGATTTAAAAATATTAAAAGGTAAAAATTTTTCCACAAAATATAAATTACCCAAAATTTTAGGCCATTTTAACGATTATCTTTTTGGTTTAACCATTAATAAAGTTAATTTTACTTTAAATATGATTGCTATTTTTTTTGGTTTCACAATTCATTATTGTGAAAACGTAATTCGAAATTATTCAATAATGGATTTTTTTTTTCAAAATACGGAATACGTTTTTCCTAATTCAATTCCTAGAAGTGGTATAATTCAATTTAAATTTAACATGCATGTGCAATGAAAAATCTCATTTCCCAAGAGAAAATTCATTAAATGTATTTAAGGATTTAATATAAAATTTGATATGTAATTGATTAAATTGACCTAAATTGAATTCTTTAATAGATATAAATTATAATGTTATATTAAAATCATTTAAAATAAAAATTTATATTTTAAACAATTTAAATGAAATTGAAAATCTGAATAATAATTAGTATTGTTCACTATTAATAAAATACATTACAAAAAATCTCAAAACATTAACCCAATATAACATTGATATGATTATTTATAAGATTAAGTTATTTTTATCAAATAAATTTTTTATGTTTCTAAAAATAATTTTATCTTATGTGTGAAAAATCCGACGAAATCATTTTCTTTGTAGTAATAAACATTTTGTCAAGGAAAAAATCCTCTTTTAATTAAAATATCTTATTCATCTACTATAATATCCTATAATAATTGTTCTCATAATCAAATAAGAGTTAATAAAAGTGATTCTTAGATCACCCTAACTCCATATTAATTTTAATCACAACATATAATCGAGGATCAAGAGGGAGTGAGTAATAAGTTGTATTTTTTATGTGTAGATGACTAAAAATAAGAAAATGGTCCTTCACTATACAATGTACCATTATTTTTATTACATAGTTATATAAGTTTTTTATACTAATGTATCTAAATATTTTAATTCATCATTATTATTGGTCAAATGGGGCTTTCTATTAAGATAATTTCACTCATGATGTGTATCCAAATACCTCTATTTTATCTAGAGTGTAAAGGATTTAAATGTGAATCTTTTTTTATAAAAATTAATAGTGTCTACTTTGATTTTGATATTTATATTTAAGTCATGTATTTATTTTACCTAATATTGGGAATACATTGTCAGTTTTTTTCGTGTACCATATGAATTGGTTTATTCAATAGGTAAACAATAAGTACTCTGATGAGATATCCAATATCATTAATGGATGTTTTGATGGTTTGGTAGGAAGAGTGGAATCATTATCATGAATGGTTAGGAAATTTTATTATCAATTATCAGCAATCATTTTGGTGACTAGTGACATAGACTATAACTTTTTCTATAATTTGTGATCAAAATCCCAGCATGATTTATGATGATATTACATGTTTTCCACATAAAACCATATAGAATTTTTTTTATCTCATTTTTTAGTGAAGATATATTTTTCGTCAATCATATATTATGACACCAAAAAAATGGTGGGAGTTAAATATCCAATTATTGTAATTATAAAGTAATGGTTTCATATGATTGCGAACATCTACTTGGGAAACAATAGTAATTTTTTTCAAGAGGTCAAATGTTTCTTTAAGAATCCGTATTGATTATCATTCGATGAATTATGTTACAATAATGAATAGATATCCACTAACATGGATCAATGAGAAAATTAATTAATTTAAGGGATATCAATGGTTCTATAAAAATGATATATTATAATATTTTCATTAACTCTTGGTTAAGAAAGAGGATATAAATAAATAACATCAAGAATTTATTATCATCATTAAAAATGTATAGTCATGCCCTTTAGTCTAACAAATTCACAATCAGTTTTTAAGGAATTGATTAATGATGTCTCTCAACAATGTCTAAAGTCATTTGGGAATTTTTATGATATTATGGTGTATTCTGAAACATTGAATGAATATGAATATTAATAATGATTGAGGTGATCATTTTCATGAGCATCAATTATATGAAAAATTATCTAATTTTTACTTCTAGATACAAGTGGTTCCCTTCCTAGGAATTTCTTTTATAAATCCATACTAGTATACATTGTGAAAAAATAATCTACTTTATCATCTAAATAACCAATGAATATCTATGAGATATGAAAAGTTCAGATCTGTTTAGTATGTTATGATCTTTTTATTTGGGATGTATCGTGAATTTCATATCTGATGAAAAAACATATAATAAACGGTACTGCATTTCATTAGAGTGGGGATTATGATCAAACCGTTTTATAATTTAAATAAATACACAAATCCATAAAAATTATTGTTTTTATAGAACCTAGGAATCACACTACAGTATTTTTTCCTCTATATAGATCTAGAATATTCTATATTCTCAAGAAGGGAGACCAAGTGATAGGTAATTTATCCTAAAAGTTATGAATTCCTTAAAATAATTATCAAACCCATGATTTTTTTAATTTTCTATGGTAGTTAATTCATTGAAAAACAGTGTTATTATCTCTTTGATAATATGTTTACTCTATTCATAGAACAAAATTGTATAAAACACATCTTCTCACAAAAATATTTAAACCAAAGAAAATGTATATTAATGGAATATCATAAAAATTATACTTGGATTTAGTTTATAAAAACAAGAAAATGGAACTATAAAGAATATTAATTAATATTGAAGTTAGATAATCAACTATCCAAAGAATACTGTGATCAATTGAAGATTACAACTATGATAGAATATATGAACATTTATTCCCCTGAGAAGAAAGAAGTTTCAATTTTCTAAAAATTGAATTTAATTACTAACATTATTGGAGAGGTTAAATATGCATAAAGAATGGATCATGATTACCATATCGTTACATAAAAAATATAAATGTTGGGAGAGCACAGATGGATTGAAACCAGATGGAAAATATTTATTTAATTTTCAAGATAGAATGGCTATTCAAATTTCATGTTAATCCAAAAAAAATTATGATCAATTATAATCAAAGTATGATAATTGTTATTAAATTTAGAGGATGTATAATTTTAGTAAAACCAATTTCTTGTGGGTTGGAATAAAATAGAATGTTTTTGAACATATATCAAGACTTTTATCTTATTATCTAGACTATGAATAGAACAAATGATTGTATGGTATGCTTCATTTTTTACCAAAGCCTCTATATAGATAATAGTATACAAGGATGTATTTTTTAAAAATTATAGATTGAATGGTATGGAAAAAATATTCCATATGGGTGATTTTTGATAGGAAAAAAAATTCATATTACTTCATCTATATTTCTAAGTCCAATATGTTATATTACTAGGATACAATCTATAAATCTTGAATTCAAAAGATTTCATGAAATACAATTTTCGATCTTCTTTGATCGATATTCTATTTATAGTTCTTTTATTTTTAGATCTTCAAAGAGATGTTTTAGTAAATAATTAACAATGAAAATGGATTAATATTTTCAAATAGATAAAAATTTTGAAAAAAATGATGCAAATATTAAAATCAATTTCTAAGAGCATGTTGTGATTTTTAAACGTACATGGGAAGATTATACTATACCAATGGAGTTCTAATATAATAATAGCTATTAGAACTCATTATATATGACTCCTTTTGATGTAATGTATGGATTCCTTTTTCAGTATACACTTTTTTGGGTAGAGAGCAATGAATCTTCATTCATGGGACATTTCATTATACAGGAGACATGCGAGACAATTTATTTGTCCCTGAAAGAAATAATGAAGAAATAGAGTCATCGAGAATATTACACATATAATCATATATTACTATTATCATTTAAAATGGAGTTAAAATATTCTATAATGAATCTCCATGGATTGGGAAACTATGTTTTGGAATCAATGAAAATTTTTACTGTGGTAAATTTCCCCCGTTGAAATATTAGAATAGATTAGTTATGTGGCTTCAAGATTAAATTTATTTCCATGATTCTTCTACTATCATTGGTAACTTCAAGAATCTTAGTTGATGAAGTACCATCCTAATACCAACCATGCGATTTAATGGGATCATCTTAATCTTATAAAGGACTCTACTTTCCAAAAAGTTATTATAGAGATTTTGGATAGACATGATAAATTTTAGTTTGGAAAGGGTAGTAATGTTGTTGATGTTCTGTAGAATAATGGTTAAATTATATAACATATATAGTAATTGGATGAATTTACAATAGATAAATGGTTATAAATTTTCCAAAAAGTAGATGTATCTATATTTGTGAGGATTAAAATATTAAATGTGTGTTTATTGTCACACCCCTAGTTTTAGGTAATTTACCATTTTATTATTTAATTTTGAGTTATATAGTACTTGGATTGAGTATAAAATTTATTATATGGTGTTGGTGTGACATTTAAGTGTTTTTAAGGTGAAATGTTTGAGAATGTTTAGGGGAAACCCTGAGGTAGTATCATTCACATAGTTTTTCAATGGTTTACAAAACCATGTGACTTTACTATATGATACACATTTATTTTTATAAAAATTATTGTTTAATATAGATTATATCAATCAAACCCTAATCATTCATCTACTATATCATGATCATAAACTAAGATTTATTATTCAGTGTTCTTGGTTACTTCTTTTGATCTAAGGGAAAAATTTGATGGATCTGTGCTGATTGGATGTCCACAATCACCGGTAAGTCTATATTTTAAATCCTTTTCATTATACCCTCTAATAACATCGCACATAGAAAAATATATCTAATATTTCATAAATATATCTATGATATATGATGTATTTTTATGAGATCTTGGTTGGACCTATTAAGGGAAATATTTTGTGATCTTAGATCTTGAGGTTTCATTGTGATTTTCATTGTTTCCTCACTTGTTTTGAGGTAGGTAAAATATATCTTATCAATACATATTCTGAAACATGAATTATTAGTTTTATTTATTTAGTTATATTTTATTTACAATGGAATCCATGAATTATTTATTGATAGAAACAGTTTTTGGTTTTTGATTTGGGAACATGAGAATTTTTATTGCTAATGGTAAGCGCCTTAATTTATAATTTTAAATTATTTCATTAATATTATTTTTTTGGTTTAAAAAAATTAATACGATTGATTAAAATATTAAAATACATAATTTTTTAATATAAATGATCATAATGAGAACCTAGAATACATGGTTGGTCTATGTTCATTTGGACGAATCATAGTCATGAAGAACCAATGTCTTTGTGGGATAGTACCATCATCAACATGGGTCAATATGAAATTGATTACAGAGAGGATGAATCACCACTCATAAGCATAAGGAAATCCACTAAATGTGTTTGTGTGTGTGAAATTGGTATTTTATTCCAAGTGGAATGAAACGATAACATGTTTTAATGATTTTTTATAATATTGAACAGATTTAACGAATTATATAATACTACATTTTTCTTCATCTATGTTTTATATGAAATGAGCTTAGTTTTTCTTGTCATGTGACAATAGTTGGGTTGTATCATGGGGAAATCCTACCAGTTTCGAATACTCTCCCTATAAATATTAACGTTATTGTGTATGAAAATATTATTTATCATGATATAAGTATAGAAAATGACTTATAATTCTCTATTTAAGTATTTGGATTGTAGTTCCTCAAGATGGTGTAGGATCTTATAGTTTCCATTATTTATTCATCGTAGCGATGAAACATCAACATTGTAGTGGAATGTATTATTTTGGTTTCTTTTGTCACATTACTATAAATTTTCACTGATTCACATATATCTCTATTTTATTGGATTATATTTTTGTTTCAAATAGATAAAAATTAACTTATATTGGTGTTTTTTTATTTGACAATGGTTTAAACTGCCACTATATAGTCCATTGATGGATTCCAAAGAACTGTTGCTAATGTTGGTGTCAAAAAACAAATCTAGTTGGTCTGATCATTTAGTTGAGGTCTTTAAAAACAATACTAGAACATTAGTTTGACAGTGGTTTTTTACATAACCTACCATTTCTATTACAAAAATATGTCATGGATTCAGCTACAATTTTGGTCGTTGATAAATCGATTCCATTTTTTGGCACTAGAAACCGCTACTAAAAAAACAACCACCCCTAAAAAAATAAACTTAATTAATGGTAGTTTACAAACCGTCTTAAATAGTAATTAGGAATATATATTTTTAGTGTAAACCACCACTATTGATCGATTTTAATAAATATAATGATGATTAATCTACATCACTAGGACAATGAAACAAAAATAGATATGGAAGGTCTTATGAAATCACTCCTACAGTTGAAAATGAATATGAAATAATAAAAATTCACAATGATTAGTTTTCAGAATTATATACTCCATTTACATCAAAATATTAGAACATAGAAATAAACTAAAAGTATTCTAGAATAAGTTGGAAGTAAAATTGGATCCCATAACACATGATGTCTATATGATACTGATCACTAGGCCTACTCAAGTTGTCTATAATGGTAAAATATTTTTATTAGTAAATAAGTATACTTAAAATCAATGTAATAACTATTCAATAAAATAAACAATATATATAATTAAATAAATTTTATAAACTATATCAACAAGAATTATAAAGATAACACAGTAACAACATGTCTAGTATAATAAATGAAAAATATCACTAAAATCATATCAGTGTTCGCCACTCCAAAATGTGAAACCATATATGTTTAGTTACAAATCATATTTGAATCAAATGTAATCCTTAATCACAATCCAATGAACTTTTATCAACACCATCCCCATCTCATTATCCACATATTACTACTAGAATCTATATGAAAATTATGTTTAAAATTAAATAGTGTTGTATATTTAAATTTAATCATAAAACCAATAAAAGTCGTGTAACAAATAATTTTCATGTTGGGTGCCTTAACTATTCACTACCTTCCATCAATGCTATATCATTTGGGACATATCCAGTAATCTTCTAATATAACTCAATATAATCTTTCAACAGAGTGAGGAACTTTTCATATTGTATCTTGATATGAGTCCCTTGTTCCGAAATTGTGTTTTTCCTTGCAAAAAAATAAATATGAGAATCTTGAGGTAAAAAGTAACTACAACAAGAATTATATTATTTTTCAATCAATGACGGACTGAAAAATACCTTAGACGATAATGGCCACAAACCCATAATTCACACTTGACCATGAATCCCAAACCAAAGGACTTGACCAACATGATCATCCTTGGAGACTAGGAAGGACTGCATGAGAATGGATTTCTATAGTTCATTTATTTTTACCTATAAGTCAGATATTATTCATATTTAAAGAAATATATGCTAACATAGTGACAAATGACAGTAATTACTACAATGAAAATGGAATTCATACCCCAAATTCAATGGTAGAATCATTAATATAACTCTCATCATATTTTTATATACACCACATTAATATTCAAGGTACTTGGCTCCCTATATTCAATGACTTTATTAAATAAGTATTAATAACTAATTTAATTTATTAAATAGATAATTTTATCTTATAAATGTTTAATCTAAAGAAAATATTACCAATATTGATATCTTAATCTGAAAAATATTTTAATGGATTAGTGTGAGGGATGATTTTTTTAGCTCGGATTAATGAATTTTTCTTTTAAACATCCTGAAACAAATAAAATAAAATTAAATAGTAATGTATGAAATGTCATATCTTTATCATATTTATGTATATATGTAAAACGATATGAATATAATAATATATATTTAAATACCATTTGATTCTCTTGGTGATGGATGTTAAAAACCTACCATTGATCTCTAGGAACCCCTTTGGGTACCTTATCTTATAGATATAAAGTGCTCAATGAAGTCCAATTTAATTTAATCCATTATCTCTATTTTTATTCATTCCATTTCATACCAAAATTTTTTAATGTCTACATTCACTCGATAATATCGACAACAGTAAAGTGGAATAACATATGTAAAAAGTGATTAATTTATAAAATATTAGAATTTAATAACATAATTACATAAAATTATACCATAATTTAGTAAAATTACCTTAATATATAAATCTAGGACATTAATTTTCCATGATTGAGGCACATGACTCAAATTAGAATAGGTAATCAGAAGGGAAATCAGATCTACCGCCAGGTGGCCTAGAATCGGGCCAAATAATCCAATGAAATCATCCATAGAGACCTATAAAAATAAAATGGGACAATTATATTCAATTCGTTCCACTTCAAGACATCATAATATCGTAAATTTCTCTCCATAGTAACATTGCTTGCAAATTTTACGAAATAATTTTTGGTAGTAAAAAAGAGTGTAATAACGTTATTCTTATAAATTGGTAACCTATCACTATCACCATCTAATATCCTCAAAATGAAATAGGTGCAATGATATTATCCCTTGCTACTAAAGATACTGAATGGGGATGCTCTGTCTCAAATTCTAAAGGGACTCTAATGATGTATGTTCGAGATGATGAAAGAATAAGAGATGTGTGAGATAGTTGAGGGGTGAAGATAGGTTATGTCTCAAATGATTTTGGGAGGGATCTTGATAGATCATCATCTATCAGTGTTGTCGAGGGAACAAAAGCTGAGATTTAACTAGAATCAATTAAATGATTCCTCCATGTCATTATTGTTATTTTTTCAGATAAAATCAACATAAAATCATTTATTTCAAACAATTCATGAAGAAGAAAAGTTATAGCTAATAAAACATGGACAATACTGAAAAAATATATATACAAAGCTATGATATTGAATGAATGAATATGAAAAACTAAAATTAATAAGGATAAAAAATGGCCATAAAAATTAGGGAATTATTTATGTGGGATCATAACAACTAACATATAGAAATAAAATAATTATTATATTGGAACATATAAAACCTAGATTAATTTTATGTTTTATAAACTGGATATAATATTTTTGATATAAAATAAAAAACTACATTTTTCAACAAGATTAATAATAAAATATCTTTTTAATCTCATTCACTACATGCAATTAACTTTCTTTAAAAAATTCAATAATAACCTATCCAAATTTATACATATTACAACACTTTTAATTTCCCATAGAAAATAAGATAACATATTTATTAATACCCTCATTATATTTATTACAATATTTTTATCATTTAGTTAATAAAATTCAAAAACATATTGAATTGACTTTTACCATTCCACAATAACATTCTATTTTATAATAATACATGAAATTTCAATCAAAATAGTAAAACAAATTCCCACAAAATGAAAATGTTGAGCTTAAAATTCTAAAAATTTGATACTCACATATTATACCAAAAACTACCATGTATAAATTTAATTCCATATTTTTATTATAATTAAAAACATAACCTTTTTATAAAAATTCTCCAAAAAATAATGAAATACTTTACCATTAATGTAAAAATTTTAACATAAGAAATCATATTCAATTGTTTCTTATTTTCATGTAAATAATTTCCTTTATCACACTTCTCACAGGTCATCATTTAATTCAACAAAAGATGTTGAATATAATCATTGAACTCAAATCATAATTCTTATAGAATATTTCAAATTTATATATTATGATATAAAATTTCAAAACCCTTAAAATTTTATATAATGAATACAAACACATCAATTATTATCATCACATCAAAATAGATTTTGAACCAAGTATTAATGAAATCAAATTCACTAAAGAAATAAAAATTTGTCCAATATATAAATACTAATATTGTAATACTTAAATTAAAATTAATAATAACGATTATATGTAAAATAACTATTGTTTTGAAGTACATAATTAAATAATATAAATATGTTACCTAAAACTCACTTACCTTTAAAATGATGATTAAATTCCACCCCATAAGTCTCAAAAAAAACCCTAAAAAATTATGAGGAATCTAAAAATAACAAAATAACTAATTTAATCCTATAAAAAATAAATGATACAGATAAAAACCTACATGATATAGGGTGAAAATTTTCATATTCAATGAACATCACCATAATGGATCTCTAATTACTCGTCCCAAACCCTATGAATAAAAAATAGTAAAAATAATCTACCAAAATTAATTATGGTTAAAACATGATATGTGATGAACAAAAAATGATAGAAGGAGAGAAGAAGGAGGGGGATTATGTGAATGGGGGGAGAAGGGGGTAGTTATGAGGGGGAATGAGGGTGGGGGGAGACAATTGTGGGGTGGGACATGGGAGACACTAAGGTGGAACAGGTGTGGTTCTGAGGGGGAACATGAGTTGGATGCGAGGGGAGATGCCAGGGGATTGAGGATTGGGGATGATGGGGAATGGGGAACCTTAGTAGGGAAAATGTGGGAGATAAAATGGTTGAAATAAGGGAGAAAATGAGGGATGTAATGGGATAGGACAATAAAACTATAGATTGGTCTTAGGGAGAGGGGGTATTAGAGAAGAGAGGGAGGGGTAGGGGGGATTGGGGATGGGGTATCAAGTTCTGTATTTTAAAAATCAATTGATTTAGCAAAAGGTTTTAAAAAATAGGTACTAAATATTTGGAAAAAAATTAGCATCGGTTTAGGAATCCACCTCTAATAAAACCCTCCATATACCATTTTCTATGGTAGGTTTTATTGTTTATATTCATCAATTATATAGTTGGTCTTGTTGTTTATATTTTATATTATCTAAATATGTTTGATATTTTTTTAAAATAATTCTATAAATGTTTTAATAATTTTTTGGTATTTATTTATTATCATTAGTGTCTTAGGGATGTCATAAAGTATTAGTGGCACCTCAGAATGAGACCAAGACAATGGGTTTACTAAGGATGTTACACACCAATTGTAGATGGATAAATTGGAGTATGTTTTTTAGTGTGATAAATAACATCATTGAAAGAGATGATATTTTTTAGAAATCCTATTATAGAGAAGGAATGTGTCAAGTTGATTTATATGATATTCCCCTATTGGTTATTGAAAAATATAATACAATTATTATGTGGTTGATAAAGCTTATATTCTATTTACAAAAATCTACCACATCAGATGAAAAGTTATGTTTTGGATCCAAAAATACACCTTAAATACCTATGAAAATGGATAATAATCTAGTGGGTGATTTTTTTTTTCAATGACATTTGAGAAAAAAATGGGATTCATGTAGAGTAACAACAATAAGAAAAATTTTACATAAATAAGTTATATAATTTTATTGAGATAAAAATCTTTTTATGGGTTTTTAAAATCATGAAATAGATGTGGTATTATATTTTTCTTATTATGATCAATTAAATATTATATTTTATAAGCTATTAAATGGGATCAGAAAGGGATTTCTGAGTTGAACCATATATAATTTCATCGAAATAAATTTATATAATAATGGGTTCTTTAAAAAATTCTTTAAATAGTGTTTGACTAGTATCTTAGTTAAAAAGGATATATAAAGAAATAATCCATTAATACTATCATACCAAGATCTTGGAGATAGTTTAAGTATACAGAGTTCCTTAATTTGTTTTTAAAGTTTATCTTGATATTTTTTTATTGAAAATCCAGAAGGTTGTTCTTTTAAACTATATCTTGTTTATCTCTATTGAGAAAATATGGAATGACATTCATTCTGAAAAATAGTAAAATTAAATAAGGATATATAGGCTAAAATTATATTAACAGATTCATAAATAACAACTATAGTGGAAGATTTAACATAAACTATGCATGCTGTAGATTGTAACCCTTAGAAATAATTATATCCTTATTTCATATTAATATTATATTTTATGATTTTTTATTATGGAAAATTAATTTGATTCCTATCATAGGAATATATTTAATAAATTATACCACAACCTAAAATTTTTTATTTTTTAATTACTAAATTCATCATATATTGAACTTATCCGAACTTCAAAACTGAAATCCCCATTATATGTTTTAGGTTCAAAATGAGATAAGAATGCACAATGAACACAATGATTTCATAAGGAACTTTTATTTTTGAATAAAAGATTTACATATTTGATGATATTTTTAGTGGGTTGATTCGTGTATATTTAATAATTTCATAGTTCTATTAAATGGATTTCATCCTCCATAGTTTGAGTTTCATTTTTTGATAATTGTTTTAAACATTATCTATTGGTTTTTTCATCAGATGTTTCATATATCTGTGGAGGAAGAGAAGTTTTAAAATGATCATCCATTTATTTGGATTCTATTAGAATGAAAAAATAGGACCAAATTCTTCAAATATGATATTCAATAATTTATTATTAGTGTTATTTATTTTCTTAATAACCTGATAAGACTTACTTCTTATAGAATACAAGAGAAAGTTTTTTCCTCCATATTTTGATGGAAATTTATATAAATTATCAATAGTATTTATAAAAAATACCTTACATTAAAAATAAATAAAGTAAGAATGTTTTTTCTTTCATACTATCCATAAATGAGATTGTGTTTTGTTGATAAAATTTTAAATTAAAACTCGATTAATATTATAATTGGAAGTAATAATGGACATAGTTTAATTTTCATTAGAAATTGAGTATTCAAAAAAAAAAATATAGTAATATATAAAAGATTTAAATTTATTCATTCATCCTCACCCCTTTTTTGAGATGTTCTAGGTACATAGAATTTATGTTTAATTAATTTATATCAAAAAAGTTAAAAAGTAAATATGTCTAAATTTTCTACCATGATCACTAAAAAAAGTAACCAAAGGTATAATTTTCTTATTTCTAACATGGGATATAAGATTTTTTTTAAATTTAAGGGCATCAAATTTTTTGAAAAGAAAATAGACCTAAATATTCCTACTAAAATAATATATGAATACATATAAATAGTATTTACCTCTAATACTACCAGTTTTCATTGGACTAAATAAATTCATGTTTACTAACTGTATTGATTCAAAAGTATACACCATACTAAGATATTTAATCCTTGAAATTCAAATCCCACCGTATTATCTTGGATGAAATAATTTATAAGAATTAATCCTATGGTTCATACTATATCTAAAAATTATTTTCAGATAATTTTTATCTAAACTCTATATATTAATGGCTTTCAATGTTCTATTACACAAAAAATATTTATTTTATAATACACAATGCTATTGTAGTTATTAGATTCTATGTTACTCTATATTTAAATGTTTTACCATTAAAATGAATATCATTTAATATATTAAAAGTAACTATTAAATTATGAACAACACATCAATAATTACTAAAATTCACCAGATTGACTGCATTATATAATTGAATTATACTGATCGGATTTTTCTTGTAATGACCCAAACTTTTATAAATAAAATCAATTTTTAATGATTAAATCACTTTTTATTTTATTTATTTATATATAAAAGATCGAATAAATTATTTATATTGAATATTTATATAGTATTTATGATTGAAAATACCATTGAACAGGATATTTTTTGATATTATATCCATCATATATTGACTAATAAGATCAATTCATTACGGGTTGGTAAATACTAATTGCACAACTAAATGATGTGGTGAATCTAGGTAGTTGGATAATACCCTATAAATCCCATTTACTAGTGCTTATGAGGATTATGAAATCAATGGGATTTACTATTGATGATTCCCAAAACATGGTAATTATATAAAAAATTTATCGTATAATTTTAAAACTATTGAGATAATGATCCAAACAATGGTTGTCGAACCACCCCTATAAAGTGTCTCCATAACACACCATATCCTTAGGGGGGTTTCTAGTGTAATATGAGGGTTTGTATCAAGACCTAAAAATTTTAAATTCTAAAATTTAATAAGATATAGATTATTTTAACATCTTTTTATTATTACATTATATTTAAAATTTTATATCTCTTGATGAAAATTATATTTCGATATAAATAATACAAAAATGTATTTCTCGAAAATATATGTCCTAAATTAAAAGATATCTTTTAATAAAACCTAGAATTATTGAATAAATATTATTTTCATATATTAAAATTTAATGAAGTAATATTTTTATATATACAATTGATAAAATAATTTAATGAACTGTAATGTAATCATGTTAAGAATAAGAAGACTATTATTGTAAAACAAAAAATATTTTTTCAACAACATGGAATTTTTATTTAAAAGTGAAATTTCTCATTAATAGATAATTATTTTGAGAAATTAAATAGTATTTTAGAATCATCACATCAAAATTAAACAATATTATTTTTTATTACTTATTTTCTGTTGTAGTGATCTTTTATTGGTAAAAATTCATACGGTCTAAATATACATTATGTATTATGAAATCATAATAACCCAAAAGCGAAGTAATATATTCCATAAAAGGCATTAATGAACAAATAAGTATTTCACCGTAAAAATAATTTGTTTTTTATGTTATTATAATAATTTTATAAAGCCTCACTAAATCCCCAAAAAACATTTATAATATTTAATGGTTTTAAAATCAATTAATTATAAACATTACTCAATTCCATAACCAAAAATGTTCTACTATAAATAGATCTATTCAAAGCATTATAAAATAATTAAAATAACTCATATTTGGTAGAAAACATGTGATAAATCATGTCATGGATTTTGGTTTTTAAGAATTTAACATATATAGTCCAAAACTAATGTTTAGAAATTACTAAAGAATATTCATTTCTATTGATATAAAAACCCATAAAACATACAATTAATTATCACCCAAAACCATTAGAGAAAGAAATTACTATAAACATACATCTCTATATCTCTCCTAGGGAAACTCAAATCTTTTAACAAGATCCTTACATGGAATAAGAAGAACTATCTCAAGGTAAGGGGTCCTCCCCTTCTCCACTTCATTCAAGAATCTTATTTATATCATGGTTTTAAATTTTTAGTTTTTCTTGTCGAGATATGTTCTTATATATCGCTACTCACATGCTTATGAATTTCATGTGATGAGATACCTCTACCACTCCCATTAAACCCTTTTATATATCTTTATGTACCACTTTTATGCTATGGAAATTATCTTATGATTTTTCGTCATAAATTTATTTTACTGAAGGAACATTTCCATTTCAAATCATGGTTATCCAACTAGATGTACCAACACTATATTTATTGGGGAATTCTGTGTTTGTATAATAGAAACATTAATTGTGGGAATAAATGTTCTAAAATAAATTATTATCTTTTATCGACCATATGAAAAAATTATACATGTACATGATATGCCTGTAAATTGTGGTCCCAAAATTATGTAGTCCACCATTGCATTGTTTAATGTTTTTTTATAATGAGACATTATTTTTGGGATTAAGAAGCTAAAATAATATATTATTGGAATCCTTCCTCCACATTAATGTTTATTAGATTTTTTTGTTTACATATTCATATGTAATGCAATATATTGTTTCCACATTCAAATGTTACATTGATTCTACCATGTTATATCAACCCAATTATTAATATATTATGAATCTCATCCATTAAAATTTTTTCGGATATGACTATTATCTCACATTTATTAATTTAATCATGTAATGAATTTGTTATTCCCTTAATAGACATTATAGCTCAGCCTATTCATAATTATGTCCCAATTTTATCTTGTCTTGTTTTAATGATCCATGAAATATAAGTTATTATTATAGTGTTTTTATGTAATATTATTGTAATTTTTTCAATCTGTTATGTTTTGTATATAATTACCCAAATACAATAGGGCTAATGATATTATAGGGTTATATCAAGCATATATTTATAAAATAAATAATGGAATAATGTGTATTTATATGTGTGATCTCATAGTTGGTATTAGAGAAAAGTGAAATTATTTTTTTGGGACTAAGATTTAAAATCTATAGTTATATCCTATTTTAGGAGATTAAATATAGGAAAAATTTATTATTTTGAAATTATTTTATGTATGGTTTTCAATAATATACATCCCTATCTTGATAAAAGAAGTGGATATATCTCTCACACAATTTAATATAGAGAATAATAACCCAAAAAGGTTACATTGAGATGGGTACAATCATCACATGGTGTACATAAAAAAGCCTTGAAGCACACATGGGTTTCCACTCTAGTGGGATACACATTGGAAAACTCACAAGATATTTATGAACCATTATGAAGGGGAAAAATTCTCATTAGATATTATATTATGAAATCGATCATGGATAACATATCTTGGAAGCAATAAATTCATAAGATTAGGAATATATATCATTAGTCAGTATTCTAATTAGTGTTCATGGG
Organism: Viscum album; assembly: GCA_963277665.1. Lineage (NCBI taxonomy): Eukaryota > Viridiplantae > Streptophyta > Magnoliopsida > Santalales > Viscaceae > Viscum > Viscum album. Next base: position 1,627,390,170 of record OY728157.1, on the reverse strand, counting down.
TTCCCATTTATATATTTAATAGTTTGAAAATTCCCATCCATAATATTGATTTCATTCTATTTTAATGGAGGAAATATGAAAAACCGAGTCAATAACAACTAATGTGAGGGTAAATGTAGGGAATACTGAAATGAGATTCCCATATCGATCTGAGCAGGATTTGGTATATTCATGTCAATTTATTTTAACATTACTCACGTTTTGAATTGAAACCAAAATCACAAGGGTAGATGGAATCCTCCCCCAATGAACAAGTTACAATGAAGTTTTTTCCGTGAAAAAGGAATATGAATTTCAGAGGATCTTATGATCCATAAATCTGGATAAAATGTATCAAATCCATTGAAAATATATTCCCCATCCTTAAATTATATGATAAAAAGAAGGGTTTTTTCTTTCATAATATGTAATTATAAGTTGATCACTGGTTTATACATTTAAATAATATAATAATCATAGTGTAAATCTAAGAAATAGATTTTATGGACTTATAGAAGTTTTTTACAAATATTTACCGTAAACACTATATCTTAAAATAAAAGGGGATTTTCACGGACTTAAGAAAAATGTTGTCAAATCCATATGGGCGTGTGAATAATAAAACCGCATGGATTTCAAGACACACCACCCAATATTTTATCTCCCCTAAAAGTAAGTTCTACTAGTTATTTGGTGGGCCAAACCCATTTCTATGATAAGATTTTCCACTTTCTGACTTTAATAGCCTATAAAAATTTTTCTGATGTCCCCTTAATGTTTAAATAATGAAAACTTAATCTTAAGGATCTCATGTATTTATAGATATTAGAGGATATAGGGTTATAATCATTCAAGTTCGATAGAAAAAAATCATGTTGTCAAGAATGTCTAACAGACCCCTTGTAAAAAATTTTTTGAACATGAATCATGGAAATTTCATAAGGGGGACAAGGAAATGGTTAATGTGCAGGAAGGAACACAACCAAGCTAGTGACTATTGATTGGAAGAACCCACTGATGTGGTCGAATAATGGAATTCTTTAGTCAACCCTCATCCTTTGGTAAAATTGTTCAAGAACTTGAAAAAGGACATTGTGTCAATAAATGCACTAATACGTTGGCTATCCATGTTAACTGATGACGAGGACATTCCAGGCCTAGAGAGCATGGGTGAACATATTCCATCACAACTACAGAGTTTGTTCCTAAAAAAATGGCAAACAATATTCTAGTTAGTCACCAAAGGATAATGAACATATTATTTTATTGTAGTTCAATTGATTATTTCATATCATGCATGTTTAGTTTAACTATTCAAACAACCCCTTTAAAAATGGAATTTATGTATATAGGGAAGATTAAAAGTGGTTATATTATTTTATCTCAAGAAGATAAATCATCCCTAATTCCAATTTTTATGTATAGTTTCTCATATAAACATATTGATCTCTATTTAATATAAATAAATTATATTCCAAGAAAGAATTTTCTTTAATTTTATAGAGTAAATATAAATTATCGAGATAAGTAACTCACAATATGTATTAAAAATAAATTTATGATTCTATAAATTAAAAAGGTGTATAAATATCTTGAGGTATCATCATATCTGGAAATTATAGTATTTAAATATGAAAAAAATATATACGTCAAATGAAAGAGACTAAAAAATAACTTTGTTGATTAAATTACTATTATTGGAGAATTTTCAAAAGTGTTTTCCAAATAATTACGTAGTCTTCTACATAACTAAGAAGTTTAGTTGTTAATAAAACTAATACCTTTATAATTTCCAATATCCATGACTCCACATTGAATGTATAGTGTTGAACATGTGAATCTTAAGAAACAACCATTGGAGAATCATGATAAATTTTTTATACACCCATGTACTTCACAATGGCAGAACACATGTCCTTATTATTATGAAATATCATGGGTAAATGGGTCTGTAAATAAATTATCATGATATAAATAAGATAATTATAATAAAAAATTATCTTATACCACATATTGATGAGTTGTTCAATTATCTATGTGAATTACAATACTTCTCTAGTGTGGATCTTTGTTTGGGATATTACAAGATAAAGGTGAAGAATGATGATATACCCAAAAATATGTTTCATTAAATGTATGGTAAATAAAGGTTTATAGTGATCCATTTTGACTCACCAATATTCCATAAATAATCATGGATTTGTTGAATATAGTCTTTAGTAATTTCCAAGAAAAATATTTAGTCCTATTTATAGATGATATTCTTATCAACTCAAAAATAATGTGAGACTATGAGGGGAATTTCAATTCAATATCGAAAACCTTTGGAGAGGAATTTTTATTTTTAATGTACAATAAATGTTTGTTTTGGATGGATAATGTAACCTTCAAGGGGTATGCAATTATCAAAAAAAGAGATATCGATGGATCCTGAAAAAAGAAAAAAAATTAAATGATATCCTAGACAAAAATCAATGAATTAAATCCTTATTTTCCTTGGTATAACATGGTATTATTGTTGATATGTGAGAAATTTATCTGGATTTTTATGATCACCCTCAAATATAAATTGAAAGTGTGTCATATATACTTGAATGATGAAAGTAAAAATATATTTAAATATAATATCAGTAGGATAATCACAAAAATTATTCTCCTATTACCCACTAGGGGGGAATGATTAGTAATCTAGACTAATGCATCCAAAAATAACATGAGTTATGTACTGATACAAGATTAAAAAGTGATTGCATTAACCTAAAACCAATTAAAGATCCATGAATAGAACTACCCAAAGAATTATATTGAATTTCATGCAGTGATTTTTATATTGATGATTTGCTAGGATTATATATTTGGTTATAAAAGTGGTATATATATTGACTATCAAAGAATTATGTATATGTTCACAAAAAAGGGGATCAATATGTTCCAACAAAGGTCCTTAGAGCTGATCAAGGATTATGAATATATAATGTATTACTTTCATAAGAATTAAAATTATGTGAACGTGTTCCTAACCACAAAGTATCCTATAACCCTATAAACTATGTGGATTAAAAGGGTTCCCATATTCTTTAACAAGAGAAGAATACACATAGTAATAATAAAGTGATCATTATACTACCTTTATTAAATAAATTTTTAGCTATCTATTCTTAAAAGGGTTAATGGGGCCTATAAAGATGATACTGTGATACAAAAAAAGTATATAATATCTAAATGATAATCTTCTATTATGAAAGTGTTATAAGGTTTGGAACATGGATACACATCCCATCGAAACAAAAACAAATGTTGAGCTTCTGTATGATATTCAATGCCCATCCATATTTATTTATCCATGAAGAACGAATATACACTATGATTAGAAGTAATTATTCTAGTGGGATATCATGAAGATGAGGTTTTCATAATTTTTATCTCAATTAATGTATAATAATAAGCCTAGTCAAAATGGCCTAAGTTCCAGGATGTGAAGCAATGATTACCCATACCAGTATAAAAATAAGAAAACATAACCATAGATTTCATCTTTGGTCCCCCTTAGACCCCTAAATTAAATAACGATGTCTTGGTGGTACTCAATTATGTTAAAATGTTATCACATTTCATTACTATCAATGAAATTTTATATTTTAATCAACAAAAAAATATATATAATGTAGGTTTTAAGAATACATGAAGTTTCACAATTCGTTGTTTCTAATAGATATTTTATGTTTTCATTAATGGTTTAGATAACCATTAATCTGATGTAGAATTTATGATTGAGCTTGAACAATGTTTATCACTCATAAATAGATGGCAAGTCTAAAATAACTTTTCAAAATCGAAATGATATTCTTATATATTTATATATTATTTACAAGGATATTGGGATCAAAATTTTCCCTTTGAGGAGTTATCATATAACATAAGTCTCCAATATACCATTAAAATGGGACCTTATGAAGTTATATATGGGAAAAGGTGTCAACATCTCATATGTTGGGATCAAGTTATAGAGAAGATGAATATGGGACAAGATCGTGTACAAGAGATGGAGGAGAAGCTTCATACTATTAAACATTATATAAAAACTATAGAAAGTAAATAGAAAATATATACCAAAAATTATCTATATGACCTAGTGTCCAAGGTTAGAGATCTGTAGTTCCTTTATATACATTAATGGAAAATTGTCAAGTGGTTTTGGATGAATGGAAATCATAGTCCAAGATACATCACCCCATTAGATATCCTTGATAGGATTAGAGAGATTCTATATCAAAAAGAACCCAAACATAACATATGTCAGGTATAGGATGTGTTCCATGTATCCCTCTTGAATAAGTACATATCAAACCCATCACATTTTTAGAATCCATAGGTTACAAAAAAATAGAACTAAATTTCATATTAGGAGTAGTTGGTGATGATCTTATTTGGAAGAACTAAACAAGACAACTCGCCATATCAATGTGTTGTGGTAGAAAAAAATGATGAAGAAACAATGGATACAGAAGAGTAAATAAAATAGAAATTCCATAATAGGTTTTAATTTATGAAATAAAGTCTTTAAGGGTTAATTTTTATTAAGGGGGAACATTGTAACGAATCAATATTTTATAAATGAAATTACCATTTTTAATGAATTAATTCCTTATCATGTAGTGTAGTTGTAGAATCAATATTTACTACTTTGGTAATTTTGGATCATGATATAGTCTTTCAGATATAAAATACCATTAAGGATCATAACCATTTATAATATATTTATTTTACAGTGAAAAATAAAATTAGTATATTATGGATTTATAAAGTTACGTTGACATAGTTGAAAGAAGTGATGGCCTTGACCAGTAGGATCATACCCTATAAATCCTATTTGACTGATATTTTGATCGAGGTTTAATCAGTGATATTTAATATTGTATAAGTGAATAATATGAAAAAAAATATATATGAGAAAAACCATTTACGATAGATGCAAATGATTATCCAGATAATATACCAAACCACATTAATCAAACCACCCTAGTAAAGTGCCGTTGTCACCCAACATACCCTTTGGATTTATAATAAGGTTAAATGGGGATATGTATTAAGGAATTAATTTTAATATTTTATATTTTAATAAAATAATGATTATATTTGTGATTTTTGAATATTACATTATATATACCATTATATATGATTTGATAAAAATTTTATTTTTATACAAATAAAAACAAGATGTGTTTTTTGACAAGATATAACATTAAATGAAACACTATTTAAAAAAGTCATGCACTTAAAAAAAATATTATTTTAATATAACAATACTATTAAATATTAATTATTTACATTCAAATGAGAATATAATTCAATGATTTATAATGTAAACGTTATAAGAATCAGAAAAATTATCATTAAAAAAAATCACTATTCAATAAATTGGTATTTTTACTTAAAAGTGTAAATTCTCATTTCAAGAGAATTATTTTTATATAATAAGTACCATTTTTGGGAATAATAATGTTTAAATAATTGATTAATGATTTATTAATTTTATTTAATACATTTATATAAAATTTCTAAAATTAAATAAGGTATAAATATATATTATGTATTATTACATTATAATGACCCAAATGTGATGTAATATGTCACAACTCGACCAGCTGGGTCCTTCCAAGTTATAGACATGTTTTGTGGGCCCTCTTAAATCATACATTCAATGGGATAGGGGGTGTACACAAGTTACAAGATGGAATAACAAAATTGGAAGGCCAATCCCAACATACTTGTATGTACAGACAACACAATCTCCATGAAATAATTTAGAGGATTTATAAAGAATTCAAAAACTAGAGTTAAACCATGAATAAAATGATCTAAGAGGAAAACATAAGAGTGCATAGATAAAACCAATATTTTAAGGTAAAATATACACATCTAAACAAAATATATTTTCAACCTGACAATAACTAGATTTAAGGAAAACTTGTGAGCCAGACTCTTGACCTCTATGTCCAACTACCAAATGTGGTCAGTACACCAATATAGCACTAAGTTAAATCAATTATCCACCCCATGTTTCTATTATATACATAATTATTGACATGTTTAGGGAATTACCATATAGGGAGTATTATTTATATCCCCAGTAAAATTACCCAAAAATCATAAACAGAGAATATAAAGATACTATAGAAGTCAGCTCGACCGATAACTAGAAGGGAAATAAAATCTGAACATATATTTTCATAAAGAAACAAAGACAAGGCAGAAGGTGGATATCCATCTCCACAACCTAGAACAGGATGGAGAGTCCTCTCAAAGATCTAATGGTTTATATTTGACACCTATTATCTCTTGTGTATGTCTAATAAATCCATCTGGTTAACCCACACCTCCCAATTTCTCCACATTATGAGGGGTCACAATAATGAATTTTGGAACTTAACCATTTTATGATAGGTTGTTTCCACATAGAAAATAGAGGACCCATGTCCTTGTGTGACATGGTGTACCACTCAGTAGGTAGAAGACCCACTCCCTTGTGTGCGAGGGGTTCTTACTAGATAGGTATAGGATCCACACCCTAGTGTGTTAGGGGTAACACTTGGTAGGGAGAGGAACCACAACCTAGTGTATCATAGGGGTATGACTAGGTTTGTTGAGGAATCACACGCTTGTGCATGGGTTCCACCTGTTGATGAAATAATATAGGGGAATATAACCCTATGAAGATAGGGGGTATCCAACACTAACATATCTTTTATGAGCCCACCTCATCACTACCATCATTCTAGCATTTCATAAAAAATATTCACACTCACAACAACTATGTAAAATATTGAATGACATTATTGGGGAAACTATATCAATATAAGTAGATAAATACTAATGAAAATATACTCAGGGGTTAACATCCAAGTTCTAAATGGAGAGATACAAAGTGTATATGATCCTGGGAGATGTACACAATGTGTACATGGGTTCACATGGCATAAGATTTCACCCCACTTCCAAGTCATTTTACCCCCTACACAAGTATTTGTAATCCATATCACACTACACAATCTATACTGGTGGTATATGACTTGTCTCAAACATATTTGGCTACCCCTTCTCTCTAGTCCAGTGACAATGTACATTGGCCCGTTCCCATGTATATGTCCATGTCTGGGTATCTATGCCATGTGAGAGTACATGGTCAGGCCCATGTACTCTATTCATTCCCATGTGTCTAGCCATGCCTATACACATGTACTCCTAAAGTAGATGTCATGCTCCCATTATAGGATCACATTGAATGTATGAAGAAATACATGACATGTGCTTTTATCTTCCCCGAAACCCTAGTCTTCATAGTCGGTTGACTACAAGGTGTGTGTTCCTGAACTACAGTCTGGGTATTTGGGGTTATTACATAAACCTAGAGATGTATTGAAACATATTTTTAGGTATCAATTTCCATAATTTACATAATTATTTCTATCGGTTGTCTATGAGATAGGGCCATCGATTCCTAATCTATTTTTGGTGGCTAGATTCTGGCCCCTTGAACCTTGTATGACTGCATCCACAACTCCATGCCACTTCCATAATTGTTATAGATACCAAATTCGTGGATATGTCAACCATTACATGAAAATAATTATGATATATCGAAAAATCATGTCTTGGAAATCCTTGGGACACTACACAACATGTACCAATTTTACATGGAGTGTGTCAGCCACCCAGGGCCTCTCCTGTGTCTTTTATCTCATGAGAATGTATAACATCCCATTCTTATGTATATTTAACTTTCATGGGATCTTTACCATGTATGGGTATAGCCATTATGGTGTACTCTAGCACAAACCATGTTACTAGATGAGCTTATACACAAGTACTCCAAGAGTAAATTTCAAGATTCGAAAACTAGTATCACAATGTGTATAGAGCAATACAGTATGTGGGATCTCCATATATGAAAAGACACTGACCACTACATTCATTGGAGTACCTGGCATTTTTCCTTCTCTACACATAGTATAGTTATGGTTTTCAATGAAACCCAAGGAAGTCTTCACACATATCACCAGAAATAGTGTTTCCACACTTTTCTGCACGATTTTTGAAAGGGGTCATGAAGTTGGGGTTTTTAATGATCTATCTCACTCTAGTGGTAGGATTCCTTTTAGTTTACCCCACATTGATCTAACTTCCTCACTTCACCACTTTTGGCATCAATTAGGATCCAAAATCATGGGATATATCATCCATAACTCATTAACCATAAAAATCCATCTGAAAATCATTATCCCTCTCATCATTCTCACACTGAATAAACATCTTGGGGTTTAATTTCACATGATCCCACCCAATAAAAGATGAACCATGACCTTGTGGTATAATGGTGAAGAACACAAAGAATTGTGTGTAGAAATAAACATGAACAAAGAAAATATGTTGTTTTCTAATCAATATTATCCAATGGAAAAAATATATAGGTATCCATGTGTGATATCATTTTGAAATAAAAGAATATAATTGGACCAATAATATAGAACATGTTTAGTATATGTGAAGATAAAGAAATCAATGATAAATTTATGATAAATGTAAATTCATTATAGAAAAAATATATTAGGTTTAAAATAATAAAAATAACACTCTCTATGTAAATTTAGGATCAATGTTTTGAGAAGAAAAAGTTCACTAGTAATGAAGAATACTTTTTTCATTCCATTCCTCAAGATCCACCTCGATCTTAACTGTCCTTGTAATCCGATATATATCTTCCAATAATAAACAACCTTCATCCTATAATATCTACCTAGAGTTTTGTGGATAAAATTAGACTTTTTATATGGTGGTTTATTTATATAGGATTAGATTTAGGTCATTTCATAAAAATTATTAAATTAATATAAATATTTAACTAAATGCAAAAAAAATGGTCAACATCATTTGAATGACCAATGTGGGAGAAACTTATATTGTTCCTAGGGTAAAACTGATATATCAGAATAAAAAATGGAGTTAGATTTTATATAAGGGGTTCTAAAAAATAAAAAAATATAATTATAATATGATGCATTAATGTTAAATAAAATCTATTAATATTTGTTAAATAATAATTCTTAGGACCTGATACAGCCAAATACAATGCCGACATTGAGGATAAATCAAAATATACTGATTTAAATATTCAAAGGATTGATCTATAATAAACAGTTTCATTATATTCTCCCACCATTATTGTATTTCTTCCCCAAAAAATGACAAGCAAAATAAAATGGTTTTGGTACGAATACCACATCTGATCTATCAATCCCAGGTGAACTTATCTACACTCAAGTGATACAATTGAACATGATCGAAAGGAATGGTCCATCCACTCAAGATCCCTTATAGCCAATACTGGATTGATAACATGTACCAAGTGAATATTTCCCCATACGTGATTTTAAACTCACCCAAGTAAATATTGTTATGTTGGTCATTCACATATATCATCTGCTATGACACATAAAAGAAATCATTCACCGGATATAACTTCGGGAGAAAGGCTTGATGGTATGAAACCTCACCGAACCTATTTTGGATCACAAATGATTTTATGAACAACCGGATAGATTTAATCTGTAGATAAATCTATTATATACTCAATTAGGGAATATTTATAGGAAATCATGATCTAACTACTAAAAGTCAAAGTACATAAATCACCAATCGACATAAGATTACAATATACTCTGTGATTTCATCATACTCACATGGATCACTTGCACATTTTAATTCATTTACAACACCATATATATTATGGAAATATATTCCTTTCCATTAAAAATCAATCATAATGTGGGCATATAGTGTTCATCATATAGGGACTCGAAATATTACACACATATAGTAGTGTGATAGATCTCATTATTGGAAATATACACTAATGGAAGGTTATCCAAGTTACTCTAGATTATTTCCAACAAACAAGGTCATAGAATATCCTCCTACACCAAGAAATTCTACTAGGTCTACCCATATAGATGGGTATGGAACCTTCAATTCATATTCAAATGATTTGAAAAGGCATCGTGAAAACATCTCCAATACCATGATGTAAACTGATAATCATGATTTTTATATAATTTTCATTGGTACTACATAAAATTAAATGATCTCTAGAATATATAACCACTCCAATATCTCTACTGAATACTACCACTTGATTGCAAGGATGTGTGCTGACATGGTGTGTTGGAAAAAAATCACCCAGATAACAATATGGAGTTCCATTTTCCATATAATCCCTATATTAAATTCCACAGATATTTCATCCCATTTTTTTCTTAGATCCCAAGAGAAAGAGATAAATTTTATAATACATGGTGTTAAACTTTTACCAACTTTTGATACTCAAAAAGACAAAATTTATGACATTATTCCCCATGAAAACACACCAAAACTACCAAAGAATGTCCTTGTACATATTTTCCATGTCAGGATTCTTAGTAATGGGGATTTGTGAATGTACATCATCACCTCCACTCACATCCTGACCAAAAATTATTTTCACCCATTTAAATGGAATACATACCCCCTTCCTCATGAAATCCACCTAGTGAATCTATTCTGTATATTTGGTCATGTATAACCTCGTAATCTATGTCTCCCAAATGAGCCTCTAAAAAAATATACAAAATCTGAGGAGTCACTACCATCATCTGATGAAAATATGTACTATTATCCACTGAGGTTAGAAATAATGAATTTAACTACATGAAAACCTCATCTAACAATAAATAATGAGGTTTCAAACTAAGGGAATCTACCACCATGTTTACCTTCATTGGAATACAGACTATCTCAAAGTAATATTCCTTCAATTACTCCATCCAATGCCTTTATCTCTAGTTGATAACTTTTTGAGTGAATAAATACATAAGACTCTGGTGGCCTTATTTAAAAAAAATTTCTCTCCATGAAATAGAGCCTCTATATATGCATAGTGGAGCCTAGAAATTCTAACTCAAGGTCTCCTGCCATATAGCTCATCTCATGGGGAGGCATATGAAAAAATCCATATGCAATCACTACCTCCATCTACATCGATATGCATTCAATTCCATCTAAAAAACTCCTCGTAAAATCAATGACACTAATTGGCCCAGCTAAATGGATTCCGTTTCCCATCAAGGCATCCAAATTGGGATACAATAAACTATAATTCTACTATGGGCCACCTATATTACCCCCCCAAGACAGGTAAATTTTGAACCTATGATACACACCTAGTTCGATCCTTATAAAGGAAAAATATATCTCCACTAGGTTCATAAATGAACCATGATCAGAGATGACATTCATGAAAAAGTAATGCTCGAAGATCTAAAACGTCACATTGAAAACTTATAATATAGTTGGTTCTCTTTGAGTTGGTCTTGGACTATATACTCCACATTATCATCCTATGATGATGAGATAATGAGTATTCCATCAACCAATAAAACCAAAAAACAGTCAAAATTTTATTAGATGTTCTAGTTTGTTAGATTCATGTAAATATTGGGGGTGGGGGTGATTCATCACACCGAAAGGAATCACCAAGAACCCATATGATCTATATAGATATATGAATTCCATCTTCACAATATCATTATATCAGACAATCTTTTTTTGGTATACGAACTAGAGATCGATCTTTTAGAACCAAGTCCCACCTCCCAACTGGTCAGAGAGTTCTTTTATTTTCATTAAGTGGAAATTCTATTTATTATTATAGGTTTAGGATACATTAATCAAAAAAATGTCTCAAGAATATTGATTCCATTCTCATGAATAGAAATGAATCTTCTTATGGGATACACTGGGTCGAATGAATCCCTTCTATTAAATGTTCTCCAACCACAACATAAAATCCAAGATATTTGTAGCGTCAATTTTATATATCAAAGAAGATATATTTTCTTTCCTCAAGTGAATGAAAATATAAAATTTCATCTCCCTCCTTGAAGGTAGTCCCCAAAAATCCTCTCGGAAGACATCCATGTAATCCTCTACAATTGAAGGATGTTAGATTCTTGAATACCCCACTTCCCAAATGGATAAAAACTAAAAATGATTGATGATGAGTATTAGGTTCATTATAATAAGACCCACATTCTCATCAATGAAATCTCTCTCATTAGGAGAGGAGAATCTCATCCTATCATTCCATATACATTATACTCTTCTGTGATGTTAATAATTTTATGAATGAACTGTAAAAACCAATCCACTCCAAATATGTAATGGTATAGTTTTTTCAAGATGACCACAATTTCCCACAAGAAACTCTCTCCACAATATGTTATCTTACATTGCTAAAATATATGCCATATTAACTAATCACTCATTGTAGGGACCTTTATCCATAGTTTTTGGGATGAGAATCAAATATATTTAACAAAAATTCTACAAGAGATAATGAAATAATGGAGTGCCTCACACTATTATCAAATTTTACAAGGGAAATTGAAGAGATTACACATATCATAACTCGAATCATCTCATACCCTTACTTTTCATATCTCTCAAAATCGCGCATTATACTATAGCCTTAATTACCAACCCCCTGAGCCTAGTGTGGACAACTTGGTTGTGGTGGTGGGAATAGATTATTGTATCAACCCCTACTAGTAGCATATCCAATGATTTATTCAACTTCTCCTATACCATAATATCATCCTAATGTGACTCAAAAGTCACAAAAAGAGAGATCCTTGATCATTGAACTACATATTCTATGGAGATAAATTTCTTATCTACCCTCCTCAAAATGTCGGGTCTAAAAATCATGTTCCATGTGACCTCTCCCAACAAAATATTTACACTACCCCTTTGATAGGTTACAGTATCCACTACATAAAACTAACACCATAGATCCACATGATATTTATTATACTTGTAAATTTATCCTAAGCTATGACTTAGATGACTATCGATTTCTAAATTTTGAAGATGACTTAACCCTCATGATGCTCACTGTTAGCTCCATATGCCTAGTGAACCCCCTTAATAAAGGTATTTTTAACATGATCAGGATCTAATCCTGTAACATCCCAAGTAAATAAAGAATGTGAAATGTTCCTATTTATTAATATCTGTGAATTAAATATTTATTTCACTTTAAAGGGGATACTAGTTCTGATAGCATACTCAACACGCAATAATGTAGTTCTTTGAAGTCTTATGTTGTACAAAATGTTGATTCATACTGGAAAATAATAATATATTTTTATTATTTTAAATGGTGTTTAACACATATCCATTGTATTGGAGGGAATGAATAGAACAAACTAAAATATTATTTTACATGTTTGTTAAATATTTTTACATTTATCCAATAAATATTAGAGGCTTAAAATAAGAGTTAATCCAATTTTAAGCATAAATACTCTAATATTCATTAAAGAGTTGCTTTACTGCCTTTTGATGAAGATCCCTCTATAAATTTTGTTCTTGTCACTTGTATATTTTATTTTTGAAAAAATAAAATTCTTTATTAGAATTCAGATATCAAAATTTACTTTGTGTAATTTTGTGGTATTTTTCTGATAAAATTAAATTTTTAATGAATAGTGAAAAAATAATGTATTTAAATTGAAAAAATCACTTTAATATAATTTATTTATATGGTTATATTAACTTTTTAATTGTTTTTAAAGTTTAATTATATTATAATTTTACCATTTAATCCAATGTTTCTCATTGGAAGTAATTTCACATTGAAATTAGACAGAAACAAGTGTCAATCATTTAATAGTTATAATTTCTTAAAAGCATGTTTTTTGTTTTGACAATGTGAATTAATTTAAAATTAATTAATAAATCTTCTATGTTTTGAATTTGGTAAAATAGACCTCATTTTTGAATTTGGAATATCAAATATATCTTAAGATGAATTATAGGTATTTTTATGAAAACCTTCAATTTTTTATGAATAATGAAAACACTGAGTAGTAGTTAAAAACTGACTATTTCATTTAAATGAACTTTTACCAATTTTGTGATTTTAATTTCAAAAATAAAACATACATGGTTGTCATAAGTAGGAAAAATTTGGTTTAATATGTTGAAAATAATATTTGGTGAATAATAAATTTTGACTTTTATTTACTGTAGTTAATTGTAAATAGTGTAATATAAGGTAAAAATAATATTATAATAATATTAAATTAATATAACATGTTTTATTATCCTATAAGTAGATACATTTTTGAAAATAGATATCCTTGGGTCGATTTTGGGATCTGATGGATCCACTAATGAGTGACAAAGACACTTTATACTAATTAATTTAATGTAAAGACGAAAATGACAAAAACATATATCTTTTAGTAAATAAATTTTTACATGGGGATACATATGTTATCTCTTTGAATATAAATATTAATTTTAATATATAAAACTATTTCCTATATCATGTTATTTTTTTTTATTTTTTAGAAATCAAATAAATAAAATTAATTTTCACACAATAATGATACAGTGTTTACCATGTTTATGAATGATTTAAATAAACAAGGTTATAAAAATTAAAACAATATCTAAAACCTATACAATTATTATTGGATTATTTTTTTAGTCACCTAATATTTAACTTTAATGAGTTTTGGACCTTTAGAAACCAAAAATCCTTATATAATAAAATAATATTTTCAAACATTCTTAAAGAGCCCCTCCACCCCTTTATAAAAAGACACCACTTCTACCCAATTATTCAAACCTCTCAATCCCATTGGCTCATCAGAACTCTATTGGATTAAGATTATTACATCCCACTATTCCTCCTAGAATCTTTACTTTAGGTATAAGGTACTTCAATAAATACTTTTGGTTTAAACCAATGCGAGTTACTCTATTTAAAGGTAACACATTTTCTTATGTTCTTTTCTTTTAATTTACTTATCCAACCCCATAAATTCTTTCTATTAATTTATTTTATAAGAAAATAAGTATCTTCAATATACTAGGATATTTTTATGAAAATTATTTTAACTACACTTACACACACCTACATATAATGGGTAACTGTGGACGTCAAACTACTACCTAAAGAAATGTTGATTGTTCAATCATTTCCTACCACCTCTCATGGTGTCTATAATGATGGAATTGTATTTATATGTGATATATTTTACATTTATATCTTTTCTATGCTTCTCTATTTTTCATTTATAGAATACCTTTATGGTTTTCTTAGTGGATATATACGATATTTTCATTTGAGGTAGTGCGGACTACCGCCCCCTGAAAGTGATATGACTCATTCATACCATACATGTAACATATAAAGGTTGGTGTTAATGAACATATGTAATGTATATAAAATATGATATTATACAGGAATTATAATATACCTATTTATAATTTGGTTTTCATTCCTTTAAAAATGAAAAAAAAGAAATGAAAATACCGTTCATGCATACGTACGACTTACCGTCTCCATGAATGATACATTTCATTTTCATATATCCAAATGATAGGGAATATTATAAAAACATATATAATCGATATATCTGATATATACTATAAGTAAATCATGGATATCATTGTGTATATAATTGAATTTCAACCACATGGAATACATGTAATTATAAGTATCAAATATCAAAAAAATTACCGTTATTAACCTAAATGATTATGTAATGTTTATAACGTAGTAATAAGTGATATAAAAGGAATAATAAACATGAAAAATGTTCAGAATAAAGTGTAAATTTACTTCTGTTTATTATTCAAGATATGTAAAGAACAAACGAGTCAAGTTAGACACGAGGTAAGGGACATCGTCTAAATCTCCTTTCATTGATTCATATTTTGTTTTATACAAAAAATTATTTTATACTATGTATAAAAAACTTTTATATTTCATTTCATTAAATGTGAATCGTTTATATGAGGAATTTTACTAAATGAAAAAACAATGTTTATTTTTAATGTAAGGGTTGAAAATGACCTTTTCTGCCACCACACGTATTTTTTGATCTTTGGATTTCTTAACAATCCGTAATGTTTTTAAAAGGATAATAAATACCATATACTCTTTTATGTATTTTGGAATAGAAAATGGTTTTGGTTATGGGTTTGTTATGTTAATATAAATTAATGATATTTTGTGATTGAAATGTGGAAATTTTATCTTTCCATTATGTTTGTTTTTTGTATTTTGAATATGTTATGGTTCTTGGGAATCATTTATGTATATGGGTGGTTCCATGATAAAGCCAGGGAAGGTGAGCATAAGATAGATCTCCAATGCATTGGGTATTGTGAAAAAGGTAAACTTTAATGTTTTTCCTAATATATTTAGGGAATATACTGTGGTGGGTATTTTAATGTAACTTTCTATGTAGCTATGATAGCTACAATGTAACTATGATATAGATGCCACAAGTTACCTTTATGATTTATGATTTCTATGTGTTATTATTAAATGTTATTATTTCATGTGGTTTGATAAAGAGCTTATGTTATGTTTCTATTGATGAACTAATGTTTTATTTCGTTTTTTTATAACCCTTATTGAAATTTTTATGCTCATCCCGTGTTTTGAAATATTTTTCACATGAATTAAAGATAAATAGAGTTATTGATGGGATGATGGAAAAGTAATGTTGTCTAAAACATGGAACTAGACATGAATATTTTTGTAACACCCCAAGCTTCCATGGTACACTTCTCTTTGAATAATACAGTAGCGTGTGTTGTACGCAACTACGAGTTCTGACACACACCACAACCAATCAAACTAGCCGTTATGAATAGTAATACCCACCTTTTGATATTTTATTAATTTTAACATTCAAAATGGACTTTGTTTTTGATTCGGAATATCGAAATTATCTTAGGGTGAATTTTTGGTAATTTTATGATAACTTTCATATTTTGATGAATAGTGACAATTACTAAATTTCAATTTAAACCAACATTTTTAATCAAAATAATTAATAGTGACAAATTATGAATTTGAGTTATTTTAGAGTATAATTAGACTATATATTTTCCATTTAATACAATTTTTGACATTGTATATAAATTCACATTTAAACTGGAGATAATAAAGTTCCAATCTTTTGATAGTTATTATCTCTTAAAAACACGTTTTTTGTTTTAACAATGAGAATTAATTTTTAATAAATTACTTCCACTTCTATGTTTTGAATTTTGAAAAATGGATTCCATATTTAGAATCAGGAGGTCAAAATTGTTTAAATAGGTAACTTTTATTTTTAGACATTTTGAATAATTACTTCGGTAAATATTTTATTTACTGTTTTTAATGGGTAAATCTAGTAAATAAGGGTAAAAAATAATGTTATAATAATAATTAATTACAATAAAACGTGACCTAACCCTATTGGTTGATACATGTCCGACAATAGGCATCTTTTGGTAGATTTTGGGACCCCTTGGACCCACATCTAAGTGATAATGACACTTTATATTAATTAAGTTAAAGTAAATACGAAAATGGCATAAGCATATATCTTTTAGAATTTTTTTTAAATAGGGTTATATATGTTATATTTTCAACTATAAATATTCATTAGAAATATTAACAGAGTTAATACATAATAGTATTTTACTTATAATTTTTATACATTGAATAATTAAATTTACTTATGGCACAATAATGATGCAGTATTTTCATTATTTATGAAAGAATAAAATAATAGGTATTATAAATATTAAAATAAATATAATTTGAAAGTTTTGATTCCATACAAGAATTTTATTAATTAATAGTACCTGTTAGGATTGATTAAATGAATTTGGTTCAAATTAATAAAGTTTTTAAGACTTTAACAAAAATCAATTATTAAATAGTGTCAAAATTTACATAAAAGAGTTAAAAAAAATATTTATATTATTAATTCATATTCTATTCATAAAAATATAAGGATTGGCCAAAGGTCCTATATAATGATATGTGTATCATTAATTGACCACATGGGGGTCTCTTGGAAGTATATAGTATGTTTATAAACCATGGAATATAAAAATACAAAGTGACATGGTAAATGTCAAACTATTTAACTAAGAGTTAAATATAAATGATAAGGTTAATATAGTGACCCAAACCTATCTAAAATCTATTGGATGAAAGTATTTCGAACAATACCCACATTATAATTTGTATAATCATTTTTGTATCCATTAGTAACCGAATATTAATGTATTATAAATTAATACTTTATGTTTTTCGTAAAGAGCCCGTCCTCCCCCTTATAAAAGGACACCACTTATAACCAATTATTCATTCTATAAAAGCATTTTGGTTTGGAAAAAATCTTCCCAAATACCTTCTAAACTATCCTCTTTTAATATTATAAGCCTTCCTTTAGTCATTAATCCAACCTAAAGAGCCTTTTTGATAAAATCAAAAGGAATAACCCGAAGAAGAGATAATGTTTTCACCACCCTCTTTCAAGTTCCCTTCTTCTTCAACTTATTCTTTCTTTGTTATTTCCATTATAAAATAATAAATTATATATTTTCTATATACTGTGATTTTATTATAAATATGGTACAAACATATTAAGTATTCTATCCATCTTTGGAATGACATGTCACCATACGTGCGTAGGTACGACCCACCCTCTTCACGTTGTGGTGTAACTGTTATTCAATACATTATTATTGGGATGGGTATGACAATGATGATTAATTCATGTAAATAATAAACATAACATGATAATGATTCTGTATATATGATATATCATCCAATTATATATTATTTTAATATCAATAGAATGATTTTGTCTCTTGTGCGTACATACGGATTACCGTCTCCACGAACGCGATGAGATTCATTCCCCATCGTATCCATTCAACACTAAAATTTATTTGATGATTAAAAATAATTTTTAGAGATATGATATAATTATTAATATGAATAATATACATCCCATCCATAACAAATATGGCTCACATAAAAAATAATATAAAGAAAAACGAATCCGTTAACACCAGACACGATGATAATTCTAAGATATTAATAACAAATCAATGTTAAAACATCATATATGATATCATATTAATGTATACGATTCTTGTATAATGTAATAACAATTATTTATCCATTATAAAAGATTTTAACCTACCCTCATCCAAGTAAAAGTACCAGGTAAGGGTTTATTTCACAATCTCTTCATTATCTGAGGTTGTTTAGACGTAATTACATACTAGGACCTCTTTATCATCCTCATCCATGTTTCTTAAAAATGTATTTCAAAACATTCTTACTAATTTACAAAATATGGGTTAAAGTCATTTATAACCCTTTTTGACTTTTGATAAGAAGTTTATAAAGGAATCTTTCTGTCATTTTCCAAACAAGGTCCTTTTTTACCTTTTTGAAAAAATTAAGGTAAGAAAGACTTTTTAACTTATACGGCGGGTGCAGCTATTTTCCACCATTATTAAATCATTGAAGATTACCTTACAAGCTTATAAGAATAGTTTCAATGAAAATTTTTTCTTTTATAATTATCTACCTTTTAAATTATTTCAAAAAATATATATTTCTCTCAAATAGTTTTGATTTCATCTATGTCAACATCCTTTGATGGATTTTAATCTTATTTGAAGATGATTTATTAATATACAAAACTTCCATATTGTATTGAAGTTTTTGTGATATGTTTGATTTTGGGTGTGTTATTTTTAAACCATTCATGGTTTACGGAGAAAGTATTGACATTTCATATGCTAGTTTTAATATGAATGTTTTTGTTATATTTAAACCTGTTCATATGAGGAATTCCATGGACTTAATAAGTGACATGTGGAGCCCGCTATAGATCCTCAATGCATTGGTAGGTCTCATGAGAAAAACTAGTGTCTTGGTACAAGGCCTTCACAAAATCTTTTTTGCAGTCTTGGCACAAGGCCTTGATTATGTGGTTATGATAGCCTGGAATTATGCATTCCATCATTATGAAAGTGGTTATTGATATTTAATTTGATAATTTAAATAGTATAATATCCATGTAAATAAGTAAATGGAATTATTTCATTTTATTTTTTCAATATTATGATGAAGTTCAAGTTTAAATGGATTTTGTTTTAGTTATACATTGCCTTAAATGTTTATGCTTATTTATGAATGTTTCTGCTATATTGTTATCCTTACTGAGCATCTGAGATCACCCCTTTCTATGTTTTATTTTTTCAAGGATGCGAAGAAGTATTTTATGAATGACCAATAAAGATAGTATAAGGGGTATAAGTGTGGAGACAAGATGTGGTTATAGTTTTCACTTTATGAATGTATCTAGTGATTCCAAGGCTACTAAACTAATCGGTCCTTCAAGATGTGATCTTTTGTGTTCATGAAAATGTTATGTAATAATGCACTGACTCTCGGTAACTAGGGTCATGGCGTTACAGTTGGTATCATAGGAAGTTTATTACAATCCTTAGAAGCTAGATTTAGATAAACTCTGATTAGAGCACATAGACCTAAGATGGACTTTGAGGATTAGTATAAAATAACTTCTTAGAATTTCGGTATTGTATAGATTTTGTGAGTTTTACTAGCAATACATCCCAGTCTTGATCCAATCAGGTTGAGGCAGCTCTGGCATAGATATCCCTATGGGTAAAACCTAAAAACACCACTTTAAGCTAGACTCGAACAAGGACTGGTGCCTGTCAACAAGCCTTGCTACACTCTTGGATACGAGACTCCCGAGGGATTTACATAGGATAATTATTATTTTCATTAGAAACCTTTATGAAGGGTTTATGGGTATATAATTCCTCAAATAATACATTTTTATGATTATGGATTATATCATAAACTGTTCAATTTGTGTTATGTGTTTTGAACGTTTGGATTTATGTGTTGTGATTCATAAACTAATATAGGGTATTCCATTGTATAGAAATGGCACCTAGTGGAAGGAATGGAAATGGTATCAATGCACACACTCCATTTAGGGATTCCCCTCCTTTTCAAGACAATTATACTGGAGCTGGTGATACAATTGGTGCTGATCAACTGATCACCATACTGGGACAACTCACTCATGTTATGAATAATAACCTTACCCGTATGGAGCACCCTGATCCACATCGTGGAGGATCAATGTTAGATCACTTCATGACGAAACAACCACAAAAATTTAATGGGAGTAAAAACCCTTTAGTAGCTAAGAAATGGATAAATTCGTTTGGGAAAATATTCCACACCTTAGGGAGTAGTGAAAAGGAAAATGTAATCATGGATGTTTACCGCCTCACTAGAGATGCTGATCAATGGTGGTCATTGATTAAAAAAACAAACGAAGATGATGAAGTATCAACTATGGAATGAAGGGAGTTCACTGAGGTATTTTTAGAAAAATACTTTCCTTGTGACTATCGAGCAGATATGAAAAAGACAATTTATGAGACTGAGACAAAAGAAAGATGAGAATGTCGCAAAGTATGAGGCTAACATTACATGGTTAGCGAGGTATGATAAAAATTATATACATAACCAAAGAAGTAATATTGATTGTTTATTTGATAGGTTAATACTATTTCTCCTTTGATCATTGGTCTTACAATCCTTCTTGTCATACGAAGATATTGTCTCGTGTGGTATCAAGACAGAAAAAGATTTCTCTAAGTCTTATGACTTTAAAAAAAATCTAGAGAAGAAGAGATCTTCTGACCACTCTAGAAATGGAAATAATGGGAAAAAGGGAAATGTTGATTATCCATCCTGCATTAAATGTGGTAAGAAACACCTCGATACTTGCTTGAAGGGAGTGTGATTCAGTTACAAGTGTGCTGAAAAAGGCCACCAAGCTCATGATTGCAAGGGAAGGAAAGTTTCTATCAATGTGGAATTCTATAATTCTAGAGAAATGAGGAATTATGAAAATTAATTTCCTATGTGTCAGGGGAAATGACCATAGTAAAGGCCAAGGGATCAATGACATGCGTGTGCTGTCACTACTGCTGAGGTTGAAGCTTTAAAAGACGTGGTGACAGGTAACTTAATGGTTTCCTCAAGTTTAGCCAATGCTTTATTTGATTCTAGATCATCACATTATTTCATATCTTCCCAGTTTTCAATGAAAATTAGATATTTCCAATCTTATTTAACATGGGAGTTTTTAGTAAAAACTCTAAAGGGAAGTATCATTGCAAAATTATTTTTTTAATCAGTCCTCATTAGAGCACATAAATGTTTTTTTATCTATGGATCTCACCGTCATACCTATGATTGAATTTGATATAATACTTGGTATGGATTGGATTTCAGACCATGATGAAAAAATTTATTGTAAGAAGAAGAAGGTTAATATTTTTGATGATCATGAAAAGGAACACCATATCTTTAGAGCGGAATCATCACCACCTAATTCTTACCATGATCCACCCACAGTAGCTCAACTAAATTCAATTATTGGGGAGGAAGAGAATGAAATGACTGTGGGTGAGGAAAGGAATGTTCAAATAAAGGATGCACTTATTGTGAGAGAATATGTTGACGTTTTTCTAGAAGATTTACCTGGACATCCTCCAGAATGAGAAATTGAGATTTCCATTTTTTTAATTCATGTTTCAAGGCCTATACCGAATACCCCTTATAGAATGGAAACTATGGAATTAGTTGAACTAAATAAAAAACTATATGAATTGAGTAATAAGGGATTTATTCACCCTAGTGTTTCTCCATGTAGAGCCCTTGTCCTTTTTGCCAAAAAGAAATATGGATCTATGAGGTTATGTATCGACTACAGGGAGATCAATGCTATAAAAATAAAGAATAAGTATCCCTTACCTCACATTGATGATTTATTCGACCAACTGCATGGACTTCAATACTTTTCAATGATTGAACATCGATCTGGATACCATCAGTTGTGTTTGAATAAGGAATACATTCCGAAGACATCATTTCGAACTAGGTACGAGAATTACGATTTTACAGTAATGCGTTTTGGATTGACTAATGCACCCTCTGTATTCATGGATCTAATGAATAGTGTTTTCAAGGAATATCTCGATGATTTTGTGGTGGTATTTATTGATGATATCTTGGTATACTCCAAAAGATATTAAGATCATGAAAATCACTTTCACATTATCATGAAGACTCTTAGAAGACATGAATTATATGGGAAGTTTAGCAAGTGTCAATTCTGGCTTCAAAAGATGTCTAATGTCAGCCATATTTTCTCTAAGGATGGAATCTCTCTTGATCATTCCAAGACAAGAAAAATCCATGAATGGCTAGCACCAATGAGTATAACTGAGGTAAATATTTTTATTGGCTTAGCAGGTTATTATTGGTATTTTGTCCAGAACTTTTTCCCGATTGGATAACCCATTAACAAAGCTCACACATAAATGGTTTAAATTTGTTTGGAAAAAAGAGTGTGAAGACTATTTTGAAGAAATTAAGAGAATATAGCCAATTATATTATATTGACTATACCATCGGGGAATGATGGTATTGTTATTTATAGTGATTCTTCAATGAAAGGACATGGTTGTGTCCTTATACAGAATGATAGGGTTATTTCTTATGTATCACGACAATTGAAAATTCCTGAGAAAAACTATCCTACTCATGATCTTGAGTTAGCTACTATAATTTTTTCTTTGAAGATATGGAGACATTATCTCTATGGTGAAAAATGTGAGATTTATACTGATCACAAGAGTTTGAATTACATTTTCTCATAGAAAGAACTCAACATAAGGCAAAGGTGATGGCTTGAACTACTCAAGGATTATGATTTCATGATACACTACCACCCAAGAAAGGAAAATAAGGTGGAAGATGCTTTGAGAATAAAAGATCATGGAGTTTTGAACATGATGAGAATTTAAAGGGATCCTATTTTCATGGATCTAGTGAAGATGGATATGGGAATTACCATGGAAGGTGAAACATCAATAATTTTTAGAAGCGTTGCCAAACAATCTTTACTAGAAAGGATAAAGAGTTCTTAGATTGGTGATGATGAGTTTCAAAAGAAGATTGAAGCTGTGAATGATGGGAGATTGAGAGACTTTGAGTATAAAGAAGGGATTTTGAAATTTGGGAAGAGACTTTGTGTTCCGGATATACCTGATCTGATTAGGGAATTTTTAGATGATTCTCATTGCTCCAATTTCTCTATACACCTTGGGAGAACCGAAATGTATAGATATTTGAAGGAACATTTTTGGTGGGACAACATTAAGAGGGAGATTCCTGATTTTGTGTCAAGATGTATGGTTTTTCAACAAGTGAAAGATTGAAGGAAACTGCCAAGAAGAGTGATGCAACCTATTCCCATATAGGAGTGGAAATAGGATAATATTACGATGGACTTTGTCATGGGGATACCAAAGACTCCTAGAAGGAACGATATAATATGGGATATTGTTGATTGTCTTACCATGTCAGCACATTTTATTGCTATAAGAGATGATTTATAACTTGAACGTCTAGAAAAACTATATATTAATGATGTTGTGAGACATCATGGAATAACCCTATCGATTGTTTCTGATTGTGATCCCCATTATACTTCAAGATTATGGAAAAGTATTTAAAAAGTCCTAGATACTGAACATCGTTTGAGAACTACTTACCACCCCTTAACTGATGGAAAATCAGAAAGAATTATTAAATCCTTAGAGGACAAGTTGAGATCATGTTAACTTGACCTTCAAGGTACGTAGGATCAATATTTACCTCTGGTAGAAATTTCTATAACAATAACTTCCATTCAAGAATTCGGATGGCACTATATGAAAAGTTATATGGAAAGAGATGTCATACACCAACCTGTTGGGATTTTGTTGCTAAAAGAAAACTCATAGGCCCAGAATTGGTGGAGGAAACGACAGAAAAGGTGAAGGTAATCCAAAACCACAACAAAGAATCTTAATGTAGGAAGAAGAGCTATGCTGACAACCGAATGAAGGATTTGGAATTTCAGGTAGGAGATCATGTTTTCTTGAAGATATCTCAATGGAAGGGTGTTATATGTTTCGGTAAGAAGGGAAAATTGAGTCCCAGGTACATCAGAACATTCGAAATTCTAGAACAAATTGGGGCTGTATATTACCCTTTGACAATGCCGCCAATTCTTTCCAATGTTCACGATGTGTTCCACGTATCACTGTTGAGAAAATACAAGCCTGACCCAACACATGTACTCACCTATGAGGAATTAGAACTGGAACCCAATCTGTTTTACTACGAATGGCCTGTCAAGATTCTTGATATGGGAGAACAAGTGATGAGAAACCGGACGACTCATCTGGTAAAAGTTCTATGGAGAAACCATAAGATGGAAGAGGCAATGTGGGAACCCGAGGAACTTAGATGAAGAACCACCCGAGTCTTTTAATGTAGTATTATTCTAGAAATTTCAAGGAAAAAATTATTTTAAGGAAGGGAGAATGTAACACCCCATGCTTCCACGATACACTTCTCTTTAAATAATACAGTAGCGTGTGTTGTACGCAACTTCGAGTTCTAACACACACCACAACCAATCAAACTAGCCATTATGAATAGTAATACCCACTTTTTGAAAATTTATAAATTTTATATTTAAAATTGGACATCATTTTTGGATTTAGAATTTTCAAATTAGCTTAGGGTGAATTTTTGGTACTTTTCTGATAACTTTCATATTTTTATGAATAGTGAAAATTACTAAATTTTAATTAAAAACAACTTTTTTAATCGAAATAATTAATAGTGATAAATTATAAATTTGAGAAATTTTAGAGTATAATTGGATTATATTTTTACCATTTAATCTAATGTTGGGCATTGTATATATGTTCAAATTACACTGGACATAAGTATATGCCAATCTTATGATAGTTATTATCTCTTAAAAACACACTTTTTTATTTTAACAACCAAAATTCATTTTAAATAAATTACTTCAACTTTTATGTTTTGAACTGAGAAAAATGGATTCCATATTTAGAATCAGGAGGTCCAAATTGTTTAAATAAGTAACTTTTATTTTTAGAAATTTTGAATAATTACTTCGATAAATATTTTATTTACCGTGGTTAAAGGGTAAATCCGGTAAATAAAGGTAAAAAATAATGTTATAATAATAATAATTTACACCAAAATGTGTCCTAACCCTATTGGTTGATACATTCCCGACCATGACCATCTTTGGGTCAATTTTGGGAGCCCATGGATCCACTTGTAAGTGATAATTACACATTATATTAATTAAGTTAAAGTAAATACAAAAATGACATAAGCATATAACTTTTAGAAAAGAAATTTCTACATAGGGTTATATATGTTATATTTTAGACTATAAATATTCATTAGAAAGATAAAAATATTTCATATATAATGGTATTTTATTTATAATTTTTAGACATTGAATAATTAAATTTAATTATGAAACAATAATGATGCAATATTTTCCTTATTAATGAAAGAATCAAATAATTTGTATTATAAATATTAAAATAAATATAATTTGAAAGTTTTGATGCCATCCACGAATTTTATTGTTTAATATGACATGATAGGATAGCTTGAAGAAATTTATTTTTAATTAATAAAGTTTTTATGACTTTAACAAAGATAAATTATTAAATTGTGTCAAAATTTAGATAAAAGAGTTTTTAAAACAAATATTTTATTATTAATTCATATTATATTCCTAAACATATTAGGTTCTAAAAAAGGAATTATGTAATGATAGGTGTATTATTAATGGACCACTTTGTGGTATATTGGAAGTATATAGTATGTTTATTAACCATTTAATATAAAAATACAAAGAGACACAGTAAATGTCAAACTATTTAACTAAGAGTTAAATATAAATGATAAGTTTAATATATTGACCCAAACGTGTATAAAATATATTGAATGAATGGATTTAGAGCCATCCCCACCTTATACTTTTAATAATCAACCTTGGAGCCATTATAAACTGAATATGAATTTATTATAAATTAATACTTTATGTTTTTTAAAGATCCCCTCCTCCCCCTTATAAAAGGACACCACTTCTAACCAATTATTCATACATTCAAAGCCTTTCGGTTCGGCCAACCTATGCCCGAATACCCTCTCAACTATAATACCTTAATTCTATAGGCCTTCCTTTAGTCATAAATCCATCCTAAGGATCCCTTTTGATCAAATCAAAAGGAAGAACCTGAAGTAGAGGTTATGTTTTCACCATCGTCTTTCAAGTTCCATTATTTTTCAACTTTTCTTTATTTGTTATTTCCATTCTAAAATAATAAATTCAGTATATTATATATACTGTGATGTTATTATAAATATGTTACAACCATATTCAGTATTCTATCCATCCTTTGAATGACATGTCACCATACGTGCGTACGTACGACCTACTGTCTCCACGTCGTGGTGTAATTGTTATTTAACAAATTATTATTTTGATGGTTATAATAATGATGTGTAATTCATGTAAACAATAAATATAATATGATAATGATTCTGTATATATGAAATAACATTCAATTATATATTATTTTTAATAATAAAAGAATGGTATTGTTGCTCGTGTGTACGTATGGATTACCCTCTCCACGAACGCAATGAGATTCATTCCCCATCATATCCATTCAAGAATAAATTTTATTTGATAATAATAATATATTATAGAGACATGATAACATTCTGGATATGAATAATATACATCCAATGGATAAAAAATATGGCTCACATAATAAATAATATAAATAAAAACGAATCCGTTAACACCCGAAACGATGATAATAATAAGATATTATTAAGAAATCAACGTTAAAAGATAATATAGGATATCATATTAATGTATATGATTATTGTATAATTTAGTAACAATTATTTCACCATTATATAGGAGGTTAATCTACCCTTAACCAAGGAAAAGTACAAGGTTAGGGTTTATTTCAAAATCTCTTCATTATCCGAGGATGTTTATACGTAATTATCTTCTGGGACCTCTTTATCATCCAGATACATGTTTCTTAAAAATGTATTTCAAAACAATATTTCTATTTTACAGAATATTTATTAAAGTAATTTATACCCTTGTTTGATTTTTTATAAGATGTTTATAAAGGAATTTGTCCTTAATTTTCCAAACAAAGTCCTTTTTAACCTTTTCAACAAAATTAAGGTAAGAATGCATTTTTAACTTACAGGGAAGGTGCAGCTATTTTCCGCTATTTTATAATCATTGAATCTTCCCTTAAAAGTTTATATGAATATTTTCAATGAAAATGGTTTCTTATATAATTATGTGACTTTTAAATTATTTCAAAAAAGATATATTTCTCTCAAATAGTTTGGATTTTATCTATGTCAACATCCTTTGGTGGATTTTAAGATTATTTAAAGATGATTTATTATGATACAAAACGTCCATATTTTATTGAATATTTTGTCATATGTTTGACATTTGATGTGTTATTTTTATACTATTTATGGTTTATGGAGAAAGTATTGACATTTCATATTCTAGTTTCAATATGAATATTTGTGTTATGTTTAAAGCTGTTCGTATGGGGAATGCATTGGACTTAATAAGTGAAGGGTGCAGCCCGCTATAGCCTCTAGACGCATCGATAGGTATCATGATACAAAGTAGTGTCTTGGCACAAGGCCTTGACAAAAATATTATTTTTAGTCTTGGTACAAGGCCTTGACTATGTGGTTATAATAGTCTGGCATTATGCATTCCATCATTATGAAAGTGGTTATTGATATTTCTTGTGATTATTCAACTAGTAGAATATCCATGTGAATAAGTAAATGAAATTATTTCATTTTATTTTTTCCATATTATGATGAAGTTAATGTTTAAAAGGCTTTTGTTTTATATATAGTTTTCCTTAAATGTTTATGCTTATTTATGAAAGTTTCTACTATATTGTTATCCTTACTGAGCAATTGAGCTCACACCTTTCTATGTTTTATTTTTCCTAGCATGTGAAGATGTATATTATAAACAACCTGGAAGGATAGTATAAGGGGATATGAGTGTGGAGACATGATGTTGTTGTATTTTTCACTTTATGATGTAATATAATCTTTATGAATGTATCTAGTGATTCAAAGGCTACTAAACTAATCTGTCTTTCGAGACTTGATATTTTGTGATACTGCCAATGTTATGTAATAATGAACCAAATCTAGGTAATTGGGGTTGGGGAATGACACTTTTTTTCAAGTATTTTTATTTGATGAAAAAATCAAAACGGAGTAAGAATTATCTTCATTGTAATTTTTGAGATGTAATGTAATAGTTATGGAATAATTCATTAAAACTCGAAACCTAAAAAGATTATCCATGTGAATTATACATTTAATTCAATATTATGTAATGTTTTAAGGCATGGTTCTTATAGTTGGTATCCGAGTTTGGTTTAAACAGCTTAAATAGTGAAGATATTCATAAATTAATATATATAAATTAATTTATGATATGATTGAAATGATATATCCTTTATAGATTTCCATGTTGCTTGGCCTAAATTCTCTCCATTTTCATAATATTGTTCCATAGAGGAAACATGGAAACTATGTTTGGAAGGAATACAGAAGAGAATAACCTTCCAAATCAGCAACCTGAGATGGTCAGAATCATAACTGAATAGTTTGTTTTAGTTATGGAGTAGTTGACTTAGGAAATAAATGGTGGCAGAATCTATAAACAATATTAGCCAAATCAACCACATAATAACAAGTTAGTAGTGGATCATTTCATGAGGCGACATCCTCCATCATACAAAGGATCATCTAACCATGTTATAGTATAAGGAGATATTAAAGCACTAGAGAAGATTTTTGATGTCATGGGGTGTTTAGAACATCAAATGTTTAGTCTCTCTATTTACCATTATGAAGGTGAAGCAGATCAATGGTGGTCAATGGTGAAAAATATTAGGGATAGTGAGGAAATTTATTCTCTTGATTTGGATGAATACAAAGTAATGGTTCTTGAGAACTATTTTTCTAATTTTGTTTGACTTAGGATGGAAAAAAAATTCTTAGAATTGAGCCAGGGGGATGACTCAGCGGCTTCTTATGAAGAACATTTCACTCAACTAGCAATGTGTTCACCTAATTTTGTCTAAGATCATGAGAGTAACATAAATCAATTTTACTCAGGACTGAAGTCATTATATCAAAGAACATTATCCTCTCATGAATTCACAAGCTATGAGAAACATGTCAGATGTGTCGAGATGGTAGAAATAGAGTTTTATGATGATTAGGTTTTCCAATATAGAAAACAAAAGAAGAGGTCCAGTTGGAAAGAAAAGGGAAATAATTTATCAAAGAATCCTGAAGGTAAGTAAATTAAATATCCATCATGTGAGAAGTGTGGTAAAAAGTGTCTTAAATAATGTTTATCAAGGTCTGGAAAGATCATCTGGGGTGGTTAGTCTGGTCATATTACTCGTAACTATAAATAATATGATCAAGCAAGTAATGAATAGACATCAGTAAGATGTTTTAAATGCAATGAAATAGGTCATTATGAAAATGAGTTCCTAGAAAAGAATGTAACTGAGGGAAACTAGCCCTAATATAAGTTGAAATGGGTTGTGAAATCATTTTCAACTATTTCAGAAGATGTTGGGCCATCAAATGATGTAGTATCTGGTACATTGTTTGTTTATTCAGATTATGTCAATGTTTTGTCTGATTCAGGTTCTACACATTCTTTTATTTATGATAATTTTTCTAGAAATTTGGTAATTACATCTCAAGATACGAATCCTGAACTTATGGTCAAAACACATAGTAAAAATTTTGAGATAAAAATAAATTATAAGAACATTCCATTCCTTAGGAACAGAAATAATCTATCTACAAACCTTATTGTTTTACCTCTAATAGAGTTTGATGTTATTTTGGGTATGGATTGGATTTCCATTTATCATGCTAAGATTGATAGTAGAGACAAAGTGGTTTATTTTCAAAAAGACTTTCAGTTTGTGTACAAGAATAAACCCTTACATTTGATAATATATCAGGAAGCTTAGAAACTAGTAAAAGATAGAAATGAATTTTTCCTTGCACATGTTGCTGAATACAAATAAACTATTCATATTAATTATGTGAGAGTGGTAAATGAGTACCTTGATGTTTTTAATGATTCTCCTGGTATAATACCTGATTAGGAAGTTGAATTTACTATTGAATTATTTCCTGACTTTATTGAAATTTTAAAACCCCCTTATCAAAGAGATCAAATTGAACTTTTTGAGTTAAAGAAGCAATTACATGTGTTGTTAGATAAAGGTTTCATTCGACCAAACAATTCACCATGGGGTTATCTTATCTATTTTGATAATAAAATTTGGTTCAATAGTACTTTGCATTGATTATTGAGCATTGAATAATAGCACTGTAAAGGACATGTATCCTTTGCCTCATATCGATGATTTGTTTGATCAGCTACAAGGTACTCAGTATTTTTCAAAGATTGAATTGAGGTACGGGTGGAATTAGTTAAAAGTAAAGGAATCAGACATTCTGAAGACCACATTTCATACTAGATATGGTCATTAGGAATTTTTAGTTATTCTTTATAGGTTAACCAATGCACCTTCTGTATTCATGGATCTTATTAATAGGATTTTCCATGAGTTACTGGATATGTTTTTGGTTATGTTCATTAATGATTTTGGTTTATTCCAAAATTAAATAGGATAATGAATGACATTTAAAGGTTGTTTTGAAAAACATAAATGAAGTGAAATTGTATGGTAAATTCAGAAACAATGAGTTTTGGTTACAAAAAATTTCATTCCATGGTCGCATTTTTAAAAAAATGGGAATAACTATTGATCTCGTTAAAACAATAGTTGTTGGGAAGTGGCAAAGACCCACAAATATATCTGAGATCCATAGTTTTCATGGATTAGTGGGTTATTACTTGAGGTTTGTTGAAAAGTTCTCAGGGTTATCTAGCCCACTGATTAAGTTAACTCAAAAATGTGTTAAGTTTATCTATACAAAGGAATATGATGATTCTTTTCATTAATTGAATAGAAGATTGGTTAATGCTCCAATTTGGGCACTGCATTTTAGAGATGGTAAGTTTGTTATCTATAGTGATGATTTGGTGAAATGACATGGTTGTACCCTAATGTATAATGACCAGGTAATTTCTAATGCATCATGTCAGTTGAAACCGCATGAGTTAAATTACCCTACAAATGATATGAATTTAGTTGTTGTTTTTATTTTCTTTAAAAGTACGGAGGCATCATTTTTATGGAGTAAAATCTAAATTATATGCTGACCAAAAAAGATTAAAGTATATATTCACTCAAAAATAAATGATCATGAGATAGAGGAGATTATTAGAATTAACAAAGGATTATTATTGCACGATCCATTACCATTCAGGAAAGTAAAATAAAGTGGATGACACATTGAGTCTATAGAGTAATGCTACGGTAAACATGTTACATTTGGAACAACATCCTTTGATTAATGATTTTATGAAATTTGGCATAGATGTTGTTGGTGTTGGAAATTCCTATGTTTTGTTTCTATTGTCACTGAAATCATCTCTATCAGAAAAAATTAAGAATGTGCAGAAGGAAGACAGTGAGTTGCAGAAAAAGGTAGAGTTGGTTCAAAAGGTAATGATTCCTGATTTAAACATTGATAATGGTTGTGTTTTGAGGATTGGTAAGAGATTATGTGTGTATTTTGATTCATAGTAGAAGAATGAGTTGGTATGTAAAGCTCAAAGTTCTCCGTTTTCAGTTCATCCTGGAAGTACTAAGATGTACTGAGATCTTCAGGAGTATTACTGTTGGGATGGAATTAAAAGATATATTGCTGATTTTACTTTTAAGTGTTTTACGTGTCAATAGGTTAAAGCTTAGTGACAATTATCAAAAGTGATGATTCAGCCTTTACCGGTTCAAGAGTGGAAATGGGAAAATATATCCATGGAATTTATTGTGGGATTACCAAAGACATCTCGAGGTAACAATGCAATCTTGGTTATTGCTGATCAGTTGAAAAAATCTCTTCATTTTCTTCCCATTCAAGATAATTTTTTACCAGATAAAATTTATCAGTTGTATATTAAAGGGATAGTTAGGATTCATGGTACTCCCCTCCCCATTTTATCTGATCATAATCCCAGGATTACTTATAACCTTTGGAAAGGCCTTAAGAAGTCATTGGGTTCTAAATTAAATTTTAGTAAATATTTTAATCCTTAATTAGATGGGACTTCAGAATGAAAAATTATAACCATGGAGGATATGCTACGTGCTTGTTCATGGGATTACCAGGGATGTTGGGACCAACATATTTCTTTGGTTGAATTTTTGTATAATAACAATTTTCATTCTATTATGCAGATGAATCAATTTTAAGTATTATATGGAAAGCGGTGTCGAACTCCAACATGTTGGTATGAAGTGTGTGAAAGGATATTAATGGGACTAGAATTGGTTGTAGAGATGGCAGAGAATGTTCAATTGATTCAGAAGAACATGATAACATCTTAGAGTAGGCAGAAAAGTTATGTGGATAACTGGAGGAAGGGTCTTTTGTTTGAGGTAGGTGATCATGTCATTCTCAATGTTTCTCAATGGAAAAGTGTGACGCATTTTGGTAAGAAGGGAAAGTTGAGTTTGAGGTTCATTGGACCTTATGAAATCATGGAGAAAGTTGGATCAGTTTCATATATAGTGGATTTACCTCTATGTTAATCCTAGGTACACAATTTTTTTTTCATGTTTCAATGTCGAGGAAGTATATGCCAGATCCATCTCCTATATTGAGTCCATAGGTAGTTTTGTTGTAAGAGAATCTATCTTATGAGGTAAAACTAGTCCAGATTCTTGATCGAAGAGAGAATGTGTTGCAGAATAAGGTAATTCATCAGGTATAAGTTTTTTGGAAAGCCATAGGGTTGAAGAGGCGATGTGGGAATCTAAAAATGCTATAAAAAATAAATACCCCACTTATTTGATAAGTGAATAAAAATTGCGAGGACACAATTTTCAAAAGGGGGGAAGGTTGTAACATCCCAGCTAAATAAAGAATATGAAATTTTCATATTTATTAATATTTATGAATTAAATATTAATTTCACATTAAAGGTGATGCATTTTGTGGTTGCATACTCAACACGCAATAATGGATTTTTCGGAGTCTTATGTTGCAGACAATGCTGAGTCACACTGAAAAATAATAATATATAATTATTATTTTACGTAGTAGTTAGGGAACAACCATTTTATTGACGGTAATGAATATAAATAATTACAATATGATTCTATAAGTTTTTTAAATGTTGTTACATTTATCCAAAAAAATTTATAGGATTAAAATAAGAAACAATTCAATTTTAAGCATAAATACTCTAATATTCTTTAAAGGATCGATTTACTGACTTTTGATGGAGAACTATATTTAAATATAGTTTTGGTTCCTTTTATATGTTATATTTGATAAAATAATATTCCTTTTTAGAATCGGGACATCCAAATTTACTTTGGGTAATGCTTTTTTATTTTTCTGATAAAATACATTTTAATGAGTAGTGAAAAAATACAGTATTTGAATTCATAACCACCTTTTAAAATTATTTATTTATATGGATATATTGTAATTTTAATTTAATTTAAAGTTCAATTAGATTATATTTTTACCATTTAATCAAAATTTTGTCATTGTAAGTATTTTCACTTTGAATTTGGACATAAACAAGAGTCAATGTTTTGATAATTATTATTTTTTAAAAACACGCTTTTTCTTTTGAAAACAAGAAATAATTTCAAATTAATTAATGATTCTTCTATGTTTTTAATTTGGTAAAATAGATGTAATTTTTGAATTTTCAATATCAAATATATCTTAGGCTTAATTTTTGGTATTTTTCAAAAACCTTTAATTTTTGATGAATAGTGAAAACGCTGAGTAGTAGTTACGAAACCGAATTTTTCATGTAAATTAAAATTTAACTCTTATGTGAATTTAATTTTAAAAATCCAACATACATGGTTGTCATCAGTATGTAAAATGTGCATCAATAAGATGAAAATAAGTTTTAGTGAATAGTAAATTTTTCCATTTATTTTCTGCGAATAAAGGTTAATAGGGAAATCTAAGGTAAAATAATATTAAAATAATATTAAATTACCCTAACATGTGTCCTAATCCTATTGGATGATTATTTTTGGACCATGGGAATCCTTGTCTTGATTTTGGGACCCCATGGAGCCACTTAACAGTGATATTGAAACATTATACTAATTAATTTAATGTAAAATCAAAAAACGACTTGAACATATATATTTTAGTAAATCAATTTTTACATGTGGATATTTAAGTTATCTCTTCGACTATAAATAATAAAGTTAAAGATAAAAATCATTCCTACATCATTTTACTTCGTTTTAATTTTTGGACATCAAATAAATAAAATTATTTAGGACACAATAATGATGCATTGTTCACCTCATTAATTAAATATATAAATAAATAAAATTATAAAAATGAAAAAATATTCAAAACCTGTGAAATTATTATTTAATGATATTATATCTAACATGAGTCATCTTATATTTCAATTTAATGAGTTTTGGACCTTTAGAAACCGAAAATCCTTATATAATAATATAATATTTTCAAAATTCCCCAAAGAGCCCCTCCTCCCGCTTATAAAAGGATACAAATTCTAACCCATTATTCACACCTCCGAAGCCCCTTAGCTCACCCAAAACCTACAAAATTAATCTCCCTACATTCATATCTTCCTCTTAGAAGCCTTACCATAGGCTGAAATCACTTGAAGAAATCATTTGGGTTCAACCCAAATGGAGTTACCCAATTTTAAGGTAACGTCTTCTCTTAAGTTCTTTTCTTTTATTTTACTTATCCAACCCCTAAACTCTTTTTATTCGATTATTTTATAATAAAAAAATTGTCTTCAATATACTAGGGTTTTTTATGAGAATTATTCTAACTATACTTACACACACCTCCATCTAATGGATAAAGAACATACTATTTCTGTTGACGACGAACTACTGCCTCACGAAATGATGATTGTTAAATATTCTCCTTCCTCCTATCATGGTGGCCATTATGATGGAACAATATTTATATGCGATATATATTATATTTAAATAGTTACTATTCTTATATATTTTTTATTTATAGAATACGATTATGATTTTCATAGTGGGTAAACACGATTATTTCATTTGAGGAAGTGCGGACTACGGCCCCATTAGAGTGATATAACTCATTCATACCATACATAGAACATATAAAGGATGGTGTTAATGAACTTATGTAATGTATATAAAAAATGATATTATAATGGAATTGAAATATATTTATGTATCATTTGGTTTTCATTCATTTAAAAATGAAAAAAATGAAAGTAGCGTTCATACATACGTACGACTTACCGTCTCCATAAATAGTAAATTTAATTTTCATATATCCAAATGATATGGACTATTATAAATACATATATACTAGATATATATGATTTATATGATATTTAAATCATGGGTATAACTTTGTATATAATGGAATTTTTACCACAAGGACAACTTGTAATTATAAGTACCAAATATCGACAAAACTACTGTTATTAACTTAAATGATTATGTAATGTTTATAAAGTGGTAATAAGTTATGTAAAAGGAATAAAAAAAATGAAAACGGTTCTGAAGAAAGTATTAATTAACATTAGTTTACTATTAATAAGATTTAAATAATGAACTATTCAAGTTAGACACGAGGTTAGGGACATAGTCTCAATATCCATTCATTGAGACATATTTTATTTTATAAATGACATTATTTTATACAGTGTATAGACACATTTTAATTTTCATTTAATTCCAAGGGAATATATTTCTACAAGGTTTTTTACTAAATAAAAAAAGAATGTTTCATTTTAATGTATGCAGTGAGAATGAACTTTTCTCCTGCCATGGGTATTATTTGATCATTGTATTCCTTAAGAAGCCATATTGTTTTTTAAAGGGAAATAAATAAAATATAATCATTTAATTATTTTTGTATTTAAAATGGTTTTGATAATAGATTTGTGATGTCAATATATTTAAATGATATTTTGTGATTGAAATGTGAAAATGTTATCTTTTTTATTTGTTTTATGTGTTATGAATATGTTATGGTTCTTGGGAATCATTTATGTATATAGGTGGTTCCATGATAAACCAAGGGGGTGATCTTGAGATATCTCTCCAATCCATTGGGTAACATGACAGAGGTAAACATTAATGTTTCTTCTAAGAGATTTAGGGAATATACTTTGATGGTAATTCCACTGTAACTCCCTTTGTATCTGTGATAGCTACTATGTAATTATGATATATATGCCACAAGTTACCTTTATGATTTATGATTTCTATGTGTTATTAATAAATTTTATGATTTCACGAGGTAAGATAAAGAGCTTATGTTATGTATGTATTGATTCCCTATTGTTTTCTTTCTTTGTTTTATATCCCTTACTGAGCTTTTTTATGCTCATCCCTAGTTTTGAAATGTTTTTCAGAAAACATAAAGATGAATAGGGTCAAGGATGGGATGAAGGAAAATTCATACTATCTTAAACATGAAACTAGACATGAGTTTTTTTGTTAATAGTTTTTATTTTATAAAAAAATGGAAACTGTGTAGAAGTGTTTACTTTGTAATTTTTTAGATGTAATTTAATAGTTATGACCTTATTCACTAAAACTTTAAACCTGAAAAGATACTCATTGTGAATTATCCATTTAATTCATGAATAATTAATTTTTTAAGGCCAGGTCATTATAAATACTCTCGAATAATTAGGTAGGAATATGTAAAATTGTCTATCAGGGATGCCTCTGTTCAGGCCCCTCATGAATTCTAGCTTATCGAAGAAACTATGTCACACCTTATCAAGGGAGTAACATTTGGGGTTATTGATCAACGTGATAAACTAGGAAACTATCATACCACATAATATAGTTGAATATGATCATAAATACACACAATGACAAAGTATAAATTTTAATACTGAACATGAAACAACTACTAGAAATCTATTTATTAGAACATCACCACATCATGGGTCTGTGTCATCATAGTCAACCAGTTTCCCCTACTCTATGGGAATGTGTGGATAAAAATGAAACCATATGATTGTTCAGGGTATGACCAAGAATGAATATTTAATCCTCCAAATAAAGAAAATCCACCACCATTTATAGATATAGCTCTTTGTAGATCCTTAGTGGTTTGTGACACTCGAACTCTTAGAGTGTTTTTATTATGCATATTTAGCTACCTCTTTAATAAAATGTAATGTAGCCTCATCAGCATCTATATCAAATTATCATTTTTACAAAGAGGTATTAATATATTCATAATCATAGTTGAGATAGTTAACATTTTATTTTCTTTTTATTGATATCAATATATAAAAGTTCCCTATAGTGTTGGTTGGACATAATAATTATAGCATAAAAACCAGTAAGTTTCTTATATTCACAACTTTAATTAGAAAAATATTCCAAATAAATATATCCACCTCTTAAAATAAATGTGTATAGTGATTTTAGAACTTCTCAATCATTATTTAATCCATTACATACTTTAATTTTTATCATTTTTCACCCATTGTAAATATATCCTAAAATGTCATGCTTTTGTGTATTCCAAAAAAATAATTACAAAATTGTGTTTTTAAAAGTTATTTCATGTAAAATATTATTATATGGGTAGGGAATTTATTTTTTACAAAAATATCATTCATCCTATTAGACTATTGATAAACATCATTATCACATTAGACTGAGGAACTGCTCTCTAATTCTATTATAAAGTTCATCTTGTACATGAAAGATTTAGTAATTTTTTCACTTAATTAATACTTTTTAATAGTAGTATATGAATACAATACCACATTATTATTATTTTTTTTCTCATAATACAATATTAAATCCACTCAAATATTCTATATGAATTTGAATTAAAAAATCTAATCATT
The DNA here is from genome assembly GCA_963277665.1 of Viscum album. Lineage (NCBI taxonomy): Eukaryota > Viridiplantae > Streptophyta > Magnoliopsida > Santalales > Viscaceae > Viscum > Viscum album. The sequence goes on along the minus strand of OY728157.1, from coordinate 1,627,351,183 downwards.
TACTGGTTTGATGTTTCATATCATTAATATATATACACCTGGCTTCCCACTCAGTAACAATTATATTAATAATTTTTCTATAAACTGATGTTATTTCAACTATTTTTTACCTAGAGATTATATTTTTTCCACTAAGACAATAATGGATTAGTAAATATGATTTATTGGATCACTTGGTCAAAAATAATATTTCTCATAGTATGGATGAAATATTTGTCTCATGGCTTCCAAAAAAATTGAACATCCAAAATGAAGAACTTCCATCTTTTAACACATATTATTGTCCATTCCATGACATGAAATTTGACTATAATTAATTTATTTTCATGATTCATAATGACATATTTCAAACATGTTAATTATTATGATTTTCTATATTTACATCAATGAGAAAAGATTTTACTCTTTTATCTAGAATTATATAACTTCTCATAATCATAAAGTAGTTATATACACTAGTATTGATCATTGATTTATTAAGCCTATCCCATTGATATTCAATATCTAAACCATCAATTATTGGTGGCCTTTTTGGTTTAATATTTTCTATTTTCCTAATGGGAAAACATGTAATCTTATAAAAAACATTTCATTCATACAATCATGGTTATTTTTAAAAAAATGTATGTTGGAATATATACTAATTCAAAATTTTTTATCGAACAAGTGTACAGTGTACTATAAGAGGGTGTGGTCGTGGGAGAGGGTTAATTATAGTTTATAAAAATCAAAAATACAATTTTAACGTCCTTTTTAGGGAATGTTATGGGATAATTATTAATTTAAAAAGAAATATACAGATAAAAATAGTATTCAATGTTATAATCAATTTATAATAAAAATTGTGAAAAATGTTCTCAATAAAATCCTAATAGAAATATATAAAACAAGTAATCAAATAAGATAAAAAAGTAATAAACATCCTATAAATAATGAAATAAAACATAAAAAAACCTTTTTACGGAAATTTATACACTTTAACCTTAATTATTGAGGAAGACACTAAAATAAAATTAAGGTAACCACATTTTAAATGGTCATAATGTCTATCTTCCTTGCCCCAAAATTCCAAGATTATATTTATCAAACAAAATATTTTTCCTTATCCGTAAGAACCCTCACTATAACTAATTGGACCATATTTATATCTCTATACTTAATCATTCTCAATCTACCAAACCTTAAACAACAATAAATATAGAAAAGGATCGTATGGATATTATAAAGATCATCCCATAAATCTGGAATCCATAAAAATATCTAAAGTTATAATGGAATAAAATTCAGTAATAAGACCATAAAAAAACTTCCTATGAATCTTTAGATAATAAAGAATAAAAATATTCATGTTCTAAAGGCCTCAAATATATTTATTGATGAAATATAACTTCTATGTTCCATATTTCCTAGAAGAAATTACTAACAAATCGAATGAACTCTTTCTTCACCTCATTTATTCAACATAACAACATTCTATCTACTTATTATCCAAATGTATACTATTTTTAATGATAAAATGTTTAATTTGGTTGAATGAAAAAATTTATCTAGTAATATTATTCATCTTTTTCTAGCAGGATTATTATGTGTTCTTATCATAGATATATCCTTCTATGTTTAATAAGTTAGGTCACATAGACAGTGTAGATCTCTATACAGTTCACTTCATTATAATCCATCAAATTATATTTCGAAAACATATATCAGATAAAATTGTATAAAATTATCTAATGTTAAAATTATATGGTAATTGGATATACAAGCTACATATCCCTAGTTTATTGAAAAAATATTCCTTATATCATAAAGTTTTCGTAAATCCTAAAAAAATTATAGTAGTGTGGGAATAATGTTAAAAACATATAGAAAACTAAAATTCAAATTTTGACTTCCAAATTAAAAGGTATAAAGTGGAATTATAAATAAGCTAAAGACTATGTTACTTAATTAATGAAGAGTTTCTAATATATATTCATGGATGACATTTTAGATTATTTTTTTATCCAATTAATTTTTTTAAATTATTGAAAACCCATATTTAGGATTAGTTGTAACCTATAGAAACATTAATTTTATTATCAAATCACACCCTAAAAAAATCACATTAATGAATTGAAATATCAAAATACTAAAATAGAACCATTATCGTCGCACCAAAACTATCACCACACACTATATTTCAAAATCCAAAGGAGACCAACATAAACAGAAATCTCATAAATCCCATGAGCTCATTGAGGGGAATTTATTGCATCAAGGAAGTCATTTCCTGTCAACACATCATCACAATTAGTAAATCCCAATGCCATCATCTCGACACAGACATCCACTACCATAATCCATGACAAACATAAGAAAAAACAAACTCATTATCACCATCACCATCAAATCTTCACCAACATGCACCACAAGAAACCAAAACACCAGAGACCGTTAAATTCCTTCGAATCCACATAAGAACACTTAAACCCTACACCATCATGAGAGTTATTTATTACTATGAAAATAAAAATCCATGGATGAAACCAAACCATTACCAAATATCATAACACCATCGAAGAAGCTTCGTAAATGTTGACATCCAGGAAGAATAAAAAAACTACCCCAAATAAATGAGGTTGAAATATAAAAAAGAACAACCCTCATCAATGGCCGCATGCTATGAAAACTAAAAACTACCAAAACACACCTATTAAACCCCATTGAAACCAATACTCTATATCTGACTAGGATGAGAGTGATAGACTGTAAGGTCATGGGAGTGGTTAGAGTGCTAGATGACTCTAGATTATAGAAACAATGTTAACGAAATAATTCATGGCTCTTCAAAAAAACAAGCTGACCAAGTCGTGACTTGAGACCTGTTGACCACTATGCCATAATATTGAAAACCTCTCTGGACCACTACCCTTTAGCCGACATGAAGAGTTACAATGGGTGGAGAGGTCATAGCCATATATGGAGTGGTAGATAGATTCAGCAATATACAACCCTCCTAGGGACCCCAATATATCTATGAAGATGAATTCAACAACAAATAAGAAAATATGAATAACCTTCAGCAGAGAAAAAGTGGGGGAAAATGACTGAAATGGAAGAAGAAAATGCTCAGGGCACCACTAACCCAAAATAGAAGGGTTTCAAGAGGAAACACTAGGTGTATCTATGAATGGGAGGAGATCTATGAAATAAGGATACCATCCCCCCTCTCAATACAAACTAATTCCTAATAAAGGAACAATAAGAAATAAGAAATCTTTTCATTATGGATTTTCTGAGGCCCTCTACTACAAAAGGAACCATCTTAAAAATGATTACATTAAAACAAAAAAATTATTGTATATTTTTCTTTAATAATTAACTTTGTATGAACTATTATATAAAAATGTATTATGTGTGTAGTGTTTTATTAATATTTCAAATATTTGATACCAAAAATGGAATATTTAATGAGATTATCAATAGGAATTTGATAAGTCTTAGTGTGGTTGGTAGTTATGTGAATTTATTTGACTATCTATTCCAAGATATTGGGACCCATGATTTGGTTATTGGAATGCCCTGTGTAATTTTATATATTAAATATAATGAAAAATATAATCATAATTTTTTTATCTATTCCCTTATTGAGAATACACCAGCTTCATTGGATAATTATATTTTTGTGAAGGCCATGTGTGAAAAGAAATAGATTATGTGGGGCCTATTTTCTTGTATGTAACAATATTAATATTGGGCAATTGGAGTAGCTGAGTTATTGGGGTTTCTAGGAAAATGGAGTGATTATAATTTTATTTATATAAATTTCACTGCTATAACTGATTAGATAAAATATGTTTAAGATATAATTTTTATTGGTATGAATATTATTTCTATTTTTAAATACAACATTGAAGTTATTGGCTTTTAAGAGATGTAATTTTAGTTGAAGGAACTTAAGAAGAAGGAATTAATTTTACTAACTACCTTTATAATTAGTACTCTCATTTTTATACATAAATGTATAATAAAACCACAATATTATTCTATAATATTTTTTTACTCTGTCTAAGAATCATAAGTCAATGTATACTCACGTAAATCGAAAACATTTTTGACTAAGATATGGGCCGCATTTGGTTGTCCATGTTATTCAAAAAAATGAAATATCATCAATTATTTATAAGGTTATAAAATACCTATAAGATGTTTTTAGAGAAAATATCAATATATAAAATTATTTATAATTTCATCGCAATTATTAAAATTGAAAATGTTAATTACTATATTGATGAAAATGATAATCTGTTAATAATTACAATTTTTTATGTTTTATTGACGAAATTATATTATATGATTGATAATAAAAGTATTGTGACTAGTATTGGTTATGATTGACTAAACCATAGGTACAAAGTTAAAATATGTGATGGACTCTTAATGTTCCATATTTAGATCTTTGGGGTAATTTTTGAAGATAATAGGGATAAAATAAAACCATTAATTAGAGTAGAAAACATCTATTGGAAAAGTATTTTAATAATTTTTTAGTTAAAAAAATCCATCTTTATTTTTAAAGTCAAATCGATTCATAACCTCCGTAGTCTTAATGGTTAATTTTAAAAAATAAAATTCATAAATGTAATACAGAGAGAGTATTTTAAAATGATCATCACTCAATGTATATGGGTAGACTTTGGTGTGATGTTTCTAATATCTTACATTACTCAATAGATTTTTTTCCCTTTTAACATGAAAAATAGGGAATTTATGAAATATTATAAAAAATTAATTATAATATGTATGTTATATTGAAATTATAATTCCTAAACTAGTAAAATATTTAGATTAATTTTTAAAATAGGAATTTAATATTAGTACAATACTATTTCCAAAAATATATTTATTACTTCATTATATTGATGTACAAAAATGGTTTTATTATATGGATAATAATCTTTACTATAATTTAACTAAAAATTAAATTCTATCAACATTCTCCCCACATATCTATGACTATTGATGATAAATAAATTTCTTTCAAATGATAAAAATGAATTTTTATATGAAGTGTTTTACATAGAATCTCATATGTCCAACACAATTCTCTTGAAAATATATTTTACTATACCCAATTTCAATTAAGTTAATTTATCCCTTGGATGAAAAGATATATGTTGGTAATTGTTTCTCTTAAATAACTATAATGATCATTTTATTTGATATGGTATCCATACATAAATTTTAAGTATCAAATTATACTTTGAAAACCTCCTTATAAAAAAATATTAATACCAAATATATCAATAATATTATCATTAATCCCATATAGTCACTATGTAAGACAATAATTTTATATAGCATTTTTTATTATTGGGTTATCACTATCATCATAAAATAATGATCAAATAAATTTAAATTCATATAGAAACAATTGATTAAATTTTCTAAAATATACAAAATAAATTGAAAAAATATCATAGAGTAATAAATATGTAAGGTTGATCCATTGAATCCATGTCATGTTGATAAAAAAATAAGTTTTTTTTCAGGTTTGATTTATTATTTTAAATTCCAATTCTCATATCAGGAGTCTGTTCCAAGTTGAATCAAATGAAACAACATTATTAAGTATAAATACCAAATATATGTGATTCATTTAGTAAATCTTCCAATTTTTTTTGGTTATATAAATAATATAAATAAAATTAAATAACTACTTCATTTATTACAATTATTAGGATAATTTCATATGGTATTGTTTTGGGCACTTTTTTTAATTTAGTGTTGAAAAATTTATCCTCTAACATTTAAAATTACACTATTCAAAACTATTGTATTGTTGGACTTTCCTTTTTGTTTTATTATAAAGTATTTACTATTTTATAGTATTTATTCATGTACATATATGTTGGTAATTGGAAAGGAAATTACCCTATTATATAGGGGGTTGTTGGTGGTAGGAGTTAGGGTACCTTGATCATTTAAAAAAGGACCTATAGAATGATTATGTTCCGCTATTATTAAGAAATATCTCCTCTCTCATGATCCTTATAAAGTGATAGTGAAAATAATAATGGGGAACCTATGATTTTTCATGGTTGTACCAAACAGGGATAATCTAATGATCATGCAACAATGATATTAAAATTCATATTAAGAAATAAACACACTACTTTTTGATAATTTAGATTATTTTATATGTCTCACAAGAATTAATTTAAAAACAAAACAAAGAAACTTGTTCTATAAAACTTGTAAACAACTCATGACCAAAACATGTTTTATTATCACTATATACATGAATAAAGTGTGAGTTTATATCCATATTCATCTATCATTAAGATTTTTGTTTGTCTACATGATAAATTACATGAACCTACAGAAATATAAACCTATGGTTTGTCCATTTATTATTCAATTACTATTAAGAACAAGTCTATAATTCCTTGTTACTAAACAAATCTAACACTTCATTTTCAATCATTTTCCACTATTTATATAGAATCATATGTACCCATTTTTAAAGAAAATATTAATAGTTTCATTTTAATAATAGTTCAATTATACTTTGTTAATTGAGTAAAATTCATACAACAAAACTCCAAAAAATGAGTGAACATTACCCACTCAAAACCTAAACCATCATTATGAATGATATTATATTTTAATCAAAAAAATTTTCTTATTACCTTTTCATCATATTAATATCACAATAATGATGTGATTTTTTCCTATTTCAACACGTTGAACATGGAATTTGTAACCTAAATGGAGTTACATATTCCATTGAATAATGTAACCAGTATCCTATATTTTTCACAACTGTGACCCATAGAATGTGATGTGGAATTCACTTCAAAATTAACCCTTTACAAGAACCACACGACAAGATTCTCCCCATACGGGCATTAAAACCACCAAAATTGAAAAACCATTTAATCATATATAAAGATTTTTACCAAATGGACACACTTCCCATAACATTATTAAAAAATCACCTAAAAAACGTTCTGTGTCCAAACAATCATACGTTTCTCATCACGATATACATAATACCTGTAGTAACAGACTTTAGATAACTCCATCCTTACAATGTTGGTCTATTTAATAACATGAGGTTATACAAAATGAATTTTATTCTTATAACAATGAAAAATATAAAAACATTACACCAGATTTGAAGTAATATTTTTTATACATGGAATCAATAAATTTTTAATTTTTCATAGGAACACTCACATTGGAATAATATGAGGGGTGATGTTGGGTAACTTTTATTTAAAATAAGTAATGTATCTATTTAAATTTATTTTACAAAAAAACATATCAATTCATATTTATTATGTAAGATCATTTAGAGGCCTTCTAACATCCTTATAAATAAAAAACCCAAAAAAATTTCAAAGCTATATTTTTGAATCAATTTTAAAAAATAAATATAAAAATATGATGACAAAATGCATCATAAATGTAATTATTTTATTATAAGTATAGTCTAAAAAAATTTATGTATTAAAAATATTTGACACATCTAATGAAATTATTCTATATTTTGTGAAAATGATAATTTATTTAGGGTTTTTGATTCTTCTAGTTGATTAACATGGTCTTTAAAAAATGATTTTCTAACTTTTCTCATTATTTACTTTTTTATATTTTCAATATTGTTTAAAGAGTACTATAATATATAAAAATAATATTTAGGAACTTTTGGGATTATTTATTTTATTTTATTTGTAATTTTATTCAATAATATAATTTATATAAAAATAAAAAATGTAATAACATATTAACAAACACAAAAGTTATTTTCATATATTAGTCTAAAGATATCATTTATTGATACCACAATATATTTTCGAGTATTTATTTTTTAAATGTTTTTTATTCTTTGATATATATAATTCTTGTAATCATATAATATTTTAGTAAACATAACAGTTTATATTGATACCCATATTTACATTTTTGATTCATGAATAATTAAAAAATCTTTGAGGAAAGGTAAATGGTCTCAATAGAACTCCTCATTTCAATTATACTTATCACAAATTTTATAATATTGAATGTATTGATTTCTTTGCTATGATTTTTACTAAAAATGTTTTCATATTTTACACATCTAATTAGGATAATTATTTCGGCCACATTTTTTTCAGTATAAAGTTTATAACATTTATCCTTATTAGTTTTTTATAACTCTAACATGTTCTATTTTAACTACTTAATTATGTATATTATTTATCCTATCTTAAAATAAATCCTAACAAAAAAAGTTATATGGATAGAATTTTGGGTGTATGTAATTTTTTTAGTGGGAGGTTTCATAACTAACATCCACTGTATGTATAATAAAAATAAATTCTATACCTTTTTATAAGAATTTAATTGTTTATTTTCTTTTCAGTATCTTATTCAATATAAATATTACAAGTCATGACTAAATATTTTGAAGTGTTTTATGTTACAAAAATTCAATACGAAACTATGTTCTTAACCAGATTCATCAAATAGTTTATATATTTATTTTATCACACCCAATGATGAATTGAAGTCATACATAAATCACACATACTCAAAATAATACATTATTCTCATTTTTTCGATATAAAACAATTAAATGTAATTTTTTGGGTATTATTCTTGAAATTCCATGAAGGACATGTTATTATTAGAAGTAAAGTCTTGAAATATGTATATTTAATATCATCAACATTACCCAAAAAATATCCAATTATATAGCTATGCAATGTAAACATTTCTTTTTTAATCATTCCTTCAACCATAATTTTTTCGTTCATCCATATAATTTCAAATTACAATTTTTATATTCAACAATATTATTTGAGGGTCAATTTAGAAATTTGAACTTAATTTAACATAAAATACATTATTAGATAAGTTGTTAAAAAATGGACTACAAATAATATTATTCTTTTATATTCCTTGTTAATAAAAAATTGTACATATTTTTTTTAATTAGTCCCATCATCATATGAATTAGAATATCCTTTCAATAGAGCATTTAAAAATAATATAAGAAATCATAATAATATTTTTTTGATGAAAATATCATTAAAGCCTCTTGGAATAAATATGAATACATAGAATAAAATATGAAACCAATACATGAAAAAAAATTCATCTTATTTATTTCATATCTTTTAAAATGTGATCCCAATCTATAATAAATATTTTTTTATATTTTTTAACTATCATAATGAGATACACTATTTAATTTTTAATTATATATTAGATATTTTCAAAGTTTACCTTTAAGAATAAATTTCTCCATATACATAAGTACATAATGGAATACCAATCGATATGGGTATATCCTATTTATATATTTCCATCAAAAAATTACAAAAACATAGTCCATAATCATAAATTAATAACTAATATTGATTCCAAATATTAAAATTCTCTTTATGATCACTATTATAGAATTGAGACTTCATGTTTACATAAAAAATACTATAATTTAATTATGTTTTTTGAAAAATAAAATATAGTTTTTACCATTAAATCAAGATAATGTATCCAAAAAATTTGATCATCTACATGAAAATAACCCTCTCTCCCAAGACATTTTTTAAGATACCTCATATATTTTTGGTATATTTCAAAAAAACTCTAGGCAAAGATTATATTTTTTCCATGAAATTCAATAAAAGAAACCATGTATTTTTAATATCAATATTTTAAATCTCAAAACATAGGGATTCAATAAATTCAATCTATAATGAGGCCTCTAACATATTCTATATCAACATGTTAAAAGCAGATAATGTGATTATATTTCATCAAATCAATTTTTTTATTGAAAAATATTTAGAACTCGTAATTTTTTTGAATCCATAAAATTTATTATAAGTAAGTATATACTTATAAGAATACTAAAATATTTTTAACACAATTATTAACTTAATTAACATATTAATTATTTATTAAAGTGATAATAATAGCACATGAACAGAATTGATATGTATTTTCATTTATAATAGTTTCAATGTATTTTTTTAAAGAAAAGTATATTAATTATATCAATTGAATCATCATTGTCCACATATAAAAATTAAATAATATTTTGGGGTTATTTTATGGGAAATTTATTGAATAATTCACCTATATCATAACCATATAATTTTTTTATTCTATCACTAATTAAATTTCCCACGTCGTTTTCCTTTTTGTTTTATTAAACAGTGGAATAAAAGCAATCCAAAAGATAAAAATTTATTATTTATTCCATTACAACATTTGATACGGTTTTTATTGAGATATTTATAAAAATAAATCAATTTTATCATATTAATTCTATTGATAAATAATTCCTCTAAAAATATCATGGGATGACATGCCTAGTTGGGATTTTGTATTCTATATCAACCAATATCATATTATATAGTTCAGATATGATATTTTGTCTAGGTAATATATATTCCTATAAAATCATTACACAAGACAAAATTTTAAACATATTTTTCAAATATACTCTTGGTAAACTATATGAAATCATTTTAAAAAAAAAAATTCAAAATATTAATTTTTATACCCAAATTCCTAAAAGAATATTATAAAAATTTCTGTTTTATATGATTCTATATACAATAGAAAATTAATATTCATATGTTTGACATAATCTATAATATAAATCTGTAACCCATCTCTTGATGTGCCTTGTTAGTAATACATAAACAACATAATGGATAAAATATATATGCCTTCATTTGTTTATCTCAACTCACATATGAGTTCTATATATCATGCTATCATTATGAGAAATTTCAGAAGAATACCTCCATTCCCATTTTAATTATTTATATAGTGAAAAAACATCATTTATATTATTTCTTAATTTTTATTCCCAATTTATAAAATCCAATATTAAAATTATTTTTCCACTTTCAATCAATATTATCAATAATATTCATCATTAATAGTATTGAAAAAATTACTCTTAATAAGTTTTCCCATGAAAAATACTTCCCTATATCTCATCCAATTTATAATTAATCATGTGTTTTTAAAAATGGTCCTAATTTTCATTATAATATAATAGTGAAACACTGATGAGATAATTTTAAATCCATATAAAACACAGACAAACATTTATTTTATGATCCTTTTGAATGTATCTATTTTCCCCATACCTAAAACTATTAATGTATGATCATTATTAAATTTTATTGTTTTATAATTTATGAAGAAATATTTATATTTTTTTCAACATAAAAAATGTTAAATAATAAATAAAACAATTATTTTTTATTTATTGATATAGATTATTTTTTTAAACATCAATAACTAATAAATAAATAGTTCAATGAGTACAACAAATACATAATTAATATGAGTTAGGGTCTTCCTCACAAAAATGTAATTTTTAGAGATTGTATCTGGTGCACTATTAAAATATCACTACATAAAGTAATAATAACAAGTGATGGTGATGGTTCAGGAGTAAATCCCGTGTCCACATAGTTTTTAGACTACACTTATATTTTGAAATATATATTTTATATTTGTGAGTTTTCCGAAGAATTTATACTAATTGTTTGATTGTTTTGTCATGTATACCTAATAATTATATGTCATATAACATTTATTATTATTATAAAAAAAATTCACGTATAAAAATTTATCTATTTTAGATAAAACCAACACTTTATTTATTTTTTTAGGATATATCTCATAGTTGTTAAATGTATTCTAAACTGATACATTTTTTATACTCCACAAAATTTTTAATCTCAATGGTTCATGAAATACTCGATATAATCCTTTTGAGTATTATTAAATTTTGACACATATCTATTATATTCCATTCTACCTTATAGTAAATTTTTTTATTATTTTGTTCATATGTTCAATAAAAATTGAATCTTTATATAATAGAATTCATTTTTATATTATATACCACTCACTTTTACACAATCATAATACTATTTGAAAAATAACATAAAAAATAAAACAAAAATTTATAATCTTTGTTATATTAGTATGACATTAATTATGAAAAATATAAATTAAAATATTTATATTCAATTTCTAAATAATATGAAAATATTTTACCATACCCCAATATAAATTTCCTAAAATAAATTTAAGAGAGAATTTCTTTGCAACACACTTCAATTTAGATTTAAAATTTATCATACATTCTATAAAAGAGTGTAGAAATTTTCATTCAAATAAATATCAAAATTAAACATAACTGCAATATTGGAAATGTTTCTTTGTCACATGGTGCTCAATGATTTTATATGTGGGGAACTACTGATGGTTGATTCATTGTTGTCCTGGAAGATACCATTTAAAATGTTTTAAAAATACAGTATCATATATATTAGAATAAATTAATGAGAAATCAGACATGATATAAATTTATTGGATAGAAAATTTTCAATCTATTCATATATGAGTGTGAAATTTATATGCGATTGTTGGTGTAAAGACAATGTAGATGAATAATACTGAGGATGGGTCACTAAAATACTAATGCCGATATTATTATGATTTTTGAGACTTATTGTATCCTATTATTATGAATCATTAAAGATAATTAGTTTTTTTGTCATATAAGATAATAATAGAGCATAAAATATGACAGTCTCATGATGAAACAATGTATAAATTAAAAAAATCGTTATCTTGAGTAAGATGTTTTTATAAATCAATTATAGATTGAAAACCACTATATGTTAGGGGAAACCATTATGGTATATACAATATAAAATATACTTATATAAAATAATAATATAAAACCTAAAAATAGTATATGGGTGTCATAAATTTAATAACATTTCTTTTGTGTGAAATTTGAGGAAATAATTTTTTTGATGGAAAATTTGTTCTATTAAAAGGATTCAAAATAAAAAACAATTTAGGTAGACTAAAGTGGTGTCGGCCAAGATAAACATTATCTACCACTAATTTACAATAATATTGAAATTAACTTAACTAACACAAGATAAAAAAGTGATGAGAAATATTTCTTTAGTAATAAAAGAGTTCCCTATATTTTTTACCTCCCATGGAAAGTATTGAATCACTATACCTGAATTAAGAATCTTCATTGACTATATAATTAAATACGTACTAGACCAATGAGTTGAGAAAGAATATTTCATATAGAAAATTATTGTGGTTGATTCAGTTTCCACATAATTGAGGAATGTATTATAATGGAAAAGGATTTATAGAGCTATACGAATAAATTCCCTTCTCCTAAAAGTGGTGTACCATCATTATAATAAGAATTTTAAGCCTTAATGACCAAACCGAGTCTATCATGAATAATTACTCCAACTCACATAACTCTATAATCTTATAAATTATATGTATTCAATATCTTAAATGTATGTAGAGGAGACTAATGTTTCAACTAATATGAACCCATATCACTAGCCGACTAGGAAATATAAAATATAAAGTAGTAGTTCCCTATAGAATTAAAATTAATTAGTCTAGATGGATCTTGGATCAGCAAGAGAACATGTTGTTTAAAATAATGAGTGAAAAAAATGAATATTATTTTCGGATTATTTCTATTGATTGTAATTAATATTGAATCCATAAACAAGATACAATTTATAGATAAAGATGTAATGCATATAATTACTAGAGTATTCAATCCATGTGTAGATAAAATGATTTAATGAAACTATATTTAAATTAGTACCTTGTTTTCTCCCATGGAGAATACCCACAATAGTTTCTGAGTAACCTATTAACAAAAAAGATTCATTTTTGATTAAAAGGTTATATTTGTTGAAAAATGAAATTTTTATGAAATGTGGGATCATTTCTTTTCCACAACATTACTAGTGGAAATATAAAAACGAAAAAATAAATAGGCAAGGATTATGGATTTAGAATGAATGATATTGTCTAAATACTACAAACTCTTGGGATTGAGATATTAAATAAGGATAATAATATTCATATACATGTTTGTAATAAAGTGTCATATGGTTTATGTGGGGGTGGGTTGAATTTTGAAATATAATCCTCATCCATTGAAGAAATATTACTTAACAAATACTGGAACTCTTTATTTATAAAATAGTTAATCAAATAGAAATCTTACTAGCCTCATTGAATCTAATATCCGAGGTGAAAAATAAAATGTTAGGATCATGCATAAAGTAGTAATAATAATAGAATAGGACATTGACATTCCAAATATGCAATAACTCATGATTAATACTGGTGATTATAGGTACAATGTGGCATATTGATAGTTGAGGATGGGTCAAAGAACATTTTTTGGAAAAAAAAATTCACAATACCATAATGATTTATAAAAGCTAAAACCCAAAGAGAGTTTCATAGAAACTTATCCTATCCCATAATTTCCTTCACAGGAATCATAGATATTTCCAAACCTTAATTATAATACCACATTTTTTGATGGGTTTAGATATTTTGGAAAAGATGATCCAGTGATTTGAGCCTTTAGTTTGAGTGTCTTAAAGAAATATGTTTTTTTAGTATGATGAAAATCACTCCCGGTGACACTTATGAATGTGATAGTACGAAAGACCATATTATAGAGAATGGTGTATGTGAGAGTAATTCAACCAAAATAGGTGACAAAAGGAAACTTTTAATTATTATTTATTCCAACCATTATATTCACTATGTTTTTAATGTTATTTTTTAACATCACTCTTGAGATAATATATCCCAGATATTCCATTTAAAATGATATACAATATAACCCCAACAAATTATTCATATGATTTAAACATCTAGCTATTATATAAATGGAAGATTATGTAGATTACATTCAAATCTGACATTATGATTGCATCAATATTTCTCAATGGAAGAATTCAAGGGAGTAACTCAAGGGATAGTTCGAAGAGTATACATGCATAGAAGGGTGATGGTTACAATACATATATATGAAGTGGTAATGAATTATTATATACAATTAAATATACCATTCATCAATACATGACTAATATATATCATGAAATTAAATTATAATAATAGTAGAGTTGGATGATGTATAACATATTAATATTTGTAACATGATTTCATATATTGGAGTAGGTAATTAATAAATTGTAGATACCTATAATGATGATGGAAAGACATCTTATTTTTTTGTTAAAAATGAGATAAGGCCATGATGGAATTCATGATTGGTATACTTTGAAACAGAAGATGGTGAGATATATAATGGATGCTCATTTAGTAGTTTAACAAGAAAAAGAATTTGCTACCAATTCAAGAGACTCATTAATTGGAATTCATTGAGAAATTTTATATATTTGAGATAATAAATGTCCATTCATTTCTAATTTCCATTATTTGGGATTATGATTCAAGGAATTCATATTGATTATTTTAGATACTCTAAATAGATTTGGGGACTCATTTGAAATTATGTACATTGTATCATCTGATGACTAATAAAGAACTTGACTACATATTTTGAATAACATATGATGTTGTTTATTTTTGTAATCTATTTTTTGAGGAAATATTGGTTCTATTTGTATGGGTTGATAATGGTAACTACGACACATATATATTTATTTTATTATCTGAGTATTTATACAATTGATTAAATATATATATATTATATTATGTAGGGAAAATATCATATGAAACCATACCCACATTTTGGTACTATTGAGTTATTTTATATCATAATGAATCTAATAACTACTAAAAAGAGTTACCATGTTCTTTTTTTGATCACTGACATTGAGTTTTAGAGTTTTTAGTCTATATTAATGACTTTATACAAATTAAGACCTCATAAAATTGAGATTTAATTGATGTCGGTCCAACTATTCATGGGGTCTTTCATTAATCATCATAATGTTTAGGATTGGTTTACCTAATATCTCTACATACTCAATTCAAATCAACTTATGATATATTGAATTTTTATTTATTGATAAAAAATGGTATGAATATCTATAATGTTAACCTATGTGACAAGGTTAGTGTATCGAAAATTATATTATTTTTTGAGGAATCTACTAACTGCATAGGATAATTATTATAACAATATATAAGGTAATCTAATTGTTATAGTAATAAATTCAATAGAAATATGGTTAGGTTTTCAATGAAAATATTTCATAGAGATCATATAATATGGAACAATGGCCTAAGTTCTTCACCATGGAATCATAGTGATTTATTATTATAAATATGCTAATGATGTTTTGAATATTTGATAATTAATTTTTCATTTAAATTTTAATTAACATATAATAACAGAAATATGAAGTTTCTTAATTGATAGAAAGAATTGTTATAAAATTTTAGGATAAATAAATAAATTATATATTGATTAGTTATTATTTTAATGTATATGTATAGAGTAATTAAATTGATCATGGAATAAATCTCTAGTATTAACACATAAATTATGATACTAGGTCATGAGAGTTATATAGGACCACCAATGCTTCGATGTGTAGAAATAAGTACTATAGTCAGTTACATGAATTTTTTATCATGGGAATATTAATTGTGTTTATTAACAATTCATTAAAATCCTAGAGCATTATATTCCTTATCAATTCTATATAAATTAATCTCCATATATATCTATTAACTCCCATTTCAATTTTTTATCTACTAAAATATATCCCTCAACTCTTTTATATATGACACAAGGTTATTAATGTTTTGATATTAAATTATAATCCATTATATTATCAAAACCTAATATTTTATTTTTATGACGTTGTGTTATGTAGTGGTTGAATCCTAATTTCCATAATATCATGAATGTTAGAGAATTTTATTTCATTTTAGGATTATTTAGTGTTTTATATATACCACCACTAACGAAGTATTATTGAATTTTATATTCTGGTATCACTATATGTGATATAGGTATGAGGAATATGATATGAATAGATCACTAATTTTTATACAAATATGTGGTTTCTATAATTTGGAGGGATATAAATATTATAAATTTAAAAAATATATATGATATATAAGATATTAAATACTTAAATATTATAAATTATATATAATTATATTATCTATTCTCAAATAGTTAATTATATGATATTTAAGAGATTATAAATCCATTTAGTGAATATTAAATTATTAAAAAAACTTATTTAGAGAACTTATATTTTGTATGGAATTTATATAATTCTATGCATCATTTTTACGTCCTTTTAGTATCAATGTTATTCTTATAATAATTAATTTGAACTAATGGTAGTAACAATCAAAATGATATATCCAAAACCCATGATATAGACATTCATTTTTCCCTTTATTGAGGTGTGGTATGACTATTTTATCAAGAAATAGATATCCAATCAATGTGGTATGGCAATTCATATGATATAGTAATATATACAAAGACAAAGAAAAGACGGTCTATATTTTGGGATCATCATCATTAATATTGATGAAGAAAATTCAATAAGACAACATTTAATGATCTTCATGGAAATGTAATTATTTCTTAATAAATACCAACTAATATATTATTTGAAAATGTTTTTGTTTTTTTATAATACATATGTAAATGGGATGAAATATATATTCCAATAGTGAAAATTTTGTTTATTTGAGGATGATAAAAATATTTTTATAAATTTTATGAAAATATAAAAAATTTAATTGCCAGTGAAATCATATTTAGATATAGGTCAAAATATTTATCTAAGATTTGTGTTGAAAATATGTTTATTATTTTCATCTATTGATCATAGTTTAATAATCAATGAAATATCATATCACTTTTAATGATAGTAAATAAATATAAATTCTGAAAATAGAGGCCCACATTACAAGAAAGATATGGAATATCACCATCATTGTTATTGTTCAATATCTACAATTCTAAAAAAATATGGAGAGAAATATATAGACATCCTATCTATTTTAGATACATGGATAATAATATTATGATAGCATCACATGTGATTCATGATATTTTTTGATATCCATCATAATAATGTAACTAAATTATTTACAATAATTTATTTGTGATGTCGTAGAAATCAATAAAGAACACATAATGACCAGTGTTTTGGATTATTATAGTAGGAAATTTTCTATACATATATGTGTCATTATAGTATAAAAAATTATATAATTAACATCACTTACTTTGATAAAATATTTTCTAATTTTTTATCTAGTTCTAATTGAGAAATAATAATATAAAATTGTTTATAAATTTTGTAAATAGAATATAGAATATATATTTAATTTTATAATTTTTCAATAAATAATTATAAAATTTTGATTTATTAATAATATGACATTAAATATTTTAGAAATGTTTAAGATATAATTATTCATGTTATATATTCAAATAATGTTCCTTAATTTACATGATATTCTATTTTTGATTTTAATATAAAATATAACTATTAAAATATTAAATTAGCATTGAAATTGTGTATAAATTTTAAAACAAGGAAATATGAAAATTCTCCATTGATTTTATGGAAAATTTTTATATAATAATACAAAAGTTTAATATTAATGTATTATTTTTTGAAATATATTTAAAACATAAAATAGGTCATTTTATTTGTTTTAGAAAATATTTAAATAAATATAAAATATATGATATTTGTGTAATTTATAATATTTATATTAATATGAAATGTTAATAGAGATTAAAAAACACTATTTGGAATGGGTTTACTTTTGTATAAGGTAATTGGGAAATCTAATGTGATAATATTTGGGATTCTAATCTAATGTTTCTAAATTCATATTTTATAAATAAAATCTCATTTTTGAAGTTAATTATAAGTTTTGTTTAATCTTATTTAGATAAATGATCATTATAGGTCACAGTTAAATTTAAATAATGTTTATATATTTATATATTAGTTATTTTATGAATATTTATATTTTATATTATAAATAGATTTATTGTTTTTTTAAGTTTTTAGATTGGTTATATTATATGAAATACCTTGAAATTTACATCATAATGGTAAAGGTAAAACATTATATTTAATTTAAATCAACCATGATATATGATTATTGAATTTATTTATTTTTTAATAATTTTTTTATAGCAATACATACATATTTTTAAAAGGAATCATGGTTGAAATTTAATACATTCAAATGTTTTGTATACCATGAGACATTTTTTTAATTCCCAAAAAATAGGGGATTACTTTTTATCTAGAATAATTATGTTGGTGTCCCATAAAAACATATTTTCTCTTCATTAGGATACAATTTTCTTTTAAAATTATTAATATAAATGAATGAGTATCATATAATGTTAGAGGTCCAATACTATGGTTTAAGAGAGGGATAAACTAGGTTGACTTGAAATTACTTCTTATCTCATGTTTAACAAGATCGTGCCCATGAGTTTCTGAAGAATACATTAATTTGGGAATATATTTAATCAAATGTACCAGAAAATCAATAATATAAATAATAATGGAAATAATAATATTACTTTGTTAACAAACATTATGATACAACATATGATTATATATCATAAATTTTATTCTTTACCTAAAATTATATAATCCGCTATTTTGTGATTATAATATTTATGAAAATTCCTCTTCTCTTTCCACATCCATTACCTCTTATATTCCTATCACCACTTTTAATGAGGTATTTATAAAGGATAATTTCAGTACATAGGTTGATATTATAAATATGAAAATGGATGATATAACACAAATAAAAATAGGTTTTATTTATAATTATTATATCTTTACTTCTCAATATTAAATACAATGCTAAAAATAAGATTATCTTCCATATTTGTAACAAAATCCAATCTAATAATTCTTCACTCTTGGAAATTGATTTTAATAAATTTAAATACCCCTTTACTCTCATAATATTTACTAATATTTTTTATTCCCCATATTTTTATATAATTTTATTCATATACATAGTGGATTCCAACATATCATTGTAATTTTAAAATTAAAATTCCATTCCTAGTCTTCAACCCAACTATAACTACCCTAAATTCAAAACCATCTATTAAACTATTCCCAAAAATAAAATTACCATAGAAATATATTTAGACTATTTATTTTCAATATGTAACTATAAAACCTACTTGATATCATCATGCCCTAATTA
Source organism: Viscum album (assembly GCA_963277665.1). Taxonomy (NCBI): domain Eukaryota; kingdom Viridiplantae; phylum Streptophyta; class Magnoliopsida; order Santalales; family Viscaceae; genus Viscum; species Viscum album. The sequence continues at coordinate 1,627,331,110 of OY728157.1, read as the reverse complement.
CTCTTTCAATCCCAATTATTTTTTAAAACACATTGTTTTCTGCCGCATCATGATGTTTCTAATTGGATTAAATATCAGTTTTTTAACTATTTCAACTAGTGTATGTTTCTAAATAAAGTATTCTTATGTTTTATTAGCACTAATTTAATTGATTCATATCCATCAAAGTTTTATAATTTTTTTATGTGATTGTTTTATTAAAAAATAAAAAAAATCAATTAACTATTTTTTTACAAGTATTACATAAATTGATTTAAAATTAAACTATAAGTATTTTATCAATTGAAATTGAAGAAATGAAACACATTTTCATATATCACAATTTGAAAAAAATCAATTGGTTTATTATTTTAACATTAAAATACATTTTGATTTATAGGGAAATATAGAAGAATGCATATTTTTAATAAAACCATCCATTCATTTGAACTATTTAAAAAATATCATTCTATTTTGGTTAGATTTTTTCTTAATTTATTCTAATTTTAGAAATAAATTTAATTATTTCAATATTAATTAAAAATACCATTATTTTTTTATAAAATCACTTTCATGGGTAAAAAATCATTTCTCTAAAATGTTTTTTCCATACACTATGTGTATTTTTATAAAAATTGATTTCCACAGTTACTATAAATTGATTCATAAAAAATCAGTTTCATATTTGGAATCCTGAAATTTAAATTTGGAAATAAGATTAATTTTGTTTTTGTTCATTGTGAATAGATTTAATTATAAAAATCAGTTACTAATGTAAAGGGTAATACATGTTATTAAGATCATAACTAAGTGATCGAGCCCCAAAATATTATATTAATTTTTATTTGGTGGTATTATTTAAAATAATATGACCTTATAAGATTACTTTTATATTATCAGTCCCACATTTCCATGATTATGACATTATATTATTTTAATAATTTTAATTATTACATTGGTTCCACTATTCTAATTTATAAAATAGAACCTCCCTTTCAATATTCTTCACACACATTTATACTTTTAGTTCGATCAATACCTATCCAAATATTTTTTCAATAGAATTTATACATCATATTTTTTATATTATTACCAAGAGTAATAATTAAGAATATTCAAGTGGTAATCCAAGAGAGGTTTTCTTCTGAAGAGGTATAATTTCAAACTCGATTACATGTTTATTTCTTATTCTACCTAATATAAATATTATTTAACAATAATGAAATAAAAAAATCATTATCACTAAAATACAAGAATTTCATTATGATTATGGTATTACTAGATTCATATTCTATTCTATATTATATGAAAGGAATTAATAACTGATTCATATATGTGGTGTACCACATCCATGAAGTGGTGTAATTCATTTTTTGTCACCAAATTATATGTGTAGTATGAATAATGGATCAAATGAATTTATATGATATTTATTACATATACATGATTCCATAAATATATGAAACTTATTACCTTTACACCCATTACATTCATTGGAAACTGATAGTGGTACTCCTGTGTTAATATTGAATACCACCCCCACAGAGTGATATGAGATATTTTTCGTAATTTTTTAACATAGATGGAAATAAAAATGAATAAAGTGAATAATTATGACATGTATAAAATATTTATGATTGTATTAATTTATAAAATTTTCATTAATAAACTCATTTTGGATTTCCCGACAGCCATTAATGTGAGAGGGACACCCTACACCCACCTCCAATGGGCTGTAGGCTGATGTTTAATACTGAGTAGTCACATCACACTCATGGGTGGCCTTAAACTAATGTATTTTTATTGATAAACAAGACTCCATAAAATATTTTATTACATAAGTTAAATAATTAGCACTGTAAATGATTATATGACATATAATCCCACATTATATTTTGAAAAAAGAAATTGAAAACGAAAAATTGGCTAAATACAAGCCCACCAAAACTAAAAAATAATCAGTCTTACTAACCAAAGGGATCTAATTAAAATTGAACTCCAAGATACTTATTTAGTCCATTATAAAAAAAAAATATCTACCATCATATTGTTACACATATGAATCCAATGCAATTATATCATTTGAATACGAAACAACACATGAAAGTAGAGCTCATGCGAGGGTGAGTATAAACATTCTGTTTTTGAATCCCCCAAATATTCAGACACAAAGCATCAAAAATAGAATTTTTGATAAATCATAAAATAAAAGGGTATAAATACGATAACATTGATATTATTAATGTTGTCTCTAAGTCTCAGGTAAATTTATATCCTCACTGAATGTATATGGATTGTACATGAGGATCTTAGGAAACTCTCATCCAAATGAACTCACTCAATAGGTTATGTTGAAATTGTTACGGTCATATGATAAGTTTTACTCATTAGAACATACCTTATTTAATATTTAGTGAACTGAGAGATATAATTTTCTTTATTTTGACTCAATTTTACTACACCTCATTGGGATATAATATATGACGATATAGAGATAGATGATAACTTCCATGGTCCAATGGGGGGAACCTGAACCAAACTATAACAACATAGAAGAAAGGTGACTATACAACTTAGAAGTCTAATACAATGTACTTGACCCCAAATAGGAAAGACTAAGATAGAGTATCACAATCGGAGAATCACATAGGGATTATTGACTAAATATAGGAAAAAATAAAAAATGGTATCACTCATCTTAAGTTCATGATTAGATTCCAAAATATACCCTCATTGGGATGGATCAGGATAAAATAAAAACACTCAAATTATTCATGTGAAGGCACCATGAAAATAATATACATATAATGCAGGGAAAAAATATATATCCCACTATGGAAATAGTTTAATGACATGATTTAGGAGATGAATGAAATGTCACACATTATCTTGTTCTTCTCCTGCACTTCCATCTCAAATGGCATATTATTCTTTAGGGACATGGTGTGATGCAATGAAACTTTGTGTGTAGATGTAATCTATCTTGAGTTGTATGTCTATGTCTATAGAATCTCTGAAATAATTGGAGGGAAAATTGATTGATAATGTATTAGGGGTAACATTACATCATGGGAATGTACTCCCAATACATGTTGAGATAAAAAGATAAGGACAATATAGAATTTATTTTCCCCACACGGTGTGTGATATTTAACATCTGCATAAACAATAGATTTTGTACATAAATGTCTATATGGTGCGAGTTATATTGAAATAAATTTTGCGGGGTATATAACTATCATGTTTATAGATTTTTGTACTCATTTCAATTTTATCATCCATATCCTCTACCTATATTTTGAATAAATTATGTAAAACTTTGATACAATTTCACATATCCATTTACGTCCCTCGTAGAATAATTCATACCACCCTTTTCTTAGTATTTTTCCTTCTCTGCACCTCTAGAGTACCCATATGATAGGGATTGAAAAACCATTATCTCTCACACCTCCATAAAGTATTATTCATTATTATCACACCCCCATTATTTTTAATAATACCAATACCAATCCCACATCAATGTTTAATTACACTAAATGGTGATTTCACAATGAATAAGTTCCTCTGTATGGTTGAATTATTAGTCACTCGAAGTGAAGATGATGTACATATAATGAATGGGGGGAGAAAATAATGAAACAAAAAAGTGAGCATTGATAAGAGATTATGTTCATATTTCTATCATTGAAAAAATATTGTGAAATAGAAAGATAATCAAATCATCAAATTATAAATAAATCTCAAACATCTGATTGATTGAAGAAAAATAATCCATGGGATATAAAATATAAAACTATACATGTAATAATATTAAATGAATAATTAGGTGTGTGCTGCAATTTTACAATTTTAGAAATTAATCCATTTAAAATACCATACCATTAGTTGGACATATTGTGTAAGGGTAATACATTAGCAAGAATTGATGTTGAAAAATTTGATGCATTCATCATTAACTATAAGAATACCAAGTTATAATCACCATCGGTCAATTGATCTATATTTTTCCTCCAATTATCTCATTATAAATTTATGTAGGTTTATAATTCCATCAATAGGATGTGGTCATAATGTTTCAAACATAGATGAGAAGTAGGTTTCAATAAACTAAAATAAAAGATATTATTTATTTATTTTTCCACTATTTCTTCCACAAATACACTTAAATGTATTGAATAAAAAAAATGGTAATGCTTGTGTATAACTTGTTTTCATTATTTAATAACATTATTGATTTTACCATTTGAAACACTATTTTAGATATAGTACATTACATTTAGATAACTATGGGAAATTAATATATTATATTTAACAATTTTAATATATCAAAATCTATACTATATAGATCCTCGATGACCATGATGACTCTACATGTTAATGAAAAAATATTATTCAGAAATTAAAAAAAATTAAAATAAATATTAAAGATGATACATTCTCCCCACATTTGGGGATTTTATCCCCCAAAGTGAAAATGATCCCAAAGATAAAAAGAAACTGAGATCACATCCATTTCCCCCACCCATAGATGCTCTCCTGAATTTTATAGTGCAACCAAAAAAACCAACAAAGGGAATATCTGACGCATGAATTCTCCTCTTTTATATATCATTTATTTTATACAATGTAATAAAAAATGGATTCTATATCCTAAATTTACAAGTAAAACTATTCCATAAATGGTGACTTGACATGAATGCATCTTCTTAGGTACAACAACAAGAAAACATCAAGAACAAAATCTTACTATAGTGTTATGGAATATCTTTATTCTAAATGGGAAATGTGACAAAATATTTAAAAAGGTTCAATAAACATTAGTTATAACATTTATCCTCATTCAATTATCTATTGTACTCATCAAGATATGAAATTTTAAAGAACATGGAGTCTCATGTTGGAATACAGTGCCCTTTTATTAATCCTTAAAGGAGAAATAACATCTATGTGCAGTCCTCACACTCTCTTAGATGATCTTCACCATATCTATCATCATGTTCACTAACTATAGTCCTATATATACCAACTATCAAGGAACATTCTTAGTAAAACGATTTTGCATGGGGTCTTCTGTTCGAGTTCTCATGTGGTGCAATACCAATGGTAGAATGGTAATAGTTTTCTATAAACAATACACCCTAGGTAGGTGATCCTTTCAACTCTTCCAAAAATGAAACAAGACAGTCTATACACTATCTTCCATAAACTAAAATTTCCAATATATCTATCCATCAACTTGAGGGTTGTATGATGTACTCATCTGAAACTGACTCCCAAAATACTCAAATAATACTCTATAAAATAATGACATGATGTGAGTTTAAAATACAAAAAACAATCATTGTGGGAACACTTTTGCGTTTGAATATCACTTATATATACATGAATCATATGATCTCACTAAAATATAAACTCAGTTAGAGAGGATATGGGGTGAAATGGTGAGTTAGTATACGATCACAAAAAATAATCATTGTGAACACATAGTAACAATTGAAGTTCTATCATAATGTACCTATATATACCATCCCACATATATTTATAAAGATTAATGAATCTAATAACCTCACTGGTTCATATTTATCATCTATCAACTAAGGGAAAGTGCTAAATAGAGAGATTATGTGAGATACACTCAAATTCATCATTGGACACCAAACCCAATGCTAAAGGTCTGGGAACATATTGAATCCTATTTTATTTTTCAGTAAGGGTGATATATAAAACTACCATTGTAATCCTTTCATATCATGATGGGTACCGTTTTCTATTCTACAGAAATGTGGGTACTCTCCCCACTATAAAAAATTCCATCAGACACACATCTAGTCGATATATGGTCCTGTAAGACCTCACACTAAGTATCTTAAAAATAAAATTAGCTAATTCACTAGATAAGTAATGTGGTCCCAACAATTGAATTTGGATACTCAAATATACCCTCATCTATAAGTGTAAACTAAAAGTGGATATCATCTGAATTTTCTTTCTCTACAATAATGGATGGTATTTATTGCTGAGAGAATCAGTCACCAGATTCCCTTTCATTGGAGTCTATAATATATCCAATTCATAGTTTGCTCGGAAATCCATACATAACCTCTACCTCTGGTTGAGATATTTCTATGGGAATATATACCGAAGACTCATATGATCAAAGTAGAAAATTATCCATGAAACCATATGACTGTGTCTGCAGTCCATTTTTTGAAAACTACACCATTCATATGGAAGATATTTGTTGTATAATTTCCCTAATTTGGTATCAGTTTACGATACCAATAAGAAATCACATCATTCCATTTCATTATAAATCAATAAATAAAAACCGAAGAGACATCCCAGAATAACACACTCATCTACAACCAAAGGAAGTCGCATAATGGGTCACTCTTCAAAATCTCCTATAACTCCTTAAATACATGTGGACACCTCTATTACCACACACAGGTTACAAATTTTGAGTAAAAGAGGATAATGGTTCTATGATACTAGGGATTTTTACCTTGAAAATTAGATAATATCCTACCAACCTAAGGACACTTCACACCTTAGTGATTCTCTATGGTGTCATTCAAGCTATCATTGCCTTGATATTTGATTGGTTCATTACTACTCCATCCTCCATGATGACATATCCTAGGGGATGTGATTTTTGAATTAAGAAATAAAATTTTAATAGAATATAATATGTATATTCTTATAAATTTATGTTTAAAACCATCCTCAAATGTATCGCATACTCATTCACAGTTACTATGTATACAAGGATCTCATCAAGGAAGACTAACATTAACTAGTCCAAGAAGTGACAAATTATTTGGTTAATGATTTCTATGGAAACTAATGGTAATTTAATCATATTTATGGAAATAACTTTGTACTAACATTCAAAAAAATGGTATAAGAATACTATATTTGGTATATCCCAATCTAGAATTATGTGATAGTGATAACTTGATCTATGTTAAATCATTGAAAACCACGTCTCCACTTTGAATTGGTTAAAAAGGATTATGATTTTTAGATGTGGACAATTATTCCTGAGATTCACTAAATTCTGGTCATTATTATTAACACATATCCTTTATCTCTAATCCTCTTTACTAGGAAAAATTAATGAGGCTGCATTGGGGGCTTATTTGGTTTAGAAAAGTGCTTCCACTATATATCCTTGAACATCACCATTAGATCGTATAGTTTTATAGTGGAATTCTAATATACCAGGTCTTATAATATTTAGTACCTAGGTGTATTCTTAGATAGAAGTTATCCCTTCAATATGGAGGTGATCTTAACATTTCGTTAGGAATAATGTCATCATACACCCCAAAGAAGAGATAGAACATCCATGTCATAGGTCTCCACTACATTAAGATGATAAAAACAATTCCCTCTTGTTCTCTAAAACAGATTCTCTCTCAAATATTTTAGCGCATTCAAAACAAAATCAAACCCACCAATCAATTGTCCCAATTATCACACCTCTATTATATAAACATTATGTGTCCCTAAGTTACCCACATGACATTAATATGCATCATGAGAGAATATGTATTGGTAAGGGATGTTTATTTCTTTATAGAATTATAGGATCCACATTGTACATAAAAAACATAGGGATACACCAATGTCCCTTATCACCGTAAATAAGACTTATTATTAAGACAACTATATAAATATGAAGGGGTCCCCACAATGTAAAATAATCGAGTTATCAAATCTAGATAGTCCTTAACAACCCACAAGTTTGACATACATGAATGATGTGACCAGGTAAATGATAATAATATTAACACCGCTCACCTATAAGTCTGGATCATCCTCAATATCTCTATGTATATTGATATGTCATATGTTTCAACCATATAGTCTTATATGGACCTCAAACTATTATATGTCCATACTCCCCCATTACTTATGAGAGTCTATTCCCCTTAAACTCAAGGAGTATGCTCAACCTCTACATATCATCATCATATAAAACAGTCAGTTTTAAGCATGGATCATTCTGATAAGACACCTAAACATGAACTAAATGAGGTGGTCCTATGCTCTATTAAATATGTGAATATAATTATCATTTTACACCTTGATAAAAACAATTAGAATAGGTCTCTTTATAAAGGCCTCATGACACATCATGTCATAACCGTGAGTTAAATATGGGATCATCATCAGATTCCATCATTAATAGGATATTTTTAGTCAATATATACAAATTTCAAAGATAATATCTTGGTAGTTGACTCAATAAGTACATGAGAATCAATACCGATTACAATACGATGTATGTACCATTTTCCCCTATAACTATTTCCTTCCTATAGAAATTCAATAAACTAGTTATCAGAGTCCCACTAAACGATTATTCTAGCCTCCACATAAGCACTCATATCCTTAGTCTAATATCCATAATTTATAAATAGTATCACTATTTCCATATTTCCCATTTAAAGTACCATAGATAGACTATCTCTAAACTATAGTTTAAGATAACCTATAAACTGATAAAACTCCATCATTACCAGAACTACTATATCACACATGGATAGTAGTAAGTTGAGAGATTCACTGCATTCCCACCTTTAATAAGGCATGGACTATTGACTATAATAGAGTAGGAATATCACACATATAGGAGGCCTTAATATAAGCTGCATGAAAACACAAACATGCATTTATATACACCTGTATAATATATCTTCTTAATAATTGATATAGTAACTGATTTAATAACATATAATACCACATTAATGTTTGAAACAAGTTTATGGAAATGTGAAACATTCAAAATAATTCCCCAAAAAACTATAAAATATTAAAAACTACCAACCAATGTAGAATACTACCAAAATACAACTCTGTAATCAATCTATGATTCATCTAGAACCACTAATATCCAACAAATCTTAGACCATGAAGGGATCTATTAAAATGTGTGTCATATTTAGAACACATGAAACATGTTATGGGATCCCATACATGGGACTATGTTAACATTCCTCAAAGGATAACCTGAAATCAAAAAAAAAAATGAATGTGTGAGTTTTACATAAATAAGAAATGTTATTTACGTGAATAAGATATCCCATATATGCTCAATGAAGACTCGAAGACTTATAGTGAGGTCTGCACTTCTTTTCAGTCTAGGGATTATACTCGAGACCTGAAGGTCACACTTTCCTAAGATAACACTTCCATTAGGTCAAGAAAAAAATTACATTCACATGAGAGGTTATACTAATATGGTCATCCCATATTGAAGTAAGAAGTAAATTAGATTTTTATGTGAGATAATCATTCAATTGATCTACCCATTATCATAACATAACAGATTCAAAAAAAATTAATTAATCACACACTAGGGGTGATGAGAGATACCTGGACCGAATTGGATACAAAATATGCAGGGAATCAGATGCCCTAAAATTATGGTAAATGATACATTACCATAACTAGGTTAGAATGAGATAAGGAATAAATCCTATTGAATTTAGTTGGGATAGTAGAATCTATCCAAGACTAACCTACAAAGGGGATCACTCAACCAATGATCTGGATGACATGTCACAGAATAAACCCACAATGATGGATTGGTAAAACGTATATAAAAAAAATGTTTGTTGGATTACACCAAAGCTAATAGATGGAATGGGGGAAGAAAGAGATTTAACCTACCCTATAAGGAGTACAAGACACTCTCTTGGGGTAAATGATGTATCTCAATGAGTCTAGTTCTAGCTGCTCCCTTCCATCTAAAATGGTACGCTCTTCTCTTGGAACATTCTAGGTTACTATTGTTTACATGATGTTGTGGCACTTTTCCATGTCTCATATCCCACATTTGTGTACTCTCTATATTACATAGGTTTTATCCAAAACACACAATACTGGGAATCACATGGATTCATGTGCTTGTAATCCTCGTACACATTGAGAAAAGAAAAAGAAATTATATGGCCTTTAAGATCCCCAAATGGAGTTTCATATTTAATATATATATAACTATTATACTCATAATTTAAAGGAATATATGGAGTATGGTATTTATGACTAATTTCTATGTAGTATTGAAAAAAAATAAAAATTCCACATTCATCAAAATGCTTCATGCTACACATATGTCTCTTTGACCTCCAATATGAGTCATAGCAGTAACCCTAGGAGATGACTTGGTTGGTCCCATTTTATTTGTTGTGGAAAGTATCTAGAAAAATATATATCAATAATCATATGTTATCACTCTTTTGGAGTACATTTATGGTTTTTATAATAATACTTCCCTAACCCACACCATAGATAGATCTTTATCATCACATTACAACCTCTAACATTTATCTAATACCAATATTGATCTATTAGTAATGGAATGTTACTCAAAATTATAAATACTGAATGACTGTGTTCGAAAGGATAGTGAAATAATCAGGGAATCAAAATATTGATGATGAACATTCAAATAATATAGAGATAATGTCCTGAAACCCAAAAGACAGTATCTAATGAATCCTTTATTTAGTTGGACATCAATAATGTAATGTAGAGAATAATAATTATACTCAAATCATAAAATTCAAAATACAAATAAAATTACTTATTCTATGAAGATAGAAATCATTGGGATAATAAATAGAGAACGATCGATAAATTAATTAATGTTTATCTCCAAAATAAAATATTAGGGATTAAACCATAACAAACTCCCTATCTCTTGTTAGATTGGTTGTAAGAGATGAATACTTATGCAAATATTATAGTTGATTAAATAATTTTGTTTTTTGTCTGCTCACATGAATTCCCACCCCTGATAACCATATATCTATAACACCATAGTTGTCCATAGTGGTTATCATTTACCAAATTTCTATGGTTATGTGGCCAAAAAATGTATATGGCTATAATGTTTCTTAAATAGAAGAGTATTAGTTATCATTAAATATATAGGCATGAAATTATTTAATAAATTAATAAAACTATTATTTCCCCTATGAATTATTCAAATTGTAAGACACATAATAAAAAATGTTATATCATACCAATCAAATAACCTTTATACTAAATTTAATAATAGTCTTAGTATTTTCATCTAAGAATATGTTCAGTATATATTCAATTAATTTTAGAAACCCATGCATGCATATTATATATTATATTTATCATTTTTAATATTATAATACTAGGTGTGCATATGGATAGAATGTCCCCATCAATTCTGATCCTTACCATATATGTAAAATTATTATTTTAGAAGTTTTACTTAAACATTTAAGGCATGTAATTGTTATTATCTAATTTACTTCATTTTCACCAAGTATAAGTTTAGAAACATCCTCAAACATTACGTACATAAAATATTCTCCAGGAAACCATGTGGTAAATATTTAATGACCACCGTACATGGTTGTTTTCAAAAGTGTATTATATGAATAAATATTATAACTTTATTATTTTTAATACTTTGGTTGAAATTAAACAATATTTATATTGATTATTGTCAATGGGGAAATATTTTTTTGAGGTTGTAAACTGAAATACCAATATTTCCAATGTGAACATAAATATTTCATAAACTAAATATGTTAGGGTAATTAATGAAATAAAATAAATAGTAATAATCAAATGAGCATAAAATTTTTTATTAAGAATTTATAAAACTAATATAATTTTATTATTTTAGATTTTTTGGATGTCAAATTCTATTAATTAACTATAGAAATGGATTTCAATTAAAAAAAATATTTTTAAAATTCCCAACTCTTTCTCCTCTTTGTAAAAGTTTATAAAAATAGAAAAATAAAGATATTATTTATACGTAAAATATTTTTTAATGTAATTTTTAGTTAATTTTTTGTTTCATTTTAAATAATTAAAAAATATTTTTTAAAAAATTTATCATTGGAGCCATTCTTATTTTTTTCAAAATTACAAAATTATATTCTTAACTTAAATGTCTTGGACACATTTTCCCACCATAAAATTTATTATTCATTATCATGACTTATAAAAATGATAATGAGTTTTTTCAACATAGACCATATTTTATATTCTTCTAGATATACTGAAATTTTATGAGTTTAGAAAGAAATAGGATATTTCTCATTTCGATTATGAATAAATGGAAATTTTTTTTAATTGGTTCCAATTTGTTTTATACAGGTTTCAAGACGAAAAATTACAAGATAAAGAATATTTTATTTACGATATGATACTTTATTAATATAAATGAATAATTTTTAGTCTTTTTAATATCAATAATATTTTTGAAATTGATATAGATCCCAATTGTAATGGTAAATAATGAACCACTTGAAGGAGATAATTAAATATATAATGAAGAAGTTTAATCCTAGAGAATTAACTTGGATTTATATATTCTATCATGGTTTTTAAAGGGATTACTATCGGCTATGAATTTGATTCTCCATGATACCAATATTATTATTTAAAAAATGTTATATGGGAAAATACTTTTATTTTATGAGATAATGAACATTTTAATGTGAAATGTTTGATTTTCAGGGGATTTTTTTCAATAGTTCTCATATTCCTTAGGATGGATCTATGGTAATTCTTACATGTAATATGGATTTTAATGGATTTTATTGATAGAATATTTATTTTCAAATGTTTCAAAGTATAATTTATTTGGTAAAATTTTTATGTTGACAATGTTATATGAATTCAAGGTTTTTCATGTTTTTTAGTTTACTAAATGAACTCATTTAAAACTATATCCCGTGGATAATCATTTGTTTAATAATTCTAAATTTTCGATTTTTTTTCAAGGAAATAATGATGTGTTTAAATTTTATCATCGTTAATACATAATATTTGGTGACCCCTCCCAAATCAATCTAATGTGTCCAAAATGAAATTGGGGTGTCAAATTAATGTTGTCTTTTTTGTGAAAAAAATTAAAAATTATTGGAATGTCTACATTGTGGTGTAAAATTGTGAAATCATATCTCTAAAAATAATATTTATATATTAGTGAAGTTATATGTCATCATTGTTGTAATAGTTGAATGATTTATATAACATTATTGATTACGAGTTAGTAGTTAATGAACAACATTAACATTTGGTTTTTACCTTTCAGTGACGGAAACCAATTGATTATAATTTAATGTAAAAATTGGTTCTTTCAATGTTATTTATTATGAATTTAAATTGATATCTCTTAAAAAATATTAAATATACAAGACACTAAAAATAATCTTCACTAAAAAAATATTAAAAGCCTTCATACATGACTATTACTTTTGGGTTATAGTATATACATCATTGAAAGACCATTAATCATTGATTTTAATTAAAAACTATATTGAAATAACAACTATTAAGTATTTCCAAACAAGTTTTTCATAAAATTAGAATTGAAAGATAATATGTTTTCTTAAAAAATATAGTAAAATACATAATTATAGAGCTAAAAATAAAAATTATAGAACTAAAAAAATAATGTAAAAAATTCCGTATATAAAAACAAAATTAATCCATTCACAACATTTTTATCAAATACATATTAAATAAACAAGATATATAAAATTTTAAAACATATAAAAGAGTTTGAAAATATAATTTTAATGTGTTTCAAGTTTTTTAATATATAAAATTAATATAATAAAAAACCTACTACATTATTCATTATTAATTTTAAAATAGAACTTAATTAGGTAAATTATATATTTCATAATGAGTTTGTTTTGAAAATATTTTTTTTTCTCAAAACTGATTTTCTCATAAATGAATCTAAAAACATAGTTCCTACAGTCAATGTTCCTTAATTAAAAATAATAAATCAATTTAGAAACAATATTTAAATAATATAAACATTTTATATGTAAAAAAAATATCCATTAATTACATATTTATCTACCACAACATTTACATGCTTAATTTTTTATTGTTCTGTAGTTGAAAAGTGTTACCTATTAACCTCAATACATGATATATTTTAATTTTTATTTTTATTTTTCTTAACATATGAAAAATGAAAACATTAATATCAATAAACTAAATGAATATAATAGTAATTACTTCTTTAAAAAATTGATAAATCATCATTAGGGAAAACCCAATTAAGGGAATAGAAAATATTCTTTAAATAAAGTTTGGTAAAATATGTAAAATAAATTATTTAAAGTAAAATAAAAAAAATTTGAATTTTTAATTGTATAAAGATTAGTTGATTAAAATTAAATATTTATTTTTAGTAGCTGATGAGTAGAAAAACCCAACATGTTATTTTTTTAATCATTCAGATATATATATTCAACTCTAGAATTTTTCTTCATGTATTGAATAACTATTGGAAATTAATATTGGTCATAAAACCATACATAGAAGTGAATTTTTATTAGGAGAAAATACTGTGGAGATTCATTATATAAAAATTTATTATCTCATTCAATATAAAACATGTTTACATTTTGAAATTAGACTTATATTCTAAATTTAATTACATGGAAAGCAAAAACAATGTGGGTAAAATGATATCCTCAACCCTTACAACATCTATGATTTCCATTTTAAATTTATTTAATGTATAACACTGTTGAAATATATAAATAATTTTATGAATAGTATACTACTATAATAATTTTTTAAAAATCATTTTTGATCTTTTTTATGTCATCAAAATCCCATGAAGCACCTGATGGTTTTAGTGTTTGATGTTTTTTATTCCATTGCAGTCATTCATTTTATTTCATATACTCTTATATAAGGTATGTGTGAAAAAATGTATATTTCATTCAGAATTGAATGAAAAATAATGCATACATTATATTTTTACTAAAAAATATTAGTTTTCTAATATAAAAAATGTTCATTACTCTATCCAACTATGGAACCTACTCTATTGGCAGACACAAAGGAGTAGTTTGACTAATAACATCATTTCCTACTACTCCAACCAAACCCAACTAATTATTATAATTATTTAATCAATCGAAAATTGGATTTAAACTTTTTTATGCAACAATATTTTTATAGGGATCCCCAACATAAAAATTACAGTACAATATCCAGTCTAGATACAAATGTATAAGATCCGTGTTTGTAGGATGTGTCAGATACGTCTATATCATAACAGTATAAGCACAATACCTATAATTAAATTTATTCTATCATATATGAAATCATTTAACTATCATATTTCATACATCAAAGAAGTTAATTTTTCATTTTGTTACACCTCAAGTGATGAAACACTAACGATATGGGCAAAGAGTTTTGTAAAATAGATACATTCCTTACACCGTCTGACATGATGTAGGTATTACATATTTCATAAATCCAATGTAATGTTATACATACAACCCTAAGGATTAAATGTCAAATGTTTTGTTTTATTTATAAGGTAATATAAATATAATAATTTGAAATCTTATACTAGGGAGGATATTTAAGGTCATATAGGAGCTATTTAGAGAAACTTCAAGAATTTAATCTTAATTCATTAAATTTTTCAACAATCATTTTCTCTAATAATAATGGATAACCATTTTAGGATAATGTATGAGGTTATATATTTAGATATTGAACCTCCTGTTGAGTCTTCAAAGAGACCAAATATATAATAAAAAATAATTTTTATCCAAGTAATTAAAAAAATATAACAAATAAAGTTAACCAATAACAAAAACATACCATAAATGCTTCACTCTACATACTGGAAAAATCATCTTAAATATATCAATATCAATAAACCCATACATTATGAATAGACCCTATTTCAAATTACATCTATTAATATAATATAATGGTAGAATTGAAAAAGACCATATCCATCAGGTTACTACAAAAGGTATACACTTTTTCTTAATTTATTTTTTTCCCTTGATTTGTAAATTCCACCTATAATATAAAATATTTAATATTTGTCATTTGAAATATATAATATTTAATCTATTATAGAAATAAAATAAAATGTTTTGAAATAATACCTTTATAGACACCCATTAATGTTCTTTCATTGACTGGTCAACACATCCCCAATTAACGAATAAATTACTTATCCTAATATAACTCTAAACATTTAGGAATGTCTTAATGTACTTGGAATATTGTCATGTAGGGTGTCCATTACCATCAAAATAAAGTATCAAACTATTCTATACACTTGTGAGTGAATTTCTAGGTAAATGTGTAATCTAACAACTACCATCTTTAGGTACTATCCCTTATTGATAAGAATAAGAGAAACACAAAATTTTAAGAATAAAAAGATTATTTCTATTAAATAATTTAATGACAATATATATATTTATATGAAAAAATGTGAATAAAAAAATTCCCATTCCTCTATTTATAAAATTTATAATGATGTATAATACATTCAAAAAAAATTAAATTTATTTGATTAATTTTAAATAATTATTATTACGTAAATGGTTTCAAGAAATTAATAATTATTTTTGTTTATTTTATGATATATATTCCTTGAGTTCATGGTTTTATCGTTTTCAAATGTTTTGGAGTGTTTTAAATGATGAAAGATTTTATCATGGTTATGAGAAACCATGTAATATCACTATAATACTTTTCATGTTGTATTTTGAGCCCCATGGAAGAAACACAATGGGTTCATGGTCTAACCAACCTTGTTAGTGTTTGAGAGAAAACTTGAATGTATAGAGAGTGGGAAAATAATAGTTGGTCTATGATTTGAAACACCATATGTATAGTCCCATTGAAGTGACAACCTAGTGCTATTAGAACGTTAATGTTGGTGAATAGATTTCTAAATCATGCGATACAACCATTTGAAATATTAACTTATTTAAAGTTACAAACAAATGTTAATTACATATTTTAACAAAAAATGTGGATCAATAATGAAACATGTAGTCAATAATTCAAATATAACAATTTCAATTAGATAAAGTCCCCAAACCCTTATTTTTTTACTTTATCTAAGGTTCATGACATACTTTTGTCTCAAAGTATCATAGGGTTTTATTGATAAAAAAGAAATATTTTGCATATAAAAGTGCCATAGAGATATAGAATCAATAGAATGTCCTTGTTATTACTTTTTGTCCTTAGATCCTATAAAGATATCAAATCTGAATCATTATATCAATCTATTCATGAAAAGATATATTTAATATGTTGATGATATATAGGTAATTTTTTGGGATCTATTTTGGGGAGTAAGTGTGATGGCTGGATCATGATACTTCATCTGTCATTCCACAATTTCTATAATTGTAAGGAGTTATGTGAATTATTTATCCTTATACTTGTTTATGAACCTGAAGTAATAATGTTTTAATTCTTTTATATCATATTTTTTTAGAAATATATACTGGGTGTATTAACCAAATATTTCATTTGGAATGATTCTTATATGGGTTTAGTTGAAATTATTCAAAATAA
This sequence comes from Viscum album, assembly GCA_963277665.1. NCBI lineage: Eukaryota > Viridiplantae > Streptophyta > Magnoliopsida > Santalales > Viscaceae > Viscum > Viscum album. The sequence continues at coordinate 1,627,313,740 of OY728157.1, read as the reverse complement.
ATAGCTTTTAAAATACATTTTATGTCAAATAATTTGACAAGATAACATTGAATACATGGTTGATTGTTATAAGAACCCATGGGATTATGAGTTGAGTTTTCCTAATGAAATTTTAATTTCTCCATTGATGGATGGGTGTATTGGAAATATAATAATTATATTGATTTTATCTAGGGACAAACATCAGAAAATGCTGATTTTCTATGATTTTTATCTTTTGGTGGAATTATAAGGGGTATGGGTGAACATTGGAGGTGGAACAGATGAACTAGGATTTTAAAAAAATTTATAGTAGTATTTCATATCATTATTACAAATTTCTATGTTAAATATATTCATAGGGTGAACCTAGAATTGTATACAATGTTAAAATTTTCCCTAAAGGTGCACCCAAAAAATCCAAGTGTGAGACATAATTTCATTCCCTAAAAAGTGATTTAAATGACTAGTAATGTACTTTGTTATATAAATTTAGGACTTTAATCCTAATTTCAAATCACAAAATTCAGCTGGTAAGTTTCATTTATTTTGAAAAGGGCTCTTTTCACTTCTTAATTCATCAGACAATCTAAATGTGTGGTTGGGACACCCATAGATTTAACCTATATTATTTATCCACTAAAGTTGTTGTTATTTTATCTGATTTCATGATATTGATAGGACAATATATCTTCATCATTAGAGGATAGTAATATCTTTAGTTTTCATATGACATTTCTTGTAGCCTAGAAGGATTGGATCTGGAGATGATTTCTTCCTAGATTCATTTCCCGATCCATTGACAATAGAACCATGGTTTTCTATGAAATAGAATAGACACTATCATTGGCGGTATGAGCGTGATAGTATGGATGAAAGAGTGATGTTTTTAATTGTGTTTCATTAGATAAAGGGGGTTGGGATGAGCGCAGAGGGACTCATAAGATGTTGATTCCCTTATTGTCAATGTGGGAAAATCATTGTTAAAATGATTGTAGTTTAAAATGACCCACTATTTGAATTATTTCACTTGTTATAGTATATATAATATGAATGATCATGCTAAAAAAGCATCTACATAACTAAGTTAAAATTTTTAATTATACCTTTAAAATATTTCATTTGATTATTCCTCCCATGGAACCCATCGGGTCCATTTCATTTAGACATGGAATTGCGTCCACCCTAGGGGTGTCCTAACCCTTGACACTGGGTTGGGTTATACGCACAATAAAACCTATATGACATTGATGAAATAGATATTATTATATATATAATAGTATTTGTGCATAAATGAAAAGTGAATTGGAGAAAAATCATAATCGTTGTGACAATGGATAACCTGGTATATATTCATACATTAAATATTAACTGCAAATAATTATTTTGACCACCTTATAATAACATGTTAATGGTGGTGATCTATATGAATAGAGATAGATGAACTAATATGAGTTACATATAATGTAAATTTATTTTGGGATTAAATGATAAAATAATAGTATTATTTATAATTATTTTGATAATTAGAAACATTCCTTTATGGATTACATCTGGTTATGATAATTTGAAATTATATAATACGTATTATGATAATATTATTGATAGAATCTATGCTTAGTCATGTTATTTTTTTCTCTCCCTTTCCTAGATTTAATATACCAATATTGATGCATTAGATCCAATTAATCAATGTTTTTTGGAGATAACATACATCAGGACATATAATTGTTATGGTTCTTGAGAGAACTATATAGGATTATTTAGGTAAAGGTGCATGGTTACAATCTAGACCATGGTAAAGCTGCATGGGTTATGGAACACATGAAGGGAATGGTGCCTGAGTTATGAACCACCTAATGATAAGTTTAATGGTCACTAGATTCTTAAGGGAGTGGTAATTGTATTTTATCGTGTTTGGTTCTGGAGATCATCCTATGCCATGCTTGATGGAAAGGTGCATAGATACATTATCACATGGGGGAGAGTTGCATGGATTGTAGATCTATTTATAAATAAAATATATTAAATTAAAATTATTATATTATCAATATTATAATCCCTTCATTGGATTATTTTAAATGAAATTGTCACATTTTTTTGAAGTATGTTGAACATAATTGAAAAAATTCCATATTTTGGGTTTTAACGGTTTTAATTTATTTCTTTATTTCATCCATAAAATATTCTATACAAACCCTATTATTTAAATTATTTCTTTTTAGTATTAAATAAATATGTTATTTCGTTTCATTATTTTGGACCCCAATTTCCATCAACCATTTGAAGGCCAAATACCATCTCATAATGCAAGCCCCAAAATCTGTTTATAGAAATAGATAATTTTTTTATTTGGATAATATCATTTTAATGGTCAGTCTAAATATGCTTAAATTTTCCATGGATCCAAAGAATATCAATTTTAACAACTTTTATCTATTTTTGGACACATGATTATCTAATTTTAAGGGAAAAAATCATGGTCATTCAGATGAATCGGAATACAAATAATAACCTATAACTAATAAATTCCCACAGTAAATCGTCTATATATCTCACTGAAACTTTAAAAAGAGACTGATCTTTTTTGGGAATATATAATAGTGTGAATAGAACATCTTATATGAAGGAAAAATTCAAATAATCTACATATTATTATGCTATCCAAGCACCTAAATTTAAATGATGACTTTAGACCCATCTTTTCTCTACCCTCTCCCTATAGAAATTTTCATCTTCTATATTCCATGTTAATGGAAAGATAGGTTTGAAATTTTATTTATTATTAGTGTTTACACTATTTTAATATTATTTTATATTATCAATGTATATTTTTTTCATCTTATTATATAATCTTTCATTATGCATTTTTCCCACATCCTGATTCTTTTAATCTCTAAGAAAGTGGATAACTAACAGTCATTGTTTTTCGATGAGGGAGTGGTAGTTCCTGAGTATTTTTATTATACAATTTTTTTCCTTAATTTTATTTTAAAAATTTAAATTGTATGTAAATGTGTTTTTTTTAAGGTTCACCCTACATTCACTACTATTGAGTTCTTCTTCTAGTTTTAATCTTATTCATCTTCTTCATTGTCATAATGTTTCAACTAGGGTGAAGTTGGATTGTGGTCAGGTGGTGGGTGATTATTAACATGCACAAAGAGGGTTAGTGTGGGATAATAAAAATTAACGATAAGGTTTTGAGAGATAGGGTTGAACTTAACATTGAACATTATTGATAATACATATTTTATAATGAACAGTGATTTCATCATCATGATCTCCCATAAATGATAATGATTTTTCACTAAATTATTTTTCTATTATCCTCCACATTGTTTTTTATTTTCTATTTCATACATTCATATATATATATATATTAATATATTATGTTAATTCGTTTTAAAACCCTATTTTATATCAGTAATTTTAGATTTATAATTAATAGTGTATAAATTATTACAACAGAAAAATATGTGTCTGTAAGTGGACTCCATAAGAGATAAAACCTAGGGTGAATAATATTATACATTATTAAACCATAATAATTAATTGGATAGGGATTCATGATTAATCCCTCTCACCAATTTGGCATCATTTTTTGGGATTCCAATCACCAAGAAACATTATTAAAAAAAAGAAAAAAATGAAAAAAATGTCATTGTATGAAAAATTAAACTTCCTTGCAACGCATTGTTTTCTTGGTTCAAAGATAAACTTTAAAGCTAAATTTTCATATTATATTCACATGAAAAATACTGATGATTATATTATAAAATTATATATAATGAATTATATGGATTAGAATTCCCAAATAATAGATTATTCAATGAATAAAATGGAATTTATCCCACTTCCTTGAAGGATTTGATAGCTCAAAATGAGGCTTATGAAAAATAGTATTCAAATATTTTTGCTAGAATTTTCAACTGAAGATCCATGTAATAAATAAATAATTAAATAACTAGCCTCAAAAATATCCAAACCATTTCTATAAGAGGTTATATAATACTACTTTATTGGTGATACACATATGGGTGATCAAGGTGAACAAGTTGAATATTGGTCTGATTTTTTAAAAGCGGAAAAGGGTTGTGATTCTCCCATATTTGAAAATGAATAGTCAGTGCTTCTATTCCCTTATATTTCATTGGAATAATATTATGATGTAATTTTTGATATTATGTTTTTTATTTTCTATAATGAAGAGAAAAATTTATATGCTGACATACATTGAAGGAAATATTTCATTATTGATTCATCAAGTTTTAATCTTATTAATGCTATATTTTTTTGTGACCTATCCTTGGATAAAATTTCTAACACAAAAAAAATAATGTAGACCATGGATGTTATGTACTAGACCAAATAATTGTTTCTTGTTGAATAAGAAGTTCTATACAAGCTGGTGTTGGTGGGACTACCTCCTCTATAAGAAATTGTTGACCATATGGAGGAGGACACCATGAAAGTCAATAAAGAGCACCGATATTTTATTTTACCTACAATAGCAGACGTCAAATTCTATTATTAATATTCAATGGGGGTTTAGAATTTTATTATCTCATTTTGGGTTTTATTTTCATGGTGTCTTTATATAGAAACCGAGAAAATTCACACATGGTAGTTTAATTCAAAGAAACCACAACCACCATCTGATTAGAGACAATCCACTTCAGCTTCTTGACTAAGAGAAGTACAGACCTAGTACCCACTTGGGGGGGGGGGGTCAATCCCAATAATTCAGCCTTTATATCCCATTTATATATTTATATATTATTTTTCTTATGTCATGTCTTTAAATTTTTTTTGCAGTTTTAAAGTGGTAATGGCTAGGAGCTTAACTCATGTTTTCCACTAAACAATTAATCACTATGTGTCTTTCTAATCATTTATTTTTTTCTTCAATATAATTTTTTTTGTAAAACATTCATGATATAATTTAATCTAATCATAGGTATTAATGGAATAATAGTTTAGGTGGGGGGGATTTCAACATGTTTTTATAAAATTTTTATGTTATTTAATTTTAGATTTCATGCATTTTTCTTAATTTTAAATTTTAAATTTTAAATTTTTTGATTTCTTGAGGATTATTTAGTTGAATATAATAATGAATACAATTAAATACTTATTGATATTTTTGGAACATTTATATAATGTAATATTTGAGTATTTAAAATATTTTTGAATGGAATTTATTTCCTAATTTCCAATCATTTCATTTAATTAAGTTTTATTTATTATGAAACTAATGGGAACTTGTGCTATTAATATTTAAAATCTTTCTTAAAATGATATATTTCTAAAACTGTTTGACTTATAATTACATTTGAATTTATTTTGAGAGACTTGACACAGGTTGTGTGATCATGAACATAATGTTTTCCCTATTTTTCAGCACTGTTAGTGTTCATGGAATGTGTTTAATATGATTGAGGCACCATTATGAATGCCCGTTTTGCATGGAAATCAATTTTTTGTCCATCATATTCATTTGAGCATTATTAATACCATATTATCCATGAAATACCTTAATATAAAGAAAAATTAAAAACCATTTATCCCTTTCCATACATATCTAGATGTTAAATGCATGATTATTGTTGAACTCAAGTGTTTGAGATGTCGAAGATGAGATTTATTTTTTTGATGAATATGATTAAGATGAGATGAAAAAAGGTATTCCATATTTCATACTTCACTGGTGAAATAATTTTCATCATGTAAATATGTATGGGTTTCCAAAACATCATTACATATATTGGTCATGTGTTCACCAATGTTTTAAGATCATATGATCCCACTCTTTTCATAGAAAACAAGATTTTAAAGTGAAATTCAGATCTAAATTAAAGCTGAAACAATTATACAAATTGTGGAAATGTGGGAATAAATTCAATGATGCTAAGAATTCAATGTGTGAAATTACCAATAAATAAATAAAGTAGTGTTTAAATGTAATAAATTTTTGTGATTATTGTGTAGAATGGAATTACTGAGAAAATATTCTTGTATTTACATCATAATAATTCATAAACCTCATTATACATCCTCAAACGTTTTTACATTTAAAATATTCGCGCCCTTATCATTATAAAAACCAATACAAAATACCTCATGATTAATTTGTTTGAATATATGAAGTGGATATAATAGTATGATAGAATGTCTATGGAGATCACACATGTTCATGTGAATAAAAAAATACTCCAAAAAAATCATTGTGTAAATGGAGAAATATATTTCTAGTGAGGTAGGTGTGACATGAATATGAGGACTAACACGAGAGTGAATGAATTAATTTTTTTTAATTTAGTTATTCTTAACCATAGTGGAGGCATGATAATTTCATTGATATTTTAATTTAATAGTGGTGCCAATTATTATTTTGGAATATTGTTTTGACGTTGGTAAAAGATGATTTACCCGGATTTTAATGTTTTTGTGTAGGGGAATTGAAAAATCCAATATTTTAAATTATTTTATTTTCAATTTCAAATAGTTAATCCCAAAATTTTACCATTTTATTGGAAATTTACATATTTTATATTTTTTGATTTATTTTGAATTTAATTGTAATAATGGTATATTTTTTTGGATTTTATCTATTTATATTAATTAAATTATTTTGGACATATAATTTTCTATAATAATCCAAATTGTAATATTATTAATTTTTAGTATTAAACTAGTGGATTTAATTCATTCTTATAGATCCAAAGGTCTCCATCCACCATTTAAAGGCCCCAAACTAGCTCACAATTTAGGCCTTGGAATCTATGTACAAAGCTGGAAAAATATATTGTTAGGCCCATATATCATAAATGATCATCCCAGAAAATCAAAACTTTGACAGAGACCTAGATGAACTTCTAGATAACCATTTTTAATATGGTGGAATTATGTTAGTCACTCATTTTCAAGTACACCAATTCTTGGTACTTCTGCTGAATTGTAATGTGAATAGTCAAAATTCCATAAACAATTCATGAAGTCAATATGCTATATATATTTCCACACATGGAAAATAAAACACAAATGTTGTTGGATGATAGAATAGAAATAAAATAATAACCTTCAATGACAAAACATTCAATTATTTATAAAATTAACATTCATCAAAGCACATAAATTTTGAAAAATATTTAAGATCCAACATATCTCTCCCCTCTTCATGTTAAGATACACCTCTTCTTCATTCTAAATTTTTGGAATCATATATTTTCTATTTTCTATTGAATAAGGGTTTATAATTATGATTTTTTTTATTTTTAAGGTATATTTGTTCATATTCTTCTCTTCCCTTTCATTTTTTGTTTTTTATTCCTCTAATGATATCCTTTGAATCTCCGTGCATGCAGAGAACCAATCCTTATTGTTGTTCAAAGGAGGAGTAGAGGATCTTCAGTTTTTTTGTGCTCAAACGTCTTGATTTATTTTATTTAGAGAGTTTAAATAGTTTTGAAATTATTTTTGGGTATTTTCACCGCACATTAACTATTATAGAATTATTCTTAATATTTTAATCTTATTCCTCTCCTTCATTGTCATAATATTGCATCTGGGGAGGAGTAATGTTGTGGTGATGATGTTAGTTAGTATTATAATGCATGTGGATGGTAGGTGTGGGATGATAAAAATTTATGGGAAGGTGTTGAGTGATATCTTTGATCTTTACATTGGGCAGAATATTGAGAATAAATATTTTTTTAAGAGAAATTATTTTGTCACCACGATCTCCCTATAATGAAAATGATTCTTCACAAACTTATTTTTCTCATTCTATATCCTTTTTTTGTTTTATTATTTATATGTTTCATGCATTTATATTTATATAAATATATTAAGGTCATGAATTTTAAATCCCTTTTTTATATTAGTTATATTGGTTTTATATTAGATAGTTTATAAATAGTGACATTTGAAAAATCAAGGAATGTAAGTGGACTTTATAACCGATCAACCATAGTGTTCATACTATATTCCATTATTATGTAATAATAATTTTTTGGTGAGGGATTCATGAAAAATCCATCTCTCCACCTCTTGATTTCATGATTCATAGGATATGAACCACTAGGGGGTAAGTCGTACAATCATGAAATTCGTGAGGTTCAGATGTATGATTAGACTGATTGACTGATAATGATATTATTGTTATCTTGAGGACAAGGAATAAATGTTAAAATATGATATGTGTGGTTAATATGAGGTAGGATAATCTAACATTGATGTGGTTTAATATATACTATTGCTAGAGGGTGCTCCACATGATTGAGATATACAACATCATGTTATAGTATATGATCACGATTAAGGTTTACATGGCCATGTGATGTGCTAAGTAATATCTACGAAATGTGTGGAAGAAGGATTTGTTGAAATATTGTATCAACTATGATTTTTAGGTTCATTAGATATATTTTTTGTATCTTATTAATTTTACTAAATTAATACTACTATGTATTTCTTATTTCATGAACAATATAATCAAAATGAATTTTTCATACACCGTCGGTAGTAGAATATTGAGTTTCACTTGAAATATTCTTAGGAATCTATTTCACAATGGTACATGATTATAATACTCATGTTTATAGAGGGGAAAAGCCAGGATATGGACTAATATATAATTGTTGACCGTGATAGCTTAAATTGTATCAAGTGATGGGATGAGTTTTGGCTAGAAGAATTAATTAATAATTTATTTTTCATTATTTCATATATTTAATAATATATATATGAATAGATTAGAAGGTGCATTGTTTTATGTTTATGTATAGATAGTCAGGATTTATCAAATTCCTGCATTGTTATTGGATGATTATTTATTTCCATATTCCATGATTATTTGAAAATTTAGTTTATTATTGGTTATTATTTACTATTATTCACTCTTATATTCAGGTTACAGTCTCCCAAAAGTACAATATTAAACCCATAGTACTAGATTATAAACATTTTCATATGACGATACAAGCCTTATATAATATTGGGAGTCAGTCTGTCTATTAGTTATGGATTTAACTAGGGAGGGATGTTAACAAGTGCTATCATAGAATTATTTTCTATTATCTTATGAATTTTTTAATTGGTATACATGATATTTATGAATATGTTAGATACTATGATTGAAACTGTACAGGTCAATTGATAAAACCTCTTTGGGTAAAATGACTAGGTTACCAGGGCATGCAATGTTGTTGTGGTTTTAATTGTTCCAATTATATTTTATATTCCCCTTAGGATACACACATGTGGTTTGGATATGTTGGCTTATGATTCATATCTAGATCTTATCCCATTGGAATGAGTCTAGTGAGATGATTTTGATATCTATAATATAAAGGAAAGTGACTTATAAGGAATCATATTAGGAATATATGATTCATATGAAATATAAGACTGAATTTGTATCATTTCAATGAATATAGAGGCCTAATTTTGTGAAGTGTCCAAAACTACTCAGACTAAAATTTCATTTATTTTTACTTGGTGGAATTCCACTCTGTTATGATGAATTATATATGGATTATTTCTAATGGTATGTTATTGTATTCTATGGTTAGGTAGTTTACAATGAAGATGCATACTTAATAATTTTTTACATGAGGTGAAATGACCCCCAGAAAAGTGGGAATAGTAAAAAATTTATATGATTTGGACACCATATGGGAGGTTTCCATTTATTTTAAATTATGATTATTAGTCTTCTTGGTATTAGTTTTACATTTAGATTCACAGAGAGTTCGGGTTCCCTAATTAAGGGTGGTAAGTTGATATTTGATTCTATTAATTTGCAAAACCACACAGATGAAAATCATGACATGTTTATGTCATGTGATATTGAAAAGAAATCATTGTTGTTGTCCCAAGAGTTGTGAAAGTTTGAGAGGATAAAATATAAAATAGGTCACCTGGCCTACTATATTTCTTATGAAATTAATTATAGGTAAATGAGGGGTAACTATAAGACTATAGATTTTATGTAGAACCTATCTGGTTAGTGTTTGTTGTTTTCTGCTGTACTGTAGAATGGTTACCCTGATGTTCCAGATGTTTTTTCATAACAATGAACGTGAAGTTTTAATAGGTTTTGGTGGAGAGGAACAAGTTTGTTAGTTATCTAAGAAACTTTTTATGTTCCTCAAGATTGGATTAGGGTGATGTCTGGTCCTGTGGGTGGAACACAAATTACTAGAGTAGTCAGTGCCTCAGTAGATGCTCATGACCGGAGTGCCTCCATGTAATAAAAAAGAGTATATTGAAACATAGTTGACTATGTATGAACACATACAATTCTAGATTGATTCTATTTTGTTTTTTGTAATGAGAGTATTCAAATCATTGATAAGATGACCATTTTCGAAAAGGAATTCAAATGGGGCTTTTTAGGTGTTGGGGATGGTGGATTGGGAGTCATGGTCATTTCCATGAATGGTTAATCCATTCCATGTTCTGGTGATGAACTAAAAAATGGATCTGTAATTGTGTTTGGAGAATTTTTATTAGAGGTTTCTGACCTAAGGGGTTTTGATGAGAAAAGGATTATGGTTATATATTTTGTATTTGGAAAGTCAGTTGGTATGTGTGAATATCTGTCTTGAGAATAAGAACCATTATTATTGAAAAATCATGGTGATGTTTGCTAATTGTGGTGGGACTGATGGTTTTGGGTCGACATAGTGAATCATTTATCAATGTATATTTTTTCTCATTATTATATTATCATTCATTATCTATTTTTTGTTCCCACACCATGATTCTTATAATCTCTAAGAACGGGAGAACTAACTCTCTTTGTTGTTTGAGGGGGGAGTGGTAGTTCTTGAGTATTTTTATTATCAAACATTTTTCTTAATTTTATTTTAATAATTTAAATATTGTTATAATGTGTTTGGTTTAGGGGTCCCTCTACTTTAACTACTATTGACTTCTTCTTCCAGTGTTAATCTTATTCCTCTTCTTCATTATCGTGTTGTTTCATCTATGGTGGAGCAGGATTGTTGCCATGATGGGAGTGAGTATTAAAATGCATGGAGAGGGTCGGTGTGGGATAATAACAATTAACCATAAGGTTTTGAGAGATCGGGATGATCATATCATAGAATATTATTGAGAACACATATTTTATAAAGAACAATGATTTCAACATCAAGATCTCCCATGAATGATAATGATTCTTCACTAATTCTTTATAACTTATCCTCTATATTTTTTTTGTTTGACTATATTTTGTTTTTTACATTAATATATATATAAATTAATATATTATGTTAATTATATTTTAACCCCCACTTTATATATTTAACTTTATATTTATATTTGGTAGTTTATAAATAGTTATAATAGAAAAATAGGTGTGTGTAAGTGAACTCTGTAAGAGGTAAACCCTAGGGTGAACAATATTATGCATTATTAAGCAATAATAATTCATTGTATAATGATTCAAGATTAGTCCCTTACACCAATTTTCTATCGTTTCATGGGAGGCCAATCAGCTGGACACATTATTTAGAAAAAATAAAAAAATCATAAATTACAATGTACAAAAAATTAAACTTCATTGCATCACATTGTTTTCATTGTTCTAAGATGGAATTTAATGTCAATTTTTCATATTATATTCAGATGAAAAATATTGATGATTATATTATAAAATTATATCTAATGAATTAGTTTGATGATAATTCCCAAATTATAGAATATTTGAGGAATCAAATTGAATCATACCCACTTCCTTAAATGAATTGAATGCTCAAAATAAGAATCTTGAAGAATATTAATCAAAACATTTTTCATATATTTTCAACTAAAGATCTGTATATAGAATAAATAGTTAAATACCTAACCTCAAAACAATAAAAACCATTTCTATAAGTGGTTATAGAATAAAACATTCAAGGTGATACACATATGGGAGATCAAGGTGTACTACATGAATGTTGGCCTTATTTTTTAGAAAATGAAAAGGGCTATTTTTCTCCTATATTAGATAATGAATAGTCAGTGCTTCTATAAATCCTCATTCATTAGAAAAATATATGATGTAATTTTTGATATTATGATTTTGATTTTCCTTATAGAAGTGAAAAATTTATAATCTGAATTACTTTTTAAGGAATATTTCATTATTTATTCTTCAGGTTTTAATCTATATAATGTTGATTTTGTTTGTGACATATCATTTTATAAAATTTATAACACAAAAAAAATGAAGTTTATCATGGATGTTATGTAATATACCAAGAAATTGTTTGTGTTTTAATAAGAAGGGATGAATAAGGGGGTTTTAGTCAGACTACCACTTTTATAAAAAAAATTAGACCATATAATGGAATACATCATGGAAGTCAACGAAGAGCAAAAATATTATCTTTTCCCTACAACCATGGACCTCAAATCATATTATTCATATTTCTTGGTGGTTTATAATTTTATTCTCTTATTTTGGGTTTTATTTTCTTGGTTTATACTCATAGGCACTGGGAAAAGTCACATGTTGTAGTTCATCTCAATCAAACCACAACCAATATCTGATTTGTGATAATCCCCTTCAACTTCCTCACTAGGGGATGTAAAAAACTAGTACTTCTTGGGGGTGTAACACAATAATAATTTCTTTATATCCCATTTATATTTCCCAACATTATTTTTCTTATGTCATGTATTTTTTTTGTTGTTTTAAAGTGGTTATGGGTAGGAGATTAACTCATGTTTTTTTGCAAAAAATTAATCTTATTGTGATGTTCCATTCATTTATTTTATTTTATTTACAATATAAATAATTTGTGTAAAACATTCCTGATATAATACTATCTAATCAATGGGCATTAATGAAATAAGTTTGTAGGGGGATGTAAAATTTTTTTAGAAATTTTTTAAGTTATTTAATTTTATATTTCATTAATTTTTTTTTATTTTTTTTTTATTTTTCCTTTTTGATTTTTTTATTTTCTAGGATTATTTAGTTTTATAAAATACATTATAAAATTTAATCCATATTGATATATTTGAAACATTTCCATATTGGAACGTTTGAGTATTTAACTGATTTTTAATGGAATTTATTTCCTAATTTCCAATATATTAATTTGATGGAGTATGATTGATTATGAAACTCATGTGAACTAGTAATATCGATATTTAAAATCCTTATTAAAATGAGGTAATTCTAAACCTATTTGATTTATTATTACATTTTATTTTTTCTTGAGATTCTTTAGACAATTTGTGTGATCAATATTTAAAATCATTATTAAAATGAGATAACTCTAAACCTATTTGAGTTATTCTTACATTTTATTTTTTGTTGAGAGTAATTAGGAATTTTGTGTGATCTAAACCTATTTGAGTTATTGTTACATTTTAATTTTTTTCAGAGTCTTTAGCGTTAATGTAATGTGTTTAATATGATTGATACAACACTTTGAATGTCTTTTTTTCATTGAACTCTATTTTTGGAATACCTATTCTTTTGAGATTTATTATTCTTATATTAGCCATGAAATACCTTGATAGGAAGCCAAATTAAAAACCATTTATCCATTTTTATAAATATAAATAATTTTAATGCATCATTATGATTGAACTCAAGTGTGAGGGAGGTAGAATATGAGATTTATTTTTATTTTTTGATGATTGTGTTTGAGATGAAATCAAAAAAATATTTTCCACAATTTTTAATTCTCTGGTTGAAGAATTTTCATCATGGAAATATGGATGGGTTGCCGAAATATCATTACATATATGGGACATGTGTTCAAAAAATTTTTTACGGTGAAAGATCCTACTATTTTCATAAAAAACACATTTTTCAAGTGAAATACAGATCTAAATTCAAGTTTAAAAAGTTCTAAAAATTGTGGAAAAGTGGGAATAAATTCATTGATGCCAGAAATTCCATGTTTGAAATTCCCAATAAAGAAATAAAGAGTTATTTAAATATAATTCATTTTCGAGATGATTATGGAGAACCCCTTTCTTGAGAAATAAAATTCATGTATTAAAAAATATTACGGCTTAACCCTCCTCATTCTGCCTCAGACTTTTTCACATTTAAAATATTTCCACCCTTACAATAAGAAAAATCCTTGAAAAAGACCTCAAGATTGAATTTATTTGAGTATATAAAGTGGATATACTAGTAGGATAGAATGTCAATGGAGATCACAAAAGTTTCTGAGAAAGATAAAAAACTCCAAAAAAATCATTAAGTAAAGAGGGAAATATGTTTCTAGTGAGGTATGTATGACATGAATACGAGGATTGACATAAGAGTGAATAAATTTTTATTTTTTTGGATTGAGTAAATTTTAACCATATCAGAGGCATTATATTTTATTTTATGTGATAATTGAACAGTGTTTTCAATTATAATTTGGGAAGATTGATCTAACATTGGTAAAATATGATTTCCCAGGTGTGTAATGTTTAAGTGTGGGGGAATTGAAAAATCCAATATTTTTAATTATTTTAATTTTAATTTCAAATATTTAATCCCAAATGTTTATAATTTTTTGATAAATTGTCACATTTAATATTTTGGATGTAATTTGATCTTAATTAAAAAAATGGCCTATTTTTTACATTTTAGCTATTTTAATTAATTAATTTATTCTGGACAAGAAATTTTATATACTAATCCAAATTGTAATATTATTTATTTTTAGGGTTAACTTAGTGGAATTATTTCATTCTAATTGACCCAATGGTCTCTATCCAGCGTTTAATGGCTCTAAAGTAGCTCACAATGTGGGCCTTGGAATCAATGTATAAATCTAGAAAAATATATTGTTAGGACCATATATCATAAATGGTTAGCCCAAAAAAGCTTCAATTCGACTGAGACCTAGATGAAATTCTAGGTTATAAATTTTATTATGGTGGAAGCATATTAGTCCCTCATTTTCATGTACACTAATTCATAGTACTTCTGCTGAATTGTAATGTTAATTTTCACCTATGCATGATTAATTCACATTGAAAATTATTTATATATATCACCACACATCGAAAGTAGTACTCAAATGTTATTTGATGGTAGAGGATAGATAAAATAATATATTTTAGGGGGGAAACAATGAATTAATCAGAAAATTAGAATTCATCAAAGCATATATATTTTGAGGAATACTTAAGATCCAACATCTCCCTCCCCTCTCCCTATAATGATACAACACTTCTTCATTCCAAATTGTTGGTAACAAATATTTTTCATATTCTAAGGAATTAGGGTTCATAATTCTGATTATTTTTTAACTTTTTATGGTATATTGGTTCATATTATTCTATTTTCTTTCATTGTATATTTTATCCCCTAATTTAATTCTTGAATCTCTATGCAAGTGGAGAATTAATCCTTATTGTTGTTCGAGGGAGGAGTGGTGGTTCTTATTTTTTTTGTTCTAAAATGTCATTCTTTATTTTATTTTGAGAATTTAAATACTGGTGAAAAGATTTTAGTGTAGGTTTCACCCCATATTCAGTATTATTGAATTATTATTCCCATTTTAATCTTATTCCTTTCCTTCACTTTCATAATATTGCATCTGGGGTAGATTTGTGTTGTGGTAATGATGTGATTGAGTATTATCATTCATGTGGATTGTAAATTTTGGATAATAAAAATTCATTGGATGGTTTTGAGTGATATATTTTATCTCAACATTGATTATAATATTGAGAATAAATATATTTTTAAGAGTAATTATCTCATCACCGTGATCTCCCAATAAGAAAAATGATTCGTCGCAAACTTTATTGTCCATATATTATCTTGTTTGTTTTGTTTTATTATTTTTGTGTTTCATGCATTCATATTTATATAAATATATTAAGGACATGAATTTAAAATCCCCTCTTATATTAGTAATGTTGGTTATATATTAGATAGTTTGTAAATAGTGACATTAGAAAAATCAATGAATGTAAGTGGCCTTTGTGAGAGATAAACTATAGGGTGAATAATATATTACATTTCTAGGTAATAATAATTTATTGTTGAGGAATTCATGATAAATCCATATCACAAGCACTTGATTTCATGATTTATAAGATATGAACCTCAGGATTATATGTTTTACAGTCATGAAATTCTTGAGCTTTAGAGGTATGATTAGAGTGATTGACTAAGGGTGATATTATTATTATCTCAAGGGAAAGGAATACATGTTATAATATGTTATGTCTGATTAATATGAGGTAGGATAATATAACATTGGCATGGGGTAATATATCATAGTTCTAAAGGATCCTACACATTATTGATATATACAAAATCAGGTTGAAGTATATTTTCAAGATTAAGGTTTACATGGCCATGTGATGTGCTTAGTGATATATAAAAATGTGTTGAATTTGTATTTGTTGGAAAATAATATCAAGTATAATCATTAGGGTCATTAGGTTTATTTTTGGTATATTATTAATTTTATTAAATTAATACAATTATTTATTTCTTATTTCAAGAACAATATACTCATAATGTATTTTTTATACACCATTGGTGGTGGAGTAATGTGTTTTACTCAAAATATTCTTAGGAAGTTATTTAAAATGGGTAAATGAGTATATCTTCTATTTTTTTGGAGGGAAATGGTTGGGATGGGTCTTAACATAGAATGGTTTATCATGATAGCCTAAATGGTATCAAGTGATGGGATGAGTTTTGGCTAGATAATTTCATTAATCCTTTATTTTTCTTTATTTATTTTATTCCATATAATATATATGAATGGATTCAAGGGTTTATTGTTTTATGTTTATGTATGGATAGTCATGATTTATCAGATTCCTGCATTTTTATTGTATTTTTACATATTTCTATATCCTATGATTATTTGAAAATTTGGATGATTATTGGTTATTATTTATTATTATTCACTCTTATATTTGGGATATAGTCTCCCAAAAGTACAATATTAAACCCCTTGTCCTAGCTGATAGACATTTTCATATGGAGAGGCAAGCCTTAGGTCATGTTGGGAGTCAGTCTGTCTATTACTTATGGAGTGATCCAGTGAGGGATGTCAACATGTCCTGTCATATAATTATTTTCTTTTATCTTATGAATTTCCAAATTGGTATACATGATATTTAAGAATATGTTAGATTCTTTGATTGAAACAGTATAGGTGAATTGATAACACCTATTTTGGTAATATGTATAGCTTACCAAGGAATGTAATATTGTTTTGGTTTTCATCGTCCCAATTATATTTTATTTTCCCCTTAGGATACAGACATGTGGTTTGAATATGTTGATTTAAGATTAACATATTGAACTTATCCCATTGGAATGAGGCCAGTGGGATGATTTTGATAACTAGAATATAAAGGTAAATAACTAATTAGAAATAATATTAGGAATATATGATTCATATGAAATATAATACTGAATGTGTATCATTTCATTGAATATAGATGCATATTCATGAAGTGTCCACAACAACTCATATGAAATCAGCATTTATTTTTAACTGGTTGAATTCCACTTAGTTAGTCTGATTATATATGGATTATTTCTTGTGATAGGTTATGAGGATCTATGATTAGGTACATTACAATGTGGATGATTACACATTACTTTTTCACAAGAGGAGCAATGACCCCAGAAAGGTGGGTATCGTAAAAAATTCTTAGGATTTGGACACCATATGGGTGGTTTCCATTTATGTTCAATTTTGATTCTTAGACATCTTGGGATTACTTTTACATATATATTCATAGGAAGTTAGGGTTTCTTAATTATGGGTGGTTTGTTGGTATTTTATTCTATTAATTTGTAGAACCATGGAGATGGAAATCATGACATGTTTATGTCACGTGATATTGAATGGATAACATGGTTTTTATCTCAAGAGTTTTGAAATTTTGAGAGGTTGACATAGAAAATAGGTCACTTGGAATACTAGATTTCTTAAGAAATTAATTATTGGGAAATGTGGTATAACTATAAGACCTTAGATTTTATGTAGACCCTAGCTGGTTAGTGTTTTCTGTATTCTGGTGAAACGTTATAACCATTACCCCAATGTTCCAGATGTTTTTGGCATACCAATGAACATGAAGTGTTCATAGGTTTTGGTGGAGTGGCCAATGTTTGTTAGTTCTATAAGACTCTTTTTTTGTTCCTCAAGATAGGACATGGGTGATTTCTGGTCATGTGGGAGGAAAACAATGGACTAGTATAGTTAGTTCATGGGTAGATGCTCATGACTGGAGTGCCTCTAGGTAATAACCAATAATATATGGAAACATAGTTGACTAGTATGAACACTTACCATTATATATTTATTCTATATTATTTGGAGTAATGTGAGTATTCATATCATTGATAAGATGCCAATTCTTGAAGAGGAATTATAATGGGGATTCAGTAGTGTTGGGGATGGTGGACTAGGAGTCATGGTCATCTCCCTGAATGGTAAATTCATTCTATGTTTTGGTGATGTACTAAAAAATGTATTTGTAATTGGGATTGGTGAATTTTATTTATAGGTGTATGACCCAATGGGTTTTGATGATAGAAGGATTATTGTTACATATTAGTTATTTGGAATGTCAGTTGGTATGTGTGAATCAGTGGCTTAAGAGTTAGAACCATTTTTATAGAAAAATCATGGTGATGTGTGCTAATTGTGGTGGGACTGATGGTTTTGGGTTGACACAATGAATCTTTTATGTTTCCAATGAGAATCGGTTGGAACATGGTGGTGGAAACCAAGCGCTATAGTAGATGTTTTTAAACATTATAATATAATTCATGGATACATTAAAGAGGTCCATGATGTGTTAATGAGTTTTGGGATACCATTCCCTCATGAATCATGGTATCCTGGTATTATTGACATTCTTATAGGTAGGGAGGATTTAAAACCTCAAATGAGTTCTTCATATACCCAGAGTGATTGGTGGCATTGAAAATGGATGATTTTACAATGTGGACCATAAAAAACATCAAATTGTTCAAACTTTTTATGGGTAATAATTAAAAATATAATGAAATCATATTCAATTCACTAAGATAGAATCAATTATTAGTTAATATAATTAAATTTCTTATTTGGTTGGAGGAAATTTCACCTTATTGGTTTTACTTGTCAGAATTTTGAGGATATTCATATGGGGGGAGACCATAATTGGAATTTGATGGATATACCTCATCTATGTAGGTCCACTCTCATGGATTGACAAGTCATTGGATAATCAAGGTGTAATTTGGATTTCAAAGTGTTTTGAATTCCAATTTATCTAGTTCCATGATAACACCATATTTAAATTTCTGAGTAGACACTATAGGGAGTTGATGCATTAGTATTGGTGTTGAAATGGACTAATGTATTCAGATGTAGATTCATGGAGAGAAACATATTTTGTATCATTGTTTATGGAGTGAAACAATATTTCATAACATGGTTCATGAGGCTATACATAGTTCATGATAGGTTTGGTGGGGTGTTCCTTGTTTTTTATCTTGTTTTAGTGTTGAACTAATTAATTTTATTTATCAGAGATGTTAACCCATATTGAGTGACATGTTTTTGGGGGAGAAGAATGTGAGAAAATAAGTCAGGATGTGTTCTTTTGGGGGAGCCATTTGTTAAAAAGTGTTGATGGTTCCATTTTTGGAGAAATCATTGGAAATGAATGTAATTTTCGTATTGTTTCTCATGAATGTCAATTTTTGAAAAATAAGAATATGTTTAGGTTCTTTTAGAGCCTTACAATAAATTTTCATCATATGAAATACTAGTGTGTTGGGATTTTGTTATCTGCCATTTCATATTGGGATCATAAGAGAGAGGTATTACTATCTACAACATGAATTTTAGACATTTTGGGTTGTTTTGATATGGAATTGGTGTTGAGGGGGTCTCTGGACTACAAGAAATGTATTATAATATGTGACTATAATGATAAGGAACACCATGAGTTGGACATTATCAGATTAAGATGGTTTATATGGTGGGGAATACCATGAATCTTATTGTGACATGACTAAAGAAACTGTAATGTTTCATAATATATGTGTATCTTAAAGCATCACATAGTGGTTCAATGATGGTTGAAAAAGTGGATTGGGATTTTATGAGTAATGCACCATGTATCTGTGGGAATTCAATGTAATATCATTCTATGTAAAGAGTATAACATGGTGAGTCAGTCATGATTTTTTAAACCATGTAGGTTATTTTAATATGGTAAATTATTGATATTTATTCTTTGGGATGAGAATATTTATGGTAGGGATATCATAATAACCCACATTCTTCTTAGTCTAGTTTCCATAGAAAATAATAATATATCTTTCTAGTGTCTGGGGTTTCAAAACCATGTAATTAGAGTGATGTTTTGGGATTTTGAGCATACTATAATGATATTTTTGGGCATGTTTAGGTCTTTGTTTGAATTTATATGGGTCTAGGTGAAAACCATATGCGGATTGAATGAAGCACGATGGTAAAAAATACCCTAATAGGTCATTCAATTAATGAATATGAGTCATGATGTGAATTATATTCATGGGTTGTGTCTAAGATGAACAGAACATAAAAATAGGTATGGGTGGCATAAATCAAGATGAAACAACCTGAAACATAGTGTGTCACCAAGACATAGGATTTCTAGGAACTGTACTAACAATTGGTTGTGAAATTCCTATTGTGAAACCATGTTTTATTTCATGAAATTTATAAAGGTAGATTTAAATTTTGTAAATATGTGGGGGATGTTAGCTTTTATTACTTCATCATATGATCAAGATATGAAAGAAAAAATTTACTAGATATCGCCATCATTCATGTTGTTATATATCATGGAATTATTGGGTGCGATTTGATGGTGTCAGTATGTCAAAATGATGATTTCACTGATGGATGGTGAAATTGATGGATTTCATTAGTGATTACCTATAGTCTAAAAAGAGGGTATCCCAAGACGTTTTATAAATTAGTTTTCATGGAGATTATTTAATACATGATCCAAGGTTGTCGTTGGAGAAGAACTCACCCTGTCATCTAAGGTTTTGGAATGATGGTATGACCCAAATCTTGAAGATCTAAGATGGGTCTAGTTTGACATTTTCATGACTATATGCACTTGGTGGGCCAATAAGGACACTACCATCCCTTGTAATAAAAGTGGAAGAAGCCTTGGTTAAAATAAGGTAGTCCAGAAAACTACCTTTTGGTTTATTTCATCTAGTTATAGAATATTAAATATGTATGATCACACCGTAATGCTTTGCGCATGATCAAATGAAATTGTTGACTGATACATTGATGATAATTCTTATATTTAGACCTCCCATGTACCTAATCATGTACTTGTAATTTATATTTGGACATTTTAACACACAAGGGGTGTTCCACCCCTTGAAATTAGGTTAGGTTCATAGGTTCATAAAATCTATATACCTTTGATTAAATGTATATGATTATATATGTAATTTTATATTTTCATAAATGATATGTGAAGTGGTACTAGAAATAACTATAGTGACAATTGATAACATTGTTTTTTTGATGCATTACTTTTTAATAATAGCTAATTATTTTAAACACATTTCCATTATATGTTCATTACGATTATTTCAATAAATTGAAACACATGTAATAAAATTTATTAATTATCATGTCAATATCTATTGGGACAAAATGATAAATGTGGAGAATTAGATCAAATTGTTATTATAATTTTAATCCATCCATTATTTAATTTATCTGGATAAGATAAATGGTAATTGGATGAATTGACCATTATAGACCATAATGACATTCATTATATGATCCTATCTTCTCCAATTTGTTTTGTTTTTACAAATATCCTCAATTTACTATGTAATGATTGATTCATTATGGATATTTGTTTTATTTTTTTTACTGAATATTGATGATCATGAAATATAGTTGTGATGGGTTATTTAAGGAACTATATTTGATGCTATAGGAAAGGGTTCAGAGTTATGTCCCCTCTTAAGAAATTACTATATGGTCTATGGACATTCTGAGGGAAGATGCATAGAATACGAACCCCCAAATTGTATGTGATCTATTCACTATATTCATGGGGGTGAGATTCTTGAATGTTTTTATTTTTTGTGCCGGAGATTTCCCAATGTGATTCATGAGGTCAAGGTTCCACATTATGTTTTGGGATGAGGGAAATCTACAAGAGTCACAGACTGCTTTAGGGAAAGATTCATCAGATTCGAATCACATAAGAAAGAGTTTCATAGTCACTGGATTCCTGATGGTGATAGGTATTATTATATTGGATTCCTGAGGGATAGATTAATTTTTAGATGGGTAGTGATTATTTATTGTTATAAGTTATGTGTGATTTATATGGGGTAGGTGAATCTTCCACCGACATGGTGTTATCCCTACTAATGTAGGAGGATCCAAAACATGATTTATATATATAACATCATGCTGAAGCAGGCCAATTTATATATTTTTGACGTTTTCCCCTTATATGGTCAATGATATCTAAAATTTTTCCAATGTATGATTTGGAGACCTCGATTATAAAGGTAAATCTCAAGGGTTCGCATGAAAATATTTTTCGGTATTAATTTTATTAAATTAAATCACTTTTATATATTTTATTCCATGCATTTTACTATCAAAATATTTTTTAGATGCTGTTGATGGGGAGCTACTGAGTTAAAATCACAAAATATACGGTCCAATAATGCACATGGGTACCTAATAATATCTTACATGTTTTTTGAATGAACATGTTGGGTGGAGTCATGTGATAACATGTTTGAGTATGATAGATTGAATGGTATTCAGATAATTGATGATGATCATCTCAGTGATATAGTTGAGACATTATTTGGATTTGTTTATTTTATGCTTGAATGTATATATAACCATATTAATGGATGGATTATTTTTTTGGTTTATCATGTATATTAGAGCCTTACTAAATTCAGGTATTATTATTAGATTTTTATATATCTCTACGAAATATAATCATTTAATGATGTGGATTATTTTCAATTATTTTTTATTGTTTTGCACTATAATATACTAGGTATTTACTCCCCATAGTTCTATATATTACCACCATTGTTAGTTAGAGTCATCTAGGGTACGAGGTGGAATGAATACAGCCATGTGAAGAATCAGTGTAGATACTATTTATTGAGTGAACTAGGGTGGGACATTATAATTGTGTTTTGGTGATTCTGGGATGTATTTTGAAATAAAGTTATAGAATCAATTTGAGAGGGGGAAATGATGTGGGTTAACACCATCAAATTAGTTAACCAAGTGAGGACATAGTGAAATAACGAAATACCACTCATGAGTTTGTAGATGTCCATGGTTGCATGTATAGTGTGTGTATGTGTGGGAATGGAAATTGAGTGATTATGAAATGTGTTATGAAATGTAAAAATAATTTATTTTTAAGTGGAACATATCAACTGTTTTAATAAAAAGTGTTTAACTACATGTACTATGTTTTATATAATAATGGATTTTTTTATCCTAGGGGGGATACATTAGGAAGTATTTTGTAATTAACTAATAAATTTATAATCACCCCATTCATGGAAATATTTATGGATTTCTAGATGTCTTATATCAAGAAACTATAAAAAGTAAAGGTGTATCATATATCCATTAGATTATTATGACACAATACTCCTTAGTTGGTGTTCAGATCTTGGATACCCCTATTGGTGATATTATTGTGATTCCACTTTTTTTGTACTACATATGGTTTTAATTTTTTTTATTATATCATCCGTGTTAATTTTTCACATCTAATATGATCTTATTGGTCTATGGTTTAAATTTTGAATGTATTGTATAACTCAGGGATCACATGGTTGGTTTGGTCATTATTATGATTTCACGTTTTTTTAATAATTTTCCATTATGGAAATAACCCCCCAACATTCTATGATGATCAAGGAATTTATTTCTGGACATTGTCATCATTGGTACGTCGGCTATGGTTAGTTTAACTTCTATAACTTGCCAAAAAAATGGGAAGTGGTGGGATTTTACAATTCAGATCAGTCGAGGATAGTATGTTTATCTATTTGGGTGTTAGTAAGGATATATGATTTTTATAACAAGAAATACATAAAATATAACACTTTTCAAAAAAAAAATTATGATATTCACATTTGTTCGTTGGATTGGATGAAAACGTGTTCTAATACACTTATAGGTGTATTGTCATATTATTTACATGGGTTTAACCAATGATTATTTCATACAATGCATTATCAGTAATAATTAACACTATAACTATATTCATCATATTATATTTAATGATTTATATAAATTGGTTACAATGGATGGATTTTGAAAAGAATGAAATTTTTTTGGTTGATTATAATGATTTTGGAATTATATAGGCCTTCTATTTTTAGTGTGTAAAAATTTAATGGGGGTTTGTTTTGGTAATGGAAAATGGAACCATGTATGCACCATGAAAATAAAAAATAAGGGTTTGTGAAATATATGGCTTTAAATGATCCAAAAGTTAAACAAAAACGTTACAGATGAATGATTAAGAATTTTAATAGTGTTGATAGAGTAAATTGAATCAATGTACCCCAAAAATTGAATCAATCTATGTTGTTTCAAAAGTGTAATCCACACATCTCTTTGAGTGATTTCAATACTAAAAAAGAAGATATGTTTTTGAATAGATTGAATCAATTATTTATTTTCATTCATAAATCTATCAATAAAAAGGTTATATATGTGGTGAAAAGGCTAGAGGATCTCAGATGATAATGATTGTATCTAGAAATCACAGATAAATTCTCCCTAAGTCATACATAAAAAGAGATTGATGATTTTTTAATCAAATATTTATATCTTCAAACATTTAGTACATCTAATGAAATATATTTACATTTCCTTAATTATGATTACCCATCAATAACAGTGTTTGTAGAAATTTTAATAACCATATTATATTTCTCTATGGATGTAGCTTCTTATGCATATTTGAAGGCACATATTCATGAATTGATTTTTTAGCTAGATATTTACTTTTAAATATCCATACTATTTATTATGGATTATAAAGAGAGAGAAAATTAGGGAAATATTGTGTAAAGGGATCTTTCTAGGAATCCATTGGGAGGAATTAAGTGCCTCTCTATGAGATCATTTTCAAACAACAATTCATGGAATAACAGAATGATAGAAACCTATTATAAAAGTGTTCTTGCAACTCATAATTAGACTACTAACATAGTAAACATTCTTCTAATATGATATAGTAAGACTAAATATTTATAGTGTGGTTGTTTCACTCATATAAATCGAGACATTGTAGAAGGAGCACAATCATTTTACAACTATAATTTGATGAGGCATATATGGAGTTTTTCTCATAGCACTAAAAATTTTGGTATTAGATATGTATATCATGTATCATAGACTTCTTACACTTTGACTTGGTGAAATCAACCAAGAAAATATCAACCTCAAAACATGGTGATCCAAGGATATTCTATTAATAAAATGACCCTTTAAGAAATTTAATCTCAATAAGGAAGAATGGATCAAGGAAGAATTAGCATGTAATTGAATGATTTTGGGAATATAATAATATACGATAAATCATTCCCTTCAACTCTATGAGGGTTTTTTCTCTTAAATGATACATTTTTCATGCCATGTTTTATATGGAATCCTCCCACAATTTAATTTTTCTCATGTTTTTTATCAAATGGGTTCACATAATGAGATAATTCATTTTATCTTGAAACTTCAATTACCTCTTATCCCATAAAAGTGTTGATAAATTAAGTGTAAATTTTTTCCTACTAATATTAATAGAGATGAATTGATTCATGGTCTCTCTATTCATTATATCAATATGTATGAAATTATTTTGGGAAAGGATTTGTTGACATACTTAATGACCCATATTGTCCATTATGCGTGATACGTAGGTTCCAAATCTTATGTTTTAATTAATCATGTATTTAAAAATATTTATAAGTGAATGAATGAAGAGTAAGAACATTAGTATCATTGGATGGGACTATATATTATCAGTTAGTAGATGTTACTCAACAATATATAAATTTAATCAATCACTGAGACATTCCAGCAATCATTGTATAATTATATGATGTCCTTCCAAAAAATAATTTGGGTTTCGACCAGAAGTAGATGTTGATTTTTCATATGATATCCTAACATGTACTAGTCGAATTTCAATTCAGTCTCATATAATGAAATCAAAATAATTAATGCAATTGAATTATAGAAGGAATATTTCTAATTTTATGTTTTCATTTCACCTAGTATATCTCTATTGAGATCGCACATTATTTATATCAATAATGTAGATGTAACCCCTAGATTTTGTGACGATTATGTAATATAAAGAATATTATGATAAATCAATAAATCTTATTCAATTAATTATTGATATATTTGATCAATAGAGGGGACCCTAGTGGGTTTCTAATGTTGAATTATTATTTCGGTATCACTACCATAAATTTTAAAGACATTAAATTTCAATGATAATATATATGCATCATTATGGTCACTATGGGTATATGGTTATTACAATGTTTATTGAAAATACAAAAAAAAATATGTATGGAATTGATGAAAAAAGATTTTCCAAAGGTATCATTCCATCATTATAGTGTTTTTATTTAATGATATTACGGTGGATTGTAAGACTATGACCAATTAGAGACAACAATTGGGAATAATATTGGGTATCATGTTAGTATATTACCATCATTATATGATTTCAAGGCATGATTTCATGGTCAATTGGTTGGTTTCCTTCGACACACTATAAATGAAAAAGGTGTTTCTATGTATCTTTAAATGATAAATGTTTTCATATGATTGAAATAATTAATAAATGGTTTTGATATGCATAGTTTCCTTGTCTTAGTAAGATATTAATCGTGTATTGTTCTTGATTTTTCATTACATGCCTCACTAATGATAGCATTTATAAGAAAAGGATAAGATTTACAATGATCTGATGTGTTTATAAATAATTCAATGAGTTTACATTTCGGTTTACATTACCACTTATCCTTACAATTCTTGATTCAAGAAAGGGTTTTTGGTGTATTTTGATGCATCTAGATATTGGTTGGGATATGTTCTTGTGAAGGGAGATCATGTTGTAGCTTATAAATCATGAAATCATTGGATGAATGAGAATAATTTCTTGAAAAATGATTTTGAATTATATCATACAATATATTATATGAAAACATGGTATCATTATATTTTTATTGATAAATTCACGCTGTCTACAATTAGTAAGAACTTGAAACACATTTTCCCATAAATAGATTTGAATCAAAGGAAATATTGATGGATTGAATATCTATAGATATTTGACATTTAATTTTATTTTAGACTAGTTAAAGTATAAATTTTTAGTTGATAAATTTGATAAGGGAGTGATATAAAATAGTCATCTAAAGGAACTTGAGGTTAAAAGAAACTAATATCAGCCATAACAGATATACATCTAAAAATCACTAATCAATGAGAAATTGTAGTCATTTTTTTAAATTTTTTCGGAATTTTTTTGTGACCATTAAAGACAATCAATCATTTTATCCAAAATGATTAAACTTGTGTTTAGAACTAAATTATGTGGAGATTAAAGAGTGATGGAAAAACAATGGGTGACCTATGTTGTGTATTAGAGACCTGATTTTGGTTCCTCTAAATTATAAGGGAAAAATTATAATTAAAAAACAATATTTGAGATAGATAGACCCTACTAGATTATATAATATTCATATGTAACTTCTAGAATATATTTTTTTGGCAACAAGAGTGTAAAGAGTAGTATAAATTATTTCGACATACCTCACCCGTCATCATGTCAAAGTGAAGAAACAATGATAAGATAGAATGATTCCATATTTACATTTTACTATTTGAAAATAGGATGATATTTCTATGTATATTTTTCATAGTCCAACAAATAATGGTTAAGAACCTAAAATACATGGGTGTTATTTTGGATTAGCTCATAAAGTGGAATCAATTCATCCAAATTGATGAATCCAATGCAGTTGAATTCTTGTCTAAAATATAAAATTATGATAATGTATAAATGAAATAATTTATATATCTAATTGTTTCTAAAGGAGAACCTAGGTTTATGTATCGGTTTTTGATTTCCATGAATTAATACAATAGATCCCAGTTGTCCATGAGAAAAAATTATTAACCTCAAACTAAGGGAAAATATGAATGGGCCATCAAAATATAGGAAGACATTACTAGATCATATGTAATAAATTTTAGAGCCTCATTGGAGGTGAATATATGATCAGTAGGTTTTTCATATTATAATTATAATCAAGGCCCTATACATATAGGATCTTTAAAATCATTATATGGATGTCATTGTTTCTCTCCAATTTTTCTTTGGAAGTAGGTGAGAATTCACTTTTTTTTGCCATACGAATTTGTAAAAGACAACAAATAATATTTATAAGATTTTAAATAGGATAAGGATAGTTCAAATTCTTCATAATCCATATGAATGTCACTATTGATGACCATGATTAATTCATGTAGATGATCATGTTTTCATGAAAATATCACCAAGTATAGTGCACTATCATTTTGGTAAGTAATACATATTTGATCTTTATTAAAATTTCTCATTTATGAAATATGAATAATTTTTAATGATTCTTATCTGAGGTATTTATCCCCAAAGTTGTGATCTATATTTTTTTGCATGTTTCATACTTGATGAAGTTAAAAACTTTACCTAGCCATTTTTTTGATGTGACTATATTTATCTCTAACCGGATCATCTATTTATTAATGTGATGATAAAAATTATAGATAGGTTGAAGAAGTTTTTTTTGTAGAAAATGTTTGTATTGGTATGGGTTTTGTGGAATCGTGGATTTATTCATGAAGTGATGTGGGAATTTGAAAATAAAATGATAGATTAGTGGTCTGAGCTACTCCATGTTAACACAAATATACAACTTTGTAATTATGTAAACAAGAATTGTGGGGATAATTTAGCACCAAATGATTTAGGATCATTACCTTTTTATTGTTTATTTTTATGTTATATAAATATTATTTTTTTATGTTTGAGGAGGTTTTAGATGGGTTTGTAATGTTTTAGAAGTGTTTTAAAGGGTGTTTATTTTTTACATATTAATGGGAAACCAAGAACTATTTTTAGGAAACATCGTATGATGTTTTGGGAGTCACCATATAGGAGGATGGTTAAAGGATGGTTTGGTTACACCGTGAAGGTGAATTTGATAAATAATACATGTAGAGATAGTGGAAAAAACCATTGTTGGAGCATGGTTTGAAAACATTAAGAGAAAAATATTTGAGGGGCCACATTGAGATTATATCACTGGATGGTTAGAACATGGTTTGTGAAACCATGCAACATGACCATGGTGCTACACAAGTGACATATAGTATAATGCACATGTCTGGAGTATATTTTAGAAAAATATGCATCATAACCATATGAAATTCAGTTAATGTTCTAAAAATTAGGTTTTAATTTCACTTAATTCCCTAGAACCATCATTTTTCTAGTTCTATTTAGGATCTTAAAATCATATCCTCTCTTAGTCTCTCCTAGAAATACACTTTTATATATAAGTATATTTTTTTGAGTTTAAATCTGTTTAAAAACTCGAATCAATACAAATTCATTGTTTCCTTTGATTCTCATTATACCCTCTCAAATAACTCTTACCAAGATTAGTAGGTTCATTCAGTTTTAAATTTAGATATAACATATTATATAGATCATGCTGAGATCCTGTTGGATATATTAGAGGGAAGAAGTTTCAAGGATAGTTGTAGTTTTTTAATGTTCCATTCCTTTATTTTTTTAAAAGCCACAAGGTAGGTGGGATCTATCCCATTCTAATCAGTGTATAAAATTAAGTCTAGCTATTTAAATTACTGACACATTGATTTTTTTTGGAAATTATACTCATTTAATAACATAAATCATTAGTTGGGAATGATGATATTAATGTTTTTGATTAAATTGTGAAAATATTTTTTAAAGAATTTTCATTTGAGGATTGATTTTATATGAGAGGTTAGGATATGTGGGCATGTGTGTTCTAATTAATTTGGCAACGATTATGTCATAATGTAAAACCATCAAAGTGGAATAAAATAATGTTTTGATATATCACCATGAAATGATTTTACCAAGTGTCTATTTAATAAAAGAATTAACCACTACATGAGATTATATGATGTTCCGTGGTTGTAGGTATTTTGTTTGTGTGTGGGTGTAGAAATTGATTGAATATTCAAAATGGTATGAAATAGAGGAAAAATATAGTTTATTTATATAATTTGTGGATAATATTTTTGGTGGTTATATAAATAATTTCAGTATTTTTCTACAATTTTTAATGAAATTTTAGAACTTATTATTGTGCGAGTGGCATGTGTTAAGAATTATTTTGGGATAATGTCTTATGTTTATACTCACACCCAACTCAGAAATATTTGGTGAGTTTTAAAATATCATATATCAATATCATGGTAAAATAAATTTGTCACATATCTCAAGTGGTTTATTATGATTTTTTCCTCTTTAATTGGTGTTTGGATAATGGATATCCCATTCAATGTCATTAGAGTGCTTCCACTTCAGCATTTCTGTATGTAGATGTCATCTGGTTTCATTTTTTTCCTTATTAGTTTCTCAATACTACATAGATTTAGTCCAAAATTTCTATTTTTCTTCTATTTTTATTAACCAGACATCATATTCTTGTTTTGGTAATTTGTTGTCTCATTTGTTTGTATTGTTTCATCAAGAGAAATCACCTAATATGTTATTATAATCCATTGAATTTATTTCTCATATTTTGTCTCTTGGGGATGTCCCCTACGGTTAGTGGAACCTCCACTTATTCCCAATCGAATGGGTGAGGGGTGAGATATTATAATTTTAATTAATAAGAAATATAAATTAATTATATGAAGAAATAATTATTATGTTATAATTTTTAACTATAACATGTTTAAATAAAACTAGTGAATATAAATATTAACAATAATAAAATAGATGAAATAATTATTGTATAAAATTATGTAATTTTATGTACCTTTATTCAATTATAAATAAATAAAATTATTAGAATAAATATGATTATATATAATAGTATAAAACATATTAATATTTTATGTTAAAAAATATAATACATAAAAACAAAGAATATAATGAAAATAGAAAGAAAAATTGATGATACAATTTCAATAAAAAATGTGTATATTAATGTATAAAAAAATATTAAAAAAATTAAGAATTTTAAACATCTATATTTCAAGGTATAAAAATCATAGAATTTTGTTTTTTACTATGCCAGTTTCCAATAAATTCATATTTATTAAATTAATCGAGTTAATTAGGAAATGTTTTCACATATTCTTTATTTTTGATCCTTTTCTTCAATAATATATCCTCATAATAATCATTTTTATCCCTGGTTAATACTATAATAGATGAAATAATTTCACATAAGTATTCAACATTATAATTTCTCTCATCTGTCGAATGAATTTATTTTCTTTGAAAAACAAAGGAACATTAATCGTATTATGGATGAAAAATACTAAATATTTATTTATTATATGTTTTCAAGATAATTAATTCCACCTTTCATTCAAATATATCCAGTTAAACATGTTTAAATACATACACATCATTTTCTATATCACTATTACAATAAACATTGTTTCACAAAAATACTAGTATCGAAAATTTATTAAAATCAATTCCACATAAATCTAAAAAAACTCTACTTTTTTTGATGATGTAGAATTTTTTTCATTGTAACTCTAAATAAATAGTGTTTCAACAATGGTCATTACTTTAATATTTTTAATAGTACCTATATAATCTATGTTTTATATATTGAATGTGATACCATTAGTATCAAAAAATAATAAAAAAGATAATAATAAAACTTGTTCTCCTTCTAAACATTTCAATATTTATGATGTGGATTAATAACTATATATTTTATCCTTTAAACATTAAAATAAATTTCTTTTTATGTTCATTTATCAACCATATTTCATTTATTCTCAGATATCATACATTAATAAATGGTTATTGTGCTAATATATATGCGTGAACCCTAACGATGTTGATCAAAATGCCTAAATGTGCATAAATATCATCATCAAATGTAAATTACAAAAACATTATTAAAAAATCCATTTTCCATCACTATAAATTATCAACATTTGATATGTAAATATATAAACATTCTTTGCATCAAACATATAATCAATACTGAACTCAATCACCACATTTGATATATATTTTTGAGAAATGTAGGCCTTGAGTTCACATTTATCCTTACCAACTACCTTTTAAAATTTTAATAAATCATTTAAAATAATATATATAATGTAATTAAATAACCCATATATTCTTATATCTCACACCAATTGATTCAACATATGAACCATTAAATCAAAAAATAAAGGGGAAAAATCAATTTATAATCTAAAATGATTATTGACAAATTAATTTTCTAACACAAATAAAAAATTTAGATATATAAATTTGGAATATAATTAATTGAAAATTTACAAGAATATTCTGACATAGTTTCTGATAAGTATAGAAAATATGACTTATAATCCCTTTTGTACGTACTATTACATCAATAATTTTGAGTAGTGGGATTTTATACCTATTAACATTAAATCCTTCAGTAACACCTAAAATTTTCAGATTTAATGAAAATCAACTTCGTATATTTATACCATGCATACATTGTTAACAAATTTTCTTTCCACCATTAATGTGAGACATGTTATAGAAAATTGGTATATGTTTCATTTCACTATGGTGGATAACTACTAATGAATTACATTGGTTATTAAGTACAATATTTCATGTAATACATATTGTTTCATTATTTTTTTGACAATGTTCCCATGGAGTTGTAAAAAATATTTTTCTCAACAATAATAACATAAATGTTATTTTTTTACAACAAAAATATAAAATGAGTTAGCTTAAATAAAATTAGTTATTT
Source organism: Viscum album (assembly GCA_963277665.1). Taxonomy (NCBI): domain Eukaryota; kingdom Viridiplantae; phylum Streptophyta; class Magnoliopsida; order Santalales; family Viscaceae; genus Viscum; species Viscum album. The sequence goes on along the minus strand of OY728157.1, from coordinate 1,627,280,685 downwards.
CTTACATCTTCATGTTGGGTGACTAGAAGATGCTTTCTTTCCAAATTTTCCATCATTATTTTTTTTAGATTAAAATAATATTTTTCAGTTAAAAATGGTTGTGGTAAAAAACTATATTGTTAAAAACTATTAAATTACATATGTATTCATTGAAATGGATGAACCATTCATAAAAGTTTACCAATTTCTTTTCAATAAAATATTTTTCAACTATATAATTGATGGTATTATTTTTGTTCTTCCAAAATAGGATATGATTTTTTTCATCAACATTATGTCCAAATATGTTTTCATATACAGGTAATCTATCTATAGTGCACATTATCATATCCTTTAAAACGATATAATATTTCATGTGTGAATAAAATACAATAAAACCTATCTCCCATAGAAATTTTATTTTATAAATAAATTATTAGAGATATAAAAAAATATCATTTCAAGGTTTTTTTACTCTAGAAATCATTATGATCATCAGCATATATTTTGTCTTTATATATATAATTTGTGAATAATTATAGAACACCAAAATAATAGTACATGAACTATGTTGGATATGAAAAATATGATATGGATTTATACTTTCAATTTGTAGTCACATTTTGATATTTCTAAAATAATTTTCCAAATAAAAAATATTTGATCTTATTGTTTTCATTTTGATGAATCAAAGTAGTGATGGAGGTTTCCATAAAATATAAGCTCATCTATATTCCATCATGGACTCATTATGTTATTTTAATTTGAAAATTGATGATTCAAACGAGGTATTTCTAGAAGATAGCATAGAAATTTAGTATGAGGTATGGTGGAAGCTCTTAAAAATGAATCATGATTGAATTTTTCATCCATTTGATATCGTGATGTCCCACATTTCTAAAATTTAGATAATATTTCATGTTCCATCATGAAAATATAATATTTTCATGGATTCAATGAAAATTTTTATGCCCCAATCCCATTGGAAGTAGTTTTTTTGACTCGTGTTTGGAATTTTTATATATGTCTCCATTTAAAAGTATTCCTTTTAAATGATCATAATATTTAGTGAAACTTTTACCTCTTATTTATTTATTTCATCTAGTTCTACCAATATAACACTAATGATAACACTATAAATTTAATGAATATAGGGAAGCATGTTTTTTTAGCATCTCTATATAATAGATTAATATTTTATCAATTTTTATATCAACTACGGGACTAATTAATCCTTCAAGATGATACTTTATCTCATTATAATCATCTTCTATAGTAATAGCCGTGTATTTTTAATTTCAAAATGGTAGATCCAATAGTCATAATTATGAATAAAATAATAGAAAATTAGATGGTCTTTGATATCTCTGTACCCAAATTTACCCACATTACAAAACGTAATGCGTGGAAAAAATTCATCTTTATTATCATGATTTTATTTTATATATTTGATGTAATTTTTAACCAATTTATCATATTCATAATCTATTATTTTGGCACTTATCCAATTATAATCCATTAAATACCAAATTTTACAATTTAATAAATCAAAATATTAAAACATATAAACATTTATGAAAATATATTAATATATAAAATTAAAACATATAAGTATACAGTTACATAAAAATAAAGATATTTTTTTTAATAAAATGGTATATTTAAAAAAATAATTTCCATTTAAAATAATTTTACAAATAAAATTTAATATATAATCAAAATTAATTATTAGGATAAAACTGTATAACTAAATAAAATTTTATAAATAATTATTAATACCTCAATCAGATTATAAATATTAAAAATTTATAAATACAATAAATTATAGTAAATATTTGTTACATAAAAAAATAATGTAGAATTCCACACAATTTTTACAATTAATCTATTTTCACCTAAAAATATTAAAAAATGAAAATAGTATTCATATAAAGGGATTATTCAATGAATTAAATTATAACTAACAAAAATATTATTTGTAATATAAAAATATAGAAAATAAAAACCAAATTATATATTATGTTATTTATAAATAATTATAAAATTCCAATGAATTCACATATTGGCGATTGAAACTAAAAGATTCAGAAAAAATGTGCATATATTTTCAAATAAAAATTATAGTATAAATCAAATAATTTTTTTTGGGTGTTATCATGAATTGAGGTTATTTGTGTTTCTATGGATCAAATAATTTTGAGGGTAATGGAACAAGTAAAAATGAGGTAATATTGAGGGAAAATAATAAATAATAGGTCTGAATATATTGAATAAAAAATATCAATCATGGGTATGTTTGCATTGTGATTCAAGAGGATTATTATTTTAGTAAAATGACATCAGTAAAACCTATTAAAAGACCATGTAAATTAGAATTATTAAAACCATTTACCATTAGTTCTAGAAAAAACCATCATTTAAATATCAAGATGTCAGTTTTTGCCTTGATTATGAAATAACTTGGGTTAAAAATCATCTAATAAATGATATTTTTATAGTAGTGATAATGTAGAAATACACTTATCGGATTTTTAACTTGTGGTTATATTATCATGAGATAGTTTTTTTAAATTTTTATCTTTAATAATTTAATAGGTTTTTATCCAAAATGGTCTTCCATTGAGAAAATCGTATAGATGGAGTATGGTAGAATCAAAGGGATAAAAATATTAATAATAAGTATCCAAGAAGTTTTTATACCTTTAATTTTTGTTAGTGTTATCTCAGGGGATGAAACATTTTATTTTGGGAACCCATAGTAGAGAGAAACCAAATTATCTATAGCAGAACATGTCTATACTGGATTATTTAAGGAAAATATAACCTCAATATTTTATTGGATCTTATTACATAGTTAAATCATAGGGATGGAAATAGTAATTAGATATTATATTTCATTTTTTATATAGTAAACCACACAATGTAACTCTTATAATTTATCACTTTGTAGGTGAATCCAATCGCTGGTTTATTATGATTAATAATTCTAATGAAAATGATGATATTTATTCCATGGAGGTTATCGTCATTAAATATTTTTTAATGAAACTTAATTTTTAAAATTTATTTGATATTTAATTAAAATATTACTTCGAAATGAATGGAAAATAATCATCATTTATTCATTGATTATGAAACAAAATTTATCAAATTTTATATGTATTCGCTTAATTCTGTTTTAGAAAATAAGGGGAAAATTGAAAGATTTGAGAAAAAAAATTCCAACCATTTATATGAATCTCACTAGCCTCTTATAACATTAATTGACATGTAGAGGTTTTTTTTGATGATATTGTTAATATATAGTTTTGTAATGATTATTTACTTTATTAATACAGGGGTAAGAATTAGATAATATGGAATGAAATAAAGAAGCCTTCCTCCATGAAATCTATAGGCAAATCGCAAATATTTTAAAATTTTGTTAAAATACATTTTAAAGGATGATCGATGGGATCATGAATGTGTAGTAAATGTGGTAAGATCAATCATTTGGCCTATGTATACAATGAAATAATTTATGATCCATAAAGTATTGGGAAAACATAAAACCATCCCAGAGTTTATGCTTTTAATTGAAATGATTTGTGTAATTATGCAAACTTGCATCCAACATTAATTACTCAAAATAAAACAAAATGTTCTGAAAAGACTTTTTCCTCTACAACTACAGATGTCTGTCCATTAATTGAAGTTGTGACAATTAAATTATATTTTTATTCAAAATTTTCTATTTAATTTTTTAATTTTCAGTACATGTATTATTTTATATCTGATCTCTTTTCTATAAAATTTTAATAGATACTCATTAAATGGATTTAAAAAATTATTCATAATTAACAGGAGAATTATAAATGAAATAATAATAAGAATATTCAAGACATAAGAAATCTTGTTCATGAAAATTTATTTAAGAAAATATAAATATAGAGGATGCTGACATGCAACCCAAAAGACTCTGGAAAACCAAAATATTGGATAAAGATAGCCCTGAAACACCTAAAATCCAAAAACCCCACACACAAAAATCCCATAAATCGAAAACCAGTTCCCCGACATCCCCAAATCTACACTACATCTAAATTCCACATTCCCAAATGAGTCACACCCAAAAGAGCCCCATATCCAACAACAACCTTACAACTTCACCCGTTTTTTACCTTATGTTATTCTTGATTGATATGTTGAATTCACATTCATCGTAGTTCTTGATTTGGTGGATTTCATTACTAATTTTGTTAATTCTTCCTACAAAACTTTGGGAATTTAAAATGAATTTACGAGACTTTATTAATTAGTTTCTAATCCACAATATAACTTCACTATGAGGTTTCCCTACTATATTTGTAAAAAATAAGAATGGTTACATGAAAATTTTTATTGATTATAAAACGCTGAATAACATCATAGTTTTGACAAAGTATCCATTAGTTGTAATCGTTGAACTAATATTCCCACTCCAGGGTGATTAATATATATAGAATATTTATTTTAGGTATAGAAATCACTAGTTGAAGGTGATAGAGTGGGAAATGTTCTGGATGGTCACTACAACAAAACACGCCATTAACTACATAAGAATTAGCATTTATTAGCACTAGAAAAATGATGAAAACCTTAGTGCGGTTAAAAGAAAATGGCTTTTATCAGTGATAAAAAATAATTGATAAAGGGTATATTTATCAGCACAAATAAAATTACTACTAAAAGACCCCATTTATTAGTGCTTTTATTTAGTACATATAAATAAACATTTTATGAGTGCTTTAAATAGAACCAATTAATGAATTTTTTTTCAGAACTTTTAAAATAACTAATTAAAAAATGATTTATCATCACATTTATTTAAACAGATAAATTTATTATTTATCAATGATTTTTAGTATGCTGATAATGATATAATTTATCAGCACCTGTATAAGTGATGATAAAGGTGTCTTTTACCAGCTCATTTAAAAGTGATGATAAAGGGTAGCCATATGGGCACATTTAGTAGCATTGATAAAGGTGAAAACTCCAGTGTAATTTTAAAGCACACTGCATAACTAGAAACTGGTGCATTGTGTTGTAATAATACACCACATATTAATAAAATGAAAAAAATTACCCAAATAGAAAATACAGAAGTTGAATGAACTAATATATCTAACACAAATACAAGAAAAATCAATCATCATTATAGAGAAATTCAATTATTTTTTTAATAAAATGAATATCGATTTTGAATAAAAAGAAATAGTTAGAGTCATACTGGTCACACCATCAGATGAATTTATGTGTTAATGATTCAAAAATTTCAAAAATGACTTATGGATCATTTTCCTAATGTACCAGAGAAATTAAAATGAATTTGTTCAGTTTTGAGTATGTCAGTTGTCTTTTTGATTTAAATTAATGTTAGTTTTTAATAAAAAGATACAGTTGGAGTCATATTGGTGTCACCGTGCATCATATTGAGTTTCCTATGATCCATACATTTCATAAATGACATATAGATCAGTTTCCTAAATTTGAAAAAAAATCCTAATGTGTTTTCTTGGTTTTGAGTATGTCAAAAAAAATTTCACTAAAAATAGTGTCAATTTTTAATAAAAATTATGCACTTAGAGTCATAATGATCACCACATACATTTTACTGAGCCACAAATGAATTCTACACATCTAAAAATCTAACGGGCTGTTTTTCTAAAGCATCAAAACAATCAGAATGTGTTTCCTTAGTTTTGAGTATGCCATGAGTGTTTTTTACTCAAATGTCATTTTAAACTAGAATCATGAACATTGAGACACATAGGTTTTATTGTGTGTGGGTTTGACATGATACTAATGTATGATCCTCACAAATGAATTATGAATTGTTTCTACCAATTATCAAGACAATCCTAGTGTGTTTTTTTCAGTGAGTGACACTTTTCGGTATTAAAATGTCCCTTTTAAACTGATAACGGACACTTGGTGTCATACCAGTCACACTATGTGTTAGATTGAGGTTCAGCTGATCCCTATATGTCATAAATGATGTATGGATCATTTTAATAAATTACATAAACAATCTGAAATTGTGTTCTCCACATTGAGTGTGTTGATTTTTTTTCACTAAAATTAATGTAAATTTTGAAAAATAAAGACACACTAGGAGAAATACAAGTCAAACCATGAATCATATTAAGGTTTGGATGAATTATACACATCCCAAACGAGTCATGGGTCAATTTCTTAATGTATCATAAAAATTAGAATAAGTTTCATTGATTATGAGTACATCACATGTTTTTTAGTGAGTGACATTTTTTGTATTAAAATGTCAATTTCAAACTGATAACAGACTATGGGATTCATACTAGTCACACCCTGTATCAGATTGAGGTGCTGGTGATCCCAACACATAAAAAATGACATATGGATCCTTTTATTAAAGTGACAAAATTATATTAATGTGTTCTATTTGTTTTTAGTATGCCACATGAGTTTTTTTTATAAAATGCCATTTTAAATTGGAAAGATGCACAATGGATCTTATTTTAAGTGAAATGTGTTGTGTGGACATTTAAAAAATTTATCTCAATCAATATCATGGTATTATCAATATTTTACATCATTTCCCAATAATTTTAATATATCAAAGCCACAGCTTCTTATCTTCATTTTCCTCAGTATTTACATGGGTATTAACCTATAACTCTTTTTCCATAATGGTCTCTGACTCCGACTTTTCCTCTACCATTGCCTCTACCTCTGCCTTCGCCTACGACATCGCCTTATCCATTCCCTCTGCCTCTAAAATTTCCCAACAATTTTATTGTTTTTAAATCAATGGTTATTAACAAATTGATTTCCTTTATTACTCTTGTCCACGAGAAAATGATCCAAAATAATATATAAGCATTCTAACACTAATGATTTACACCCTAAATGTCATTCAAAGGTCATTAATCATACTGTATCACTAACATAGAAGGTAATCACCTATATTTTTTTATAGACCTACACTCGAACAAAAATTACACAGCCCAATCAACTCTAAATATATTTTTTTTTTTTATTTTTTGGGGTAACTGTTTTATCAGATATAATGATAGTTCTGATAAACTATAGACATACAAATTCTTCTAAAATTTATTTAATGAAATTTTAATCACCTTCCGAAATTACCTGGTGGGTGATGATGATATTATATTGTTTTATGATTTCTGTCATAAATTTTTAAACAGAAAATCCACAATCGATTGACTTATCTTGTTTCAGACACTAAATAAACTTGGCCAAAATAATTAAGTTGTTTTCAAATGTTTTGATAGTTAAATTTTTCAATTTATAACTTAATGGGTTTCAATTTTTTGTAATATATACGGTTTATCTTTTTATCCACCAACTTCATTCCATGTTCTAGCTTGTATTTTGAGACCACCCTATTAAAAAAAATTATAATTAAAAAACATTAATAAAACATATAATTCTATGTTTCTCAATAAAATATGAATTTTTCATTATTATGTTTTCCCAATACACATCATGTGTGGTCGGTTGGTTGGAAATCCATACATTTAGTCCAAAAAATAAATATTCGCAATGTCTATGTTGACCTCTATCATTATCCATTACTTCCAAAAAAGTTAATTAAAAAGTTTAAATTATATTTTATGTGATTTGATCATAGAGTTTGACCTTTGAAGTGTAGGGAAAAAAAATTCTATCAACGAATTATTTATTATTAATTGCTTTGAGTAACTCACATTTTTTTAATTATTTCCACATTCAACGTAATTTATGCCATATAAATGATACCAGGTTTAATGAATCCAATTCATGCTACACATGATTATATAGATTTAATATAAACTCTATTCAAAATATGAATACTTATTAACATTAACAAATATATTTAGATATCTATTTTGATAGATGTAGCATGAAAATGTACCTTATGAATGTCTTAACAACTAAGATGCCCATCCATTCATGCTCGAGAATCTAATTTAGAGTGTATAGAACAATTACCTCTTTCAAGGACTCTATATATATTTCAACTTAATATTCAATGTAAGACATAGTTTTATATTATAATTTAGTCTTTCTAAGAAATTTTAATGATAACAAATATTTCTCTATAACTGGGAGAGAGAATATACTCTCCGAATGTCATTTGTTTTCTTTTTTAATTCACTGGATTTTCCTGATTCAACCTTTCGCTTCTCCACCGCTTACTCTAAATGTAATATCATTCCTAACTGCATAACTTTTATCATAAACTATTAATTTTTTTTATATTTTTCCAACAAAAATACCATATGTATCAGTATAGAATTAGATAGCCATGTTATGAAATCTATAACAGATACTTTGACCATTGTAATATTCGTACCATCTAGTGGTAAATGAAACTTAGTAGTCAGCTCATCAACTACCTCAATACTAACGATCATGTGTTTTTTTTGGGATGGGTTGATTTTTATCTAGTATCCAGGCATATTACACACTATACCCATCACAACACATCTCTACATGGGTATTGACAGATTGAAATCACATACAAATATACCTTTCATAATTTTAGTAATATAATGTTATCAAAATTAGTTTTATTCACATTTAAGAGAAAGCGTAATGAAAAAATGATCACCATAGGTAAGGTATGTGGTGGGGAGGAATGACTAGACTTAATGATAGTTGGATAACTTGGTTAATGTGTTGATCTTTTCTCCACTACTTGTTCATTTTGATCATTTCTTATACATTAGTCTTCCAAAAAAGGAGTGCATATTAATATCCTATAGTGAGTCTATTTGATTATTCATTTTTATCATTAAAATATATGTATCATCATGTGGTTTTATCTTCTCAAAATATGTTTGAGTAGAGATGCCAAAAAATAATCCTCTAACATGACCATATTGTTCAGGCCACTATAATGCTAATGAATTTTAGTTTTCTTCTAGTAAGACCATTGCAGATTCTTGTGTCACAACCAAATAAGAAAATATGAAAATATTTTTTTTGTAATATTGTTATAAATTTCTTAAAAAATTACAATTATGTTATAATTACACTTGATCCCCATATTGATTTTCTGTTTTCATAAACTAATCTACAATCATTATTTATACGAACATCCATCAATAACAAATGATGTGGGATGAATGTGGATTCCGATTTTTATTCATCAATATGCACATAAACAAATATACATATATTGTATCATATCACACAATAATAGTTTTATTATTCATTTAAAATGAAATCAAATATCTTATCTAATTTAGTCTACCCCATCCTTCCTTTGCGATATGCATACATTGGTTTTGATGCACAATCATTATATTCATAATTCTATTTCTGTTTCATAAATTATCAATTTTGTGTCATGTTGGATAAATTTAATAATTTAAAGTAATATATTACCAATCGTAATGCGCCTAAAATTATTTTTTCATTGTGAAGATTACTGAAACCATCCTTGTTTGCTATATCATAATGTGTTCATGACTAAATGGTGGGTGGAGATTTATTTTCCACTATGCATCCCTAACATGTAAATTCATTAGAATAGTCTAGAATGATTTATGGGATTTTTTAGCGGCCATTAAGAAAAATTTCTTACAAAAAAATTCTAAAATAAATTATGTCTTTAAGGAATAATGAAACTAAATCAACATTTCCTTATATAATGTTTTATTAAAATAAATATTGTTTATTATAACATTACCATTATATATTCCCAAAGGATATCATTAATTATAGGTTGGACATGGTTCCATGAGTCAATATCAATTGGCACATTCATCCTTAATGTGACCCCAAGATTACAAATGAACGTTGACTAGTTGTGGTCAATATGGTAGCCGCCTTGATTCCAAGCTACTATAAAATTTTATTCCCAGAGTTACTTCTATGATAATTATATTACAAACTATCATACTACATTATTCTTCATATTTTTTGATTTTTTTCATAAAAATGTTGTTGATCCCCTAATAATTGTATAGTTTCATCATCAATATTATGTTCTTTATTAGGATTAGAAACATAATAATTTTCAGATGAAATTGTCTGCATGATTTGTCATACATTTAATTTGTCACTAGAAATAACAATTCAACACACTTCATGCCTAAAATTCAATGATTACATGTATCTTGCATTAATACTGTTGCTATAATGAATAGAGATATAATACTTCAATATTATAGTATAAAAAAATCTCACTATAGTTATCTAATGCATTCTCTACTATTTAATATCCTTCCATCTCTTACTGATATATTTGAGGATGTTCATTCCATACTTCAAACTAGACTCCTCCCTTCCTTATTTTGGAGGTATTTCATCAATGAAATTTGGAACCACACTGATGGAAGAAAGGCTAGATAGAAAGAGGGATTACAATCAATCCTTAAGATATAGGTTATAATCAAGAATCTAAGGATTAAATTTTCATATGAACCTACTCTAATAGAATCAATAAAAAAGTATATTTGATTGAAGAGGAAATGGAATTCATTCACTCTAATGTTCTTGATGAAATGAATTTCACCCAACCAACATTGAACATCACTTCTGTATACACAAGGCTTCCTTACCTTCCATGTTTGGAAAATATTTTTATCCACCATAAGATAACTCCAATAACTTACATCTATTTAAAGGGAGAGTTTTTCAAGATATTATTTATATTGATTTAAATTTTTTTACTCTTATAAATGAAATGAATTAATTAAATGCAATCGTAGATTTATTATTATGTTATGTTACCATAATATAATTTAGTAACCATAACTACATCTTATGACTAGAAATTATAACACATAGCATGAATTATATCTACAATTTCTTATTAAAATGTTTTATATTGTGACTGACATTAGTATTATTAGATGTATACTATAATATTATAGATAGGTATCCCTACAAAAATGTATTAGATCATTTAAGGAGATTACACAGGCCTTAAATCATAGAAATATTCTCAAGGACCCTCGATCACTGAAGGAGTAATAGTTCCATAATATATTAATAAATAGTGATAATAGAAGAATAGAGGGTTGGATATGGAATTAAACAAAGGTTTAATTATAATAATGTATTTTATCCCATTATAGGGACTATATATTTAATAGAGACTGCCTTGATCATTGATCGCCATCTCATGGAAACTGATAATTTCATCACCTCAGAGTACGTTCTTCTTTGAGTGTTTCAATAATATTTTCAATCCATTTATATTGATACATATGATTTATAATTTATGATAAACCATTTTGTATATGTATCCAAATTTATTCATTAATTATAATATATTTAATTCCCCACAAAAATCTATATTTTTCATATGTTGTAGGCTCTGATAAAAGCATATATAAGCATAAATTTCTATTTATGATGCAAGGATATTGGAAAATACAATATCTCTATTTTTTCATTTTAGATATGGATTGAAAATAACATGACTTATAATACATAATGATCCAAACCATAACAAGTTTATTTTAGTCGATTTTAGTTCTCTCAACGGTTATTCACCATGTTAGATGAATTTTGAAATTATTGTTTTATCCTAAGAATTTTTTATCTCTATATTTTGATTATTAAATCTATTAATAAATCACATCTAATAGTTTTCTAGATCGGCTATCCAACCATGTATAACATACATACTTTTTTAAAAATAAATTGGTTATTTGTTGTTGTGTATTTCGTTGTCCATTTACCTAGTGATTTCTCATCTCTCTCTAGTATAGAAATTTTTTTAATAAAATTTGAGCATGCTTTTCTAACCAATGAAATTCCCCACCAATCATTTTAATAAATGGTTAAATTTTAAGAATAATCTTTAATTTATTAGAAAAACAATACTCTCACAACATTCGTATCTAAAATAATTTTTGGAATGCGACTAATTAAGTAAATATTTTTTTGAATTCAAATAAAAATTATTCCTCAAAATCATAAATCTAAATATCCCATTTCATGGTTTAATAATTTAAATGAATAAACAAAATCCACAAAACATGTTTCAATTACTTTTCCACCTACCTTGGTCCCTATATGTTCATCACCCAGAAATGAGGACCTCAACTTGGTATCCCCTAATACAATAATCCCTCATAAATAAGCCGTTAGAATCTACAATCTAGAATATAAAATGATGTCAATTAGAGAAACTACATAGATTTTGAAACCCCATATTAATCAAATGAATAGAATGTTGAGGGGGATGAGAGATCTTCTTTTTAATGTCAAGAGGAGAGAAAACCATATTTTTCTGTATTTACGGATAAATGGGATGGAAACTCAAATACATACGAAAGGATAAAAATGAAGAATAGTTAAATGGGATGGAAACTCAAATACATATGAAGGGATAAAAATGATGAAATTGAACCACAATCGTTGTATTTTAGTAGTGCGGAGAAGAGAAGTAGGGTTTTATCATGATATGAATAGTGAAAAAAGGGAAAACACATAACCCAAACATCAAACAATAATAAAGGAAGAGATGAAAATAAAATACATTTGTTTATTGCCTTGATTAATTTGAGGGATGGTAGAGAAGTTTCCTCGACAGTAGAAGAGTTCCATGAGAGCTTGAGAATCACATGTGATTGTGTCATGGTTAGGGTGATTATAGATAGATTGGGGACACTTTTACCATCACTTTCCTAAAATCACTAACAGTAATCCTTTTATCCTCGTGAAATTGAGAAGTGCTGATAAATTGAATATTTATCATCACTTTTTTTCGCGATGAAATTTTTTAAAATTATAATTATTTAAATAACATTATTATCATTTTGTAATTATTTATATATTTTTTTATAATTTTTTAAATATTTAAATATATGAAATTATCTATTTATAATTATATAAATACATATTAAAAAACTTATTTACAATAATTATCAATACAGTGAATATAAATATATATATATATATATATTTACAAGTATATTTTTAACATTATTATATGTTATATAACCATAAATACATGCATTTTAAAAATGAGAGAAATTGAATAATTCAAAATTACTAAAGATTAAAAATATAGAAAAAATGGATAAGTTTTATTAATTAAAGATAAGTTATAAAAATGGATATATTTATAGATTGAAGTGGATGAATAAATATTTTAAATATAAAAATAGAATAAAAAAATTATATAAATAAATAATACAAAATTATCAAATTCTTAAATAAAATAAAAAATATTAAAAATGAATACCCCAACTTTAGTATTAAAAAATATTTATTGACCTATAAGAAACATAACATATATTAAATGTATCACGTTATAAAGAAATTATATAATATTATAAAATTTTAATAAATTACATAAATATTAGGTGTATATGTTTCTATATATTGCATCAATATATTTGTGTTTGCATTTGTGAATACAAATCCAATAACACACACAAACACAAATATTTATGTGAAGTAAATGAAACACACAAGATTCGATATTGGTTAAATTGAAAAATCAAACAACATTAAAAATTAATAATACATTAATAAGTTTTTAATTTACATTATATATATATATTATACTAATTAATTTTATATATCTATATTCAATAAGAAATATTTATTTATATTTATAATATATATATATATATATTAAATTTATTCAATTTTTTCCTTAATAATTTCATTATTAAAATGATTCATATTTTTATTAATTTAGTCATGTTATTTTTATTTGTTTAATATTTTATTATATTTTGGACCTTTAGCTACACTGAAATAGAACTGATAAAGGAAAACATCTATCAATTCTAAAAACATACTGATAAAGGTACATTTTATAAGGTATAAAAATAAAACACTGATAAAGGTTACTTTTTATCAGTGCTAAAAAAGTTTTGATAAAGGGTTCCCATTATCTGTGATTTTATTAGCACTGATAAAGGGATACATTTATCAATTCTTATTTTAGCATTGATAAAGATAAACTTTATTAGTGAATTTTTCTATCACTGATGAATTCCAGAACTACTATAGGCATGTTTTGTTGTAGAGAGTGTTTCATGTAAGTTATGTTCATTATGAGTTTTAGGTTATCTTATTCTGTTTAGAGATTTCACAAACAATTTTTGTGGATCTTATTAATATTTTTTCCATTAATATATTGGTAATATTTTGATTTTTTTAATTAATTTGAATAACTTTTCTCTAAAATCCGTGGGTAACATGATAAATATCTAAGGATTTTTTAGACGTTAAAAAAATATTCATTGTGAAAAATTAATAAAATATTAATTTTTGTTATATAATAATTATTTACATTGGAATATTGTTTCTGAAGATATAATAACTATTAATTAGATAAAAACTAAATTGGTGGATGAGTGTCCAAGGCTAAAAAATTTCCCTAATATACAATGTTTTCGTGTATAAGCTTGTTACTCCAAATATTATTCTGAATCATTTTCTCTATTATATAATGCATTAAATAATATAAGGTTAAAATGAGTAAAATTCATATATATAATATATTTTTATGAATGTTTTTTAGACATAAAATGATGACTATCAAATTCTATATTATCATCCTTTCAAAAAAAATGTATAATTTTTAGATTTCTCTATACGGAACTACGAGGTTAGCATACTTGACATGCAAGATCGAGTGTTACTGAATAATATTTACTTATTAAATTATTATTATTTAATAGGTTATTTCAAGGTCAATAAATTTATTATTATAATATTAACATATATTTTAAATATATTTATTTTATTTCATTGGTTACCTAGTAATTATAAAATAATATAGAATGAAAGTGAAAATAATGGGACTGATTTTATGAAGGTCTATTTTTATTAGAAAATGATGATATATATTAATAAGTTAAATTAATAACAAATATTTAATGATATATATTATATTTAGATGTTATATATTCAAAAAAATATTTTTTATAATCATCCAATATATTTGAAAGATATAAAATTAGAAAAAACCCAATTTTATACTTAAAAACCTATATTTTTATAAAGGTAGTTTTTCTACCTTTTAACTAAGTACCCATTCTAAATCCAATTTTTGGAAATTTTAAATATTTAATATTTTAAAATAAGCATCAACTTTGAATGTGGGAGAAAAAAATTTCATTAGGATAAATTTTTGGTATTTTTATTTGAGGTTTCGTTTTTTAATAAATAATTAAAAATAATGAATTTTTATTCAAAATTAATTTTGCATCGATTGATTTATAAGGTTAAATTAAATATTAATATTTATTATGTATTAATAATATAATAATTTTAAAACCCAATCCAATTTAGCTCATTTTAATCAATTTCTGTTTAAAATTCGGTTTAAAAAATTGTCAATTTTTTGGAAATTTTTACTTTAAAAATCTAAAGCGCCATCCTGTCAGCATGATTATTATTAAATTAATTTCTACCACTTATGTGATTTGAGTTTGGAAAAATATATTACATATATTTAATTATCGTAATTTATAATTTATAATAATTTTAACTTTGTTTTTTTTACCAAAAATAGTAGTGATATTTATTAAAATTTGTTACAATAATTTATTGAAAAATTATGTTAACAATGTACTAAACTGTAAATTTAAGACCTAATAGACATAGAAACTGTCCCAATACCCATTGTATGGAAATCATTCAGCCAAATATCTTCAATTATTAAGTTTTTTTGATTTGGTAGGACTTTTTTTCTATAAAAGCATGAGTACAACTAACTTGTTTTAAAAAAGTCCAATTGTGTCCTTTCCCTTCTCTATAAATGACCCCCACACATACCTCTTATTCACACCTCTAAATCCACTTATGTTTAGCCAAGATAATTCCCATCCACTTCCGAAAATCCCTAGACTTATCCTAGAAGCCTCCCCTTGCGATGAAATAAATTCATAAAATCCCTTTGACACGAAACAAAAAGAGTTACCTGATTAAAATGATCTTTGTATGAGTGACACAAGGGCCAAGACATGAGGTAAGGGTGTTTCATATCATTTTTTATTTATGTACGATACATGATTTTTTCACCACCCATTAATTTTTTGTGGTGTATAAAGTACATTTATTTATTCAACGATTCTTATAATGTATAGAAAGACACCAAATGAGCAAGACAATATTGCCTATATTTTCCTTCATTGAGACACATGTCTTATTATGAACCTAAATTATTTTTATTGGTTTATTTAATTAAATTTGACTTTTTATATCTTTAATAAAAATGATTTCATGATATTTTTGAGTTTCATTTATTTTCAATTTGTTACAAGGGGAGTATGATTTGAAGTTACTAAGTGATAAAATTTTATTTAATAAATCTTATCGCTTTTCGGTATTTTCATGGTCTTTTTAACTTTTATAAAAAATTATTACTCATCCCTCAAGAAAATTCCTGAATTTTCATATCCTATATTCATTCATGATATAATCATTTATTGGTACCATTTTTCTACTCTTTGGTATATAAGATAGTTAAGAATGTGTTTTTATGAATTATGTAATTTCTCTCTCTTTTTTCAGAAATCAATATTCATTAAAAACATGTTTTATAAAAAATATTTTTATATGAATATTCAACTAATATAACATAATAATTAAAATTAATTTTTACCCTTTTGTAATTTACTAATGTTTTGAAAGTAATTTTCTAATTCCATTCTAAAAATATATTTCTTCTAACCTTTTACCTTGCAAAAGGAATGTTGTTCTTACCTCATGTGACATGTAAGGATTTACCCACCATAATTTCGGTGAATCTTACATCACAAGCTTAAAATTATTTTTTTAATTTGTTTAATAATATAATTTTTTTAAAAATGGTTTCCAAAACGTTTTCGTATTTTCATTTTACGTTATCAATGTATTTTCAATGAATGTTTTTTTTCAAAGGGTTTTTATGATTACATTATAATTTATTTTTTTGTAAAATCATTTTTAAAACGTTTTTAAATATTACATGTATATGTTTTCAATGAAAAATAATTTAAAAATTATTTCAAGACTCATTTATAAGTGTGGAATTTATTTTCAAATAAATCATTATCAAAAAATATTATTATCATATCTTAATATATATTCAAAGAAAAATGATTCTGAAAGGTATTTGATGATTTCATTGTTAGTATTTAAGTTCATGTTCAATAAAATTAGTTTAAAATGTTGTTTTATGTTTAAAATATTATTTTTTCAATGAATAATGAATATTTTCCTTAAGATTTTTTTTAAAACATTTACCAAGTTATATTCCATCTAAGATGACATAATTTTATGTAACTTATTCCCTTATAAGAAATCATCAAAATGATCCATTCATATTATTTCATGAATGGTTTATTTTTTCATGGAATTATAATATGGAACCCTCTTCTCTTCCACGAGGTATATTATTTTGAAACATGCTTCATTTCAGGGGTTATGATTTGTTAAAATGATTACGAAACCTGTATTTTTTTATAGGTTAACATATTTTTACATATTTATAACCCCAATTAAATTACAGGGGTTAGGATATGATTACTTATGATCCTATGTAACATGTATGAATTATTTTAGTATGATATGGGAGGGATGAATATCTCTCTCCAATTGATTGGGTAATGATAAATGTTATATGAGGTCAAAGGGTACACTAGAGGGAATCCTATTCCTAAAAAACAGTGTACGAAGGAGGAAATAACAAAACCAAAATAATATGGTACATGAGAGGACATCAAAAACCTAAAACAAGAGGGTATATGGGAGGAAATCCCAATCTTGAAACAATAGGGTACCCAAGAGGGAATAACATACCCAAAGCAGGTACATGATTGACTATCCCAAGCCTAACATGTTATAAATGTATTATTAGTAATCCTTGACATAGTGTTTTTATATCCTTATGTTTCTTCCACAATTCCATGTCTTATTAATATATTATTAATTCATTGATTAGGTTCATTATTTCCTTATGATTCATGTCTTATTGACTAATAATATTTATTCCGTGATTAATGTTTAGTATTTTTAATAATGTAGAGTAAGATCTTCAAATGATCTTGATCATGTTCTCATAAACATATGTTCCTGATATTCTAATGAATTTACTTTATTTACAGTTACTAAAAATTTGATCTCACCCCATACATATGTTTCCTATCCCTAGGTAATGAAGAATGGGTTTTATGTACTAATACAAATGGTGAAGGTCATCATTGGAAATGTTGAATATATTTCCTAAAGTTAGTGGATTTTAACCATGTTTTCAAATTCACTAAACTAATATTTTCATCAGATATATGTTTCTATAATTTTTTATGTAATCCTCAAATGTAATGTAATGTTATTATATTGAAAGAAAGTAATTCCAAAAAAAAAACGGAACATGTGGTAGATTATATTTTCGAAATTGATAATAGATTTTGATTTCATGATTTTCTATCATATAGGTAATATAAATAATGTAGTCCATGCCTTGATTCATTGTGATAATATATCATTAACCATTTTATGTGTGGAATCCAATCTATTTTTAATAATTGTATATATATTGGCCAAGAAATTAATCATTCAAAAAATCTTTGTCTTTTGGCTCATGTGCCAATGAAATCATCTTTGTTATAAATAATTATGTATGCTCTGAATAAATATTTTGATTTATGTAAATTTAATGAATTGGAAAAAAATAAAGTATCTAAAATATAACATTTATATAGAAGTTTTCTAGTGATTTAAAATGTTTTAATAGGTTCAATTAGATTTATTGTCGAAGAGGGAATTTTTAATTAATGGAATAGATCTAAATTTTAAATTCTTCTATGTAGAGTTATAAAAAAGAAAGTACATCAAAAATATTAATGTATTTTCTGAATAAAAAATGGTTTTTTAAATTTACTAAAATATATTGTAAATTTAAATAAGTTAAATTGAAAATACATATACTATAAGGGATACATCAACGTTTTACTATTCCTAAATTCAAATTATAAAATATATCAATTGATTTCATAGTTGTTTTGAAAACTAAATCTCATCGTAACCTGGGGATTTGTGTTAATATTTAGTAGTTGAAAAAATGGGATATTTTCATTATATGTGTCGTACTCTATAATTAAATCAAAATTTTGCAATCTATCCTAAACAAATATTTATATTATATAGAGTCATTATCTCTATTGTGTCTAATTTTTATCATAGATTTAATGAAACCATTTTGAATGTACTTCTGAAGACAGTGGGTACTGAATAAAATTTTATTTAGGAAATTTATTCTCAATCTCATTAATAGTCAAGATGATCAATTCAAATTCTGTATAGATTCAATTTTTTATTTAATTATTTGTGAATTTTGGAATGTAATAATATAGTGATGTGTTTTTTTAAAATATATGTTTTCATTTATGTATAAAGTTGATAACATTTGTAACATTATATACAAATATGGTTCAAATTCCATCATGTTGAGTTGATGTTAGTGAAAATAATTTATTATAATTAGAGTTGTTAGATGTGATTGTTGGAGAGTTAAATTTGGTTCAATACCATATGAGGGTATGTAAGAGTATAAAAATGTTTTAAAAAGATAATTGGAAGAAAGAACTTTTAGTTTAGGTAGGTGAACATGTTTCTCTTAAAATATATCATTTTAGAGGTGTGATGCAATTTTATTAAAATGGAATTTTATATACATGTTTAATTTGAGTCTGTTCTATTATAGAGAATATTGTTTTAGTTTCAAAACTTGTTTACTTTAATATAGGTTTACATCAGAAACATGATTTGTTTCATGATTCATTTATAAGAAAATATATACCTATTGCATATCATTATTTGACCCCTGAGGTGGTACTGTTGGAAGAGATTCTCTCTAATGAAGAAATGACAGTAGATATTTTGGATCATATAGATATGGTACTATAAAATAATTTTATTCACCGGGAATAGTTTTTATCGAATAATTACATGACTGATAAAGTAACATGGTAATCATAAAACCATATGAGGGGTAAAACCCTCACTTTTTTTAATGAATACAACTATGACGATGAAATTAATAAATGGTGTTAATAATTTTAAAACCTAGTTAATGACAATTATATATAAATTTTTTGATTTGTATGTATTTATTTTATGGATTCATATTTACCATAACTTTAAAATTAATTTTATTTTATTATTTAAATTAACAAGGAAATGTTTTGTTTAATTAAAATGATTTTCAATGTTTTATGATTTTTATAGAAGTTAAATTTCTTGATTTTATAAATTGAATTTTTTAAAATGAGATTCATTATTTATAACAATATATAATAATATTTTAGGGTTAATATATTTTCTATATCTCATAAATTATTGTTTTTTGGGGGAATGTTGAAGAATAAAGCTTTTCTATAAGAAAATTATTTCTGTAGGAATTAAAAATGTATCAATTTTTTTAGAAACATTTTTATTTTAAAATATTTTTCTCCGGTAATATTTAATACCATTAATTCCATATTAATTAGCATTATAATTTTTTTGGAATAAAATTATTTTTATTCATATAAAGAAATTTTTTGAAAAAAAATATATTAATTTTTCATTGCATAATTTTATTATCATTAAATTATTCTAAATATAGAAACAAAAATAATTTATTATCATATTTGGAATATTTAGGTTCAATTTTTTTTTAATAATTTCAATTTTAAATTTTTTATTTATGAATAGTTACCATGTTTTTAATTAATTTGCATGATAAATAGTGAAACATGATAATTGAGGTAAAAAAATTGTCACAAGGATACATAATATGATATTAATTATTTTTAGATGATTTTATATTAAACCATACCAACTTTTATTTTAAACAAGATATTTTTTGATCCACTATCCAATGATTAAAACATTATGTTGTTTTTTTAAAACATTAAATGATTATGTGTGTGTGTTACCTTACTTATTAAAAGGAACATGATATCCTAATTTATTAACAATCCTTTATCCTTTTATCTTTTAAAATCAATAACTAATAAAATCCCAACATCCCCCCACTTCCAAGAGATCCTTGTCTTATCATAATACAAATTAGTAAGTCTAAATTTTTAAACCTAATGAGGTTTTCTAAAAAAGGTGTATAATTCTTAACCATATATTTCATGTTAATTTCTTGTTTTAACTCCATTAAATCATCCTTAACCATGATGAAATGAAATAATAAAATAGATAAATATAGTAAAATGATATTATGTTTATGTTAATTAAAATTTTAATCTCATTTACCATTTTATGTGAAGATAAAACATAACTCGTGGGTATGTGTGGACTACCACATCCCCAAAGAGATGTGTTTCATTCAACGATCAAATTTTATATCTATTTATAACAATGAATCAAATTATTATATATGATATTTAATATCCAATTATTATTCTATAAATATAATATATTATTTTTCCATCTTACCATTTCTGAACATTGGAAATAGATAATTTCATTCACTCATAGGTGTCGAATACAACATTTATAGTGCGATGCAATTTATTTTTCATTACATCATTCCATAGATGGTGATAGTGATGAAAATAATGAACAAATTATGACATTTATAACATATATATATGATCCTATAAAAGTATAATATTTATTTATTTACTTATTTTCCACCTATAAAAAATGGAAACACCATTCATGCACATGTATGGACAAATTTCTCTATAAAATGAGGTGATTCAATTTTTACGACCACTTTACATGGGTTTTTTAATGGGGTTTCAAAATTTTAAAGATGAAAATTATAACATTTTTATGATTTTTGGTGTAATTTAACCATATCCTTTTTTACTATGGTTGTCACACTGATGTTATTTATAGCTTATACACCGAATAAGTAAAACATCTAATGTGAAACTAACCATTTTTGTAAATAAATAAGTCCATGTAAAAACTAAATTAAAATGTGTAATATTTAAATAAAAATATTTTTTATTAATCAATTATCAATACATTTTATTTTATTTCTCACAAGTTAGAGTATGTATGATACTTGATATGACTTATGGTAAGTTATATTCTATTAAAAGTTTGTATTAATGATTTACAACTATTTCTCTCCAATATAAATGTCTATAAAATGTCTAAATAATGTTATTATTTTTGCAAAAAGATTAGTAAAATTAAATTTTAGAAACCATAAGAATTTTTTTTATTAAGGATAAAAAATTAATCAATTATCTATTTACTATATCAGTTATTCTATTTTTATAAGAAAGTGAAAGTAATTGTTTTATAAATTACTCAAGTTGACACCATTTTATCTCCTCCAAATCCACTAGAATATCCTATCATTTAATATGGTATTTTAAAATAGATCATATTCATATCTTCTTTTAATTTTTCAATTTTCTTTGTTTTCAAAGCGAAATTATATTTTACATTTTGATTGCAGGAAAAATAAAAAATATCATATAGGTTCAAATGATTTTTAAAATAGTCGAATGATAAAAAGTTTAGGATTAAATATTTTTTATATAGGATACGACACTTGGTAACATTATATCTTGAATGATGATCCTTATTTTTCTCATCATGAGGAGGGAGGCTGACCACTCTCGAATCTAATTTGTATTAATAAAGCCTTCGAAGGTGAAGAAAGGGAGCTAACTAACATGACTACTACTTTGAAATTAAATAGGCTATAAAAATTATAATATAGATTAATGATTAATGAAAATGATTTATGAATATGATGGTAAAATATAACTATATTATTCTTGAAAAATATTTTTATGAAATGATATTGATTTGATGAGGTTTGGAAAGTGTAAAGTTGAATGGTTTGTTTTTCATAGGAATTTTTTCATGAGTTCCCAAAATCCTTAAGATGAATCCGGATTTTAACCATTATCTAAAATATATTTTAAATGTTTTTTGATAAATAATTGATTCAAACATTTACAAATGATTTATTCATTTGATAAATGTTTTATTGTGAAATAGGTAAACATTTTCATGGGTTTTCTTATTCTTCACTGAACAAATAAGATTCACTTGTTTTTTATTCCTTACATAAAAGTGTTTTTCTCATCCCATATTTTCCATAGTTTTTAAACAAATATACGTATCAAAATAAAATGATTAATATTCAGGATATCCCCTATGGTGACTCTTTTTATAAAATTCTATCATGCATTAATAAATAGTGGTGTTGACATGAATTTTTTGTGTGTGTAAAAACAACACAGTCTGTGGATGATTAATCTTTCATATTTAATTTTCATCCAAATTAACTGATTTGTAAAACAAAACATATCTTGGGTGCATAAAAATGTGAAATAATTATTATTAAAATCATATTATGGTTTTTAATTGTTAGGCGTCATTATATTATCTATTAGATATATAATGATGTGAAAAAATTATTCACTATAATATCTTTAAATAGGTTTCTAAATTACATGACTATTATGTTTCATGAACCCATTACATTTTTTATGGTTTAACAATCACAACATTATTCCGATAATCATTAAGTGTGAACCACAACACAATTTTCTTATAGTCAACAGATTAATTAACTAGAAACTCATAAATTAATAATTTGTTTTTCATAATGTGTATGTCCCCAAATACCAAAATGTAATGCCTTGAACCCAGTATCATATAGTCAATGGTTATTTAGTTTCATTGAAATAATATAGAAGGAATCTCATCCAGTAAGAATGAATAGTTTAACCATATTTTAAACCTAGATAAATTCATGAATCCCAAACTAAATTTTAAATAGATAAATTATAAATTTATTTTCGAGAAAACCATTATTCTAAAAGATTTACCTTGTATATCAATCATAATAAGCTTCATGGATACCTGGAGAAAAATAAATCATAATAAATGTGTGATATCAAATTCACAATATAGAATAAGAGGAGAGAAAGGTACCATGAATCAATAAGAAAAAACACCATATCAAGGTAAATAACTGAACATACATTCCATTTAATAACTATATTGATCAAGATATGGAAATAATAATTGAAAATAATTTAATTCAATATAAGTAATCACATGTGAATGAAATTTTACCATGGATATTATAAATAATTAATTAATCACATGGAATATTAATAACAGAATTCATAATGATGGAACAAATAATAAAGGACACATGAAACATAAATTTAAGGATTTATTCAAGCAATTTAATATTGTCAAGTCATTGGGCCAAGAATCTTCCATCATCGAGGCTTTATCTCAAGAATTTAATGAATTGACTAGTCCTTGGCCAAAACCGAATTTAGTTTTCTCATGAGACATAACGATGAATCAAAGGGCTATACTAGCCCCCAAAAATCACTTAATATATCGAATACATTCCTCTTATTAAAGGAGAAAAACATAATAAAAATTAAAATTCTCTTTAAGAACTAACATATGTAATGTGAATAATTTTATTGATCAACAAACATTAACATAAAACACCTTGAGAAATATTAAAAAAGGTATCTAAATACAAAATTTGAAATAAAAGTGATCATAACATTCAATAAAATATTTTAGATGATACCACATAATATTAACATCAATTTATCAAAATATTCAACAAAAGTTTTTGGCATATATGAAAAAACATATTATCATCATTGAGAACTTCTTTAGAAAAATAAAAATATTCACCCTGAAAGCCATTTTTTTTAAAATAGTACACAATTTATAATGGAAACTATTTTATTTTAAAAGAAACTTATTCTATTTTAATAGAAGATTCAATTCATTATTTCATAATTTTTTTTAGATAATCTTCTCATGTTGTATAATTAAATAAAACCGCCCTTCATTATTTTTGTCAAAAAAGTCACAAATTACCTTATTTGAAAAATGAAAATAATATTCTTCACAAATTATTTCCTAAAATGATAAGGATATATAAAAATAACTATAAAAAACTACATTATAATATTTATAACATTAACAATATTTTTATGAAACATGAATATGGATGTGAAATATTTCTTCATATAGACTTAAACATAAAAAATCATGAATAAAAATGATACTATTAAATAAATCCTTACCACTTTGCAATCAGTTGAATCGTACAACCCATGAAATATTAAAATTGAAAAAATTAAATAGAATAATAATTATTAAAATCATGATACAAAATTTCAAATGGGTGTTATATACACCTCATAAATTAATAAAGATTCATAACATCAGAATATTCTTCAACAAAAGAAAATTGAGGCGAAGTCCCTTAAAAGGACTATATCATTGATGCAAGTGTTAATAAAATAGATCAATTATGTGTATCCAATTAAAATAAACATAACCAAATTACAAAAAAACATAATATAACATAAAAAATCAAAAAATAATCCTATCACATCTGAATCAATGAAGTAAATGTTTAACCCAATTAATGAAAATTGCATTAAGAAATATATTACCTCATGCTTCCATTTATTTTTTCACATTTATACCATTAATATAAATGTTTAAATATTGATATAAATTCATTATAAGACTATAATAATATTTATAATAACATATATGATGCATTTATAACACCACACCACCCATTCATTATCAATATTTCATCATTTTTATTGTTTCAGGTGTGTTCTTTTCACGGATTCATGGTAGGTACAACTGTATATAATTATGAATTTATTTAGAGGGAAATAGAACGTAGAAAGTGAAATGAATCAGTTTTAATTAAATTAAATAAATTTAAACTATCCAATATACTATTTTTATTTTTTATATAAGAATGGCATATTTGATAAATTCTTATTGATAAATTCTTAGTATATATTAGTGGTTTTTATGTCCATCATGAACTAGTTTCATTTTATTTAACACTATGTATATATATCTATTATAGAATAGGATATAGGTTATAAGATACATATTTAAAATATGATTTTACCAGAATAAAACTTTCATGACCATCCTTGAAGTTGGTTATAGAAAATGAAAAATCAATATCCATGGAGATGGCTAACCACCATAATTTGGACTATGGTTTTGTTTCTTTGAATAAGAATATATGAAAATGTGATGGAAAGAAGATATTAAATTATAAATATTATACTATTGTATATACATGATACTATATTTATAACGATAATATGGACAAATTAGGGGAATATAAGGTAGAATAAGAAAATAAATTAAGAGAGTTTTTTTGAGAAATTTACCTCTTGAATATCACCTCATTGAAGGAACCCTTAAGGAACATGGAATTGGTATTTGGGTGTCGAAAGTAGCACTTTGATGTGAACATAATGGGGAGGAGATTTTTTTTAAATATTTAAAAATCATAAAGGATTTTGAGGATAACATAGGTGGTGAGTGGTGATCTTTATACTTGAGGATAGGTTGTTTTAAGTGATTAAATAACATTTATTTTATATTTATGCCAATAAATATTTTGGTGGAATTATTACACAAATTTGGATGATAATTACTATTTTAATTTCAGTTTCATGTTGAATTGACGATAAACCACCCATTTAATGTTGTAGTTTTAGGTATTTTAATCTTTTTCTTCCTTTTATCTTTAACCCACTACACTATATTACAAATACTGCTATGAATATTTTTTTTTCAACGATAACATTTTTATAAATAAGAATGAAAATGATATAACAATGTATCTAAGAACATATGATTAAAAATATTGAAATAATTCTAAATTAATCAATTTATAAATGTGATAAAAATCAATTCTAAATATGTCATGTGTATTACTCATAAAAACGGTTTTTAATTATTATAATCATAGTTTTGAAAGTTATGTATCATGTGTTCATAAATTCAAATAATTATGTATTTTAATTTCAAAAAATAAATTATTATAAAGAATAAATTTTAATAAATTTTAATTCATGATTATATAATGATTATTT
Organism: Viscum album; assembly: GCA_963277665.1. NCBI lineage: Eukaryota > Viridiplantae > Streptophyta > Magnoliopsida > Santalales > Viscaceae > Viscum > Viscum album. The sequence goes on along the minus strand of OY728157.1, from coordinate 1,627,253,854 downwards.
CAAAATATATATAGTGTTTTTTCAAAAACAATATTTTCAATTTTTAATCAGGAAATAATCTTTTTAGAAAAAATCCAAAAAACTTATCTATCATAATTTTGACACTATGAGTCCAAAAATGAATTTTATTTCCAAAATAAATTCATTGACCTTAGATTTCTCCATGTTTTCCCATCATTCTCCTTATGCTCGAAGGTTCTAGATTAACATATTGGTGACCATCAACTATCGATTTCAATGTTGGTATTCTATGTGGCTTCGAATTTATAGGATTTGACCCTAGTAGATCACTTCAATCCTCAAAGGCCTTTAGTTGATGATTTTTATATCTTCATGTTTTGTAACTAGGACATTCAATATCACGCTATTGTGAGTTTTATTGATAAAAACCACATAATGAAACGTTTTTTGGAGGAAGATTTGATATGCATGTAGGCCATAGATCCTCCCAGATGAAACATATGAAATTTCGTTATTCTCAGATTGCCTTTTGATCTTTGTATGAATCAGGGAACACCTTTCTTCACGACTTGGGTAAGCCTTACTCAACATTCATTACCTTTTCAAAATACAGTAATTATTCATATGTTATGGAATTTGGTGGGTCGATTCCTTTGTTTTGATGCTCTCAATTCATCTCTAAATCACTCGATCAATCTTTGTTTTTTTTTTGTTGAGGTGGATTTTTTAATCCACCAGTTGAATGGGTTTGAATTACAGTTGGTGAAGAGTTTTTATGGAGGCAATCTATTGTTTTTTAATCATGGGTTGATTAATGCTCGAAAAGCTGGTGATTGGGTCATCTGGCTGATAAATGTCACCATGGATCCATGAAGATAATTCCATCTTGTCCAGTGAAGGGGGTTGGCATGATATCATGTCAGATGTAGTTGATTCCTGATGTGGATAAACCTAACTTTCCTGTAGTCAAAATTTATTGGGTGGTTCGGCTTTGGAAAACAGAAGGGGGTACCTTATAATTCAACATTCATTGAGAAGTTTTATATTATGAAGCATGATATTCTCCTGGGGGGTGGTTTGAATCATGTTGCTGTGGATTTAGCTAGTCCTCAAGGCAGTACTGGAGGGGAAAGTCCTTCAGGGGATACACTAAATCTTGGGGAAGGTGGATTCATTCAATGTGGTGTTAGTAGGGAGGATAACAGACTCCTACAAGATGTTGATGTTGGGCCTAAAGAGATTCCCTTTAATTCAATTGGTGCATCAATTGCGAAAGTGTATTCCTATGATGGGAAAGCTAATGATGAATTTCTTCTTTTTCACAATATTTAGCAGACTAATTTTTAGGTGTATTGTGATGACAGATTGAAGATCACAGTCAATACAAGTAACCATTTTCAACATCTAGAGACTGAGGAGATCTCTCAAGTTGAAGAGGGTTCTCGAATAAAAGAAGGTCCCAATATATATCTTGGTTTTCTTCTCAAAATGTAGTAATGAGGGAAGTTGGAATGGGAAAAAGGGTAATAGTGGTCATGATCTTGTGGACCATCCACAATGTTTATCCATGATTGATTCTAACAGTAAATATGAGTTGGACTAGAGAGCTATTGATGGTTACCAAACCATTCATATTCCTTGAATATGTGGGATGTATATGATTGTTACAAGGAAAATCATATTTGTATAGACAAAACTTCATATAGTGATATTGTTAAAAATGAGAAGAAGAAGATTTCCGAAAATGAGGAAGTTATGTCTTCCCCAATAAGAAGAAGGCTGAGGAAAGACAACATTGAGCTGCCAAAGTCGGTGTACACTATGTCCCCTATTAAGATATCATATAAAGAGTTTACATCTTTGGATAAATTGATTCTTAAAAGGAGTTATGTCAAGATCCTAAAGCACTATGAAATCTCAGATTGGGAATCAGCTACTGCGGAGGAAGCGGTCTTCCATGTATGTGGTTATGGTTATTTCTTTTATGATATGTAGTTTTCATTCATGGTTTTTTTACAATATTATAGTAATTTTTTTATATTAATAAATTCTTAGATGCTTGACTCAGAATAAGATTTTATAGTAAATAAAAATCATGTTTTGAAGAGAATATTTATTTTAAGAATTATATGACTTTACAAACATTATGTATTCATTTCCAATGAATATTAAAATTTGTATAGAATAAAGAGAACTATATTTCATAACATAGTAAATCAAATTAACATCCTAAAATATTAGACATTTTTCATAATGAACTTTTAAAATAAAAAATATTTTAGAGTTCATTTATGCTCAGTGTTTTTTGAAACATAAGATATCATATTTAATGTTCTCAAAAAATATCGTGGAGTAAAATTCTCCCCTCCTTTAATAAATTTCAACCTTTAAATTTTAAAATTTGATTGGTTATCATGGATTTTAACTTTTAAAATAATCTTGTGGAAATAAGAAATTGTAAATATGGATAATAAGACTTCCTTCTAAAAATAGGGAATAAAAAATTGGAGGGTCACCACAAAGCAATGTTTCCATATTAGAGAACATTAGTGTGATTTGAAAACATTGATATAAAAAATAGATAACTGTAAATTTATTATGTTGTGGGATAGGTAAAATGGTTCTTAGAGTATTTAACATGAATAAACTGTAAATATACAATGATTTAAAAAACCATATATTTCTCTATAAGAACATTTATGTAATAATTTTGTTGTTCCAAAATCCATTTATAGTTCTTAGGAAATACATTAATATAAACATAATTTATTTTATTCCATGAAATATGAATAATATCATCCTATGGATGTGATTTATTTTATCTCCACTTCATTTATTAAACTATAAGTTCTATATTCAAGAGGATTTTATATTCCAAAAGTAATTTTAATTATTCATAAGAGCAATAAGTCATTCCTTCTAACTTTGAATATTTACCAGAGCCAAAATGGTGAGAAAAAAATATAGAATATGATTAATCAAATTATATGCTCAAAAAATAAAATCCAAATTTTATTGTATTCTATCCCATAAGTTGTTAACCTTAAGAATCATCCAAAATAGTACTAAATATTTTGAAAAAAATCTTGAATTAACTCAACATTATTCACTTATAAATTATCTTTTGAATTACATGATCATATATTTTCCAAAATTCTAGTACAAACATTAATCACTGTAAAACCTTATAGAATAAATGAATAATTCCAAAACAAAAAATCTCAGGTTGTTTAATATATTCCTTAGGTCCAATGGTATAGTAAACTATTGTAAAAATGACATAAACCATCAAACATATAACCAATTTCATGGTTAACAATTCTATCTAATATCAATCAGTTTATTATAATCTCAAAATCTATAATTTATTAAGGGATATCTTACTTTCAATCTAGTATTTTAATATAGGTTCAAAATTCCACCAAAATATTTTTCTTGGTACCCATCGACACCTGATTTTAAATATTTTATGAAATTATACAATGATAATGTCTTGAAGCATTTCTAATTTAATAAAACACTTTTTAAATTTATTAATTTATTACATCTAACATATTAATCAGTTATATAGAAATAATTTCCTTATTCATTAATGCATCCTTCAATTCGTGTTCCATTTTTAGTATCTTTATCATCAGTAATATAACTATTACGCATATAACACTCACTATATTTAATCCTATGAAATTTATTTTATAATTATTATACCTTAAAAATTAAATACGTATTACCATTAATGATTTAATAGGGAACCCACTATTTTAATCTTCTTACATAAACAAAAATTTCAATATTTTTACATTATAATAACATTATCTGTGCCTTTTTCAACACCAAAAACTTTTCATTTTTACACTAAAACATTCACATGGGTTCTTCTTCTCACATTCATGAAATATGGAAATCTGATTCTTCTATTATCTATGGTCTTCACCACTTGAGATCTCAGTGAACTATATCCTTATCTTCTTATATGGATTTGAGAATTGTTTATGGTGCTTGTTGATAATCATAAATCATGATTACTGATTAGGAATAATCATGATATTATTCACACTATTCATTTCCAAATTTTATGTCTTTAGAACACATTGTACTTTTTACTCATCATTAATCTAGTTTCTTCTTTGTTCCATACATTGAAGAAAATAAATATTCCAAATGTGAAAAATCTAACATAGTGGTAAATATCCTAACCCGGAAGAATCATTATAGAATGAATAAATCATGAAACCTTCTCAATATATGAATCTTTATGTATTTGAATTCTCATTAATGCTCATTAAAAAATATATATGATATCATAATATTCTAAGATATATCCTCAAGGTCAGAAGTATGGTTTTGTTCAATTATCTATGTTTTCCTCAAAAAAGTTTCCAAGGTTTCTAATAAAAGTTATCAGATACCAATTGTTACTCACTGACCCATGTATCATCCGTATAGAGGTTACTTTATAGCATTGGAATAAGATACAATGATTCATATCCCAAAGAACCTAATAGTTTTGTAGTATTGGTAAACTAGATATATACAAGATTCCAAAACAAATTTTGAAAAAAAATTAATTTTATTTTATAATTAAATTATTCTCTTAGGTTAATATTCTATAAAAATGATAATAATTTAATTTAATTCTTAGAAAAAATAAATCTTAAGAAAGGTTTGAGATCATGTTCTCAATAAGGGTTATGTATAGAAGAATATATCATGAATAAATAGTCATAAACATCCTCGAATGGTGTATAACTCAATATAAATTCCATTTAATCCATAAATTCTGCCTAATATGGATAAACTAAATGAAAAAAAATTAATTATATATGATTAATCACATGGGAATGAAACTAAACCACATATATTATAAAAAATAGTAAAATCACATTGAATATCAACAACCGAATTCATAATGATTAGTCCCATAATGTTTTAAAATAATAAAATATCATTGTTTCTTTATTCCAAGAATATAATACTGCTACGAAATCCTTCCAAGAATCTTATATCATCATGGAATCAAGCTATGAATATAAAAATTGTGTTTAAGGCCTTAAAAAAAACTTAATCAAGTTTGTCTCATAAGGAATACCGATGCATCATTGGGATAAATCAATCCCGGATCATAACATTATACATCCAATGTATTAATCATATAAATTTTCAGGAATATAATCAACTTAAAAAAGTATATTGAAAACATATGAAAACTTTCCACAAATGGTAAACATCACTATATATCATCCAGAGTAATGTAGAAAATGGTATCCAAATATCACATCCATAATAAAAATAATTATAAAACTTTAAATATAATATGTTAGATGATATTATAATTTATTAACCTCAACAAATAAAAATATTCAAAAATTGTTATTAACATAGAATAAAATACATTATTAAGATAGTTGAAAAACTATTGAGGAAAACACCCTTCCCCTCTTTGAAATTATCTTAGTTTTAAAATGATATGAAATTAATAGAAGACAAAATATTAATTTAAAAAGACCTTGTGAAATTGTATGTGAATATTCAAATAATTAATGATTCAGGAACTTGAGATGATCTTCATAAATCTTATAACTTAAAAAATAGTCCTTATGTATTTTTCTATAAAAAATATAACAAAGTACTCGGTTTTGAAAATGAAAAAAATTATTTTCAAAATTATATGTAAAAAGAAAAAAATGTATAAAAATAACGTTAAAAATAATAGTATAATTATAAAAATTTGTAAATATTTTAATTAATTATATATATTTATGGGAAATTTTTCATAGTAGAGACATAAAAATAAACAATCCCGAATAATGATGAAATTGTGAAATAAACCCTTACCAATTTGATACCAATTGAATCACATAACCCTCTAAAGTGTAACCTTTTAAAAAATATTAAATATCATTATAATTAATAAATTATTAATATAAAATATCAATGAGGTGTTATATACATCTCAGAAAATAATATAGACACATAACATCAAAATATTGGTCAAAAAAAGAAAATTGAGAAAAAGTCCTTTAGAAAGATAACATCATGGAAGTGAGTGCTAATAAAATTGATTGATTATGTGTATCCACTATAAATCCCCATAAGAAACGAATAAATAAAACATTGAATAATCTAAATTAACTCCATGAATAATCATATAATTACATAATCAATGAATTATCAATTTAACCAAATCAATTGAAATTGGGTTAAGAAATCTCCTTACTCATTGTTACCATTAGTTTTGAAAAACATAAAATCATGTATAAAGGATTAAATAATGTTATTAATTAAATATAAAACTATATTAATATTTCAAATGCCTTATATGAGACTTTTATAACATCGTACAACATTTTCATTAATAAAATTCCATTACTTTCAATTTTACGGGTTAATTTTTAATGGGTTCATGGTTGGTTCACTTGTGTATAATTATTGATTTTATTATAAAAAAGAAATGAAACTATAGAAGTTAAATGAAATTGTATTCATGAAAATATGTATGTTTAGATTGTCCCATATATAATCTTTATTTTTTTACTTTAGGATGATTCATTTGATAAAATGTTAATGATATATGTTTAGTTTATTTTGCTGGGTTATTCGACCATCATGAAATAGTTTCAGTTTATTTAATATTATGTCTATATAATATTTCAAGAACATGAATTTATTTATTATATTCCAATTAAAGTATGATTTGACCATAACATTACTTCTTATGTCCTTCGTGGAATATGGTAATGGAAAATGAGAAATTATTATATATAGAGACAAATAACCACAATAGTTTGGATAATTGCTTTGTTTCATTGAATAAAGGGATATGAGAAAAACAGTGTAAATAAAATATTAAATAATTATTAAAAAAAATCAATTAAAAATTTTTAATTGAGTTATTATTAATTTATTCATTAATATGGTCTAGATATGTCATAATAAGAAAATAAATTAAGGAAGATTGTTTGAGAAAGATACCTCTAGAATATCACCTCCTTGAAGGATCCCATAAATTTGTTGGAATTTGTATTTGTCTAAGAAAATAAGAACATCAATGTGGGGAGAGTGGGAAGTGGAGGTTTTAGTAAATATTTGTAAATATTCATGGATTGCGATGTGAAATTGGGTGGGGGTATTTATACATGAGGATAGGTGGTTTTAGGTATTAAATAAGGACTATTTTATATTTTAATCCAACCAAATTTGGGTGGCATTCATTCAAACGAATTTGGATTCTATTTAATGATATAGTGAAATTTTATGTTCAATAAAAAACAACAACCACATATTTTATTTTTTAGTTTTTTGGTATATTAATATATAACATTCTAACTTTAACCAGTTACATTATTATCCATATACTAGTCCGACTCGTTTTTTACAACACTAAAATTTTTAGGCCTAAAAATGAAATGGAAATTATAAAAAAATTTGGAACTCCTAATTCGAAATATGGTAACCATTTTTATTTATTAATTTTATCAAATAGGTAGAAATAAAATCTAATATTTATATGCATATAACTCATGAAAACTGTTTTTATGGATAAAAGCATGGTTTTCAAAATTTTTAAAAATGATTTTCTAAATGTAACAAAATATGTATTATGTAATTCATTTAATTCATTTTGATAAACAATAAGGGTTACTAAATTATAAATCATGATAATATAGTAATAATTTCAATATTAGTATGTTTTTTTTCATAAAAACGTATTTACACTTTTCATCACAAAAATCAACTTTTTTAGTAAATTTCCAAAAAGTTATTGTAATATAATTTTTACATGATGAGTCCAAAAAATAAATTTATTTTCCAAAATAACCTTTATATATGTTTATAAGATTAATTATATTTATTTCCTTAGGGAGAGAAATAAAAAATGATATTTAGAAAAAAAACATCATTTTGAAGAATGAAATGACTTTACTAAATATTAGGTGTTCCATTTAGAATAATAATTAAATTTCGGTAGAAAATTATATTATTTTTTATTTCAAAATATATATATTCCTATTAAAACCCTTAAATTTAATTGCTAGTTTGTAACGTTCATGTTAAAATATTTATATTTTGAAGTTCATTTAAGATCTGTGTTTTGTGGAAGATAAGTTATCAGGAATAACATTCTTTTAATATATCAAGGTGTTACAAGGAAGCCTATAAATATATATATATATATATATATATCTTAAAAATGTGTAAATACGCATCATTAAATGAATATACATTATCTTAAAATTGATAAGGTAAATAATCATTTGGTATGGAGTCATATTGCACATCACCTAGTTGCATTTCAAAACTCTGACCAAGCCTTACAGATTTCATTTATTTACATTACGACCCATGTGTATGGAAATGAGACATATTGATGAACCTTAAATACTTTCAATAGTTCAAGACATTACTATATTTCTTTATCAATAGTGGTTGGATATATCTTAGTCACCCTTATGTGTATTGGTTGTGTTAAGAACATTGATATATTTATGAAAAATGTTTAAATCATGTTCATTTCAAAATATAAGGTTATAAAATACATATAAATATGCCATTTTTTATTTTTTAATAGTTATTTTATCCTTTCTATATATAAGTGTAGAATTGTTACCATTTAATTGACCAAATCCACTAATGACTAGATTCAATTTCTCTTGTCTTATATTATTCTTACTACCAAAAATATAAACCAAAATTTATTATTGGTTATCTCACAAAATGTCAAAAGAATCCAAGCCGTCATAAAACATTTAAAAAACCTTACAAAAAATTATAATGATTTAAAATTGATAAAAATGGAATGGTAACCTATGGTTTCAAAATTATTTCCCTTTGAATTTAATTATTATCACTTAATATTATAACCACTAGAAGATTTTTAAATGAAACTCCATATTTAATGAACACATTCTGTATCATGTATTGTTGTTATATAGAAAACATTAAGTACATTATTTTTTATGGAATATAATAATTTATATCCTATCATATTATAAATTCCATTACACATCTTAATTTTTGATAATATAACCATTATTGAGTGATTTTATTATAATTATATATTATGGGTTATGATAAATACAATTGACACTGATTGAATGAGTGATGAACTCACCTGTAAGACCATACTCTATGATTCCCATTTATTAGAGATTATATGAGTTTATGTGGGATACATAATCACTAACATTACCTATTGATGAATCCCAAGATGATATTAAATAACTAAATCACTAGAAAAATTGTTTATGGGATTTGTACAGGCTTATCGAGATAATGTCCCAAACCATGTACAATGAACCATGTAAAATAATACCATCACACTCTTTAATCATATGTATTCATTGATGTAATAAAAGGGTATATATATAGTATCTAATAATACAAATTTTTATATAATTATTTAATAAAATAATTATTATATTTAACATTTATGGACACATTATAGTTATTAAATAACACGTTTGATAACAAAAATATTTCAATGTTATGAAAAAGAAAATTATATTTTTGGGAAATATGTATGTTTAATCATGAAACAGTTTTGCATGAATTTTATATTTTTCAAATAAATGATATTTTTAATAAATAATATATTAATTAACTATTAAATATAAATTAAATCATAATTTTAATATGTGAAATTTAATTTTTAAGGGTCATAAACAAATATTATCAATGAAAACCCTATATTTTTCAATAAAGGGGATTTTTTAAATCACAAATTTAATATTTATAGAATTATTTTTATAAAATAAATATTTTTTTGAAATAATCATTTTGAAATTATCTAATAGGGATTTATTTAAAATTTTACAAGGTAGATGAATTTTTGGGAAAATTTTAAATGATATAAACATATGTTAAGTATTATGACATCAGAAAAGCCTAAAAGTGGTGTAAAAAATTCTATAAAGAGTATCCCCCCAAAAAATTATTTTTAACAATTAATATAATGTTGTTTTTAGTTTATTTGAATTATTTTATAAACCCTTAACAAATCCTTCAAATCATATACAGTATTTTAATGTTATTATGTCAATTATTTATATACATGAATCCCTTCCACAAAACTCTGGGTATTATTTTACATATTTTAGTTATTAAACATATTAAATAAATAATCCACTCCTCCCTTGAATAAAAAATGTGAATATTCCATGGCCTGGTTTTTTTGATTACTTTTTTATATAGTGTCCAAAACGTAAAAAAACAATTCCCCTATATTTCTCTATAAATAAATATAAATTAGAATTTGTCTCCACTAAAATTCAATAAGACTCAAATTTATTGATATTTTACCCCTCAAGGAGTCCCTCTCTAGTTTCATCAAGTACCCAATGTTCTATCATCATATTTTAGAAATAAATAATTCAAGGTAAGTGAATTACCTTCTCCCTCTTTTCCATTCACGTACCACTTTTGTAGAATTAAATTTACATTCAAGGATAATATATTTCATATCCTATTTTATGTATCTCATTAATGAAAAAATAGTTTTATATAAATGGGATACCTCTATACCCCCACTAGTCCATTTACATAATACCAATTAATAATATCACATTTCCAAATTAATTTATAAAATATCACTATTTCATAAGAATTTTTTTATTATTGAAACACCAAAACCATTTCATTATTCATTGGTAATGACTAAGAATTATGTATAGTTTTTTGACTTTCAAATTAAGATTTAAGAAATCCAATCTCACTATTTCGGTTAAATATTATTCAATTTTTTTTATATATGAACATAAGATCTTTATGTTTTTATGTAAAATCCGTCCAACACTCCCTAGTGTCATTGATGAAATTATTTATTCTGATTCATGATCCTGCAAAAAATTAAACAATGTAATGGTAATTCCATTATAGTTGTAAAATACATTTTTTGTAGAAATAATCTCTAAATACATCACATATTATGAAACATTGGTGAATAACCATAGAAATTATTATTTACAACACATTAATGGTAATCGTTGCCGATATGATTATGAATGTATCATTTTTATAATAAATATACATTTCAATGTCATTATTCATGATTTATTTTTTAATACATTCCTCATGATATAATGATAATATCCCGTTGATATTCTTAATGGTCACATTGTAGATATTTACATTGGTTATAACCTTACTAGGACTTATTCTCACCCCTATATTTTGATGAATGTCACCATGATATGAGAAGTACAAAATGTAACTTATGAACTTATGATAAAGCATTTCAAATTGATTTGAATAATTTTTATGTTTATTTTTATGTTTTATGTTTTTAATTTCATGGTTAATAAACTATAAAAAATTGTATATATTGTTAAATATTATACTATATATAGAATTTTTCTTATATTTAACAGGATGGGCCCCATAATCGGAATGAATATTTGGTTTATTTATTATTGGAAATTAGGATTAGAAAACACTATAATAAAACCAAGGAAAAATTCAAAATATATTAAGATATCTTAGTTTTTTTGAGGTATTAATATTGTGGTTTACATGAAATAAAATCCCTATATGGATACTAAAGGTGTGTGCATCTTTTTCATAGTTATATATTGTGGTAATGACATAGAAAAGGGTGCATTGGGTCTGTATCAATCATAACCTAGTGTAGGAAAACATACATTGTTGCAAACCATGTATGAAACTCTCAAGGGATATGTCTGTTTAATTACATTATTTTTTCAAAACATAATAATGGAAATTTAAGAAATATAATTTTAATTAGATTTTAAAAATGAATAATGACATTAAGAATATTGTTAATGGATATAAACTCCCATTTAAATTAAAATATTCCTAAAATTAACATATTTATATCTATGGTTCTATTCTTTTATAAAACTTTCGGGATGTAGAAAGAAACACATAAATGATGATTTTGAAAGATGATTCACTTAAGAACACTTAATTCTAATGGATGATATAGTGGAACAATTCTTGAGGATGGTGAATCAATAAGATTGGGTTAATAATAATAACCCAAATCATGTTGAGTGACAATATTCACCTCAAAGGGAACAAATTTTAGTCGAGTGTATCATGTGTCAATGACCACCTTCTTATATGGGATGTACTGATTAATTAATTGATGATCAATGGATTTAATCTACAATAAAGATAATTTATATAATTAATTTCTTAGAGATAGATAATGTCAACCAGGATATATACCACTTAGAATGGAAATCTAATTACTTTTGGGAACTAATTAAGTTAAAGAAAAAAAGATAAGAGATATATGCAATGGAATAGGAAGAGATGAAGAATATTTTTATTGTTTTACCTATTTGTAGATAATTAAAATAGTGAAGGAATTTTGGGAGAATCTTATAATGGAAAATACATAATTGGGGATCTATAAAGTGAACATTACATGACATTCTTTTTACAGCTCTATATTTGTATATAGATCATAAGGGGATGGTTAAGTGGTTATTTAGTGGATGTAAACCATTTATTAAGACTAATATAGAAAATTGAGATAATTAAAGCTATGAAGAGATGGTTTAGAGATATATAATGGTAGAAATGGAGTTTGTAGAAACACCAAGATAACATTGGCCTAATGAAAAGATGATATAAATCGTTGCAAACTTATGGAATAATTTTAATCATAAAATATAATTGATAAAAATGTTTTACCTTGTGAATCAAATGTGGGATGAAATATTATGCGATCCATTTTCTTATGTGTAGAAATTTTTAAAAGATTTGAAGACATTTCCTTATTGCTTACAATTATTAGAGTGACGTGAATCCTTAATATCTAAATTAAATTTATAATGGGATGGTGGTGAATGTATAAGAAAAAGCTCAGTGGCTCTTGTATGGATATCATTGTCAGATTGAAAATCAATTTCCAAATCAAATTTCAAGGGATATAAACCATCATAAACGACACTGTAGGCCTAGGGATAAGTGAAACACCATTAAAGTCATAATGGATGATGTAGTGGATCAAAATTATATGGTTATAGTTAAACTTATTATTCTCTCAAATCCAGTATGTACATTTTTTTGATGATGGTTCTACAAATGAATTTATCTAATCAATGTTTTCAATGAATTTACAATAAAATCCAAATCATATGGAATTAGGAATATCTGTTAAGACTCTTAGAGGGATTATCTAATAAATAATGGATTATAGAAACTCTATTATTATATTTGGTTTTTAAAATCTCATAAAAAAATATATTAGTCACTTAAATGATGTAATTGATCACTATACATGGGATGTATTGTCTCTCAAATTATAACTCTATGATCAAATATAGAAGTAATAAAATTTTAGTGCTCTTAAATGCATAACCTTGAGTTATTTTTAAAGCAGAGCTTTCATTACATTGTAATTTTCTTATAGAACCTCTTATATCCTTCTTATATAGACTATTCGAGGAGACAAAGTATAATGTGAAAGTATATAGATAAAATATTTTATCATAATTCAGGAATATATTCATGTATTTCTAAAATATTTACATAGACCTCCCACATAGAGATGTAGGGTTTCCAATTGAACTAACACTTGGATCTAATCTAATAAAGAAGACACCTTACATACTAGAATATGTGGAGTTTTATGAATTAATGAATCAATAATAAAAAAAGTTTTGGAAAAATAATTTATTTAAACTAGTGTGTCTCTTTTGGGAGAACATATATCCTTTTTAATGAATATTGATAGATTAATATAGCAATTAAAATACTATATTGAACATAATTGGATCATAGTTAAGAACAATTACACTCTTACAAGGGTTGAAATTTTTTTGATCAATTTTTATAGGTCAATTATTTTCCAATATTTATTTTTGATCAAGATATCATCAGTTAGGTGTGAAGAAATAAGATATCCCAAATGCTATTTTTATCATGATTTGAGAATTAGGATTAGGTTTTTATTACATTTATATTATCAAATTCTTTTAGCATATTTTTGAAATAGATTTTTGAAATTATTAACTTATTAGATTGATGGGCTCATTGTAGTCTTCATTGACCATATTATGATATATTTTAAAATTCATGGGATTCATGAGGACCATTTAAGGGTTATGTTAAAAACATCATAGAAAGAGAATCTAGTTGGTAAATTTAGAAAATAATTTTTCAAGAATCAATAAGTTTCCTTTTGGGGGAATATAATGATCGTTGGAGGAATCTCAGGTCTTCTAACCAATAAAATGACCATAGTGTAGTGTCCCTATCCAAATACTATAATCGATATTCTAAATTTACCATCTAACATGGAAGGATTTATTTTTTATAGTGATTCAACCTTAAAATGAAACGAATTCATACAAATGAAAAATGAAAAAGTGATTTCTTACACATCATGATAGATAATGTTCCACAAGCATAATTATGCTTCTCTTGTATAGGAGATAACTACACTTATCTTATCCATGAAGATATAAAGATACTCTATTTATGGATAAAATGTGATATATATATTTACCAGGAATTTCTAAAGTATAAATTCAAAAATAACTAGTAATAGATGTGTTATTAAAGAGTTTTGGATCTAATAAATGGTTACAATTACACTATTACGTGCCATCCTCGAAAGGTGAATTTTGTACCTACTCCTCTTAGTTAAAAAGAACCAACTAAAATATCTAAAATTCTAATTGATAAAAACCCCATATTATTGGATAAAGAACTGATAAAACTATAAATAATAATATAATGATATAAATTCTAATTTTTCGATGTTATTTCAATAAATGAATCATTGATAGGATAAAGAGGAACCAAGGGTTTATCTTGATCATCAAAAGAATCCGAAAGAATTAAGGGTAGGGAAGCAGCATGAATTTCACATTTGTTATGATTGTATGACTCATTTTGGAACATGGAATTTTTTTCCTTTATCGCCTATGATAAATAATGTGATATTGGATAATGTATATATAAATGATTATATATCGGTTACTAGAGAACTGAGATATACCATGATCTTCAAGGGCACTTCATGTGGGAGAACACAAAGAGGGAAAATGTTTAGTATATTGGAATGTTCTATTTAGGTTATCAAGCTAATGTTGAGAAACAGAATTGAAAAGGGTTTATTTAACAATTACCATCCACAAAAGGAAACAAGATAATATATCCATTTACAGTTTTATGTCTTCGCTTATGATATCAAAAGAAAACAATGTTACATATTTAGGTATATTTACTTTCCGAGACTCACCACTTCATCGCCATTCGAGAATATTTATCCCTTGAAAAACATTCCAAGACTTATTTGAAGTAATGTGGCTCTATGGGTACCACCTTAAATTACTTATGATCATGATATAATATTTACTTATTAATTATGGAGAAGTTTTCAACATCATATGAGTGATGAGTTGAACTATATAACGACCTATCACCCACAAATAGATGGAAAATTTAATGTACAATTTAGACACTAAATGAAAAGATATTAGTGTATTCAGTGGAATTTAATGATCTATAGGTTCAACATCATCAAATATCATAGTTTTCTTAGAAAATAAAATTCCACTAGACTATTGAGATGGATCCATATGAAGCACTATATGGGAATTAATGTAGAACCCCTACCTGTTTGGATGATTTTTTGATGAAAATCTATGTGG
Organism: Viscum album; assembly: GCA_963277665.1. Lineage (NCBI taxonomy): Eukaryota > Viridiplantae > Streptophyta > Magnoliopsida > Santalales > Viscaceae > Viscum > Viscum album. The sequence goes on along the minus strand of OY728157.1, from coordinate 1,627,238,267 downwards.
GCCCGATCATGGGATTGAGATTATAGAGAAGTTCATTCCATACCAAAACATATAAATAAAAATTAAAGATTGTATAAGTTCTATTCCAAAGGGCATAAATGGGACTCATATTTTTCCGTTGGAGAAAAATTATTTCTCTTAACTTCACTATTGAAGATAGTCATGTAGTTTAAAAATAATGGAATTCATATTCCAAGGTACAATGGGCCCATTGACATCCTTGATGGTATAACACTAGTGAAATTTTATCTTGAAGTTACAAAATTCATGGCTCATGGTCATGGTCAACTCTATGTATATTTCTTCAGAATGTAAAAACAAGAACTCTCACAAGATCTGAATCTAGATTCTGTATCATTAGAAATGACCTTCTATTAAAGGTGCATCCAGTGAAGATATTAGACTATTGAGAAAAATTTAATGAAAGAGGAAAAGTGTTATTGAATAATCCAAACATTGATGAAAAAAATATGGGAATAAAAAAAGGTGATGAAATAGAAGTTCCCTCATCTAATTTAATGTATGAAAATTTTGTTAGAGAAATTTATTAAGGGGTAGCATTAAACAACACAAACATTTATAAATGAATATATAATTTCAAGGAATAAATTATTATCTTGTAATTTATCAAAAGAAAAAACATTCACTATATTATTTATTTTGGATCATCCTCTGTTATAACATGTTGGATTTAAAATACTATAAAATATCACAATAGTTGATAATATTTCAATTAAATAATTATTGTGAGAGTAGTATACATCAATGGGTAGGATAAATCCAATTATCATAGAGGGAATGATATATGGCCTTCGCACCATGGATATTAACCTATAAATCCCATTTATCAGAGCATATTAGAGATATAACATCTCTGGAATTTTTCAATAGTCAAAACCCTGAAAAGATTCAATAACAAAATCTTGGGAGAAACCTTTTAAAATGAAGTTCACAATCATTGTGATCAATGGAAAAACCATGTATGTCAAACCTCCTTAATAAAATCTCAACATCCCATAACATACGCTTAGATATTTTATTAATGTAATTAATGGATATATATATCTAGACTATAGAGTATGAATTTATATATTTGTATTTTTAATAAAAGAGTTATTATATTTATCCTCCATTATTAAGTTGTAATTATTAAATAATAAGTTTGATAAAAATTGGATTTTTATGTAATCGAAAACCAATATTATTTCTATGAAATATATAGTTTCAATCATTAAACACTATTGATTTTTTTTTGATTTTTGATGAAAATGATATTTTAATAAAATATTATTATAAATCATTATTAAATATAAATGATAACATAATTTTAAGAAGAAAACTAATTTGGTTTAAGGTTCAAAAAAATTTATTTACTTAGAAAATATAAAACTTTGCAATAAATAGTGATTTTGATTTAAAAGTAAAAACTATCATATATATAATAATTTTTTAAAAATAAATATTATTTTATTAAATCAGAATTATAGAAATATAGCACAATTTATATTCCATGTTTTCTAAGATAGTTTAGTTTTTAGGTAAAGCATTAATATCTTATAATCATAAGTCATTTATTATGAAATAATAAAATTCAAAAAGTTGTGTAATAATTACAATAATGAGTATCCATGAAAAAAAATTACGAATCACCAATAAATAATGTGTTTTAGGTTATTTTATTAATTTTAGTGAAACATAACGAATCCTACAAAACCAATAATTTTAAGGCATTAAAATACATTCATTATAAACAAGAATCAAATATACATCTCCAAGGGTATTATTTTTAAGATTCAAGAAATTAAAAATATAAAATAATTAAATTAACTACAATTTGTATTAAAAAATTGGGAAAAAACGTGTGTTTAATGTTTTTGAATAATTTCTTATGTAGAGTCCAAAACTAAATTAATAATGAACCCTCCTATCTTTTTCGATAAATAACCACAAATTATAATTCATCTCAACTCAAAACCCATACTTCATGATGTACTTTTCATTTTAAAACCAAAATAGTCCCTCTAAGGTGTACATAATCCCTCATGGTTCTGCCATCATGTTTAAGGTATTAACACATCAAGGATAGGTAATTTTCCACTATATATTTTTCCATTTAAGTAATGAATTTTTGAAACGACCTCCTAATATTTGGATAAAATCTTTTCAAAATCTATTTTAGTATCCCATTACTTCTAAAATGGTTTTTATTAATGGTATTCCTCTTCCTCCTCCAATTATTACATTTTTAGAATACAAATTTTTGAAGAAATTTTCCCAAATTCATTTTGTCACAAACCATCCAAAGGGGCTCATTCTTCCACAACCCCAAATATAGCTCCAAAAGGACAGGGAATAGGGAAAAGTGATGGGTTGGAATATCCCAATAATGGGAGGAATTTTCCAACGTACATCTACACACACACGTCATAGTCCAAAATGATGAGAAGTAAAAACACTCAATAAATAAATTCATGCATACCACTGCATCCCAACCAATAGAGTATGAAAGGAATGTAATGTGTAGTAAAGTACAACTGGGATAGAATACTAGCCCACAAAAAATAAAGATACTATAGAATAAGTTCTTAAAGCTCATTCACAGAAAACCCTACTTATATTTTATGTAAATGAACTATAGTCTAACATCGTAGGTGAAAACATCAACTATTTGGACTCTCACTAAGAACCACATGGTCCTGGTCAACCCTGGACTCCATAAAATCATTGATGGTCTACACAAGACTTGACATGTGTTGTCAAAGTCCATGCAATTGTGAGTCAAAAAATACTAATTAGGACCCCCAAAGCACAATGTATTAGTCCATATAAGAAACCTAGTGAAAAAGATAACACATTGAAATACCAAAAAGGTAAAACACAACTAAGAAGATATAGTAAGATCAACAGTTGTATTTTTAAAAAACACAAATAAAAATAATATCCCGGTATACTAATAAATGATTCGAATTTTAAAGGTCTCATCTAGTTCCATATACACAGTTTCGTCTATAGGATGATCATTATGAGAGATCCCACTCATTGAGATATCTGATATAAGTTTGAAGAATAGTTCAACCAAAAGTACCCAAGATAACATTAGGGTCTCACTATGTTAAGTATTTTCCCTGAGAGATCTAATCTCTCTAATACACCGTGTTTTGATAACCCACTGAGTGCCAATAACACACAGAGTGTCGATATGTAATGAAACCCCCATATAATGTGGTCACAATGTCACAACCAAACATCAACCACTAAAAAATTTTCTAATCACACTGGTCAGTTCTAGTCAAGTATAATAGTAATAATCGAATATCGAAAAAGAGATAGGGGGTCCTCCACACCCAAGAATCTCTATGGTAAGTCCTCACCCTACGAGAAACATTATCCTAAAGAGGGGATAGATGCCCAAATAAAGATTGGTCACACTTTGTCCAAAAATTCTATCCATGATACCACAACGAGAAGTGATGAATAATAAGGCCTCTTGGTGTGATACATGATCTGACCCTCTAAGTCAATATTGAAAGCTGAGCTGAGACAACTCACATCACAAATATGTGTCATCTTATATGATGGGAATGAGATAGTACATCGAAACCTCATAGAAAATGAACAAGGGTATGCTATAAACTTCCTTTAATCCAAATAATATCCCACAAAGACATCTTAAAAGGACCACCATGTAATATGGTTCCCAACTCCGCCTATGACATTCCAATCGGACGCTTCGTTTGAAAGATATGACCATTTTTGTAAAAAGGTCAGATCTAGGTTCGGGCCAAACTATCGACCAAACTGACCTAACCCACTTTGAAAGACCTAAACCAGTTAGGATCAGCCCAAACGTGTGTGGCCTACAGGGCCACTAGGTCTAGCTCTCCAGGTCACTAATGTAGCCCATCTTATCCAGTTTGGCATGCTGCATGTAGGCGAGCTGGTCGGAATTGGGTGTGACATTCCCCTGCCAGGCCCCTACTGGTCCATATAGTCTACCCCAACCACATGGTTGTCATGTCCCCCATGTCACACCTCGTTGGCCCATGACACCTTTCCATGACATTCAGTCTACACCAATAGTCATATTATAGGCTTTCTGCCTCCTTCGGCTAGTTCCACGATGTCACCATCCAAAAAATCCCCCTACGATGTGGAATCAAGCACTACAAAAGAGTGGAATTTACCAATAGAAAATTACCGATAGATAATATATCTGTTGGTAAAAATGATTAATCCCAACAGATATTAATTTCGGTATGTATTAACTACAGAAACCAACAGTTTTTTACCAACAAATATATCTGTTTATATTAGTAGTTCAATACCAAAAAATCATTTACCAACATTTAAATCTGTTGTATAATCATAACAATACCGACAATTGATTCACCGATAATAAAATCTATTATTATCGATGATTATTATCAAAAAATCTCTTTCCATTATAAAAAATTTTTTCCATATATTATTTGATCATACCAAATATTTTACCAAAAATTGAATATATAGATAAATATATTACCCATTAAAAACATATCATTTTGATAATAAGAATATACGATTAATTAAAATATATATAATTTAAATAAAATATACATAAATATATATGATATTATATATATAAACATAGTTGTTATTTAATATATATTTTTATATAAATTATATAGAAATTAAAAACAACACCCCCAAAGGGATTTTTCGACCGGTTTCCCCACGACCCCCTTTCGTAACCCTACCTCCCCTTTCGTCGTCGGTGTTCCTCACTTGCATTCCTCCATGGAATCCATTATTTTTCCTGGTTAGTTTTCCTCATTAAAATAGTCCCAAGAACCCCCTTCATGTTCCCTTTTAGTGTTCCTCATTCAAATCCTTACAACCACCTTCTTGTTCCTAGTTAACGCCCCCACCAACAACATCACGCAAAACCCCTATCTATACTCATATGACATCCTCCATCACTGTGCCTTCCTTCCTAGGTGTTCCATGCCATCATCCCAGCTCGATTTCAAAATTCCATAGCATTTTAGCCTAGTATCCCTATGTGACCCCTATATCCCTAGCACCCCAACTCAACCATATTCATCCCCCGAATCCATGTCACCAATGAGATTACCTTACCACTTCTTCACCCACGGATGCCATTGATTTGAAGGTTTTCCACATCTTACAGCTTTGGAGGGATTCCATAGAAATAAGTACCCCTAGTTTTTATCACTAGTGTAGAATGCTGGTTGCAAATTGGTGATGGATTCGATGTATATGCTTGTTGTTTGGAATAGATAGATCTTCTACAGTGTTGGATTCTAGGTTGGTTTTAGTTATCATTTCCTATTTAGTATGTGTTGTATTTTAACAAGATTTTAGGATAATTAATTTGGCTATAACACTGACCATTTTTACATTTTTCAATATTTTTATAGTTCTTCTTCAACATTTGGTTTGTGCTTGTGTTCCATTGGTGGGATTAGAGAAAACATTATCTTCAATGTTTGGTATGATAATTTTTCATCTTTTATCCCCATTATTAACACCTGAATGATATTTCATATTCTCAATACATATGACAACTATCACTTTTATTGGACTTCATATCATATTTTTTTGCGCAAATCTGTTGAATTTTTATTTTAACTTTCATCCCATGTTCACTTTATTAATTCAAAATTACAATGGCAAGAGCCTTACAATGTTGGGTTCAAAGAAGGATGATTTTTTCACTTCTGACATAAATTTGCGGTAAAAAGTGTACATAAAACATTCGATATGAAAGCATTTTTGATGTTGGGTGTCCATTTTATGTGGGGTTTTTATGATTTTTAGACATATACATGTTATATATGATTACAACAATGACACAAGTTGAACTCTAATCTTATTTGGGTAACTCCCAGGCCATCCATTTTACTATAATATACATTATTTTATATAACTAAATGATCATGTAATTAATCACAGGTCTTACACTTGAGTCTTGGTAGCATAATCATTATTTCTAGATGTCATACTCATGGAATGATACACTCTTCATTACATTGTTTTGAAAACACAATTTTAACTATTATCATTGTAATTAGAACACTTTAAAATGATAATGTCCAAAACATTTTTTTGAAATCCATGACCATTATCAATGTGGAATGGAAGGATATTTTAACTTTGACCTATCAAGTCCTAAATACATTATATCATCTCTTGTTTGAGATAAATAATAGATATCATAGAATGTTATTATTATAAAGATGGTAGTGGATGGGAAGGGATTTTATATTGTATGGATTTTTAGACCCATGGTTTTTCATATATCCCATGTACTTTCTCATATGGTTGCATTTTTAGTATTATCAGCACTGTTTAGGCCCTTACGTTTGAATTTTTTATGCATAGTTATCTTTTCCACTGACCATCAATCTATTAGTATCATTTAATATTTTATTATTTGAAACATTTCATTAAGTTTCATATAGTCATTTTCACTTTATACACTTACCTTTGTTTCCATTGTTTGCCTCTTTTTTGGTTCAAAAAATGATATAAAATCATTCTTCCAACATTTTATAACAAATTTGAAATTATAATATTTCTGTTTCCTTTCAAAAGTTCTTCCAATTTTCTATGAAGCAGTTTTTTAACAGCATCCATAATATCTTCCACTTTTGTTAATCCACCATGGGAACTCATTGAGATTGATTTGGTAGAACTATTAATTTTCTAATATCATGTACAAAAAATTTAGTTTCTAGAATAGTAGTCATAACATTTTCCATTTCATCTGTTTCATTTAATGGGGAGTTAGTTTCTCCAAGCATTAGGATTTATGAAACATGGTTTTCAAATCCATGAAGTTACAAGGAATTAATGTTTTATATTCTCTTTTAAAGATATTAGATTAATATTTTTCTTGAATATTGGAAAAGGATAATGTTATGGACAAGGTATCCATACATCCTGGATGGGTGATTGTTCCTCTCTTATATCCCTTGGTTACTTTCAGTGTGTATCTAGTGCTAAAACTCATAAAAGGAGATGAAAATGATCCAAATAAAACAAACAGATGGGTTGATGTGAGAGATTCTATGGGTTCCATTATTCAAGTGCATGAAATAAAATCAACTAATGGAATATACTATATTGTATAGTGGATAATATTTTTGAAACATTAATGATATTGTGTGAGCTATATCCCATCTTCAAATTACCTGAATGGTTCATGGATGATAAACATTTTAACCCTAAACAATAGGTGTTAAATGAGAAATCAAGGAGTTTAGGCATCACCTCCACCACTCTTCAGTGAAGATTAAATGAAATCACTATCACTCCTCTATATTTCTAGGCATTTCCTTCTCCCCTCTAGAATTCTAAGGAATATTCAGCATCATGTACTTATAGCCTCTTCTACGGCTTTTTGAAAAACATACGAGGTATGTTGTCTTCTAAGTTAAATAATTTTTTTGATTTTTTTGTAATTTTTTGTTACAAATATACTAAATTTTTATGTATCATCAATGAAAATCAGTAATAAATTATATATAATAATTTATGTCATAAATACAAAAATATTCGTTATTATATGGCTGATAATTTTCCAATTGTGATGAGATTTTATTATGTTTTCATTCTTCTGTGGATTTAATTTATTCATTTTCATTGTCACGATTCTGAGATAAGATTTGAGAGTGTCATATATGTTGTAAATATCATTGAAACATTGACCTGATAACTCTTTACACTACATGTTTCTCAAATTCATATGGATATGATATTGCTTTCTGACAAAGATGAGAAGTATGTTTTCGATTGAGTTGATCCTTTTTTTCATTATGTGTATTGTTCAACTTTTCCAGCCTAATATGCATTCTCCATTGGTATAAATTATCTTCATTGATTGAATATCTTGTCTTTTGTTCTGAAATTTGGTGTTTATCCTCTCAAAAATGATTTGGAGAAAGAAAAATAAATTTTTGTGTTGAATACATAGTTCATAATGTAGTATTTGAGCATCTTGTAAGTGTGGTATGGGTTGTATCTTTGCACCACCCAACCAGTTTTTAGTTTTTTGGTCTTTTTTGAATTGATGATTTTATTAAGGATATTTAGACCTACTATATATTGAGTAATTACATTTTCATTTCAATCATCATTTCTTTTAGACCCGTTGTAGATTGAGTTGGTAATTTTTATTTAAATTATTTATAATCATGATCAAATGTGATAGAGAAGAAAATGATTACATTACTGAAGAAGCCCCATAGATATCATCCTGGAACTGTCACTCTTCGTGAAATTGGAAAGTACCAGATGTTCACAAAACATCCAATAAGGCAGACGCCATTCCAAAGGCTGGTTTGTGAAATTTACCAAGACATCAAGATCAATTTAAATTTCTAAAGCCATGCCACATTGGCATTGCAAGAGGTAGAAGAGGCATACCTTGTTGGACTGTTTGAAGATACAAATATCTATTCCATTCATGCCATGTGGGTGATGATCATTCCTAATGGACATTCAGCTGGTGCACCAGATCCGCGGTGAGAAGGATTAGTTTGTGAAGTCCTAGCAAGTTTAGTGTGAGAGACTCGACATTTATAATCCTATATTACCTTTTTTTATTTCTTGTATTAAGATATATTATTACCATAACATTATGGGTTTTTTCATTCTCAAGTCATTTTAGTATTGATGGTAATTGTTGACATTAATTCGCCATCTAATTGGTTTTGTGAGTAGTTGGTCAAATATCTATGACCTTAATACACTGATGTTTTCATGCTCAATGACATAATTATTCTGTCAAATTTACAGCTTTTACAAATTCAAAATTTTCATTCTGCATTCTGTTATATGTAATTTGTATTCATTTTCTAAATTGAAAGACTGTAAATGCACTTAAAAAATCTTCTATAGTTATTGAATTTCGTTTCATTATCATTCATACATTGAACATAAAATGTTTTATGTACTATCATGTGATTTATGATATGATTTCAATGATCATATTGAATTTTCAATTTATTTTTGTATGCTTTACTGCATTTTATGATGGGGGCATGTCATTTGCAAGGAATTATATTTTTTAACCAAAGATTGAATTATTTTCTCTCTATATTCAATTTATTAAGCACTTGTAGAGAAGTTAAACAAACCATATTCAATTTATTATGAACCTGTTGGGAAGTTACAGAACCCATATTAACTTCCCTTACCTATAAAGGGTCAGGTCCTTTGGAATCATTATTTTCATGTTACACATCTATACATCCTTATTAATGGTCATATCCATTGGAATCATTATTTTCTTGTTACATACCTATACATGGTTTCTTTTTTTATTGGGCACATTCATGTTCTTTGATCTATTTTTTCCCTCTAAACTTATACCAAGAGAAAGTTATTTTGGAGATGGTATGGTTGATCTAAATCCAACCAGTATATGTAAGCATAGTTTTTTATTATAGGTTGTTTTCTAAATTTCCATTCTTGTGTAGATAAGAAGTAAACCATTTTTTCTACTTTCATTTATTTATATTTTTTGTTTCAATTCATGTATATATTTCACACTAATTTGTTGGTATGTTATTTGGTTGTGTCTTGTAGATATTGGAGCTAAAAGTTTGAGATTACATTGACTTTAGGTTCCTCACTTGTACCGGGGCTGGCATGATTTGTTTCATTGAGTGGCCTACTGGTGGGGTGATGAAATAGATCTTTAACATCAGGCCATGAGGAGTAACTATTATATCATGGTGTAAAATTCCTGGGTGTATAGGATTCTAGTCATCAAATATATCAAAGGATTTTCACATACCCTTTTATTATGTGGATGTGGGGGGACATGGATGGATGATGAGTTTTTATAAATTTTTAAGGTGTGAAGAATGTTCAAATATGTATTGATTCATAATATATAAAATTACATTATTAATATAATAAATATTTTTCATGAGTTTTAATTTGTGTGGAAATCGTATTTGGTTTAATAATTCAAACAGGTGTATTATATATGATTGATAAATAAATATAATATGAAATATTATGAGCAATAAATTTTTATAATTTCTATTATGTAATTTATAAATATATTTTATATGATGGTAATATTATTCCAAACAGAAAATATTGTTGTATTAATCTATTTCTAAGCAGTTTAACAAACACATATATTATCTGTTGGTAATATTATAATTGAAACCGAATTATTTTATCTATCGCAATAACATTTAGAGACAGAGTTTTTACCAACAGTTTAGTGACATGGACATATTTGTTGGAAAAATGTTTTACTAACAGAAAATCAGCTTTTACCAACAGATAAGCCCCCATTGCAAAATGTGAAATATTTTGTACTGAAGCCACATCGTTCCACCACCAACACAACCTCCATAAAAGGCCCCCTTGTCTCCACATGCAGCCTCCGCTAATGTGGGTTCCCACATTGTGCCTTCTGGACCGCATTCCACCTCCACCACCGTTTACCCTATCGAAAGCCCGTCCTACTCCGCGCTCCACCTTACCCTACCCCCCCTGTCGGGCCGATTCCGCCTTCACTACCGGTTGCTCGGCTGACAGCCTTTGCCTTCAATTTTTCACCATGTCTAGCATGAAAAACAACTTACTTGTGCTGCCATGTCATCTTTGTGATGTCTTCAAAGAAAATATCCTTAATTTACATCGCTCTTATAGGGTTTCAAAGCTGTAGGGAGAAGATAAATAACACACGAAGAATTTATGAAGAATTTGGGAGGTTGAGTGGGGAGAGAAAGCACAAAGAACTCCTTCTGAATAGATCTTGTTCCTTTTCATGTTCTCCTTGGTCTATTAATGTTTGAAGGTTTAACAAAGAATCTTTAAAATATTATAAAAAATATCCATCTCCCTTTTAAAGCCTACAACAATTTACCCATCCTGCAATAACTATCGATCCACAGGCCAATCAGTTTGTTGATTGGACTGTGTTCTTTATGGAATTCATGAATGGGGAAAATAAATCAAATCAAAAATCCCCTACCTAAATTTAGTTTTATTTCTAATATTGAATGGTTTCAATGTTGTTATCATTGGTGAAGATCCTTTGAATCTGAGGTTCGTCATCCAAGATTCTCTAATCTGTTAGAGTTCATTGGAGATAGCTGCATCTCCTGACCTTAATGGATTTCTAGGGTTATGGTGATAACCTAGAATTCACTAAAAAATGTGTACCAAATTAAAATTCATCATTGCATCCAGGATTAAATAAATTTATTCAAATATATTAACGAATTTTACATCTAAAAACTATCTTTCATAGTTGGCCAGTGCTGGCCGATGTTCGACCCCACCTATGAAAACACTCCTTTCGACCTCAAAAATGGTCTTGGATCCCTAATATGAGTTACTGTTTATGAGTTATTACAATTTTAATAAAAATAATTTTATTTAAGTATTTTATTTATATTTCCATCTTTTTCAGGTTTTTTAATTGAACTCCCACACTAACTAATGTTATATTATTCCTAGGGTAAATCCACAGCTCGGAGGTAAATAATTCCCTATGATTTTTGATTCAAGAACCCATTTAATATATGTTCCAGGTTTTTAGAATATTAATGTTCAGTTTCTATTAAAACATAACAGTTTCAATGAATCATTCTAGGCACATCAAGCCTTATAATCACACAACATCTCAGTGAATGGTCCCAAAATTTTCTTAAAAAGGTTGCAAAAATAAATTTGGGAATATCCAAGTTATTTCATTCTCCACTCATTATGAATTAAGGTCCCCAAAAAAAGGGCTCATCCTACAATTGAGTGTACTGAGCATGAAATGGAGCCTTCCACTCCCATGTGATCCCCTAGAGATTACCAAGTAACAACTGAATTTGAACCAATTAAATAAACTTCCCAAGAAGTATCCCCTTATGTTAATCCTTGTCCACCATCGAGTTCGCAGCAAATTTCACCCCACTCAATGATGTGCGAAGAATCATGCACATGTCTCGTCAGCTGTGACATGCAGAAGATGTCAAGTACCCAGTCCAATAATGAGGTTAGATCCATGTGGTATGCCACCTCACTGACTCTATGTAGTGTCAATAAAGGTATGATGAACCTCAGAGATAGAGTTCATTCTATGCTAAATATATATATCCCACGTCAAAGAGAGACCCATAGGAAAACATGTTCTCCCTCAAACTCCAAATGCATAAGTCACCTATAATCATCACATTTATAATTAATTTGTGCTTTCTTCAACTAATGATTAATGACCTTCACCTTATCTATAGTCTCTTTCACAAACTCTGAGCCCATGAGTGTTGAACCACATCGGTCAGTCAAACAATGTGGTGAATTGATGGGTCACCCATACCAATCCTCGAATGGTGCCATACTGATGGTGGAGGGGTAGCTTTTGTTTTATGTGAACTCTTACAGAGGTAGGATATCCTCACAACTATTTCCAAAACATAACATGAAATCCCATATCATGTTCTCGAGAGCCTAAGTGGTCCAGCCAATTTGGTTATCCGTCTGGGGTTGAAACATTGTGATCAATAATAAATGAGTCCCAAACACCTCGTGTGATCTATTATAGAACTAGGATATGAATGATCTAAAAAAATCATTAATGTAAATCCAATATTCCAATATATCTCCTGACGGTAGAGGCATTTGAAGATCTCTACTAAACTCATCTCTTAGATAGGTAAGAAGTGTGCTGACTTGGTGAATCAGTCAATGATCACCCGGGTGGTATCATTCCCCTAGATGTATGTGGTAAACCTATCATGAATTCTATTATTATTCCATTCCATTTAAATTCTGGAACCTCATGGGATTGGGTCATGGCCACAAGAATCTTATGCCCAACGATAATTTGTTGACAAGTACGGCATCAAGACACAAATTATGCATCTTCCTTCTTCATCCCTAGCCACCAAACTAATTTCAAAGGTTTTGGTACATCATATCCAGTCTTAGATGTACCAAAAATGGGGATTCATGAAACTCCTTAGGAACCTCCTCTTGGAATTCCCATGGTATCATCATGCTTCCTCAAAAAATATTAGTGTTCTCTACACAATCATAATATCTATCAGGGGAATTCCCTATAAGGATTTGAGCATGTAAAGACTTGCATTCAGTATCCAGGGGTTTTTCCACTCAGACTCTCCGTAATAGTGGAGGGGTACAAAACATTTACTAGAGATAAAATTCTCCATGTGGATCCAAAATGAATATTTGAATCGAGGAAAACTAGTCTAATACCTTATTCGACAATTGCATTCTAGATCTATGAATAAAATCATTTTATACCATGTTCCCCTTAACATGAGTATAGACAATCATCAATTCATAATCCTAGAGGTACTCTAGCCATTTCCCTTATCTAATGTTATATTCCTTATGAGAGAATATATACATAACACTCTGGTGGTCGAAGTAGAGGATAAACGGGTCGCCCATCATGTAGTGTCACCACATCTTCAATGCAAAAACTACTATTGCTAACTCAAGATCATGGGTCGCGTAGTCCTTCTCATGTGATTTCACCTTGCATGACCCATATGAAATCACTAATTACCTCTACACTAGGACATGGACATTCCCAGATCTTGATGCATCAAAGGACTCTACATACTCATCCCCTCGTCTAGAAAACTAATGATCGAAGCCCTCATCAAAATTTTCGTCAGCCTTCCCAAGATCCATTGCAACTCCTATCTCTATGATGATATAACTAAGATCAACAATGATCACCTGGGTTTCCCCATGGTGAAATAATAGGTCTGAAAAATCCTTTCTTCTACATGTCCTCCAATTTCACTCACAACTCACGAAGATGATCAGGAGACTTTCGATATGATGGTGTAGGAAGAAGAGTCATCATTGGGTTTAGATAAATTTGGATGTCTAACTCTTGATGGGTAGGTAATCCTAGAACACCATCAAAGAGGACTTCCATATACTCCACCACCATTACGGGAAGCAGAGGACCCAAAAAATCCATTGCACTATCTGTCATGCAAGCCCACTAAAGAGTAATCAGATGTACCATTCTATGAATGAGTCCATCCTAAGCTACAAAAAAATGAATTTTTTCAAAAAAAAATTGAAATTTGGAAATATTATAATAGAAAAAACACATTGTTTTCCTAAAACAAATAATCTAAGAACTAATTATGGTTACTAGTGCATACCATGGAGGACATCGTAAGCCCTCAATGATATTAACATGATATATCAACCCAAACTATCACTGTTAAGATTCAAGTCACACTATCAGTACCAGTTTCTTATCATAGATTATTTTCTAGTAGGTATCTCTTAGCATAAGTGTCATGTTAACGTTCTAACCAGAATCTCTTTATATCACCCATGAAAAGTGACAGGAAAGGAAATCACTACCTCCTGTGTCTATCTACTAGAATTAATATAGAATGACACAAATCATACCTTGAACTATTCTCAGAGTCTTGAGTTCATAAACCTCAACAACGGTCAACTACCTCCTCATGCATTCTCTAGCTCCCCGAGTCTGGTATGTACCCCATGAGGGTGGTGGTAGTAACATGTCAAAATTTTGGCCACCTATTACTACATCCCCATCTCCCCTACCACGTTCTCCACCGGATGGATCTATCTTCTCATATCACAGCCCCTTCTATGGTAGTTTGTTAACCACTAGTCTAAATGTAGCTTGAATAGTGAGAAATTGTCATGTGAAATGTTACTTCACACGACAAGCACTAAAATGTCTCTTCCTCGGGGAATAATAATTCCACGGATATTTTGATGAAAAATCTTTTTATGTGGATTACATCACACACCTAATATCGATTGGTTCATCTGACCCTTCATCCTGTGTGATCACTTCCTCAGAATCCTATGATATGCATTCCAAAAATGAGTGTCATCATATATTTCCAAAATATTCACCCACAACTCAGTTTGGAAATATTTATCCACTTAAAGAACAAGAGACAAGCCTATGAACTAATAAACATGAGTTTGCACCACATACAGGCCCTCCTTAAGAAAAACTACTCCATTACTGGCTCCCCTCAGATAGGCCTTGTGATACATCAACTCAAACAACCAATTCTTATATGGAAACCTCACTAGCTAGTTTCATGAATACATCCTCCAAGGAAACATGATATATCATAGTTAAAAGAGTATATCTGGTGAGATGACTCAGGAAAACATATAAAACACAATCCATTTATATTTGATGCATGGAATTTTTTTCCCAGAAATCAGTTTTTTCTTGTTTTGAGTTGAATATCTAGTATCTAGAGTTCTGGTGTGTGGATATGTCAGCCGCCGCATGAATACTAGAGGTCCTGTCCTGAAATTTGAACTCAAAACACTTAATACTATTTCCCCAAACTAATCTCATATACTACATGTCCTAAATTTGTACTGACCCCCTCTGATATAACTCTATCACAACCATTCTCATAGGGGCATATACCATGACTACCATATTCCCTCCTCAAATAGGTTAGGTGTTGGAAACTTTTATATCATAGTCATATCCCACAAATGGGAGGAATTTTACTAAGTACCTATACAAATTCACAAATCTCCCTGCCCAAAATGATGAAAAGTAAAAATTCTAATTAAACAAATGAATTAATAATAATATATCCCAACCAATAGAGTATGAAAATAATGTAAGGTGCAGTAATGTACAACTCACCAAGAATACAATACCACATAAAAAGATGAAGTATATAGAATAAATTCCTGAAGCTCATCTACAAAAACCCCTACCTGATGGGTAGGTATAGGAAAAACTATATGAAGCCGTAAGAGTACACCTCAACTGTCTGGCCTTTCTATAATCACAACCATGTCCTAGTCCACCTAGGTCTCTGTCAAAGTTTTTATGGTGTCCATAAGAAATTACATGTGTGGGAAAATCCCATGTAGGGGTGAGTAAAAAAATACTCCATAGGACACCCTGAACCACAATGTAAAACACCATAGAGGAAATATCATGAAAAATATACCATGTAGAAACAACACAATGGGAAACCACCATTATAAATATATTTTCATCTCAACATAATTATATGCCTACAACACATATAATAAGAATTTATAGGTATTCTCGTAATTGATAACAAGATGCAAGGTCTCATCCATTTCCAGCTACATAGTTCTATTTGTAGCATGTTTATTTTGAGAATCCTCCCTCCTTTAGATATCGGATTTAATCATGTAGAATAGTTCTACCAAAATTACTCAAGAGAACAATAAGGTACCAAAATTTTATGTAGTATCTCTAAGACATGAAGTCGCTCTAGGACATAAATTTTCTATAACACATTTACTATTGGTAACACACAACATCTTGGAAAAACACATAGTTTCAATAAGTCATCCAGCCACCAAGTAATTTGGTCACCAAGTCATAGTTTCTCATCAACCATTGAAAAACTAATAGATCACACTCATCAGGTCCAGTCATATAGAATAGAATGAATATAATAATGATACATATATAGGGGATCCTCCATGCCTATGTCTCACTGGGGGGACTCCTCACCCTACTGGAAACATCATCTTAGATTGGGGATAAATTTGTGTTTAAATGTTGGTCACACCTTGTCTGCAAACTGTATCTAAGGTACCATGATGAGAAGTAATGAATTACTGGGCCTCCTGATGTGATACATTCTCTAACCTATTGACATAACTATCAAATCTAGTCAGAGAAAACTCACTTCAGAATACGATACATCCTCTATGGTGGGAACATGATCCTGCATCAAACTCTCATAAGAAAATAACATGGGTACTTGATTAACAACTTCTTATTAAACAAAAAACCCACCATGAAATCTAAAAAGTACCACCCTGTCGCAAGGGTCCCAACAATGAATAAGGCTCATCAATCAGACATAACAATTTAATTATATGGATATTTTAGTAAAATAGATCGATCCATGTCCAACCTGACCCGTCAGACCCAGTCAGACCCATCTCCGAAACTGACATAGCCTCTGGGTCAGGCCTACTGGGTCACTAGAGTTTCTCGTCATATCTGGTCTGACCCACCACATATGGGCCGATTGGTCTGTACCCAACGCTGGCTACCCCACCCAAACCCTCTACTAGTTCACATTATTTGACCCAACAGTGTGGCGGTTGTTTCCCCCACGTCGTACACAGCTATCCAGCATCCTCTAGTCATGACATCTAGTCAATGCAGCCATCCATGTTACACGTATGATGCTTCATCTACATGGTCACGCTTTCTCACCTCAACCATGAGCCCCCTCCAACATGGCATTGATCCAATTATTTCATCATTGACATAGTCTGCTGTTGGGGGCCTCTGGTCACCTCTTATGTCCTATACTACAACACATTCCCATGAGGTCCCTACCAGACCATGTTACACCTATACTACGGGCCACCCTTTCGGGGGCCGATCAGGCTCTGTGCTCTTCATGGATCATCCACCCTTTCCAAGCCCATGGTACCTCTGCTACCTTCCACCCCTCTAGTTACCTTTACCTTCCATGATCCACTATGAGAGGCTATAGCCACCACCTCTATCCATTACCATCACACATCCACTGTGCCGTCGTATAATCAATACATGATTCATATTGCTCGCATAGGGTTTCAAATGTTTTGGGAGAAGATGAAGAACACAACAGGAACGCGAGTAGAACATGAGAGGTTTATGGGACAGAGAAATCATAAAGAAATCATGAAGAACTGATCTTGAGCTTATTTGTGTTGGCCACGATCCGTTCATGTTATAAGTATTAACAAATAATCGAGAATAGATAATCACAATGATCGATCTTCTTTTTTAATCCCCACCTTAATTTATCCAAGCATCAACAACGATCGATCTGTAAGACAATCAAGTTTTTTATTGGGAAACGTTCATCATGTAATTCATGAACAAGGAAACCTAATCAAATCATAAATTCCCTACCTCAATTTGGTTCGATCATTGATGAAGAACTGTCGTTATGTCCTTATCGTGGGTGAAGATCCTTTGAATCCAATTTTTGTCTTTCATGATTCTCCAATCTATTAGTGTTCATTGGAGATAGCCCTATCTTTATTCCCTAGAGGATTTCCAGGTTTATGATGATATCCTTGAATTATTTAACAAACATGTATTAAAAGAAAACACATAGTTTCTTCAAGAATAATTTTTTTTATTTAAATATTTTAATAACCATTACGTCCAAAAAAATTATTTCATCTTCCATGTGTCGGTCATTGTTAGGCCTCCCATATGGAAAAAACTTCCTTTCGAACTTTACAGTAGTCTTATATTTATAATATGAGTTTCCTTTATTGAGTTATTATGATTCTAAAATGAAATAATCATATTAAATTATTTTATTTACTGTTGTGTCCTTTTGGGGTTTTCCCACAGAAGACCCTTGCTGACTAAAGTTAAGTCATGTCATGGGTAAAGCTACTTCTCTTAGGTCAATGGTTCCCTAAGATTTCAGATCCAGAAAACCGTTTAATAGATATTCAACTTTTTATAAAATTCATCGAATCATTGAATTAATATACAACATTTTTCAAAAAATCATTCTTGGCACATCATGCCATTGCATCACACGTTGTCTCAGTTCCTGCTCTTGGAATTTTCCCAAATAAATTATAAAAATAATTTTGGTAAAATATGAGTCCTTACCCATTTCTTGATCATCTTTCTTCCACGTTAAATTTTATTATATTATTAATACTGAAACCATTTACATATCAACTTTGATTAGAAAATATGTAATTATATTTTATTTATATTGTTAATTTAATTTATGAAACCCAAAATCTATTTTTATGTCTTAAAATGATTTAATATTAAAGACTTTATAGCCATATGATCTCAATATTTTTTCTGTAAAATATGTTATTTACACCCATTGGGTTATTTATGACATGATCAATTTTGATCAATGTGGATCACATAAATTATGACTTATTAATGGTCCACCCTGATATCTCTCTAATGAATTGGTTAATGAATTAATCACTATTTATGACATGTTTTACTATACATTGGTGAGTAACCTTAGTAATTGTGATTTATAGAAACTTAGTGATAAACCTTCATGATATTTCTATAAATGTATCATTTTTTTGATATAGGCACACATCCTTGCAAGATTCATTATTATTTTTCATTTTCCTCATGTTCTTATGATAATTTCCTATTTAGATTCTTCATGCTGACATGTGATATATTTATATTATTTTTTCAAATACTAGGTGTTATCCCAAAAACATTATTTAATTTTATATCCATAGGATATGAGATGAAATAAAGTTAAATTGAGTTGAATATATTATATAGCCTTTTAAACATATAAGAATAACTTTTATGCTCCCTCTTATATATTATGTTCCAAATTTCCAACCCATTAATCCTTTAAATATACTATGTATTGTTAAATATTGTATTATGTAAGAAATTTTATATGTATTGACAAGTTGTGAATCAATAAATACATTCTTTATCAATATTTATTTATCACATTTTTTGTCCCCCTATATTTGAAACTACCCATATTCTCATTATCCATTAGTCATTGTCTAAAATTGAAAATAAAAAAAATGGTGTGTTCCTAGTCTACATATGAACACATACCATTTATATTTTGTATAAATTTGAAAAAATAAGCAAGGATATAGTATAAAATTCACTAAGACACCATTAGTAAAATATCATTTTTGTAAATATGAAAAATTGTTAATTTCTATTATGCATTCCAAATATTCTATTATATCTTTTTATTTACATTTAAATCACCATTAATTAAGTCTCCATATATCCTATTAAATTCAATTGATAAATTATGATGAGAAAAATAATATTCATTAATTGCATGATATAAAATAGAATTTGGGGGTATCAAACAACATTAGGTTTCAGTAAATCGCTAATAGGTAAGGTACAATATATTTTTATTGAACACAATATTAGAAACATAATTTGTTAAAAACATCTCCTAAATGAAGATTAGTATGAATAAATTAAATTTTATAAATTTTTTCACTTCATTATAATTTATTAAATGGTAAAAATGTTTAATAAGTTTTTTATGAGGGTGACGAATTATATTATTTATTAACATAGTAATGCACTTGTTATAAATTTGAACCAACACCAGTGTTCATAATACTAATCCTTGTTATTATAAATTCTTCTTTATGTATATCAATTATTTTTAAGTCTTCGTATCCAAAATATATTATTCCTATGATATACATAATGATATATATTACTACTTCTAACATAGCCATCCATCACGATTTATTATAAATAATGAAGATCCAGAACCAGTGTATTTTCTATTTAAAAAATATCTAAATGAGTTTTCATCTAAAAAAGTCACCAAATATATATCGTCTCCCTCTTTGAAATAAACCATAATTTAGTGTTTATTTAATACACCTCAATACCCTTTTCTCTAAAAAAATATTTTCTATCGTAAGAAAACATTGAAATCAAATAAATTTTTAAATTAGATGTAATGCCTTATAATAGTTATATATAGAAATGTAATAATAATTTATCTACAAAATTTCAATTATTCTCCATTTTTTTCTCATGAATTCATTATTTTGATAAAACAACTATATGAATTGAAATTCAGATTTAATATATCCATTATGAACTTATCAAAAACCTTTTTACTATTTAACGTATGTGATGAATATATATCAATAATTTTTAGGTAAGTAATTCCCAAAAAATTGCGTCAACTCTAAAATCATGGACATATCAAATTATATACACATCAGTTACAAAAACACATGAATAGAATTATTCTTATTTTTTAGTAATAAGATATCATACCCATAAACCATAACCAAAAACTATTTTACATCTATAATTTTTAAATAGATGTTTTGGTCAATACCATTTTAATTAATATCCATATTTTTAGATGATAAAAATTTCATAAATACTAAAAATTTGGTTCTTGAATTTGGTGATAGAATTATGTTTTCATTTTTCATACCACTGAATCATCATCCTCAATTTGATTTCCTACTAGTTGTTTTATGAATAATTTTAACTATAAAAAAAATTTACAAAAACTACATGCTCATCTAATTGATAAATTTTAAATTTCACTTAGATGGATACTTGTAGGGAAAGTTTGATATGTTTTTTTTGTTTTCTTGAGTGATATTTTTTAGTTTATATCAACACCTTGAACATGGGTCTATCATTTACCCACACACAACATTAATATCTAGAAATCTATTCCATGTTCATTATAACATTTCTTAGAGAACCATTTTTTTAAATCACATTAATGTATTTATTTATCCCTACAATTTTCCATGTTTTATATTTATCAATCTCGACTTAATCTTCATTCACTACCTTCACACATAGTTTCTTATTTTCTACTTCAATGAATGTTGATGTTTTTCATAATCATAATTGAGTTAGGAAAAATATTCATTTCACTTTTTATGTATGTGTTCGGGTTGATCTATCTCTAGTAATATATATGGGATCAATGTTACTCATATTCTTAACATTTTAGTCACATGTTGATCACCTTAGTAATAATTCGTTTGTTTTATTCAACCTTTTGTGCATCATTATATTTAAATTTGAATATTGTAATGAATATAAAATTATGTCTTTTTATTATTAATTCAATCCATTTGGAGAGAATAATATAATTCCATCTAGAATGATATATGATAACATTAATATTATAACTGTGAACTATTTTTTCGAGTTTTGATGACCCATTTATATGTTTTAAACAACGATGTGTAACCAAAAAATATTACTTCACCAACTGTATCACTACACATTTCATTTATTCTCTCTTTATTCTTTATAAAAAACATACTTATGAGTACTCTGAGATTCAACAATGATTGTTTCCGTATATTCCATATTTTATATTGTGTCTTTACTTCTTTTAAACTATGAAACAATTGAATCAATGTTTTGAAAATGACATTATAACAACATAACAATAGTTTATAGAAATTAGGCATTCAATTAACATGTATTTCCATCTTTTTTATCATAATATAACATTCATTAAATATTCTGTTTTATTTTTGGAACATTATTGACGAAATTCAATGATATATCTATTTTTTATATATTTAATTTCTAAATTAAATGGATGTGTACTTAGTCCCATTATTATACAATGATGACCTTATTATTCAAGCAGTTTAATTCACTATTTATTCTCATAATTATTTATTGTAGTCCAAAACATCCATTTTAGGCTTCATGAATGTCACATATAAATTAAAATTATTTTTCTCACAAATTAAATATTAAATTTATCACTGTAATTTCTATCATGATTGATTAGAGAATATTGATAATTGAGGACTTAATTAATTAGATTTTATTCCCTCTTATATTTTTATTATAAAGTAATCATAATATCTTTTCTACCAAAAATGGATCAAAAAATATATTTCTCTTCAATGAATGAATTATAATAATAATATTCAAATTTTAGAGACTATAATATAGACTCTCCATACACTCCTAGTGAATGTTACCAAGAATCCAATGATAATTATTTATCACCTCTTCAATATTAATGTGACATGTAATATAACTGCAAAAATTATTAATAAAGTTTCCAGTAATTGAATATTAATAAATATGAAAGTTTCAATGATGTCCTTTAATATTTATCCATTTTAATATTAATATAACTTATAATCATGAGTAACAAAATAAATTTCCCTAATTTTTTTCTAAGGCCATGAGAAAAAAAATAATATAATCAATATTAATTTTATCTAATTCATTTTTTCAGAAATATTTTAATTTTGAAGATCTATTAATTATAAAATGGATGATCACATTAACCATTCCGTTCATATTTTTGAAAACATTCATATTTCTTATCAAGTGGGATGAGAACCCAATATCATGTATATACATACAATGATTCAATATAAAATTTTTAAAAATATAAACAAGAATAGATTTATCATATATCATAATATTATTGTAAATAAATGAAACATCATAGTGACCTGAGGCATGGATTGGTATAATCTCATTTTCTCAAAAAGAAGAAATATGGTTATATTCAACATTCTCAAATAATTATATTATATATATAAAAATAATTTATTGTTATCGACTTGGATAATTTCATAATTGTGTTTAATTAGATGAAATTAAACTCTCTTTGATAATTGATATTAATTTCCTATAGCTATATCAATACAATTAATTTGAATAAAAATATAAAGGATATTCTTTTATTCTACTTTATTGTCTTCCAATCACATATCATTTCTTATAAATTGAAGATTAGGAAAAATATGGAATTTTATGGATAATTTAGTGATAAAAGTTTTACATAATTAAAGGGAATATAATTTTCTACTATCTGCCCACATATAACCTTTTTTAATTCCTCTATGATTGTTTGTATATTCTCATTGGTTGAGAACATAATCCATTCATTTTTTTTCATTTCCCTTAACATTTTTTCCTTCATTTTAATGTTATAATGTAACTTCTTTGAAAACATTTACCAATGTAATTGAGTGTTTTATCTCGAAACACATACAAGAAACATATTTTCATGTAATCAACAATATAATTAAATTCCCCATTAAAAAAATTCTATATGCATCTTCTTTTCGGAGACATCTATTTTTATTTTTTATTCAATATTCATCTAAAAAAAATAAATTCTTTTTTCATGAATTTTGATTTTAAAATATCTCTTACTAATAGAAATATTATGATCACTAATGATGATAATGTTTTCTACATTCATTATCATATATTTCAATTCATTATTGGTGTTTAAAAAATTATAATCACATTTTCTCACAATTTTCATTAAACAATAAATTTATACTTCATTTTTATCACTATACCATAATGAATTTATTATAAATAATCTAATATTCAGAATTATATTTTTTTGTTACATAATATCCATATGATAGTCTTATAATTCCATATAAAGATCAAAAACTCCCTTTCTCTAATCATCATCCTCTGGAAATAGTTTTGAATTTTCTACTTTTGAAATCATAATATATTCGAGGTCTGAGATACATTTTTTATATAAAAATTATAATTGATCTTAATAACTATAAAATTTATTTTATATCACAAAATTTCAAAAAAATATAGTTACACTAGTGTTTTGATAATTTATGTTCCTTATAACAGAGATCCTTTTTTGTGAAGTTAAAATCTACATACTCTTAATAAAACATTTCAGAAAACACAGTAGGGATGTGATATATATATGGACATTTAGGATTTTTAGGGTTTTCTTATCCTTGAAACTTCATTTTAATCCCTTTATCATCCTTGAAAGAGGTGGTAGAAATGTCAACATTTAAACATTCTATAATTCATGTCACCCAAATTTCATGCATTTAATCTAATTTGTATATTAATAAATTTGATGAATGTTTTAATGTAAAATAAAACTATAGATTCATTTCATTTGTGAAATGTTTACATTCTTTGCCACTGAGTTAAGATTCCAAAATACATAATTATTAATGTGATAATACATTTGGATTATAGATGAGATATAATCCTCATATTATCATATTCACAATATTATAATCATTTATATATTTACAATGTATGTGAATATATCCATAAAATTCAATAATATTTTTGAAAAAACGATTAAAATATTGTGAAATATAATCTTTAAATCGTTATTTTTTTTAAGAACCTCCATCATTTCATTTAAGACTATATTTTCAGCATTATATTTCATATTAGTTACAAATCCCATTTTTTTGTGGATAACATCATATTTATATATATAATTTGTTAATATTCCAAAAAATTAATTCAAATAAAGAAGAATAATGTTACAAAATTTCTACTAAGCTTCCATCATTTAATTGACAGTTAGATAACATAGATGAATTCTATAGATCCCCACAAAGTATATGTTTATCCCAATTGATCATAAATTTTACTTCATTATATTATTCCCCACATTATAAAAGAAATAATTAAATAAGGTTACTACCTTATAAATTACCACATTATCCATGATGACAATTTCATATGATTGATTCTCTATGAAAAAACCGTAGGCTCTGATACCATGTAATTTAACATCTGTCTTATAAAATACTGTTACATTTAGTGGGGGTGAATTAGTATTATTTGAATTTTTTATCATGATTAAAAATATAATATCCTTATATATTAAAATACACCATGAACGTATCACTATGTTTACACACATGCATGTCATAATGATGAAATATAAATAATCATGAGCATGACGATTTTCCACATTCCACCCACATTAGGGTATATACAGGGAAAAAATCTCAATGATGTGTTGATCTTCTTAATAATCAGTACAATGATGGATTCCTATTAGTGTTTTCCATAAAATTCACCACTCATCTAATTTCTATGATCGTAAGAACCCATTGAGTCCACCCATGATATCATGGTGCTTATGCCATCATGTGGCACACCTGAGGTACATTTCTTTTCAAATTTTTATTTATTATAGTTGTAAATTATATATATGTTCATGGGAATTATTTTTTCAATAAAATTAATTGAAAAAGTAGTTTCCATATAAAATCAAGCATGAAGAATCCATTCCATAGAAGTATATATGTAGAATATTAAAAACATTCAATATATGACCTTCCAAACATGAAATAATCTAAACAAAATATATACAAACTTTGTTAAGAATATAATATACCCAATGTAATGTGACCAAATATGATGATCCATGCATTGTAAAAAATATTTAATTTAAATATACCATACATGTTCTCTATGTGACCTTTGGGAATACATCTAACCATAAACCATCCATCCCCATGAGGTACCAGAACAAAATATAACCCATTAATACATACTTCAATTTACAAATACCAAGTGTAATATAAATGGTTTGAGAATAATATTCTAATTGTTTGCAACCAATAATAAATGTAATAATTTTTTCTAAACATTCTAGATACAATAGTTTGAGTTAAAATATATAAAAAATATCTTATTAAATATATATGTATATGTAATTTTAACATATTTCCTTCTCAAGACACTTTTCAAAACCCTCCCTATCATTTAGAAAAGTTAATGTGGAATTGTTTTAAATAATCAATTTAAAAACCAATTTCTAAAATCCATTTCAAAACCCATTTAAAAAAACTGTGAATAAATTCACTATGTCCATGATGGGAATCCAACCAAATTAACCAATTAAATAAAATTTATACATAAGAAAAATATTTGATCAGGTCATGTGTGATGACAGTATTAAAAATAAGAATTATTTTTAATTAAATAGAAAGGAAAAGAAAATAAGTGATGTCAAAATTATAACATTATAAGGTACCTAAATGTTGGAAAATCATATATTCCAAATGTGATGATCTTATTCATTCTTGGGTTGAACCATCTATCCTCCCATGGTTGCATTATCAGTGATTAACCTCTCTACTATGTTGATAGAATGTCACCATACCCCCCCAGGGAAAATTTAATCAATACAATGTTATTTATTCAATCAAAACAATTCTAGATAGTAAATAAGTCTAAATCCCTCCCTAATATTGGTAAGCCTCCCAAAATGAATTAATACAGTGGAGAGGTAACATTAATAAATTAATCAACCTCATCCCACCTCCAAAATTCTAGAAAATCTAACCACCTAAAATTTTAATCATTTAATCATTTGAAAAAATTCCACAATATAATATGATTATAGTCCAATCACATGAAAAAATATATTCATATAATTATTTTTTAAAAACTAAACTTAGTGAATTTTAAAACAGGCCCAAAAGTTTTAACAATTATAAAAATGATTCCAAGACACTCATTGAATCCAATTTATAGAAACAAAATTCAAATAGGAATATTTTTATAGTAAAAAATATGATTTTATGAAAAATTTATTTTCATTTTCATTGATATACCATTTAAAATCATTTTAAAATTATTAATATTTTTGAACCTCTTTAAATTTTGGAATAAAAATAACTTAAAAATCACCAAACATGTCATAAAAAAACATAATAAATGTAATTAAAAAATTTACTATCATTCATAAAATTATTAATTTCACACATCTTGGGCACCCTCTAGAAAAAAACACCAATAGAAGATCTTGTTCCAAGAAATATAAAATGTAGTTTAGTATATATTAAGGAAACCTAAAATGTATATACAAATCAATACCCTTCGAAATATCTAATCTAAATGTAATCTCGTAATTCTATCTCATAAAAATAAGGAACCAACTCTATGAAGTTGTTAACATTCTTCATTGTTATCCATAGACCCTACTAGGGACCCATGTTATCTAACAAACTTCTCACATTGATCTCTTTAATATGGAAGCACTGAATGAATGTGGTATAGGTTTATTCCTTGGATATTTCAATATCAATATAAATTCAAATAAACATGTTCTAGTGATCCATACCTTTTCCATAAAACAACATCAGAATGATACTCACTTTAAAATATTCATGGTTCCCTAGAAACATAAATACTTCCTTAAATTTACTTAAGAATTCCCTAGATCATAGAAAAATAGATATTTATAAAATAAAAGAGATATGTGAAATTGGTCTATCCACACCACTCAACTTTATTCTAGTTATTGTCAAAAACTTCGAGAGATACATAGATACGGTAATATACTAATTTCCCTGACATCTAGAATCATTTATAAGATGAATTATTTGAGTATCTAAAAAATCACATAATTTAATAATTAAAAATTCAATAATTTTTTTTCACAATTTTAAATTAATCTAACCTCAAAATAATAACCAAAAATAATAAATCAATTTCACGATGAAAAATAAAAAAAAAATTAACTTGTATACCATTTGTATACATTCAATAATGTATTTCAAAATATTAATAAAACTTTGGAAACCATATCAAAAGTCAATAATTAATTTTAGATATTAATTTCCCCATTTAATTCATTCTAAAACAACATAATATCATTAAATAAATCATTAATAAGTCCTCAAGAATTATGTAAATTTTAGTTTTTTTTAAATAATAATTAATTAATTTAAAAACTAATTTCATCTTATAAAAACCACTATTCAGATTCTTAATTTCATAAAAAACATTACAATTACAAATAATATAGAATAAAAATCTCCCTTATATGTTCCTATATAACACCTAAAATCAATTAATAATAATTTTTGTTAAATGGAGATGAAATAAAAATCATTTTATATCGTAATTATTCTTGGTTTGGATACAAAATTTAGAGGTATGTGAACCGACAATGAAATAATCACATAAATTCCAAATTGAACCCTAAAAATGGGCTCTCTATGGTTTTCAAAAACATGATTTCCAACTAGGATCTGTAAGTTTATCATTATATATCACCCTTAAAACATTAAAAAACATTTAATTTCACAGAAAAAAATTGGCACATTACAAAAATAACATCATACTACCTCAAAATACAAAAATAAAATAAAATAAAATAAAACTAAAATTCAAGACTCAAAATTCATCATCAAATAGAAGCTTGAGATTCTAAACTATAAAGATATCTGGAGGCCCTCCCCACACCCACTAATCCTATTACATATAGTCATAGATCTTATCTGACAAAAATTACCAAATAATCAAGGGTGATATAAGAATGAATATACATACTAACATATGGTCTCAAACTATGTTTTGTATAATGTGTATGGGGAACCCTTGATTTGGGGTTCCCAATATCAGATGCGAGAAATACCCTCAGTGCCATTGATTGGAAACTGGTTCCATAGAATCTTATATAATCATGTTTGAATGATTTAACCAAATAATAAAAAAGAAAAATGTCTCTACCTTTAAGTCTACCATGAACATACCATACCTGATAGGTCCATTCATATCCAAATAATTGGTTTCAAAATATGAACCCCCATTCATTGAGTAACATGAATAAAACATCTAAAAATATAATCCAATGAGCGTAATATTTATCAAATAATATATGGGTACATATAATGTTAAAACATCAATTAAAAAATATTAGAACTCCCAAAATACAAAATGTGGTCTCCATGTGGCTTCCTGGACACCATCAAACTGTTCATCATCCCATTAATTGAGTAAAAAAGATTGACCATATCCTAGAAAATAAATTATTATTTACCAACATTTAGAGGTAAATAGAGTGTTTGATTGTAACAATATATTAGGATATTTCCAAATGGTCTATTTGAAATTTTTTTCAAAAACATTAATAAAAACATTATTTTAAATAAATTCATTAAAATTTGGTACATATGTAATTTTATGTAAATAAAATCATATGATATTGAATAGAATAATTTGTAACCATTTACAATTTTATGAATAATTAAATCCAAAAACAAACAAATAATTAATTTGAAGCACATTTTATAAAATACTTTTCGAAAACTATTTTAAAATTTATTACGGAATAATTTAATGGTTATATTAAATGAAACCATCTAAATAATCTACTATAATCAAATAGATACCTAAATTAAATAGTGTATAATTTAAAGTATCAAGGACCAATTAAAAGGGGGAAAATTATTAATAATATTCAATGTTAACGAAGAAATAATATAATAAATAAAAAATTATAAAACGCTAATAATCATGGAAAATACATAGACACGCCTTAAGAAGATCATAGGTGTAATATGGTGGATGATTATATTATCCTATAAATTTATTCATAGTCTATAACATCATGACCTCTAAAAACTGACCTCAATTGTGGGATTCCCCCATATACTAATAAAATTATTTAAAATGGGTTCTAGTATGGTTAATCAGGTATAGATAGTGAACATCCCTCATTGAAATACTATGGTACATTTGTTTTACATGAAGTATTATACGAGAGGTGAGGTAACCATTATGATGATATTTCCCTCAACCCAACTCCTAGCACAACCTCATTCTAGCCCCATAAATGTATACACATTGAATCATTAATGATGATTTACCTTTATATTATATGAATAGTAAAATTAAAAAATATTAGATTACGGTTATAATTCATTTCATGAATATAAATTCTTTTTAAAGGTTCTAAATGAGCCATATATTTTAATACCGATACATTTTTTTTATTCCATTCTATAAAAGCAATTTGAATGTATAATGTTATAATTCTATTTTTATTTAATGTTACAAATGGTTTATTGTAAATAATCTAAAAGAGTCACTAGAGAAACAAATTTAAACAACATTTGGAATTTATTTATTATTTGGAAACTATTTAAAATCAGAATATAATGATTGGATTAAAATCACTAAACATGATAATTATAAAAGAAATAAGAAATGTGTATAAATAAATAGACAATACCTATAGGAAATTTAATCACCAAATGAGATAAAAAATATCATAGAACACATAATATTATATTAATTGTAAATCCCCAATTCATAACTCTTCAAAACCAATAAATTCTACTTATATAACAAACCAATTATAAATGAAAACATCATTAAATATTAAAATACTTTGTAAAAATATTATGAATAATATATTTATATATATATATCATACATAATTTAAGAGAATTTAAATTAGGAAAATAATGAATAAAATACATTTATAGGGGAAGAAATATTGAAGCACCTACCATTACCAATTGAAGATGTGACGATCCTCTAAATAATAAAAGGAGATGAACATGGGACACATTTTCCATACGTTAACATTATATAAAATAAAATATTAGGTCAAAATATTAATATATTATTTTCTATAATAGGAATTAAGAAAATAAAGAATATAAAATAGGATTGGAAAATAATATATGAGAATGATATTCTATACAATAGAGGAATGTCCGAGAAATTTGGTGAAATGAAGCCATAAATAATGAGTTTATGATAGAGGAGCCATGTGATAGATGTACCTCCTTCTAGCCGAAATGTATGAGTCTGAGTGTAGTCCCCTTGTGGTGTATTTTTAATGAGGATATGTTATGAATTTAATAATTTTTGGACATAAATATATTGAATGGGTGGAAAAACGTTTTACCACTTTTTGAACAACCATTCACCCATCACTATACTCAATTTGGTAGCCACATTTTTTTTGGTAAAATAGTTAGAAAAAAAAGAACAAACAATGTCAAACACCAACATTAAAAATTTCTAGTCCATTCCTTGGTATGATGTAAAATTATTATATACCATGTACCAACCATGTTGTTTTAATTGAAATTCATTTTTTTGAAAATAGAAGAAAAACCAAACTGAAATGTCAATGAAAATGATGAGAACTGATAAATAAATAAAATAATTAGGAAAGTAAATGATAGTGGGTAACCCAATACATATTCATATCTTACACTCATTTAAATTCAAGAGAGATATAGAAATGACAATTTAAATTCAAATGTAGATGCCATTAAATTAATAAGAAAATATTTGACAATAAATGATTATGGGTTTTCTCTATAAGGAATTTACATTCAATTAAAGATCATGATGGAATATAAAACAACACATCAATTCTTGAGCCCTGTTTGTATACAATCTAATATCTCACAATTCCTTAGTACATAAATTAAATAAATTCCATAGACATTTCACTTTTCTTGTTATCCTTCCTTATTATCATTATTTCCATCTCACTTATTTTATATTGTATATTATATTCCTAATTATGAATTTTTTTTTAAAATTCTTATTCCAAACCCATCCCCTAAATAAAATCCAAATACTAAAAATTGGAATTCATAAAATAGAATATTTCTTAAATGTTCTCAGACATAGAAAAACATTTACATTGTTAAAGATAATTCCATAACTACTATACCATCATATGAGTACATAGTCATTATACAAATAAAATTAAATTTGTATTAAAATGACAATTTTGTTGAAAAAGTGATAAAACAACAAGTGAAAATAGAAATTAGACACTAAACCATATAACATAATTCATATAGACAAACTTAAGGTAATTCGACGCAAAATTCCTAAACAATTTACAAGAAAAATCTATTACCTCTATATCCAGTTGTTTTGTGATACTCACATCAAAATTAGAAGCCAATTTGTCACATAATTTCAAGAAGTCCTCTACAATAATCATCTTCTCATTGAAACCTCTTTCCAATATAATATGTTGTGTGATAATAAAATCATAATTTTGGGGGGTTAGTATCCACCTGCATTGGTCTCCCATTCGTCCTCATCACAACCTCCTTGGAAGCATGAATGATCAAAAATGTTTCTAGTATTTCTTCCTCAGAATGCATTATGAGGTCCCAAGAATCCTCCATGGAAACTACATCCACACTCGACTATAGATATTCCTTGTTCAATAGTGGAGATTTGGTTATTTCAACCTCCGGTCTAGACAACACATGTTTCCTATCCTCCTTGTCTGCAGTAGAGACCATACTATACATCACCTCAACTTCACCCATAGGAGACTTACATACCTCAGAATGGATATGCTTCAATATACTAGAGACCAAATAAATATTTAAATTCAGAGAGGTGTCCCCATAGTTGACCTCTGAGATATTACATCTTTCTATGCTTTCTGATATTGTTACTATAGTCTTTGGGGTATTCGAGTAGTATTTGAGGTGTCTTGGTTGTTTCCCCATTGAGGACCGGAATATTTACTTTAAAGATGATCCATTGCTTCCATTTTCTTAATCCATGTTGAAGCAGAGAATCCTGATCATTGTCCAAACATGTCTTTGATACCCCATCTTGGACACTTTCATCTTCATCTTTTGACTGTTGACATCCAAATGACTTTCGTTTCCATATTGGGATGACCATTTCCACCCTTCAGGGTCCTAATTTTCGTTCCCTTTAGAATTAAGGGGCGTGAAGCGATTGTGAATCAAGGTCGTCTTTGCAGCCTTGCCTAAACTGGGCACCCATTGATGCAAGGACATTGACTCATATGTGTTAGAAACTTGAGAATAATTAATCACCATAGCAGCATCATGATGATCATAACCACCATGTTTAGATTGAAGATCAGACTTAGGAGGATGAATCCCCCTTCCTACCTGAACACTCTTAGAATATGAAGGAGAAGACCTAGAGGAGGTTCCTCCTGAAGTCAGTTATTTCAACATTGGCACACCCAGTTCCTAAAAAAAATCTAGAAAAAATTTTATCCACTCTCTGGTCTTGATGACTCAGCTTAACTAGATTAAGCAGGGATGAAGGACTCTCCGCACATGGCTCCAGACCTTTGTGGTCTAAGCACACAACATCATGTGCAGTGAGTCCCCTTGGTCCACGCCTACAAGAATCCATCGGGTGACCTAGTTTCTTGTGGGTGAAAAAGTATGGACCCAAAATTCATAAACCAGAAGCTATTTGCATCGAAATACCTCACCCACTATGATCCTGACAAACTCAGAAGTCAAACATGAGACATCCACTTCTACATAGACCCTCCTATAGACCGGGTGAAAAAGGGAATGAGTTATTCTATCAATGTAATGAAATATACCCATGATATTACCTTGCATGCTCAAAATATAAGGGTTTTGAAAAGGAGGCAGGAGATGATGGAAACTACCCAAATCGCAACCGAAGAGGTTTTGTGCTTCTTGTGGAAGTTCTAAGACCACTGAAAAAGGAAAAACTGATATTCGTTACAGCTACAGGTTGTGTTGGTCTAGGGAATGATTGTAAAGACCCATAAAATTCAAGGGAAACTTTTTTCTTAATTTTATTTAGGATTTTACAAGAATGCAGTTTCTGACGGAACCTGATTCTGAGGCCCGATGTGCCCGGAATCAATTTCCGAAGTTTAGCTCAGGTACGTTCAGTGAACAAACGAGCGGGTTTTCCTAACTTTTGAAATGGTGCTCAAAATCTAAATATGAGGGCACCAATGAAACTGCAGTGCCAGTAATTGCTTAGGAACACCTTTTCCGTAGTTGTGTTTACTCGGGTGAGGTTATTAAATAAGTGGGCTAACTAAAGAATAAAATGAATATTGTGCTACAAATTTTATTTTTATTCTATGTAGTTTAAACCTATGTATGGAAGTTGAGGTGGGCCCACGAAATCCAAACCCCTATTGATAGGATATTAGTGAGGTGGGACCCACACGAGCCCCACCTATTCAACTTCTTCAAACCTCCCATTATGTTGGAAAACCCCCATTAATTTTTGTGTAACACACTTGCACCCCCTTCTTAAATTCCAAGTCAACTATCACGTTTAATTGGATTATTAAATGCCCCTTTCATTGGTCAATGCACGTTAATTAAATCATGGTTTCATTTTGAATTTTAAAAAAGGGATGGCATGAGTAAAAAAATAAGGGAAAGCCTTATTTTATTATTGTTGGTGTGTTGTGCGAGAATATTTGGGGAGATTTTACTCTAGAAATGAAGAACTCTCTTCCTCCTTGAAGAACGCAAAAAACACACTGACTCCGACGAAGAATGCTAATTCCTCAAAGATCAACAACGCAACGCCATGTATCATGACGTCGACGATCCTCTTCCCGCGATGACGTGTACCGCGACACCCACAATCCTCTTCTGTGACACTGTTTTCCATGACGTCTTTTCCCGCGACGACCATCATTCGAAAACTCTTTGTGGTAGGGGATTGAGTTCAAATTTTATGGATTAATTTTTTGTGCTTTCTTAATGAGGGTATTTTATTTTTTTTGGACCGCCTATTATCTATATAACGGGAGGAGGTCGGACCGCCCAAACACAGCCGACCCTCCTCCCTCTTTGTTGTTATTCTTATTGCGGCACGAACAAAGGCAGTGTGGTGCAATGACACTGCGCGGGAACATGGAGAATCATAGCGAA
The DNA here is from genome assembly GCA_963277665.1 of Viscum album. NCBI lineage: Eukaryota > Viridiplantae > Streptophyta > Magnoliopsida > Santalales > Viscaceae > Viscum > Viscum album. The sequence continues at coordinate 1,627,203,464 of OY728157.1, read as the reverse complement.
GAAGCGTGGCACCGTCGCGCCACGCCGTTGAGGCCGAACGAGCCTGTAGATGATGTCGGGCCACAGCGAAGGGTCACAGCGCCGTCACGCCGTGCTGGAGAACCACGAGGACACCGCATCCGGAGCAGAACCACGATGGAGGGGAACGACACCGTCGCGCCGCGCCGACCGGCCCAAGGCTGTGGCCTTTGGCAATGTCGGAGCAGGGAGCGGTGGCTGGAACTGCCGGCCGGCGACGCCTCGGAGTAGCAGGACCGCGGGGTCCCATGGCGACGGAACGGCTGGCCAGCCGGGCCGGCCGATCGAAGAAGCTAGGGGTCGTAACCACCAGATGGAAAGGAGTGGCCCCCACATGGGGGCCGCTGTTTCTCAATCAGGGGGGCAGCCCCCCCCCCCCCCCATTCTGCGACAGCTCGGCCGAGCCGAGCTGTATGGCCACACGGGCAGCACCCACGCCATGCCAACAGGCCGCCCAGGCCGGGCCGGACCACCCGTGCCATGCCGGGCCGCGCTGGACAGGCCGGGCCGCGCCCACTAAGCTGACCCAGGGGTCTTGGGACGGGTCAGTCCAGGCCCAAAACCCCCTATTTCCGGACAGTTCCGTTAAAACGCCCGTATCATGGGCTACAGACGTCTGATCGATGCGCCGTTAGTTGTGATGTGATCCTTGGGTCGAGACGGTTGTTCATGTATAATACACTCAAGATTTGGGGGGAACATTGGGTATGTACAGGCTGGTTCGAACACAAAACCAACTGGGCCCTCAGAGCGGAAACAATTATAACTTGAGCTCCGAACATCCGATTGGCTTGACGTTAACATTGTTGGATTCCTCTTAGTGAGATGAAACATTTGGATTAATTTGATTGAGGCTTGCGGAGAGAGTTGGTACCTGGAGGTGGACCACTGGGCGGGACGTATATGGAGCGGATGGCTGGACCCGAGAGGCTGAGGTAGAGGCTATCTGTACCCACCCTTCAGGTGGTATTTCCAACAGGCAGCTCAGTGTTGCGTCTTTACTTTTAAGTTGTTGTACTTTCTTCTCAGTTGTACTTTACATCAGTTTGGGTTTTTATTCCGGCCCACTTACCTTTCAACACTTACTGTTGTACTCAGTTTAATAGTGTTTACTTCTGCTTTCTCACTATGTGGTGTTTGTTTACTTTATAAAGGCAATGTCTTCCCCTTTTTGTTGGGATTTACTCCATTGGGGCTAGTCACCAGCCCCTGTCCTGTGGGAGGTGGGCTTTGGGTAGTAATGGCACGAGCCCCGAAGACGGGTCGTGAAAAATAGGTATCATAGGAGTTCCATTCTACTGCAGAACTCAGGAATCATATCTTTCCTATTTGTGAAGCAATAGTGTTAAGGCTATTGAGTGTGGTTATCAGTTCAGGGAGTATAGTGTTGGTGTGGTGGCAGACGTATCCGTACACTAGGACCTTGACTTCTGATTTCTGACTCAATGCACAAAAACATTGATTGCATGAGTGTTTCAAAAGTTTCCATTCTGATAACTTTGTGCCAGCTCACCAGGTATACTATTTTGATCGTGGAACACCTGTTTTTTTTTCAGGATGGCCCCAGGACGGTAGCCAGCTAGGGATCTGAGCATTTTGCGAGACAACAACCCACCGAGTGATGGGGCCTCGGTGTAGGGCCCTTTTATAGCGAAGGCACCGGTGGTACCTCTACCCATCGAGCCCCTGATGCCACTAGCCCCAGCTGCTGAGAGTGCACGTCGCCTTAGTGCACTGCACGAGTTTCAGTGTTAGACACTACCAAGGTTCCATGGGGAGATGGACCCTCAGGCAGCCGAGGATTGGATGAAGGTTGTAGTTCGAGTTTTCAGGTTAGTGGGGTCACCAGCTGACCTCATGGTTATCCTTACAGCAAGCCTCCTGAAGGCGGCAACATGCAGATGGTCGAGCATGATACTCCAGGTGCACGACGATGCATCTATCCTCTGGACAGACTTTGAGAGCCTCTTTCGCTCGGAGTTCGTCCCATCCACCATTTGTATGGTGCGCATCCAAGAGCAACTATAGCTGTGGTAGGGCAGCATGACGGTCCATCAGTACTCGGAGAGATTTACCGATCTCTCGCGCTATTCGAAGGACATGGTACAAGACCCATTAGTCTAGGCCTAGACCTTCGAGCAGGGACTGAGTCATGAGATCAGGGCATCAATGATCTCCCTTAGCATTCCGACAGAGGATGGTGTACTGGAGCGAGCCCTTCTCGTAGAGATCTTTCTTGCTGAGCCTACACGAGGAGCGAGACCTACCGCAAAGCGGCACGTAGCAGAGTCATCTGCAGCTGGAAGTCGACGGACATCACATGAGTTCATGTGGATCAGACCATCAGGTGGACGACCTCAGGACACTGGCACAGAGGTGTGGGGAGCCCGACGTAGAGCCAACCTTCCGAGGATCAAACAGTGCTACGCATGCGGCGGGCATGGCCACATGGCTCGTGCCTTCCCGACCCGCCGTACAGAGGAGCAGTGGACAGTTGAGGGGCCACCCAGGAAGAGGCAGAGGGTCGACCATGGCAGTCTGCAGGGTGTAGGCGAACCAGGAAGAGGAGCTGGATGAGAAGTAGGTGTTGGGCGATGCTTTGAGGCTTTACCACCACCACCCGAGGAGGTCCACCCTAACCACATGGAGCTAGCGGGCAGAAACAGGATCAGCTTCAGGCAGCAGAGGCCTATGACCATGGTGCACCAGAGAAGATTCGAGGTACTATCTGTGTCTACCCCACCCTTTCTGCAGTTTATATAGACACAAGAGTGGGTCATTCTTTCATTTCTCCTATCCTTGTTCAGATCTCGGAGATTCCGACGGAGCCGTTGGCTCGAACCTTATGGATAGAGACTTATACGGGTGCAGACTCGATGATTACACACTGGTGTCGGTAGTGTGAGCTTACTCTAGGAGGCGAGAGCTTCGGCTGGGATCTTCTTGTAGCAGGGTCGAGGCCTTAAAACGTCATCTTTGGCATGGATTGGTTATCTACAGACCATGCACAGATTGACTTTATTTGGCGCAAGGTGCGATGTGTTCGCACCGATGGGAGGAGGTTCACCTTCCCCGGATAGAATGGAGCCTTAGTAGCGTATGATAGACTCATGCAAAGGAGAGGAAAACCGATCACTCATCAGTTGGCTAGCCTCATCCTAGGATTAGTTGACACACGAAGTCCTAGTTTTCCTTCAGTGGTGGATCAGTATGCAGACGTTTTCTCTGATGACGTTCCAGGACTACCTCCTCATAGAGAGGTATACTACTATATTGACCTATACCCCGGGATAGCCACAATATCCACTCTAGCATATTGGATGGCTCCCGCTAAGCTTTGACAGCTACGGGTACAGCTGGAGGACTTTCAGGGAAAGGGATTCATCCAACCCAGTGTTTCACCTTGCGCTTCCCCGATTTTGTTTGCCAAGAAGGCGTACAGGAGCTAGCGACTATGTGTAGACTATCGTCGCCTGAACCAGGTGACCGTGGAGAACAATTATTTGTTACCGAGAATTGACAACCTCTTTGATCAGCTCAAGGGAGCATGGTGGTTCTCGAAGATAGACCTTAGGTTAGGAAATCATCAGCTCAGAGTTCTGGATGAGGATGTGCAGAAGATGGACTTCAGATGTTGGTATGGCCACTATGAGTTCTTAGTTATTCCTTTTGGTGTAACAAACGCTCCAACAGTGTTCATGGGTCTCATGAACAAGATCTTTCAGCCATAACTTGATCAATTTGTCATAGTCTTCATCGACGACATTTTGATATACTCGACCACTGAGGAGGAGGACGCTTTCCACTTACGAGTTTTACTGGACACACTCTGAGAGCACCGGATTTATGGAAAGCTCTCGAAGTTTCAGTTCTGTTTATGTGAGGTCTACATCTTGGGACACGCCATCTCTGAGGAGGGAGTTGCAGTGGACCCTTCGAAGATCGAGGCAGTGCTAGCGTGGGAGCCACCTAGGAGCGTGATGGAGGTGCAGAGTTTCTTGGGTCTAGCTGGTTACTACCAGAGATTTGTGCTAGACTTCTCTAGAGTTGCGGCACTACTCTCAACATTGAAGAAGAAGGGGAATCCCTTTGTGTGGTCAGAGAGATGTCATCAGAGCTTCTTGGAGCTGAGACAGAGGTTTACCAGTGCACTTATCTTGAGGCTACCAGAGGAGGGAGTAGGGTATGTACGATGCATCAGGGACCGAGATCAGATGTGTCCTGATGTAGGAGCGAGCAGTGATCGCCTATGGATCACAACAGTTGAGGCAGCATGAGAAGAACTACTCTACCCATGACCTGGAGTTGGCAGCAGTGGACTTCGCTCTGAAGATGTGGCAACACTATCTGATGGGAGAGCGCTTTACAGTCTACTCTGACCACCAGAGTCTCAGGTACATCTTCTCGCAGAAGGACCTGAACCTGAGATAGTGGCAATGGCTCGAGTTCCTCCAAGACTATGACTTTGAGATAGTCTATACTCCTGGAAAAGGGAACGTAGTAGCCGATGCTCTCAGCAAGAGGATAGGCATTCAGATACTTGAAGAGGCGACAGAGCAGAAAGCCGCTTTGTAGATATCCTTCGTTGATAGAGATGGAGTAGCCTTTCTTGAGTCACTCACAGTCACTCCTCCACTTCTTCAGCGGGTCAGAGATGCACAATGTGGGGACGTTGACTATGAGACACGGCGTGCACAGATATCCTCAGGATAGGCACCCAATGGATTCTCTTTAGGAGGAGAGCACGTCTTCCTTTTTAGAGAATGTACTATGGAACTAGCTACTTTACAGGAGGAGGTGTTGAGGGAGTTTCACACTTCCCATTTAGTGGTACATCCAGGAGTGGAGAAGATGAACCAGGATCTCAGACGTCAGCACTGGTGGTCGTGTATGTGGAAGGTTGTGGAAGAGTTCGTTTCTTGATGCCTCACCTGCCAGTAGGTGAAGGCGGAGCACCAGGTACCAGGAGGTTTGGTATAGCCCTTGGAGGTCCCATAGTGGAAGTGGGACGGGATATCTATGGATTTTTTGACTGGACTTCCACATACTTCTAGAGGTCACGACACCATTTGGGTGATTGTCGACGCCTCACCAAGTCGGCCCAATTTTTACCCATCAGAGATCAAGGCTCAGTAGAGATTTTGTTACATCTCTACATTCAGGAGATTGTATGGATTCATGGTTTTCCATCATCTATCGTCTCCGATCATGATTCTCGCTTTACTTCTCAGCTTTGGAAGGGGTTGCAAGAGGCATTCAAGACGCAGCTACGTCTGAGCACTGCCTTTCACCCTCAGACAGATGGTAAGATGGAGAAGACCATTCAAACTCTCGATGAAATTCTCCGTGCATGTGTCCTCAAATTTCGTCACAGCTGGGAGGACCACCTACCCTTGGTGGAGTTCACGTATAATAAAAGTTACAACTCCACCATCGGGATGGCACCATACGAGACATTGTACGTCCGACCTTGCAGATCACCAATGTGCTAGATAGACCCTGGGGCGTTAGCAATTGTGGGACTAGAGATGGTCCAGGCCACGGCAGTGAAGGTCCAGGACATCCAGAGGCAGAAGAGGACATCTCAGAGTCGGCAGAAGTCTTATGATGACACAAGGAGGAGACCACTAGAGTTTGAGGATGGGGACCACGTCTTCTTGCAAGTCTCACCTCGACATGGATTACGGAGATTTGGTCAGGGCGGAAAAATCTCCGTGATTCATCGGACCATTCCAGGTCCTCAGCAGGATAGGCGAGGTGGCGTATCGCCTGGCTCTACCACCTCAGTTGCACCGGGTGCACGACGTCTTCCATGTATCTCAGTTGAGGAGATACGTGCACGACCCGACGCATATCATCGACCATGGGGAGCTGGACCTTGATGATGGGGAGACTTTTGCAGATGTCCCGGTGGAGATCGAGGATCGACAAGAGCGGGTCCTACGTGTACAGTCCATTCCTCTAGTGTGCATCAAATGGCAACAGGGGAACCTCCAGGAGAGCACTTGGGAGCAGGAGGCTCAGATGCATGCTCAGTACCCTCATTTTTCCCCTAGTTTATGATGTATCTTTATAGGGACATAAAGCCCTGAGGTGGGAGTAATGTAAAGACCCGTAAAATTCAAGGATGATTTTTTCTTAATTTTCTTTGGGATTTTACAAGAACACAGTTTCTGATGGCACCGGATTCCGAGGCCCGGTGTGGCCAGAATCAATTTCCGATGTTTAGCTCGGGTACGTTCAGTGAAAGAACAAGCGGGTTTTCCTAACATTTGAACCGGTGCTCGGAATCGAAATCTGAGGGCACCAATGAAACCGCAGCACCGATAATTTCTTAGGAACACCTTTTCTGGAGTTGTGTTTTCTCGGGTAAGGTTATTAAATAAGTGGGTTAACTAAAGAATAAAATAAAATACTGTGCGACAAATTTTATTTTTATTCTAAGTAGTTTAAAACTACGTATGGAAGTTGAGGTGGGACCCACTAAATACAAACGCATCTTGATAGGATATTATTGAGGTGGGCCCCACACGATCCCCACCTATTCATCTTCCTAAAACCTCCCATTAATTTGGAAAACCCCCATTATTTTTTGTGTAACACACCAGCACCCCCTTTTTATATGCCAAGTCAACTCTTGCATTTAATTGGATTATTAAAAGCCCCTTTAATTGGTCAACGCACGTTAATTAAATCATGGTTTAATTTTAAATTTTAAAAAAGTGATGGCATGAGTAATAAAATAAGGCAAAGCCTTATTTAAATATTGTCGGTGTGTTGTTCGAGAAGATTTGGGGAGATTTTACTCTAGACTTAAAGAACATTCTTCCGCCTAGATGAACGCGAAGAACACACTGACACCAACAAATAACGCTAATTCCATGGAGATCGACGACGCGAAGCCATGTACTCTAATGCCGACGATCCTCTTCTCTGTGACGCTGTGTACTGCGATGGCCATGATCCTCTTCCACGACGCCGCCTTCCGCGAAGACCATCGTTCGACAACTCATTGAGGTATGAGTTTCTGTTCAAATTTTATGGATTAATTTTTTTCACTTTCTTGAAGAGGGAATTTTATTATTTTGGGGCCGCCTGTTATCATTATAACGGGAGGAGGTCGGGCCGCACGAACTCGGCCGACCCTACTCTCTCTTTGTTGTTGTTCTTGTTGCGGCACAACCAAAGGTAGCGCGGTGCAACGTCACCATGCGGGAACATGGAGAATCACGGTGAAGGGGCGCAACTCCAGCGCGCCGTGCCGGAGGACTACGAAGGCACCGCGGCCGGAGCGGGGCCGCGGCGGAGGGCACAATGCCATCACGCTGTGCCGACCGGACCAAGGCCGCAGCCTTTGCCCGCGGAGGAGCAGGGAGCGGGGGCCAGAACTGCCGGCCGCTGGCGCCTTGGAGGAGCGGAACCATGGGGTCCCACAGCGACGACACCGGCTGGCCAGCCGGGTCGGCCGATCCGAGAATCTGGTGGTCGTAACCCCCAGCTGGCAAGGAGAGGCCCCCACGTGGGGGGACATGGTTTCTCAATCAGGGGGGCAGTGCGCCCCCCCCCCCCCCCCCCTTTCCGCGACAGCTCGTCCGAGCCGAGCTGTCTGGCCATGCTGGCCACGCCCGCGCCAGGCCAATCGGCCACCCAGGCCTGGACGGCTTGGCCGGACCACACCCACCGGGGCGGGCCTCTCCCTAATGGGCCAGACGTGGACCTGGGTCGAGTCGCCCCGGTACGGGCCGACCCGGGGGGTCTTGGGTCGGGTTGGTCCGGACCCAAAACCCCCTATTTCCGGACAGTTCCGTTCAAATGCCCATATCATGGGCTATAGACCTCTGATCCACACACCGTCAGTTGCGATGCGATCCATTGATCGAGTCAGTCATTTAGGTATAATACACTCAAGGTTTCAAAAAACATAGGGTATGGCCAGGTTGGTTTGAACACGAAACCAACAGGGCCCTCAGAGCGAAAACACTTATAACTTGAGCTCCGGACGTCTGATTGACGTGCCGTCGACTTTTTTGGATTCCTCATAGTGAGACAGACCTTTTAGAATAATCCACTTGAGGTTTGGGTGCAGTTGGAGTACGGTCGAGTTGGTTTTGGCTTAATAACCAACCGGGCCCCTGGAACGAAAAAGCCAATCACTCTCAAATCGGGCGTCTGATTGACGCGTCGTCTGTCACGTTGAGTTCCTCTTGTCGAGACAGAACTTTTGGATACATCATCTCCAGACTACAAGTCAGTTGATATATCGACCCCCTTGGCTTGTGGAGTGGACCCTCCCTGAATCGAGCATGCTGTGTGTGGGAACCCTATAGCTGGTTGCGACTACGACGATGAAGATGACTGCACTGAAATCCTCTGTGGGTTCGGTAGCAACGACGACTGCACTGAAATCCTCCGTGGGTTCGACATTGATGAAGACTGCACTGAAATCCTTGTGGGTTCGGTAGTGACAATGACTGCACTGAAATCATTCATGGGTTCGATAGTAATGAAGACTGCACTGAAATCATTCGTGGGTTCGATAGTAATGAAGACTGCACTGAAATCCTAAATGGGTTCGGTAGCGATGAAGACCGTACTGAAATCCACCGTGGGTTCGATGACGATGACTACTGTTCTTGTATCAAACGTGGGTCTGGAAGTACTACTATTCTTGTATCCTACGTGGTGCCGGCAGTGTCTGACTCTGTACTTGTATCCTATGTGGGTTCGGCAGAGTAGCTGGTCTTGTATCCTAAGTGGGTCCGATAGCTTAGCTGGTTTAGTATCCTACGTGGGTCCTAGCTTAGATGAATCAGTGATTACATCTGAACATCTCTATCACCTTACAATGATGTATACCTATGTGATCTGAATATTGACTTTCAATCATTATCTTGGATATGATTGACTTTCTTTCCTATGTGGATTGTGTTGTGCTTTTCTGTGTGGATTGGGTGGTACTATCCTGTGTGGACGTAATCGAACATGGGCTCAGATATTGGAGCCAAACTAGAATTGATGAATTAGGTATATGTATGGGCATATACCTTAGTAGTGTTGGTTGTTACTTCATGATTGTATCTTTCCTTTGTGGATTATCCTTTGTGGATTCTGGGAGAACTTCGGGGGTCTCAGGGTCCCTACTGAGTAGAGTATACTCACCCCTGCACGGGCTATGCCCACACTACATTGTGTTGGATACAGAGTATGGACAACGCTGATCGTGGTTGAGGCTTGAAGAGACAGTCGGTACCTGGAGGTGGACCATTGGGTGGGACGTATATGGAGCGGATAGCTGGACCCAAGGAGATGAGGTAGAGGCTATCAATACCCACCATTTAGGTGGGATTTATAGCGGGCGGCTCGGCGTTGCTGATTTACTTTTCAGTTGCTGTACTTTCTTTTTAGTTGCACTTTACATCAGTTTGGGTTTGTATTCTGGCCCACATACCTTTCCGACATACTGTTGTACTCAGTTTACTAGTGTTTACTTCTTCTTTCTCACTCTGTGGTGTTTGTTTACTTTATAAAGGCAATGCCTTCCCCTTTTTATCGGGATTTATGCCTTTGCTGCTAGTCGCCAACCCCTGGACTATGGGAGGCGGGCATGGGGTAGTCACAGAACGTGCCCCGAGGACGGGTCATGACAATGATCAATTACACCTCTCATTCAAACTGAATAATCATATGCATACTGTCGAGGGAGCCCATAGTCACTGTCACTTACAGACCATAGTGCCTGAAAATAAGATGATCAAACGAGTCCACTAAAGGGAGCCTCTACTTGAAGCAACCAATCATTGTACATTTTAAGATATTCGAAGCAATATTGAATTTTTTAAGATAAATTGGTTGGTTAAGGATTTAGTCAAATATATTCAGAACCATGGTCAAACAGATATCGATTGGAAAGAGGGTAGGACATTAGGATTGGAGAAGGGGTAGAAGGTCCTGGATGTTATACCCTTAAGGATAGAAAAGGTCCCCTCTCTATTAGGGGTGGAACCGGCCCAAATTTTATTGCCATCCTGGGACAGGTGAGTCCATCGATGAGAGAGAAGAAGGCTTCACAATTAGAATTAGTCATTATATATTCTTGAATTATCATGAAATGTCAAAACATAGTATGGAATATTTTATCATAATGTTAAAAAAAATTCTACTTGATTATTTTCAATTATATATGCATGTGTTATAGGGATATATAGTGGTTTATGGTAATGTTTTGGTTAATCTACAATAGGAATTTGTTTAGGGACCTAGAACCAACCAACAACTTCAACATCAATAATTATTTTCTATAAAGATCGGTACATTCCCATATTATAATGGTTGTTATCACAGGGGTGGGTTTTCTAGATATGAATTAGAATTATCATTGCATGGTAGGGTTAGAGATATAGTCATAACAACTATTTTTTAGGATTATTTTCTTCTATTTTACTCTTCTCAAGATTTATGTAACGATTTATGAATGTCTCCCATATGAAAATAAGGAATATTTTATTCCTATGAAAGTATTTAGTGGTTAAAAAGTATTGATATAAAAATCTAGACATATAATAAATTCAATATTAAATTGATTATCCATCTCTATTATATGTTCTCCATTAGTGGGACAATGTTCATGTTTCAGTGGTTCTTTACTGTTTTTAATTACTTTTTGATTTATAATTTTACATAATGATTTTTATTAGAGATGTTTAGATAGGAATTATTGAATGTAACACCATATTGGAATTAGATAAATGATTACGAATTTGTAAAAATAAAATAATATGGTTTTTCTAAGTATCCTTGTTGGAGAAATTACATCCCATATAGTTCAATTCCACTTAAATAGATACATGATTTCTTGAAGAGATTTGTTAATTTATTGTGGGACAACACAAATGTAATAATTATAAAAACTCAATCAAATTATAAAATGTAATTAATTATAAAAATTAGTTAGTTCATGGTATAACACAAGACAGTATGAAATTAATTTTTTTTGAAAATTTAAAAAAATTATCTGTGTATGTTTTCTAAAGTTGAGAAAACAATGTCTTTATTTGTCATCAATTTTTTTAGAATGATTTATATGGTTTATTTTGATATGGGATTGTGTGATAATGAATTTGTGAATGAAAATGGTTGAATATTATTGGTCTGGAATTTAAAGAGAGGGAAATCCTTTTTCAGGGATTCCCCTCCTTAATACATAAAATTTCTATTATTGTTTATTATGTATTTTAGTTTATTATTGAATGATGTTTTCCTAATATAATTTTTAAACAAAAATATCCTAAAACCTCCAAAATTCATACCTCAATAATGTTAATTAGTTAGTCAATTTAATAAATTATTTTCACATTCATATATCAATGGTTATGATATATGAATAGTATATAAATTGATATTTAATTGTGATTACAAAAAACTAAAAAATGAACAAAAAAAATTCATAGATTATACCACCTTTACGTAGATCACCTAAATACATTTAGTGTTACCCCATCATACTTTATATTAGGGTATGATAGGTTTGTAGAGAACAAAATATATTCATAATAGAATTTTTAGAGAATGGGTGAATGAATATTCGATAGAAAAAAACATTTCACTTAGATTTATTATAAATGAATGATCCTCTAGAACCTCCTCTTTCATCAATCTGGATATGAATAAATGTTACTTGTGTGGGATTTAATCCTCTATTTATTCATCCCATTATCCCCCAATATTTTATCTCATGGGTAAAAATAGTTTATGGGTCAAATAAATCTCCCATTAGGTTTTTAATTACATGTGTTGCGAGTTTTGTATTTTCTTATAGGAATGTGTATCATTCATCGATTTGACATTCTCTATCATAGCCAAATCAGGTTGGTTATGGGGAATGAATCAATCCAACCATTATTTTAGAGGCTTCCTACAAGTTGTAGGGGTGTGATGAGTATAATAGAAGACTATACCCCATGATATAGACTTTGGGTATATTGGAAATAATTAATACATATAAATTTTTGACTAGTAGAAATAGAGGAAAACAATGAATCATATAACAATGAAATAGAATTAAGAACCAATAAACTAGTAATAATGAACCTTTTAACTATTGGCTAAGATGTATCTAAATGTAAAGATAAATTAAATACAAATATAAGAATTAGATGACCCTAATAATCTAAAATGATCTAGGTCCAGAATCCCATGTTTGTCCCACCTCCAAACTCTATCCCACCCACAAGAAAAATTAAACAAAAAGGTCCCATTACACTATCAAAACCTAAAACCATGAAATCTTTTTAGGCACCAATCATTGGCACAAATATGGTCTGAGTAAAACCTAGTAGGATAACACCACCGTATATAAACAAAACTGGGCTAATAATAAGTTCATGTAATAAGGTGATAAACAAGTGTATTAATTCATCAAATAATACAATACATGAATCAACCTTATTTGAAACAATGCTATAATTCCTCTGATCATGAAGGAAAACAGTAGAAATCATAACCATAAACCATGAAATAATCACATAACAGGGAAAATCTCTATGTATAAAATATTATCATCTGGTAAATTACCTATATAAAAGAATTCTAGAATCCACACTCCATGATCATTGTAAAATGATTTCAGCATCAAATTGGGATAAGCTGAAATACAATAATTTCATCATTATCAAAAAATCCAAATATATAGTAATTTTATCATCTAACTATACCAAGCCCATTGTATATTAATTTCATCATCATCTTGTCCATGTTTTATATATAAGAATATTTGAATTAACCCATAAAGTAATTCCAAAAGGGATATAAAAATATCACATCATAATCCTCAGTAATTAATTATGTAAATCAAAATTTTCCTTTAAGTTTCAATTTATTTTATTTATCAAAATTTTAAATATCATATCAATATCCCAGAAGATATTATATTGTGATTCCATATCAATTAATCACATAAAACCATGTATCATAATAAACACACATTACACCATTAACCAAATCATTATTTATACGGGATACTCTCTACAGATTGGTGTCCACAAGCTAGGTCACAAAAATTTTGAATCTTAGTGGATCAGAGGAATAATCAAATCCATGACTTTTCATCATTTTATACCCATTTAATTATTACACAAAATATGAATGTTCAATTCAAAATATTTAACATACTTTAAAATGAAATAAATAATAGGGTTTTGTTTTATACCACCTAGATTTATTTGGTGATTAATAAATGGTTCGCATCAGAATAGACTATAACAATAGTGGTAAGGAAGATCATAATATAGAACTTAATCCACGATAAAATGTGATCAAAACCCAAAATAAATCATTATCATGATATTCCAACTCAATAAGAAAATATAAAATGAAGGATATAAACACAAAAAATGGATATACGAGGGAAAAAACACCAGATCACAATTTATAGAAGAGATGAAATGTCTCCCGAATCACATTTAAAATGCCAAGGTTTTTCCGGAGGAATGTTTGTAGTGGATAATAAAAAACATAAGTGTTGCATTCCCTTAAAACAACTGAGACCATGAATTACATGGTTTGTAAGTACATTACATTTTTGGTAATCTTAATTTATGAAGAAGACTGATATACTTGCATCCTTTGGTGATTTAACCCTAATGAAACATTACATGTCATATAATTTTCATTAATACCATGAAATCTATTTCAGTCAATGAACCCATTAAAATCCTATATACCTTTAATGAATTCTTCCCAGTAGTAGTCAGACAATGTGAAAATACCAACACGATAAATTTATCCTCCCAAATTCCCATAATAGTTCAAACTACCTCCAAATCATTTTAAAAATATGAAAAAACCTTCATAATACCATTAAACACATTTATACGAAGACTCTATTAATTTTAATAAAACATACATACCTTTAATCTTATTTGATTATCCCTATAAAATGATCTCCATATTTGAACAATACTTATAGAAAAATACATAAAGGAAAGGGTAACCTAAAAAATGGGTTTTATGAAAAATCAACGATGGAAATATCAAGAAAGGATGGGCTCTTACAACCAATCCACTATATAACAGCTTATTCTTAAACATCACCAAGAATAATTATGGGGTATTAGTGAACATTTCAAGAAACCACATTCATATATCAGTCTCTATCCCCCATGTTCCCTATTAAATATACCCATTATACCATTGTACTTGAACCATATGTATAATATTACCCTGGATATACTTTTTATTATCGTCCTCCATCATAATAGAATTCATCTAAAAGGAAAAATCAAAAAATTATTTCTATACTCAGTGTCTATCACATGAGAGTGTTCATAAAGATTTATCCATTACTACAACAAATGAAACACATCATTCATGGAATTACAGAATTTTGGAATTGATAATAGGTATTCTACTAGATTGAACCCTTCCACTATCACAAATGAACCGAAAAATATTGGCTCTAGATTTATCTATTTTCTATTTTAATGTTTCCCCACCCTAGGATACAATTGAAGGATAAAATGATAACCAAAATCAAACTATAGAGGTCATATATGATGGTAAGTGTTTGATTTGTACCCTCACTACATAGCTACCAACTACATATGGATTAACTAAATCTTCTCAGATGACACATTCATTAGATGAGGCCCGAAAACCATATTAGATAAATTCATAATCACCTGTGATATTCCCTCTTTTTGGTATAGAGACTATTATACCAGGGTACCACGTTTCCCGCCTTGACATAAATATCATATGGAACTCCAACTACCTACCTAGTGAAGGCTAGTTGTTTACATCCTAGAATCTAATACCTATCCTGATCCCTTGTCAAAACTTTTTTTTTGATATGTTCTTATAAATATGAGTCATGCATTAATAATAATTTGACACTAAAATGGGGTAAAAACATGGATTGCACCTGTGTCACATCATGACACATAGATATAACTATAAAAGAATTACTTCTGAGATGGGTACCCACTTCCCTGATTTCATTTCTTCATATTTACTTGGAGATAATTTTCATAATGGCACTACATTTCTCTATAAGAATATATCCATGTTAGACCTATGAAAACAACAGAGTTTATAATTTGGGACACTAACCAATTGCCTTTTTTGATGAGTTCCCGATACATTATGTCCAATAATATACACAAGGAAAACACATTTACCTTATATATGATATTCTAGAAAACACCATCCTAAAAACAACTTTCCCTAGATCTCACTCTTTATAAAAGATGAATAAAACTTCCGTAGGTTGATGAATCATCCAATGAAGTCCATCAATAACATTACCTCCTACATATGGTGCATAAAATCATGATATTTTTCATCCCCCAATGTCTTTGAATGAACGTGGCTCGGGAACATCACTATGAAGATTATTCAAGATAACTCTTTTTCTTAACCTGATTCCTCTCAAATGACTTACAAAAAAATTCCAGGTCTAATAATCATGTATGTTGTAGGATTTACCCTCCTAGTAGAGGGAGTGTCATGATTCTAAAAGATCATATGGACTAACTCAATCCAAAATTCAGTTTCTTGGGGGCCTCTATTTCCAATGAAAATAGAAGTATTATATATCTAAAATCCATCTTCAGCTCAAATAAAAAAGGAATGGATTTAAAAATATCCAATTTTATTGATCTCATGAACCTTAATAATCATCATTAAGATAAACATCCATATGATCCTCGATAGATTCTTTAATATTTAGTTCAACTATATTAAAAGAATGCTGATCATCACTCACTTTTTTCTTAACTTGAACATCATGAGGAGGCAATTTTACGTACACAAAAAACAAACACCTTTGAAATTATTCTATAATAACATGTTAAACCTCAACATGTGAAAAAAAACTCTTCGAACCACTACTCCTGGTATATCTAAAGATGGATGAAATTCTTTTTTGCATGACATAATTTTTTTCTATTTTAATTTTTCATATATATGATTTTTCTCATATCACAGTTTAAATAGGAATTTTTGTATCTAACTAAATAAATATTTCTATGTATTGAACAATTCACATCGAGATATATCCTTATGTTCCAATAATGATTCATGTATACATATCTATATCTATATTGAGAAACGATTATAAATCTCAAGAAAAATAAAAATAAAAAATCAATAACATTACACAAAGTATGGATCACACTGTGTTATGGAAAGGAAAATGTAACAATAATAAAATAGGAACAATAATACCTACACCAAACACTCATATTTTTACCCATGCATGGGTTAGATACTCCCTTGAAAAAGATCATCGCCATGAAATGAAACATCCTTGTCTCATTTATATATTTATTATCAAATAATGCAACATAAAATAAAATCCTAATAACTGTTGATAAAAAATTTCAATTTCATCCGATAATAAACACTCTCACATGGCCAAATCATGTTGTCTAAGGGACCATAATGGCACCTCCCCCCTAAGATAGAGGCTTCAAACTAGCAGTGGGGGTGTGATGAGTATAGGGGAGGACTATACCCCATAGAATATAGTTATGAAAAAATAGAAATAATCAAGAAATATAAATATCTGAGTATTGTAAATAGTTTAAAATAATGGATTACAGAATTGGGAAAATAAAAGGAAAAATCAAAGAATAATAATGAATCATGCAACGATCAGCTAAGATGTATCTAAATTTGAAAATCTAATCAATATCAAAAGAATATATACTAATAAAAATAATCTCAATAATCCTAGGTCTCAAATCACTTATAGACCCTCCCTCTAAATTCCATGCCATCCCACAGGAAACAATCTACAATAAGGTCCCTTACCCTCATCCACGTAATCATATTAGGTACCAAATCACATCCCAAATATGGTGCGAGTAAAAATCATTAGTCTGGAACTACCATGTCTAAAAATATCTTCTAATATAATTGAGTTACATAATTATATATTAAGATGTATTAATTAATCAATTAATACTATACATTAATCACCCTTCCTCAGAATCATTCAAGATTTTCTAGGAGATTGTATCAAAACTATGTTAACTATAACCATAATACATGGTATAATCACATAACCATAAAAATATATTTATGAATTTAATCCTATGAGAAAAGATCTATATATAATCATTTCAGCATTAACTAGTCCATGCCTCATATATTTTTATCCTAGAATCAAAGTATGAAAATACCTATATATAATATTTTCAGCATCACTAGGCACCGCCATATATATTAACATTTTATAAAAAGTTTTTTTAATCCAACTATATCTGTATTTCAGTATCAAATTTGGCAAATCCCTATATATAAGAATTTTAGCATCAAAAGACCAACAAATAACAACAAGGATATCATATTATCACATCATAATCCTCAGTGGTTAATTATGAAAATTATAATTTATCTCTCAATTAAACATCTTTATATATTTAAAATTATCAAATGTCATGTCAATATCCCATATTAATTTATTAGTTGATTTGATATCCAACAATCACATGAAACCTCATGTCATTCTAAATACATTCTAAACCATTAACCAAATCATCATTTATTGAGATTCAACTCACCTAATTGGTAGCCATAATATATGGGACAATACATTTTAATCCAAAAGGATTGAAGGAATAATCCAATAATAATCTATAATCACTAATCATATAATTAATTATTTCACAAATTATGTTAGTTTAATTCACTATATTTCACTTACTTATCAATTAAGAAGACCATAGGGTTAGGTTTTACACTATAGACCATTATTTTATGATTAAGAAACACCATCCATTAGAATATAAAAGACGAATGTATGAATAATAGATCACAAGAAGGTTCCTATATATATGAAAATGACATCAAAACCCAAAAAAAACCATAGTCAATAGATTCCTCCACCACAACAATAGAACTGATAAAGGTGAAGACAACTAAATTGAAGGGAATTAATAAGGATCAAATACCGCACTATAATGTATAAAATGAATGTAATTTCTACATAATCAACCAAAAAATGCCTATAGATCTAGATGATGAAAGGATGTAGTTTATTAATTAATAACATAAGAAATATGTTCCCTTAAACCCTCTTAGCTAGTGACTTACACAGTGTGTATGTATATGGAATTGTCTCTAATTTTTAAGTATGTGGTACAAAAAACATTGTGTCACCTTGGGTGATTTTGACACCTCTGAAAGATTACACATCATAGAATGATGACTCATGACATGTAATAGAGTTCACTAAATTAACACATTCATGTCCTATATCCCATTTATGGATTCTTCTTGATAGTATTTTCTAGGATTTTAATTAATTATATAGAATATAAATTCCCTAAAAATATCATTAATCAAAAAATATTTAAATTATCTCGAACCACATCTAAATCCTTTTATACTAATATAAAACCATTATAATACAATTAAACATACATACATCCCTGATCTCTAGGTCATATTACCAAACAAAATATCTCATTCCTTGAATAAGACTCAACCAAAAAGGTATAAATAAAAGAAAATCAAAACAATTTAGGTTTAATGAAAAACTCAAAGAGGTACATACCTAAAAGAAGAGGTTATTATTCAACATCCCCACCATATAAAATATATTCTATAAGATACTCCAATAATCACTTTGGTGTGTTGGTGAACATGTTAATCCAGTATTCCCATAAATCGAAATCCCTCACCCTAGTCTACTCCAGAACATTCACATGCTTCCCCTTTTCTTAAACTAGTGGTATAGTCCTACCCTAGATATACTTTTCATTGCATTCCATAATCCTTATAAGATACAACTCAAAGGACATATCATCACAATGCATGATTTCATTGATATATTTCACAGGAGAACGATCATGATGATATATGTAAAGTTATGGCATGAGAATCACACCATGTATGAAAAATTATACTATATAGAAGTTTTTATTACTATACCACTGGAATAAAACATTCAAATGTATATAATATCCTCAAAAAGTAGAATAGAATATTACCTTTCTCCAGATTCAATGTGGCCCCAACCTAGGAGGCTCATAAAGGAAAACATTATGACAAAACATAAAATATAGAGGCCATCTATAAATGATAGCATAATATTTATCCCATCTTTGTGTGGTTAACATCCACCTATTGATTATCTAAATCTGATTAGATGTCTCCTGCATGAGACTATACCGAAAAAATATTGTGTGATCCAATATGAATCCCCTAAACTATCCCCAAGGTATTACCAATCCTACAGTATGGTACCACATACCTTCATTGACAAAACAACCTATGGAACTCCCACTACTTATCTACTGAAAAGTAGGTTCATCCTTCATAGACTATAATACCTATCCTAATCCTTTTACACCACTTTTATATGATAGTTTCCCATATAAATGTACAGTTTGACAACATACTTGACACTCCAATGCAAAGTACAAATAATGAGGCCACTTGTGGTCCAAATTTACACAATGATAGGAAATAAATTGAATCTAGTGTGGATATGGATTCTCAATTATTTGTGTTCTCTTATTTCTATTACCTTTGTTATAATTATCAATAAATCTCTTTTTACAAAAAGAATAAGAGCTCCCAGTTTACACAGTTGAACCATCATAGACATTTTTAAGCCCTCTTTTAGATTCCCTTTCCTGATGACTATTTAATTAATATCAACTAAATGTTAACAAAGTGAAATAAATTCACTGAGGCCTATTATCATAGTGAATCCGATGAAGAATAAAATCTCTTTAGAGATGAAATCCACTTATAAAGCTGGAAATACTCACTATTTTTTATTGAAGCATTTTTCGTATTCCATCACTGAATTGAACCACTACATGATATGGATGAAATCACGAGCTTTCTCCACCATCAAAATTTCTAGATAGAAGTGTTTTAGGAACATCACACTGATTTCCTTACAAGTTAACTCCTCTTATTTCCCATCTAGTTCAAAAATGATGCACTAATTTTTAGTAGGTCCACAAATCATATATTCAAAAAAATTCACCCTTATATCTATGGGCGTCTGATGATTGTTGAATGTCTTTTTGACTGAATTGATCCAAAAATATTCTGACTGGGTTCCTCCTTCTCCATTGAAATAGTTTAATCATGATTCTTAAACTCTTTAATATACTTATACAACAAAATCAGAGTGAAAACATTCAACATTTACCTGGTTCACATGATCCTCAAGATGTTGTCTTGAAGTTGAACATCAATCTGATACTTAGGTGCTACATGAAGAATAGGTTCGGATGTGTTTGGGTTGTGATGATTTCACCTCAACTAAAACTTAACTCAATGATGAATAGGTGTCATATTCTATACAAGATAAAAATCTCTTTAGAACACTATCTATAATAACAATGTAATCCTCAACATGTTACAAAAAGAGAGAAAAACTGCTCTTAGTCTCTATAAACATGTCTTACAAGTGTTTTAGCCTAAAATAACAGTTCATTTAGTTTATATATTAGATAAAAAAGTTATCTTATATCACAGTTATAACAGGAATGTATACATATAATTCATTAAATATAACCCTATCATGAATAATTCTTGTCCAGATATATCACAATGTGTCTATCATGATGCATGGATACTAATGTCATTCCAAATAAGGGCATGAGTATAAATAACATAGAATAATGTCATAATAAAATAATAATATAAAACATTATATAGGTCACCCTAAGATATATTTCATCAACTATAACAACAAAACATCATGAAAAACACAATATCATCCCCTAGAACTCATTTTTCCCCCCGTACATGGGTTTGGTACTCCCTTGAAAAATACCATTACAACATCCGCAAAAAATAATAGTATCCTTTCTATATTTCCAAAATAGTTAATAAAAATAAAACACAAACCCAATAATGTTTTATACAAAATTTTAATGCCTCTCATTATAACACTATCTTATTAGGAGAAATCATGTTAGTTATGGGGAAACAAAAATTCCTCCCCATACGTCAGAGGCCACTGACTAGTAATGGGGTGTGATGAGCATATTGGGGACACTATACCCTATAGTATATAGTTATGAAGTAATATAGAAAATAAACATTGATAATTAACCGTGTAATGGAAATTCTTGGAAATAGTGAAACAAACAACTATGAAATACAAGGAGGAACCAATAAACCAATAATAATGAATCATCTAATGAGTGGATGAGAAGTATCAAAATGTAAAACTAAAAATATAAAAATAGGAAAACCATCTAACACAAATACTCCCAACTGAATATAGTTCTTAAACCTAATTCATTCTCATAAATAAAATCCATCCCATCCACCAGGAAACAATAAAAACTATGATTATTTTCCTTATCCAAACCCAAATCTATGTATTTTTCTTGAGTACAAAATAGAGTCATTATTAGGGTGTGAGTAAAACTATATAGGATGACACAATCATGTCTAAAAAACATTCTAATAATATGTTCATGAAACAAAGTGATAAACTTGTGTATAAATTAGTTAATTAATTCAAAACATTAATCATCTTTCTTAGGAACCATGTTAGAATGCCTCTCTATATATAGCACAACCCTGCCAACAATTACCAAAAACCATAGAATAATAACAAAACTAGGAAAAGAACTTGTATAATGATTTTATCCTCATTAAAAATCCTAATATAATTCAATTTCAACATCAACAATGATATGCATGTTATATATGTATTTTAACAACAAATTGGGCCAAGCATGCTACAAAAGCATTTCATCATCACCATGAACAACCCGATCAATAATAATTTCAGCAAAAAACTATTCCAATCCAGATATATAATAATTTTTGCATAAAATCGGTGTATGAAGACTATATAATCATAACATAATTAATTAAAATTTCATAACATCAATAATATTGAAATATTACATCATAATCTTTATTTGTTTATTAGGAAAATTACCATCTTCAATCAATTACATATTAATTAATATATCAAATTATAAACAGTCATAGAAATATACAATATTCTATTACTATGTGAATATATATCATAAAATCACCTAAAACCTCATTTCTTATTAATCACACATTAAAAATTATCTAACTAATTATTTATCCAGTTTTTATCATCTAACGAGAATCCATAGGCCATGTCATTTTACCATTGAATCTAAATGGATCCACGAAATAATAAAATACATGATTTATCACCATTCATCATCCAAATAATTTTTTTCCATAATACGTCAGCACAATTCAAAATATTTGGTAGACAAGACAATTAAAAATACTACATGGATATGTTTTAGACCACCTACCTTTATAATGTTATTAAGTAAGGCTTCACATTGGAATCACCATCAAGAATATAGGTGGAGAAGATAACAAGAATGATCACAAACCACACACAAAAGAGTTCAAAACCTGATAAAACTGTTCTTAGGAGATTTCACAACCAAAACTAGAGAACAAAGAAATGGGAAATAAACAAAAGAAATGGGACTTACCAGGGATCAAAAAATTCCGTAATTTCCAAAAAGGATTAAATCTCTCCAGAATCACCTAGAATGTGACTAGGGTTTAAGAGGAGGAAAATATACATCATATGAATAAAAAATATAAGTAATGCACTCCCTGAAAACAACCTAACAAAAACCTAAACTACATGAATCTATATTACATAGTCTATAATCCATAATTATGAGGTACAAAAAGTTAACAATTTTATAAAGAATTTCTAGCCTCTTTAAATTAGTATAAGACATATAATTAACATTTGTGGAATTTAATTATATTCACTTTATGAACCCATTCATTCCCTATGTCCCTTTCTCAGATTCTACCCAGTGGCCCTTTCATGTCGGGTAAATTCCCTACATATATCATTAAGCCCCAAAATCCTCAGAAGATCCCGAACCACCTCCAAATCCTTATAAACATATGGGAATCCCGCTTCATCCAACTTAACATGTTTATTCATGGGCTCCATTAATTTAAAAGAACATAAATCCTAAAATTCAGGTCATTTTCTATAAAATGGATCTCTATATCCAAAGGAAACTCTACTAATATAGTTTAATGATAAGGAAGATGGAATAAAGTGTTTCAATGAAAAAAATAGGGACATTGCGGGAAAAAGATGAGATCATACCGAAATGATATTGTTATCCCACATAGTTATATCCGATGAAATTATGGAATAATTTTTTTGGATGTGGGTTTTCACATCAAATGTTCATGTCATGAATTCTTATCAATTATCACATCATGAATTGGACATTCACAATATTAATATTGATTTTTAGCATGATTGACATTAATTTGAATTTATTCATCAATTCATATCCTTTTAAATATGTCATAGAAGCCCCACATCGATGAAATTCTTTTCTATATGAAATTATTGATTCACTATGGTCTTTATCATATTTATAATCTACCAATGTATCTTATAAAAATTTCCAAATCAATTAAATATCATTAATAATAATCAATTAAATGATAATAATAGTAATCATAAATAGAAATAAGTGTATGTATGAAATGTAAGCATTAAACCCCCCAAGAATTTATTTAAGACTTATTGGAATGATAGAGAAATCAATATACAACAAAGTACACACACAATTTAGTGATTTAAATATAATTTCATCACAATAAATTGATAAAATAGAGATTAAAAATTTTAAATATAATATAATAAAATTTCATAAAATCATTAATTTTCAATGAAACAAGTCAAACATGTATTTATATTCTTCCCTTTTTAACTGACTATAACTATAAATACTTTCATTTTAATTTTTCAATTCAATATAAATTTTAATTCCAACTATAATTTAACTATATTTAAATATTTTCTCTCAAATCCAATGTAAAAATATAAACATAGTAAAATTTCATACTCCAAATCAGGATTCTTACAACATCATTTGAATGAATCAATATTCTAAAACTATAGTTAACATATCATAATTAATCATGAAGGATTTAACATTAGCATCAAGATACTTCAAGGGTTTAGGGTAGTTAGGTAAATGATGTAGAAGAAGTAAAATAAAAAGAATTCGTTTATCTATAATGTACCTTGTATGATAATCATATAGTATTTAAATGAAAAATTATACAACTACAAAAATCATCTTTTGTTTCCCCCCAATAATTTAATATAGGCGCATGAAAGATGAAGTAAAATTAATGATAATCCATATTTTATTTATTTGATTATTTTCATACTTTTTTATTTTCTTTTTAATAAATTTTCCTTTTTGGAATATCTTATACCCACCACCAAAACCCATTTGAATTCATTCTCACACAATTTGTAATAGTTAAAAAATATCACCAGTCAAGAAGTAGTGATTTCTGAGTTTCTGAAGAAAACCCAATTTTAATTTATATTTTTAATAGGACGAGGAATGAGTAAAATGTTGGATAATTATGATCCTTCTTCCAGAACCCATGGAATCATCCCACACTCATACTTTACATATTTTAGGTTCCTTATACCATAGAAACAATTCCACTGCACTCTTTTATTATAATAAGGAAAAAACATTATAGTTGTGTATTTAAGGATAAAATGATCTGTAATATGGTTCTTCCCTTGAATGATACTTCATGGAATCAATGATATTAAAATGTAAAATATTTATGGGTAGGTATTAAAATAATGGCTTATCAGAAGTAATACATATTCATATTAAATGTGACATTATATTATCATATATTTGAGAAAAAGAAAAAAATGAAATAAAAACATGATCGAGTTTCACTCAATAAATTTTCTTAAGAATGGATTAGAAATATTCTGTACCGAATATGATATTTGGATGAAAATAATTTTTTTGGTCAAATTACTGACGTAAATGAAAATGAATAATAAAATAAATTTAAATAATATAATATATTTTATTCATGGAAAAATTAATGGAGAATTCATTTACAAAAACTAAAAAGTTCTAAAAAACAATGGTATTTCAATTCTAAATCAGTATGTTTATCTCATGTGATAAGATATTTGGAATATAATACATGGTTAGGGATTTCAAATCCCATTAGTTTCACTTTATCAACAAATATGTGCCTCTATTGTTCTTTTGAAAACAACATCACTCTTCATTGGGGTGGAACCTTCTCAACCTCTATTGGTATTGTCCAACTATTCTTCTTGAGAATGTAAAATCAAAATTCCATTTTATGTACCATATAAACCCATTGGCCTTCTTCAATGTTTTGTAAAACAATTTTCTTTCTATCATTTATGATCTTATCTTTTAGATACTAGAAATTGCATTCATCTTTGAACCTTTATTAATCATCTTGGAATGTGAATAAATTTCAATTTTATTCTATAGAAAAAATCTAATTATCTTTATTCCTTTTACCATTTTGAAATTTATATACCTTCTCATTGTAGTTTATCGTTTCATGGTGTATTTTGAAACTAAATTTTTCTCTACCTTCTATCAGAAAAATCACATTATATTACTAATCGATCCCTACACTTCTAGATTCCAAAAATATTTTCCCAAGAAATAGAGGTGTCAACTCATAATCAATTTTTAAAAACTAGAAGTTCATGTGGATGTTGAACATTTCATCATTGACCAAATTTTATTTGATAAATCATCATGTGTATTTTACTATAGAATACTCTTATTGACGTGTGACCCCTATGGTATTTTGGAACTCATATCCAAGTGTTTTCATATTGGTGTATAACCTGATTTTGGAACAAACACCAAATTCACTGAAATATTTCCCTAATTTCCTAGACCTAATAAAAATATTATTGAAAATCTATATAGGTATTCTTAAATTTTATATAGATCCTTCAACACTACAACATAAAACTGTCCAATTGGTGGTATCTTTTTAATCATGTCTATCTTGATTCTATTATTCAATAATTCTTTCATGAACAATGAGAATGTTGTAATGTTGGAAGTTAATTAAGTAAACTAAATATTAATAAGGATATTTTGAATATGTTAAATAAACTGTCCTATACACAATTACAACTTGTCTTAATTCACCCAATCTAGAAATTGTAAAATTTTAATGTATAGAGGTGTTGGTTACTCACTTTTATTTTATTCATCTATATTATCCTTATTATTATTATCTATATCATAATCATATTTTTAGAATATTATTATGGATAATTTCTTTTGGATTCATATTTTTCTTTAGTGACCTTTAAACTTGTTATTTTTATAACCTTAAAATAACATCATGGGTACACATTTGTGATTCCGATTTCTATTCCTTTCAATATATATCTATTTTTGTTTTATAATTTTGAAAACATAAAAATCAAGATATAAAAATACATCGTTTGGGTTTATTTAGTCTTCATGAATCACTGTGATTTATTCTCTAGTTATAGTCATAAATGTTTCCAATGCATCCTCTAAAGAAGAGATTGTTCTTATGATTGAGGGTCATTATGGATCCCATTTCTCAAGAGCATATAGCCATTGCTGGTACCTCTTATCATGTGTTAGTTATATATAGAACCCATAAAAATTATTTTTTCCTTTTATTATAATCATAATTTTTCATCTCTAGTGCATATAACTAGGGGTATGCTAGGACATCATTGCATTCCTATTAATAGTAAATGATTCCAATTGGGGAACCATCATTCTATTATCCATATTGTCCACCCCTAAACTTTGGGTTCCATTAGAATACTATTGAATGTTGTTTCTGGCCATCCAAACCTAAAAAAAATTCCTCTCATTAGGCGCCCTCATCATCATTGATCTAGGCCCAATAGTATCACTGATCGACTGATTCCATCGTAAAAATGAAATATAAAATCTTTTAATTATTAGTTCCATTTCAATACCATGATTAGGTATTTTTTCTTTCATTCATAGAAAATATTCCAACGAATTATAATTTGACTATTCTTCCCAATGATTTAAATTTAAAATATTTACCCAGATATAAATGGATTTTTCGTATGGGAAAAAAATTGAGAATGTTTCATTATAACTCATCCCATGTTATGATGGAATGTCTTAGAGATTTTTTGACCAATTCATAAGATTTTACTCATAATTAAAATCTTTAATAATGTTGTCTCACCACAGAAATAAAAATATATAGAAATTCAAAATTTTCCTAGATTATGAGAAATCATATGATGTACGAATTCATATCATTGTGTGGTCATCTAAAAAATTTCGTGGTCTTAGAGATCAATTTTATGATGGTCGACATGTTCTTGAATTTTTTGGAATCCATAATAGGTATGAGTATTCTTAGATGAGATGTAGTGTTTTATGGTTTATTTTAATATTCTATCACTCATAGTGTTGGATATCTTGTTTGAATATCTCAAACCACTAGATTTTGTTCCACATAATCCATTGCGAATTCTAGTTATTTCTTTCGTAGGTTTTGTTCACTCATAGAAACACTAACAATGATTTATTTCCCTTATGAACTTGTGTGTTAATAATGAATTAATTATTCAGATATAGAATTATATCATAAAATAAACAAATATAAATTAAATTTATAGAACAAAATAATAAAAATAAATAAAAAATCGTAAAATAAATTTATAACTGTTATAGTTATACTACATTTTCTTATAAAACTATTACATCATTTTATTGAAAAAAACATAAAAGTGTTACACAAAAAGAATATAATAGTATAGTGTCCAATGGGAATTATGTCTACACATAAATTTAAAAAACAATATATACATTTATTTAATTTAACAATCTTAGGATTATTAGTGGTCCTTGTGTTCTCCCTTGTTCAGTAATTACCTGAGTATATACTATAAAGAAAGGGATGAGATAAAATCCATGTTAGAAAATATGAACATGTATAAACACAACATGGGGTGAGGATAATAGTCCTCATCATAACATATTCAATGGATCAATATCATAATCACGAGAGGAATCATTAGATAGAGGCATTAAATGTTCTAATACATAGAAATATTACATCATGTCATAGTAGTAAATACAACACATAGCTATGATCAAATATGTCATCATATTATCATATAATCCACCTTATCACATGTGATTCATCAAATTTCATAATACATTGGAGCAATATATAATTTTGGGTGCACTCATCTCATCATATCATTTACACACACTCTATAATTTCATCTGCACCCATTATATCATAACATTAACATAATCTTGCATGCCAAATCGAATGTACATCAAAATTGGACATAGATTAACCCATAGAAAGGAATGGGTTTCAATTAAAATATATTATATTAAAAAAATATAGATTTAAAACTATCAAAATGGAATAAAATACCTAAATTGAATCTTGATTTAAGAATAAACAATCCCAAGATATGGGAAATATTTTTTTAAAGAAGAGTTTTTTTTTAAACATATTTCCATTTTCATAAAACAATATTGGAGACATGTATATCATAAAAAAGAAAATTTAAGTTAAAATAAATTTTATTTAGGTAAAATATGGAACATGAATAATAATAATGGGGTGAATGATGGAAAACCTAAAGAAATGGAGTCAGGTTCGAGAATCCCCTTACCTTATATTTGAGTGATTTTTTCAATTTAATATCCTACATAGTGAAACAAATTTCATTAATTAAAAAATCCCAAACATAATATAATATAATATTATTTATTAATTATTAATTATGTTTATATTTAGCCTTTTAGATGAGTTATAGAGTTCACTTCCATCATTCGAGAGTATTTATTTTCCAGTTATTCATGATTTTATCAACTGAATATGAGTATGGAAGTTTATGTATAATTGGTATAATTATCTATAATTGAAATTATATTTTATTAGTTAACAAAAAATAGATTTTAATGTTTATAAATATCACTTGGTTAATTTTTTTATGATGAATCATTAGATTAATGGTTATTAAAATTCATATTGATTTTTTTGTGTGTTTTATAACATAATAAACTAGTTTTGATAAATTATTTATTATTGAATATATAAGTTAGATATAGAATGTAAAATTTTCTATTTCATATATTTAACACTTTTTTAAATACATTAAAGTGGTTTTATGAACATACATGAAGGTGTTAAAATAAAATTAAAATAAATCATCCACAATGTTGGTAAATTGACACATCACGAGCAATGATTTCATTTTTAGAATAACATAGAGAGAAAGTATTACGGGGATGGGTAATCCATTAACGTGATATATTTATAGAATATAAAATATATTAGAGTTATCATGCATATTTTTAAAAAGTAGAGAAGATACTGATAATAAAAAGAAATTAAAAATTAAAAGGAAAAGAAAGTAGATTTTACCTCTTGAAGTTCGCAAGCTTTAGAACCTCCATAAAGAAGAGGTTTGGTATTTTGATGATCCTAGAATATCCTAAATGTTGGGGGGGGGGGGTTTTGTAATTATTTTTTGTAAAATATTGATAAGGCTCAAATATTGGAAGGTGTGAGGAGAAGAAGTGGTGAGGGGTGGTATTTATAGTGGAGGAGATAGGTGTTTTCGAATTATTTTATTAATTAAGATTATTGTTTTGGAACAAGAATATTAATATATTAAAATATATCATAAATTTTTTTAAAATAATTAATTATAGTTAATAATTATGGTCTCATATCATTGATACATCATTAATTACTCAAAAATTCATTTATTAAGATTATATCGTAAATTATAAAATTTCACTAATCACCGAAAAGTAATTTATTTTATAAAAATCCAAATAAATCACACTAAACACTTTTTGATGTGTGTAACTCAAAAATGAACTTTATTATATGAATTATTTTTTATAAATAAGATAAATTTAATGTTTAATTAGTATCATCATTTATTCAAGAAATACCAAAAAAAATTATAACTGGTTTTGTGACACTTTACAAAATTAACTAAGGGATCATAAAAGTATCATAAAAAAATAAGACAACAAAATATTAATTTATAAGAATATTTTATGATAATTAATTTTTTATATGATTATATTAATTATAATATTATATATAATTTTTTGGGACTTATAGAAATACCCATATTTAATTTATCAATTGTAAAATATTTATTTACTTATTTCATGACATAAATATATTATATTTCCTTTAATAATATACCAAAACATTATTTATACATTCCATGATTATGTTACCATTATATTGGATGAATTACTATTCCTAAGAGTTTTATTACTATTCCAAAGGACAAGTTATTATTCACTTAGTATAGGTTCCTTAATTTCATAAAAACCTCTTATTTAATTTATTACGGATTTATAATGTTTTTATTATGATCTATATGTGATTTTGTATGATTTATAATAAATGAAATAATTATAATAAGGGATAACTTCCCTTAAAAATTCTTGGGACATTACATTCATTCCTCGTCTCTAAATTTTACCCTCCAAAATTTTGTTTTACCTAAATTGGTTAGGGTACTTCTACTTCATCGCCTTCTTTGGTTCCCAAGTCACTTAATCAAATTTATGGTTCCATAAAGAGCTTTATAAGGATGAATTTTCACACTCGAGTGGAAATTATTGGTGCATGAGTCCTCAACCAATGGTATATATTGATCCCATCCACCATTAGATTATATTTAGGAAGTTATTAGTATGTTCTAGAGTGTATGAATAGTTCATTAATATTTTCAATTGGTTTGGGGGTGATATTCCATGATGAAATTCAATTCAGTACAAAAATAATGTTTATGACTCCTCTAGAATATATATGTGAAGGTTGTATCATGATTAGATAAAATGTAGGATGGAACTCCATGTTGTATCACCACTTCCTCCCACAAATATCTTATCAAAATGTATATACGATAGGTTCTCCTAAATATTAATAATGTGGGATGTCTTGGTGATTTGATCATCTAGAACCTAAATAACATAGTTTCATTCGGATTTCTTCAGGAGACTAGTGACAAAGTATATAATGAAATTCTACTATTTTCTTATAGGTAGAGGAAATAGTTGCATCATCCCATTTCAATTTTGTCGTTATTTTTTAACTTGCTGACATATCAAGCACCTTAAGATATTTTTGGAAATCCCCATATTCATATTACCCACCAAAAGTGTTCTCAAAGATCATAGTACGTGTTGGTACTCTAAGGATTCATATAAAAAGTTGAACTGTGGGAAATATCTAATAGCTTTTTATTTATCCTAGGTGATAAAATAACAAAAATTATTATTCCAAATCGAATCACACCATCATCATTGATCTGGAACTCTTTGAGAATCCATTCCATTACTAAATTCACTTTTTTGTAACTCTAGATAATCCCATTGTGACACATTAATCTTCTCTCAGAAAGATGGTTGGGATATCATTTTGAAAAATTCATATGTATTCTATACAATCATGATTTAAAATCCATATTTTTTATTTTTATGGGGATAAGGTATTTCTCTCTCCAAAATATTGATAATGTAGCATGTTATTTTCTTCTAATAGAATTATCAACATTATTTTTCTTCATAGGATGACAGTTTATTGAGAAATTGGGCTTTTTGATTTACTAGATTAATCTAATTTGATTCTTATTGACCTGAATTTTTTTAATATATATATTTAGGCTCATATGATTGATATATATGTCACACTTTTCCCTATAGAGTTAGTTTCACTCGATTTTCAAATAAAAATCATAGATTCAAGCTCTAGATAATGAATTTGATATTTCTCCTCATAGATATTCAACAATAGTGAGGGATATATTGTCATGTTATCATTATACATGAGTACGCAACCCAATCCTATCATTGAATCATCATTATATATCACTGAACATTCTCCACTTACCAGTAATGTGAGTAGAGGTTCAGTAATCAAACTCTTCTTTAGATCCTGGATGATTTCCTCACATTCTTCCATCTATACATACATTACCCTTATCAATGTTAATATTGTTAACATGCTTGAAAATCATGATAAATTTCATATAAAATGCTTATAGTACCCTACTAATCCATGAAAACTATAAATTTATATGAAACTAGAGGCTATGAGACATTCATTAATATCATTTGTTTTTGAAGGGTTTGTAGAAATTCCCTCACATTAGATCACGTGTCCCAAGAATGTGTCTCATTGTATTCAGAAACAAAATGTTGTGAACTTTGAAAATAATTTATCCAACCTTAATATTTCTAGTCCAATCCTTAATTGTTCTTCATGTTCCTCCTTTACCTTTGAGTAAATAATAATATCACTAATAAGCACTTCCAAAAAAATTCATGCTAGTTTCAAAAAACAATATTTATCAAATCTCTAATGATTATAGGGGAATATTTATGTTTGACGGTAATTACAAGAATCTCATAGTTTCTATAAATTGTGTGGAAGTTAGTATTATGAATATCTTACTCCATCACCTTTATCTTATGAGATTCAAAATGAAGGTCTTCTTTTGAGAAGTATTAAGCTTTTCATTGTTGATCTTACAATTCATGAATACATTGAAGATGATTATTTTCAATTTTGGAAATATTGTTCAGTTTCTAGTAATCAATACATAACTACATTGATCCATCATTTTTCATGAAAAATAACACTGGGACCAACCATGATGATGCATTAGGGAACATGGACCCTTCATCCAAATATACATCCAGGTGATTCTTTAACTCCTCCAGTTCGATCATCACCATCATCAAGGTTTATTTTGAGTTTGGAGTAGATCCACGAAAGAGTAATATTAAGAAGTATACATCATGATCTAGGGGAAGTATAGGTAATTATTTTGGAAATATGTCATCGTATTCCATTGTAATGTTAATTTCACTTACGTTGACATATTCTATTGACACAAACATATGAAAGTGGTTTGATTATTCATAAGGAATAAACATGCACACCATTTAAGGATTTTCAAAAGGATATTAATTCCTTTCCATTAATTTGTAGGGGAGAATGGGATGGTTCAGAATATGAAAGTATATTTTATTTTCCTAATAGTTAATGTGTTTTAAATACAACAATTTCTAATCCATCCCAATTGTAGGATCAAATTATTCCAATGGAAGTATCACAATTTCTTCTAGGAGAATATTCCCACATACTCGAATAAGAGAAGACTCCAATAGATAGGATGGAGTGATCACACGAGTTTGTGTTTTTACATATATCTCTATTTCAAGGTTTCGGGGATCTGATTCAATAGTCCTAACAAACATTCAATATATTGAGTAATGTATCGAACCATAATAAAATAATACATTTTACATTCTTGATTGAATGTGATGCATACCTTATAAAAATCATTTTCTTATCCCACTTCAGTAGTAGTGAAAGAATAAGCCTTACCTTCCTCTTATGTCTTTATTATCCGATGATGCTGATATCCCTCAAGGACTCGATGATTTCTACATTTTCTCTCATAGTTCCGTTTCTCCAAATAGATTTATCATTGGACAGTGTGTGGTTCTCTCTACTACTCAATTAAATTGGACAGATTCCTTTAGTCCCTTTGAAATTCATGGGATTGGTAGCCTTCTCCCCACACTTATAGTATTTCTACATGTTATTGAAGTATTTAATATGATGATTCATTATATATTTTTGACATGTGAGTGTTTAAAATTTCTTCCATCCTTTTTAATGATATCACCCAGCTTGAAAATCCATATTTCGATTCATATCTCCATATTCAAGGGAGAATTTTTCAAATTCCATCACCACATTTATAGAGCATAGAACAACACCGTCATAACTAAAAATGTTTCACATTTATATATCCTTTAGAAGTTTTGATTTTTAACACACTATATAATCTAACAAAATTTTCTATCACTGTTGACATCAAAACTAGAATAATATGTTATAGGCATTTTGAAATTTTCATCGTAGATCGTGACAAATTAACCTTTCTTTTTCAATAGCTGTGTGAATTGTCTATTTAACTCCCGAGATTATTATGAGAAATATTTTATTTTTATACATCCTCAAAGGAATATTTCACTACACACAACACTAGCTTGGCTTTCTTTACACGCAATTGCGTCCTTCCTCGATAGCTTGTGTTGTATGCAATACTGAGTTTAACTAAACAACGATATGCTATTAAAATATTATTAAAACTAGCCGTTATGAATAGTAATAACCATTTCTTGAAATTTTATAAATTTCATTTTTGAAAATGGACATCATTTTTTTATTCCGAATATCGAAATTATCCTTGGTTGAAATTTTGTTATTTTTTCTGAAAACTTTCAATTTTTGATGAATAGTGATAACCCTGGGTTACTATTTAAAAACTGACTTTTTATTTAAATGATTATTTATTTTATTTCAATATATTTTAGGTCAAAATTGATACATAATACAAATATATGTTCAATGTAATTATTTAGAGTCATTTTATAATAATTTTAGATATATAAAAATTTTATGGAACTTTTCACCGTCTTGTACCGATCTCCTCGGAGAATTTGAAAATTTACAGAAAACGTAATTTTGACGCTTATGTGAATGGAATTTCAAAAATCCTAGAGACACAATTGATGTCAGTAAGTAAAATGTGGTTCAATGAGATGAAAATAATTTTTTGTGAATAGTAATTTTTTACTTTTATTTACCACGGTTAAAAGTAAATAGGGTAATTAAGGGTAAAAATGATATTATTATTACCCTAACACATGTCCTAATTCTATTGGATAAATGTAATTTGACCAAAAAAACCTTAGGGATAAAATATTACCCTTTGGGTCCACTTGGATTAGATTAGGACATTTAATATTATTTTATTTAAAGAATAGATAAAATAGTTAAAATCAATGTTTAATAACTAATTTTTTTTAATATAGGGTTATACATAATGTAAATTAGACCATAAATATTCATTACAAATATAGAAATATTTCCTAAGTAATTTAATTTTTTTTATAATTTTTAGACATTAAATAATATATTTATTTATGACACAATAATGATGCAGTAATTACCTTATTAAGGAAATATTAACGTAATTGATATTATAAATACCCAAATAAATGTAATTTGGGACTTTTTATGAATTACACTAATTTAATAGGTTAATATGACATGTTAGTATGGATTTAATTAACTTATTTCAAACTAATAATACTGTTTTTATTTTCACAACAATCAATTACCAATTAGTGTCAAAATTGACATAAAATAGTTTTAAAAAAAATATATTATATTATTAATTTTTATTTTATTCTTAAAAATATAAGGTTAGGCCAAATTACTTAGATAAAGTTATATATATTAATAATATAAAACTTGGGGTTCATTTGGCTTGTTATAGTATGTTTATTAACCTTATATTGTAAGAAAACAAGAAGACAAAGTAAAAGTGAAATTATTGAACTTAAAGTTAAATCTAAATGATAATGTTACAATAGTAACCTAAACTTTTCCAAATACTATTGGATAAGAGGATTTCGATCCATCCTCACCTTATATATGAAAAAAAAGAATTGTTAACTATTAATAACTGAATATTACTTTATAATAAAATAATATTTTTAGTTTTTTCAAAGGTACCCCTCTCCTCCCTTATAAAAGGGAACCTCCTCCCCCTTCTCCTCACACCACTTTGATCCATCAATCTCGTCCAAGCCCTAACAAATTCTCTTCTGTACTTCCCTATAAACATACTAGAGGTTCTGGTCTTCTTAAAAGACCATCCCTAGTGCTCTAAGAGGAGGTTAAGAAGAGGCGCGTCAAAGAAGAGGTAATATCCATTACCGATCCTTTCCAATTTCCTTCTTCTTCAAATTCTTCTTCCATAGTTTTTTCATTAAGAAGTAATAACATCAGAATCACTGATATACTGATATGTTATTATAAATATGAAACAAAACTATTTCACATTCTATCCATCCAACAGAAAATTAAATCACCGCGCTTGCGTACGTATGGAATACCGTCTCCACGCCGTGGTGTAATCTGTTTTCCACCACCACCTTACTTGGATGGGTATAATGGTGTAAAGAATAAGTATAAAACATTATTTTAAATTGAAAATTATTCTGAAATAGTATACATACACTTCAATACAATTCCATGATCATGGGAACGATATCATCGCTCGTGCGTACGTACGACATACCGTCTCCACGATATGATGCGACTCGTTCTACATGATCATCATTGCATAATGATTATATAAATATATTTAATGAATAAATATGATATATATTACACTAATACAATTCTTGTAATGAGTTATCTATAACCTAAAAATAAGAATAAGGATTTATTCAACAAAACACACATAAGAACAAAAGAAGTAAACACCCGAATAACAAGTAACAATGCAATATTACTAATAAGAAGCTAAGAATAGAACCGTATATGATATCATAACAATGATTAAAATTATGGAATAAGTCAATAACACTATTTAAATCATTATACATGAGTTTTATACACGTACAATGAAAATTAGACCTATGGTAAGGGAAAATCTCACAATCACATTTTTATCCGAGATTGTTTATACTTTGGTATTTACTAGGGTGTATTTGTCATACACATCAATGTTTCCTCAATATGTAATATTATTTCTATCCTACTACAATTTTTTAAATCCAATATTACTTGTTGGTGAGTTTTTTGTAAAAGATATGAAAAGAATCTTTTGTAGTTTTTAGTACGAGGTACTTTTTGACTTTTTCAGCCAAAGTACGAGAATAATGTTTTTTTACTTAAACAGAATGAATGGATTTTATGATTTCATAAAACATTATTTCCATGAATATCCCTTTACATGTTATAATGTTTATTTTTAATCAACTTCTTTTAGTTTAAAATTGTATGACATGTTAATTAAGGAAAGAAGTTTTTGAAGGAGAAAGCATATTTTCCTCAAGAATGGAGTTCAAGAATTTTATAAAAATTATTTTGCTTCTAAGATAATATAGGGTTCTGTTTCAATCCCTATTTTTACATTTATTGGATTAGGTTATGATGGAATTATTTTTATCATGTTCTTTTATGTTATATGGATTATGTTATGATGGAATGACGTTTAAGAACCCCATTTTTATTACATTGGTTATGCTATGATGTATGATTTATGATATTGTGGAACACATAAGAATGGTATCATTATGAGATAGGTGGGACCAATATCTCCCTCCAATGTATTTGGTAAAGATTTATATCTCATGAGATAGACATGGCTGGAACGGAAGGTTAAACAGTTCAGTGATACAAGACTGAAACGAGGAGTGAACTCCTATCCGAAATGGACTCTCTCTGCTAAGATAGTCTTGGAAATGAGTCTTGACTAATAAGAAATTATTCTCTATGATTATGTGTGTATTCCACAATGTTTCATGTTTTAAGTTATTATTATTTGGATTACATTTCACTATTATGATTTATACCATGATATGATATTATGATCTCTTTTTCATGTTATGATTTCCAAAATGTTATGTTCTTATAATTGATATTTCTTATGTTTACCCTTAATGAGAATTTTAGCTCATCCTTTTATATGTTTTCTTTTCCCCAGGTCAGGAAGAAGGTTATTAAGTAGGATATGCCAAAAGGGACTCTAGATATGATGAAATAAATGGCAAAAAATGTAAATGAATTATGAACCAGTTGTTTATGTTTCCCAGATTCTAAAGACACTATACCTATACGGTCCTTTCCTAGTTTTGTTATATGTTGTAACAAGTGTTCTTCAATTATGATGTAATAACAATGTATGTAAATTATGGGTCGTTATTGTTGGTATCACATGAATGGTATAGTCAACCTTTAGAAACTGGGATGTGAAAGACTTAGTAAGAACCCTAAAGGTAAGTCTAAGAATAGAACACAATCTTAGTGTTTTAGAAATGGCCATGAATAACCTATGATAAGACCTTAAGTGTGAAATTTTATTCTTGATTGTTTGGATTTCCTATCATAATTATTGTTTCTCACACTATTCTTCTTGGTTTTAGTCAATGGATGGAACCCGAAGGAACTGTGTTAATGCGGAATGTGACGGGAAATGCAATGATTGTCCCCCCTGAGAAACCAGACATTATGGGAGCTACAATTCAAAATATTGTATCCATGATCACACAACTTTCTCACGCTATGAATCATGCAGGACTTCTAAACGAGCAAAGGAAGGAGCAACATTCTGTTGAATCCTTAATGAGGCAGCGTCCACCTTCTATCAGTGGGTCTACTGATCCATTAGTTTCTGAAAAATGGATCAGTACTACTGAAAATATATTTTCAATTCATCAATGTTTTGAGCATGATAAAGTCATTTTAGCGGTATATCGTTCGTAAGGTGAAGTTGATCAATGGTGGAATCTTATCAAGAATATGAGGGAAATGGATGAAATTGAATCCATGGAAGGGGACGAGTACAAGAACATATTTTTCAATAAGTAATTCCCTAATATTCTTTGAACAACGATGGAGAAGGAGTTTCTTGATCTAAAGAAAAAGGATGATGAATCTATTGGTACCTACGATGAAAATTTTAAAATACATGCAAGGTACGCTTCTGGGATTATTATCCAACCTGAGAGTAAGATTAATCTAGTCTTTAGTAGCTTAAAACCAAGTCTTTGAAGGGTGTTAGCCATAAGGGACACCAATAGCTACGAGGAAATCATTCAATGTGCTCTCAAGGTTGAGATGGAGATTGGAGTAACCCATCAGTCATATGGGTTTGATAAGAAGAGGAAACTAAAATTAAAAGGAAAATCTAAATAGCACACTTAAAAGAAGATTAGTTTTCCCTTATGCTCAATGAGTGGAATGAAACATGGAGGGAGTAGTATTAAAGGGAGAAGTAAATGTTTCAAATGTTGAAAAGAAGGTCATCAGGAATTTGAATGCTGTAATGATGGGAAGAAGATGTCTAGTGATGCAACAAAGAACAGGCTACACAGAGTGACCCTACTACACTTCAATGATAAAAGTGAAAGGAAATATGGAATTATGCTAATCAATTCCCTAATCCAAGGGTTTTTTATGATGGCCGACGTCAATAAACTCTTAAGGCTAATGACAAAGGAACGTCACAAGCAATTTCTATCAGCGATGTGGAGTATGAGAACGAAATGGTGAAAGGTACACTTATCATCCACTATAAAGTAGTGAATGTTTTATTTGATTCTCGATCCACCCAGTCTATTAATTCTGAAGAATTTTCTAAGGGTATCTTCATATTACCTCAATAATTAGATTTTGAGCTAGCTATGAAAACACCTAATGGCACAATAGCCTCTTCAAAAGTGTATAATTCTTCTCCGATTGATGTTTGTGGGAAAGTGCTTCCTGCAAATCTTGTGATCCTTCCTATAGTGGAATTTGATGTGATTCTTGGAATGGATTGGCTTTCTTTATATGGAGCTCATATCAATTTCCAAAGAAGGGAAGTCACATTTCATATTCCAGATCAATCTATGATCATCTATCAATGCAAGGATGAACATAACCATCCAGTGGAAATTTCTTTTATCTTATGGGACTTGATTCCACTAAATGAATGTTATTTATCTCAAATGGTTGGAGAGAAACTCACAACATAGAATATGCCCATTGTACGAGAATTTGATGATGTATTTCTGGGGGAATTTCCGGGTCTTCCACCAAATCGTGAAGTTGAGTTTTCAATAGAACTCGTACTGGGTGCATTACCTATTTCAATGAAACCTTATAGAATAGCCCCAATTGAGTTTCATGAATTAAAGAAGTAACTCCAAGAGAATCTTGATAAGGGATTCATACACCCTAGTGTGTCACCATATGGAGCACCTGTTCTCTTTGTTATGAAGAAAGATGGATTAATGAGACTTTGAATTGATTATAGAGAACATAACATGATCAATATCAAGAATAAATATCCTCTCCCTTGCATTGATGACTTATTTAACCAACTACGTGGAGCTGAAAACTTTTACAAGATTGATCTTCATTCAGGGTATCATTAATTAAGGGTCAAAAGAGTGGATATACCAAAGATGACTTTCCGTACAAGGTATGGACACTATGAATTTATAGTGATTCCATTTGGTCTTACTAATGCCCCTGCTATCTTCATGTATATGATTAATAGTGTATTTTAAGACTATCTTGATTAGTTTGTGGTAGTCTTTATAGATGATATTATTGTCTATTCAAATAGCAAGGAAGAACATGAAGATATCTTGTGAATTGTATTGAAGACCCTGAGAAAGGAGAAGTTTTATGCCAAATTTACCAAGTGTGAATTTTGGCATAAAAAATTTTCATTTTTGGGTCACATAATTTCAAAAGAGGGGATATATGTGGATCCAGCAAAAACAAAGGTTATCGAAAGCTGGTCGAGACCAACAATAGTAACTGAGATCCGAAATTTTCCTGGTTTGGCTAGATATTATCGACATTTTGTGAAATATTTATCAAGATTATCTAATCCACTCACTAGGTTGACTTGAAAAGGAGTTAATTTCCTGTGGACGGAGGAATGTGAAGTGAATTTCAAGGAGTTAAAAAGAAGGTTATCCAGTGTACCTATGATCACACTGCCTTGTAGTGGACAATGGTTTGTGATCTATAGTGATGCATCCAAGAAGAGATTGGGGTGTGTTCTCATGAAAAATGATATGGTGATAGCTTATGCCTCACGAAAATTGAAAATCCATGAGAAAAATTACCCAACTCATGATTTGGAGTTATCTGCGGTAATCTTTGCATTAATGATTTGGAGGCATTATCTTTATGGTGAATGGTGTGATATGTATACAGATCATAAAAGTTTAAAGTATATTTTCACACAGAAGGAGCTAAATATGCATCAAAGAAGATAGTTGGAGCTGATTAAGTATTACGACTTCTTAATTCATTACCACCCTGGGAATGCAAACAAGGTGGCAGACGCATTATGTCGACAAGACCATGCCAGCTTATACATGATGAGGATAACCAAAGATCCAATATTTATGGATTTACAAAGGATGGATCATGGAATTATAATGGAAGGGGAAAAATCTTATCTTTCTCAAATTAATGTTCAACCATCTATACATGGGAAGATTAAGGTGGCACAGAAAGAAGATGTAGACTTAAAAAAGAAGGTGAGAAATGTTCCTGAATTCAACCTTGATTGTGATGGGATAATAAGGTTTAGGAATCGGGGTTGTGTTCCTCCCATCCCAGAATTAATGAAGGAGCTACTGAATGAGGCTCATAGTTCTTCATTCTCTATTCATCCTAGAAGCATGAAGATGTATAGGGACCTGATAGTGTACATCTTGTGGGATGGCATGAAAAGAGATGTTGCTAAATATGTCTCTCGATGATTGGTTTGTCAGCAAGTTAAAGTTGAGAGACAAAAGTCTAAGGGGATGTTTCAACCATTACCCATACCCGAATGCAAATGGGAAAACATCACTCTGGACTTTGTTACTGGACATCCTAAAACATCCAAAGGCAATAATGCTATCTGGGTTATAGTTGATCATCTTACAACGTATGCACACTTCATTGAAATTAGAGAGGATTTCCCTTTCGATCATCTTTCCAGGATATATGCAATAGAAGTGGTAAGATTGCATGGAGTACCACATTTCATTATGTCTAATCGGGATCCAAGGTTTACCTCAATGTTCTGGCGAAGTCATCAGCATACTTTGGAAACAGAGTTGAGTTTCAGCACTACTTATCATCCTCAGATAGACGGTCAGTCTGAGAGAAAATTCAAACTATATAAGACATGTTAAGATCTTGATATATGGACTTCAAAGGTGGTTGGGATCAACACCTGCCTTTGGTGGGATATTCTTATAATAATAGCTTTCACTCCATTATTCAGATGTCACCATATGAAGATCTCTATGGAAAGAAATGCTGAACTCCAACTTGCTGGGATGAAGTTGGGGAAAGAAAGCTATTTAGACCTGATCTTGTTGATGAGATGGCAGAAAATGTCTGATCTATTAAACAACACCTAAGTGCAGCTCAGAGTTGACAAAAAATTTATGCCAATAATCGAAGAAAACTCCTATAGTTTGAAGTGGTTTATAAAGTGTTCATACGAATATCTCCTTGGAAAAGAGTAATGAGATTTGGGAAGAAGGGAAAGATGAGCCCTAGGTATATTGGTCCTTTTGAAATACTGGATCGTTTTGGGAAGGTAGCTTAACGATTGGTGCTTTCAACGAATCTCTCTCATGTTCTTGATGTGTTCCATGTATCTCTCCTAAGAAATTACATACCCGATCCTTCATAAGTACTCAACTCAGAAGTTGGACTACTGGAGCAAGATCTTTCTTATGAAGAACATCTGTTAGAGATTATGGATCATAGCAAAAAAGTCCTACAGAACAAGACCACTCACTTGGTAAAAGTTTTATGGAGGAACCACCAATTAGAAGAAGCTACATTGGAGCTTTAGGATATGATGAGGGAGAGGTATCCTCATCTGTTTGTCACGAAGTAAAGAATTTCGGGGGAGAAATTAATTTTAATGGGGGTATACTGTAACAGCAAAGATTTTTATGAGTAATATTTTGTTTTTATACATCATCAAAGTAATATTTCACAACACACAACACTATCTTGGCTTGCTTTACATGCAATCACGGCCTTCCTCGATAGCTTGCTTTGTACGCAATACCGAGTTTCACTAAACAACGATATGCTATTAAAATATTATTAAAACATGCAGTTATGAATAGTAATAACCACTTTTTGAAATTTTATAAATTTTATTTTTCAAAATGGACTTCATTTTAGTATTCGGAATATCAAAATTAGCCTAGGGTGAAATTTTGGTATTTTTCTGAAAACATTCAATTTTTTATGAATAGTGAAAACACTAGGTTTGTATTTAAAACCTGACTTTTTGTTTAAATAATTATTTATTTTATTTAAATTTATTTTAGGTAAAAATTGATTCATAATACCTATATATGTTTAATGTAATTCATTGGAGTCATTTTATAATAATTTTAGATATATATTGTTTTATTGAACT
The DNA here is from genome assembly GCA_963277665.1 of Viscum album. Lineage (NCBI taxonomy): Eukaryota > Viridiplantae > Streptophyta > Magnoliopsida > Santalales > Viscaceae > Viscum > Viscum album. Next base: position 1,627,160,524 of record OY728157.1, on the reverse strand, counting down.
TTTGACCATGTTTTACCGACCTCCTATGAGAATTTGAAAATTTAAATAAAACATAATTTTATCACTTTTGTGAATGGAATTTAAAAAATCCTAGAGAAAAGGTTGATGTCAGTAAGGAAAATTTTGTTCAATGTGATGAAAATAATTTTTGGTGAATAATAACTTTTTACTTTTATTTACCACGGTTAAAAGTAAATATGGTAATTGAGGGTAAAAATGATATTATTATTACCCTAACACATGTCCTAAATCAATTGGATAAGTATAATTAGACAAAAAAACCTTAGGGATAAAATATTACCCTTTAGTTCCACTTGGATTAGATTAGGACATTTAATATTATTTTATTTATAGAATAGTTAAAATAGTTAAAATCAATGTTTAATAACTAAACTTTTTTTAATATAGGGTTATACATAAGATAAATTCGACTATAAATATTAATTATAAAGATAAAAATATTTTCTACATAATATTATTTTATTTATATTTGTTAGACATTAAATAATTTAATTTATTTATGACACAATGATGATGCAGTAATTACCTTATAAAGGAAATATTAACATAATTGATATTATAAATACCAAAATAAATGTAATTTGAGACTTTTTATGAATTAAAATAATTTTATAGGTTTATATGACATTTTATTATAGATTTAATTAACTTTCATCCAACTAATAATGAAGTTTTTATTTTCACAAAAATCAATTACCAAATAATGTAAAAATTGACATAAATTAGTTTTTTAAACAAATATAATATTATTATTTTTTATTTTATTCCCAAAAATATAAGGTTCGTCCAAATGGCTTAGATAATGTTATATATATTAATAATAAACATCTTGGGGTTCTTTTGGCTTATTATAGTAAGTTTATTTACCTTATAGTGTAAGAAAAGAAGAAGACATGGTAAAAGGAAAATTATTGATCTTAAAGTTAAATCTAAATGATAAGGTTAAATTAGTAACCTAAACTTGTCTAAATTCTATTATATGAGAGGCTTTAGACCCATACCCACCATAGATTCGAAATAAATCAATTTTGAGCTATTAAAAACCTAATATGTCTTTATAATAAAATAATATTTTTAGTTTTTCCAAAGGTACCCCTCTCCTCCCTTATCAAAGGGCACCTCCTGCCTCTCCTCCTCACACCACATTGAGCAATCATCATCGGCCATACCATGCCAAATTATCTTCTCCACTTTCCAAGAAACATCCTAGAGGACATGGTCTTCTTAATAGACCATCCCTAGTGCCCTAAGAGGAGGTTAAGAAGAGGCGCTTCAAAGAAGAGGTAATATCCATTACCGATCCTTTCCAATTTCTTTCTTCTTCAACTTCTTATTCCACTGTTGTTTAATTATGAAGTAATAAAATCAGTATCACTCATATACTGATATGTTATTATAACTATGAAAAAACATTATTTCACCTTCAATCCATCCTACACAAAATGAAATCATCGCTCGTGCGTACGTACGGAATACCATCTTCACACCGTGGTGTAATATGTTTTCCACCACCACCTTACTTGGATGGGTATAATGGTGTAAATAATAATTATACATGAATATTTTAAATTTATATTGATTCTGAAATAGTATACATACACTTCAATACAATTCCACGATCATGTGAATGATATCATTGCTTGTGCGTACGTACGGTCTACCGTCTCCACGATGTGATGCGACTCGTTCTACATGATCTTCATTGCATAATGATTATATAATTTAATTTAGTTAATAATTATGATATATATTACACTAATACCATTCTGAGAATGTGTTATCCATAACCTAAAAATTTGAATAAAGATTTATTCGACAAAACACTCATAAGAACAAAAAGAAATAAACACCCAAATAACAAGTAACAATGCAATATTACTAATAGAAATCTAAGAATTTGACCATATATTATATCATAACAATGAGTAATATTCTGGAATAAGTCAATATCATTATTTAAATCATTATACAGGAGGTTCGGACATGTACGAAGAAAATCGGACCTATGCTAAGGGAAAATCACACAATCTCATTTTAATCCGAGATTGTTTATACATTGGTAATTACAGGGGTGTATTTATCATCCACATCCATGTTTCCTCAATATGTAATATTATTTCTATCCTCCTACAATTTATTAAATCCAATATTACTTGATGGTGAGTTATTTGTAAAATATATGAAAGGAATCTTTTGTCGTTTTTAGTATGAGGTACTTTTTGACTTTTTAGGAAAAGTACGAGAAGAATGTTTTTTAACTTATACGGCATGAATGGATTTTATGATTTCATAAAACATTATTTCTATAATCCTTCCTTTACAAGTTTTCAAGTTTATTTTTAATCAACTTATTTTAGTTTAAAATTGTATGACATTTCAATAAAGGAATAATGTTTTTGAAGTAGAAATGATATTTTCATCAAGAATGGAGTTCAACAATAAAAAAAAATATATTTTCCATATAAGATAATATTGGGTTATGTTTCTATCCCTATTTTTACAGTTATTGGATTATGTTATGATGGAATTATATTTATGATGTCCTTTTAACTTATATATATTATGTTATGATGGAATGATGTATATGAATCCCATTTTCATTACATGGGTTATGCTATGATGTATGATTTATGATCTGGTGGAACACATAAGAATGATATCATTATGAGATGGGTGGGACCTATATCTCTCTCCAATTAATTTCGTAAAGATTTATATCTCATGAGATAGAGATGGCTGGAAGGGCAGGTTAAACCGGTTCAGTGATATAGGACTGAAATGAGGAGTGAACTCTGTTCAGAAATGGACATTGTCCACGAAGATAGTCCTGGAAATGAGTCTTGACTAATGAGAAATGATTCTCTATGATTATGTGTGTATTCCAAAACGTTTAATGTTTGATGTTATGATTATTGGGATTACATTTCACTACTATGATATATCCCGTGATATGATATTATGATCTCTTTTGCAGGTTAAGATTTCCAAAATGTTAGGTTCTTATGGTTGATATTTCTTTTGTTTACCCTTATTGAGCATTTGAGCTCACCGTTTTGTTTGTTTTCTTTTCACCGTGTCAAGAATATGGTTATTAAGTAGGATATGCCAAAAGAGAATCTTGATATTATGAAATAAATGAGAGACAATGTAGATGATTTATGAACCAGTTGTTTATGTTTCTCAGTTTCTAAAGACACTATACATATACGGTCCATTCATGGTTTTGTTATATGTTGTAATAAGTGTGCTTCAATTATGATGTGATAACAATGTATGTAAATTATGGGTCGTTATAGTCTCTCTACCTTTGTATGACGTTTTTGAAGAAAATACTTGCTATTAATCATTATCATAAAGTCTTCCAACACCATAACTTATATTTATTCCATTATCTTGGTGTTCATAATCAATTCCTACCATTGGTCAACCTCTAAATCTAGTTGATAAATGATCGGAGCCACATTATCCATATGAAAATACTAAAGAACAGAAAATATCATCTCAATTAATTTGACCAGATGTACCTTGACTAGTTCGTCTAAATACCCAAAAAGTGTTGGTGGGAATTTATACATAATGGACTAAATAGATAGTTTCTCCCTATAAGGTGATGGTGGTTGTCCCATATTGTTTTGGTTATTGTTCATATTAAAATTAAATAGGAAAAGATTTAACATGAGATTTTGAACTCCACCTCCCATGAAAATGGGGATGTAATTCGGGTAATCATTTTATTATCCCTCACATTGGTTTTTGTCCTAGTTTTTCTTGGTTTCCACGATTTTCTAAAATATGGAAGGTTTAAAAAAAAAATAAGTCAAAAGGCCATGAATTATATAACACTTTGTGAATATAACATTAAATGATTATCTTGGGGGATCCCTTTGTTTTTCCACTCTTCTTTTGTTCTTACATATATTTGGTCTCATACTAATGGGTTTCTCTATGGTTCTCTAATCAAAATTACAAAATTAACTAAACCTAGATTTAAAACCAAAAATAGTGACCCAACATTTTTTTACTTGATTATTACATCATGTTAAAGATAAAAAGACCTAAAATAATTATTCAACTAGGATCCAACCGATTAGTGTATTTGTAATTTTTGGACCATACAAAAATTTTACATAATAAAACACAAATGTTTACTTAATTAATTATTATATAGAATCATAGTTGTACATGTGTTATTCTTATTTCAAGTAGTAACCTAAAGATATACATAAATTAAAGGGGTGAGATAAAATTAAATTAAAAGGATAGATAATAAAATGGGTCAACAACACAGGGGGTGATCACAATAATAATCATCATAACATTATCATGGGATCATCATCATAATAATGATAGGAAGCATTAGAAAGAGGAATGGAATGTGGTAATGCATAAAAATGAAACATTATTTTATAGTGGTTAAACACCACACATAATTTTGAACAAAACATGAAAAAATTTCACATTTATCTCACATTATGTCCTGAAATTCAGCACATTAACCAATTCATTGGAGTGATATATAATTACATGCACACCTGTCACATCATCGCATTTTCATAATCATGCATGCCTAATTGAGCATATATAAATCATGGAAATAAAATAAGATATGGAAATGAATTATTTTATTTTCATAAATCATACATTTATAAAAATAGGAGTTCCAAAAAATATGGGCAAATATGGTTGGTATTAATATGTGTTGAAGATTAAAAAATCACAAGAGAATTGAAAGATGTGTTTTTTTAAAGAATAGACATTTTGGAAAAATATTTTTATCTGTAATAAAACTATATTATATACTAGTATATAATATAAAAGAAATGGTAAGGTAAAATAAATGTTATTTAGGAATCAAAAAAATAAATATAATACTGAAAATGAGAGAAAGGGGGAAAACCCAAAGAAACTGTGTTGAGTTCAAGAGTCCCCGTACCTTTTGTCCAAGTTCTTTATTCACTTTAATATATTGGATAATAAAATTTAATTTATTAATTTAAAAATAAATAACCTCTTTTAAATTTATTTCAATTCATTATTTTCATAATTGTTTCACTAGAATATGGGTATAGAAGTTTATGTTGTGTTTCTATAATTATACAAAAATTAAAAGTTATATATTATTAATGAACATAAATAAGTTTAAATTGTTATATATATATATATATTTTTTGGTTTATATTTATGAGGATCAATCATTAGGTAAATGGTTAGTGACAATCATTTTAATTCTTTAGTAGTTTTTCGAACATCACAAACCAGTTGTATTCAATTATTTATTATTATATATATATGTTAGTACAGGAACATAAAAACGTTATTACATATATTTTAATGTATGTACAAACTATTATAGTGGTTTTATGAACTGATTTGAAGGCATTAATGGAAAATTAAAATGCATCTTCCATGATGTCCATAAATTGGCACATCACATGTGATGATTTCATATTGAGAATAATAGTGGGAGAAATAATTTTTTGGAAGGATCATCTATTAACATGATTTAATTATAGTATATAAATGATACATGGTTTATCATGAACATTTTTATACAATGGTTGATGAGGTAAAAAGAAAAGAAAAAAAAGAAAAAAAGTGGATTGTACCTTTTCCTTTTCCCCTCTGTGAGAACCTTATTAGGGAAAATGTTTTGGTATCTTGATGGGAAAATGGATTCTAGATGTGGTGGAGGTGATTGGTAGGATATTTGGGTAGAATTTTATGAGTCTTAAATTTTAGAATGTGTGACGAGAAGAGGTGGTGAGGGGTTGTATCTATAAGGGGGGAGAGGGGTGTTTTCTAATTATTTTACTCATTAGTATATAATTTTGCTCAAAACTATAAATATTGTGAACCTTATCAGTAAATATATTAACAAAATTAATTATTGTTTGATATTAAGGACTTAAATCATCCATACATTATATATAACTCAATAATTCATGTATTTGTCTTATATTGTAAATTATCAAATTTCACTATTAAAAAAAAATTACGTATTTTATAAAAACTCAAAAAATTCACCCTAACAATTTATTTACATATAGAATTGTGAAATAAACTCCATTTTATGAAAATAGTTTTCAAAATATGTAAAATTAAAAAACTAATTTAAATAGTCATTTATTCAAAAAATAAAAATTATAATGTTATAAATGATTTAATGACACATTCAAAAATAAAGTATGTTATCATTAAATTATCAAATAATAATGAGACCACAGAAAATTAATTTATGAGTTCACTGTATGCTCAAAATTTTTAAATAATTTTATGAATTATTAAATTTCAATTTAATATTTATGAAATAATGAAATACCAATAAATAATTTATCATTTTTAAAACATTTATTTAGTCGTTGTCTAACATAATTATATTTAATTTTCATTCATAAGATAACCAAATGTTATTTATACTTTTAAAGGGAATTAATATTCTATTGAATTAATTAATATTCCAAAAGGTCATGTTATAATTCCAATGGTCATATTACTAGTCCATCTGTATATGTTCCAAAATTTCAGAAAAAACCTATTATTTCATTCATTCTTTATTTATAATGTTTTTATTATGGCCTATATGTAATTTTATGTGATTTATACTATATTAAATAATTATAATAATGGATAAATTCCATTGATAAATGATTGGGTCTTCAAAAACGTCCAAAATAACAGTTCCAAAAATTCGAGATCCCAATTGGTGTTGTTAATTTTCTATGGTGAAACAAAAATTTAATAATTTTAAAAAAATTAGTTAATAGGTAAGATATAATTAAATATATATATTATAAATGTCAATTTCAAATCCCATAGAATGTGAAAGTAGATTTTATGAAATTTTATATCAAATAATTTGAGTGGTTTTGAATAAATAGTGAAACAAAAGTGTTAGCTAGTTTTGAAAATAGTTTGAAAATGCGTTGATGTGTTTTATAGATCCAGTATCACGTGAAAATGAATTTATAAATCAAATTGTATGATCCTTATTATTTTCATATCAATGAAGAGGGATATCTGTAGTCTTACTACCCCTAATACAGTTATTACATATTACCCTTGGATAATTATTTTAGGGTGTTAACGAATTATGTTTTATTGATATTGTTATTGTAATGGATTTTTGAAACTAATAACTCCTCATGAATACATAAGGGTAATTTAATACAAAATTTATATATTTTTTGCATTATAATAATAATGTGAATGATATTTGAAGAGGGATGAAATTGAAATAGATTAACTATGTTCAAAACCTAAAACATGAAGGAAATAACTGAAATATAGTCCACAACACACCCCCTTCATTGAAATCACCTGATATAATGTGGTAGTTGACTTAAAATGTTATCCATGTGGATGTGAGATAATATTATAAAATAGAATACATTTAGAAAACAATTGGTGAGAAAGAACTAGTGATGGAATCTATAGAAACACAACATCGTGCCCCTAGATAAGGCATCTGAATGAATGATCCCATACATCCTCACCCATTGTAATATATATATATATATCTGCGTGGATAATTCCCATGTTATTTTAATCTTCCACTGACGCAACCATTTATTTACTTCTAATTAAATATTGATGTTTCATGGAGGCAATGTTTCAGACAATATTCTATTAGGATTTTAATTTTATTTTTGGTGAGGAATCACTAATTTCATACTGGGATTAAAAATTTAAAAATTTATAAAAAATAAAATGTTTTAATAAATAACTAAATATATAATATAGTGAGTTCAAGGTCACACCCATGGTAACATGCATGAAGAAAATAGGAAATTTAGAAACTATATATTTGATTTGTTTTGCTGAAAGGGTAAGAATAAAGAAATATTTTGTTATGAAAATAGTTGGAGAATATGTGCGATGGTTTTGTAGATTTATAGTTCAGTTGATAATGAATTTATGAATCTAATTGTTTTATAAATATTTTTTAGAATACATATGTAGGAGATACTTGGTCTTGGATACCCCTACATAATGAAGAAATCATCAATTTCACATGGTTTGGTATTTTAGAATTTTAATTAATTAAGTTGTCAATATACAATTTTAAAAAATAAGTAAACTAAACCATTCAATAGTATTGAATTATTTTGGGTAATTGGTACCATAATTAAAAATGTACAATAGATAATCTTATATAAATGGTGATAATAAAAAAATATGAATGAAATTGAAATTAAATGATGATTATGATAACCCAACGCATTAAAAAATTAATGGAATACAATTCACAATACCCTCGAATTTATTTACATCACCCAAAAAAATTGATAGTTACCTACTCAAGAAATAAATGTAGAACCCTCAGTTTGAGGTATGTAATCCTTTTTAGGACATTTTATGTGGTTAAAGTAGTTTGGTAATGTTTGGCAGTGTTTTAGATGGATTTTTAATGGTTCAGAGGATTTTTTAGTGGAGAATGGTTTGAGCACAGTTTGGAGAAACCATGAAGGATATCTAGGTAACTGTACATGTGGAGGAAGTGGTCTTCACATGGTTTTTTCATGATTTTTCTAACCATGATGGGTCCTTATAAATGGAGTTGCATGCACACAGTTAACTCACAATTTTGCAAACCACGCGAGTTGACCGTGTGTGGCTTTAAAAAAATATTTTTTTTAAAATGAGACCACTCAGGATTTTCCCTAAACTCCTTATCTCTTATCCCATATGAGCGCAACTTGAGATTTTTTGTTCCCTAGTGTTATATGGCTTTGTGAATTATTTCTAAAAAAATTGATGTTTTTAAGGTGTGGTGAAGGCGATTCATTACCGATAATCCTAGTCACATGGTTCATTCTTGGTTTTCCATAGATCTACATATCTCCCTATCATGGTATTCTAGATCAAATTCTATCAAATGTTGATGTAGGGATTTGGTTTTCCTAAAATTATTATATTTTGGGTTTTTTATGTTAGGAAAAGGGATATATGGAGGTTGTCGCTGAGATTTCACCCGGATTTGTGGTGCGATTGTGAGTTGGTCGATTTCACTGAAACCCTAAGATATGCGTTTTCTTTCTCAAATACATTTTTCTAGAAATATGTGGTTGATTTAAATTAATATATTTTGTATATTAATTGGTAATATGATGTGAGATTCATGATTTTGATTTCTATTGTGATAATATGTGGCTTTTGGAAAAAATGGGTTATTGTGGTGAAATGTTCTTTATTGGAGGATTTTAAAATGTTGATTTAAAAATCATTTTTTTACTGGTTTATTGAAATGGTTGTAAAAATGGGTTCCAATAAAATGGGGTTTTTTGAAATATGAATTGGAATGGTTTATGGCATAAGGATTTTTTTTGTGAAATAGTATTTTTTTCATATTGGTGTGACTTTAGTGGTTCAGTATGCTGGTTTACTAAATTAGGCATACTATTCATGGGTTGTGATGAAAAAAATGGGTGGTATGTAACGGTATAAAAATATTGGATTCATAGTGGATGTAAGGGACTCCAATAAAGATTTGTGTGCGGTAAGTACCAGTAGGTTAGGAAAGGAGTGAATGCTATTGATGGGAAATGCCACTGTGATTGGTTACCAAGTTGGGTATGTGAGACTCTATAGATAGGGATTTTTTTTTCTATGGCTGTGAATGATGGAGATTGATTGGAAAATAATTTAGGTTTAATTGATTATGGCACTGATTATTGGGTTTCCCTTGTATCATGTTGATTTGGGTAGAAAATTACATTCTAAGAGTGTGTTTGGATTATTGGATGTTTTTTTCACTATTTGATGTTTTATATAAACTACATTATAATGATGTCATAACATTTTTATCATAGTGGTGTGAGTGAAAAAGTCATTTTGTGAAATCCTATTTAGAATTTTCACTAACCCCCTTCTTTGGAACATTGGGGATTTTGCAGTTGTTGTTTTCTAAGAAACATGTAATGTTCAAGAATATCATTTGGAAAGAGGATCATCATGATTCATGGGATGTAATGAGGTGCATGGAGTATAATGTTTGGTGTGGAGACATAGAGCAATTCATTGTTTCTTTTGGGTCTTGTCATTGAGTCTTCAAATTAATACTATAATATTGATATTTTTATTGGGTTTTGTATTGGTATATGGGAATTGTTATGGAATTGTTTAGTTGTTTTTTGATAAGATATTGTTTGGGGTTTACATTGTTGACAGACATCATGTCATTATGGATGTTTATGATGTGTTTTGATGGTTGTATAATAATAAGGGAAACACATTCCTTAATTTCTCATAAATACCTCAACATTTATTTGTTTCCTTTGGCACCTTGCGGCTAAGGACAAGTAGCATATCACAACATTCTAAGATAATGGGGAAGGGGAATGACATTAAAAATGGAATTAGTTTTGATAGTCTATGAATTTAAAGTGAAAGTAGTTTGTTTAGTCATTTGAAATCATTTTTCTATCTTGGAGTTCACATTTTTTCTTGGAAAAATCACTAATTTGGGACAATTAAATGCATAGTATTGTAAGATCATAAAATGTACAACATAAAAGGGCATATCTAACACTTTTATATTGTACTTCATGTCTCCAGATAGTTGGGTACATAAGTGTTTTTTAACACTTATAGGCACTAGAAATATCATTATCATGGGTATATCCAATGACATGAGCATTACATGCATGGTATAAATGATTTCCCTAGTAAGTTAACATATTTCAGGGGCCTAATTATTATTTTTGTGGTATAAAAATATTGATTGGAGATAAATCTGGAAATTATATTCAAATGTCAATATTTGAAATGAGGATAGTTGTGGGATTTTAAAAATGGATCAATTTTCAAAATAGGGAGAATTTTTCAAAATTTTGCAACATGGGAAATGTGAACTAGTAAAGAACCTAGTTGCGATAGTTTCAATGTAATTAAATTCGAAATTGTAAGACGTTTATTTCTATAGGAGTGAGACTTATGGTTGTTTTTGTGTTAATAGAAATATAATAGAAGGAGCATCACAATGACCAATGTAACACCCCGAGATTTTATGAAAAATATTATTTTAATTTCATTAATGTCTTATGTTGTATTCTACACCAAGATTACATTGCGCTATACGCAACACCGTATTAGCTTGCAGTATACGCAACACTATTCTTGGACCGTGTTACACACAATTTTGATAATAGTTATTCTACGCAACATTGAGTATATATGTATATATATATTAAATGTATAAATTAAATATGGTTGGATTCTGTTATACGAAACAATGAAGGATTATTTCACAACACGCAACCCTGACTTGGCTTGCATTACACGCAATCGCGACCTTCCTCGATAGCGTGTGTGGTACACAATACCGGGTTTTAATAAACAATGTTATATTATTATAATATTGTCATGAACTAGCCGTTATGAATAGTATTAACTAAATTTTGAATTTTATAACATTATTAATCATCTTACACATTTCTAGAACATGGTATAAGAACAAAATAAATTTTTCGGGTAAAATAAGAATTTTTCAAAAAAATGCAGTTTTGCCGCCTTTTGATGGCGCACCCACTTTAAATCTATTTTTTGACATGTTTATAAGTTCAATTTGACAAAATAAAATTCTTCTTTGGAATCAAGAAATAAAAATTTACTTTGGATAAAATTTTCATATTATTCTGGTAACTTTCACATTTTAATGAATAGTAAAAACACGCTATATTTTAACTAAAAACAACTTTTTTCATCGTAATATCTTATGTGGTTAAATTATAATATTGAATGGTTTTAAAGTATAAATAGAATATATTTTTACCATTTAATATAATCTATGTCATTAGCATTGATTTTACCTTGAATTCGTAGGTTAAATCAATTGAATCTTTTGCAATGTTTTAAACAAAAACTCGTTTTTATTCGAAAACGAGATTAATTTTAATTTAATTTCTGCAACTTCTGTGTATGGAATTTTAAAAAATGGATTCCATATTTGGAATCAGTGGGTCCAAATTATGTTAATAAGATACTTTTTATTTTTGGGCATTATTAATAGTAACTACGGTAAATTTTTTTAACCATAGTTAAAGGTAAATCGGGTAATTAAGGGTAAATATAATATTTTAAAATTACCCTAACAAATGTCAAAATCCTATTGGATGACTAAAAGTAGACCCATATCACATAAGGGTCGGATTAGAATCATTTAATGAACATTTTTCCATGAAAATAACTTAAAACCAAATAAAGTGACAACATGTCACTCTCTTAAATTTTATAAGTATATTAATTTTAATTTAGTGATAAACTTCATGAAACATCGAACATGAATAGTCTACAGAAATCTAATGAAATTATCTACATCATATAAATTTATTTATAATTTTTAGGGATTAAATAATTATCATTAATTATGACACAATAGTGATGCAGAAATTGTTTATCTAGTGAAAAATCAAGAATAATGTTTTTTTTAAAACTAATAGTGACCATAAAATGCACAAATACCTAACAAAAACTTATTGGACATGTAAATGTAAACCATAAGCATCCAATGGTCGAATATTTTACCATTTGGAGCATTATAAAAGCGATTATGACACTTATATTATTTTATTTTAAATGATGCCAATGTTGTCACCTTCATAATTTAATAAATATAACAATTTAAATATTGTGATTTTAAGACGATAAATTCGAGTAGAAGTATTATTGTGAAAGGTAATATATTTATCTTCATCATAAAAATTTATTTTAAATTTTCATACAACAAATAAGTATATTAAATAATTATAAAAAAATGATGTAGTAATTATTTTATTAAGAGAGAAACCAAATAAATGGTTTTAAAAATAATAAAATAAGTATTATATGAACTATTTAATGTGATAAACTAATTTTATAGATACATATGAACTTTTATTAATATATTAAATCTTTTATTTCGAACATATCTTCTGTATATATTTTATTTAAATTCAAATAAATGAATAGTGTCAAAATTGACACTATTGTTATTTTACAAAAATAACATATTATAAAATTGTTTAAAAATCACAAAAATATTTAAAAATTATAAATTTATATTTATATGGTCTATAATGTTATAAAGTAAACAATTATGGAAAATTCACAACAAATAAGTAATTATTTGTTATAATTTAAAATTTAGAATTTTATTACCACAAATAAACTTAAATAGATTAAATAAGGATAAATCAAAATGATAAGGTTTAAAATAAGATCCAAACATGTCTAAATTTTATTGGTTGATGATATTACAACACTATCTCATATAATCTTCGAATATGAGTCATTTTTGGAGGTTTTTAAGTGGGGTTAGATTTATTATAAATTAATATTTTTAAGAATTCCTAAGGTGCCCCTCTCCTCCCTTATAAAAGGGCACCTCCTCCCCCTCCTCCTCACACCAAATTGAGCACTCAAGCTCGGACAACCCCTGCCGAAATCCCTTATCCACTTCCCTAGAATAATCCTAGAGGTCCTGGTCTTCTTCAAAGACCAATCTTAGTTCCCTAAGTGAAGGATTCAACGAAGCGTTCCAAAGAAGAGGTAATATCCATTACCAATCTTTTCAATTTCTTTCTTCTTCAACTTCTTCTTCTTTAGTTATTTCATGATAAAGTAATAACATCAGTACTACTTACATACTGATATGTTATTATTAATATGAAACAACCCTCTTTCACCTTCTATCCAACCTACGGAAAAATGAAATCACCGCGCGTGCGTACTTACGGAATACCGTCTCCACGCCGTGGTGTAATCTATTTTCCACCATCACTTTACAAGGATGGGTATAATGATGTAATGAGTAACTATTTATGATTATTATAAATTAATATTGATACTGAAATAATATATATATACTCCAATACAGTTCCATGATCATAGGAACGATATCATCACTCGTGCGTACGTACGGAATACCGTCTCAACGATGTGATTCGACTTGTTCTACATGATCATCATTACATAGTAATTATATAAATTGAATGAATAAATATGATATATGTTACACTAATACCATTCTGGATATAAGGTATCTATAACCTTAAAAGAAGAATAAGAATGTATTCCGAGGGCCTTTAGAATGTATTCGGCAAAACACGCCTAAGAACAAAAGGCAATAAAGACCCGAGTAACAAGTAACAATGAAATATTACTATCAAGAAGCTAAGAATATGACCATATATGATATCATATCAATATGTATGATTCTGTAATAAGTCAATAACATTATTTAAACCATTATACAGGAGCTTCGGACACGTAAAAATAAAATTGGACCTAAGGTAAGGGAAATATCACAATCTCATTTTTATCCGAGACTGTTTATTCGTAAGTATTTACTGGGGTGTATTTTATCATCCACATCCATGTTTCATAAATATGTAATATTATTTTCATCCAAATACAACTGTTTAAATCCATTTTTACCCTTCAGTGAGTTTTTAGTAAAATAAATGAAAGGAATCTTTTGTCGTTCTTCGTACGAGGTACTTTTTGACTTTTCCGACAAAAGTACGAGAAGAATGTTTTTTAACTTATACGGCACGAACGGATTTTTACGGTTTTATAGTGCCTTATTTTCATGAAGATTCCTCCAAAAGATTTCATTACTATTTTTAATAAAATCTCTTTCTTTTAAAATTGCATGACGTTTTGTGAAAAGAAATTGATTTTGAAGAAGAAAGGATATTTTCCTCAAGAATTCATTTCATGTATTTTATCAAAATTATTTTCCATCTAAGATAATAAAAGGGTTCTGTTTTTATCCCTATTATTACCTGGATTTGATTATGTTGTGATGGAAATATTTTTTTCATTTACCTTATATGATTTTTTTTATGATGTCATGATGTTTCAAGAATCCCATTTTTGTTACATGTGTTATGCGATGATGTATGATTTATGATGATGTGGCACACATAATAAAGGATTCATTATAAGATAGGTGGGACATATATCTCCCTCCAATGCATTGGGTAAAGATTTTATATCTCATGAGATAGACATGGCTGGAATGGTAGGTTATACTGGTTCAGTGAAACAGGACTGAAACGAGGGTTACTCGATTCAGAAAGAGACTTTGTCCACTAAGATAGTCTTGGAAATGAGTCATGACTAACAAGAAATGATTCTCTATGATTATGTGTGTATGCCACAAAGTTCCATGTTTTATGTTATGATTATTTTGATTACATTTCACTGCCATGATTTATCCCATGTTATGAAATTATGCTCTCTTTTGCAGGTTATGATTTCCAAAATGTTATGTTCTTATGAATATGATGTGATTGATATTTCTTTTGTTTACCCTTACTGAGAATTTGAGCTCACCCTTTTATGTTTTCTTTTCCCCAGGATATAAAGAAAGGTTTTAGGTAAAAAAAGGAAGATATTTATGGGAGATGTTGAAGATCTTTCACCACGATTAGAAGATTATAGTCCGAGTTTCCAAAGACACTAAACTATTACGGTCCTTGTGTGTGTGTTTTTGTAATGTACTAAGTATTCCGCAAAAGTAATGTAAAGTCCATGTACGTCAAGCTTCGGTTTTCTACAGTTGGTATCAGAGGAAAGGTTTAGTCAACCTTTGGAAACTAGGATGCGAGAACTTTAGTGAGATCCCTAGAGATATTTCTAAGGTATGTCTAGGGATGTCTCTAAGGTTAAGTATGCGTATAGGTTATAGTACTAGAATTACGCTAACGATCATAGAATTAAACCTAAGATGTTAGATATTGAAGTTACTCCCCCTTTATTATGATTTTTTCCTCTCACACTATTCTTTTGGGTTTTAGAAAATGGCTGGAAACAAGATGATTCACGATAATGGAGGATATTATGGACAATGGAATGATATTCTTCATAATGAAATGGGATTTGGAAGTCCAAACATCATTATTATGCCGAATCAGCAATCTCATAATATGATCAATAAAGTAAACTTTGGTAAGTTTCCTGACTTGGCTAATAAGAGAAATATGGAGTTTCATGATGATCATAGAGGAAAGAAAGTTCAATTTCCCCTATGTAAATCATGTGGGAAGAGGCATCAAGGAGAATGTTTCAAAGGAACTGGAAGATGCTTTGGGTGTGGAAAAGAAGGACACAATGTAAGTAAATGCAAAGGAAAAGGATCAGTTAACAACATGGATGAGGATAATGGTATTTCTACGACATCAACAATGGTTAAATGTTTTAAATGTGGAATGTATGGGCATTATGCAAACCAATTCCCTAAGGGAAAGTCTCATGAAGATAATCAGTATGGTCATTTGGGAAGAATTTATGTGGATGATGATGAAGAGACTACAAATGATATGTGAGATGAAAGAATTGTTGAAGCTCGGTCAATGGTTTAAGAATGTAGTGGAATGATTACATGTTTATCATGTGTAATGTTGTATAAGTTTTATCATGGCACTATGGAATAAAGAGACATGTAAGGATTGTTACATTGTTGTCTGATTAAGTTTACCAGTATCCATGAAAGATTATTCAGATATTTTTGGAATGTAGATGATATGCGCATAATGAAGGGATAAGGAGTAAATAAAATGTTTGATAGTATTCATGAGCTCATGACTGATATAAGGAGAAGGTTATATCATGGTTTGACTATATAGAATTTTTGGATTTTGGTATGTGGAAAGAGTTAACTTTTGACAGCATTCATGTTTTCACTAAGGTTTAATGGGTATTCATATTTTTCAAGAGAATACATCATTAAAGTATTCACATGATTGGAATGTGACCAACAAGATATATGGGGGATAAATGATGGTATTAACATGCTTGGTTGGCGACATTTCAAGTAATCATTTTCTTTATACTATGAGCTTGGACCGAAGTATTTTAGATAAGCCTAAAGATTGTAATAGATTATGTTAACCATAATTTAGTATTGTTTAAGTATAGAACTTTTTTGATATTATTTATGTGATGTTATAGTAATGTAGTTTTAGAAAAAGGACAACCTGCAGGACGGGCAACAACCCATCGCTTCAGACAAGGCTGTGGGAATCGAACCCACAACCGAAGTGCGACTGGCCTTTATCGCCTACCACTGACCTACAGGAAGTCCCTGTTTAGTAGAAAACTAGTTTTATTATATTAAGCAGTATGATATGTGAAGTATAAGTTCATTTTAGGAACCATATATGATTAATCTCACTATAGATCGACTTATGTATATAATTTTTGCAAACCATTTGTTTGAGACAGATGGAATGACCCGTCATTCAATCACATGATCTGCTAACACTTCACAAATAACAAATTCAACTTCATTTATTTAAGAGATGAAGTGGAAATTGTTCAAGGAACGAACAACAGTGAGATTGTACCAAAATAAAGTAAGTATTTATTGTAATTCAAATTTTCAACTTTAGGGAAATGATCTTGAAAACCAAAAATGTTGTCCTAGTGCCCTTATATCCGATGAATCAGATGGTACCCTAGATCATCACAAATTTATGGCTTTGTGATTGCTATCTTTTCCATAGCCATGTTCTCTACCACTCTCCATCAGAACATGATGGTTAGATTTCTCTTCCATATCCATATTTTCACATATGTGGAAACCCAGTGATTAGTTTATTTGGGTAACCGTTACATTTCATACTTTTGTTTTTTAAAGATAAGTTTGGGTATTCCTTTTTACGATGTGGGTTTCTATCAAAGAAACTTTCAAATAGTAAACCATTTATAAACCCGACGAATTTCGAGGGAGAAATTCATTTTAAGGGGGGTAGAATGTAACACCCCGAGATTTTATGAAAAATATTATTTTAATTTCATTAATGTCTTATGTTGTATTCTACACCAAGATTACCTAGCACTATACGCAACACCGTATTAGCTTGCAGTATACACAACACTATTCTTGGACCGTGTTACACACAATTTTGATAATAGTTATTCTACGCAACATTGAGTATATATATATATATATATATATTAAATGTATAAATGAAATATGGTTGGATTCTGTTATACGAAACAATGAAGGATTATTTCACAACACGCAACCCTGACTTGGCTTGCATTACACGCAATCGCGACCTTCCTCGATAGCGTGTGTTGTACACAATACCGGGTTTTAATAAACAATGTTATATTATTATAATATTGTCATGAACTAGATGTAATGAATAGTATTAAATAAATTTTGAATTTTATAACATTATTATTCATCTTACACATTTCTAGAACATGGTATAAGAACAAAATAAATTTTTCGGGTAAAATAAGTAATTTTCAAAAAAATGTAGTTTTGCCGCCTTTTGATGGCGCACCCACTTTAAATCTATTTTTTGACATGTTTATAAGTTAAATATGAAAAAATAAAATTCTTCTTTGGAATCAAGAAATAAAAATTTACTTTGGATAAATTTTTCATATTATTCTGGTAACTTTCACATTTTAATGAATAGTAAAAACACGCTATATTTTAATTAAAAACAACTTTTTTCATCGTAATATCTTATGTGGTTAAATTATAATATTGAATGGTTTTAAAGTATAAATAGAATATATTTTTACCATTTAATATAATTTATGTCATTAGCGTTGATTTTACCTTGAATTCGTAGGTTAAATCAATTCAATCTTTTGCAATGTTTTAAACAAAAACCCGTTTTTATTCGACAACGGGATTAATTTTAATTTAATTTCTGAAACTTCATTGTATGGAATTTTAAAAAATGGATTCCATATTTGGAATCAGTGGGTCCAAATTATGTTAATAAGCTACTTTTTATTTTCGGGAATTATGAATAGTAACTACGGTAAATTTTATTTACCATAGTTAAATGTAAATCGGGTAATTAAGGGTAAATATAATATTTTAAAATTACCCTAAAAAATATCAAAATCCTATTGGATGACTAAAAGTAGACCAATATCACCTAAGGGTTGGATTATAATCATTTAATGAACATTTTTCCATGAAAATAACTTAAAACCAAAGAAAGTGACAACATGTCACTCTCTTAAATTTTATAAGTATATTAATTTTAATTTAGTGATAAACTTCATGAAACTTCGAACATGAATAGTCTACAGAAATCTAATGAAATTATATACATCATATAAATTTATTTATAATTTTTAGGGATTAAATAATTATCATTAATTATGACACAATAGTGATGCAGAAATTGTTTATCTAGTGAAAAATCAAGAATAATGTTTTTTTAAAACTAATAGTGACCATAAAATGCACAAATACCTAACCAAAACTTATTGGACAGGTAAATGTAAACCATAAGCATCCAATGGTCGAATATTTGACCATTTGGAGCCTTATAAAAGCGATTATGACACTTATATTATTTTATTTTAAATGATGCCAAAGTTGTCACCTTCATAATTTAATAAATATAACAATTTAAATATTGTGATTTTAAGATGATAAATTAGAGTAAAAGTATTATTGTGAAAGTTAATATATATATCTTCATCATAGAAATTTGTTTCAAATTTTTATACAACAAATAAGTATATTAAATAATTATACAAAAATGATGTAGTAATTATTTTATTAAGAGATAAACCAAATAAATGGTTTTAAAAATAATAAAATAAATATTATATGAACTATTTAATGTGATACACTAATTTTATAGATACATATGACCTATTATTAATATATTAAAGCTTTTATTTCGAACATATTTTCTGTATATATTTTATTTAAATTCAAATAAATGAATAGTGTCAAAATTGACACTATTGTTATTTTACAAAAATAACATATTATAAAATTGTTTAAAAATCACAAAAATATTTAAAAATTATAAATTTATATTTATATGGTCTATAATGTTATAAAGTAAACAATTATGGAAAATTTACAACAAATAAGTAATTATTTGTTATAATTTAAAATTTAGAATTTTATTACCACAAATAAACTTAAATAGATTAAATAAGGATAAATCAAAATGATAAGGTTTAAAATAAGATCCAAACATATCTAAATTTTATTGGTTTATGAGATTACAACCCTATCTCATATAATCTTCGAATATGAGTCATTTTTGGAGGTTTTTAAGTGGGGTTAGATTTATTATAAATTAATATTTTTAAGAATTCCTAAGGTGCCCTTCTCCTCCCTTATAAAAGGGCACCTCCTCCCCCTCCTCCTCAAACCAAATTGAGCACTCAAGCTCGGTCAACCCCTGCCAAAATACCTTCTACACTTCCCTAGAATAATCCTAGAGGTCCTGGTCTTCTTCAAAGACCAATCTTAGCTCCCTAAGTGAAGGATTCAAAGAAGCGTTCCAAAGAAGAGGTAATATCCATTACCGATCTTTTCAATTTCGTTCTTCTTCAACTTCTTCTTCTTTAGTTGTTTCATGATAAAGTAAAAACATCAGTATTACTTACATACTGATATGTTATTATAAATATGAAACAACCCAAATTCACCTTCTATCCAACCTATGGAAAAATGAAATCACCGCGCGTGCGTACGTACAGAATACCGTCTCCACGCCGTGGTGTAATCTATTTTCCACCATCACTTTACAAGGATGGGTATAATGGTGTAATGAGTAAATATTTATGATTATTATAAAGTAATATTGATACTGAAATAATATATATATACTCCAATATAGTTCCACGATCATAGGAACGATATCATCACTCGTGCGTACGTACGGAATACCGTCTCCACGATGTGATGCGACTTGTTCTACATGATCATCATTACATAGTAATTATATAAATTGAATGAATAAATATGATATATGTTACACTAATACCATTCTGGATATAAGGTATCTATAACCTTAAAAGAAGAATAAGAATGTATTCGGCAAAACACGCCTAAGAACAAAAGGCAATAACAACCCGAGTAACAAGTAACAATGACATATTACTATCAAGAAGCTAAGAATATGACCATATATGATATCATATCAATATGTATGTTTCTGGAATAAGTCAATAACATTATTTAAACCATTATACAGGAGCTTCGGACACGTACAAAGCAAATTGGACCTAAGTTAAGGGAAATATCACAATCTCATTTTTATCCGAGATTGTTTATTCGTAAGTATTTACTGGGGTGTATTTTATCATCCACATCCATGTTTCATAAATATGTAATATTATTTCCATCCACCTACAACTTTTTAAATCCATTTTTACCCTTCGGTGTGTTTTTAGTAAAAGAAATGAAAGGAATCTTTTGTCATTTTTCGTACGAGGTACTTTTTGACTTTTTCGACAACAGTACGAGAAGAATGTTTTTTTTAACTTATACGGAACGAACGGATTTTTACGGTTTTATAAAGCCTTATTTTCATGAAGCTTCCTCCAAAAGAGTTCATGACTATTTTTAATAAAATATCTTTCTTTTAAAATTGCCTGACGTTTTGTGAAAAGAAATTGATTTTGAAGAAGAAAGGATATTTTCCTCAAGAATTCATTTCATGTATTTTATCAAAATTATTTTCCATCTAAGATAATAAAATGGTTCTGTTTTTATCCCTATTATTACATGGATTTGATTATGTTGTGATGGAAATATTTTTTTCATTTACCTTATATGATTTGTTTTATGATGTCATGATGTTTCAAAAATCCCATTTTTGTTACATGTGTTATGCGATGATGTATGATTTATGATGATGTGGCACACATAAGAAAGGATTCATTATAAGATGGGTGGGACCTATATCTACCTCCAATACATTGGGTAAAGATTTTATATCTCATGAGATAGACATGGATGGAATGGTAGGTTATACCGGTTCAGTGAAACAGGACTGAAACGAGGGTTACTCGATTCAGAAAGGGACTTTGTCCACTAAGATAGTCTTGGCAATGAGTCATGACTAACAAGAAATGATTCTCTATGATTATGTGTGTATGCCACAAAGTTCCAGGTTTTATGTTATGATTATTGTGATTACATTTCACTTCCATGATTTATCCCATGTTATGAAATTATGCTCTCTTTTGCAGGTTATGATTTCCAAAATGTTATGTTCTTATGAATATGTTGTGATTGATATTTCTTTTGTTTACCCTTACTGAGCATTTGAGCTCACCCTTTTATATTTTCTTTTCCCCAGGATATAAAGAAAGGTTTTAGGTAAAAAAAAGGAAGATATTTATGGGAGATGTTGAAGATCTTTCACCACGATTAGAAGATTATAGTCCGAGTTTCCAAAGACACTAAACTATTACAGTCCTTATGTGTGTGTTTTTGTAATGTACTAAGTATTCCGCAAAAGTAATGTAAAGTCCATGTACGTCAAGCTTCAGGTTTCTACAACCAAGCAGAGGGGGATTCTAAAAAAGTGGTTGTACCTTAGCCCCAGGTGAAATAGAAACTAGTGTAGAGTATAGTGAATTCTTTCAATGATGTGAAAAGTGGGAATAAATTCGAATATCCAAAGCTTGTGGATCATGAGGTTCAATTTTAGAATAAGAATCCTCCCACCGTTAGAGGTGATTCTGAACTCAGAAATGTGGAGAAATGGTTTAACAGAATGAATGGGATATTTAAATTATTGGGAATTCAAGTGGTGCTAAATGTGAAGCTAAAAACTTACATATTGAATGATATTTTACTTTCTTGGTGGGAGTTGATCGTCCATGATAGAAATAACTATGGAATGACATGGGAGGATTTTGAGTATTTTTTAAAAAATAATTTTACACTCATACGTTTGAACTTTAGTGCACAATATATTTTTTAAATTTAATATATTAGAACCTATTTGTAATGGAATATGAGGCTATGTTTGTGATCATTTTGTAGTTTTCACCTTAGGTGTTGAGTAGTACATCATTGATGGAAAATATTTTTAATACCGGTTTGAGGTGGGAGAATTGTTCTAAAATAATATTGTTATATATACGTGATTACACAGAAATGGTTAATAGAGAAACATTAGTGGAATGAGATATTTTGGGAGATATAGACTGAGGATGTTTATTGGAACCCAAAGGAATGGTGGGATCTCTATCTTTGAGTTCTAGTGGAAGAGGAACACTTATATCCATGGTTGAAGTATGTATCAAAACCTGATATAAGGATAAGTAAATCTTCCTTTGAAGCCTCAATGTAATCTATGATGGTTCAATCTTTCTCTATAGAGCATATCAAGAAGGATTTTAAAACACCACCTTAAGAATGTCATAACGATAAAAATATAGGGAATCTTTAGCATTATTTTTGTAATGCTTTGATTCAATAGTTAAAAAAATAATTCAAGATATTAGGAAATTTAAAGAACCGGAATTAGATAAGAAATTTTCATTATTGATTGAATTTGATGTGTAACTACTACAAATTCATCTTATTAGTCTAATTCAGAAGTAGTGATTGAATAATCCTCCCCTTTCTCCTTTTTCTTTAGTGTCTAATGATGCTGTTTTACCTTGAGGACTCTTTGTTTAGTGGACTAGACTACATAGTTCCCTTTCTCCCTATAGTTTTAAAAATGGACCCTGGGTGTTTATCTCCTTTCCTTCATTACATCAGACAGATTCCCTATATCACATTGACATTAATGGTATTGGTGACCTTCTCTCCCACACTTATATCATTTTCCCATCCATTTTAGTTAGTTCACATGATGCTAATTCCATGATTTATGACATGTGAGTGGTTGAAATTTATTCCCACCTTATCATGAGATCCTCAAACATGAAAATCCATCATTCTATTCTTATCACCATATCCGTGGGACCATTTTACATAATCCGAATCAAAACTGATCGAACATTGAAAAAATTAATCATAACTCTTGATGAATCAAATTTCTATATCCTGTCAATGATGTTGTTTTAGCCTACTAAAGAATATATCAAATTATCTCTCACTATTGATTTCAAAACCAGAATCATAAATTTGAGAACATTTCAAATTTTCCTTGTAGGACATGGTCGTTTCACATTCATTTTTCCAAATCTTTGTGAATTCTATATCTATTTTTGAATTATGGGATTAAAGAAAACACATTTTACACAACATTATCATAATTTCCTCCCACTCCATATATTTAATTTCATCCTTGGGCATTGTGTTCTCAATCAATGCCAACTATTGGTCAGCCTCTACTTCTAAATGATAAACTACCAGGGTCAACTTCTCCATCACAAAACAATGAAGCACAAAAAATATGTTCTGCATTAATTTCACCTACTCTCCCATGACTATTGGGCAAAAATAACTACTATGTGTCGATGATAATTATTGTATAAAATAATCGACAGATAGTTTCTCCATCGTAGATAATGGAGGATGTTCAATATTTTTTAGGTTATTGTTCATAGCATAAGACAACTGGGAAAGAATCCTCATGAAATTTTGATCTCCTCCTCTTAATGAAATTTGGATTTCTTTTTTGTAATCTCTACATTGTCCCCGTCATGGGTTTTGTCCTGGTTCTTCTAGTTCCTTGAATTTTCCAAAATAGAAAAGGTTAGATCAAAACATAACTCAAATAATCATTTATAATTTACAAATTATTTCAAGTAACTCTAAATTTATATCTTGAGGGATTCTTATGTTTTTTAAATATACTTTTTTTCTTACATATACTTTGTATCATACTAATTTTTTTCATAGTAGTTCTCTAATCATAATTCAAAAACTAACTGAACATTGCTCAGATACTAATTATAGTGACCCTAACTTTTCATAGATGATTATTAAATCTTGTTAATGATACTCAACAAAAATGAATTATTCTACCATGATACAACGTTATAGTGTATTTGTAAAATTAGTACTAGAAAAAGATTAAAAAATAAAACATAAAAATTTATTTAATTGATTCTTCTTTAGTTTCTTAGTCTTATTTGTGTTCCCCTAAGTACAAGTTGTCACCATGAGATATACATAAATGAAAGGGGTAAGATAAATTCTCATTAAAAGGATAGATAAGAAAATGTATCAACATGACATGGTCTATTCTTAATCATAATCATTATAACATAAACATGGAATCATCATAATAATCCTAATCGAAGTATTAAACAGAGGCATGGAATGTGGAAATTCATAAAAATGAAACATCATGTCTTTTTGGTGAACTACCACACGTAATTATTAAAAAAACTAGCAACATGTTCAAATGTATTTCATATTAAATCAGGAAATTTGCCACATTACCCAATGCATTTATGTGATATATAATTCTAGGCACACCCATCACATCGTAACATTTACATAAACATGAATTCCATATAGAATGTATATCAATAATGGATATAAATTAACCATTATAAAAGAATGATTTTCAATTCATAAATTATAAATTCATAAAAATACGGGTTCCTAAGATAAATAGGGAATAAAATGGTTGGTATTAATCATTATTTAAGAAGAAACCATCTCCAGATATGTGAATGATGTGTTTTTTTGAATGAATTGTTATTTTTGAAAAATCATTTCATTTTTCATTAAACCAGAATGGAGAAATGAATATACTAAAAAATAAATGGAAAAGAAATATAAATTACATTTAGGAAAAAAATATCATCTATAATGAATATTAAGTGATATTTTGAAAACCCAGATAAATGGATTTGAGTTTGAGAATCCCCAAAAATTCATTCCAAGGGAATCATTCACATTAATATCACAGATAATAAAATTTAATTATTTAATTTTAAAATAAATAACATATTATCAATTTATAAAATTTATTATTGTTTTATTAATTACATATATATATGTTATGTGGGTTTAAGAGTTCAATTCCATCGTTTGGGAGTGTTCATTTCTTTGTTTTTATGATTTTTCACTTGAATATACGTATATATGTTTATATAAATTGTTATAATTTACCAAAATTGAAATTATATATTATTAATGAGAATAAAGGTTTTAAATTTTATATATATATATATATATATATATATATATATATATATATATATCATTTGGTGAAATTTAATGAGGATGAATCATTAGGTAAAATTTTAGTGATAATAATTCAGAATATTTTTTTCTAGTTTTTCAAACATCAGGAATACTTTTTATTACCGTATTTATTATTGTATATATAAGTTAGTTCAAGAACATAAAAAAGGAAATTACATATATTTCATTGTATGTATAAATAATTTTAGTGGTTTTATGAATAACCATGAATTTTTGAAAGGAAAATCAAAATGCATCATCCATGATGTTTGTAGATTGACACATCACGGGCGATGATATCATTATCAGAATAAAAGAGGGAGAAATGAGTTTATTGATGGATATTTTATTAAAATTATATAATTATAGTATATAAATGGTATTTGATTTATCATGCACATTAGGATATTTGAGGTGAGGGGTGAAAATGAAAAGAAAAAATTAATGAAATATAAAAGGAAATGAAAGAGGATTATAAATATTCAATTTAACTTCCTTGAAACCTCCTTAGGGAAAATGTTTTTATCTTTTAATTAGAAAATGGTTTCTATATGTGGGTAAGGTTATTGGGGGTATATTTGTGCAAAATTTAATGTTTCTCAATGTTTGTAAGGTGTAAAGAGAATAGGTGGGGAGGGGATGTATTTAAAAGGGAGGATAGGGGCGTTTTTTATTATTTTATTCATTAGTTTGTTATTTTGGTTAAAAACTAGGAATAGGTTTAAACATATCTCTAAATATATTAATATAATGAATAATAGTTTGATATTATTTTTTAACATCATCCATACATCATACATAACTCAATAATTCATGTATTTAGGTCATATCATAAATTATAAAAATTCTCTATTCACAAGAAATTCATGTATTTTATACAAACCCAAAAATCTAACACTTAAAATTATTTTTAAATCTAAAATAATTAAATGAAATCCATTTTATGAAATTAAGTTTCTAAAGTTTTGACATTTAATATTTAATTATAATTACCATTTGGTAAAAAAAATACCAATTTTAAAATATTACTTATTTTATGACATGTTCTAAAAGTAATTATTGTCTAATAAAATTATCATATAATAATAATACAACACAAAATAAATGTATGTATGAAATATATGTAAAATAGTATTATATTAAATTAGAAAAATAATTTTGAAATTGAAATTAAACATTTAAAAATTAAAAAAATAACAATACTTAATTTATTATTTTTGAAATATTTATTATATTATTTTCTGATTTAAATATACTATATTTTCATTCATAGGATTAAAATATTTTATTTGTACTTTCAATGGTGATGTTACAATTCTATTAGATGGATTACATTTATTAAGTTTCGTATTACAATTCCAAAGGTCATGTTATTATTCCATTAGTATATGTTCATTAATTTACGAAAATTTTATTATTTCATTCTTTCATTATTTATGAATATTTTATTGCAGTATAGTTGTAGTTTTACATGATTTATACTATATGAAATAATTATAATAAAGGATAAATTCCATCTAAAAATGTTTGGGTGTCACAACCCTACCTAACACTTGTTCCTGAAATTTGATTTTCCAATGTGTGTTGTTAATTTCATATGGTGAAACAATCATTCAATAAACTGAATTTAGATGATAAAATTTATGATAATTTTAAATTTATGATTCATTAAGAGTGTGATATGTATTTATGGGTTTCCCTCCCTAATGCAGAAATTATGTTTTTCACTTGTCCATTTATTTTAGAGTGTTAATGAATTATGTTCTCTTGATACTATTAATGAAAATTATCGTAAATACATTAGGTTAATTATTTACACATTTTTATTTCTTTATTAGAATAATAATTGGAATGAGATAAAATGAGCGACGAAATTGAAATTGATTAACTATATTCTAAACCCAAAACATGAAGGAAAAAAATTAAATATAGTTCACGACATATCCCCATTCAATTATATCACCCTTCATAAAATGGGAGTAACCTTATCATGATATTCATGAGAAAGTGAGTGAATTGTAGATAATAGAATAAATGCATAAAAGATGAGGTGGGGAAGAATTTCTGATGGTCTCTATAGAAGACAACACATTACCATTGGCTTTATCATCCAAATGAATGATCCCATAATACCTCTCCCATTTCAATTTATTTATAATAATGGACACATCACATGTTGTTTTAATCTTACACTGATTTATTCATTAATTCACCCATAATTCTACATTGAGTGTTCATGTAGTCTAGGGGTCAAACAAAATTCTATTATGATTTTAATATTATTTTTGATGAGGCATCATTAATTTCATGATAGGATAATTTTTTTAGAACCTTATAAGAATTTTTTTAATAATTAATTAAATATAGAATCTTTCAAGTTCAATGTAACACCCATGTGAATGTGAAAGTAGATATTAGTAAATTTAAAGACAATTGATTTGATTTTTTTGGATGAAAGGGTAAGAATAATGAAATACTTGGTCTGGAAAGTAGTTAGATAATATGTGTGAGGGTTTTTTAGATTTATAGTTTAGGTGATAATGAATTTAGGATTTGAATTAGTTTATTATTGGTTTTTCTGGAATCAAGATACAGGAGATACTTGGTCTTAGAAACCCCTATATAATGAAGAAACTATCATCTTCTCATGGTTGGTATTTTAGATCGTTAATGAATTGTGTTTTCAATACACCATTTGTGAAAATAATTAGCATAATCCACTCAATAGTAATTATTATTTTTGGGTAATTAGAAAAATAATAAAAATATACAATCCATATTCATATATTGGTGGTAAAAAGATAAAAATATGAATAAAATTGAAATTGAATGATGACTATAGAAACCATAATCATGAACAAAATAAATGAAATATAATTAACAATACCCTCTACTTTTTTTACATCACACGACACAAATTGAGAGTTTACTGCACTTTCTAACCATATATGAACCCAAGGTCTGAGGTAGATGACCCTTTTTTTAAATTTTGATGAGGTTAATTTAGTTGGGTAATGTTTTACAAAGTTTGAGAGGGATTTGGAAAGGTTTGGAGGATTTTCTATGGGAGCATTGTTCAACCACAGTTTAGGGAAATTGTTCCGGATCTATAGGTAACCGTGTATGTGGAGGCATTGGTCTGCACATGGTTTGTGCACAGTTTGTTTAATCATTCAATGAAACTATTTATGGTCCCAATTGAGGTAGTATTATGCTCACAATTAGCACATGGTTTTCTAAATCATGTGTTCTAACCATGCAAGGCTTTTAAAAGAGGGTATTAAAAGATGGGACCACTCGAGATTTGCCAAAAACTCGTTCTTTCCACTCCTATATGAACCCTACTTGAATTTATTTTATTTTCAAGGGTTATAGGTCTCTGCCTCTTACTTTGGATGTGAATTGAAGGTGTTTAAATGTTCATTGGAGGTGATTCTCTTTTGGAAAGACTTCTCCTTTGGTTTATTCTTTTTTTCCTTATATATACATCTCTCCCTCCCTCAGTTTTTATGATCTTCTTTAATAAAATGTAGATATAGGGTTTTGGTTTCCTAAAATTTAGATATTTGGTCTTTTTATGTTAGTAATAATGATCTATTGTGGATGTGGGGAAGATTTCACCCAGATTTTGGGTGTGGTTGTGAGTTGGTCAATTTCCCTGAAACCGTATGTTAGGTGTCTTCTCTCTAGACTCAATTTTTCTAGAATAAGAAGGTTGATTTTTATTGATATTGATTCTAAAAATGATCTGAGATATTTGATTGATATTTCTTCATTGACGATTTTTGAATTTGGGGTAAAATGGGTTATTTTGGTGAAATGTTATTTGTTGTTATATTATAAAATATGGATTTTAAAATATCTTTCCTGGTTCGATTTTTGTAAATGGTTGTAAAAAAGGATTTCAATGAAAATTGTGTTTTCTGGGAAAATTAATTGTCATGGTTAATGGCTTAAGGGATTCTTTTGTTGTGAAATAGTTGTTTCCCTCTTATTGTGGCTTTAGTCGGTCTATATTATTGGTTATTAGATTAAGAATTTTATACAGATATTGTGACGATGAGAAATGGGTGTTATGTACCACTTTAAAAAAATAAAATAGATAGGGGATAAAAGGGCCACTATTAAGGATAAGTGCGCATGAAATACCACTTTTTTGGAATGGAGTAAAAGAGGTTATATAGGAAGGGCCGCCGTGATTGGTTACCTTGTATGGTATGTGAGACTCAATAAATATGAATTGTTTATGTGTGGCTATAAAAGGTGGAAATTGTTGGGCGAATATATGAGGTTAAATTTATTATTTCATGATTGTTTGGATATACCATGTAATGTGTGGATTTGGGTGGAAAATTTCATAGTAAGGATGTGTTTGGATTATTTTAATTTTTTACACTATTTTATGATTTATATAAACTTATACATATATATGTGCTAAAAGTTCTATCCTTGTGTTGTTTGTAGGGAATTAATTTGTGGAAAAATGATTTTTTATTTTAATCATACCCTACATTGAAAAATCGGCTCTTTTCAGATGTTGATTTTAAAGAACATTTTTGAGGGTTAAGATCCTAGTTTTTCTAGTGGTTCATTGTGATGCTTCTATTGTATTGTGCTACTTGGAGCAAAGTGTTTGGTGGGGATTTATGGAGCATTTCATGGTTTTATTTAGGTCTGGACGTTGAGTCTTCCAGTTAGTGCTGTGATATTATGACCTGTTATGGGTTGTTTATTGGTTTATGAGAATTATTTTGTATCATTTTTGTTTTTTCCTGGTAATAAATAGTTTGTGGGGTATATTCTTTAAATGTATCATGTCGTTATGGTGGTTCATGCGTTGTTTTGATGGTTTGTTTATTCTAAGGGGAAATCAGTCCCTCGTTTTTCTTGATGCCCTGAGAATTTATTGCTGGGAATTAGATCCTTGGGAATGTCAACTAATTAGAAGTATCATTTCACCACATTTTGAAGCCAATGTTGAATGGGTGAGATGTTACTATTGGTGTCAATTTTTTTAGTCCTAGACTTTCAAGTGAAAGCAGTTTGTTCGGTCCTCTAACATCACTTGTCGGTCATCGATTTCAAACTAATTCAGGGTTAATTTATTTTTATTGGATGGTAGAAATGTGTAGGATTGTTGTAACATGAAATTTATAGCATAAAAGGACATATCATTCCCTTTTATGTTGAACATTAAATTACAATGTAGTTGGAAATATAATTTATTGGGAGACACTTATAGGAATTACAAATCTCATTGTCATGGGTATAGATAAAGAGATGAGCACTAAATGAATGGTAGATATGACATCCTAGTAGGCTAGATTATTTTAGTGGACTAATTATTTATGTAGTGTTATGAATATATTTAATGGAAAAATATCTAGAAAATATTGTCAAATGTGATGATTTGAAATGATGATAGTTGTGGTGTTTTTAAAAATGATTCAATTTTCCAAACATGGAGGATTTTTCAAAATGGTTCCACATTGGAAATTTGAACATGTTGATATCTTAGTTATGATAGTTTCAATGTAATTTAATTCGAAATCATAAGCCTTTTATTTCCAAAAGAGTGAGGCTTCTATTTTTTTTGTGTTGATAGAAATGGAATCAGATAACTGTACTAGAGATCAATAGGATTAGGCGACTGAAAATGAGTTTGGACCTAATCCCCTAGTGAACCAGTAATGAGTGAAGATTATAGTGAATTCTTTCCAAGATGTTGAATGAGGGAAAACCTGATTGGGAAATAGAATATGGATCATGTCATTTTGTTTCAGGAGTAGAATCCACCAAACATTTGGGATGATTCTAAACAGGAAAAGGCAGAGACACACTTGCATAGAATGAATAGTATATTTGAATTCATGTGAACTATGGTGAAGCTAAAAATGAAGCTATCAACTTACAGGTTGGATGCTCATTCCCTTCTGTGGTTGGAGTTGTTGTCCAAGATAAAAAAGTCCAAGGGATTACATGGGAGTGTTTTTGGGATTTTAAAAAAAACTCTACCCTCATAAGTTCAAAATTAAATGCATAGCATATCTATTTCAATTAATTCCATCTAACCTATCGCTAAGAGAATAGGAGGTTATGTTTATGAACATATTTTAGTTTTCTCCTAAGGTGGTGTGTAGTAGTTCATTGATGGAATATATTTAGGATGCTAGGATGAGGTATGAAATTCATTATAAACTAGCGGTGTTGTTTATATGTGATTACATGGAAATAGGTAATAGAAAAATAGTAAATGAATGTGATATTTTGGGAGCTACAGATAGAAGATGCATGTTGCTAACTAGAGTAAATGGTGGGAACTCCAATGCTGGGTTCAAGCAGAATAGGAAAAATTATATCTATGTTGAAATTATTTTTCAGAACCCAATTATAGGATTTGTGAATCCTAATTTGAAGCCTCAAAGTAAGATGGTATGTTTTCAATCTGGCTCTATGGGCCACATCAAGCATGATTGTATGACACAGCCTCGAGTATGTCGTAACTATAAGAAGATTGGGCATCTATAGTTTTATTGTCGTAATTCCCAATGGTTGAGTGTTCATGATACTACTCTAAGTTCATAGGCATCATATACCTCAAAATGGGGGGGGGGGAGGAAACATACCCTTCATCAATAGATTAAATTTAGTCGTGGTTTTTCAAGGAATACCAAGACTCATCAGCAATGCAATAAGGAGAAGAGTATGGAATGCAAGAAGTTGTTTGGACCTATCAGGTTTTGATAGATGATGAGTCAGAAATATCCATTGTGTGATTTATGATTAGTTTGAATTCTATGTTGATAAAATCATTCGTTGATATGGGTACTTCACATTCTATTATTTCTAATTTGGGTTTTAGTTTTATGGGATTAGTTGTGGAAATGAGGCCTTCGGTTTGGAAACATCAATCTCTTCTGGGTCAATGAGTGTGTCAGGCCTTCCTTTGTAGATAAATCTATATAGTTGTTGATGGTATTTAGTTTATGTAGGATTTCTCACGACTTGTGATGGATAATTATGATATAATCAAAAGAATGGATTGTTTGGAAAATTTTAAGGCCCACATCGACTTTTATGCAATAACTTTTAGTTTCGAAATGGATGAAGGGGTCAATCATCTCATTAAAGGAGAGAAGAATGGGATGTTGGGTTCAATACGATTATTGGCACCTTTTGTTGGCATGATATCATGTCATTTAGTAGTGTTGTCAATGGAATCAATGTAAGGAGTTCAACAAAACATTTTTTAGTGATTGTTGATCAATTTCTAAATGCCTTTCCCAATGAATTTTTAAGGTTTCTACCCATGATAATATTTGAGTTTATGATTGATCTCCTTCCATGGACCATTCCTATCTCACTTCCTACTTACTGGATAAAACCTACACAATTTAGGGGTTTTAAATTAATTCTGGAGGAGTTAGAAAAAGATGGTTCATCTATCCTAGCATGTCTCTGTGGGCTTCTCTGGTGGTGTTTATTAAAATGGTGGATGTAACTCTTCATCTAGGTATTGATTATGATAAGATTAATGAAGATACCATAAATAATCGATATCAACATCCTCACATTTATTACATGTTAGAACAATTGAGGGGAGTTCAATGGTTCTACAAGATTGACTTACGATCAGTGAATCATCAGTTATATTTGAGGAAGGATTATATTCCCAACACAATATTCAAACCTATATATGAACATTATGTGTATGTGGTTATTCCCATTGATCATACTAATCCACCAATGGTATTCCTTGAATTGATTAATCAAATATGTCATAGATATCTAAATTCTTTTATGGTTTTATTTGTGGATGATATATTGGTGTGTTCATGGAAAAAGGTATGACATGAGAAATAATTAGTGATAGTAATGAGGATCATGATAGATCATGAATAATATAAATTTTTTAAATGTTTGGTATTTTCATATACGAGGTATATTATTTTGTCAAATTTATATCTGAGAAAGGTGTTTCATTTGATTCAGAAAAGATATAGGTCATTATCTCAGGGAAACCGTCAAAAATTTTCTTTTAAACACAGTGTTTATTTGGTCTACCAAGGTATTATCGGTGTTTTTTGTGACTTATCATGATTATAATCACCAATTATAGTTTTGAAAAGGATGAATGTTCCATTTCAATGGAATGAGAAATGATAGAAATAATTTGAAGATCTGAAATGTCACCTAACATCAGCACCAATTATGGTTTTTAAAGAACATGGGAAAGTGTATGTGGTGTATTGTGATGCATCGACAGCAGGGTTAGGCTGTGATATCATAAAAGGGGATCTTGTGGTTTTTTATGAACCATAGAAGTTGAGGGATCATGATAATAACTACCTAATAAATGTTTTGGAGTTGGTGGCTATGGTTCACGGTTTTAAAAAGTTGTTTCATTATAATTTCTGTGATAATTTCATAGTGTTTACCATTAATAAGAGTTTAATGCCGATCTTCACACAAAGAGAGTTGAACATGAGAAAATTAAATTGATGGTGTATCTCTAGATTACTGATTTTGACTTGATTTATACACCAGGTAAGGGAAATTTTGTGGCATACATATTAAGTAAGATTTAGTATGCTCAAGTGGTTGAACAAGAATCAGATTAGTGGAATTTGATATCTATCATAGAAGAAATGCATATGGAATTTGAAGACTGGGATGACATAGCAGTTATATTTAAAGTTTCATTTTTCATCACTTGGTTGGTTTGGATAAAGTGGAACATGTGTCTAAATCAGAGTGTGTGGTGTAAGGTGAAAACTCTATGTTTAGGAAACCATTGAGGGTTGGGAACTGAATGGGAATTTAGTTATGTGTTGTTGAAATAAAATGGTTGTATCGATGGATTGTTAAGATTAAATTATTGGGGATTTTCATCATTTCAGATGGGCTATTATTACTATAATTTAAAAAAATTATTATGTATTTAATGCGTAATTTTTATGGGATGGTATGAAACGTAATGTGGTAGTGTTTGTTTCGTGATTATTGGCTTGTTATAAAGTTAATGAAGATCATCAACAACAAACAGACATGTTTTAATATTTACCTATCCCTATTTGTAAGTGGGGACAGACTGATATGGATTTTTTTACAGGTCTCTCATGAATGGTTGGGAAGAACGATTCCATTGGGTAATAGTGGATCAGCTCCCAAAGTCAGCCCATTTTACCCTATTAGTGAATCTTAAATAGTGGAGGATCTACCCAAAATCTATATCTGTGATGTAGTAAAGAGGAATGGTGTTCCAGTTTCAATAATAGTATATTAATATCAAAGGTTCATATATTATTTGTATAATTCCTTGCAGAAATCCCTTGGTAAATAGTTGACAATGAGAAAGATGTATAATCCTCATGAAGGATGGGAAATTATAGAGAACGATATAATATTTCGAAGATATGTTATGGTCTTGGTTAATGGATATTGGTAGATCATGGGAGTACCTCTTTCCATTAGTGTAATTCTCATATATAAACAGTTATTAAGCATCGATACATTTAGATCAATTTGAATCATTGTATGGGTGTATGTGTCGTTCACTATTTTGTTTGGGGGACATGGGTGAGACTTTTATAGTGGGACCAAGACTTGTATAATAGACTATAGAAAGATCATGTTGATCATGAAAAGAATGAAAATGACCCGGATTGATCAAAAATCATATGAAGACCATCATCGATGAAAGTTGTTGTTTGAGGTGGGCGATTATTTGTTTTTTAGATTCTATATTAGGATTGGTCATCAATGGATTGGTAAGATGGGAAAATTATTTCTAATGTATATTGGGCCGTTTGAGATACATGATTGGGTTGGATAGGTGGCATGTAGGTTTCCCATTCTATTGAGGTTTGGTGTGATGAACAATGTATTGCATGTTTCTAAGTTGAACAAGAATCATCCATATCCTAACCATGTGATTCGATGGGAAAATTTTTGAGGTAGATTCATATTCTACCTTAGTTCACATGCTAGTGATGATTGTTGATTTGAGAGTGAAATTATTGCATGGTAAAAGCATCAGTCTAGTTTGGGTATTATTGAGTCTTGGTTAGATTCAGGAGGATACATGGGAGGGGGAAAATAGATGACTGAGCAATGGCCTCAGCTCTTTCGACAAATCTAATTTTCTATACATTCATATGATGGAATGTACAATAGTGGGGAGAATATAAAACCACTATTTTGATATATGTAACCATTTAGTTTTCTTTTTTTTTTGGCTATTGTAGTTGGGTAATGTTAGGGAGAGTTTGGGAGAGATTTGGGAAGGATTTGAGGCTTTTTTTTGGGAACCCCATTTGAGCACCGTTTGTGAAAAAAATGTAGGATCTAAAAGTAACTGTGAATGTCATGGTAGTGTTCTTCACACGGATTGGGCACGAGTTTTCTAACCCTATGACAAAACTGTGAGGGTTACCTATTGAGGTAGTATCATCTGCATGGTTAGAGCCTAGTTTTCCAAACTGTACAAGCTAACAGTGGGTGGCGTTAAAAGGTTG
Organism: Viscum album; assembly: GCA_963277665.1. Lineage (NCBI taxonomy): Eukaryota > Viridiplantae > Streptophyta > Magnoliopsida > Santalales > Viscaceae > Viscum > Viscum album. The sequence continues at coordinate 1,627,124,107 of OY728157.1, read as the reverse complement.
GTTTTTTAAAATATGACCACTCAGTATTTTCCCTAAACTTATTTATATTCTCCCAGAAGAACCCTACACATTTTTTGGTTTTTAAAGGATGTAGGGCCTCTCCCACTCATTTTGGATGTGAATTGAAGGGGTTTCATGATGTAGTGAAGGTTACTCCCTTTTAGTAAACCATCTCTCTTGGTTCATTGTTCGTTTTACTTAGATCTACATATCTCACTCTCTCTCTTGGTTTTCTAGATATACATATGTCTCATGTAGATTTGGGGTTTTTGTTTCTTAAAATGGTGATAATAGGAAATTTTGATGTTAGGAAAAAAGATATATGGGGTTGTGTTGGAGATTTCACTCAGATTTGTGGTGCAGTTGCGAGTTGGTCGATTTCACTAAAACACTATAGTAGGTGTCTTCTATAATGACCCAATATTTATAAAACATGAAGGCTTGATTTAAATTAATTGATTTTTCATGATATATATTATTAATATGATTCAAGAGTCTTGATTTACATTCATTTTTATGATGATTTGTAGATTTTTGGGAAATGGGTTATTGTAGTGAAATGTTTTTTTTTATTTTAAAATGTAAATATTAAAATTGGTTTTTTTGATTGGTTTATTGAAATGATTGTAAAAATGGGTTCCATAAATAATGGTGTTTTATTGAAATATAAATTGGAATTGTTAATGGATTAAGGGATTGATTGGTTGTGAAATAGTGATTTTCATGTTGTCCTAGCTTTATTGGGTGTATAAGATTTTTTATTGGATTATGAATTTTATGAAACTGTTATGATGATTAGAAGTGGGCATAAAGTACCACTATAAAATGGGGATAGTAAGTGGATGGAAGGGACATCATGAAGGATAAGTGGGAGGGAATTACACCAATTTTTGGAAAAGAGTGAATTGGCTTTGATGGGAAGTGCCATAATGACTGTTTACCGGGATCGGTTTCTGAAATAATATAATTACTCTTTATTAGTGTGTGTTTATGCAAGGTGGAAATTATTTTGATAATATGTGAGGGTAAATGGATTATGGAATTATTTTTTTATTTCTCATGTATTGTGTAAATCTTGTTAGAAAATGGCTTGGCAAGGGTGGGTTTGTCTTATTAGAATTTTTTTTCAAGATTTTATGTGTATCACCCCAGGTAAATAAAGAATATAACATTTTCATATTTTCAATATTTTTGAATAAAATATTAATATTACATTAAAGGGAACTCTATGCTCAATGGCGTACCCAATATGCAACAATCAGTTTCGTTGAAATCATACGTTGCACTCTAATAAAAAACTATTATTTTAAATGGTAGTTAACGCCTAGCCGTTGTATTCATGGGAATGAAAAGAACATAATACAAAATGATTATATATTTTTTGTTAAATATTTTTTCTTTTATCAAATAAATGTTAGAGGCATAAAATAAGAATGAATCCAATTTTAAGCGTAAATATTCTAATATTCTTTAAAAGGTCGACTAACCGCCTTTTGATGGTGACCCCTTTTAAAAAAAACTTTTTGAAAATTTTATATGTTATATTGGACCAAATAAAATCCTTCTTTAGAATCGAGACATCAAAATTACTTTGTGTATATCTTTGTTATTTTGTTTACGATAAAGTTCATTTTTAATGAATATGTGAAAGATGTTGTGTTTTAATTCAAATCCTCTTTTTAATCTAACTTATTTATTTGATTATATCATCTCTTGAATTGGTTTTAAAGTTCAATTAGTATATATTTTTACCATTTAATCCAATGGTGGTCATTGGAATTAATTTCACTTTGACATTGAACTTAAACTATGGTCAATCATTTGATATATTTTGTTTCTTAAAAACACACTATTTGTTTTGACAACGGGAATTAATTATTAATTTGATTAATGCAAATTATATTCTTTTAATTTTTTAAAATAGACATCATTTTTGAATTCGGAATATCAAATATATATTAGTGTGAATTTTTGGTATTTTTCTGAAAAACTTTAATTTTTGATGAATAGTGAAACCACTAAGTGTTAGTTAAAAAAATGATTTTTCATTTAAATGTACTTTTAAGACCTCTATAAATTTAAAAATAAAAATCTGACATACATGGTTTTCATTAGAATGTAAAATGTTGTCCAATGGGATGCAAATATTTTTTGGTGAATAGTGACTTTTATGTTTTATTAATTGCGATTAAAGGTAATTAGTGCAATTTAATGTAAAGATAATGTTATAATAATATGAAATGACCCTAAAACATGTAATACTTTTATTGGATGAGTCATGGCCGACCAAGACAATCCATGGGTCATCTTGGGGACCCCATGGAGTCACTTGGATAAGAAAATGACATTAATAACTTTTTATTTAACGTTAATGTAAGAATGTCACAAACATGTATTGTTTTACTAAAACATTTTTTACATGGGGTTATACAAGTCATATTTTTGACTATAAATAGTAATTGGAAAGATTAAAATATTTCCTACATCATAGTATTTGTTTTATAATTTTTAGACATTATATAAATTAATTAATTTATGACACTATGATGATGCAGCGACTACCTCATTAATGAACGATTTGAATAAAATGAAATGATAATGTAAAATATAAGACATACACTTGTCAAAAACATATTGTATGGGTGTATTTCAAACCCTTATCACATTGTCCTATAAATACATCTTTGTGGGACCTTTAAATTCTGAAAATCATTTTAAAATAGAGTGGCATTTCATGACTTTCCAAGAGTGCCCCTCCTCCCTCTTATAAAAGGCACCCACCTCTACCTCCTTATACACATCTCTCAAGCAATTGTCTTGGACAAACAATAATCATATAATCTCTCCACATCCCTCTCTTCATCCTAGAATCCTTCCCTTAGGCTGAAATCTCTTCAAGAAACCATGTTGGTTCAAACGAATGGGAGTAACTCGATTTAATGGTAAAGTCTTCCCTAATGTTCTTTCGTTTTATTTTGCTTCTCCAACCCCCTAAACTCTTTTTATTATTTTATTTGGTAACAAAAACAGTATCTTCAATATACTAGGATGTTTTTATGATACAGATTCATCCTACACTTACACACACCTCCGTCTAATGGTAAAAGAAAATAGTGTTTTCGAGGATGGCGAATTACTGCATCACGAAACGATGATTGTTCTATATTCTCCTACCACCTCTCATGGTGGAAATTATGATGGAACTATATTTATTTATGATATATATCATATTTAATTATTCTCTATGATTCTGTATTTTATATTTAATACATACCTTTATGCTTTTCATGTTGTGCAAATGCGATAATTTCATTTTAGGAAGTGTGGACTACCACCCCCTCAAGTGATGTGACTCGTTCATGAAACACATGTAATGTATAAAGAATAAAATTGACGAAATTATGTGACCTATATAAAATATATATTATACTGGAATTATAATATATATATCTCTCATCTAGTTTAATTTCCATTAATGTGCCAAAGAAATGAAACTATTGTTCATGCGTACGTACGACCTACCGTCTCGAAGAACGGTGCATTTCATTTCTTTTTGTCTCCAAATGTTATGGAATAGTTTAAAATGAATATATTATGGATATATATGATATTTAAATCATTAATAATATTCGTGAGATTATTTACTTATAACTACATGGAAAATTCTTTTCCAACAAGTTTGATTTTTTCTCATGTACCAAACATCGACAAAAACATCTGATATTAAATCACATTATTATCCAATTATTATAACATTATAATATGTTATATGAAGAGAATAATAATCTTTAAAGGATGTCCTTAAGAAATTATAAATTGACCAAAGTTTAGTATTCATTAATATAATGAGACGAACAAGACAAGTCGGACTTGAGGTAAGGGATCCTACCCCACTCTTTTTTTAGGTTCTCTCTTTTATGTAATTTAATTTATGGTCATATTTATTATGATTGGGGATGTTATATAATATTCCTCATAATGTAATTTTTATGTTTATATTATGAGAGACCCTATATGATCTCACAAATCCATTTTTGGAAGTTTTAAGTGACGCCGTTAGGCTGCTGAGTTTTCGTAATGTATTTTTTATCTCACTTTTATTCCCATGAGATTTATGCTACATTTCCCACAATTTCCTTTGATTTGTGTATGTACTTCCAATTATTATACTCTTTTTGTAATATAATTTCATTTATTTTTATTTACATCTTCATTGTATGACCCTTCTTCCATGGTTCTTACGTTTCGAATGTTACCCAAATCGGTAAGGAGACCTTTCACCCTACTCTTATTTAAAAAAAAATCTTTTTGTTATGCCTTTTAATTTACATATTCTTCTGTTGGGATATGTTCTAATATATCCTTATTTTTTTAAATTTAATTTACAAGTTATGATAAATCCTTTTTATCTCTCATCAACTCATTTCTTGAGTTTTTATGTGACGCCGTTGGGATGTCGAATTTGTGCAAGGGAACTTCTTAACCCAAATTTGATTCCTTGGGTTAAACTTGTACTCCTTTAATATGTCATTATATGAATATGTGTGAATAATCTATCATTGTTTTACACTTAATATCCACTTATATTTGGTGTATTCTTTTTTCACACAAAATTATGTAATTTATTTATCCTTGATCAAATGATACTGTCATTGAACCGGACTTCGTCTCAATCTCCTTTCGTGGAGGCATATTTTTTTCTGATACAAGAAAATATTTTATATGGTTTATAAAACCCTTTTAATTTTAATTTTATATAAAAGGAATATTTTTCTACTAAGAGTTTTAATAAACGACAAAAAAATGTTTCTTTTAACGTATGTGGTGACAATGACCTTTTCCGCCGCCGTGAGTATTATTTTGTCTTTGGCTTCCTCAACAGATCGTAATGTTTTTAAAATGAAATAAATACCATATAATATTTTATATATTTTGGTATTTAAAATGTTTTTTATAATGTATATTTTATTTCAATATATTTAAGTTATATATTGTGATCGAAATGTGAAAATGTTTTCTTTCCATTATATTTGTTTTATGTCTTATGTATTTATAATGGTACGTGGACATTTGACGGGTGGTTACGTGATAAACCAGATGACTTTTGGTGCCGTGAATACCAAGATGGGTGGTTACATTATAAACTCTAATGCATTGGGTATGGATGTCAGCCATATGGCTATTCCATGTAGTGATATGTGTGGTAGTCGACCGTATGGTTATTCTATTTAAGTATGTTTATGTCCCAAGGTACCTTTATATGTTATGTGCTATTTATATGGGTTTATGGTAATATTTTGGTTACAATGGATATGTGGTGATCTTTTATTCAGTGAATAGTATTTACTACTTCATAAAGGTGAAAAGTATTACTTTGATAGAGTATTCATGGTTTACTTGTTGTTTTAAAAAACTAACAGTTTTCCTTCTTTGTGTATCCTTTACTGGGATTTTTATGCTCATCCCATGTTTTTGAAATGTTTTCCACAGGACTTAAATTTGAATAGGGTCAAGGATGGTATCAAGGAAAGACATTCTATCTAAAACATGGAATTATACATGTTTCATTTTATGTTTTTTTATTGTATGTAAACATAGTAGATGTGTCTACATTGTAATCTTTTGAGATGTAATAGTAATGTCCTAATTCTCTAAAACTCTAAACCTGAAAAGATCCTCTATTTAAATTATTCATTTAATTCATGAATATGTAATGTTATAAGGCTGGGTCCTTACATTTGGTATCAGAGTTCAGTTTACATAACTTTAGAGGTTAGGTTACTTTATAAGCATAAGTGACATTACCATAAGGGTTAGGATTTCTGAAAGAGTCATAGTTTTAGATAAAGTGAATGAGTAAGTATATCTTAGTGTCTATCTTCCTCATTAGTACATGATAATTTTTTTATATACTCACACAGAATTTTTTGGTTTTAGTAAATGGATGGATCTAGAAGGCACCAAAGTGACAGTGGGTTTGAAGGAAACTGTGGTGGTTCTATGATTAAGAGACTGGATGAAATGGGGGATTTAATGAGGAATCTCATGGTTATTCTAAACCAACTATAAAGGAGTCATAATTAACCACTTCAACCTTGGAATGTTCTCTAATGCATCATGTATGAGAGAACCAACTTGATGTGGAAGTTCAGTTAATAATTATAATGGTAACCATTATGGTTTATATTATCCTTACTTTTGAGGTAATTATGGGTTACTATATGATGTAAGATGAAAGGAATGAGGTAAAATTGAGGTTAAATTATGTTATGGTTATTTTGGAATATTTTATCTCTTTTTGGGGAATGTTTTAAGAATTATATAGTTTTGGATAAATGACAACACGCAGACCATGTGACAACTCGTCACGTCAGACAAAGTTGCGGGAATCGAACCCACAACCAAAGTACAACTTCAATTTTTCACATAACATTGGACGACGTGAAGTCCCTGGTTAGTATGACAAATTATTTTTAGATATATAATTTTATTAATCATGAATAAGTTGATTTTGGGTTATCTAGGAAAATATTGACCTATCATGGAGGATATATGATTAGGTTAATTACTTTTTAATATTAGAATTTAAGAGAAAATGATGTTATTTGGAGATAAATTTAATTATTTACCTTGTAAGACTATGTGATTAAATCCTTCAAATATTTGGGTTTCAATCTTAGTTTGGTTTACTTTGAATAATTTTATGGACAAGTTGTTTATCGAATGGTCTTCGTTGAACATTGGGTTTTGTTAGACAAAATTTTGGAGATTAAGAATATATTTTCATTATAAAGGAATATCTGTTTTGGGGATTATATGATCTTGTACTAACAATTTTGGTTTTGTTTTTGGTTAAGTTCTAAAGACATGGGAAATATATAGTTCTCATTTGTGGATTAGGTGATTCTCAAGATGTTGATTAAAGTACTCATAATGTGAACAAGTCTTCCTAAATACTCATCTTTTGGAGAAAATATGAGTTTGTGTAAGAAATATAGTAAAAGATGAAAGTCTATATGAAAATTAAGTATGTTTCCTTAGGATTTGGTTAAGATCAAAAATAAATTCCTCAATTAAAAGTAACTTAAAACAAAAATGGTGTCCGTTAACTTTTCCTACAGGGGAATCAAATACTGTTTAACCCATCACAAGTTTGTGATTTTATTGTGGTTAACATTCTCTTAATCATGTTTTATATCACTCTCTATCTAGAATAAACCCTTTTTTTCCTCCATATCTATGTTTTCTTACATGGATTTCTAGTATGAGTTAACTCAGGTGACCTTTGTACCTCTATTTCTTTCTTTTAAAGTGATAGTTTTGCTAACTCTTTTTCCGATGTGGGACTTTCAATAAAGTTTCCAAGCCTAATTTTAAAATTGCAAGGACATAATTCCTAAAAGGGGGGAAGGATGTAACACACTAGGTAAATAAAGAATATTAAATTTTCATATTTATCCATATTTTTTTAGAAAATATTAATATTACTTTAAAGGGAACGATATTCTCGATGGCGTACACAATACGCAACAACGAGTTTCTTTGAAATCATAAATTGCACTCTAATAATAAAATAATATTGTTTTAAATGGTAGTTAATGCCTATCCATTGTAAGGGAAGGAATGAAAATAACAAACTACAAAATGATTATATATTTTTGTCAAATATTTTTACTTTTATCCAATAAATGTTAGAGGCATAAAATGCGAATGAATCCAATTTTAAGCGTATATATTCTAATATTTTTTAAAAGGTTGATTAACCACCTTTTGATGGTGAACCCTTTTTAAATACACTTTTTTTGATAATTTTATATGTTATCTTGGACAAAATAAAATCATTCTTTAGAATTGGGACATCAATATTTACATTTTGTATGTCTTTGTTATTTTTTTCGATAGAGTTCATTTTTAATGAATAAGTGAAAAATGTTTTATTTTAATTCAAATCCTCTTTTTAATCTAATTTATTTATTTGATTAGATCATATTTTGAATTGGTTTTAAAGTTCAATTATAATATATTTTTATCATTTAATCCAATGTTGGTCATTGGAATTAATTTCACTTTGAAATTGAACTTAAACTAGTGTCAGTCTTTTTATATATTTTGTTTCTAAAAAACACGTTTTTTGTTTTGAAAACAAGAATTAATCATTAAATTGATTAAGGCAACTAATATGTTTTTAATTTTCAAAAATAGATATCATTTTTGAATTCGGAATATCAAATATATCTTAGTGTGATATTTTTTGTATTTTTTTGAAAAACATCAATTTTTGATGAATAGTGAAACCACTAAGTGGTAGTTAAAAAACTGATTTTTGGTTTAAATGAAATTGTACCACCTCTGTGATTTGAATTTCAAAAATACAACATACATGGTTTTAATTAGGATGTAAAATGTTGTTCAATTGGGTGAATTTTTTTTGAATAGTAACTTTTATGTTTTATTAATTGCGATTAAAGGTAATTAGTGTAATTTAAGGTAAAGATAATGTTATAATAATATTAAATGACCTTGGAACATGTCCTAATTTTATTGGATGAGTCATGCCTAACCATGAAAATACATGGGTCATCTTTGGGACCCCATGGATCCACATGGGTATGAAAATGAAATTAATATCTTTTTATTTAATGTTAAAATAAGAATGTCAAAAACATGTATTGTTTTACTAAGAAAATTTTTACATTGGGTTATACAAAGCATATTTTTTACTATAAATAGACATTGAAAATATAAAAATATTTCCTACATCAGAGTATTTTTTTATAATTTTTAGACATTAAATAAATTTATTAATTTATGACACCATGACGATGCAGCGATTACCTCATTAATGAACGATTAAAATAAAATGAAAAGATAATGTAACATCTAAGACATACACTTGTCAAAAACCAATTATATGGGTGGATTTAAAACCCTTATCACCCTATCATTGATATAAATAATTGTGGGACCTTTAAAATCTGAAATGAATTTTGAAACAATGTTGCATTTCATGGCTTTCCATGAGTTCCCCTCCTCCATCTTAGAAAAGGCCCCCACCTCTACCTCCTTACAGACACCTCTCAAGCCATTGGAAAGGCCAAATTCTGATCATTTTATCTATCCAAATCCCTATATTTATCCTAGAATCCTTCCCTTAGTCCGAAATCACTTCAAGAAACCCTTTTGGTTCAAACCAAGGGGAGTTCCATGATTTAAAGGTAAAGTCTTCCCTAATGTTCTTTTGTTTTATTTTTCTTCTCCAACCCCCTTAACTCATTTTATTCCTTTATTTTGTAAAAAAACAAGTATATTAAATATACTATGATGTTTTTATGGGATTTATTAGAGCTAAACTTACACACACCTCCGTCTAATGGTAAAAGAACATAGGGTTTCTGTGGATGGCGAATTACTGCCTCACAAAATGATGATTGTTCTATCTTCTCCTACCACCTCTAATTGTGGCCATTATAATGGAAATATATTTATTTATGATATATGTTATATTTATTTACTCTATATTCTTCTGTATTTTATATTTAATACATACTTTTAGGCTTTCATGTCGTGCAAATGTGATAATTACATTTGAGGAAGTGTGGACTACCGCCCCCTCAAGTGATGTGACTCGTTCATGAAATACATGGAATGCATATAGAATTAAATTGATTAAATTATTTGAACTATATAAAATATATATTATACTGTAATTATGATATATATATATTTATATCTCTAATATAGTTTTAATTCAATTACTGTGCCAAAAAAAATGAAAGTAGCGTTCATGCGTACGTACGACCTACCGTCTCCATGAATGGTGAAATTCATTTCTTTTTATCTAAAAATTTTATATAATAGTATAAAATGAATATATACTAGATATATAGGATATTTAAATCATTAATTCTATTCAGGAGATTATTTACTTATAACTACATGGAAAATTCTTCTCCAACAAGTTCGATTTTTACTCATGTACCGAACATCGACCAAAACATCTGATATGAACTCACATTATTAACCAATTTTTATAAAATTATAATATGTGAAATGAACTGAATAATATTATTTAAAGGCGTTCCTTAATCATTTTTAAATTAAAAAATTTTTATTATTCAAGAATATAAAGAAATGAACAAGACAAGTCGGACATGAGGTTAGGGATCCTACCTCTCTCTTTCTTTTTAAGTACTCTCTTTTTTGTCATTTCATTTAATCTCATCTTTCTTATGTTTGAAGATGTTATTTTATATTCCTAATACTGTAATTTTTATGTTTATATTATGAGAGACCATATCTGATCTCATAAATCCATTATTGGATGTTTTAAGTGGTGTCGTTAGGCTGCCGAGTTTTCGTAAGGTATTTGTCATCTCACTTTTATTCCCGTGAGATTTATACTACATTTTCCACAAATTCCTTTGAGTGGTGTATTTACTTCCCATTATTATACTCTTTATGTAATATAATTACATTTATGGGTATTTACATCTTCATTTTATGACCCTTATTCCTTGGGGTTTACGTTTCAAAAGTAACTAAAATCAGTAAGGGGACCTTTCACCCTACTCTTCTTTAAAAAGTCTTATTTTTGTTATGTCTTTTAATTTACATGTTCTTATGTTGGGATATGTTCTCATATATCCTTATTGCTGTAAATTTAATGTAAAAGTGATTAGATACCCTTTTTATCTCTCATCAACTAATTTTTTATATTTTGAAGTGACGCCATTAGGCTGTCGAATTTGTGCAAGGGAACATCATAACCCAATTTTGATTCTTTGGGTTAAACTTGTAATCCATGAATATGTCATTCTATGAATATGTGTGAATGAACTTGGAATTTATTACAATTAATATCCACTTATATTTGGTTTATTCTTTTCTTACACAAAATTATGTGATTTATTTATCCTTAATCAAAGGATATCGTCTTTAAATGGGACTTCGTCTCAATCTCCTTTAATTGAGGCATATTTTAGTCTAATACAATAATTTCTTTTATATGGTGTATAAACCCTTTTTAATTTTAATGTTATACAAAAGGAATATTTTTCTACAATGTTTTTTACTAAAGGACAAAAAGGAATGTTTCTTTTAACATACGTGGTGACAACAACCTTTTCCGCCGCCGTGAGTATTATTTGGTTATTGGCTTCCACAACAAGCTGTAATGTTTTTAAAATTAAATAAATACTATAAACTCTGTTATGTATTTTGGTATTGAAAATGGTTTTTATAATGGATTAGTTATGTCAATATATTAAAGTGATATTGTAGACCCCGAAAAACGCATCCCCAAAATTTTCCAAATGCTTCCATACATGATCCAAGATTGTAGTCCATTTCGAAAGCTTCGATTTGGTAGGTCGTAGGGCCCAAACGGAGTTACGGATTAGGAGTTATGGACGTTTGAAGTTGGGCTGGAAATCTGGTTCGCGAAGCCCATCCGCGAAGCCCCCCTCCGTGATCGCGGAGCGCCGCCGCGAAGCAATGAGGCGAGAGGCTCCGCGAACCCGTTTGATGTTTGCGATGCGCCGCGAAGACCCCTCGTGAAGCACTAATGCGAAGCGCCCCGACCATCGCGGCCTCGCGAAGCTCCAGAGGCGGTGATGCTCCGCGAACGCATTTGACGTTCGCGAGCCGCCGTGAAGCTCCTGAGGCGGTGCGGAAGTTCTGCTTCGCGGCGCCCCTTCCTATAAATACCCAGCTCACCCCCCTTCTCGGGGGGACGGCCAAGGACGGCCACGGCCACTTCGCCCCTCGGGCGGCCGAGCGGAGTTCCGCATTGCGGCTCCGCGAAGCCATGCTCCGCGAGCAGCTTCCTTCGCGTTGCTGCTCCACGAGCCATGACTCCAGGAGTCCATGCTCCGCGAGCCTATGCTCCGCGATGCTGCTCCGCGATACCAAGCTCCGCGAGAGCCCTTTGCTCCGCGAGCCCTTGCTCCGCGATGCTGCTCCGCGAGACCAAGCTCCGCGAGAGCCCTTGCTCCGCGATGCTGCTCCGCGAGACAAAGCTCCGCGATGCTGCTCCGCGAGACCAAGCTCCGCGAGACCCCTTTGCTCCGCGAGAGACCATTGCTCCGTGAGGCCATGCTTCGCGAAGCTACTTCGCGAAGACCCATCCTTCGCGAGGATCCTACCTTCGCGCCCACCGGTCCATACCAAGGGGGCTGCGCCCCCGCACCCCCGCTCGGGGTCAGTGCCGGGCTGCGGTCCCGGCCCTCCGGGCCGGTCCCTTCGCTACCGTCACAGACCCCCATAAAAAATGGAGAGTCGCACCGCGAACTTTTCGGGCCGGGATGCCGGGATTTTCCATTGCGCCCTTATGCGCTCCCACCTACCACCTATGGGACACCATGATTTGAGATACTCCTCCACACACCATGGAACACCTTGAGTTGACATATTCCTCTTGGTTTCATTCCATTTCGTGAGTCGAGATTCTCATCATCAATTCCCCGGGTACCTTGAGTCGAACCATTCCTCAGGTAACTCCTCCAAACCCAATCACTTGGCTCCTATGCCAGGTTCAACCAGAAAGGGATGCTTTGCGTAAGTCCCAACACCAACCATTTCTAGGCACCTTCTCTCTAATAGTCCTATCTACAAGACTATAAACTGTAGTACTCCCTATCTAACAAACGATAGGATGCCTCTCGCCCTATACGAGAGTTGCCTCATGCTCCAAGCATGAGCCTCTAATAGTCCTATCTACAAGACTATAAACTGTAGTACTCCCTATCTAACAAACGATAGGATGCCTCTCGCCCTATACGAGAGATGCCTCATGCTCCAAGCATGAGCCTCCAACAGTCCTATCTACATGACTTTAAACTGTAGCACACCCTATCTAACAAATGATAGGATGCCTCTTGTTCCAAGCGAGAGATGCCTCATGCTCCTAGCATGAGATGCCAATAGTCCTGCTTACATGACTCTAAACTGTAGTATTCTCCCTATGTTCCAAACACAGGATGCCTCTTGCCCTATACGAGAGATGCCTTATGCTCCTAGCATAAGATGCCAACAGTCCTTTCTACATGACTATAAACTGTAGTAAACCTTGTGCTCCAAACATAGGATTCCTCTTGCTCCAAATAAGAGATGCCTTATGCTCCAAGTATAAGATGCCTAATGCCATGATTACAACGGCATAATTCCAAAGCCCCTTGGCATTCTCCCTCTTGTGCACCTGTGCATAGGTGAAGGCCTCAATTCACCAGTGAGTTGGGATGCCCTCATGGCCAGACATGAGGAAGACATTACGGGCAGCTTCTTGCATAAGCCCCATTCACCGTTGCCACTCCTTAGCGGCACTCGGGCAGCTTCCTAGCATAAGCCCCATTCACCATTGCCACTCCTTAGTGGCACCCGGGCAGCTTCCTAGCGTAAGCCCCATTCACCAGTGCCACTCCTTAGTGGCACCCGGGCAACTTCCTAGCGTAAGCCCCATTCACCAGTGCTGCTCCTCAGCGGCACTCGGGCAGCTTCCTAGCGTAAGCCCCATTCACCATTGCCACTCCTTAGTGGCACCCGGGCAACTTCCTAGCGTAAGCCCCATTCACCAGTGCTGCTCCTCAGCGGCACTCGGGCAGCTTCCTAGCGTAAGCCCCATTCACCATTGCCACTCCTTAGTGGCACCCGGGCAGCTTCCTAGCGTAAGCCCCATTCACCATTGCCACTCCTTAGTGGCACCTGGGCAGCTTCCTAGCGTAAGCCCCATTCACCAGTGCTACTCCTTAGTGGCACCCGGGCAGCTTCCTAGCGTAAGCCCCATTCACCAGTGCCACTCCTTAGCGGCACCTGGGCAGCTTCCTAGCGTAAGCCCCATTCACCAGTGCCACTCCTTAGTGGCACCCGGGCAGCTTCCTAGCGTAAGCCCCATTCACCAGTGTCGCTCCTTAGTGGCACCCGGGCAGCTTCCTCGCGTAAGCCCCATCCACTGTTGCGACCCCCATCCAGCGGTAAGCCGTTGTGATCCTATGCAGCGGTAAGCCGTTGCGACCCCCATCCAGCGGTAAGCCGTTGTGATCCTATGCAGCGGTAAGCCGTTGACATCCCCATCCAGCGGTAAGCCGTTGTGATCCTATGCAGCGGTAAGCCGTTGACATCCCCATCCAGCGGTAAGCCGTTGTGATCCTATGCAGCGGTAAGCCGTTGACATCCCCATTCAGCGGTAAGCCGTTGACATCCCCATCCAGCGGTAAGCCGTTGTGATCCTATGCAGCGATAAGCCGTTGACATCCCCATCCAGCGGTAAGCCGTTGTGATCCTATGCAGCGGTAAGCCGTTGAAATCCCCATCCAGCGGTAAGCCGTTGTGATCCTATGCAGCGGTAAGCCGTTGACATCCCCATCCAGCGGTAAGCCGTTGTGATCCTATGCAGCGGTAAGCCGTTGACATCCCCATCCAGCGGTAAGCCGTTGTGATCCTATGCAGCGGTAAGCCGTTGACATCCCCATCCAGCGGTAAGACGTTGTGATCCTATGCAGCGGTAAGCCGTTGACATCCCCATTCAGCGGTGAGCCGTTGACATCCTCATCCAGCGGTAAGCCATTGTGACCCTTTACAGCGGTAAGCCGTTGTGATCCTATTCAGCGGTAAGCCGTTGACATCCTCATCCAGCGGTAAGCCGTTGTGACCCTTTCCAGCAGTAAGCCGTTGTGACCCCATTCATCGGTAAGCTGTTGACATCCCTATCCAGCGGTAAGCCGTTCTGGGCCTCCATCCTGGAGTAAGTCCCAACACCATGGGCCGCTCAACGCGTAAGCCCCTCTTCGCTTCTCACGGACGCACCCTTCGCGACGTGATCGTCAGGTCCATGCAACCTCTTGTTTCTCACACCGAGCATGACTCACGTGGGCTTAGAGTGAGCACCGACCCTGACAAACCATCAGCGGACCAAGGTCTGCTTTCACGTCGGTTTACCGACAAACCCCCCATCTGAACTACGAGGTCTTTGATCCATGTCAAGGCATGGTACGTAGGAAGCCTCCATGAGGTTCAAGCCCACCATTAGTGGACCAAGGTCTACTCCCCTTTGAACTACGAGGTCTTTGATCCATGTTAAGGCATGGTACGTAGGAAGCCTCTATGAGGTTCAAGCCCACCATCAGTGGACCAAGGTCTACTCCCCATTTGAACTACGAGGTCTTTGATCCATGTTAAGGCATGGTACGTAGGAAGCCTCCACGAGGTTCAAGCCCACCATCAGTGGACCAAGGTCTACTCCCCACCTGAACTACGAGGTCTTTGATCCATGTCAAGGCATGGTACGTAGGAAGCCTCCATGAGGTTCAAGCCCACCATCAGTGGACCAAGGTCTACTCCCATCTGAACTACGAGGTCTTTGATCCATGTCAAGGCATGGTACGTAGGAAGCCTCCATGAGGTTCAAGCCCACCATCAGTGGACCAAGGTCTACTCCCAATCTGAACTACGAGGTCTTTGATCCATGTCAAGGCATGGTACGTAGGAAGCCTCCACGAGGTTCAAGCCCACCATCAGTGGACCAAGGTCTACTTTCATCCTGAATTACGAGGTCTTTGATCCATGTCAAGGCATGGTACGTAGGAAGCCTCCACGAGGTTCAAGCCCACCATCAGTGGACCAAGGTCTACTTTCATCCTGAACTACGAGGTCTTTGATCCATGTTAAGGCATGGTACGTAGGAAGCCTCTATGAGGTTCAAGCCCACCATCAGTGGACCAAGGTCTACTTCCATCTGAACTACGAAGTCTTTGATCCATGTCAAGGCATGGTACGTAGGAAGCCTCCATGAGGTTCAAGCCCACCAACAGTGGACCAAGGTCTGCTTTCACGTCGGTTCACCGGCGAAACCCCACCTGAACTACGAGGTCTTTGATCCATGTCAAGGCATGGTACGTAGGAAGCCTCCATGAGGTTCAAGCCCACCATCAGTGGACCAAGGTCTACTCCCATCTGAACTACGAGGTCTTCGATCCATGTCAAGGCATGGTACGTAGGAAGCCTCCATGAGGTTCAAGCCCACCATCAGTGGACCAAGGTCTACTCCCAATCTGAACTACGAGGTCTTTGATCCATGTCAAGGCATGGTACGTAGGAAGCCTCTACGAGGTTCAAGCCCACCATCAGTGGACCAAGGTCTACTCCCATCTGAACTACGAGGTCTTTGATCCATGTCAAGGCATGGTACGTAGGAAGCCTCTACGAGGTTCAAGCCCACCCGTCTTTCAGGTCGTGTTTCACCCCCGTCCAGCACGACGTTAAACTACATTCTGGTCCAGTGGTAAGCCATTGCGACCCAACCCACCTGAACTACGAGGTCTTTGATCCATGTCAAGGCATGGTACGTAGGACGCCTTTATGAGGTTCAAGCCCACCAATAGTGGACCAAGGTCTACTTTCACGTCGGTTTACCGGCGAAACCCACCTGAACTACGAGGTCTTTGATCCATGCCAAGGCATGGTACGTAGGATGCCTTTATGAGGTTCAAGCCCACCAATAGTGGACCAAGGTCTACTTTCACGTCGGTTCACCGACACACCCGCCCGTCGCTCTTTCACGTCGGGTCCCATTCCAGTCCAGCGGTAAGCCGTTGTGACCTTTTGAACTACGACGTCTTTGATCCATGTCAAGGCATGGTACGTAGGAAGCCTCCACGAGGTTCAAGCCCACCCGTCGTTTATTCACGTCAGGGTTCACTTTCGTCCCGCATGACGTTAAACTGTATTCTCCGAACTACGAGGTCTTTGATCCGTGTCAAGGCATGGTACGTAGGAAGCCTCTACGAGGTTCAAACCCATCACCCAATTCACGTCGGTTTACCGGCACCATCCCGAACTACGCGGACTTTGATTCCCTGCCACGGGGATACGTAGGAAGCCTCTTCAAGGCTCAAGCCCAACTTCACCGTCGCCCCTGCGATGGTCCCATCACACCCGGGCCGCCACATCCCGGTGGGATCATGCCATCCACCTCCTCGCTGCTCCTAGCGGCGCATGGGCCGCTTTCCATGTGTAAGCCCCATCATATCTCCGGGTCGCTGTCCTCTGTGTACACCCCGATTCATCTCCCTTTTCCCCTATAGGGAGTGCACCACCTCGGATCCGTCCGCATTGGGCGTTCTGATCCATCGCCTTGGTAAACCTTCCAGGTGTTCCCTCATAGGGATATACCAATCTGGTCTATCTCTATGGGACGTTCTGATCACCCTCATTCCGTCTCCGCAAGACGTTAAACTCGCGGCCTACCTCGTGATAAACATGAGATTCCTGAGGAAAACCTCGGATGGAACGCCTTTGGTGTAACCGTCTCTGCTAGACGTTAATCTTGCGACATACCCTGTGCTAAACACAGGAAGCTGAGGAAAACCTCAGATTCACGCCTCGGGTTATGCACCCTTGAGATGCCCTCTTATGAGGAAGAATACAAGTTCCCCTATGTCCACGCACCCAGAGATGCCCCGACATTCCTGATGTTTTCGTTTACTCCGACCGAAGGTCGCTACCATGTCAAGACCCTATGGAAAGTCTTGACGGAAGTAGTGTAATTAACCGGCGTCCATGACGATATGGCACCGGGAAGAGTTTCACGAACTACGTATTAAATCTATAAGGGAGACCCGGACTAGGTGATGAGTTCTGAGGAGGAATCCACAGGAGGAAGAACCGACATCTCATCATCCCGTTTCGATCAAGGAGCAGACGTCCCTGAATAAGGAGAGAATGCCGCCCGCCTTTGGAAAGCGGGAATGTGGGGCAACACAGCCGCGCGTCCTCACAGACGGATGCGCGCGCCCCGGCGAAAGCGTCGGAAACAGAAATGGTGAACCCGACGTGAATCTCTTCTCCTTCAATAGCGAGTACACCAAATGTGTTGGGAAACTTGAGGCATCATCCATGTGAATTCCCTCTCTATTATATGTGAGAGGATGAGTAACATTCGGTGTTTGAAGACTACGGTCCATCGGCTCCTCGCCGACTCCGCCGGCTCAAGAGGCCGCGCAGGTGGCTCCGCCACCCGACTTCATCGGCTCCTCGCCGACTCCGCCGCCTCAAGAGGCCGCGCAGGTGGCTCCGCCACCCGACTTCATCGGCTCCTCGCCGACTCCGCCGCCTCAAGAGGCCGCGCAGGTGGCTCCGCCACCCGACTCCATCGGCTCCTCGCCGACTCCGCCGCCTCAAGAGGCCACGCAGGTGGCTCCGCCACCCGACTCCATCGGCTCCTCGCCGACTCCGCCGCCTCAAGAGGCCGCGCAGGTGGCTCCGCCACCCGACTTCATCGGCTCCTCGCCGACTCCGCCGCCTCAAGAGGCCGCGCAGGTGGCTCCGCCACCCGACTGCATCGGCTCCTCGCCGACTCCGCCGCCTCAAGAGGCCGCGCAGGTGGCTCCGCCACCCGACTCCATCGGCTCCTCGCCGACTCCGCCGCCTCAAGAGGCCGCGCAGGTGGCTCCGCCACCCGACTTCATCGGCTCCTCGCCGACTCCGCCGCCTCAAGAGGCCGCGCAGGTGGCTCCGCCACCCGACTCCATCGGCTCCTCGCCGACTCCGCCGCCTCAAGAGGCCGCGCAGGTGGCTCCGCCACCCGACTCCATCGGCTCCTCGCCGACTCCGCCGCCTCAAGAGGCCGCGCAGGTGGCTCCGCCACCCGACTTCATCGGCTCCTCGCCGACTCCGCCGCCTCAAGAGGCCGCGCAGGTGGCTCCGCCACCCGACTTCATCGGCTCCTCGCCGACTCCGCCGCCTCAAGAGGCCGCGCAGGTGGCTCCGCCACCCGAGTCCATCGGCTCCTCGCCGACTCCGCCGCCTCAAGAGGCCGCAGGTGGCTCCGCCACCCGACTGCATCGGCTCCTCGCCGACTCCGCCGCCTCAAGAGGCCGCGCAGGTGGCTCCGCCACCCGACTCCATCGGCTCCTCGCCGACTCCGCCGCCTCAAGAGGCCGCGCAGGTGGCTCCGCCACCCGACTTCATCGGCTCCTCGCCGACTCCGCCGCCTCAAGAGGCCGCGCAGGTGGCTCCGCCACCCGACTGCATCGGCTCCTCGCCGACTCCGCCGCCTCAAGAGGTCGCGCAGGTGGCTCCGCCACCCGACTCCATCGGCTCCTCGCCGACTCCGCCGCCTCAAGAGGCCGCAGGTGGCTCCGCCACCCGACTTCATCGGCTCCTCGCCGACTCCGCCGCCTCAAGAGGCCGCGCAGGTGGCTCCGCCACCCGACTCCATCGGCTCCTCGCCGACTCCGCCGCCTCAAGAGGCCGCGCAGGTGGCTCCGCCACCCGACTCCATCGGCTCCTCGCCGACTCCGCCGCCTCAAGAGGCCGCAGGTGGCTCCGCCACCCGACTTCATCGGCTCCTCGCCGACTCCGCCGCCTCAAGAGGCCGCGCAGGTGGCTCCGCCACCCGACTCCATCGGCTCCTCGCCGACTCCGCCGCCTCAAGAGGCCGCGCAGGTGGCTCCGCCACCCGACTCCATCGGCTCCTCGCCAACTCCGCCGCCTCGAGAGGCCGCGCAGGTGGCTCCGCCACCCGACTTCATCGGCTCCTCGCCGACTCCGCCGCCTCAAGAGGCCGCGCAGGTGGCTCCGCCACCCGACTGCATCGGCTCCTCGCCGACTCTGCCGCCTCAAGAGGCCGCGCAGGTGGCTCCGCCACCCGACTCCATCGGCTCCTCGCCGACTCCGCCGCCTCAAGAGGCCGCGCAGGTGGCTCCGCCACCCGACTTCATCGGCTCCTCGCCGACTCCGCCGCCTCAAGAGGTCGTGCAGGTGGCTCCGCCACCCGACTTCATCGGCTCCTCGCCGACTCCGCCGCCTCAAGAGGCCGCGCAGGTGGCTCCGCCACCCGACTCCATCGGCTCCTCGCCAACTCCGCCGCCTCGAGAGGCCGCGCAGGTGGCTCCGCCACCCGACTTCATCGGCTCCTCGCCGACTCCGCCGCCTCAAGAGGCCGCGCAGGTGGCTCCGCCACCCGACTGCATCGGCTCCTCGCCGACTCGGCCGCCTCAAGAGTCCGCGCAGGTGGCTCCGCCACCCGACTCCATCGGCTCCTCGCCGACTCCGCCGCCTCAAGAGGCCGCGCAGGTGGCTCCGCCACCCGACTTCATCGGCTCCTCGCCGACTCCGCCGCCTCAAGAGGCCGCGCAGGTGGCTCCGCCACCCGACTCCATCGGCTCCTCGCCGACTCCGCCGCCTCAAGAGGCCGCGCAGGTGGCTCCGCCACCC
Source organism: Viscum album (assembly GCA_963277665.1). Classification (NCBI taxonomy): domain Eukaryota; kingdom Viridiplantae; phylum Streptophyta; class Magnoliopsida; order Santalales; family Viscaceae; genus Viscum; species Viscum album. Next base: position 1,627,103,899 of record OY728157.1, on the reverse strand, counting down.
GACTCCATCGGCTCCTCGCCGACTCCGCCGCCTCAAGAGGCCGCGCAGGTGGCTCCGCCACCCGACTTCATCGGCTCCTCGCCGACTCCGCCGCCTCAAGAGGCCGCGCAGGTGGCTCCGCCACCCGACTCCATCGGCTCCTCGCCGACTCCGCCGCCTCAAGAGGCCGCGCAGGTGGCTCCGCCACCCGACTTCATCGGCTCCTCGCCGACTCTGCCGCCTCAAGAGGCCGCGCAGGTGGCTCCGCCACCCGACTGCATCGGCTCCTCGCCGACTCTGCCGCCTCAAGAGGCCGCGCAGCAACTATGGAGGTGCTTCTCATGCCACCACCGTCGTGCCGACGTCCAGGCTTCCACGCCTCCCGGGCTCCTTCTCCCCGTCGTGCCGACGTCCAGGCTTCCACGCCTTCCGGGCTCCTTCACCCCGTCGTGCCGACGTCCAGGCTTCCACGCCTCCCGGGCTCCTTCGCCCCGTCGTGCCGACGTCCAGGCTTCCACGCCTCCCGGGCTCCTTCGCCCCGTCGTGCCGACGTCCAGGCTTCCACTCCTTCCGGGCTCCTTCACCCCGTCGTGCCGACGTCCAGGCTTCCACGCCTCCCGGGCTCCTTCGCCCCGTCGTGCCGACGTCCAGGCTTCCACGCCTCCCGGGCTCCTACGCCCCGTCATACTGACGTCCAGGCTTCCACGCCTCCCGGGCTCCTTCGCCCCGTCGTGCCGACGTCCAGGCTTCCACGCCTTCAGGGCTCCTTCGCCCCGTCGTGCCGATGTCCAGGATTCCACGCCTCCCGGGCTCCTTCGCCCGTCGTGCCGACGTCCAGGCTTCCACGCCTTCCGGGCTCCTTCGCCCCGTCGTGCCGACGTTCCAGGCTTCCATGCCTTCCGGGCTCCTTCGCCCCGTCGTGCCGACGTTCCAGGCTTCCACGCCTTCTGGGCTCCTTCGCCCCGTCATACCGACGCTCTTGGCTTCTTCTCCACTATAGGTCGAGATGTCCTCCCTATGGCCTTGAAACCATCTTGTGGAAGGATCTTCATGATCAGGCGATTTTATGGAATTCCCCTCATATAGATCCCCCCTCATCCCAAACCACCAGAGTGGGGTAGAGATGACCATTCCTCTACCGACACAATTCATTTGGTTCAACGTCCTGCATGACATTAAACTGCATCATCGTCCTGCATGACGTAAAACTGTTCATCATCGTCCTGCATGACGTAAAACTGCTCATCTTCGTCCGTCATGACGTAAAACTGATCATTATCGTCCTGCACGACATTAAACTGCATCATCGTCCTGCATGACGTAAAACTTCTCATCATCGTCCTGCATGACGTAAAACTGCTCATCATCGTCCTGCATGACGTAAAACTGCTCACCATCGTCCTGCACGACGTGAAACTGTTCATCATCGTCCTGCACGACATTAAACTGCATCATCGTCCTGCATGACGTAAAACTGTTCATCATCATCCTGCATGACGTAAAACTGCTCATCTTCGTCCGTCATGACGTAAAACTGATCATTATCGTCCTGCACGACATTAAACTGCATCATCGTCCTGCATGACGTAAAACTGTTCATCATCGTCCTGCATGACTTAAAACTGCTCATCATCGTCCTGCATGACGTAAAACTGCTCATCTTCGTCCGTCATGACGTAAAACTGATCATTATCGTCCTGCACGACATTAAACTGCATCATCGTCCTGCATGACGTAAAACTGCTCATCATCGTCCTGCATGACGTAAAACTGCTCACCATCGTCCTGCATGACGTAAAACTGTTCATCTTCGTCCGTCATGACGTAAAACTGATCATTATCGTCCTGTATGACATTAAACTGCATCATCGTCCTGCATGACGTAAAACTGTTCATCTTCGTCCGTCAGGACGTAAAACTGCACATTATCGTCCTGCACGACATTAAACTGCATTGGTCCTGCATGACCCTAAACTGTGCGATGGTCCTGCATGACCCTAAACTGCGAGAGGGTCCTGCACGACATTAAACTGCATGGGTCCTGCATGACATTAAACTGCATTGGTCCTGCACGACCCTAAACTGCGAGAGGGTCCCGCATGACCTTAAACTGTATCTCTGTCCTCACTGCAAGACGTTAAACTGCAAGTCAGTCAGTTCTTCCTGACCGAGGCTCAGCCTCAGGCCCCTCGGCCCCTTTGGGCCCCTGGCCCCGTCTCCACCGAGGTCTGGCCCCAGGCCCCCCTCGTTTCTCTCCGACTTACCCTCTTACGGGATTGTACGGTACAGTGTAGGACTACGTTCTCACGTTGAGATCATGTACCATGCCGCACACATCCCCCAACGAGATGCCCCTCGTCCCGCATGACGTTAAACTGCATGTCAAGAACTACGTATGGCTTGATTCTCATCCTTATGAGATACGTAGGAACGCCCGGACATTTCGTCCGTTGGCCCAGCCCAAAAGCCAAAATCTTCCCCTCGGGTTAAGACACGGCAGGGTGCACATTTTTGCCCCGACCCACGTCGAGCAAGCCCCGACCCGGCTGCACATTCCCCCCTGGAGGTGTTTTCCCCTTTCGTAGATGGATTCACACCCGGAGGGGCCCCCAAGAACGGCCTGGATACAAAGCCCAAGGGCTCTCCTACCGATACGGGCCAACGCCCCTGAGGGTTTCTCAAGCAACAAATCGAAATAAGTCCCGCGTTGCGAATTTGGTCAGCGGTCGACGCTCATTTGTTGCCCCCATGCGGGTCACCATAGGAACGCTGTGTTTCGAATATGGTCAACAGTGATTCATTCTGCCCCATCCTGAGGCGACAACCTTCCCCAGTTGGTGCCAGTGATCGGGCCCACAGCCCAGGATTCCTCACCCGGAGCGTACGGTGTGGTGTAGGACTACGTCCTCATTCACGTCGGGATCATGTACCATGTCGTACGACTCCCCTTCCGAGGCTCATCCCCAGGCCTCTCGGCCTTTCCAGGCCGCGGCCCAGGACCTATCTTATAGGATTGTACGGCATGGCGTAGGGCTATGTCCTCACGTCGGTTTTTCGCCATACTGTACACCTTGCTTAGGGATATGTTATTCCCCTCCCCGTCCGGTACGACGTTAAACTACATTCCAAGAACTACGTGTGGATTGATTCCCATCCTGATGGGATACGTAGGACCACCTGGATGTCCAAGATCCGGGTCCAGCCCCATTCCTCGGGAATCCTCATCCCATCTTGGCCCCCTGGCCTATCCTTCCTCCATGAGGGGATCATATGGTGCGGTGTGGGATTATATCCTCATTCACGGCGGTCTCGTGATGACCACGCCATGCTCCCACCCCCCTGCTGATTTGTTTCGTCAATCCCTCTTTTTCGGCGGTTCTCCAATGTGCTTAAGAGTACTCTGGTTCATTACCTGGAATGCCAAGCTTTACTCGGATACGTCCGCACCCGCTTTCCAGGCTTTGCGTATCCCTGCATCAGGGCTTTCACCATCTTTCACACCCGGAGGGACTCCCAAGAATGGCCTGGATACAAAGCCCAAGGGCTTTCCTACCGATACGGGCCAACGCCCCCCAGGGTTTCAGACGACAAATCGATAAAATCCCGCGTTGCGAATATGGTCAGCGGTCGATGCTCGTTTGTTGCTCCCACCTCAGGCTAACGCGATACAGACGCTGTGTTTCCTCCATGGATAACAGTTTTCCTCTGTCGCCACGCCAACCCATTAAGCCCAAATGCCGGGTACACAATTCACACCCTTCATCACTTCATCGTGTCCAAGTAGAATTTCGGGACTCTTGGTACGTTTTCCCCCGTGCACGTCTGCGCATTTGAGGAACAAGCTACATCAAAGGTGTCCTTCGAAACTTTCTACTGACTCCCCTTTAATGGATGCCCCAAGTGTTGCAATGAGGGTCCCCCCCTTGTTTCCCACACCGAGTTTATCTCACGTGGGCTTAGGGATTGGGTTGACCTCTGTGCTTACTTGGGAGTTTTCACCACCCACGGTCCGAGCTCTAAGACCATAAACTAAGACTCTCATCTGGAACTACGTTCAAGACCCCTTGTCTCCGAACCCAGCTTGAGTTCAGCAAATTTACCCCTCTAATCCTGCCTTCAGGACCCTGATCACAGGACTGCGTGGCGCAGTGTAGGACTACGTCCTCATTCACGTCGGGTACGCAACAACTGCATCACGCACGCCCCCATTCTGAGGTTCAGTCCTCCTATCCCCTGTCCTGCATGACATTAAAAGGCACCCTTTCAGAACTACGTGTGGCTTGATTCCCATCCTAATGGGATACGTAGGACCACCTGAATGTCTAAAATTCGGGTCCAGCCCCACCTCTGGGAGATCTCCTGATTTCCCGGTCACCTAGGCCACTTGGTCCATCCCTCTCCAGTGGGGGGTGTGTAGGTATGATACAAGGTTGTGGGCATCATGCCCCCCTTCCCCTGGGAATCTGCCATCTCTCGATCACTCTCAAGGTTGAGTCCCTTGGCTCCCTGCAGTGGTTCACCCATGTATTAAGAGTACTCTGGTCTAGGACCAAGAGTGTCAGATTCAACTTGGTCAAGTTCCTTCCACTTGTCAAGCTTCGTGTTCCCCTCTATTTGGACTTACATCACCTTTCACACCTAGAGGGACCCCCAAGAACGGCCTGGATACTACGCCCAAGGGCTTTCCTACCGATACGGGCCAATGCCCTCCAGGGTTTCGGACAACAAGTCGATAAAATCCCGCGTTGCGAATATGGTCAGCGGTCGATGCTCGTTTTGTTAGTCCTCATTTCAGGCTAACGCGACAGGATGCTGTGTTGCGAACATGGTCAGCAGTAATCCCCTGTCGTCACGCCAGCCCCTTCAGTCCTTGAATGTTGGTTTCATGATTCACATCATTTTCCACCCCATCATGTCCAGGTGGAATCTCGACACTTTTGGCGCTATCCCTCAGTGCACCTTTGCATGCTAGGGGGACAGAACTGCAACCTGGCGTCCTTTGGGACTCCCATGGTCCGAGCTCTAAGACCATAAACTAAGACCCATTCGGGACTACGTTCAAATTCTCATTCTCATGGGACACGTAGGACCACCCAGACGCCCTGTCTCCGGGTACAACCCATTCAGGAAGCCAGTCTCTCCCCCTGTTTTACCTCCGGATGGCGTATAATTTGATGTGGGATCATGTCTCTGTCAAATGTGTTTTATAAACACTGCGCACATTTCCCGCCTAGCATCGTCTCTGCTACGTCTACGCTGCATGACGATAAAATGCATGCTTGGTCCTATCATACGACCCTAAACCGTGACATTATCGTCCTGGCCGCACGACGAAAAACGGCACCGCATTGTGGTAACCTCGCCGTAGAGGACATCACGTTGGGTACTGGTCATGTGCCATGCCATTTGTCAACGCCCATCACAGCTTGATTCTTGTGGCGACATCACGACCTACAGTCCTAGGCCTGTCGCTTCACAAAAAAAAACCATTCACCTCGAAGAACAAACAAGATACATCAAATTCCGCTTCTTTTAGTGAAAGGGCCACGTCCGCACTTCCCCTTTCCCCTGGCACTGGTACCTTACCCTGCCACCTTCGAGAACTACGTATGGCTTGATTCTCATCCTCATGAGATACGTAGGAGCGCCCGGGTACTTCCCCGCAGGTCCAGCCTAACCCTGGTGTTCGGTCCCTCGACTCGATCTCATTCACGTCAGGTTGTGATGTCATGCGTCCCCTGATCCCTTTTTCCAATCCATGGTCCGAGTTCTATGACCCTAAACTAAGATCTCCACAAGGGAAAGGAATCTGCTCCCTCTCTCTAATACGTTTCGTTGACGTATTCGGATGTGTTTTGACAGAAAGCCCGAAGCATGGGATTTTCACAGGGACATTCCCCTCATCTCATGACCAAGCTTCGTGAGCTCGCTATTTGGATCCTCATCCTCTTCCACATCCAAAGGGACCCTCGGACGACGTGGATACTAAGCTTAAGGGCTCTCCATGAATGCTGGACCTAAGGGCCCTTCAATCGTTTCGGGCCAACGTCCCCACGGATCTCTGACAACATTTGTGACACGGTCCCGTGTTTCGAACATGGTCAACGGTCGACCCTCATTTGTTTGTCCCCATTCTAGGCTAACGCGACAGGATGCTGTGTTGCGAACATGGTCAGCAGTAATCCTCCATCGTCACGCCACCATCATTGTGATCTGAATCTCGAGCACCATGATTCACACATTTCCACTCCTTCATGTCCAAGTGGAACTCCATCATACTCGGCTCTTTCTCTTCGCGCATCTAGGTGCGCTGAGTGATCGTGTTAGTGTCATTGGACCGGTAGTCACCGAGCATCCCTTTGCCCTCACCTGCCCCTCTCTGCGTCGGGAAATTCCCACCACTACTGCTTGTTTCCCACACCGAGCACGACTCACGTGGGCTTAGTAGTTTTGGCTGGATGTGTACCAACACGGTCGGGCTGCTCCTCGTCCAGTATGACGTTAAACTGCGCTTTCAGAACTACGTACGGCTTGATTCCCATCATCATGGGATACGTAGAGACACCCAGGCATTTCACCTAGGGTCCAGCCCCATGAATCGCAAAATCATGTTCCTCCCCATTTCTGGCCCTCTGGCCTGACCGCTAGGGGGGAACTATGTAGCTGCAATTCTGCCCTGAACAAGTTCAGGATGCCCCATGATCCCATTGGGAAGCGACATGCCCCCTCTCCAGAGGCCCTGTCTGGAAGAAAGAATGATCCGTGATCAGGCCGATGCGCCCATCTGGCGTACTCCCACCACGGTGGTGTAACTACCTAAGTGCTGGATTCTGTTCGGACAGACCATCACTCCATGTTCCACGCTTTGCGTGCCCCTTATTCGGACCCTCGTCCTCTTTCATGTCTGAAAGGACCCCCTAACAGTATGGATGTCTGACCTATGGTCCGCCAACTGTCCTGGGCCAACGTCCTGATAGATTGATCGACAACAAATTGATAAAATCCCGCGTTGCGAATACGGTCAGCGGTCGATGCTCATTTGTTGTCCCCATTTCAGGCTAACGCAATAAGGATACCGTTTCACCGCCACGGCTAACGGTTGTCCTCTATTGTCACGCCGCATCCATAGTGTTCCGGATTTTGGGTATTGTGATTCACACCTCCCACTTCCCTCTGTTTGGATTGATTCTAACGCCCCTGGCGTTACCCCGCTTGTGCACCAGAGCAGGGTGGGAAAAGCAGGTCGGCTGTTCAGAGAGACATACTCTCCAACCATGACCCCTCTCTCTTTTAGGATTCCCCCAAATGGCGATTGACGTCCCATGTCGATCCCCCCGCACCTTCCGTCGGTTTACACTCTCGTATAGCAGCTCCTATTATCTCTTGTTTCCTGCACAGAGCATAGCTCACACAGGCTTAGAGATTTAGTTGATTTTATCCTCAATGCGATCGAGGTACAATGGACCCCAATGCACGCGTTTTCCTCAGTCGTTTCCTCAGAACGCGGTCCGCCTCGCCCTTCTCGTCCTCGTGGGACCCCGTTCTTAGGGGTGGCTTTTGTAGACCCCGAAAAACGCATCCCCAAAATTTTCCAAATGCTTCCATACATGATCCAAGATTGTATTCCATTTCGAAAGCTTCGATTTGGTAGGTCGTAGGGCCCAAACGGAGTTACGGATTAAGAGTTATGGACGTTTGAAGTTGGGCTGGAAATCTGGTTCGCGAAGCCCATCCGCGAAGCCCCCCTCCGTGATCGCGGAGCGCCGCCGCGAAGCAATGAGGCGAGAGGCTCCGCGAACCCGTTTGATGTTTGCGATGCGCCGCGAAGACCCCTCGCGAAGCACTAATTCGAAGCGCCCCGACCATCGCGGCCTCGCGAAGCTCCAGAGGCGGTGATGCTCCGCGAACTTTTCGGGCCGGGATGCCGGGATTTTCCATTGCGCCCTTATGCGCTCCCACCTACCACCTATGGGACACCATGATTTGAGATACTCCTCCACACACCATGGAACACCTTGAGTTGACATATTCCTCTTGGTTTCATTCCATTTCGTGAGTCGAGATTCTCATCATCAATTCCCCGGGTACCTTGAGTCGAACCATTCCTCAGGTAACTCCTCCAAACCCAATCACTTGGCTCCTATGCCAGGTTCAACCAGAAAGGGCTGCTTTGCGTAAGTCCCAACACCAACCATTTCTAGGCACCTTCTCTCTAATAGTCCTATCTACAAGACTATAAACTGTAGTACTCCCTATCTAACAAACGATAGGATGCCTCTCGCCCTATACGAGAGTTGCCTCATGCTCCAAGCATGAGCCTCTAATAGTCCTATCTACAAGACTATAAACTGTAGTACTCCCTATCTAAAAAACGATAGGATGCCTCTCGCCCTATACGAGAGATGCCTCATGCTCCAAGCATGAGCCTCCAACAGTCCTATCTACATGACTTTAAATTGTAGCACACCCTATCTAACAAATGATAGGATGCCTCTTGTTCCAAGCGAGAGATGCCTCATGCTCCTAGCATGAGATGCCAATAGTCCTGCTTACATGACTCTAAACTGTAGTATTCTCCCTATGTTCCAAACACAGGATGCCTCTTGCCCTATACGAGAGATGCCTTATGCTCCTAGCATAAGATGCCAACAGTCCTTTCTACATGACTATAAACTGTAGTAAACCCTGTGCTCCAAACATAGGATTCCTCTTGCTCCAAATAAGAGATGCCTTATGCTCCAAGTATAAGATGCCTAATGCCATGATTACAACGGCATAATTCCAAAGCCCCTTGGCATTCTCCCTCTTGTGCACCTGTGCATAGGTGAAGGCCTCAATTCACCAGTGAGTTGGGATGCCCTCATGGCCAGACATGAGGAAGACATTACGGGCAGCTTCTTGCATAAGCCCCATTCACCGTTGCCACTCCTTAGCGGCACTCGGGCAGCTTCCTAGCGTAAGCCCCATTCACCATTGCCACTCCTTAGTGGCACCCGGGCAGCTTCCTAGCGTAAGCCCCATTCACCAGTGCCACTCCTTAGTGGCACCCGGGCAACTTCCTAGCGTAAGCCCCATTCACCAGTGCTGCTCCTCAGCGGCACTCGGGCAGCTTCCTAGCGTAAGCCCCATTCACCATTGCCACTCCTTAGTGGCACCCGGGCAACATCCTAGCGTAAGCCCCATTCACCAGTGCTGCTCCTCAGCGGCACTCGGGCAGCTTCCTAGCGTAAGCCCCATTCACCATTGCCACTCCTTAGTGGCACCCGGGCAGCTTCCTAGCGTAAGCCCCATTCACCATTGCCACTTCTTAGTGGCACCTGGGCAGCTTCCTAGCGTAAGCCCCATTCACCAGTGCTACTCCTTAGTGGCACCCGGGCAGCTTCCTAGCGTAAGCCCCATTCACCAGTGCCACTCCTTAGCGGCACCTGGGCAGCTTCCTAGCGTAAGCCCCATTCACCAGTGCCACTCCTTAGTGGCACCCGGGCAGCTTCCTAGCGTAAGCCCCATTCACCAGTGTCGCTCCTTAGTGGCACCCGGGCAGCTTCCTCGCGTAAGCCCCATCCACTGTTGAGACCCCCATCCAGCGGTAAGCCGTTGTGATCCAATGCAGCGGTAAGCCGTTGCGACCCCCATCCAGCGGTAAGCCGTTGTGATCCTATGCAGCGGTAAGCCGTTGACATCCCCATCCAGCGGTAAGCCGTTGTGATCCTATGCAGCGGTAAGCCGTTGACATCCCCATCCAGCGGTAAGCCGTTGTGATCCTATGCAGCGGTAAGCCGTTGACATCCCCATTCAGCGGTAAGCCGTTGACATCCCCATCCAGCGGTAAGCCGTTGTGATCCTATGCAGCGATAAGCCGTTGACATCCCCATCCAGCGGTAAGCCGTTGTGATCCTATGCAGCGGTAAGCCGTTGAAATCCCCATCCAGCGGTAAGCCGTTGTGATCCTATGCAGCGGTAAGCCGTTGACATCCCCATCCAGCGGTAAGCCGTTGTGATCCTATGCAGCGGTAAGCCGTTGACATCCCCATCCAGCGGTAAGCCGTTGTGATCCTATGCAGCGGTAAGCCGTTGACATCCCCATCCAGCGGTAAGCCGTTGTGATCCTATGCAGCGGTAAGCCGTTGACATCCCCATCCAGCGGTGAGCCGTTGACATCCTCATCCAGCGGTAAGCCATTGTGACCCTTTCCAGCGGTAAGCCGTTGTGATCCTATTCAGCGGTAAGCCGTTGACATCCCCATCCAGCGGTAAGCCGTTGTGACCCTTTCCAGCGGTAAGCCGTTGACATCCCCATCCAGCGCTAAGCCGTTGTGATCCTATGCAGCGGTAAGCCGTTCTGGGCCTCCATCCTGGAGTAAGTCCCAACACCATGGGCCGCTCAACGCGTAAGCCCCTCTTCGCTTCTCACGGACGCACCCTTCGCGACGTGATCGTCAGGTCCATGCAACCTCTTGTTTCTCACACCGAGCATGACTCACGTGGGCTTAGAGTGAGCACCGACCCTGACAAACCATCAGCGGACCAAGGTCTGCTTTCACGTCGGTTTACCGACAAACCCCCCATCTGAACTACGAGGTCTTTGATCCATGTCAAGGCATGGTACGTAGGAAGCCTCCATGAGGTTCAAGCCCACCATTAGTGGACCAAGGTCTACTCCCCTTTGAACTACGAGGTCTTTGATCCATGTTAAGGCATGGTACGTAGGAAGCCTCTATGAGGTTCAAGCCCACCATCAGTGGACCATGGTCTACTCCCCATTTGAACTACGAGGTCTTTGATCCATGTTAAGGCATGGTACATAGGAAGCCTCCACGAGGTTCAAGCCCACCATCAGTGGACCAAGGTCTACTCCCCACCTGAACTACGAGGTCTTTGATCCATGTCAAGGCATGGTACGTAGGAAGCCTCCATGAGGTTCAAGCCCACCATCAGTGGACCAAGGTCTACTCCCATCTGAACTACGAGGTCTTTGATCCATGTCAAGGCATGGTACGTAGGAAGCCTCCATGAGGTTCAAGCCCACCATCAGTGGACCAAGGTCTACTCCCAATCTGAACTACGAGGTCTTTGATCCATGTCAAGGCATGGTACGTAGGAAGCCTCCACGAGGTTCAAGCCCACCATCAGTGGACCAAAGTCTACTTTCATCCTGAATTACGAGGTCTTTGATCCATGTCAAGGCATGGTACGTAGGAAGCCTCCACGAGGTTCAAGCCCACCATCAGTGGACCAAGGTCTACTTTCATCCTGAACTACGAGGTCTTTGATCCATGTTAAGGCATGGTACGTAGGAAGCCTCTATGAGGTTCAAGCCCACCATCAGTGGACCAAGGTCTACTTCCATCTGAACTACGAAGTCTTTGATCCATGTCAAGGCATGGTACGTAGGAAGCCTCCATGAGGTTCAAGCCCACCAACAGTGGACCAAGGTCTGCTTTCACGTCGGTTCACCGGCGAAACCCCACCTGAACTACGAGGTCTTTGATCCATGTCAAGGCATGGTACGTAGGAAGCCTCCATGAGGTTCAAGCCCACCATCAGTGGACCAAGGTCTACTCCCATCTGAACTACGAGGTCTTCGATCCATGTCAAGGCATGGTATGTAGGAAGCCTCCATGAGGTTCAAGCCCACCATCAGTGGACCAAGGTCTACTCCCAATCTGAACTACGAGGTCTTTGATCCATGTCAAGGCATGGTACGTAGGAAGCCTCTACGAGGTTCAAGCCCACCATCAGTGGACCAAGGTCTACTCCCATCTGAACTACGAGGTCTTTGATCCATGTCAAGGCATGGTACGTAGGAAGCCTCTACGAGGTTCAAGCCCACCCGTCTTTCAGGTCGTGTTTCACCCCCGTCCAGCACGACGTTAAACTACATTCTGGTCCAGTGGTAAGCCATTGCGACCCAACCCACCTGAACTACGAGGTCTTTGATCCATGTCAAGGCATGGTACGTAGGACGCCTTTATGAGGTTCAAGCCCACCAATAGTGGACCAAGGTCTACTTTCACGTCGGTTTACCGGCGAAACCCACCTGAACTACGAGGTCTTTGATCTATGCCAAGGCATGGTACGTAGGATGCCTTTATGAGGTTCAAGCCCACCAATAGTGGACCAAGGTCTACTTTCACGTCGGTTCACCGACACACCCGCCCGTCGCTCTTTCATGTCGGGTCCCATTCCAGTCCAGCGGTAAGCCGTTGTGACCTTTTGAACTACGACGTCTTTGATCCATGTCAAGGCATGGTACGTAGGAAGCCTCCACGAGGTTCAAGCCCACCCGTCGTTTATTCACGTCAGGGTTCACTTTCGTCCCGCATGACGTTAAACTGTATTCTCCGAACTACGAGGTCTTTGATCCGTGTCAAGGCATGGTACGTAGGAAGCCTCTACGAGGTTCAAACCCATCACCCAATTCACGTCGGTTTACCGGCACCATCCCGAACTACGCGGACTTTGATTCCCTGCCACGGGGATACGTAGGAAGCCTCTTCAAGGCTCAAGCCCAACTTCACCGTCGCCCCTGCGATGGTCCCATCACACCCGGGCCGCCACATCCCGGTGGGATCATGCCATCCACCTCCTCGCTGCTCCTAGCGGCGCATGGGCCGCTTTCCATGTGTAAGCCCCATCATATCTCCGGGTCGCTGTCCTCTGTGTACACCCCGATTCATCTCCCTTTTCCCCTATAGGGAGTGCACCACCTCGGATCCGTCCGCATTGGGCGTTCTGATCCATCGCCTTGGTAAACCTTCCAGGTGTTCCCTCATAGGGATATACCAATCTGGTCTATCTCTATGGGACGTTCTGATCACCCTCATTCCGTCTCCGCAAGACGTTAAACTCGCGGCCTACCTCGTGATAAACATGAGATTCCTGAGGAAAACCTCGGATGGAACGCCTTTGGTGTAACCGTCTCTGCTAGACGTTAATCTTGCGACATACCCTGTGCTAAACACAGGAAGCTGAGGAAAACCTCAGATTCACGCCTCGGGTTATGCACCCTTGAGATGCCCTCTTATGAGGAAGAATACAGGTTCCCCTATGTCCACGCACCCAGAGATGCCCCGACATTCCTGATGTTTTCGTTTACTCCGACCGAAGGTCGCTACCATGTCAAGACCCTATGGAAAGTCTTGACGGAAGTAGTGTAATTAACCGGCGTCCATGACGATATGGCACCGGGAAGAGTTTCACGAACTACGTATTAAATCTATAAGGGAGACCCGGACTAGGTGATGAGTTCTGAGGAGGAATCCACAGGAGGAAGAACCGACATCTCATCATCCCGTTTCGATCAAGGAGCAGACGTCCCTGAATAAGGAGAGAATGTCGCCCGCCTTTGGAAAGCGGGAATGTGGGGCAACACAGCCGCGCGTCCTCACAGACGGATGCGCGCGCCCCGGCGAAAGCGTCGGAAACAGAAATGGTGAACCCGACGTGAATCTCTTCTCCTTCAATAGCGAGTACACCAAATGTGTTGGGAAACTTGAGGCATCATCCATGTGAATTCCCTCTCTATTATATGTGAGAGGATGAGTAACATTCGGTGTTTGAAGACTACGGTCCATCGGCTCCTCGCCGACTCCGCCGGCTCAAGAGGCCGCGCAGGTGGCTCCGCCACCCGACTTCATCGACTCCTCGCCGACTCCGCCGCCTCAAGAGGCCGCGCAGGTGGCTCCGCCACCCGACTTCATCGGCTCCTCGCCGACTCCGCCGCCTCAAGAGGCCGCGCAGGTGGCTCCGCCACCCGACTCCATCGGCTCCTCGCCGACTCCGCCGCCTCAAGAGGCCACGCAGGTGGCTCCGCCACCCGACTCCATCGGCTCCTCGCCGACTCCGCCGCCTCAAGAGGCCGCGCAGGTGGCTCCGCCACCCGACTTCATCGGCTCCTCGCCGACTCCGCCGCCTCAAGAGGCCGCGCAGGTGGCTCCGCCACCCGACTTCATCGGCTCCTCGCCGACTCCGCCGCCTCAAGAGGCCGCGCAGGTGGCTCCGCCACCCGACTCCATCGGCTCCTCGCCGACTCCGCCGCCTCAAGAGGCCGCGCAGGTGGCTCCGCCACCCGACTTCATCGGCTCCTCGCCGACTCCGCCGCCTCAAGAGGCCGCGCAGGTGGCTCCGCCACCCGACTCCATCGGCTCCTCGCCGACTCCGCCGCCTCAAGAGGCCGCGCAGGTGGCTCCGCCACCCGACTCCATCGGCTCCTCGCCGACTCCGCCGCCTCAAGAGGCCGCGCAGGTGGCTCCGCCACCCGACTGCATCGGCTCCTCGCCGACTCCGCCGCCTCAAGAGGCCGCGCAGGTGGCTCCGCCACCCGACTCCATCGGCTCCTCGCCGACTCCGCCGCCTCAAGAGGCCGCAGGTGGCTCCGCCACCCGACTGCATCGGCTCCTCGCCGACTCCGCCGCCTCAAGAGGCCGCGCAGGTGGCTCCGCCACCCGACTCCATCGGCTCCTCGCCGACTCCGCCGCCTCAAGAGGCCGCGCAGGTGGCTCCGCCACCCGACTTCATCGGCTCCTCGCCGACTCCGCCGCCTCAAGAGGCCGCGCAGGTGGCTCCGCCACCCGACTTCATCGGCTCCTCGCCGACTCCGCCGCCTCAAGAGGCCGCGCAGGTGGCTCCGCCACCCGACTCCATCGGCTCCTCGCCAACTCCGCCGCCTCAAGAGGCCGCAGGTTGCTCCGCCACCCGACTTCATCGGCTCCTCGCCGACTCCGCCGCCTCAAGAGGCCGCGCAGGTGGCTCCGCCACCCGACTCCATCGGCTCCTCGCCGACTCCGCCGCCTCAAGAGGCCGCGCAGGTGGCTCCGCCACCCGACTCCATCGGCTCCTCGCCGACTCCGCCGCCTCAAGAGGCCGCAGGTGGCTCCGCCACCCGACTTCATCGGCTCCTCGCCGACTCCGCCGCCTCAAGAGGCCGCGCAGGTGGCTCCGCCACCCGACTCCATCGGCTCCTCGCCGACTCCGCCGCCTCAAGAGGCCGCGCAGGTGGCTCCGCCACCCGACTCCATCGGCTCCTCGCCAACTCCGCCGCCTCGAGAGGGCGCGCAGGTGGCTCCGCCACCAGACTTCATCGGCTCCTCGCCGACTCCGCCGCCTCCAGAGGCCGCGCAGGTGGCTCCGCCACCCGACTGCATCGGCTCCTCGCCGACTCTGCCGCCTCAAGAGGCCGCGCAGGTGGCTCCGCCACCCGACTCCATCGGCTCCTCGCCGACTTCGCCGCCTCAAGAGGCCGCGCAGGTGGCTCCGCCACCCGACTTCATCGGCTCCTCGCCGACTCCGCCGCCTCAAGAGGTCGTGCAGGTGGCTCCGCCACCCGACTTCATCGGCTCCTCTCCGACTCCGCCGCCTCAAGAGGCCGCGCAGGTGGCTCCGCCACCCGACTCCATCGGCTCCTCGCCAACTCCGCCGCCTCGAGAGGCCGCGCAGGTGGCTCCGCCACCCGACTTCATCGGCTCCTCGCCGACTCCGCCGCCTCAAGAGGCCGCGCAGGTGGCTCCGCCACCCGACTGCATCGGCTCCTCGCCGACTCTGCCGCCTCAAGAGTCCGCGCAGGTGGCTCCGCCACCCGACTCCATCGGCTCCTCGCCGACTCCGCCGCCTCAAGAGGCCGCGCAGGTGGCTCCGCCACCCGACTTCATCGGCTCCTCGCTGACTCCGCCGCCTCAAGAGGCCGCGCAGGTGGCTCCGCCACCCGACTCCATCGGCTCCTCGCCGACTCCGCCGCCTCAAGAGGCCGCGCAGGTGGCTCCGCCACCCGACTCCATCGGCTCCTCGCCGACTCCGCCGCCTCAAGAGGCCGCGCAGGTGGCTCCGCCACCCTACTTCATCGGCTCCTCGCCGACTCCGCCGCCTCAAGAGGCCGCGCAGGTGGCTCCGCCACCCGACTCCATCGGCTCCTCGCCGACTCCGCCGCCTCAAGAGGCCGCGCAGGTGGCTCCGCCACCCGACTTCATCGGCTCCTCGCCAACTCTGCCGCCTCAAGAGGCCGCGCAGGTGGCTCCGCCACCCGACTGCATCGGCTCCTCGCCGACTCTGCCGCCTCAAGAGGCCGCGCAGCAACTATGGAGGTGCTTCTCATGCCACCACCGTCGTGCCGACGTCCAGGCTTCCACGCCTCCCGGGCTCCTTCTCCCCGTCGTGCCGACGTCCAGGCTTCCACGCCTTCCGGGCTCCTTCACCCCGTCGTGCCGACGTCCAGGCTTCCACGCCTCCCGGGCTCCTTCGCCCCGTCGTGCCGACGTCCAGGCTTCCACGCCTCCCGGACTCCTTCGCCCCGTCGTGCCGACGTCCAGGCTTCCACTCCTTCCGGGCTCCTTCACCCTGTCGTGCCGACGTCCAGGCTTCCACGCCTCCCGGGCTCCTTCGCCCCGTCGTGCCGACGTCCAGGCTTCCACGCCTCCCGGGCTCCTACGCCCCGTCATGCCGACGTCCAGGCTTCCACGCCTCCCGGGCTCCTTCGCCCCGTCGTGCCGACGTCCAGGCTTCCACGCCTTCAGGGCTCCTTCGCCCCGTCGTGCCGATGTCCAGGATTCCACGCCTCCCGGGCTCCTTCGCCCGTCGTGCCGACGTCCAGGCTTCCACGCCTTCCGGGCTCCTTCGCCCCGTCGTGCCGACGTTCCAGGCTTCCATGCCTTCCGGGCTCCTTCGCCCCGTCGTGCCGACGTTCCAGGCTTCCACGCCTTCTGGGCTCCTTCGCCCCGTCATACCGACGCTCTTGGCTTCTTCTCCACTATAGGTCGAGATGTCCTCCCTATGGCCTTGAAACCATCTTGTGGAAGGATCTTCATGATCAGGCGATTTTATGGAATTCCCCTCATATAGATCCCCCCTCATCCCAAACCACCAGAGTGGGGTAGAGATGACCATTCCTCTACCGACACAATTCATTTGGTTCAACGTCCTGCATGACATTAAACTGCATCATCGTCCTGCATGACGTAAAACTGTTCATCATCGTCCTGCATGACGTAAAACTGCTCATCTTCGTCCGTCATGACGTAAAACTGATCATTATCGTCCTGCACGACATTAAACTGCATCATCGTCCTGCATGACGTAAAACTGCTCATCATCGTCCTGCATGACGTAAAACTGCTCATCATCGTCCTGCATGACGTAAAACTGCTCACCATCGTCCTGCACGACGTGAAACTGTTCATCATCGTCCTGCACGACATTAAACTGCATCATCGTCCTGCATGACGTAAAACTGTTCATCATCATCCTGCATGACGTAAAACTGCTCATCTTCGTCCGTCATGACGTAAAACCGATCATTATCGTCCTGCACGACATTAAACTGCATCATCGTCCTGCATGACGTAAAACTGTTCATCATCGTCCTGCATGACTTAAAACTGCTCATCATCGTCCTGCATGACGTAAAACTGCTCATCTTCGTCCGTCATGACGTAAAACTGATCATTATCGTCCTGCACGACATTAAACTGCATCATCGTCCTGCATGACGTAAAACTGCTCATCATCGTCCTGCATGACGTAAAACTGCTCACCATCGTCCTGCATGACGTAAAACTGTTCATCTTCGTCCGTCATGACGTAAAACTGATCATTATCGTCCTGTATGACATTAAACTGCATCATCGTCCTGCATGACGTAAAACTGTTCATCTTCGTCCGTCAGGACGTAAAACTGCACATTATCGTCCTGCACGACATTAAACTGCATTGGTCCTGCATGACCCTAAACTGTGCGATGGTCCTGCATGACCCTAAACTGCGAGAGGGTCCTGCACGACATTAAACTGCATGGGTCCTGCATGACATTAAACTGCATTGGTCCTACACGACCCTAAACTGCGAGAGGGTCCCGCATGACCTTAAACTGTATCTCTGTCCTCACTGCAAGACGTTAAACTGCAAGTCAGTCAGTTCTTCCTGACCGAGGCTCAGCCTCAGGCCCCTCGGCCCCTTTGGGCCCCTGGCCCCGTCTCCACCGAGGTCTGGCCCCAGGCCCCCCTCGTTTCTCTCCGACTTACCCTCTTACGGGATTGTACGGTACAGTGTAGGACTACGTTCTCACGTTGAGATCATGTACCATGCCGCACACATCCCCCAACGAGATGCCCCTCGTCCCGCATGACGTTAAACTGCATGTCAAGAACTACGTATGGATTGATTCTCATCCTTATGAGATACGTAGGAACGCCCGGACATTTCGTCCGTTGGCCCAGCCCAAAAGCCAAAATCTTCCCCTCGGGTTAAGACACGGCAGGGTGCACATTTTTGCCCCGACCCACGTCGAGCAAGCCCCGACCCGGCTGCACATTCCCCCCTGGAGGTGTTTTCCCCTTTCGTAGATGGATTCACACCCGGAGGGGCCCCCAAGAACGGCCTGGATACAAAGCCCAAGGGCTCTCCTACCGATACGGGCCAACGCCCCTGAGGGTTTCTCAAGCAACAAATCGAAATAAGTCCCGCGTTGCGAATTTGGTCAGCGGTCGACGCTCATTTGTTGCCCCCATGCGGGTCACCATAGGAACGCTGTGTTTCGAATATGGTCAAGAGTGATTCATTCTGCCCCATCCTGAGGCGACAACCTTCCCCAGTTGGTGCCAGTGATCGGGCCCACAGCCCAAGATTCCTCACTCGGAGCGTACGGTGTGGTGTAGGACTACGTCCTCATTCACGTCGGGATCATGTACCATGTCGTACGACTCCCCTTCCGAGGCTCATCCCCAGGCCTCTCGGCCTTTCCAGGCCGCGGCCCAGGACCTATCTTATAGGATTGTACGGCATGGCGTAGGGCTATGTCCTCACGTCGGTTTTTCGCCATACTGTACACCTTGCTTAGGGATATGTTATTCCCCTCCCCGTCCGGTACGACGTTAAACTACATTCCAAGAACTACGTGTGGCTTGATTCCCATCCTGATGGGATACGTAGGACCACCTGGATGTCCAAGATCCGGGTCCAGCCCCATTCCTCGGGAATCCTCATCCCATCTTGGCCCCCTGGCCTATCCTTCCTCCATGAGGGGATCATATGGTGCGGTGTGGGATTATATCCTCATTCACGGCGGTCTCGTGATGACCACGCCATGCTCCCACCCCCCTGCTGATTTGTTTCGTCAATCCCTCTTTTTCGGCGGTTCTCCAATGTGCTTAAGAGTACTCTGGTTCATTACCTGGAATGCCAAGCTTTACTCGGATACGTCCGCACCCGCTTTCCAGGCTTTGCGTATCCCTGCATCAGGGCTTTCACCATCTTTCACACCCGGAGGGACTCCCAAGAATGGCCTGGATACAAAGCCCAAGGGCTTTCCTACCGATACGGGCCAACGCCCCCCAGGGTTTCAGACGACAAATCGATAAAATCCCGCGTTGCGAATATGGTCAGCGGTCGATGCTCGTTTGTTGCTCCCACCTCAGGCTAACGCGATACAGACGCTGTGTTTCCTCCATGGATAACAGTTTTCCTCTGTCGCCACGCCAACCCATTAAGCCCAAATGCCGGGTACACAATTCACACCCTTCATCACTTCATCGTGTCCAAGTAGAATTTCGGGACTCTTGGTACGTTTTCCCCCGTGCACGTCTGCGCATTTGAGGAACAAGCTACATCAAAGGTGTCCTTCGAAACTTTCTACTGACTCCCCTTTAATGGATGCCCCAAGTGTTGCAATGAGGGTCCCCCCCTTGTTTCCCACACCGAGTTTATCTCACGTGGGCTTAGGGATTGGGTTGACCTCTGTGCTTACTTGGGAGTTGTCACCACCCACGGTCCGAGCTCTAAGACCATAAACTAAGACTCTCATCTGGAACTACGTTCAAGACCCCTTGTCTCCGAACCCAGCTTGAGTTCAGCAAATTTACCCCTCTAATCCTGCCTTCAGGACCCTGATCACAGGACTGCGTGGCGCAGTGTAGGACTACGTCCTCATTCACGTCGGGTACGCAACAACTGCACCACGCACGCCCCCATTCTGAGGTTCAGTCCTCCTATCCCCTGTCCTGCATGACATTAAAAGGCACCCTTTCAGAACTACGTGTGGCTTGATTCCCATCCTAATGGGATACGTAGGACCACCTGAATGTCTAAAATTCGGGTCCAGCCCCACCTCTGGGAGATCTCCTGATTTCCCGGTCACCTAGGCCACTTGGTCCATCCCTCTCCAGTGGGGGGTGTGTAGGTATGATACAAGGTTGTGGGCATCATGCCCCCCTTCCCCTGGGAATCTGCCATCTCTCGATCACTCTCAAGGTTGAGTCCCTTGGCTCCCTGCAGTGGTTCACCCATGTATTAAGAGTACTCTGGTCTAGGACCAAGAGTGTCAGATTCAACTTGGTCAAGTTCCTTCCACTTGTCAAGCTTCGTGTTCCCCTCTATTCGGACTTCCATCACCTTTCACACCTAGAGGGACCCCCAAGAACGGCCTGGATACTACGCCCAAGGGCTTTCCTACCGATACGGGCCAATGCCCTCCAGGGTTTCGGACAACAAGTCGATAAAATCCCGCGTTGCGAATATGGTCAGCGTTCGATGCTCGTTTTGTTAGTCCTCATTTCAGGCTAACGCGACAGGATGCTGTGTTGCGAACATGGTCAGCAGTAATCCCCTGTCGTCACGCCAGCCCCTTCAGTCCTTGAATGTTGGTTTCATGATTCACATCATTTTCCACCCCATCATGTCCAGGTGGAATCTCGACACTTTTGGCGCTATCCCTCAGTGCACCTTTGCATGCTAGGGGGACAGAACTGCAACCTGGCGTCCTTTGGGACTCCCATGGTCCGATCTCTAAGACCATAAACTAAGACCCATTCGGGACTACGTTCAAATTCTCATTCTCATGGGACACGTAGGACCGCCCAGACGCCCTGTCTCCGGGTACAACCCATTCAGGAAGCCAGTCTCTCCCCCTGTTTTACCTCCGGATGGCGTATAATTTGATGTGGGATCATGTCTCTGTCAAATGTGTTTTATAAACACTGCGCACATTTCCCGCCTAGCATCGTCTCTGCTACGTCTACGCTGCATGACGATAAAATGCATGCTTGGTCCTATCATACGACCCTAAACCGTGACATTATCGTCCTGGCCGCACGACGAAAAACGGCACCGCATTGTGGTAACCTCGTCGTAGAGGACATCACGTTGGGTACTGGTCATGTGCCATGCCATTTGTCAACGCCCATCACGGCTTGATTCTTGTGGCGACATCACGACCTACAGTCCTAGGCCTGTCGCTTCACAAAAAAAACCATTCACCTCGAAGAACAAACAAGATACATCAAATTCCGCTTCTTTTAGTGAAAGGGCCACGTCCGCACTTCCCCTTTCCCCTGGCACTGGTACCTTACCCTGCCACCTTCGAGAACTACGTATGGCTTGATTCTCATCCTCATGAGATACGTAGGAGCGCCCGGGTACTTCCCCGCAGGTCCAGCCTAACCCTGGTGTTCGGTCCCTCGACTCGATCTCATTCACGTCAGGTTGTGATGTCATGCGTCCCCTGATCCCTTTTTCCAATCCATGGTCCGAGTTCTATGACCCTAAACTAAGATCTCCACAAGGGAAAGGAATCTGCTCCCTCTCTCTAATACGTTTCGTTGACGTATTCGGATGTGTTTTGACAGAAAGCCCGAAGCATGGGATTTTCACAGGGACATTCCCCTCATCTCATGACCAAGCTTCGTGAGCTCGCTATTTGGATCCTCATCCTCTTCCACATCCAAAGGGACCCTCGGACGACGTGGATACTAAGCTTAAGGGCTCTCCATGAATGCTGGACCTAAGGGCCCTTCAATCGTTTCGGGCCAACGTCCCCACGGATCTCTGACAACATTTGTGACACGGTCCCGTGTTTCGAACATGGTCAACGGTCGACCCTCATTTGTTTGTCCCCATTCTAGGCTAACGCGACAGGATGCTGTGTTGCGAACATGGTCAGCAGTAATCCTCCATCGTCACGCCACCATCATTGTGATCTGAATCTCGAGCACCATGATTCACACATTTCCACTCCTTCATGTCCAAGTGGAACTCCATCATACTCGGCTCTTTCTCTTCGCGCATCTAGGTGCGCTGAGTGATCGTGTTAGTGTCATTGGGCCGGTAGTCACCGAGCATCCCTTTGCCCTCACCTGCCCCTCTCTGCGTCGGGAAATTCCCACCACTACTGCTTGTTTCCCACACCGAGCACGACTCACGTGGGCTTAGTAGTTTTGGCTGGATGTGTACCAACACGGTCGGGCTGCTCCTCGTCCAGTATGACGTTAAACTGCGCTTTCAGAACTACGTACGGCTTGATTCCCATCATCATGGGATACGTAGAGACACCCAGGCATTTCACCTAGGGTCCAGCCCCATGAATCGCAATATCATGTTCCTCCCCATTTCTGGCCCTCTGGCCTGACCGCTAGGGGGGAACTATGTAGCTGCAATTCTGCCCTGAACAAGTTCAGGATGCCCCATGATCCCATTGGGAAGCGACATGCCCCCTCTCCAGAGGCCCTGTCCGGAAGAAAGAATGATCCGTGATCAGGCCGATGCGCCCATCTGGCGTACTCCCACCACGGTGGTGTAACTACCTAAGTGCTGGATTCTGTTCGGACAGACCATCACTCCATGTTCCACGCTTTGCGTGCCCCTTATTCGGACCCTCGTCCTCTTTCATGTCTGAAAGGACCCCCTAACAGTATGGATGTCTGACCTATGGTCCGCCAACTGTCCTGGGCCAACGTCCTGATAGATTGATCGACAACAAATTGATAAAATCCCGCGTTGCGAATACGGTCAGCGGTCGATGCTCATTTGTTGTCCCCATTTCAGGCTAACGCAATAAGGATACCGTTTCACCGCCACGGCTAACGGTTGTCCTCTATTGTCACGCCGCATCCATAGTGTTCCGGATTTTGGGTATTGTGATTCACACCTCCCACTTCCCTCTGTTTGGATTGATTCTAACGCCCCTGGCGTTACCCCGCTTGTGCACCAGAGCAGGGTGGGAAAAGCAGGTCGGCTGTTCAGAGAGACATACTCTCCAACCATGACCCCTCTCTCTTTTAGGATTCCCCCAAATGGCGATTGACGTCCCATGTCGATCCCCCCGCACCTTCCGTCGGTTTACACTCTCGTATAGCAGCTCCTATTATCTCTTGTTTCCTGCACAGAGCATAGCTCACACAGGCTTAGAGATTTAGTTGATTTTATCCTCAATGCGATCGAGGTACAATGGACCCCAATGCACGCGTTTTCCTCAGTCGTTTCCTCAGAACGCGGTCCGCCTCGCCCTTCTCGTCCTCGTGGGACCCCGTTCTTAGGGGTGGCTTTTGTAGACCCCGAAAAACGCATCCCCAAAATTTTCCAAATGCTTCCATACATGATCCAAGATTGTAGTCCATTTCTAAAGCTTCGATTTGGTAGGTCGTAGGGCCCAAACGGAGTTACGGATTAGGAGTTATGGACGTTTGAAGTTGGGCTGGAAATCTGGTTCGCGAAGCCCATCCGCGAAGCCCCCCTCCGTGATCGCGGAGCGCCGCCGCGCAGCAATGAGGCGAGAGGCTCCGCGAACCCGTTTGATGTTTGCGATGCGCCGCGAAGACCCCTCGCGAAGCACTAATGCGAAGCGCCCCGACCATCGCGGCCTCGCGAAGCTCCAGAGGCGGTGATGCTCCGCGAACGCATTTGACGTTCGCGAGCCGCCGTGAAGCTCCTGAGGCGGTGCGGAAGTTCTGCTTCGCGGCGCCCCTTCCTATAAATACCCAGCTCACCCCCCTTCTCGGGGGGACGGCCAAGGACGGCCACGGCCACTTCGCCCCTCGGGCGGCCGAGCGGAGTTCCGCATTGCGGCTCCGCGAAGCCATGCTCCGCGAGCAGCTTCCTTCGCGTTGCTGCTCCGCGAGCCATGACTCCAGGAGTCCATGCTCCGCGAGCCTATGCTCCGCGATGCTGCTCCGCGAGACCAAGCTCCGCGAGAGCCCTTTGCTCCGCGAGCCCTTGCTCCGCGATGCTGCTCCGCGAGACCAAGCTCCGCGAGAGCCCTTGCTCCGCGATGCTGCTCCGCGAGACAAAGCTCCGCGATGCTGCTCCGCGAGACCAAGCTCCGCGAGACCCCTTTGCTCCGCGAGAGACCATTGCTCCGTGAGGCCATTCTTCGCGAAGCTACTTCGCGAAGACCCATCCTTCGCGAGGATCCTACCTTCGCGCCCACCGGTCCATACCAAGGGGGCTGCGCCCCCGCACCCCCGCTCGGGGTCAGTGCCGGGCTGCGGTCCCGGCCCTCCGGGCCGGTCCCTTCGCTACCGTCACAGACCCCCATAAAAAATGGAGAGTCGCACCGCGAACTTTTCGGGCCGGGATGCCGGGATTTTCCATTGCGCCCTTATGCGCTCCCACCTACCACCTATGGGACACCATGATTTGAGATACTCCTCCACACACCATGGAACACCTTGAGTTGACATATTCCTCTTGGTTTCATTCCATTTCGTGAGTCGAGATTCTCATCATCAATTCCCCGGGTACCTTGAGTCGAACCATTCCTCAGGTAACTCCTCCAAACCCAATCACTTGGCTCCTATGCCAGGTTCAACCAGAAAGGGATGCTTTGCGTAAGTCCCAACACCAACCATTTCTAGGCACCTTCTCTCTAATAGTCCTATCTACAAGACTATAAACTGTAGTACTCCCTATCTAACAAACGATAGGATGCCTCTCGCCCTATACGAGAGTTGCCTCATGCTCCAAGCATGAGCCTCTAATAGTCCTATCTACAAGACTATAAACTGTAGTACTCCCTATCTAACAAACGATAGGATGCCTCTCGCCCTATACGAGAGATGCCTCATGCTCCAAGCATGAGCCTCCAACAGTCCTATCTACATGACTTTAAACTGTAGCACACCCTATCTAACAAATGAAAGGATGCCTCTTGTTCCAAGCGAGAGATGCCTCATGCTCCTAGCATGAGATGCCAATAGTCCTGCTTACATGACTCTAAACTGTAGTATTCTCCCTATGTTCCAAACACAGGATGCCTCTTGCCCTATACGAGAGATGCCTTATGCTCCTAGCATAAGATGCCAACAGTCCTTTCTACATGACTATAAACTGTAGTAAACCCTGTGCTCCAAACATAGGATTCCTCTTGCTCCAAATAAGAGATGCCTTATGCTCCAAGTATAAGATGCCTAATGCCATGATTACAACGGCATAATTCCAAAGCCCCTTGGCATTCTCCCTCTTGTGCACCTGTGCATAGGTGAAGGCCTCAATTCACCAGTGAGTTGGGATGCCCTCATGGCCAGACATGAGGAAGACATTACGGGCAGCTTCTTGCATAAGCCCCATTCACCGTTGCCACTCCTTAGCGGCACTCGGGCAGCTTCCTAGCATAAGCCCCATTCACCATTGCCACTCCTTAGTGGCACCCGGGCAGCTTCCTAGCGTAAGCCCCATTCACCAGTGCCACTCCTTAGTGGCACCCGGGCAACTTCCTAGCGTAAGCCCCATTCACCAGTGCTGCTCCTCAGCGGCACTCGGGCAGCTTCCTAGCGTAAGCCCCATTCACCATTGCCACTCCTTAGTGGCACCCGGGCAACTTCCTAGCGTAAGCCCCATTCACCAGTGCTGCTCCTCAGCGGCACTCGGGCAGCTTCCTAGCGTAAGCCCCATTCACCATTGCCACTCCTTAGTGGCACCCGGGCAGCTTCCTAGCGTAAGCCCCATTCACCATTGCCACTCCTTAGTGGCACCTGGGCAGCTTCCTAGCGTAAGCCCCATTCACCAGTGCTACTCCTTAGTGGCACCCGGGCAGCTTCCTAGCGTAAGCCCCATTCACCAGTGCCACTCCTTAGCGGCACCTGGGCAGCTTCCTAGCGTAAGCCCCATTCACCAGTGCCACTCCTTAGTGGCACCCGGGCAGCTTCCTAGCGTAAGCCCCATTCACCAGTGTCGCTCCTTAGTGGCACCCGGGCAGCTTCCTCGCGTAAGCCCCATCCACTGTTGCGACCCCCATCCAGCGGTAAGCCGTTGTGATCCTATGCAGCGGTAAGCCGTTGCGACCCCCATCCAGCGGTAAGCCGTTGTGATCCTATGCAGCGGTAAGCCGTTGACATCCCCATCCAGCGGTAAGCCGTTGTGATCCTATGCAGCGGTAAGCCGTTGACATCCCCATCCAGCGGTAAGCCGTTGTGATCCTATGCAGCGGTAAGCCGTTGACATCCCCATTCAGCGGTAAGCCGTTGACATCCCCATCCAGCGGTAAGCCGTTGTGATCCTATGCAGCGATAAGCCGTTGACATCCCCATCCAGCGGTAAGCCGTTGTGATCCTATGCAGCGGTAAGCCGTTGAAATCCCCATCCAGCGGTAAGCCGTTGTGATCCTATGCAGCGGTAAGCCGTTGACATCCCCATCCAGCGGTAAGCCGTTGTGATCCTATGCAGCGGTAAGCCATTGACATCCCCATCCAGCGGTAAGCCGTTGTGATCCTATGCAGCGGTAAGCCGTTGACATCCCCATCCAGCGGTAAGCCGTTGTGATCCTATGCAGCGGTAAGCCGTTGACATCCCCATCCAGCGGTGAGCCGTTGACATCCTCATCCAGCGGTAAGCCATTGTGACCCTTTCCAGCGGTAAGCCGTTGTGATCCTATTCAGCGGTAAGCCGTTGACATCCCCATCCAGCGGTAAGCCGTTGTGACCCTTTCCAGCGGTAAGCCGTTGACATCCCCATCCAGCGGTAAGCCGTTGTGATCCTATGCAGCGGTAAGCCGTTGACATCCCCATCCAGCGGTAAGCCGTTGTGATCCTATGCAGCGGTAAGCCGTTGACATCCCCATTCAGCGGTGAGCCGTTGACATCCTCGTCCAGCGGTAAGCCGTTGTGACCCTTTCCAGCGGTAAGCCGTTGTGATCCTATTCAGCGGTAAGCCGTTGACATCCTCATCCAGCGGTAAGCCGTTGTGACCCTTTCCAGCGGTAAGCCGTTGTGACCCCATTCATCGGTAAGCCGTTGACATCCCTATCCAGCGGTAAGCCGTTCTGGGCCTCCATCCTGGAGTAAGTCCCAACACCATGGGCCGCTCAACGCGTAAGCCCCTCTTCGCTTCTCACGGACGCACCCTTCGCGACGTGATCGTCAGGTCCTTGCAACCTCTTGTTTCTCACACCGAGCATGACTCACGTGGGCTTAGAGTGAGCACCGACCCTGACAAACCATCAGCGGACCAAGGTCTGCTTTCACGTCGGTTTACCGACAAACCCCCCATCTGAACTACGAGGTCTTTGATCCATGTCAAGGCATGGTACGTAGGAAGCCTCCATGAGGTTCAATCCCACCATTAGTGGACCAAGGTCTACTCCCCTTTGAACTACGAGGTCTTTGATCCATGTTAAGGCATGGTACGTAGGAAGCCTCTATGAGGTTCAAGCCCACCATCAGTGGACCAAGGTCTACTCCCCATTTGAACTACGAGGTCTTTGATCCATGTTAAGGCATGGTACGTAGGAAGCCTCCACGAGGTTCAAGCCCACCATCAGTGGACCAAGGTCTACTCCCCACCTGAACTACGAGGTCTTTGATCCATGTCAAGGCATGGTACGTAGGAAGCCTCCATGAGGTTCAAGCCCACCATCAGTGGACCAAGGTCTACTCCCATCTGAACTACGAGGTCTTTGATCCATGTCAAGGCATGGTACGTAGGAAGCCTCCATGAGGTTCAAGCCCACCATTAGTGGACCAAGGTCTACTCCCAATCTGAACTACGAGGTCTTTGATCCAGGTCAAGGCATGGTACGTAGGAAGCCTCCACGAGGTTCAAGCCCACCATCAGTGGACCAAGGTCCACTTTCATCCTGAACTACGAGGTCTTTGATCCATGTCAAGGCATGGTACGTAGGAAGCCTCCACGAGGTTCAAGCCCACCATCAGTGGACCAAGGTCTACTTTCATCCTGAACTACGAGGTCTTTGATCCATGTTACGGCATGGTACGTAGGAAGCCTCTATGAGGTTCAAGCCCACCATCAGTGGACCAAGGTCTACTTCCATCTGAACTACGAAGTCTTTGATCCATGTCAAGGCATGGTACGTAGGAAGCCTCCATGAGGTTCAAGCCCACCAACAGTGGACCAAGGTCTCCTTTCACGTCGGTTCACCGGCGAAACCCCACCTGAACTACGAGGTCTTTGATCCATGTCAAGGCATGGTACGTAGGAAGCCTCCATGAGGTTCAAGCCCACCATCAGTGGACCACGGTCTACTCCCATCTGAACTACGAGGTCTTTGATCCATGTCAAGGCATGGTACGTAGGAAGCCTCCATGGGGTTCAAGCCCACCATCAGTGGACCAAGGTCTACTCCCAATCTGAACTACGAGGTCTTTGATCCATGTCAAGGCATGGTACGTAGGAAGCCTCTACGAGGTTCAAGCCCACCATCAGTGGACCAAGGTCTACTCCCATCTGAACTACGAGGTCTTTGATCCATGTCAAGGCATGTTACGTAGGAAGCCTCTACGAGGTTCAAGCCCACCCGTCTTTCACGTCGGGTTTCACCCCCGTCCAGCACGACGTTAAACTACATTCTGGTCCAGTGGTAAGCCATTGCGACCCAACCCACCTGAACTACGAGGTCTTTGATCCATGTCAAGGCATGGTACGTAGGACGCCTTTATGAGGTTCAAGCCCACCAATAGTGGACCAAGGTCTACTTTCACGTCGGTTTACCGGCGAAACCCACCTGAACTACGAGGTCTTTGATCCATGCCAAGGCATGGTACGTAGGACGCCTTTATGAGGTTCAAGCCCACCAATAGTGGACCAAGGTCTACTTTCACGTCGGTTCACCGACACACCCGCCCGTCGCTCTTTCACGTCGGGTCCCATTCCAGTCCAGCGGTAAGCCGTTGTGACCTTTTGAACTACGACGTCTTTGATCCATGTCAAGGCATGGTACGTAGGAAGCCTCCACGAGGTTCAAGCCCACCCGTCGTTTATTCACGTCAGGGTTCACTTTCGTCCCGCATGACGTTAAACTGTATTCTCCGAACTACGAGGTCTTTGATCCGTGTCAAGGCATGGTACGTAGGAAGCCTCTACGAGGTTCAAACCCATCACCCAATTCACGTCGGTTTACCGGCACCATCCCGAACTACGTGGACTTTGATTCCCTGCCACGAGGATACGTAGGAAGCCTCTTCAAGGCTCAAGCCCAACTTCACCGTCGCCCCTGCGATGGTCCCATCTCACCCGGGCCGCCACATCCCGGTGGGATCATGCCATCCACCTCCTCGCTGCTCCTAGCGGCGCATGGGCCGCTTTCCATGTGTAACCCCCATCATATCTCCGGGTCGCTGTCCTCTGTGTACACCCCGATTCATCTCCCTTTTCCCCTATAGGGAGTGCACCACCTCGGATCCGTCCGCATTGGGCGTTCTGATCCATCGCCTTGGTAAACCTTCCAGGTGTTCCCTCATAGGGATATACCAATCTGGTCTGTCTCTATGGGACGTTCTGATCACCCTCATTCCGTCTCCGCAAGACGTTAAACTCGCGGCCTACCTCGTGATAAACATGAGATGCCTGAGGAAAACCTCGGATGGAACGCCTTTGGTGTAACCGTCTCTGCTAGACGTTAATCTTGCGACATACCCTGTGCTAAACACAGGAAGCTGTGGAAAACCTCAGATTCACGCCTCGGGTTCTGCACCCTTGAGATGCCCTCTTATGAGGAAGAATACAGGTTCCCCTATGTCCACGCACCCAGAGATGCCCCGACATTCCTGATGTTTCCGTTTACTCCGACCGAAGGTCGCTACCATGTCAAGACCCTATGGAAAGTCTTGACGGAAGTAGTGTAATTAACCGGCGTCCATGACGATATGGCACCGGGAAGAGTTTCATGAACTACGTATTAAATCTATAAGGGAGACCCGGACTAGGTGATGAGTTTTGAGGAGGAATCCACAGGAGGAAGAACCGACATCTCATCATCCCGTTTCGATCAAGGAGCAGACGTCCCTGAATAAGGAGCGAATTCCGCCCGCCTTTGGAAAGCGGGAATGCAGGGCAACACAGCCGCGCGTCCTCACAGACGGATGCGCGCGCCCCGGCGAAAGCGTCGGAAACAGATATATTGTGATTTGAATGTGGAAATTTTTTGTTTACATTATATTTTTTTATGTCTTATGATTTTAAAATGGTACATGGACATTTGATGGGTGGTTACGTGATAAACCATATGACAGATGGTGCCGTGAATACCAGGATGGGTGGTTACATTAAAACGTTCAATGCATTGGGAATGGAAGTCGGCCGTATGCCTATTCCATGTAGTGATATGTGTGGAAGTCGACCATATAGTTATTCCATTTAATTATGTTCAAATCCTAAATAACCTTTATATGTTATGTGGTCTTTATGTGGGCTTATGGTAATCTTTTGGTTACAAAGGATATGTGGTTATCTTTTATTCAGTGAAGAGTATTTAATAATTCATAAAGGTGAAAAGTATTAAATTGATAAAGTATTCATGGTTTACTTGTTGTTTTGAGAAACTAATTGTTTTCCTTCTTTTGTATCATTTACCAGGATTTTTATGCTCATCCCAGGTTTTTGAAATTTCTTCCATAGGACTTAATTATAAATAGGGTCAGTGATGGGATCAAGGAAATACATGTTATCCAAAACATGGAACTAGACATGTTTATTTTTAAAAATTTTAATTTTATTTAAACTTAGTAGAAGTGTCTACCTTTTAATCTTTTGAGATGTAATAGTTATGTCCTAATTCTCTAAAACTCCAAACCTGAAAAGATCCTATACGTAAATTATTCATTTAATTCATGATTATGCAATGTTATAAGGCCAGGTCCTTACATTATGTTTTATATAAACCTCAGTATAAAAATTTCATAACTTTTATATCCTAGTGGCATGTTTAGGGAAGAAATTTGGTGAAAACCTACTGAGTATTTGTACCCACCCCCTACTTTGGCACTTTGGTGCTTTTGCAGATGATATTTTCTAGGACATTGGTAATGATAAAGAATCTCATTTTTCAACCAGTTCATCGTGATTTGTTGGTGGTATTGTGGTGATTGGAGCATAGAGTTTGTTTTTTGGAGCCTTGGATCATGTCATGGGTTCCTTTGGATATTTTCATTCATTATTCCACTTATTACTCAAATATTTAGATTTTTTATGGGTTTTTTTATTGGATTATGGGAATTGTTACGAAATTTTTTGGTTTTTTAATGGTAATATATTGTTTGGGGTGTACATTGTTAACATGAATCATTTAATTAGGTATGTTTATTCATTTTTTGTTGGTTGATTTATTCTATGTGAAATATGTTCCCCAATAGTTCTTGAACCCCTCAACATTTATTTCCATCTTTTAGTTCCCTGAGAATGTCGCATAAGGCCATGTAGCATATGACTTCCTTCTCAATCCAATGGGGAAGGGGTGGGACATTTCAATCCATTTGGCAGTTGGAGTAGAGTATAGAAGAAAATAAATATATCAAATTATTGGTGGAGAAGAACTGGTTATAGTCTCCATAGTAGAGAAACTGTAACATCCCAATTAATTAATGAATAATAGATATTTTTATCTATGTCTATTAATGATTAATATAGTGTTATAGAGGCTTAAAATTAAAATAAATACAATCTTATGCATGGAATACACTAATATTCTTAAAAGATTGTTTTACAGCCTTTTGATGGAAAACCATTTTTGTATCTATATTTTGACAATTTTATAAACTATGTTTGTCAAAATAAACATATTCTTTATGATTGGGACATCAAAATTTACCTTGTGTGAATTATTGGTATTTTTCTGACAATGTTCAATTTTTAATGAATAGTGAAAAATACTGCATTTTACATCAAAACTGCTTTTTTAATCTAATTTATTCATATGATTATATTATGTTTTGAATTGGTTTTGAAGTGAAATTAGAATATATTTTTACCATTTTATCCAATGGTGGTCATTGGAATCAATTTCACTTTGGAATTAGACTTAAACTGGTGTCAATCTTTTGATACTTTTTGTTTTGTAAAAACACGCTATTTTCTCTGGCAGCGAAAATTAATTATTAAATTAATTAATGTGACTTATATGATTTGAATTTTGTAAATAGACATCATTTTTGAATTCGGAATATCAAATATAGCTTAGGGTGAATTTTTGGTAATTTTCTGAAAAACTTCAATTTTTGATGAATAGTGAAACCACTAAGTGGTAATCAAGCAAACTGATTTTTCAGTTAAATGAAAGTTTACCACTAATGTGTATTTAATTTTGAAAATCCGACATACATGGTTGTCATTAAGAAGTAAAATGTGGTTCAATGAGATTAAAATAATTCTTTGGTGAATAGTAACTTATTAAGTTCTTAATCGCGATTAGTGGTAATTAGGGTAGTTTAAGGTATAAATAATGCTTTAATAATAGGAAATGCCCTAGACACATGTACCAACATTATTGGTTGTGTCATGGCCGACCAAGACAGGCCATGGGTCAACTTGGGGACCCCAAGGAGACACTTTGGTTTGGAAATGACATAAATAACTTTTTATTAAATGTTAAAGTAAAAATGACACAAACAAGAGATGTTTTACGAAATTTTTTTTTACACGGGGTTATAAAGATCAGATATTTGATTATAAATAGTAATTGGAAATATAAAAAGATTTCCTACATCATAGTATTTTTTTTATGATTTTTAGACATTAAATAAATTAAATTATTTATGACATAATAAGGATGCAGCGATGACATCACTATTTGACGATTTAAATAAAATGGAATGATAATGTAAAATCTATGAACTACACATGTCCAAAACCAATTGGATGAGTGTATTTCGAACCCTTATCACCATATCCACGAATTATATCAATGTGGGACCTTTTAAAACCGAAACACATTTTCAAATAAAGTAATATTTCTTTACTTTCCAAAAGTGCCCCTCCTCTCCTCTTATAAAAGGCCCCCACCTCTACCTCATTTCACACACTCCTCAAGCCTTTGGCTCGGCCAAACCCTGCCAATTTACTCTCTCCACATCCCTCTCCTCATCCTAGAGGATTCACTTTGGGCAGAATCCTTTCAAAGGAAGCCTTTAGGCTCAACTCAAAAGGAGTTACACTTTTAAAGGTAATTCATTCTCTCATGTTCATTTGTTTTATTTTGCTTCTACAACCCCCTAAACACTTTTTATTTACTTATTTTGTAACAAAAACAGTATCTTCAATATAAAAGGATGTTGTTATAATATTTATTTGAGCTACACTCTCACACAACTACATCAAATGGTTAAAGAACATACGGTTTCCGTGGATGGCGAAATTCTGCCTCCCGAAACGATGATTGTTCAAAACTCATTTAACACCTTCAAAGGTGGCCATTATGATGTCACTATTTTTATATATGATATATAATATGTTTATGTTTTCCTTAAGCTTCTGTTTTTTTCATTTTTGGAATACCTTTATGGTTTCCATTATGGGTAAACACGATATCTTCATTTTAGGAAGTGCGGACTACCGCCCCCTGAAAGTGATTTGATTCGTTAATACCATATGTGGGATGTGTAAAGGATAAAGTTAATGATATTATATATGTTATTATAATGGAATTATAATATACTCTTATATCATTATGATTCCATTCTAGAAAATATGAAATAGAAATGGAAGTAGAATTCATGCGTACGTACGGCTTACCGTCTCCATGAACGGTGCATTTCATTTCTTACCTCTAAATGATTATGTAATATTATAAATGCATGTATGTACTGGATATATATGACATATATGATATCTACATCATGAATACTATTCTGGATATAATGAACCTTTGACCAAATAACATGTAAGTGTAAGAAGTCTATTTTTGACTTAAGAACCAAATACCGACAAAATGAACATTATTAACTTAACTGATTACATGATGTTCATAACATTGTATAAAAGGAATAATAAACTTGAAAAAGATTCATAAGAAAGTAGAGATTAACTCAAGTTTATTATACAGGAGATTAAAGAACGGTCGGGTCAAGTCGGATACGAGGTATGGGACTTCGTCTCAATCTCCTTTCATTGAGGCATATTTTATTTTATACACAACTTTCTTTTATATGGTGTATAAACCCCTTTGACTTTTACGTTTATTCAAAAGTAATATTTTTTATACGAAGCGTTTACTAAACGACAAAAGGGAATGTTTTTGTCGTACGTATACGGCGACAACGACTTCTCCGCTGTCGTGACTGTTATTTGAGTTTCGGCTTCCTCTACAAGCCATACCTTCTTTTTAAAAGAAAAATAAATACCATGTTTTACTTCTCTTTTATTTTAGTATTGAAAATGGTTTTCATAATGTTTTTATATCAATGTGTTGTATTGATATCTCGTGATTGAAATGTGGAAATTTTATGGTTCCTTTATGCATGTTTTATGTGATATGATTATGTTATGGTTCTTGGGCATTATTATGAAGACGGGTGGTTCTGAGATAAACTAAGGGTGGGTGATCCCGTTATAGCTCTCCAATGCATTGGGTAACGCGAAGGAGTGAAACGTTATGGTTTCTGCGAAGAGATTTACGGAATATACTGTGATGGGTATTCCAAACGTAACCAAGAGGGTTACTCCCTACGTAAGAATGTTATGAATGCCTCAAGTTACCTTTAAGTATTATGATTTCTATGATTTATTCATGATTTTATGAGGTATGTTAAAGTGCCTATGTTTTATGGGTAAAGTATGAATTCATTCTTATGTATATATGAAATCATGTTTCCTTTCCATGTTTTTTTATAACCCATTCTGAGTTTTTATGCTCATCCCAAGTTTTTGAAATGTTTTTAACAGGTCAAGGGAAAGGTACATGATAAGATGACAGAGTCAAGGATGTGTCAAGAAATAATCCATGTTTTATGTTAAATGTGTTTCCATTGATGGGAATGAAGAATACTCTCTTTATGTAACCACTTTGTTTATATGTGGAATGTAATGCAAGTTTTATGATCTAATTATCTAAAACTCTAAACCCAAAAAGATCCTCAATGTGTAATCTTGTAATAACTCAAGATTAAGTAAGGTTTAAGGCTGGGGCCTTATAGTTGGTATCAGAGGTCGGTTTAGATAACTTTAGGAGTTAGAATTCAATTAAATGATTATCCAAAAATATTTTTTTTGAAATGATATAGCATTTAAAGATTACCATGTTGCTTCATCTAAGACATGTTTGTTCAGAATGGTTTTCCGCAGAGGAAACAGGGAAGTTGTGCTAGGAAGGCATACAGAAGGAAATAACCTTCAGAATCAGCATCCAGAAATGGTCGGAATTGGAACTAAACAGTTTGTTGCAGTAATGGCGCAGTTGACTCAAGCGATAAATGGCGGTGGTATCCATGCACGAGATCAGCCAGACCAACTGCAGAGGAACATGTCAGTGGTGGAACATTTCATGAGGCAACATCCACCATCATTCAGAGGATCATCTGACCCTGTGCTAGCTGAAGGGTGGATTAAAGAACTGGAGAAGATTTTTGATGTCATGGGGTGTTCAGACAATCAAAAGGTTAGTCTTGCTATTTACCGTTTGGAGGGTGAAGCAGATCAGTGGTGGTCTATGGTTAAAAATATCAGGGACACCGATGAGATTGATGCTCTTGACTGGGATGAATTCAAAGGTATGTTTCTTGAGAAGTATTTTCCTAAGTCTGTTCGACTTAGGATGGAAAAGCAATTCTTAGAATTGAGGCAAGAGGAAGACTCAGTGGCTGCCTATGAAGAATGGTTCACTCGATTGGCAAGGTATGCTCCAAATTTTATCTGGGACCTTGATAGTAAAATCAATCGTTTTTACTCAGGATTAAAGCCAAAATATCGAAGGGCATTAGCTTCTCGTGAGTTTAAAAGTTATGAAAAGCTTGTTCGATGTGCTGAGAAGGTGGAAATGGAGTTTGCCGATGACCATGTTTTCTATAACAACCAGCAGAAGAAGAGACCGAGGTGGCAGGAGAAAGGTAAGAATTCCTCAAAAAAGTCTGATGGTAAGAGAACTAAGTTTCCAGTTTGTGATAAATGTGGCAAAAGCCATGCTGGGGAATGTCTTCTGAATTCTGGGAAGTGCTACCGATGTGGTAAGATGGGACATGAGGCTCGTGATTGCACTGAAAAGGATGAAGGTGAAGGTAAGAAAAAATTTGATTTACAGTTAGTGAAATGTTATAAGTGCAATGAGATGGGTCACTATGCAAACGAGTGTCCGACAAGGAGCTTGAGTGATGGGAAGCAGTTAGACTACAAGCAGAAAGGGGTGGTGAAATCCTTTGCAACTACTTCAGCAGATGTCGGGCTATCAAATGAAGTTGTATCGGGTACTTTGTTTGTTTTTTCAGATTATGCCAGTGTGTTGTTTGATTCGGGGTCTACACTTTCTTTCATCTCGGAAACCTTTTCTAGTAAAATGGGAATACCATCTCAAGAAATGACTCCTGAACTTTTGGTAAAAACACCTGGGGGAAATGTTGAGGCAAAAGAATTTATAAGAATCTTCCTATCCTTATCTGTGGAAAGAACTTACTTGCAAACATTATTGTTCTACCTCTAGTAGAGTTTGATGTTATCCTGGGTATGGATTGGATCTCTATTTACCATGCTATGATTGACTATAGAGCTAAAGAAGTTTCTTTTCAGAAATACTTTCAGTTTGTTTACAAGAATGAACCTTTACTTTTGATAACATATCAAGAGGCCGAGAAACTTGTAAAAGATGGAAATGAATGTTACCTTGCACACGTCGTTGAAAATAAAGGAACTGTTCAGATTAATGATGTGCCAGTGGTAAATGAGTATCTTGATGTTTTTCCTGATGAGTTGCCTGGAATAATACCAGATCGGTAAGTTGAGTTTACTATTGACTTAGTTCCTGATGCTAAGCCAATTTCAAAACCCCCTTACCAAGTGGCACAAATTGAACTTTTATAGTTGAAGGAGAAATTGCATGATTTATTAGAGAAAGGTTTCATTAGAACAAGCACATCACCATGGGGTGCTCCTGTTTTATTTGTTAAAAAGAAATATGGTTCTATGAGACTTTTCATTGATTATAGAGCCTTGAATAATTTCACTGTTAAGAACAAATATCCTTTGCCTCATATCGATGACTTGTTTGATCAGCTCCAGGGAGCTCAGTTTTTTTCAAAGATTGACTTGAGATCGGGGTACCATCAGCTGAAGGTAAAGGAGGCAGATATTCCGAAGACCGCATTCCGTACGAGATATGGCCATTATGAATTTTTAGTAATGCCTTTTGGGCTAACCAATGAACCTGCTGTATTCATGGACTTAATGAATAGAATTTTCCATGAGTTCTTGGATAAGTTTGTGGTGGTTTTCATTGATGATATTTTGGTGTTTTCTAAAAGTAAATAGGAGCATGAAAAACATTTAAGGGTTATCTTGCAAACCTTAAAAGAAAAGAAATTGTATGGGAAATTCATCAAGTGTGAGTTTTGGTTGCAAAAAATTTCTTTCCTTGGTCACATTGTTTCTAAAGATGGAATAATTGTTGATCCTGCAAAAACAAAAGTTGTGGAAGAATGGCCAAGACCCACAAATGTAACCAAGATTCGTAGCTTCCTTGGTTTGGCGGGCTATTACCGAAGGTTTGTTAGAAATTTTTCACGGTTATCTAGTCCAATGACTAAGCTAACTCGGAAGGGTGTTAAGTTTATCTGGACAAAAGAATGTGATGATTGTTTTCAGGAATTGAAAAGAAGATTGGTGAATGCTCCAGTTTTGGCACTACCTTCCAGGAATGGTGAGTTTGTTATATACAGTGATGCTTCATTGAAAGGACTTGGTTGCGTCCTAATGCAGAATGATCAGGTAATTGCTTATGCTTCACGACAGTTGAAAACTCATGAGGTAAATTACCCTAAACATGATTTGGAACTAGCTGCTGTTGTTTTTGCTTTAACAATTTGGAGGCATCATTTGTATGGGGTAAAGTGTGAAATATATACCGATCACAAAAGTTTAAAGTATATATTCACTCAGAAAGAGTTAAACATGAGACAAAGGAGATGGCTGGAATTAATCAAGGATTATGATTGTACAATTCATTACCATCCGGGAAAATCAAATAAAGTGGCTGATGCTTTGAGTCGAAAAAGTAATGCTTCATTAACAATGTTGCATTTGGAACGTGATCCTTTGGTTAAGGATTTGATGAAATTTGGCATAGAAGTTGTTGGTGTAGGAAGTCCTTCTGTTTTGTTTCAGGTATCAGTGAGATCATCTCTATCAGATAGAATCAAGCAAACACAGAAGCAAGATAGTGAGTTGCAGAAAAAGGTAGAGCTGGTTCAGAAAGGTAAGTTGCCTGAATTCAACATTGATAATTATTGCGTTTTGAGATTTGGTAAGAGATTGTGTGTGCCTTTTGATTCACAGTTGAAGAGAGAGTTGTTATGTGAAGATCATAGTTCTCCGTTTTCAGTTCATCCAGGCAGTAATAATATGTATAGAGATCTGCGGGAGTATTACTGGTGGGATTGAATGAAAAGGGATATTGCTGATTTTACTATGAAGTGTTTGACTTGTCAGCAGGTTAAAGCAGAGCGGCAGTTAACGAAAGGGATGTTTTAGCCTTTACCAGTGCCAGAGTGGAAATGGTAGAATATATCCATGGACTTTGTTGTTGGATTACTGAAGACATCTTGAGGTAATAATGCAATCTGGGTTATTGTTGATCGCTTGACCAAATCTGCTCATTTCCTTGCTATACGAGATACTTTCTCTCTTGATCAACTTTACCGTTTGTATCATAAAGAGATAGTCATGTTAAATGGAGTTCCTCTCTCCATTGTATCAGATCGTGATCCCAGGATTACTTCTAACTTTTGGAAAGGCCTTCAGAAGTCGTTGGGTACTGAATTAAATTTTAGTACATCTTTTCATCCTCAATCAGATGGTCAGTCAGAATGAACAAATCAGACATTGGAGGATATGCTACGAGATTGTTCTATGGATTATCAGGGAAGTTGGGAACAACATCTTTCTTTGGTTGAATTTTCATATAATAACAGTTTCCATTCCAGTATACAGATGGCACCATTTCAGGCATTATATGGGAAGCAGTGTCGAACTCCAGCTTTCTGGGATGAATTGGGTGAAAGGAAGTTGATGGGACCAGAATTGGTAGAAGAGATGGCAGAAAAAGTTCAGCTGATTCAGAAACACATGAGAACAGCTCAGAGCAGGCAGAAGAGTTATGCGGATAACCGGAGGAAGGATCTATCTTTCGAGGTACGTGATCATGTTTTTCTCAAGGTTTCTCCTTGGAAAATTGTGATGAGATTTGGTAAGAAAGGAAAGCTGAGTCCAAGGTTTATTGGACCATACGAAATTCTGGAAAGAGTTGGATCAGTTTCATACCAAGTGGCTTTACCTCCGAGTTTATCTCAGGTACACAATGTTTTTCACGTTTCTATGTTGAGAGAGTATATGCCAGATCCATCTCATGTTTTGAGTCCAGAGGTAGTTCAGCTGGAAGAGAACCTATCTTATGAGGAACAACCGGTCCAGATTCTTGACCACAGGGAGAAAGTGTTACGGAATAAGGTGATTAAGCAGGTAAAGGTTTTGTGGAAAAACCACATGATTGAAGAGGCAACATGGAAATCTGAAAATGCAATGAGAGATAAGTACCCCCATTTATTCGATAAGTAAATAAATTGCGGGGACGCAATTTTCTAAAAGGGGGGAGGATGTAACATCCCAAGTAATTAATGAATAATATATATTTTTATCTATGTCTATTAATGATTAAGATAGTGTTATAGAGGCTTAAAATGAAAATAAATACAATCTTATGCATGGAATACACTAATATTCTTAAAAGATTGTTTTACTGCCTTTTGATGGAAAACCATTTTTGAATCTATATTTTGACAATTTTATAAACTATTTTTGTCAAAATAAACTTATTCTTTATTATTGGGACATCAAAATTTACATTGTGTGAATTTTTGGTATTTTTCTGACAATGTTCATTTTTAATGAATAGTGAAAAATACTGCATTTTACATCAAAACTGCTTTTTTAATCTAATTTATTCATATGATTAGATTATGTTTTGAATTGGTTTTGAAGTGAAATTATAATATATTTTTACCATTTTATCCAATGGTGGTCATTGGAATCAATTTCACATTAGAATTAGACTTAAACTGGTGTCAATCTTTTGATACTTTTTGTATTGTAAAAACACGCTATTTGCTCTGGCAGCGGGAATTAATTATTAAATTAATTAATGTGACTTATATGATTTGAATTTTGTAAATAGATTTCATTTTTGAATTAGGAATATCAAATATATCTTAGGGTGAATTTTTGGTAATTTTCTGAAAAACTTCAATTTTTGATGAATAGTGAAACCACTAAGTGGTAATAAAGCAAACTGATTTTTCAGTTAAATGAAAGTTTACCACTAATGTGTATTTAATTTTGAAAATCCGACATACATGGTTGTCATTAAGAAGTAAAATGTGGTTCAATGAGATTAAAATAATTTTTTGGTGAATAGTAACTTATGAAGTTCTTAATCGCGATTAGTGGTAATTAGGGTAGTTTAAGGTATAAATAATGCTTTAATAATAGGAAATGACCTAGACACATGTCCCAAACTTATTGGTTGTGTCATGGCCGACCATGAAAAGCCATGGGTCAACTTGGGGACCCCATGGAGACACTTTGTTTTGGAAATTACATAAATAACTTTTTATTAAATGTTAAAGTAAAAATGACACAAACAAGAGATGTTTTACGAAAAAAAATTTTACATGGGGTTATAAAGATCAGATATTTGATTATAAATAGTCACTGGAAATATAAAAATATTTCCTACATCATAGAATTTTTTTTATGATTTTAATACATTAAATAAATTAAATTATTTACGACATGATAATGATGCAGCGATGACATCACTATTTGACGATTCAAATAAAATGGTAAGATAATGTAAAATATATGAACTACACATGTCCAAAATCAATTGTATGAGTGTATTTCGAACACTTATCACCTTATCCACGAATTATATCTATGTGGGTCCTTTTAAAACCGAATCACAATTTCAAATAAAGTAATATTTCTTTACTTTCCAAAAGTGCCCCTCCTCTCCTCTTATAAAAGGCCCCCACCTCTACCTCATTTCACACACTCCTCAAGCATTTGGATCGTCCAACCCCTGCCCATTTACTCTCTCCACATCCCTCTCCTCATCCTAGAGGATTCACATTGGGTATAATCCTTTCAAAGGAATCCTTTAGGCTCAACTCAAAAGGAGTTACACTTTTAAAGGTAATTCATTCTCTCATGTTCATTTGTTTTATTTTGCTTCTACAACCCCCTAAACTCTTTTTATTTACATATTTTGTAACAACACCAGTATCTTCAATATAAAATGATGTTGTTATAATATTTATTTGATCTACACTCTCACACAACTACATCAAATGGTTAAAGAACATACGGTTTCCGTTGATGGCGAAATTCTGCCTCCCGAAACGATGATTGTTCAACACTCATTTAACACCTTCAAATGTGGCCATTATGATGTCACTATTTTTATATATGATATATAATATTTTTATGTTTTCCTTAATCTTATGTTTTTTTTCATTTTTGTCATACCTATATGGTTTCCATTATGGGTAAACACGATATCTTCATTTTAGGAAGTGCGGACTACCGCCCCCTGAAAGTGATTTGATTCATTAATACCATATGTGGGATGTGTAAAGGATAAAGTTAATGATATTATATATGTTATTATACTGGAATTATAATATACTCTTATATCATTATGATTCCATTCCAGAAAATATGAAATAGAAATGGAAGTAGCGTTTATGCGTACGTACGGCTTACCGTCTCCACGAACGGTGCATTTCATTTCTTACCTCTAAATGATTATTTAATATTATAAATGCATGTATGTACTGGATATATATGACATATATGATATCTACATCATGAATACCATTCTGTATATAATTAACCTTTGACCAAATTAACAACATGTATGTGTAAGAAGTCTATTTTTGACTTAAGAACCAAATACCGACAAAATGAACATTATTAACTTAACTGATTACATGATGTTCATAACATGGTATAAAAGGAATAATGAACTTGAAAAAGATTCATAAGAAAGTATAGATTAACTCAAGTTTACTATTCAGGAGATTAAAGAACGGTCGGGTCAAGTCGGATACGAGGTATGGGACTTCGTCTCAATCTCCTTTCATTGAGGCATATTTTATTTTATACACAACTTTGTTTTATACGGTGTATAAACCCCTTTGACTTTTACGTTTATTCAAAAGGAATATTTTTTATACGAAGCATTTACTAAACGACAAAAGGGAATGTTTTTGTCGTACGTATACGACGACAACGACTTCTCCGCCGTCATGACCGTTATTTGAGTTTCGGCTTCCTCTACAAGCCATACCTTCTTTTTAAAAGAAAAATAAATACCATGTTTTACTTCTCTTTTATTTTAGTATTGAAAATGGTTTTCATAATGTTTTTATATCAATGTGTTGTATTGATATCTCATGATTGAAATGTGGAAATTTTATGTTTCCTTTATGCATGTTTTATGTGATATGATTATGTTATGGTTCTTGGGCATTATTATGAAGACGGGTGGTTCCGAGATAAACAAAGGGCGGGTGAGCCCGTTATAGCTCTCCAATGCATTGGTTAACGCGAAGGAGTGAAACGTTAAGGTTTCTCTAAAGAGATTTAGGGAATATACTGTGATGAGTATTCCAAACGTAACCAAGAGGGTTACTCCCTACGTAAGAATGTTATGAATGCCTCAAGTTACCTTTACGTATTATGATTTCTATGATTTATTCATGATTTTATGAGGTATGTTAAAGTGCCTATGTTTTATGGGTAAAGTATGATTTCATTATTATGTATATATGAACTCATGTTTCCTTTCCATGTTTTTTTTATAACCCATACCGAGTTTTTATGCTCATCCCAAGTTTTTGAAATGTTTTTCACAGGTCAAGGGAAAGGTACATGATAAGATGATAGAGTCAAGGATGTGTCAAGAAATAATCCATGTTTTATTTTAAATGTGTTTCCATTGATGGGAATGAAGAATACTATCTTTATGTAACCACTTTGTTTATATGTGGAATGTAATGCATGTTTTATGATCTAATTCTCTAAAAATCTAAACCTGAAAAGATCCTCAATGTGTAATCATGTAATAACTCAAGATTAAGTAAGGTTTAAGGCTGGGGCCTTATAGAAACACCTTGAAAAAAGGTTTAGTACCTCAATTAATGATCTTGTACAACATACCCCCTTTTCTTACTTATAGAAATATGTTTTTCACATGTAGGGTTTAATACTCCATTTATATAGACATTAATTAAACATAAGTAAATCATGGTTATATGTGGAGATTTCAAGTTAAATGGAATTCTATTAGGGTTTTAATTTGAAATTTTATGGGTATAAAATTTCTTATTTATATGGTACACGTTGTGAAATAATGTCATTCCATGAATTTTCTTCCCTCTCCCCAAGGTTCCTTTTTTAATTTCATATACGAAGGTCATGAATTCCCATTAATACCCATTCTGGGAAAATTCTATTCATGACGTGAATTCTGATTTTATAGTATCAATCTATTTCTACTAAATTCATCAAATACAAGCCATCAAAAAATTTCTTAGACAACACAAATCAAGTGAAATATTATCACAATGAAAATCATCATCATGTATTTTATTTTCTTTAAGTCCTTGAATCCTACCAATAAATATATCAAGAAATTAAATATTGGAATACATGGTAAATAAAATGACAATTTTTGTTAGATATCATATCAAAAAGTTTATTGACGAAAACTAAGAATAAATACATCATAACATTTGAAGTCAGGTGAGAATGACAAATAAATATATTTTAACATCATGAACCCATTTAGAGTAGACACAAGATACCTCATATTTTCTACATGAGACTTAATAATGAGAAAACATTTTTTAGTGAACATATGAGGAATGTTTACACATAATATTATGATATTTTTATTTGGAATAAGGATCAATGGCATTGGCCAAAACATGGAATGTGGAATAATGGTGTGATATGATAACACATTTAGGGAAAGTGTTTATTCAGGTGAGGGATTGATTTTATTG
This sequence comes from Viscum album, assembly GCA_963277665.1. Taxonomy (NCBI): domain Eukaryota; kingdom Viridiplantae; phylum Streptophyta; class Magnoliopsida; order Santalales; family Viscaceae; genus Viscum; species Viscum album. Next base: position 1,627,059,681 of record OY728157.1, on the reverse strand, counting down.
GGAATATGGAAAAACAAAGAGTGTTTTTAATTGGATATATTATATCGATAAAGGTATATCCCAACTTATGGGGATATTTTACCGAAAGGGAAAGACATACATCATATCATCTACATTATAGCCCCATTGGTACTGATGATATTAGTTTGATTATGTGGGAAAAATTACATTGTGTTTTAATCTAGGGGTGAGATCCTTTATTTCTATCTAAAATAGTAATCAAAAACCATATTGTTCAAAATTCATTGTTTAAGGTCTTGTGACAATACCACACTAGGGTTTTTAACATAAAAAATTAAATTTATGGTCATGAATTTTTCAAATCATGCAACCATGAATGAGTAAATTAAAATTATTATCAAACTATAGATATTTATCTTACATGAATAGTGTGAAGATAGATAATTTAGATGTATAATTCACTGATAGGGATACCCTCAGACTCGGTTGGGGATTACCTATAATAGTATGAAAATATAAAGATATTTTAATTCTGATAATTGATTCACTAACTTAAATCCCTAATCCAACATGATTAATACTTGGTGTGAGAAACAAGAGACAATAGTATATTCAAATCATTGAATGATAGTACACAAATTATTATCAATGGGGATTAAATCTAATTAGGAGGCCTTGTGATGATCCCTAACATATTGGTAATGTATTCAATGTGAACCATCATGGATTTTATATCAAAAGGGGAATATCAACCTCTTATTTTCCTTCCCATTAGTAGGATACGATGTGGTTTGAAGGCATGAAGAATATGATGTACTAAAAGAATAATAATCGATTACTATAAGATGGATTACCATGGATGAAGCATTATTTCATAATCATGACATGTGGAATCCCATATATTTTTCACAAATCTAACCACAAACATTTTATTGCCTATGCTTCTAGTTTTATGTATTATTCCAATGAATGATGGATGTATAGTTTGGATAATTATTAGAGAGATTCATTTTTTCAGTTGGATGTAATTTATATTTAGAATATTTCATTAATACCATATCTAGAATACAAATTTTTTGTACCAGAATATGAAAATTTTATGGGTACCAATCCCTTTTGAGATATAATTGAGTTGTTCTAATTCAGGGTGTATATTATGATTAATTTAGTGAAGGATTTAAAATATCACAAGTCTGTTTGTTAGTTAATCTTGGAAAATTTGAATGTGTGAGAAGTAAATAAATTCATTTCAGGAAAAATAATTTTTATATGATGAAATTATTTGGGAAATGAGTTAGATATGTGAAGTGATGATATTTGAGGTTTCTCCACAAAGCCAACCTGTATAAAATACTATGTGAACACAATTTACAAATTTGTATTTTATTCCCTAAAAAGATGAGATGATTTATGTTGGAAAAATTTACCTTTTCTTCTTGAAGGAAACTCTCTATAGGTGATATAAAGAGTTCTTTCCTATGAAATAATCATACATGGGATTTATTTTTTGATGGATTCTTCTAAAATGAAAAATCATTGTATTCTCATTCAACTATCTATCCATCCACATGACACTATATCCACAACATTAAGAATATATGGTGTATTTATATTAGTTATTTTATGAACCATTATCCCAAAATTTACAGACATATGTAGATTCTTATTGAATTATGTGTTTGAAAACGAATTTATACCGAAGTATAAGATGTGATTTATTAAACTAGACTTCATGTTGCAATGGAATTTAATGGAATGTGTGAGAATCAAATTTTATGAATTTTAAGAATTGGGGATTCATAGTAGGATGAATATTTCTTATTGAATTGATAAAAAATCTATACTAAACCTTTTATTTTTTGAATATGGTAACGAAAACTCATAAACATGAGGATAGAGAAAAGGAACCTTCAAACTAAAAATAAAATTATTTATAGGTGAAGGAATTTTTATAATTGGTTTAGATTATCTTTAAATAAGGGAATCATATGTTATTTTTTTCTTCATAATGAATGGTATGTTTTATTTCTAATTATTCAATTTTCTCAATTATTCTCCATTTTCCAATCCATTTATCCTATTATGGGATAATGACATTTCCTCCAATAATTTATAAATAAAACTGCATGCTATATGGCCTCAACATATTTTATCCTAAAAATTGTTTCTAAATATATTAAATGTTAATATTGTTGGAATTTATACATTCTTCATAGTATAACCATAAAAAATGTGATTTTTATAGTCATAGTGTGGAAAACCCATCTTAGTATGTTGAAGTTTTAATTGTTCATTGACTACTAACCCGTAGTGGCATAAACTCTTTTATCAACATAGGTGTATTTAAATAAATATATTCACTAAAACTTATTTTGTCTCATTATTATATAGCCATCCTCCTCATCACAAGGAAATCGATTCTCCTCAAATTCTTACAGGAAATAGTCATTACATATAGATTGGTGTATCTCATCAATGATATGCAATTAAATACTTAGTACAAATCATTAATATTCCTGATATTTATTTTATTTCCCATGTTTTTTCACCATGAAACATTTTGATGACCCTTAAAATCATATTATGGTTTTAAACACTACCATTTTCCTTACATTGGTTTGTAAACCCAAAAATTTATCACCATCACATATATATGCATGGGTACCTGAACACTATTCAACAAAAGTACCATAACATATATAAAGTTATTTAAATATTAGATATTAAAAAAACATTTCATGGAATGGTTTAACACCACTGTTTTAAACATGTATTTATCATTTAGATGAATATTATATTAGATAATTTTTCACACATGGATCATGAAACTAAAATAAATCATTATTATTTAATTGAGATAATATATTATTATTAAATATAAATACTAATACATTATGAAGACAAAAAATGAATCAACATGGACAAAAGTACAAGTGGTCTACATTTATATAAAATTTTAAAAAATTCTAAAATCTATATCCTCATTGATATCTATAAAGATTATGAACCGACCTAAAACAATAAAAATAATGAAATTATTTAGGATATTAATAGACTTTATGAGAGAGAGGTAAAAAAATATATTTTAATAAAGCATGTAAGGAAATATCTAAGAATATTATAATGTATATATATATATATATAAGAATTATATATGAATATATTGGTCATATTTATGTCCAACTAGTATATAATTTTACCAAAAAAATAATAAAATAAAAAAATCATATTTTTATTATATTATATAAAATAGATTACACACACTTAAAGAATATAAAGAAAATTTTTGTAAAGGAAATTTATTTATATATATTATTTAAAAAATTAAATTTATAAATTATTGATATTTAATTTGATAAAATTTATTCTATTATTGGTGTAAACATATAAATATTTAATTAGGTTAATTTTTATGATCCTTATTGAAATTATATCTTGTGAGTGAATTGTAAAATATAGTGATTTTTGAAAAACTATTAATTATTTTACTTAAATAAATTATTTTTAAAGGAAAATTATTATTATTATTTTATCTTCATGAACCTTAATAACCTTTTAATTATGATTATTTCAACCAATAATAACATTATCAATGTAATATTTTATTTTTTATATGATCTTTTTATGAATAGGAATGAATTTATTCTAAAAAGTTAGTCTTCATGGATTTCTAAGAACTCATATAAAAATAGATTTATTTTATTTATATAAATTAAATATTCAAAAAAATATATCATATTTTGAATCATGGTGTTTAAATTTGGTAAATATATCAATGTTATTTTTGGATAAATGAATTTTAATAATGGTTAAAAATATTCCCCAATGGTACAGGTCAAACCAGTAGAATAAGGTTCAAACTATGATATAAGGCTAATTATTTATCCCTAGACGTTCCAATATTCTATTTGATATGTTTAATTTGAACAATAACATGAATTTTGAAAAACTATGGAACATTAGTGACATTTAATTTGATAATGTTCTTAAAATTATTTTAATGTTTTCTTTTGTATTATTTAAAAAAAGTAAAATTCCAAAATGCATCTTTATTTCTTTTAATATATATAATATTTTTTGAGGGTTGTAAATAAGGAAAATTAATTTTCTTAAAAGATAATACTGAATATGAATATGTTTTATAGTGGTAATTTATTTATATATTTTTTCTAGGAAATGAATTTTTATAATTAGTACAAAACCTCTGCACAGTTATTTTGAAAGAAATAAAAGAATCTCGTAAAAGATTTTTAAAACATATAAAGTAATATAGTTTTATATGGGTTATGTTGTTATATGAATTTATGATAAATATCATGTATTATTTAAATAATAAATGTTTATATTAGAATCAAATTAAAATTATAATATTATTTTAATGTTGAAAATGATAATATTCTATAATTTTTTTTCATTTTAATTATTATTTTTTGGGTACAATTATATAACCTAAAAAAACACCACACACACACATAGGCTAGAATGGTTGGTCATAGCCACCTAGGGATAACCCATCCAGTAAGTTGCTTTATTACATAATATTGTTTGGCTTGAAATCTAATAGTGCATTAATCCTATTACATTCTTGGCCCATGGCCCATTCTATGAATAGTGGCACTTGTCTTCCAATAATTCGATCCCTATGGTCTTTGGAGAGAGATCCAGATGTGGTTCTTCAAAGAGAATGTAATTTTCGTAAATGTTATTTTCATTTTACTGTCTCTACTACCTAAATAAAACATTGCATAGCTTTAATTTTATAACAACATCAATATATCCTAAATACATAAATTAAATTATTATATATTTACAAAACTTATTTGTCTACTTTACATACAATTGAAAGTTAAATCTTCACTTATGCACATGTAAAACAAAGTGTCTCTATATTTTGGTGAAATTTATTTTTCATCACCACAACACAAGACCTGTTAATATGATGTAGTTATTAAATTAATCAAATTCATTATATTATAGTGAATTTGTAATTATTATATATTAAAAACCTTCATACTCTTCCATTTTTTGTAAATTGATAATATCATTTATGCCTATGTGTGGAATACAACCAATACAATGTGTTGTGAATTGTTTTTACATATTCCTATCATATTTTGTTATAAATTTTTATTTAATTGTTTTAAAAAAATTTATTTTTAATTAAAAAGAATTATTAGTTAATGATGACCATTATGGAAGGATCAAAACTGCCAAACTAAAACATTTTTGAAATAATGAACTGTCAACAGTCAAGATGATGATGTTAATAATGAATTGGTATTAATATGTTATATAAGTATAGATAACATTAAAACTAGGAATATTATAATTTTATATAGTTATAAAAAATATAAATTAATTATATAAGATTTTATGATTACATAAAATACAAGGAGTACATGATATAAAACGTTAATTTCTCAAATTGATTTATTTGAGATATTTGTTATGTTATAATCCTATAATTTTTTTAAATAGGTATAGATGAACAAGTTTACTCATTATTTTAGGAATTAGTTATAATAATTATAAATGATGTAATTATTTGATTAATTTCATTGAATGGATTATTTTTAAAATGTTACCAACCTAGTAATTGATTTCTATAACAATCATATTTAATTTATTTAATTCTGTAGTTTATATTTTCTCATTTAACTTTTTTTGATCATTAATATTTCTGAAATTTATCATTTCCATCAAATATGGTTATATTTATTTTCTTATATTTATATTCAATTTCTTCTATTTATGGATGAAGAATTAATAATTATGATACATGTAAGGGACTTAAAAAACATATTTTGATATTTTCCTTTTGTCACATTTTATTATATATATATATATATTAAGTAAATTTTTATAAATAATAAATTTTATTTTAGTAAAAGATATATTAAATCTATTTTTAGCAATTTTTTAAATTAAATATAATCTATTAGATGTATTTTTTTTTGTTTTTCAAATGAGGTTCTTTTAACCAAAATTTTGAAAAAAATCATTGTATTTTTTTTCACTCTACGAACAAATTTTTTTAAAATATTGACTCTTTTTATTATATAATTAATTTAATGTAATCATTATTATTTTAAATGAAATTATTTTTCTTATTAGATCAGTAATTTTTTAAAAAAACTATATCAAATGAAAAGGGTATTGTTTTCTTAATAAAATGTAAATAATTCTAATAAGAGATATCTTTAATCACTCTTACATAAATTATATTGATGTTTAACTTGATGTATTTATTATATTTTATTTTATAAATGATTTATTTTAATATAATTTTTTATTATATAAATTTCTTTAACAGATAATGGATTACACATTATTTTAAGATAATTAAATTTCTTATGGTCATGTCATATATCAATCAACAAGATTGAGTTTTCATTACTATTCTCATTTGTTTCCATATTTTTAATATCAATTATGAATTCATAATATTTTATATTACATTTTTGAAGTTAAAAATTTATAACATTTCTATATGTGGTATCAGTCATTTCTTATACCTCATCCTCCTTCAAATAATAAACATAATGATATGTTCCAATTATGTTAATCATTTAATGTATAATGAACTAATATAATATTAAAGTGATCATAGGTTTCCTCTTTTTGATAACTGATTTACAAATCAATATATCTCACGAGACAAAAACATTGAAATTTGAAATTAAATTTTTATATAGTAAACAAGTACCCATTTATTAAGAATGATGACTTGTTTATGTGTCTTGGATTACATTATGCATGATATAATTATTTATAGGCCTTGATAATCAGTGTATATAATTATTTATTTCCTTTTCAAATAATTCAATTTTTTTATTATACTAGAGATTTCAATGTTATATTATCCATGGGTGTTTAATGTACGAATGTTATTGATTAAATGGATTGTGTTTTGATGATATACTCGAATAGATATATTATTCCTTATTTATATAATAGTATTTACTATAATTAAGGAATACTATGAATATGAAAATACCTATTAATATTTTTTATTTCTGAATGATATGGAGAAGGATGATTTGATTTATTTCAATGGTTCCAGATTGGTTTTTATGACATGTTTTTATATTTACAATGTAATATATTAATCATGTATGTATATAATTTTCCAAGAAAACAAAAATAATTGATCATTCATGGTGAGATAACATGTATTTTTATTTGTGTAATTAAGTAAAAAGATACATTGGGTGTCTAGAGTCGAGGTTTTTATAATCGGTATCAAATAATATTGAATAGAAACCATTGGATCTATATCTAAGAAAACATTAATTGGGGTACATAAAAAGATTATTCAATAAAGGGATATGTATATGTATAGGGAAATATCATGAAGCTCTGGGGATGCAGAAATTGTGTTTTTTCCGTAGAAAATAAATCCTTATATAGATATTGGAATGTTGATGTGATTCTCACATACATTCACCTAGGAGTTGCAACATTGAAAGAAGAGTATTGGAAAATAATATAGTCTTAATGAGTCAATGATGAGGGTACCTATGACTATACACCTAGCAAAAAACCAACGGGATACTCATGCATTTATTGTCATTTACGTTATGAACCATTATTAAGAATGAAAGGATAGGTCATGTGGAATACTATTATATTCCAGAGTGATATGTGATAAATATAAAATGTAATTAGTTTATACTTATAAGGATGATATCATTTTTAAATTCATAGATACCCCTTTAGGAACATATGTGATGAGTGTTTTACATGATTTTTTATATTTTATGATACATTTATGGGAATATAGTACTTTGGTTTAGTTTACGTTTTATTGAGAAATTTATTTGGGGAAGAACAATTTTATATATTTTGAACATAAGGTAAAATATACCCATAATATTTATGTTCAATTTGATCTTTTATGCCAATTTGGATAATTGGGATAAAATTATAATCTTATTTTTTTAATATATGTTTAATCGTATATATAATAGTCATATTAAATTGTTATTACTGGACTAAGTGATTAATGATATTTTGAAAGAGGCCCACCATACCACAAACATAAATTTTTTTAGGTAAATGGAAATATTGTTGGATAAAATCTGATTTAATTGGAATAATAATTGTTGAGTTATCACATGGAATCATATATGATTTTATTTTGAAATTAATGTGATTCAGGTTATGTATGGGAAATAATATAATATTTTGAAGATTATATAAGCGGCTATCTAAATTTTTTACTTATTCCTTTATGTGTTTAAAATGTTCATTAGAGATGAATTATAAGTTGATATTAGAACAATGTGTTATCAAATAATTATGATTTTATGTTTTTCACCATGATTTCAATTTTTTCGAAGAATCTTACTACAAGTTAAATTTGTAATGATTTAAGGTTAACAGAGTGTGTTATTTTTGAGGGGTTGGGGATTAATGTATTAATTCCTAAAATTATGTTTTATCCATATTTTAATTTTTGTTATCTTTTACTAACCATTATTGTTTTTGATATAAGGAATTTTTTTTTTATAATTAGGACGATCTTATAGTTGGTTAGAGTTTGAATTTAGTGCATCATGAATGGAACATTTAACATCAATATTATTTTTTTGGAGTACAAGTTGTGATAAATTTTCAAATTGATTAAAATATAATAGATGTATAAAATTATACTTTTTTAGTTAATAATAATTTAGTATGTATATTTTCTTAAAATAACTATAATTAAGATTAAATAATTACTCAAATATATCGAGTATAATTAAGATAATAATACTAATGTATGATGGTAATGTCTTAGAAAGTCTTGTAAAAATATTTATCTTATAGTGGTATATAATTTCATAATATAGTAATATTCTAATACATTACAGTAAACCAAAATAATGGTTTTATAGCAGTTTATTAAACCAATTTTATATTTTTTATAAATAATTTAGCAGGGGATTCTAAAAAACTACTGCTAAATGATTAATTTTATTAAACAGATGAAACTATCCGCCTCTCCCGACACCCTCGACCCCCTGACTCTCCAAATCCCTACCTCCCCCTTCACCACCACTCGCTACACCTTTCAACCACCCCTCTCTACACCTCACCAACCTTAGGTCTCCTCATCTCCCTCACCACGATGTGCCAACTTCACCACAACTCAACACCCTCACCATGCCTCGCCGTTTATCTACACCTCCCTTACTATCGAACATACATTGATTCCTCCTCACGGTTCGTAAGAATGTAATTGTTTGTTTTAAGGTGTTTTTCATCTCCTCTTATCCTCCTTCCTTGGTTCATAGGACATGTTTGATGTTTTGTTTAATTTTCATAGATTATATGGTGTGTGCATTGTTCCCCAAGAAATTTTTTTCCTTCGACGAAAATTTTAATATGTTATCATATTGTTGATGTATGTGTCTCTATCCTGTACCTTTCTAGAATAATATTTCAATTATTGATCATTCTAAATTAAATTCTATATGATTTTTCCATGATTATGGTGTGTTTCTATGAATTATAGTGGTGTTTTAAAGTTATATTTTTAATGAAAAAATGGGATTCAAAGGATTCAATTTAGTAAACCTATATATGTGTGCATATAAAGAGTTTTATTAAATTCAAATTTATATTTTAAAGTTTAATTGAGTGTTTTCCATATAGTTTTATCATTGGTAGTATTTTTTTAGTTGGGTCACATGTATATTTAGTTGGGCAAGTGACATGGTTTCCTTTTTTCTGGTTTAATGACTATTTGTAAATTCTAATAGATTGTTACAATGTTCCTTATGATTTATAGATTGGTTTCTTCTACATTTTAAATATACCTTATAAGCTTTCCATTAGATTTGGGCATATCCATATGTGAATGTGGGCATATATCATATATGTGTATTTTTTTCTTCCACTATGAATAATATCAACCCTGACCAATCTCATCCACACAACCATCATGATCATAAAATATATGTACACAAGCTCTCAATAAAATTTATATAATATATTCATTAACCAACATAAAATCATGAATAATATGTTATATCTATCCACAATAAACATTAATCATCTTTGAGTCCATACACCCCTCAAAGGTTATCGTGGAGTATATTCCATCACCAAATCCCATCAGTAGAACAATACTGGGATCCAACCAAATACTATGGAGTCTGAATAGTTACATAGATTCCATTTGATTCCATCAGGAACTGTGAGGATAAGGGATCCTAATCACCAACTTAATTATCTTTAATTTACTCAAGGAACATTCTAGTGAGTGGATATTCACCTCTACCATCTAATCCCATGATCATCCCAATACCAATAGCTTATCACAAGGTACTAGACTCATTAACAACATAATAACCCTCTCAATGAACGTGTATATATTTTCTAGGTAATTTCCCATATATGTTCCTAGACACATCCCAATCTCTAATGCAAACAATTCCATTCCTAAATGGTTAATCACATGGATTCCTCTAAACTATTTCACCAAGGATCTCCCCATTTGAAACGGAAGTCATCACATGAAAAAAGACAACATAGAGGTACATAAATTCCTTTATGACTTGATTATCCCTACTCGTATATCCATTGATAATTTTAAAAAATCATGGACAAAGCATGAAATACCAAAATTTAAATTATATTGATCATCCCTGGCCACATGAGGAGTATTGACTTGAACTAATCCCTACACACATTCTTGAACATATTCCCATATCATTCAAATACATGCACGTTCATGAGGGATTATTTATATGTATTAAAGGGGATACCTAAAATGATTTTATATTTACCCCATTCCATAAACTAATTACTATCTCTATCAATGATCAGACTATGAATCACTATGCCCTTGATCCCCTTTCTCATACCTCAAGGTTCCAAAAGTTAGTTATTAAAATTCATAAATGATTAAAAAACTTAATACAATAAGGAATAACCATTGATAAGTCACCAAGAATCATCACAACATACAAATATAAAACAATGATGTGAAAATCCTCATATCTTTCTTCTATATCTCCTTTGACAAAAATCCCCATGAATTGACCATCAATTCTAGTCTAATCTTGTTGAATTCTAAAAAAATACATCAGAAATACATTTTTCAAATTATAGGAAACATGAATAATTTATCCTTCCTCAGAATCCTATAACCACAATACCATATATATTCATCAATCGAAGATAAAAACCCCATGATTTGTTGAAAATTTCATTAAATCCATAGATAAGACCATCCGAAATTAGTGGAAGAACCAAATATTGAAAGAGATAAGATGGGTGTAGATGATTATATATCTTTAGTATTGTGAAAAAAACATCTAATCAACCGCTAATAAAGGGGAATGGGGACCAAAATAGGTGAAAAATGGAGGTGTGGGCGAAAAAAACAACCACTTTAAAGAACTTACCAAACTAAAGAATGTATAACCAACCCTCAAGTAACAGTTCTGACCCTTCTAAAAAAATTGGACTGAATAACCATTTCAATATAACCCATGGGGGTATGGATTAATTACCCACTAATATGGTTTTTTGTAGAATGACCCAATGGATCATAGCATAAAAATAAACCCTAGAAAAAACACCCATAACATCCTGACCATACATTGCAACATGGTTAGGGAATCATGGCACAACCAACCACCCAGAGGAAACATGATAAAACTACACCAAAGAACCCATTAGGATAAAATCATTTGGTTTTAAGGTGACACATTTTTCGCAACTAACGTTTATGAAAAAAAACTAAGGTTGTGGTGTTATTTAATCTAACCCCAAAATTTAATCTTCTAAAACATACACACCATTACAAAATGACCATTGTTGTAGTATGATTTTGATATCACTTCAGTCATCCAATTTAACATATTATTAAAACTACTCATAGTTGAATCAACAGCATAGTTATTGATTTCCCTAATATATGTTGTTGAATAAATTACTATCTGGCCTTCAATTCTCATCACACCATGGGCATATTCCTTTTGGATTTGACTATTTTTATAAGATACTCCAACTATCAACGATTCCATCATTTACCATGGGTGTTGTGTCCTTTTTTTATTTTTCAACTATATATATAAATGTTGAACCTAACTACCTTTGATTCATTATATTATACCTAGAGAATTTTTTTTTCCATTTGTGGATATTTTATTAATAAAACAAATATTTTTATGGAATCCTCAAGAGAAGCCTATACAATTGCTTGTAGTAAGAATTAAACAGAAAACATTATTTATAATTATTCCTTTTTTACCATATGTATTTTAATAAGAGAACCTTATCTAATATTTTTTTTCAACAACTGTATATGAATATATTTCCTTATTTAGTAATAATTATGTTATTTAATTCTTTTAATATTTTACATGAACATTGTGATATACATGGATACATGTTGAATCACATTACTGAGGTACACACATCGATATGCTAAGGGTTTAGAGGTGTTTTAGATGTTGAAATTTACAATCGATCTGTTGAAGGGAGAATATGATTTATAAGTCCAAAATTTTAATGCAGAATATGGTTGAAGAGAGATGAATTTTATGAAAAATTGATATTGATGAAATTCCTTTTTCAATATTTGTGTTGGATTTTGAACAGAGAATCGAATGTTACTGAAATTTTGAGCACTGATGTCAATCCATAGAATGAGCTACCAACATCGTTGACAATGAAAAATGAATTGAAAAACCATATAAATGATGCATTAGGCATTAAAAGACACCATAATAAACATAAAAACATATAAAAACAGCCAGTTGAGCGTGATACAAATAGAAATGTGATAGGTGATGTTTTTGAGACAATAGGACAACCATGTCAAGATTGTAACATATAATTGTATCATCTTCTTGATTCTTCAGAGACTAATATATGAGAAAGATTCACTAAGAAAAATAAATTTCATGTTTTATTTGAAAATAGAATTAAAGTGTTGTATAGTGAATGATTGAAATATTCAAAACATTCTCTTCATCTGATGTTGTACCATATCAAATCCTTGTATGTAATTACATATAAGGAAATGTCTATGAAATTATAATTTTTTCATGATGCATTTCTTGAAGAAAACATCATCGAGCCTTTTTAGGATATTAGAATAGTTTTTAAGAGGCTTGGTCATAATTGTATAATAATACATGCGTGTCCCAATGATTGTTTGCTTTATTGGAAAGAAGATTCAAGCCAAGATGATTGAAAAAATGGTCTTCTAGATGGCAATCAATGGGTGGTGTTGAACGTCTGAGTCAACATGATACCGTGAAGAATTATTAAAGTAAAAAACCTATAATTTTTTTATGTTACATTCATTTAAATCCTTGACTGGAAAGATAATTCATGTCATTTAAAATTGATTAAGATATGAAATGACATTATGTGGATAATTACAACGATGGGTTAATGCGACTATGTCATGACTCACAATTGTAGAAGAAATTTGATTAATCAAATCCATTTTTCTAATCTAATCCTAATAATGTTAGATTCTGATTGGATATTGATGGATTCAACCCATTTTTGACTTTGAGCACCAGTCATTTCATTTGTCTAGTTGTTTTGATCCTTCAAATCAGCCTCTGTGGAAGTGTATGCAACAAATTTCTTTTATCATTTCGATGACTATTCCTAGAAAAATTCATAGAAATGATATTGATGTATACTTTTACCCTTTAATTGAATAATTTTAGGAAATATGGTGAAACAGTTTTAAGACATATTATTCTTCTTCTAAAATAATGTTCAAAATGCATGATTCTCTAATATTAACTACTACTGACATCCATGGACATGGGAATTTTGATGGTTGCAAAAATTATATGGGTTTGGATTGTCCTATTTGTATCATTTATTTTTAGACCAAATGATAATTCATAGTATAAAATGGTGCTTCATGTTCCATCGAATATTTATCGGTTCATCTCATAAACTTTGGATGAGCTGGCCAAAATTTCAAAATATTATTGATCGTAGACCACTAGAAAAGTTGTTAGATGGTTATTAAAAAATGGAACAACTTGGAAATGTAGAAGCCGAATTAGGGAAGGTGAATCATTTGAATGGTAGTGGGAAATTATTTCAAAGGGATTCGTGTAGTGAAATCCACATGCAAAAAATGGAAGAAAAAAATTTATTCCTCAATATTCTGTATTGGGAATTTAATTTTTCACTACACAATCTTTAGGTGATTCATATTGAGAATAATTTTATTGAAAATTTTATCTTCACATTGATTAATGAGAACAGAATGTCAAAGGATCATATTAATGCTCAGAAAGACATATAAGAAATTAACATAAATCATGAACTATGTCCAGATGAGAATGAAATGTATGCTCTAAATATTTTCAATAAAAAATAGGGATAAAGATACATTCCTTATAATTTTTCGGAATTTGATGGTTCATGGTATGTATTCAAGTAACATCTCTAGATTTGTTGACGTAAGTCATTGTATTTTACCTTGATTGAAAAGTCACAATTCACATATTTTGTTACAATAATTACTACTATAGGCATTGAGTTCATTATTTCTAGAAAAGGTTACTGCTGTTGTACTGCAATTCTGCACATTTATTAGATAACTATGTGATAAATATCTATATCCATTTGAGATTGAAAGCCATCATGATATATTTTTGTTGACACATTGTGTAATTGAGATGATCTTTCCTCCATTGTTTTTTACTGTCATTATGCATTTTACTGTACATTTTGTTGAGGAAGCTAAATTATGAGGCCCTGTACATTATCGACGAATGTATCCAATTGAGAGTTACATTATTAAAATGTTTACCAGGTATGTAACGAATTAATGGAACTTAATTAAAAATATATTATTGTTATTTATTTTATTTCACATATATATTGGGAATTTCAAATCATGTTTGAGAAATAATGCTGAACTAGCAAGCATTATTTCTGAAGGCATTTTGGTAGGGGAGTTTCTTACCTTTTTTAGGTAAATTGATGATATTAAGACAATATTTAATAGATTAATACATGTTAAATGAAACATCATATCAATAACAAATAGATTGGAACTCAATTATTTTTTTAGTAATGGTCGATTAACTGGGAGGACCACAAATGTTAAATGACAGAAATTGCATT
Source organism: Viscum album (assembly GCA_963277665.1). Lineage (NCBI taxonomy): Eukaryota > Viridiplantae > Streptophyta > Magnoliopsida > Santalales > Viscaceae > Viscum > Viscum album. Next base: position 1,627,044,612 of record OY728157.1, on the reverse strand, counting down.
ACTACAGGTATATAGATATGTGATGCTGAATATTTATTTAAGAGATACATTTTTTGAAGAGTTGAGGATACCAACAATGAGAAGAATGAGATTCCAAACACAAAATGTGAAAGATATAACGAAATCTTTTAATAAAGTTCTTGTAGAATGGATTCCATGATGTGTAAGTTCATAAATATTAAAATAAATATGGATATTTGGTTGACAAAAATATTTTATGAATCAAATAATATATATTTGTTTTTTTAGATCACAAATACTAATAATATAGTAGTGTTTTCATGATATAAGATGTTTCTTGCTCGAGGTTCTCTAAAACAAGTTAGAATGTTTCATGCTTATAATGTGAATGGATTTAGAAATCGTAAAGTCGATCGAGAAGATTTATTGAAAAAATAGAATAAAGAAATATTTAAATTTTCTGATGTAGTGTACTATGGAATGTTCAGTGATAATATCGAATTAAACTACCATGGAAATTTTTTAGTGTTTTTATTCATATGCAAATGGGTCGATATTATCAGAAGTGTTAAAAGTGATTCCTTACAATCTACTTTTGTGAACTTATCTCTCTTGATGATTGTTGGTGGTCACGATCTTCATGATCCTTATATGTTATCATCATAAGAGAAAATGATATATTATGTGAATGATGTTGTGGATTAAGGATGGATTGTTGTCTCTAACATAAAACCAAGAGATTTGTATGATATGGTGTTAAAGTAGAAAATTTTACATCTAACACTGAATCTCATCAACATCATGAAGAAGAATTATTTGTCCATAATGATATTAACAATATTAGTATATCACTGGTGGATGAAGTGGATGATATAATGGTGTAAGAAACTGACATTATTGAAGGGTAAATGATCGTATGTATAGTTATTCATTCATTTTGAAATAAATTATTTCATTTCTGTAGTTATTCATTATCATTTTTAGGTATATTGTTTTGGTTAGTACTGCAAATCTATTATCATTTTTAATTTATTTTCAAGAAAAATGCTTTGAAATATATTTTATAAACATAATTTTATTTTATTGAATGACTATAATGCCAAAGAAGGATGCAAGGATCCACTACGATTTGTTCATGGGATTATAGAGGGTCACTATTATAGGTAAAAATTTTAATATGAATAAATTTATTGCAATTTTTTATTCTAACTAATTCTTCATAAAAGAAGGAAATAACGCAAGTATAGAGAAAAATATGAAAAGTTCAGATGTATGGAATCTAAATGGAGAGAAGATATTTATCCCATTTGATTCATATGGGGTCCATATAGATGATGCCATAAGACTGATTGACCAAATTCATGTCCAGCTTGCTGTAGAGCTAGTTTCCCTTTTGATCGCATATAATGATTCGAGATTGTGCATCAATTTCAAGTTAAAAAAATGGTGGATATAAAATGGATCTCTTGGATTGATTTTATGGTATTATTAATTTAGTAGTGGATATAAAAATGTTAGATGTAAATTGGAACTCATATTATGAACTCATAATATGGGCATGTATGTGGAAACATATAAGTGTGTGCATTGTATTTGTCTTTTGATTTCTATATATACCCCACCCATCATAGGTGTTATATGAATTTTTCACATGTTTTTTTATCGTACTTGTACTAGGGTGATATAAATAGAAGAATTTCTTTAATTGTAAATATATCATTAGATGTGGTTTAAGCTTACACTATATAAATGGTCAATATTTAATAGCGGTTTAAACTAGTACTAAATACATACACTGTACAATTTAGTGGCATTTTTATGATTTAGTGGTGGGTTTTTGCAATACAATGATTTTTTTTATTGTGTATAAAACCACCACAAAAGGCTATTTATTTTACTTTATCATTTAGCGATGGTTGGTGTGGTTTCACGGCGTTTCCCATCGAAAAAAGAATGGTTTTTTAGCCATAGTGAAAACCACTGCTAAAAAATCATTCAATTTCTCCAGGTGAAACCACCGTGAAAACTACATAAACCGCCACTAAATGTTTTTACTATGATGGTTTCCATAAAACCCCACTAAATGGAAGAACCCTCTATGCATTAATCAATTACACGAAATTTTGCAGCGTTTTTGTAACCACTGCTAAGGCAATAGGTGGCTGTTTACACAGCAACCATAACAAAAAAACTACCCATATTCGGTGACTTTCTTATAGTGTTACCTAAAAATTAAATTCATTGACATGAACTATATTTTATTTTATTATAATGATAAATTAATTTTAGAATGAACATCTTCAGTATGTGGGGATGAAATTTTTTAATGAGGTAAAGAATGTAACAACACAATATTTCAACATGTATTTCTCTTTTAGAAAAATATTATGTATGATACCTTGTGAGACATGAAAAATAAATGTAGAATGAACTGGGATTATTTTATTAGGATAACTTTTTAAAATAAGAGATAAACACTGATATATTATGATGATACAATGTGAAAAAAACATGTCGAAATGTATGACCAGCGTAAATGAATATATATATATATGAACATTAAATATATACCCTCACTATCCACTATGAGTATTATGTCCGAAACCACAACTCTGGAATCATGGAACTGAATTAGGAATATAATATACCTGATAGGTGTGATGTTAATGAATAATTTTTATTCATGTGTGTATAGATATATATATAATGTAATATATCAATTATATATATATTCATTAGGTATATAGTTGTTAGGAATATTAATTCAAAATTTTTATATAATTTTTATATTAAAAATTACAAATAATTTAATTTAAAATACAAATAAAATTATTAATTTATATGAATTTGATAAAGAGTACATAATGTTCTAAAATGAAATTTTTATATAATTGTATTTTTATGAATATTTTAGAGAAGTGAGAATTTATTAATTATAGAAAATGAATTATATAACAGAAATTAATTTTTGGTTCCATCATTCAAAAATTACGTAGAGTGAATTCTCATGATTTTCTAGAAATGTCAATTTCTGAGTGAATCATAAAAAATGTCAATATTTGAAAAAATTCATTTAAAATATTAAAATCATACAATTAAAAAGTTATTATTTTATTATTTTTATTAATTTTAAATAATCATTCATTAATTAATTAAAACCTAATTAATCATATATGAATCATAATTATATTTTATTTTGGTATGATCATATTGTTATGCTTAACGACATATTTTATAAAAAAACAATTATCATTGTGTATTGGGAAATTATATTTATGCCAATTTAATTTAATCCTATAAATTTAATATTGATAAATTTTTTCCATATTTGAATGAATTGGAACAAATTTTTAAAATTGGCACACAATATTTTTTTGATAATTAATAGTAACATTGGTAAAAATGTTATCACTATAGTAATGCTAAAAAAATAAAAAAAGGTTAAATCTATGAAATAAGTCTTTAAAATCATCCACACATGTACCTATATTTTATTTTATGGGAATTATTTAACCCTAATCTCTTAATAATATAAAATATGTCATTTGTTGACATTTATCTTTGAAAAATATATTTATATATTTTTGTGTGAAGGAAAATTCCAATATACATGTTTATTAGATTTTATATCTATACTAATTTTTTGACGGATTAATAGATGTTATCAAGTATTATAAAATTTCATTCTAGATATGAATTCTTTTTTTGATAAAAATTTATTGGTAATTATTTATAATGAAATAATTTATATAAAATCATAAGAAATGAAGACAACATGTTTTTTTTGAAGTAGTAGAAAAATCATGTTAATGAATTTAAAAACTATAAAAGTAATATTTTTTTTTTGATTTAGGTAGTTTTAAAATTGTTTTAGGTTTATATAATATGTTATTTATTTTATTAAAATTTTGTATTCAATCCACATTACATAGTTGATATTTTTTTAATGTCAATTATGTAAATAGTCTTGAAAATGACTTTATTAGTTTTTTACATTAAATAATATTTTATTAAATGATCTAAATTTAAAAAAAATATCATTAATAATTTTTATAGGTTTCTGCCTATAATATAAACCATTTTCCACTTATGTTTTAATTATTGTTTCATTGTTACGTTCTTGGGAACTATTCTATAAATATATTCTTATGAGTGTAACCATTAAATAGGGTTAAAATTATGTTAGAACTAAGAGATAAAGGTTTTAAATTTCACATAAACTTTTCTAAAAAAATTCTGCATGAGTGTACTTCTATTAATATCTATATTGTGTTTAAAAAACTATTCTTATACACTAGAAGATAAAAATTACTTATATTAATTTAACACATAATTTAATTCCAGCAGTGCACCACCCTTCATATGTTAAATGAATCAAACTCTACTCTATTCCTAACACGTCTTGAGCCACATATCATCATAAAAAATGAAAAAACTCTTATTTACCTTGACATTAACATTTAATATATACTAGAATTCTTAAAATGTCACCCATAGGTCCCTAAAAGATATATATGAAAGATAGTTTTCAAAGAGGTGATAATTTTATTAACTATGTGTTTTCATATCACTTCTTCATCTAATTATTTAAAAAAATTTGTAACTATAATAATATTATCACAAAAGAATATAATATACAATAAGTTAAATATTGTAGATAAAAAAATTATATTCATCTTATCTTCATCCTACGAATAAAACATCACTCATGGGTATTTATGACCTACCGTCTCTATTTAATGGCATAATCCATGATTAATTAGTACCTACCAAAGATGTTAATTAGTGTGGATTTAAAGAATATTTGTGATAGTCATTATATAACATCTGTTTTGAGAATAATATATATTACACAACTTCTTACCCTTCTATCAATGGGAGAATGATAATGTCGTTTGTTCATACATGAAGGGTATCATCACAATGAAGCAATGTGATTTTTTTCTATTTTAATAATTAATGAATTATTATAAATTTTTATTTAATATTTAAACATGATAATTATTTCAAAAATAGTATTCTAGTAGAAATTAAAATATAACAATGGTAGAAGGACCAAAACTACTGAATCAAAACATGTTTGAAAAATCTAATAGTTATCATCGATGATGATGATGATGTTTATAATTATTTTTTAATTAATAGATGATATAATTTTATATTGTATAAAAAATATAAATATATTTATAATATATATATTTAATAATGATATATTTTTAAACATGAGTTCATGAATTCATACAAAGAAATTTATATTTGAGGTAAGGTTTTAATATCTTATATGTTCTTATTTGAGAAAAATGTTATGTTATTAAAATAATGTTTAGGTGGTGTTTTACTATCCCATTTATATGTTATATAATTAATCATTCTTACATTATGATATTTAATGTAATAGTTTTTTTTCATTTCATCCAATGGGTTACTATTCAAAAGTAACCAAAACAGTAATGGATTTGGTTATAATCTAGTTTTTTTTCATTATTTCTTCCATGTTGATTTACTTAGGTTAAATTTTATGATCCTAAATATTTTAAGACCAATATATATTTTTCTCATATTATGATATTAGGATTTTCTCGGTTTTTACATAAATTTACTTATTCAATAATTAATATACATGTGACTTTTGTGTAATAGAATTTAATTTAATCATATTATTTTTATTATATCCTTAAAAATATTTTCTTTCCAAATCCATATTTTCATTAAAAAAATTCAATATTATTTTTATGAATATATAAATATTTATTGATTTCATTTTACCAATTTTTTACACTCATAAATAAATAAGAAATGATATATTAATTATGTTATTTGGAATGGTGTACTTTTTATCATTGGTGCTAGTGAAATATTTATTTTGACACGCACTATGTGAATATTATTTCATACTGTTAGGACTACATTTTTTCTATTACATTTTATTTACATATTTCTAGGGTTATTTATTAATGAAATGTTTTTTCATTATTTTTATAATTTCTATTTTAAATAGAAGAAAAATAATATGGTGTTATTTTCATAAATTAGTGAAAAGAATTTTAAAATGTGATTGATAAATCCATTCTTAAAAAAAGATATATGGGAAGTATGATTATTTTATTGTTTCTATTTTATTTTGCAATGGATGTTTTTACTATAATACCTTCATTTACGTTGAAATGATGTTCTTCCATTGTGGGTAGCGAATTTTAAAAAAAATTAAATCATTTACATTATTTTTGTCATGTTATATATAACTCTTTATTAATTATTGTATATTATTCTTCCCCCTCATATTTATATTTATTATATTTGGGATGAATTAAAAATAATTTATATTTTTCTATGGTGCTTCAAACATATTAAATTTATATATATGGTATCATTGATGGATAATTATTAAGTATAATATTTCATTTTTTTGGAATCATTGATATTCTATATTCATATTCAATACATATAATTATAAACAAATATATTTTTTTGTAATGACCTATATTGTTCAATCCAAATATGAGGAATGTATAGGATATAATAATTATAGGTACTAACCGATTTTATATACCCTCTAATTCAGCGATATGTCTAATGAGAAAAAGAATTTGACACTCTATATTACATAGTTATATTTTCTAAACATAATAATTCATTAAAAATGATGTTATTGTTAAGAGATCCATATTTTAAGATTCATGATATCATTTTTGGGATCCCTTGATCATGAGTGCTATTAATTATGAAAGCCCTTTTTTAGGAATCCAATTTAAATTATACATGTGGTTTATATATTTATATTATATATGGATTATAAATGATGTTATGTTGATGAATAAATAGAATTTATATTGATTACCCACTCTTCTCTATTGACAATGACTTATTTACTCATGATGTATTTTCCTATACACAACACTTAATTTCTATATAAGATAATTAATTTTTTATTTTCCATTCCCAATTATATGATAAATCTTATATGATGTTTTTCATTAGTGAAATAATGTTTCTTATGATATAATTTTTACTACAAATATAATAAGGGAAACATATATGTATTATTTATTCAAGACATCTAAAGAAATTGTTCGTGCAACGTGAGATCCAATGTATTCATACCAACATTATAATGTTAAATATTTCTCTAGAATTTTAGTATTTTGGGTTTACAACTAGTAATGGTAACCTTTAGGTAAAACTATACAAACAATATAATTTCATTGGAAAACTCTACTCTTGGAATGATTTAAGTGGTATAGTTGCGTCTTGAACATACCACCTATAGTAAAGTTGAAAAACCATTAAATAATATCTCCAATATTTTCAAAATGACCTCATACATCTTCAAATATATTTATTATATTAATATGACATCTAATTGACTTGAAATTGACAAAAAATTCCATTTCAATGTTTTATTTAAAAATATTATTTATTTCTTATATTTTATAAGTATATTTATAGAATATTATAATTATAATTTTCTTCTCACTATAAAAATAAAATCGTTAACCATATAATGTATTTTAATTTAATTTTATTTAAAAATATTAATTTTTTTATAATCATGAATTATATTATTTAAAAAAAATTAAACAAGGAATACATATAAAAATAACCTCAAATGAGACATACAATATATATATATATTTGGGTTTTATAAATTAAATGTATAAAAAAATTTATTGGTCTTATATTACATGGTCACTTTTTGGAATCTTACATATTCAATTCTAGATGATCATTATACAACTAAATTATCACAAATTGTTTATTCGGGGTAAAAATGTCATCTTAATTGTATGGTTCCTATATTTTAGATAAAAAATTGGGTCACACAAATATGGGAAATCATAATGATTAGGTAAATTAAGGTACATGGTTATGAAATTATATAAGACTTATTATGGAATCATATTTCTAATTATCTAAATAAGAGTAATATATAATATAGTTGACATAATTTTTAACAAGATTAATTATCTAATGACATATTTGGATACCTATGTCTAGAAATATTGAAATGTGAATAATGGAAAACTAAAATGTAAATTGAAATAATAAATGATTATTTTGTTTCAAGTGTATTAATAATGATAATTTATTGAATTCAGGTAAAACATGGTAGGAAAACAAAATGTTATCTCGTTGACGATTAAATGGAACTGAATAACTAATTTAAAATATACTTGGTATTAATTTTAGTGAATAAATATCTAAATAAATTTCATTCCAGAAACCATAAAAAATCTAAATATTTTTATTAAAGAATAGGTAAAGGTATATAATTTAGAGAATGAAATCCAAAATAATTAACAGAAGAATTCAGTGATGGGAAATCATTCATTAAGTAACAAAATAGAATATCCTCAATATGGATATTTATTTACTATTAATTAATTTAATTATTGTTAATGAGTAACATTTAAAATTTGATGATTTTGAACTAATATAAATTATGAAAATTAATTATCATGAATCATCCAGACCATTTAAGTATAAGAATTATCATATTTTATTTGATGTATATAATGATTTATTATTCAATCACATCAACTTGTTTACTCAATAAAATTTGGTATATAAATAACTTAGATAGAATAGGGTCACTTAATATGAAATATATGTCTATAAAAATATTAATCAGATGTATTTAAAAATATTTTTATAAATTAATAAATTCTCTTAAAGTCATTGAGTCTAAAATAACTTTACATATAATTTTTAATGAATAAATGATATATTTATAGACACATTAAAGACCTAATATCAAATGTTATAATGATGTAATATTTGATAATGATATAACATTTTTACACACAAATAAAAAGATATATTTTATAGAGTTCACAAATACAACTTTGAAACCTAGAGGTGGTGTAGCTATGGAAGGGAATTGTTTACCTCATGGAAAGGAAAAATATGAAAAATTTAATTCAGGAAATTATTTCAGTGTATATTTAAAAAATAATAAATAATATACATAATTAATTTTTTATTATTGATAAATTATTATAATATTAATACTAACAATACTTTATATTAATATTGTATTTATAAAATGCTAATGATAAATTGGATTTAATAGAGGAAGCATAAAGTTTTTTATGGCTGAAATTTTTTTAGAAGATGAAAAGGGTGGGGTGGGATTGAAATGGGGAAAATATATTATAATAATTATGGTGGCCTAATTTGATAAATATTAATCGAATTGGAATTAATGATATTAAAATAATATCTTAGTAATGACTCTAAAATCAATTAAATTATTAATCAAATTTATTTATCATCTTCTAGGGCTATGAGATCAACCAAATTATTCCCTTTTCTCAAACTATATTTGATTTAAAGATAAAATGAATTAATTTTTAGATTTATTTATTGTAGAAATGAATCTCTAATGGATTAGGTGGGTTCAAAAGAGAGAATTGAAAACAAAGGATGATCTAGATCTATTATTAGAATGGAAATTGGTTTTAAAACAAAAAATAAAAATAAAAGGGAATATGGTTTGTGATTCCAAAGAGTGCGGGGATCCTTCTCTATAGAAGTATGGGAAATATATAATGATCTAACCAATTCTAACCTAACAAGGTGTTCTCCACACATAATCCCTTAGATGAATTATATTATATTTTTGATTTTGGTTCTTTTTTATGGAAACTAAAAACATAACACAACACTATTTCTTATTTTTTTCAACCCTGATTCAAGGTTATATAATGTTTGATATCCTAATATGAGCCACACATTTAATAATAACATCATTGATCTTTATATTGAGTGGTAATACCCATTTTAAGGGAATTACATTGAGTTACCCACTATATAGAGTATTGATTTAGTGGCAAGACGCATTCCATGTATCCCAATCCACTAAATGAACCTCTTTAAATAATATTCATCTACCATGGTAATTATTAATATACGCAAAAACATCATTAAAATAGTAAAGGAAGAAAATAATAAAAAATTCAAAGATTATATTCTACCCCTTCTGAATGATCCAAGTGATTAAAGCCCTATACCGATCTATAAAAAATAGGACCCAGATATTGACCGTGATGATAGTTAGCATATAAATTTTGAAGGGATATCAATGAAATTTTTTTGAACATTTTCATCCATATGTAGTTCTTCATATATGAAGTGTGAAGTAATCAATTTTAATTTTATGGGGATTTTATTGAACCAATGTGGTATGATCTAGGAATAACGACATTAAAAATAATGAATTATATCTCAGAAATATGAATTTGTGAAGGATCCGGAAGGAAATGGAGTAATGATCTATTGTTCATATTCATTATACAAAATAATTTTCCTATATATGTGTTTTTTAATCATTATTGAGGGATTTTCCCATGAATTATGGAATGTTTGAGGCTCAAATATAGATTAGGTCTAAAATAGGGAATATACTAAAGTATACTGGATGGTTTTCCATGTTATTCTTCTAATAGTAGATTTTTCACCTTCCAGTAATACAAAAATAGTTGAAAATAATCATTCTGATGTTATCTTACAGGCCTCAACAATGTTGGGATCCTAAGGACCATGCAAACCAAGAAACCAGAAAAGGATTATGTTTCTTCTCAATGAAATGTTTTTAAATAGAGTTCTTAATGAATTCATCCCAAGCCATACTTACCAAAAAACATTTGATGTTTCAAATTAATATGCTATTTTTCACTCCCTCCTCACTAATATTTTTGACCATCATAGCCTCAAAAATTCAATAAAAATTTATTTAAGGTTATATTCCCCCAAAAAATAAATTAATATCCTTTTCAAACATAACAATTTTTTCGTTTTTTCTAATGATTCTACATAGGTGGTTAATTAATATCCTCCCATAATAATATGGGGCACCAAGATAATCCACAGAGAAATAAATTTTGGTGATTTATATCTTCTATTATAAGTGATTAGAGAAACAAATAATGAAATAATTTGAGATGAATAAATTAATTTTCATTCTGTAATTGACATGAACACTTTTAGAATACTAGTCAATGAAAATAATCTTGAAGTTAACTATGAAGTTTCTCATACAACTTATGAGTATATAATTTCTTTTGAGATGATGATGATATGGTCATTTGAACCATTATCGACCTCTATATGGATGCATCGTGCTATTATAGGTGGATAAATTATGGTTTTCACTAAGTAAATCATGGGAAAGGGTGATGAGATTTAGTGAATGTGGGATGCCTTACTCTAGACCGAAAATAGAGTCAACATAATTAAAGTCACATCCCATTATAGAGATAGATATCCATTGAAATGAAAATCACAAGAAAAAAGATCACAACAATTCATTGAGAAACCAATATTCCTATATACTTTGATAATGAAGCGCTGTTTAATTATTGTTTGGGCCTTCTACATAATTATTTTTATTATGATGTAGGAAAAGATCAACCACCTATCATGATATGAGATCCACTAATATGTCGTGCAATTATCCCCTTGGATGTACAATAATTTAATTGAAACATGTTTATATTATAAAATATGTGCACCAAAGTGATTACAAATCCATTTATTGAATGTGGTGGAAAGGATATTATATGTGTAGTTCCATTAAATGAAATGATATAATTGGTTGAAACTTTTCAAGTTCCTTATTTAGAAGTGACTAAATGGACCATTGTATAGATAACTATATTGATTTATTCAACTATTAATAAATCATGGGAAACATTAATTACTTAATATTGAATATATCCCATGATTCTATATACAAGGATCCATGAATGACATCTGGAAATGGGAAACTGTTAGGACTAAGATCCTGGATAACTTCACAAATATCATTATAACATGTATTTTATTCAATGATGTAAATATATAGGATATTGATATATTTAGGCGTGTATCTAAAAATAGTGTCACTTGAATATAAATGACCAGGATATACTCTTGAGCATTATCATAGACCTGAAATAATTTTATTATGTTGAATTCAAAAGAAGGATAGTATTTTCATCCTCACTATAGGGACATCTCTCATCCTCATTCATATTGATATTACAAAAAAAATTTACATCGATTATAAAATCATGGATATGTGTTCTGTTCTGTTCCATATATATCAATAATTTATCTTAGGATATTTCTCTTGTCATCTGTTCTTTATCCCTTATGCCCTCTTTTATGATACCATGTTTTTGGAAAAGTAGAATTTTTTAATCATCATATTGAATTGAAATATATCTAGTCAAATAAAAAATCTCTTCCAGATTACATTAGGATGAAGTGTGAGGAGAAGGATAATTTTATGAACTCCAGAAGATGTCCCCTTTAAAAAACCATATTTTGTTGTAGAGGATTATCCAGGGAGAATCAAGAGTACTTTAAGACCAGGATTCTTGTTTCATCTCATTATATACATTAATATCCATCAATAAATTTTTATAAAAGATTCATTAATCCTCGTCTATAGAATAAGAGACTTAGAGGATCCGTGGATTTTGGTCTGAGAAGGACCAAGAAAAGTAATTGGAATTAAATTTAGTCAATTTTGAGATAGAATTTATGCTTCCAATTCTTCCCTTTATCCAAATATATTTCATGATTCTTCCATGTTTTTTAATCAATTTGTCTTTAGTCTCATTCAATCCTAGGTCAAGTAGTTATTTTGGGATGAAACATCCATGATCCCCACATATCCTTTATATAATTGTTAAAACCGGCATTCATTCCATACATATCCATGATAGTTAAAAAATCTCCATTATAAACCAAGATGAATTAGTTGGATTGAAGGTGGTGAGGCTATAACATTGAGATTCTTTTTACCAAACATCGTATTTGGTATAAAAAATTATATAGAATAAAGAAACATGAAACTTTCTAGACTCAATAACAATGTACAAAATGTCAGTATCCATGAAATCCACTTAATGATAATCATTCAAGAAGATGAAAATGTGATAATTTATTAGTGTTTCATTCAAACTATAATCCATTTGAATACTTATTTCAAAGTATATGACGTATTGGAAACTTTTTTTAGTTATAAAATGGATTAAAAATTAATGTCAGAGGTAATATTTATTAGTTAATAAACAAAATTATCAAAATAATGATGTTTTAATTATTTCTCTATTTTTTACAATTAATGAAAATGACTTAAATATTTTTTTCAATTGAATTAAACATTAATTGAAGCACATTGTTCAAAATAGAGCAATCTAGAATATTAAATTTTTAAATGTGTGATATGAAATAATGTATTTATATATATTTTTTTAGTAATAATAATTTATTAAAATATATAAATTTAAAAATGATCCATATTTAAAATATTTTTGATAGTTTTTCTAATTTATAATAACTTTTTATATGATCAAGTCATTTGAATCATGTTTATTAGTTTATTTAATTCCACCTAATGTACATTATAAATTTTTTTTTTTTAATTCTCTATGATTTTATATCATAGAATTCAATATTTTTGAAATAAAATTGCACACCAGAAATTTTTTTTATTATAAATCATGAGAACTTTTATCTCAAAAAAACATAATTATTATAAAAATGAATGTTTTGGAAGTACCATTTACACTTAATGTGATTATCAACATGAAAATATTTTATGAACCTTAAGATAATTTTATATATTTTTCTAGTAGTGTAGGAAATTAATAATTTTTTTATTTTTATTATTATTAATGCTTTGGAAGAAGACATTTTATATTGTTATAGGATTTCCTATACCTAAATAATTGTTTTAAATATAATAATTCATAATAAAGGTTATAATTGTTTTATAAATCCATGTAGGTTTTTAGGGTTTAATTTTCCCAAATAATAGAGATCAAATCCTTCAAAAAGAATCAAAGTATAGTTGGGAATTAATTTATTGATGATTCCATGTAATTTGAGGGTGTTAAAAATGATTTTCCTAGAGAGGAAAAAATGTAGTGGAATATTTATTTTTTTACACTTTAATATATTTTATATTGTGTTTAAATTCAATAAATATAATTTATGAACTCATAATATAAGGATAATACTTTAATTATTTAAGTTGTATAATTAATTAGAGTTGTTGAATTTATAATATTGATATGTGTTGGTTTTAAGGGACCCTGTGGTTAGAACCTTATGGTCGAATTGGAATGAATTCTTAAATATCTAGTGATAAAAATCAATGGTCTTGGAATAACATCAAAAATGTTTTTTATTTTCATAAATTTTCATAATTGAGAGTGATGTCGTGTAAAATTTATGGTTTTCAATTACAACATTGTTAAAGGATATGTATTCAGAAAATAATAGTGTTGTATCTTGATACTTCTCATTATTCATTAATTTATTTTTCAAACATATTTTTAGATTCATAAATGTGATAATATTGTGTATAAACAAGTTTATTATCATGTAAATTTGGAAAGGATATGAATTTTTAAAAAATTTATGAAATTATTATCCTCATTATTTCATAATTTAGTATAAATTAGTTTTTTAAAAAAATTATTAATCTATTGAACACAGATTAATTTAGATGACATAATGAGACACATTTTAACAATTTAAAAAAATTTATACTATCTTATATGGTGAAAGAGCATGTGTATGAACATAAATGTAAAAAATGGAATGGATAAGTCTTTTACCATGAAAAAATAGTATCATGTAGGGAATGCTTATAGAAAAAAAATAGAATAATGGGAGAGAATATATATGTCTTTTAAATAGTGATATCTGGAAATAAGTTAGTAATTGGGTACAATAGACACATAAAATCAATAGATTGGATAAAGTGAATATATTTTATCAATATATAGAGTATGGATATCATATATAACCCATTTGCGATATTTTTTTGTTCATGAGATAAAAACATGTGAACATGGTTAGTAGTGGATTATTATTGTGATGAGATTTTCAATTTATGTATATCTATAAAATAAGTGGAGAACCGAGTCAAATCTGAATCATATATAGGTTTTCAACATTCTGATTGTTTGGTACATAAAAATATTTCAATTATGTAAAAAATGGACATATCTTATTATAGTTTAATAAGTAAAATTTGCTTGGTAATGTTTTGGTGAATTTATATTGGCTAGTAAAGTGATTTTGGATCATATTTTTAATTTGAAATGTTTTTGAAAGGGAATATATTATTTCAAGATATATTGAAATATCTAACCCTTTAATGGTGTAATTTATTAGTGGGATTAAAATTTTGTATCATTTTTTATGGTTTAAAATATTAAATGGAATAAAATATATAATTTCATATAACAAGGTGTTTTATATCATAATTACATATGGTATAGTTTATTAGTCTCAACATTACTCTAATATTAGATGGATAAAATGATCAAAATGGAATATTCAAGAAAAAATATTTTTAATCACATGTTATGGATACATATATAGGATTATGGAAAAATTGAATAGGGAGATCTCATTAAAAGGAATTGATGAAAATTTCATAGTTAAGATAAAGGAATATATATATTAATTTGATTTTTGATAGGGGTAATTTATATTAAAGTGATGTTAGAAAAGTCCCCAAATTCTATGTTGAAATATTTTATGACAAATATGATAGTGATATAAATGTGAATGAATCCCAATTTCACATTATTTAGAAATAATATAGATATTTGAAAATACACCCAGCTGAAAATGATGAATCACTAATTAATTTGGGGAATTTATTATAGGCAAGTGAATGTAATTATTGAAACACGTGAAGATTAGAACATCATGATAAAAATAGTTTGATGGTCTACAATACAATTTTATCTAATGTATATGGTTATATTGTTAGAGGATCCCAACACCATATCATAATATGAATTAAAATATAATCTTTTTCCACATGAAATCATATTAAATAATTAAGATCTTTTTAAAAATAGTTATTAATGGGAAAAAATGTTATAATGATATTAAATATTATCATTGAGAATTATTTATCTGTGAAGGAATTCATTAATGTTATTTAATTCCTTTCAGAAAAAATTGAATTATGGAAATGGAAAATTAAATAGATAATTTCCATTCACTTTCTATGAATTTAGAAAATATTACTACCTAGATGACAGGTATCTGAAAAAATTACAAGACTGTGTTGAGTGTGTTTTATAATTCATGAAATCCTTAATGGATATATATGAAAATTATAATCATGAATAATTTATTAGAAAATAAGTGTGTTCGTTTTAATAAATGTGAATGATTAGATGAATTGTAATTATTTAAAATTATGGATTAACAAATATCTAAAATGATTTCATTGTGGATATAATTGTAAAAAAATATTATGGGGAAGAAATAATAGGTGATGAATAAAGTGGGGTCGGTGTTCTTTAGCTTAATGTTAAATTTGATGAATTGCATGTAGAGATTGATTATAGGATAAAAAGGATAATATTGAAATATAAGTAACAAATGACTCTTTTAATATATAAATATATATTAATTTGAATAATGTGTAATTAATATTCGGAATAATATTATCAATATGGGAATATATGAAAATTATTTATAATTTTTGAAATCACTATAATTTTAAAATAGTAAACCTGAATAGTTATATTGAACTCTCTGTGGAATGTTTATTTTAATAATCACAAATATTAGTTTTATTTATTTGCTTTTAATCTATTGTTCAACTTGTTGTAAATATGTTTAAATAATATCTATAATTGTTTATCTATGATCAATATATGGTTATGGTTGACCTGGAAGTATTATGGATTGAACAGAAACTTTGTAAGAATTCCTCATCTTGACTCACCGATAGTCATTTTCCCGAGTCACCGATGATGAACGGTCGCACCGATGATGAACTGTCGCACCGATGATGAACAGTCGCACCGATGATGAACGGTCACACCGATGATGAGCAGTCGCACTGATGATGAATGGTCGCACCGATGATGACCGGTTGCACTGATGATGAATAGTCGCACCAATGATGAATGGTCGCACCGATGATGAACAGCCGCATCGATGATGAACGGTCGCACCGATGATGAATGGTTGCAACGATGATGAATGGTCGCACCAATGATTAATGGTCGCATGGATAGATACCGAAGATCTAAAGAGATATCGACAATCATGTGTCACCGATACCAATGATCATGTGTCACCAATACCGACGTGCTGAGACACCGATGTTGAGACACCGATTCTGGGACACTGATGCTAGGACACCGATGCTGCGACACCGATGATGAGTCAACGATACTGAGACACTGATACTGAGACACCGATGCTGAGACACTGATTCTGAGACACTGATGCTGAGACACTGATACTGAGACACCCATGTTGAAACACCGATGCTGAGACATTGATGCTGAGTCACAGTTTTTGATGCTACCGAAACCAATACAGATTCAAAATGTATCACCGATCACATGACTCACTGATAGTCATGAAAACTGTTGGAATTTCTATAAATTCATATTTAACTATAACGGTAATTTTTGATGTTTTTAATGCAATTAATTTTATTTAATGTTGATTGTTGGCATGTCCGGGGACTGTACCTCGTACCTCTGAAAAGGTAATCATTCCTACTGCAGGAACTCATGGAATAAAAGGAAGATCGAGATGGAGAAATGAAAACAACAAAAAAATATACACACAGATATACAACAGATACTAAGATACAAAAAGAGAGTGAATTCTTCCATACAAGTACATGAGAAGAAGAACTTGAAGAACATCGATATACATAAAGAACACATGTTCAAAGAAGAAGCTCAAGAGCTATAACGACTACACATACATGAGCTGAACACCTACACTGGAAGTGAAGGAATTGAATCATGATACTCTATTTTTCAAGGGAAAAACTAGAGAAGGACGTAGAAGCATTTTTTATGAATCCAATCCGTCCAGAACTGCACTAAAAATCACTAGAGCTTTCTACACCCTGATACATTCTTTCTTAGTGAATATTTTACTTACATTTTTTATCTGTGTGTGTAATCTCTATATATTATACACACACCGACTCCTGTGCTAAACTGGAGGATATCAAAATCCTCAAACCACAATTTTTTCCTCTTGTTTACCCACAACAACTGTGGAAGAGGTCATTGTGTGGCCTGGCCAATGTTTTTGTTTCCCACAAAGAACTGTGGTAGAGGTCCCTATGTGGCCTGGATATTCGTTCACTGTTGTTAACCCCGATCCTGGGTGTGGATCAATTTATGTAAATTGATGAGAGGACTATGTCTCGGCTTGAGACTGAACCACTTGGTTAACTCTGCTATGCATTTTAATTTAAGTATATAAGTAAACTATATAATTATTCCGCTATTATTACTTTGAAATACAAAACTATTTTAAAGCTACTTTGATAGTTAAATTCGCAAGTGTTTATAATTATTGTAAATTAGTAATTCTGTTTCAAAAGTTAATTTAATCTTCAGATTTAGTCAACTGAGACCTAATCAATCTTTGAGAAACTGATCGAACATTTACACTCTGTA
This sequence comes from Viscum album, assembly GCA_963277665.1. Lineage (NCBI taxonomy): Eukaryota > Viridiplantae > Streptophyta > Magnoliopsida > Santalales > Viscaceae > Viscum > Viscum album. The sequence goes on along the minus strand of OY728157.1, from coordinate 1,627,026,187 downwards.
TAGATTCACTATAGTTAAACTTTATTTTTAAATTGTGGGATTTTAAGAGAAATATTTTTAACAGAAATTTTTAATTGGAACTCAATTCACCCACTATTGAGTATCCACTCCAACCAACATTTGGTATCAGAGGTTTTGTTTTTGTTTAAAATTTTTTGAAACACTTTGTTTTTCAACTGTGATTTTTGTTGCATCTTTAAAGATCATAAATTTCTGTATGTTTTAAATTTTCTATCTTTAAATTACCTTTCTAAAATCAAGATGTGGAAAATAGACTAGAGGGTGCTGCTAATAACATTCCAACATTCTTCAATGGTTTAAACTATGCATAGTGGAATCTTAAAATGAAAATTCATTTAGAATGTATGGGCTTTGATATCTGGACTGCTATAGAGTCTCAATATAAAATTCCATAAACTGAACGAACAACTTGGGATGAACCTACAAAGACTACTTACAATAATAACTGTAAAGCCATGAATGACTTGTACTGTGATATAGAAGATGAGGAGTTTAATATAATTTCTGGTTGTAAAACTGCTTTGGAAATTTGGGATACTTTGGGTGTTTCTCATTAAGGATCAACTAATGTTAAAGAAATGAGATTGAATAATTATACTATTAAATATGATAATTTTAAAATGAAGTCTGATGAACCTATTTCTAATATGTATCTCGGGTTCAAGGAGATATTGAATACAATTAGTTCACTCAGAAAGGCTATTCTAGCAAAGGAACAAATCATGAGAATCTTGAGATGTTTACCACACCGATGGAGAGGCACATCAGTTTCAATCAGAGAATCATGTGACATTGGAGCTCTGCCTGTTAAAGAAAAAATTGGTAAGGTCATGATGTATGAGGAAAAACTCAAGGTAAATAAAGAGGAAGATTATGTACCTAAGAGAAAATATGTGGCTTTCAAGACTACTGCTTCAAAGAGAAAATACAAGGAGAAAATGAAAATACCTACTGAGAGTTCAACCGGTGATGATTATGATTCTGATTGTGATGCTGAAATAGCTCAGATAGCCAGGTGGATTATGAAATTTTATAGGAAGAAGAAATATTTCAAAAAATCATATTACAATGGAAAGTATGACAATAAGGGACATTGGAATAAGGACTAGAAAAAGCCAGATAAATGTGATGAAGTTGTTTTCTATGAGTGAAAAAGAAAATGACTCATTAAAGCAGACTTCCCAATGTTAAAATTCAAGAAGAAATATGATTACAAAGAGTGTAAGTACAAGAAATCTATGAAGGCTACTTAGAGTGAATCTGAAGATAGTACAAGTGAATTTGAAATATCTGATTCTGAGAAGAATCATGCCAACATGTGTTTCCTAACCAACACATCTAAGGTAGCCTCAGATACTCATGTTTTAAATTCATATTATTCTGGAGATGATATAGAATCTGATTCTGATTCTGAAAACATGACTAGTGAGGAATTATTTAAATATTATAATATGCTGGAAGAGGAATGCAATGAACTTAAGGATAAATACAATTCGTTGAAGAAAAATCATGCTCTCACTACTACTGTTAAAACCAAACTTACTATTGAAAAAGAGAAAAATGCTCAACTATTAAAGGAGAACACTGAAATGAAAATGTCAAATGAGAAACTTAGAAAAGACTTAGAGAAGTTTACAAATGGAAAAGATACACTAACTCAAATGCTTGGAATGAAAGTAGCTCCCAAATACAATACTGGAATAGGCTACAAACCTAGATAGAGACAGATTACTAAGAATAGATTTCTTCCTAAATCTGGACAGAATACTGGTAGTTTTAGTTCTGTATATTCATATGCTTCAACTAGTAAGTCCCAAAGTTATATATCAAATGAAGTTTATCTTTAAAAATTTATTGACTCTATAAATTGTTTGAAACCCATAAGAAAAATGTGGGTACCAAAATCATTGATTGCTAACCTGTCTGGACCCAAGAAGATCAGGGTACCAATGTCATTTTCCATCTAAATATGTTTTGTAGGAAACCTGTTTAAAGAGTTCTCACAAGAAGGTATGGTACTTGGATAGTGGATGTTCGAGAAACATGTCTAGAGATTACTAATGCTTCAAGAGTTTTATAAAGATTGATGGAGGACATGTCACCTTTGGTGATAATTCTAACGGAAAAATCATCGGCCTAGGACACATTGGTAACACTGATTCAGTTTTAATTTCCAATTTTTTATTTGTTGGTGGATTGAAATATAATTTCTTAAGTATTTCTCAATTTTGTGATGATTGTTTTAATGTTAAATTTCAAAATTATTTTTGTAATGTTTTTATTTCTAAACATGTTTTAATCTTTTATGCTTTATGAAATGAAAATGTTTATACAGTTGATTTAAATTCTTTATCTATGAAAAATGTTACTTTTCTAAATGATTTTCAAAAAGAGTCTTGGATTTTGCACAAAATATTAGGACACTAAAACATCTATTTAACTAGAAAACTAACTAGGAAAAACATGGTTAGATACCTGTCTAAACTTAAATTCTAAATTGACAAAGTTTGTAATCCCTGTCAAAAGGGAATGCAACATAAAGTTTCTTTTAAATCAAAGAATGATGTTTCTACTTCTCAACCTATCGAGTTGGTCCACATGGACTTGTTCAGACCATTAAGAGTTTCTAGTTTAAATGGGAAGCACTATGTTTATGTTCTAGTAAATGACTTTTCTTGATATACTTGGGTATACTTCTTATCTCACAAAAGTGAAGTTTGTTCTTTCTTTTTCAAATATTCCAAGGCTGTAGAAAACCTTAGTGGACTTAAGATTAAAACCCTAAGAAGTGATCATGGCCATGAGTTTGAGAATCATGAGTTTGAATCCTACTGCTCGCATAATGGCTATAGAGATAACTTTTCTGCTCCGAGAACACCTTAGCAGAATGGTGTAGTAGAAAGAAGAAATAGAACCCTTCAAGAAATTGCAAGGACTATGCTTAATGAATATGACCTGCCTATTTAATTTTGGGCTGAAGCTGTCAATATAGCTTGTTATATCATTAATAGAGTCTTAATTAGACTAGTTCTTAAGAAGACCCCATATGAGTTGTGGAATAATAGAAAACCTAAAGTTAGTTACTTTAGAGTCTTTGGCTGCAATGTTTTTATTCTCAATACAAAATATAATCTTGATAAGTTTTCTTCTAAGAGTGATGAAGGAATCTTTTTAGGATATTCTTTAACCAAAAAGGATTATAGAGTTTTCAATAAAATAACCAAGTGTATGGAAGAATCTGTTCACATCAAAACTGATGAAACTAAACCACATGAGCCTAAAAACTCTCTTGAAAATCCTGAAGAAGATTTATCTGTTCTGGACCTTAATGAAAAATCTAAAGAACCTGCTATAAAGACAACTAGTTCTGAATTTATTCCAGAATCTGCACCTAATGAACCCGAACCTAGAGAAGAACATGAAATTTCTAGTCTTACCTTCACTAGATCAACCATAATTCTAATGAATCAACCTTTAGATGCCGTTGTTGGTAATATTGATAGAGGGACACAGACTAGAGATTCTATAAGAAACCAGGTTGAACATCAAGCCTTTATTTCAAATCAATAACCTAAAAATGTCATTGATGCTATAAATGATGAAGTTTGGGTAATGGCTATGCAAGAAGAGTTGAATCAATTTAAAAGAAACAAATTTTGGGAATTAGATGAAAGACCTAAGGAAACCATTATAATAGGCACAAAATGGTTGTTTATAAAAAAAGGTGATGAGTCTGGAAACATAGTTAGAAACAAAGCTAGGCTAGTTGCACACGGATTTATTTAAGAAGAAGGTATAGACTATGAGGAAACCTTTGCACCCGTAGCCAAATTAGAAGCCATTAGGATATTACTTGCATATGCTGCTCATCTGAATTTCATTTTATATCAAATGGAAGTTAAAAGTTCTTTTCTAAATGGGTTTATTGTTGAAGATGTTTTTGTTGAGAAACCGCCTAGATTTATTAATCCTCATTATCCAAATCATGTTTTTACACTTTCTAAAGCTTTATATGGATTAAAACAGGCTCCAAGAGCTTAGTATGATAGACTTAGTAATTTTCTTATTTCAAAAAGCTTTACTAAAGGGATTGCTGATCCAACAATTTTTATTAAAATAATTTCTAATGATTTTTTAATAGTTCAAATTTATGTTGATGATATTATTTTTTGATCTTCTAAACCTTCTTTATGGACTGAATTTTCAAAGAGTATACAAAATTAATTTGAAATGAGTTTAATGGGAGAACTTAAATATTTTCTTGGATTTGAAGTTTGTTAAATGAAATTGGTTTTATTTTGACTTAAAGTAAATACAAAAAGGATAGTCTAAAACGTTTTGGTTTGGATAGTAATAAGGAATGTGATACTCCTATGAGTACAATCTCTAATTTGGATGCAGATGAAACTAGGAATCCAGTGGATCAAACCAATTACAGAGGTATGATTTGAAGCTTACTTTACCGTACAGCTAGTTGACCAGATATTAAGTTTAGTGTGTGTATGTGTGAAAGATTTCAAGCTAACCCGAAAGAATATCATTTACTTGCTGTTAAAATAATTTTTAAGTATCTTAAACACACTGTAAACTTAGTCTTGTTTTATCCAAAAAGGAAATCTTTTGAACTAATCAGTTATTCAGATGCTGACTTTGCTGGTTGCAAGTTAGATAAGAAGAGCACATATGGAACTTGTCATTTATTGGTTCAATCCTTAGTATCTTGGTGTAGTAAGAAACAGAACTCAGTTGCATTATCCACTGCTGAAGTAGAATAAATTGATACTGGTAGTTGTTGTGCACAAATTATGTGGATGAAGCACACTCTTTTGGAATATGGATATGATTTTAAGCATATTTCAATTAATTGTGATAAAACTAGTGCAATTAACATTTCAAGGAACCCTATGTCTCACTCTAGAACCAAACACATTGATGTCAGACATCACTTTTTGAGAGATCTCTACCAAAAAGGCGATTTCACTCTTGAGTTTATAGGTACTGAACATCAATTAGCTGATATTTTCACCAAGTCCTTAAATTGTGAAAGGTTAAACTCGATTAAACGAGAGTTAGGTATGATAGATATGTGAAACTGATCTGTCAAACCGATCTGTGAAACCGATCTACCACACCGATCTGTGAAACCGATCTGTCAAACTGATCTGTCAAACCGATCTGCTGAACAGATCTATGAAACCGATCTATCAAACCGATCTATCAAACCGATCTGTGAAACCGATCTATCAAACTGATCTATTAAACCGATCTGTGTAACCGATCTGTCAAACCGATCTATGAAACCGATCTGTCAAACTGATCTGTCCAACCGATTTGTGAAACCGATTTGTGAAACCGATCTGTGAATCCGATCAGTCAAACCGATCTATCTAACCGATCTATCAAACTGATCTGTCATGTTGACTAGTGCAACCGATTGGGACGTACTTTTTTGTGTGTGTTTAAAAATAACGTTGTTTTACTTAATCGATATTTTATTATCTATAACCCTAAATGATACAAATAATGAAACATATCTATTTCATTCACTAAAGACTGTTGACCTTCCATTTCCCGCCAAACTCTCTCCTCTCTTCTCTATAACCCGAGACTTTTGAATCTTTTCAAGCCTGTTGATTGTCTCAAAACCTCAAAATGGCCAAGAAAAAGAGACAGAGAAAGGAATCTGAAGGAACATCACCTATCAAGTGTGCCTAAGGTGAGTCAAGCAGTACAACGTAGAGGTATGTGATCCCGAAGCTAGAAAAATGAGAAATTATACCTGAAAAGGAAATTTGTTTGGAATGGTTTTTATCTAGCTAGTCCGTTCTCTTGAATGTTTTGGAAACTCAAGGATGGAAGGAGTGGTTCTGTAATAATGACAGAGTCTTTTACCTTAAGCCAGTGCACGAGTTATATTTGATCCTGGAAATAGATTTGAATGGAGTAGAGGCTGCAAGATGGTGTTTTATAGTAAAAGTGAAAAAGATTACGTTTTTTCAATACAATGGGCTGAATGTCTAGGAGTACCTCACAATGGAATATACGGGGACTATTCTTGTAATATTCCTCCCACAACTGATTACCTTTCTTATGAGTTAGCCCTGGAATTTTTGACTAGGAAGTCTGAATCACAAAGGATAATTTCTGCTGATTTGGATGGTGAGAACCGAATCCTGTTCAAATTTATTCAACATCAGGTATGTCCGAGAAAAGGTGATTTTCCTGCAGTAAATTATCAAGATGTTTTTCTGATTTTTCTTTTGATGAATGGTGAAAAGATCAGTCTATTTAGATATTTTTCCGAGAATATTGTTGAGATGATAAAACCTTCAACGAAAGCTACCACTCTGTTTTATTCTAAACAAATTTCTGCCATGATGAAATTCTTAGGCTGTGTGGATGATGGAGATGAGTGTATCTCATCAGTTAGCTTTTTCTTCAAAAAAGATTTTTATAAGAGAATAAAAATCAATTGGAACCCAAGGAAGAAATTCTGGGTTACTGATAAATAAAATTTATATGAGTCTTTCAATCCTACTGATCATCCAAGGAGACCAAGGGAAGTAAGAGATCCTAGAATAAATCCTGTTGAGGAAGTGATCTATTCGGATGAAGAAGAGGAAGTGGTTACTCCCAAAGAAACTGGTGAATATAGTAAGAATGGAAATGCAGAAGAAGAAGAAGCTGATGAAAATATAAATGCTGAAGAAGAGGATTAATCATCTCCTGATGAAATAAATGATCCTGATACTGTTAGACCAAAGAGAAGAAGTATGGAATTCAGTTCAGCAAGTCCTCCTCTCAATTTACTAGAAATTGAACATCTTTTAGATGATGAAGAAGAGGTAGAGACTACAGAATCAACTTCAGAGGAGTATGAATCTGGAAGTACATACCATTATAATGAGAGATCTGTTAATGATGATGATGAAGGTGGTGATGGTGATATGGGTGATGCTGATGGTGATGGTAGTAGTGGTGACAGTGAAAGTAATGATGATGATGCTGATGCTCGACCATTAGAAGGTCAATATATGATCCAAGATGATCCTCAACCCCAACCACATGAGCAAGAGCATATTCCTGAAGCTGAGAGGACAGAACAATATGTGAGTGATAAGGATAAGGAAGTCCCTTCTAAAAATTCTGGACAAGCTCAGTTTGTGAAACCTCTATACCCTTCATGCAAAGCGGCAAGAGAAGGGCATCCAGGTCTTGTTGTTCTAGGATTATAATACCCAGCGAAAGAGGAAGTTATAGAAGTGGATCTTGCAGGCATAAGTGATTCTGTAAAGGCTCAATTCGTTGCAGAGTTTTTGCAAAGAACAGATGTCAGACCAGATCCTTCAGTATCTCAAAGTAGACCTGATGTAGCAGTTTCTCAGTTAGATTTTGATAATTACTAGATTGAATTCATTCATGCTGTTAGAGAGACTGTGAAAAGTGAGTTATCTCATATTCCTGCTCGTACTCCTTTGACATTATCTGATGCTGTTATTAATGATTTGGTTCAAAGAGTGGAAAACCATATCAAACCAGACCTATGCAATTACATTGAATCAATTGGAAGGCATGTAACCTCTTTGAATAAAACACTTACGGAGTTAAGCAACGATCTTGTTTCTTTTTCAGGTGAGTTCAGAACAACCATCTCTGGCATGATGGAAGTGTTAAGAAATCTGATAGAACATTTGAAGAACGCACATTTGAGGAAGTTAAAAGCTGAGATTACATAGGTTATTTCCCAGGCTGGCAATGCCAAGGTGACCAAGATCACTGGTCGAGAATTAGATACCTTAAGAGATGTTGTTAGAGAAGAGATGGTGGCTCTTGGGAATATTTTAGATTCAGATTCTTTGAATAAAATGAAAGAGAATAGTGATCATATGCATAAAATGGTACAGTTGTATTCGGCTGATGCTACAAAATCTTAAAGGAGATTAAGGAGAAAGTAGATCATTATTTCTCTAAGATCTACACAAAGCATGAGTTAAATCATCATTTTAAAGTACTGGCTAATAATCTGAGACTCCCTATAGTGACTCATGCTTTTAAAACTCAAGTTCACAAGTTAATAGATTTTACCCCCACTTTAGAATATTTCATTCAAAATAAGGATGATTTTGAAAAATCCATGAAGTATGGTGGAGAAGTTATTCAGGACTTCATCATCTTGATAAAACCCTACCTTCATGTGCAAGAGAAAACCATTTTTTTTACTAAAGCTGAGACTCTGCAATCATCAGATGTTGCTCTTGGACAGATGTCTATTTCTCAAGCTCTTTCAGTATTAGACCAGTCTTTCAACAACAACCTTTAGAAAGACCGTCTTTGTAGCAGGTGACCTTGGAACCCACATTTCATACAACTCGGGTTGTCCTTCCTCCGTTCTCCATAAGACCAGTTCCACCTTCTTCCCAAATACCTTCTGAACCGTCAATTCCTCCTACTGATAAAGGGAATTCTCCCTTGCATCCAGTGAAATAGTTGTTATTGTCTTTTTTAATAGGGTGTTTGTGTTTCCATAACTATTCACTTTTGTTTGTAATATGTGTACCCTTTGTTGGTATAAAATTTTCTTGCTTATCTTTCTTTACTCTCTTATTTATGATTATCCCAAAGGGGGAGAGAAATCATGTAGAGAAAACAGGTGAATCATGCATGCATATGTGAACTCTGGATGCATCATCTCTAGATGCATCATGTCTGGATGGGTGACCTGAATGCCCATGCTGGCTATTTATCTGAGGCATGTATACACATGGGGAGAAATGTTGAAAGAGGAGAATTCCTCAATCATATTTATGTTCTGGTTGCTATTCTAACCATGTTTTATCCTTTGGCATATATTATTTTTTATAGGGGGATAATAATGAATGAAATACCGTATTCTCTTTTCATTTATGCCATTGATTTGTGATTATCAAAAAAGGGGGCGATTTTTGAACTCTCTGTGGAATGGTTATTTTAATAATCACACATCTTAGTTTTATTTATTTCCTTTTAATCTCTTGTTCAAATTGTTATAAATATGTTTAAATCATATCTACAATTGTTTATCTAGGATCAATGTGTGGTTATTTTTGACATGGAAGTATTCTAGATTGAACAGACACATTGTAAGACTTCCCCATCTTGACTCACCGATAGTCATTTTCCTGAGTCACTGATGATGAACGGTCGCACCGATGATGAACGGTCACACTGATGATGAACGGTCACACTGATGATGAACGGTCGCACCGATGATGAATGGTCGCACCGATGATGAACAGTCGCACTGATGATGAACGATCGCACTGATGATGAACAATCGCACTGATGATGAATGATCATACCGATGATGAGCGGTCACACCGATGATGAACGGACGGTCGCACCGATGATGAACGATCACACCGATGATGAACGGTCGCACCGATGATGAAAGGTCACACCGATGATGAACGATTGCAACGATGATGAACGGTCCCACTGATGATGAACCATCGCACCGATGATGAACAGTCACACGTATAGCTACTGAAGATCTTAAGAGATATCGACAATCATGTGTCACTGATACCAACGATCATGTGTCACTGATACCGATGATCATGTGTCACCGATACCGATGTGCTGAGACCCGATGCTGAGACACCGATGCTGAGACACCGATGCTGAGACATTGACACTGAAACACTGATGCTGAGACACCGATGTTAAGGCACCAATGCTGATGCTACCGAAACCAATACAGATTCAAAATGTCTCACCGATCACATGACTCACCGATAGTCATGAAAACTATTTGAATTTCTATAAATTCGTATTTAACTCTAATAATCATTTTTGATGTTTTTTATGCAATTAATTTTATTTAATGTTGATTGTTGGAATGTCAGGGGACCGTACCTCGTAGCTATGAAATGGTAATCATTCCTCCTGCCGGAGCTCATGGAATAAAAGGAATATCGAGATGTAGTAAAGAAAACAACACAAAAATACACACACAGATATACAATAGATACGAAGATACAAAAAGAGAGTGAATTCTTCCATACATGTACATGAGAAGAAGACCTTGAAGAACATCGATATACATCCAAAAAAAAGTTCAAAGAAGAAGCTCAAGAGCTATAACGACTACACATAGTTGAGCTGAACACCTACACTAGAAGTGAAGGTAGTGAATCAAGATACTCTGTTTTTCAAGGGAATACCAGAGAAGGACTTAGAAGCATTTTAGCAAAATACAACGAGTCCAGAGCAACACTGCCAATCACTAGAACTTTCTACACTCTGATACATTCTTTCTTAGTGATTATTTTACTTACATTTTTGAGTTGTGTGTGTACTCTCTATATCTTATACACACACTGACTCCTGTGCTAAACTGGAGGATATCAAAATCCTCAAACCAGAATTGTTTACTGTTGTTTACCCACGAAAACAATGGAAGAGGTCCTTGTGTGGCCTGCCCATTGTTTTTGTTTCCAACAAAGAACTGTGGTAGAGCTCCCTTTGTGGCCTGGATAGTCGTTCACTATTTTTGACCTCGATCCAGGGAGTGGATCAATTTATATAAATTTTTGAGAGGACTAAGTCTCGACTTGAGACTGAACCTCTTGGTTAACTCTACTGTGCATTTTAATTTAAGTCTATAAGTAAACTATATACCTATTCCACAACAATTACTTTGAAATACAAAACTATTTTAAAGCTACTTTGATAGTTAAATTCGCAAGTGTTTATACTTATTGTAAATCAGTAAGTCTATTTAAAAAGTTAATTTAATCTTTAGATTAATTCAACTGAGACCTAATCAATCGTTGATAATCTTATTGAAATTTTACACTCTCTATAGATTCACTAAAGTTTAACTTTGTTTTTAAATTGGGGGATTTTAAGAGAAATATTTTTAACAGAAATTTTTAATTGGAAATCAATTCACCCCCCTCTTGAGTATCCACTCCGACCAAAATGTTTTTTTTATTACTAATAAGGATAAGGGTAAAGTTAATTTAATCATGGATATATCAGAATAAAAAATCAAAATAAGGTACAACATAGATGATAAAAAAGTGGTTTATCTCATGGATTCAAATTATGATGATATCTTAATCATTAGATAGAAAATAAAATAGTAATAATCTTTAAAAATCATATGAATTTTATATATCAAGAAGTATTTCATCATTTTAGATCCATAGGTATTGTGAATGGTTGCAAAAAAAACAACTATGGGGGATGATTTTAAAAATATTGTAAAAAGATTCATATTATTTTTCCAAGTGCATTTATAGCTAAAAAAACATAAATTCTTTGAAGATTCATTATATTTTTGGTCTTCATTACTAATTTCAACAAAATTAACTATGATTTATAATTTTAAATTATTTTTATTATAATTGATGAAAAATATTTTATATAAATTAACATACATTGGTATATATTTTTGTTAAAATTAAATATTTTTTTCTGATATTTAATTTTATTTTTTAACCAAAAATATATATGTATATATATGTGTTTATGTGTTTTTAGATATTTTTTTGACCCAAATAGCACTAATATATGGATTTTCCTATGTGAAAAACTAAGAATGTGAAAATGTGTTTATGACACATCTATCCAAACATGGGTGATTCATATAAGGGAAAACAATATTTTTTTATCATACATATAGAGAAATATTCATGAAACTAGAATCATTTTTATTAGTAAAACAATATACTCACAATTAATTATGCCTTTGTTCCCATAATATAATAATATTGAATTAGATTAATCATTTTATAAAATATTTTACTAATATATGGGAAGTTATATGTCTCTATTTTAAATTAATATAGAATATATATAATTCCAAAAAAGGAATTCAAATTACCATATCAAATTATAGGACACTAACACTTGTAGTGGAAATATATTAAATGGGAGGTGACATTGAAAAATAAAATAAGATGATAGATACACCATACCAATATTACACAAACATTATAGATGAATACTGATGCGAGAATATTATTGTAGAATATCGAATTTATTTTATGAAAATAGGAAGACATAATGTCCACTTATGAAAATGGTAATCAATGTTTGCCACATTTGTTTTCTAATGATTACTGAATAACATGAATGAAGGGTGCTGAATTTGGGATTATTTATATTTTAAAAAAACATTACTAGATATATTTTTTCATGGTAACTAGAAAAAATATATTTTAAAATATTTTTTGAAGTGATGTGGATGTAAAAGACAAATATAGTCAATTTAAATGGTTTACTAAAACTGGATAAACCATGGAAAATGTAATAGCGATGTCTCAATATATCTAAAACTCTAAGTGGACTATTTGTTTTATATTATGAGGTGGACTCCATGACCTTATGTTTAAAAATACTCACATTATATATATAGAACTCAAATCACTTTATTTATTATATTAATTACTGATCGACTTGTAAATTCTATATAGCTTCCACTAAGAAGACATAAATTTTACCCCAAATATTGGTGCACTAATCCACTGTAGTTTCATATATGTTATAAAATACATGATCATCCTGCTGGATTCCATATAGAAAGACATATTTATCATCTTATTATATTAAAGTTTAGTCTATTTATGGAATTATTCATCTTATATTTTCAAATATGTATATTCGATCTTTATATCTATCTATTCATTATTTATTTTGAATAAAATATTTTTTTACTTCCTTGAATTTTTTTTAATTACTAAAAATAATCATGTGAGTATATTTACTAAAATTCAATAACTTATTTCATTGATAATATTTGTGATGCATACTTCAATATTAATTTCCAAATATTATTGAATAAATAAAAACATCATTTTTTAACAGAAATATATATATTTAATCTGAATCTATTGTTTTTATTTACATTATGTGATATCCCTGTTCCAAACATGATCATTTATAATACACTAAATATATTAAATCTTTAAAATTAATAAATTTTCATAACATATATCTTGTGAATTAATCATTAATTGACATTTTAACTATATCATTTACCATTACTTGATTGATATATTTATCATATTTTGATGACTGAAAATTCATATGATAATATATAACTGTTGTTAAACCCTTCAAAAAAATATTATCAAGGTAATTTACCTTATATATCCCCATTCATCCCTAGAATATACTCTTACATGTTCATTAATTCATGAAAATGGATAATATATATATTAATTGATCATAATAAATAGTTATACACATTTCATTTGAGTCATAAAATTAAATGACATATATTCCATACCACTGATAAATTTTCAATATTAAAAACAATATAACACTTATATTAATGATAATTAACTTACCTAATTAATTTTATTAATATATTTCATGGATGTCAGGATATTTTACTCTTATTTATTCATTTTTAATCTTAAAAAAATTATATTTCTATTATCTTTCTCGGTATTATTTACATGTGATCAACCAGATTACATTTACATTTTTTCCAGATGAATTTTATATATAAAACAACATCTGGAATCATACAATTATTTTTTATTAATAGAATGAATTACCTTTTTCATGGAATATAGCGACCTATATTAATTCCAAAATATTTCTAATTTTTTTAAAGTGAGAAATAATTTATTTTATGGACATTATGACATTAAAAAACATATCAAATATGAAATCAACATTCCTAGATTTCTTATATACCATATTCAAAGATAAAATTCTAAAAATCCATAGTTTATGAACGCCAACCAAATTTATTCCACAAAACCTTAAAACCCTAAATGTAAATGTTCTTTATATCTATTTAATATATTTGGAGTTTTCCATTAACAACCTCATGAAAAATCATCGACCAAAAATTATTTCTATAGTTTTTCTCAAAACAAAATTACATACCTATGGATAGAGGAGAATCATTATATATAAATTTTTAAAAAAGTTATGATATGTCACACTAAGATAACCAATCTGATGAAGATCCTATGAATAGGAGTATTACATTTGTTACAAATTTTTTTTTTTTGATGTTTTATGTAACACATAAGTTGAATTGTCAATCGAATAATATAATAACTGTAGAAGTGGACTAGGACAACCATGGAAGAATAGAGAAAGAAAATTTATATTTTTTCACGTTGAAATTATTTAGTGGCTAGACCTTGTTGAAGATGGAGTGAACATGGGACAGAGAAGCACAATAGATGTATCTTAAAATGTGAAACCCAATGTCATACATAAATTTGATGAGCACATCAACAGTTGAGAGTTATTTTAAAGGTGGTATCTACATGATTTCCTGAAATATATATTTTTCAATATCTTATAGCTAAATTTAATTATTATTTTGTATTAGTAAATTGAAAATATTTTATGTCTAATATTTAATTTAAAATTAATTCACATATATATATATATATTAATTATTAGAATTAACATTTTTTTTATTCTTCAATTTATTAGTAATATATCACCCCAACAAAGAGTTTATAAATTTTTTTAGTGAGTGATGGAGAGAAATTGAAATATATTCTTTTGAAATTAGGTATGTTCCATAATAACTAGTTGGAGTGTAATAGTTTTTAAAAATAAATATTTGTGTCACCTATTAACCAACAGATTATAATATGTTCTCTAAACAACAATAAAACATAATAAAATTGATTTTTTGAGGTTCATTCTCCAATGAGAATGATTTGATGGAATGTTATGGCAACATGGAATTTCAATTTCATTAGGGTGAATTGAGGAAGAATGAATGAGTGATCAATAGTGGTTCATCAATTTATTTTCATGGGAGATATATGATTTTAGGTTATTTAGTTAGCTTATTCTTACCATATTGTTGGTTCCATTTTAGAAAGTTTGTTTCTTTGGATTATAAATTCTACACAAGGTGAACCCTACAGTACTATACTCAATATATTTGTGTATTAGAATAATACCCCATTCACTTTTATATAACTTCTCTTGGAGTAGATTTTTTATAACGATCATATAATAACATTATTTTTTGAACATATTATTATGGTTTGCCCTATATTTTTATCATAATTATAAATATTTTATTGAAACCTATGCACTAGTGGGGAAATATGAAACATATTTTCAAATCATTTTATACAATTGAATTTCATAGTTAATTTTTTTGAATTTATTTGAAATAGGAAGAAAATAAATTTAAAAATATATAAATTATAATCAATAAAATATTTGAATTCAGGATTTCATATTTATTACTTGATATTTTATATTTAGAGAATTATTTTTTCCTGAAAAATATCACATTTACAAAAAACCAGTTTATTTTATAGTGACATTTTTTTGTTATTAGATAAATGTAGGTATTAAAAGTATTGATCAGGAAGAGATAATTAATAAATTTTTGGAAGATTTATATATAAATATTTTTAATTTGATTCTATAGTTTTAATGAAACCATTTTATATAGAAATATAATATAATAGATCATGTTTGAGTTCAAATAAAATATTATTGGCTAGACATGATAATGTTTTTCCGGACCACGTATATAATCTTGATGTTTTGGGATAAGAGTTTTTATGGTTATAGACATGTTTAGAAATATATTCATATGATTTTGGTTCATGGAGATAAAGATTATATATTTTAATGAATATTAAAATTTTAATTTTGTGGAATATAAAAATAAATACCACATGACCCATGCTTTTAGGGGACATTATACATAATAGGGAATGTATTGGGGTATAAAAACATAAATAATCAGTTGTTGAGTAGCTGATTGAATAACATCAGCTATCTTTTGACCCACATAGTGGCCGGTGATAGCCACACGATAACTTATTTTTTTTAAAAAAATATTTTTAAATAAGGTAAATTTTTATAATGATATCATGGCATATTAGTTAGGATTTGATGATTTCTTTTCAACGGGTTTGCAAGAACACTCAATACTCCAAATAATGTTTCTCGTCTCAATATTACAGAACTAATTTAATTTTACCCTATTTCATTTCAAAAATAGTATTTCTAGGTAGTGTTTTCTTGACATCTATTAGATCTTTATGATCAATATCTCTTCATGGGATGACATCATGCTTTATCAATTTTCATGTTTAAATTAGTTCACCTTTTTTATGGTTTGATGATTTCATAATTCTCATTTTCACGAGGGAATAAATATATATCTATTGGGTAAGATTATAAATTTAGTGTTAGTATTGTGAACTAATGAAATATTTTGTCTTAAATTCAAATATTTTATATGATTTTTTGAACATCCATGGTCATTTTATAATATATATTAATTAATTTAAATAAAAAATTAGATATATTAATATAGAATATTTTTTTATTATGTATTAAAATAATTGTTGTTTTTGAAAAAATAACATTAAAAATAAAAATATATAATTTCTGGTAAGACATGTTAGATTAATAAGAAAATATGAATAAATAAATATTGGAAATTATTTTGAATATAATGGTGTATTTAATTATATGAATATAGTTAATGAAAATAATTTTTTTAAATTAAAATTTTGGGTTAAAGTGTTGAAAAAATAAATTTATTAATTTTTTCAATATATATAATATATTGAATTATTATGGTTTATTAGATTTATTTTGTAAATGATTCATTTTGAGAAAAAAATTGTGATGTATTAATATTTGTGTAAAAATGTGTAAAAAAATAGGTCAAATCACATAAAATAAAGTAGATGAGTTTATTATATGTTTTTTAGAATATAGTGATATATATCATGATGTTTTAATGGAAACAATTACATTTTACATTACATCACGTGATAATTAAAAAATGATTGATTAATAGTTATTTAATTGAGGAATGAGTTTATGAGATTCAACTCTTGATTTTAGTGTAAAATATTATTTTTGGAAATTCTATCTAAAAATATAATAGTTTCAAAAATGTAAATGGTTTTAAATTTTTTCCAATGAAAATGGGTTATTTTTATTATAATACCATGGAATTTGTTGTGTTTTATTTGTTCTTAAAATAAAATAGCGAATATATATATGATTATTGTGAGACAATTATTTCTATACCAAATATATAAATTTATATATCTATATATGGTAGGTTATAATGTAGAGAAAGGTTGTCTCCGAATCTCGAACTATAGAGGATCATGATAAATTTGAGATTGTTATGTAATAGGTGATTGGCCAGAATACCTATATGATCAAGAGTTTATATAGAAATTAAAGTTTTTGTAATATATTTATTTAAAATTTCTATCATATAACTATGTTAAATTAATAATTTACTAAGATCAATTTGATTTTTAAGATGGAAAATACATGTTAGTCTATATTTGAGGAGATAAAAAATAGTTTGATGATCGCACATGTTTTATTTCTATTCAAACTATAGAAGAGTTAACAATTATATTTTATGGATTTATTGAAAACATTATGATGTGTAGTAATTTACTATATTTAATTAGTTTCATATTTTTCTCAGTATCACCTATCAACTCTGAATAATTACCATCTTTATGACCATTAGGACATTTTAAATGTGCATGTTTTTAGGGATTTTATATAGTATCTTATTTCTTGAAATTTTTATTACATTTAAAAACTATAAAATATTGTGAAATATATTCTATATCGGATATTTAAATCAATGATATAGAAGGTGGACTTAATAAATTCAGTAGTTCAATTTTAAAAAGTAATATATTATTGGAAAGTGGAATATTTTAACTAAATATTTGGGATGAAAATATCTTGTGAATGTTATTTATAATGGTAAGGATGAGTTAAGACGTATATTTTTTCACAATGTGTTACAATAATTTATCTTAGTTGTTATGAAGTCTTTTCAAATCACATTTTACAATCACATCATTATTAATAAATTAAGTGAAATATAGTTACAAAAATATTTTTTGGACTATGTTATTATTGATAATATTTTTATTTGGGACTATAATCATTGGAGGAGTCCTAGTAAATATATTCATTGTATTATTGTATAATAAAATTAGTTCATATATCTAATTTAATGATATAGATTGTATAATGTTATATTTAATGATGCGATGTTCATCGTGAATTTATCAAATTGTCATATGATGTTCGATTGAATTTTTTTGGGCCTTGTAAAAAAATTTGCATGACTCGTTATATTTTGAGATTCTTCTTATATTAGTTTGATAAAGATGAACAATAATAAAAAAAGGTAATATTGTGTAATTATTTATTTTTATTTTTAAATTGAGATGATTTTTTAAGGATTTTTTGAATGATTTAAAAATTTCACACAATTAAAACAATATATATTAAGATAATTTTCACTAGATGATTAGATTGTATATTTTCATCAGATAAAAAAAATAAGATAGTTATGGATTTTTTCATGAAAAATGAAATATAAATTGTTAAAATTACAAAAACACATAATTTATATTTATTTATTAACATTTTTAGATTCAAATATCAATTCATATAGGATATACACAAAGTAAAATTGTGTTTATGAATAGTTCTACAAACACATCATCCAAAAATAGAGGGCTGATCTAAGTATAATATTAAAACAATTAAGTATATAATTTATATGTGTATTAATGAAATTAAAGGTTCCTGGGAAATTATTTATCCATGCAATAGTTATTTTTGATAATAATCATTATGAATCTATTAATATCGCTATGTTTGAAGCTTCATCATGATGGGAATCCCATTCAGACTTCTGAAGGAAGAAGGTTTGGGTGGAAAAAATATTCAAGCATATATTGTAAAAGATATTTATGATCAACCAATAAAAAAATATTATAATAATTTATTATAGAAGATATATTATATATTATGAAAACATATGTCATCCTCAGAATTTCGATATTATATATTTTGTTAGTCATTATGTCTAACCTATTTTAAGAATTCATAAAAATTGTAGGAAAGGGATGTGGATCAATGGATTGTCCTATGATTTTAAATTCTACAAGGGATTAAGATGGTTTACTTTTCATAAAATCAACATCAATATAAAATGGGTTTTTATTGTTTTTATGATAACTAATGATGCTGAATGTATTATCATGATACATATGCCATGCATTTGTGTAACGAGGTGAAGGAATAACAAGATTAATCTTTTTAGATATCTTGGTCCTTGTTATTGATTTTATGTAGAAGATAATTTTTAATAATATCATTCCAATTGTAGGAGTTCTATATAATAAAAAACCTTTACAAGACCAGATATGTGAATAAGAATATACAATGAGGTATAATAGAGATAAGTTATTCATTGGTGATGATAAATATCACTGCTATATTATGATATTAAGTACACTGGCGTGTTTGTAATAAAAGTAGGTTTTGGCTTATTATTTTTATTTTTTACTATTTTAGACATATTTTAAAATATTTTTAGTTTATCTTAGGTTATTATGATTTAAAAAAATAGGTTTATTTAAAGGAATATATATTTTTCGAAAATTGAATCAAAGAATTTTTCAAACTCTTTGTTAGGGTACTAGGTACTCGATGGAGTAGGGATTGGTATTGATCAACATGGCCATACACTGGGTGGCCAATAGCTAATCCTTGGATGGATAGTGGTTTATTTTATTAATAATTCTAGCCATCAAGTGGACAATGTATTCTAATTTTTTTAAAGAGTATCCTATTTTCATTTTACTATCATGATATTTTGGTTAGGTCATGTTATTTCCTATTTATGGAGGCCTTTTAGATAAACATTAATATCATTAATCACTTCCTTTATCCTAAAAACCTTAAGATAATATTCCTCATTTATCTCAAGGTATAATTTCAATTTTTGGTGGTATTCAGTAATTCACTACAAGGGTTTGAAGATACAATTAATTTAATGAGAAATATTCTTGTTTTTTTTGAAAATTTGAAGTTTTAATTATTATTCATTAAGTAAATTATAATGATTTTTTATAATCCCCCTATTCTTGAATAATTAATGATATCTCCCCTGACAAAAATTATACAATTTATTATAAAGAGGTGAAAATAGTCACTATTTATTGTTTAATTTAGTGATTTAATGTGACATATTCTCTTATTTTTTCATTTTTTAATACATTAGGGTTAATAAATTTTTGAAATATTATTTGGTGTTATAATTATTTAGATGTTTTTTTAGCTTTCATATTTTAGAAATGCGTTTTATGTTTTAAATTATATAATTTCATATGTAATGTGATGGATTAATAATTAATATAATTAAATATTTTATTATTATTGTGTTATTATTAATATTGGATTCAATGATAATAATTTAGGTGAAAAAATCTATGTATTGAGGTTAAATTGATTAGTGAATTCTAATATTCTTCTATATAAATTTAATTTGTAAATTCATGTATTCAATTGAATTATTTTAGATTAATTGATTAATTTTTTAAATATTTTAGTTTAACATAACATTTTTTATTAATGTATTTATATATGAATAATGGTGAAAAATTTGTAATGCATAAAGAATTAACTATATGAGTAATTTTAAGATATTGTTACTATTTGATAATCATGATATGTAATTGTGATATTTTAGTCATTGAAATTTATTTGTTATGATGTAACATTATAATAATAAGTCGAACTTGTTTCATAATAACTATTCGATTTAAAAATACGTTTTAGTTAATTAAATATTTTATTTTTTGGTGAAATATGCTTCTTGTAATCAGAGTTGAGTTTATAAAAGTGTGATTGAATATAATGGTAACTATTGTTCATTTTTATGGGAATGAGTTAATTTTATTTCATAACTAAATGATTAATTATAAAATGTTTTTGTAAAATAAAAATTTATTTTTGAGATGTTTTACTTCAAAATTATTTTCTGAAATTTTACATGATGTTTCTCATTAGTTATAATACTCTAGTTAAAAAGAGAAATATAATTTTATAATATAATATATGAGTTTGGTTGGGAATCTAGTGATGTAGGGGTAATATAAGATTCTATTTTTTGGTATATGAGATGAAATTTAAAATTATTTTCCTTAATTTGATCCATGATGGATTTCATATTTTAAATTAAACATGGGCCATTTTAGGGATGAAAATGTTTAGACTCATTAATTATCTCATAATTTATTTTTAAATGTTAAAAGTGATATTGTAACATAAAATTAATCACTAACCCATATAAATATTATCCCAAAAAATACTATGAGATATATATTGTTCAATTGACATCAAATATGTATTCATTCTCACTTAATATCCAAAAAATAATACTATGAATTCAAATTAAAGGAATAATATTATTGGTAATATCAATAAGACTCAGTTATTAGTAGATGATTTCATATGGAATAATGAAGTGATTAGGAATTATTTTGGAGTTTTTTGGAGGGTATGTCTATAATTTTCCTTATTTTAATTTTTAATAATATTTATATGTTATAATAAATAAAATTAAATTGAGTTTTTATCTATTTGAAATATTTATTTTTGTGTGCAGGTGATATTAACATTATTATAGAGTGCATGTTATTATTGCTTTTCAATAAATATTTTTATAATATTGTTTATATTATTGATTTTATATTATGAAAATTTGATTTTATATTATTCAAACGATGATACTATTAGAAAATTGGATATAATAGATTCACTTGCTGACCAATGTGGTTAACTGAGGCCCATTAGTTGTTTATTGAATGAAATGTTTAATCTATAGAATGTCATTACAGGAATTAATTTTGAAATATAATAAATATAAATCTTTAACATATTAAAGGGAATTTAGAGAGAAAAAATTCTATTTATAAAGAAATAGTTTTTTGATTGATGGAAATGCAATGTAAAATCTAGCATATGTTACATGAAATTGTGAAACAATAGAATGATGAATTGGATAAACTCAAATTGAATGTGAAAACGTATAAGGATAATTTATGGAATAAAAAAATATTGAGAAGAATAAGTAATGAAATTAGATGAAGATTAATAAGTATATTATGAATAATGATAAACTAAAGAGGACCCCTTATTTCTTTTCCACCCTCTATATAAATTAATAATAGTTTTCATCGTTATATAGAATGTATTCAATTTTTAAACTATATTTTTGTGGGTCACTATCCTGGAAAATTAATAAATTCATTCTATAGTTTTCAAAAATATAGTTTCTACTATTATGAATATCATTATTCATATTGATAAATATATGAGAAGTCATTAATTCTTAGATAATGATTAAGAAGCTAAAACAATCCCCCCAAAATTTTATGAATTTTTAGAGTGAATATATGAGAATGGTTTAAAACCAAGGGCTCATTGTAGGCAAAAAAAATAGTTTTATCGGAATTTTTTGAGTTTATTATTTTAATTAACTAATAGTTTCTTATAAATATATATTTATGTCACTTTTGTTTTCAAATTATAACAATATTAGGTTTAATATACTAAATTTATATGACCTTTGAGTCTTCTAACAGAAAATAAGTCCAACAAACACAAAAAAGATGATAATATAAAAATTATTCCATTTTATAGTCTCTTAATCTCATATTCCTATCCATTATTATTTTTAAAAATGAATTAATAATAAAAATTAATGTTTTTATTATAAATATATTAAATTCAATTTGTGGGTGGAATGGGTTTATTTCATAACAACTAAAATTATTTTATTATTTATTACCTAGGGAGATTGTTTTATTATAATTTTATCTAATGATCAGTTTTGTGAAAATATTCATTTTAATCATCAAATAAAATGATAATACGTAAACTATTATGCATGTATAATGTATTAGACTATAGAAGTACAGCCTGAGTGAGTTGATGACTTCTTTCATACTTTTTTCATTTTCTCATTAAAATATTTAATTGCATGGGATCTTCATTGTATAGAAGTTAGAATTCAATAATCAAATTTGATGTTTTATGTTATGGTTATAAAATAATACATAATATAATATAAATTTAATAAAAAATTCATTATTTATTAATTACATGATAATTACTATTTTAGTTCCAAGTATCATGTAGTAATTCATTTCTATGGTTAATACATATAACCATGGGACTACTTACGAATTTGAATATTTTAGTTCCAAAAACATGGAACCTGTAGTTGAATAAGTTCAATATTTATAATTTTTTAAATAATAAGTAAAAATAAAAAAAATATAAAATGGTTTTATAGTGGGAAAGAAAATTCGTGGGAGAGGATTGTGGATGAAGATGAGAAGAATCATTAGAAAAATTGTATTATTAATATCTATTAAAACATTAATTGAACAATTTATACTAGTATAAGGCGGGAGAAAATTTAATATCATAATTTAAGGTGTGATAGAATTACATATTTCAATATTTTATCATTTATAATAAATTAAAATCAAATATTTAACATGTTATTATAATAAAATTATTGGTCTTTCAAAAAAATGAATTCCCATTAGATAATATATTAGATGATTCGTTTAATATCCCAAACAACTAATGAAATGTTTTTATAAAACCATTTCATATATTAAAATTTTAAATATTAATTAATTAATATATTTTTAATCGATAAATGATTTATTTAGATATTTACACCTTTTTTATTTAAATATTTTTAAAATATATTAAAATTTTATTAATTAGAATGTTTTATTAGAAAAAGCACAACATATAGGCCAGCTAATAACCTATCCATTATTGCTAGGTCACATGGATTAAACCCATGAACTATTGAAGACATGGTCATTACACCTGCCACAAGACTAAATTAAATCCATTTTATGTCTTTCACAATCAATAAATATATATATATATATATTATTAATTATTTACAATATTTCTGATTTATTTTTTGAATATTGTTTTTTTAAACTATATAACTACTAGTTACATGTTATAAATAAAACTGTAATTTTGTGATAGTTGTTAAATATTATTTTACAGTGAAATAATACATGATTGCGAATTGTAGTTACTTTATTGTGAATTTAATTATTAAATTATATTTAATATATTCTTTTTACATGTTTAATACACCAAATAATTCCCTTTTAAAATCAGAAAAATACTTGTTTCATAATAAGAATGTGTATGAAATATGTTCTATTTTTTAAAATTTTAATCAATTAATTATAATATATCGAAATTTTTATTATGATTTGAAATGGGATTTTTTTGAAAAAAAATTCGTTTACATGCCATTAAAATTATGAATTATATTGTTTCATACAATAAAATAATTTTCTTGATCACATATTTATAAACAATATTTTACATAATTATATAATTATTTTATTAAAAAAATTTATATGTGTAAATAAGTAATGTGAAATCATATAATATTTAATATATATTAAAATAGTTAAATGTTAATGAAATTGACGATTTTATATAATTTTTCTTATATAATATATTAATTTAATTTAAAAATAAGTTAGTACATTTCCATAAATGAATTTTACATAAACTTTTCAATTTTTGGGTGATTATTTTGTAATTATTTGGAAACATGATTTTGATGAAAATTTTAAAATATTATTTTACAGAAAATCTGGAATTTATTGAATTCATAAAGTAATAATTATTATACAAAAATTTATCAAACCTTGATTGAATCTACTGTTTTTTTATAGTGTAAAAGTATTAATTTTTTAGAAATAAATATAATATGGAAATTTATATTTTTCATATTAGAAACAAATTATAATTTATTCTTGTAGAAGATATTTTTTGATTCCTTAAATTTATGTGCGTATTTGGAAGTTTCTGTTATTTTTTTCCAAATGAAAAATTAAAATGAACTTATTTTGTTTCATGGTCTTCTAAATAAATCATTATCTTTAATTGTTACCAAAATTATGTGGCATAATTGTTATAATATTCGTATACTTTATTGTAAATAACACATCTATTAGAAAATTTAAGATCCCAACACTCATTCTGTGATACCAACTATCACAACTCATTAGATTATAATATATCTTAGATAATACATGTATAACCATACATAACCATATTCCAATTACAATATACTTGAAAATAAAATTTCCATTGAATGGATCATGCCTAATTGATGGGCAACGATACAAGAGAAAATAAAGGATTATTTGTCATCTTATTTCAATTTCAATTAAAATATTACTATAAAAATTATATGAAATAGTTTCTTCTTGCTATCATCGGTTATATTTTCATATATTTTAAACATTATCCAAGAGTTATTACATTTTAATTCTCCCTATATCCCATTTTGAATATGTTAATATGTCAAACTAAAATGGTTCCAAAAATATGATCTTTATAACTTATTTGTGAATTTTTTTTAATAAAAATCTATCTACCCTATATTTTAATTTCATCTATGATTACATATTAATGTTATTGTAATAAAATTTAAAATATAAATTTAAAAATATCAAACAATACCTATCATAAAATATATTTTAAAACCCATTTCCTTGTCAAAATAACTTTTTCTCAATCCCTTATTTTCATTGTATTTCATAAGATTCATTTGAAATAAGATACTTCATGAATAAATATTATTTATATAAATGATTTCATTATAATAATATTATAATTTATCTTATTTTTTTATTAATATAGAGAACCATGTTATTTACACATACCATTACTTTATTTTTAACAAAACATATCCATTAAGAACAACCAACAGATCAAAAGACCCATTCTATTGGAAATACTAGGATCATAATTTGTCAATTTAAATATATTATAAAACTAAAAAAATTTCATCTCCCTAATGAGATCATAATTTAATTAAGGATCCAAAAAATACATATAATATACTATGATGTACTTTTTATTCCCCATTACAACTCAATCGTGATTATTTTTATATTTTTTTATTTTTTTTTATTTTGGTTGTGGAATACCAGCATGTAAATTTGAAGGATATCTATAATGGTTATACTAGTAATTTTTGGAAAATATTCAACATATATTGTATTTTTTCTATAAATTATTGGGATCATAAATAGCATTTAATGGTTTCTGGATAGAATATGTGATTTTGATACACAACATGAATTGTTTAAACAGAGTATAATAGGTATACACTTTGTAGTGGAAAAAATCTTGTTTTTAATAAAAATAGGATATCTTTTATTTTGCATATGATCATTATGAATTAAAATCCATTTCAATATATTAAAACCAAAGAAATTATCTATATTTTTTAGGGTTTGTATCGGGTGAAAATGCATTTTATCTTTTGGTTGTTATTCCCCCTCTCGACCTAGAAGATCCCAAATATAATTTTGGGTGACTGACTTCCACCTAGATCAATTGTTTTGGGTTTTTTACATTAGTGTTTTATTAATATATATTTTTTTACCTAATTATCATAGTTTTACTTAATATTTGGTTGTGTCCATGGATTGGTTACATATTTCTATTTGGATTAGGTCTTCTATTTATGCTTTTCCAATTCACGTATTTCTTTGTCTTTTGAATTCCATACATTTGTTTTCCAATATATTTTGACTATATTAGCTTTTATTCTACTATTTGAAGTACATGGTTATAAAAAAGGGTTAAATTAATTTATTTCATTTTTGTCTTAATTATTTTTTTTGGGATGTTTATTGGTTTGATATTTGAAATGGTATTAATTTGTTTTTCAGAAGAAAAGTGTTTTCAACAAATGGTTTTGACTTGAAAATATAGTTTTATGATTTGAAATTGGGTTTGAAACTCCAAATAAGAATATATTGAATTTTAAAATGGTTTATATAATGGTAATAATGGTATTTATTTTTATTTGGAAGAATTTTCCATTTGATCATTGTGTATGTCGGGATAGAGAAACAAGTTGCCTTATTGTGTGTTTTAGCACCCCGAGTTATATTTTTTTATACAGATTGGTAATAATCAATTTGTTCTTGGTCCAAATTATTCCTTCGAGTCTTGAGAGTTTCATATAGAAATTTTATTATATTTATGCTTCTATTATGCTATTATTTTTCATTTTTAATTTAGGGGAATTTATCCATTGATTATTTTTATGTCAAGGATTTATGACCACTAGTTTTTATTATGATATTGCATAATATTTCATTTCATGATAGGATGATTTAGGTATATTTTTTTTAGATTTTTAGATTTTTATTCTTCTATATGATATATTTTTTTATCTCTTCTACCTGTTATATTTTATATTTAGAAGAATGAAAATGATTTTACGAAAACCATTGTAAGATTAAGGGAGAATGGCCTATAAATGGATTGAATTAATTGAAATACATTACTGTTTTCAAAAATTATTAAATTGTTTCATTCCATATTTCATATAATAAATAGAAATAGTGATGGTATTTTTTGGGATTTGTCTCATTCCAAACATGTTAATATGAACTTTTATAGATGTTGTGTTACAATATTATGGAAAATAGAATAACATCTTATTATATTTTGGTTTCTATTATTATTTAATCCATCGATTTAGGTTTTCCTGGAGGTGATATTCAGTCACATGGAGTTATAAATTATGAATTATTTTACCCTATTTCCCAGGAATTTTATATTGGTTTAGTATCTTATTTTTTTCTTCTTGGTACACTGGTTGTATGTGTTGTTTTTATTATAACCCATAATTTATTATTATCTTATTTTAACCATACCATGTGGTTAGCTGGTTTTGGTAGAATGTATGGTTGAATAGATTCGAATTGTTACAAATTGGTGTCAGAGGTTATGTTATGCCAAAAGTGTGTTATAACTGCTTGATATTGGTTCTATTGCATGGGTAAATAGAAGATAGGATGATCATAATTCAGATATTAATTTTGGAAATGGGGAATGGATAAATCCATCATAGGACTTCACTCGAGTTACCATGTGTGGTCAGGAAATATTTACTATGAGTCATAGTATTATGGGTAATATTAATGTATTTTATAGTCAAATTGACTAAATGAATCAATTTACTATCTATTAGACATGGTGTGGGTCAGGTCATTTGAATGAGCGGTGTGTGATGGTTATTTAATTTTTCATATTTCTTTTCTATTAAGGATTTATTATTCCTTCAAATTAATAATGTTTTCATGATTTGTTACATGTACCTGATATTTCTACTTTGATTTGGGAATTTTCTCATTCTTGGTAGGTTTTTTCATCTGCTAGACAATTCATCTCGGAATGGATCTTCCAAATTTGAGAGAAGAGGTTATGGGAAAAGTTCCATGGGTGAATCCTTAAGTGGCCCCACCCTAGTATAAGCTGTTATCTTCTATATATAAACACAATGTCCAATTTGTGTGGGGATACAAGAATGCATTGGGGAACATAGACTATAAATCAGCAAGTTAAAACCATCCGTATTTTAGGGTGATAAAAATTCCTAGCAATTATAGGAGTTCATTGAGAAGATAGAGAGGATCTTCATCTTCATGAATAATCCTGAATAATCTAAGGTTGGTTTCTCTATGTATATGTTTGAGTTACTCAGATAGATATTGTGGGAATTTACATAGAAAGTTATTTTGCATGAGGATATTAAAAAGGATTTATTCATGAAAATATTTAACCATTAGTTTTATCCTGATAAATTTCATAAGAATAATAATAGATAGTTTCTTGTTGGAGAGTTAGAGAGCATACCATTCTAGAGTACTCAACCAATTTTGGTGAGTTAGTGTATTTGGAACTACATCTCGTCAATAATTAGTACCTAAATGATCATAGGTTTGAGTTAGAATTGAGGCCTGATATTTTTCTTCAATTTTTTTTCTTGTTCCTTATAAACATTGGGGGATTAGTTAATAAATATTCTATAAATGATATAGGAATATCTAGGATAAAATGTTTTTGTGGAGCTTCAGTTGGTTCAGTGGTTATCTCGCGTATAACTTATGGTAGATTATAAAGCTTTAGATTGACCAATTTTCATCCAAAAATGTCTTGGAGTTGACAACAGGGATGTAGGAGATTGTATATAACATGTGTTATTGAAATGTTCATACTAAGCCAAACTATACAGTGTCTTGTAATAATTCTCATCTTCATTGGTCAATCTGGCCATCTATTATGTTTTCTTGAAAAAATATATCGGGAAAATTGGGTAGGAACCACTAATAGTAAAGGTTATTAGGTACATGATGTTGACTATAAGAGTGGTGTGTCTAATCCTTAGTCCAAGATAGGTATTGATATGGGTAAGACTAGATGAGTTTATACAGAAGAGTACACGCTAGTTAAATCTGATGCAAGGCTTGATTTTATTAGAGGTAAATAGTTTTTTATGTATTCTATGGTGTAATATTTGTTTTAAAGGCATAATAGTCATTATTTTTAATCGTAATAGTTTTTTGGATTGAGGGGAATTTTTTTAGCACTTTTTCCTTTTTTGTTGGATCAATTCCCGACATTGGAAATGATTTTAAAATAGGGTTTTAGATGTACTACATGTTGGGTGAGGATAATCAACATTAAGGTGGATTGGGACTTCTTATTGCTCCATCTTGACATCCATGACATGATTATTTTCATGGATTAAATGCTCATTGTTATGGAATAGATATAAAATTTTCATTTCTGAGTATTGTTATTGTCAACTGATATGGTCACTCAGGTTATGTAGGTTGAGTGATACTCTAGATCATGAACAATTTGGCCTAATATTCATTATGTTGGGGTAAACTCATCATAGTTGTAAGATACGTTTCTTGATACAGTGGAAATTTGCTTTGGTTTTTGATGTAGTATAGTTTTTTATAAGTTCTTTGAGGTCTTTTCAGTTGATTTTATAGTATCCCACTAGAGAGAGAGTGGTCAGGTTTACTATTTACTTGTTCCCAGAATGATTACCATATCTATACCGTCATACTATATATAAAATTATGATTTTTTAGAACTCGTGGTCCAAATTTAGGAAGTTTAGGGAATTATATTTCTTCATCCTAGCATGCCCGTTTTTGGATTCTCCTTCCCAATTTTCTATGAAGTTATAGACGAACCTCAAACATTGTATTAATTATCAGATATAGAATCAGGTGACTGTGCAGAAAAAATATCCTTTTGAAAGGATTGATGATATATTTGGTCAACTTATTATGGATCTTTGGTTTTCTATGATTAATATGCATTCAGTGTATTAATCATTGAGTGTTTATAGAGATGATATTCCAATGAGAGCACTTAAAAGTTGATATTGTCATTTAACATTTACAGTTATCTCATTCATTACCCCAATTTATCCTACGGTGATTATGTCATTGATGAACCAAATAATTCATATGTTCATGGGAAATTATGTTATTGTATTCATGAATGATATTTTTGGGTAATCAAACATAGAGGAGGATGATATGGATTACTTCGATATTATCCTTCAAACATTGAGGGAGCATCATCTATATGATAAGAAATATAAGTGTGAGTTTCAAATCCAAGATACATAGTTCATGGGGCATATAATCTCAATGATCAGTTTTATCGTAGATCCTAAAAAGGTAGAAAAAGTTATTTCCTAGACGTTTCCCAAAAATGAGTTTGAGATCTCACACTTCTTGTGGTTTTATTGTTTCTATATATTTTTTTAACACTTCTCCTAGATTACATCATTGGTGACATCACAAATTTTTAAGGTTCTATAGATTAAATGTGATGAGAAATGTTAGAAATATTTTGAGGATCATAAGGTGAGTTTGAATTTAGTAGAATTTTAAATCTTCTTGATCTAGGGGTGGGTTATGATGTTTTAAGTGATGCATCAGGGATAGGTTTGGGATGTCATATAATGAATTGGAAACATGTTATGGCCTATTAATCGTTTTATTTACCCCCTTTCAAATAATAAATACATTTTCATTGATATTGAGTTAGCATCTATAATGCATGTAGTGAAAAAATTGAATCATTATCTATTTGGGGAGCATCATAAAATAGATTTTAATTATAAGAGATTGTAATATATTTTTAAATTAGAGGGATATTAATTTTTAAAGTAGGAACTATTAAGTGTATCCTTAGACTTCTGATTTAGATATTTCTAATTCCCATAAGAATAGAAATATGTTTTCGGTTAATTTAAAAATAAAATTATTAGTACAAGCTATGAATGAATCTTTTGATAAGTGGTATATGTTGTGTTTTTTTCAGAGATGATATTTGTAGTGGATTTAGTTTTTCTAATGGTGGTCTGAGCATTGATAAAATATGATTCATCATTTTAAGAGCATGTTCTGATCAACCAAGTTGTATACTCCATCTTCCACTAAATTAGAGAAATACATTATAGTAGGGATTCCTTGGGGAGGGGTACTAGTCTCTCGATGGAGCATCCTGAATACATAACAAGTTAGATTTTCCATTTTCTTTGATATATGAGGTGTTGGATAGTAGAATCATTTCTTGTTGGTTCCTGAAACCATGGGCTAACAAGATGTATTATTACATGAGTTGATGGAATTTGTGTTAAATGATGTTATGGTCGATATCCTTATTTTTATCACAGTGCCATTCTCTTCAAAGAATTATAGAAGAGCACCAAATAACTGCTAGGATGTTATATCATTTTACCATTAAAGTATAAAAGTGGGATTATACTTCCATGTATTTTTTTATTTTGTTTCCATTGAATCATAGATTGAATGATGTGATTTGTGTTATCATTGATACTTTCATGAAATTTAAATATTTTATAGATATAAATCAGGCCATGGATGTGGAATATCTTGGGGGACATGTATGTCTAATAGATTTTGAGGCTACTTGGGGATGCATTTTCATTTTTTTTCCATCATGGATCTAGGGTTCAAATCCATATTTTGGAATGTTTTATATTTAGTTATGAGTTTAGAGATAAAAGTATAAATAACTTTCCATCCATAAATGGATTGAAATATAGATATAAAAAAGTAGGTTCTTCAGAATACTCGATAGGTTTATATGAATAATTTTGGATGATCATGGGAATATCATTGTCCTTTGTATGAGTATTCCTTTTAAAAATTTATCAGTCTTTGAAAAATAAGGTTTCATTATTATTTTTCAATGGGTGGCCTTGTAGATATGCAACGGGTTGGAAAAAGTTTAGATACTAGTCCTGGAAAGGAATATAGTTTGTTAAGGAGTTTATGAAGATGGTGGAGTTTTTTATGGAGGCATTTTATCATATCATAGATTAATCATAAATCTATTGCCAACCTTCTACATTGGATAATAGAGTTTTAGGATTGTGATAATGTATTTATAGGAAATTAAAAATCCTTTTTCACATGGTAGGATGGGTAATTAGGGTATGTTGTGACCTTTTTTTTGGACCCCTTCAAGATCGTTGGATGACTATGGAGGTTGGCCAAAAGGATTGAATATATGTTTCCCTTGACCTATATTGATAATTTGTTTCATGTTTCCCAGTTGAGAATGTTTATACTAGATTATTCCCATGTGATTTTATAGGAGGATATTTATATTGATCCCGATAACAAATTGGTTGAGTAGAATGTTCTGATAGTGGATCTCCATGATAAGGTTCTTTGTGGTAAAATGACCCCCCTTGTTTTGGTAATGTGGTTGTGAAGACATGTTATCTATTATATGTGGGAGTGTAATTAAATAATGATGCATCATGGGCCTTATATTTTTTCAAATCCTAGATATTGAGGGATTTTTAGGAATAAAGAGTTTATGGTGGGGAGATTATAATGGCCTATTAAGATTTGGTTCGGTATTTGTTTATATCTGTATTGGTTTTCCATTTTTTGTGCGAGTTATACTAAAAGGGAAATTATGACGATATATATAATGGTGAAGTCAAATATATGTTGGAAATAATCAATGTAAAACCATCAGTTTTGGGTATTCTATAGGCCCTTACAAAACGTATAAGTGATGTATATGCCGTGTAATAGTTTCTAGGAAGAAGTCATGAACTGGATACACAGTGTAAACTTTTTACACCAGATGTAGTAGTTTCTTGTTGGGGAGTTGAAAAAATTTAGTTTTTAATAAAAAGGAAATGCATTTTATGAATATGTGATCTTATAAAATTATATGATGTGAAAATCCATTATAATATCAAAATATATTGAGATTTTTGTGTTTATTGGTCCTCTCATTAGAAATTTCATCTCATATTTTAAAATATCTTCTCACTCACAACCAATAGTCTCTCAAGGATGATATTCAAGTAATTCCTTCATGCGGATCGAATAATTGAATGATTTATGGTCATTGGGATTTTTATTGCTCATCTATGAGTTTGTAATTCTATTGGTTATTCACTGGTTTCAGTTTCAAAAATGGATTGGCTATGGATTTGACAATGGATTGGGTTTTATGTGGAGCCTTTTACCATTCGTGGTGTGCTTTGAGTTATAAAGGTTGTTCTCATTCTATCTAGTCACCATTAATGAATGAAGAAATGTAGTATCCATGTTGATGTTTCCGTTTCAATATAATGTCTTAAAATGACTAATTTCATATTGTTCTTGATAATTTTATAGGATTTTATCATTTGTTTTAATTGGTAAATGTCTTAAGATGGATTCTTGCAAAAGAAATTGTTTTCAAAAAGAGGTTTTGTTTTCGTAGTGGATTTTCTGGATTTCGAATAGGGATTTATTCCTCTAAAGTATATATTGATG
Organism: Viscum album; assembly: GCA_963277665.1. NCBI lineage: Eukaryota > Viridiplantae > Streptophyta > Magnoliopsida > Santalales > Viscaceae > Viscum > Viscum album. The sequence continues at coordinate 1,626,992,603 of OY728157.1, read as the reverse complement.
AATTTGAATATGTTTTTTATAATTTCAATTAATTTTTTGAGTTTTATATCTGAAAATACACATTTGGAACCATAGGATTACAGGGAAAGAAAAATGACTATATTTAGTGTGTCTTTCACTACTATAATGTTACTTTTTTGATATCAACTATAACTAATACATATATTTTGGATCCAACATATGCCTATTTTTTCTAATGAGTGTCTATTATGTACTTACCATATGGTTTATCCCAATTCTAGGTTCATTTTTATTTATCATTAATTGTTAATTATCTCATGATTGTTTTTAAATCATTGATTATTTCTCATAAGATTATATTATGAGGTGTTATCGCATAGATTCATAGAATAAGATGATTTCTGGATATGTTCTTACCTGTATACCTCTTGATGAATGGACATGATTTTTTATTTTTTTCAAACATACTTTACATATTTATAATTTGAGAATATGAACTGATTTTATGAAATACAAATGAAAAAGGATGAACTATTTTAGAAATGGATTTTTTATAGAAATGTTTTCTAAAAATATTTTTTTTAAAATCAAAAATTATATCATTATAGATTATAGAAAATTTATTACAAATGTTGTGGTACCGTACTGGGTTTTGGATCAAATCATACTTGTTCCACAGTGAGTTATTATATGTTGTGTTGAAAAATTCAAGTAAATGGAAGAGATCTTGGAGTATGCCAGTTTTTCTTCTTGCTCCTGCTTTCAGTTAAGGTTTTCCTAGAGGTGATGTTTAACCATTTGGGATTAGGAAATAATTTTTATCTTAGAAATTTTTTCCTTTTTTATGTTTATTATTGCATCTTTTCCCTTTTTTTCTGGTTACATCAGTCGTATTAATTTTTATGATTATAATCAAGAATTTTTTTCATTATTTTGTTTCACCCTTATCATTGGTGGGATAGTTCGGGTTATACGCTAGGTTTACCAAGATTGGTTTGTTTCAATACATAAAATAATGGGTGTGATAAAAATACAATTTAGTGAACAAAAATGTCAATGAATCATATCATTAGAGTCAAATGACATAAAAAGATATCCTAAAAGGCAAGGATCACAAATAATCAAATGAGCTCATAACATAATAAACATAGAATCATATTATTATGGAAACATAGGAATGATGATGAGACATATATAATGACAATGAAATATCCCAACACTATCTTCCATGTCAACAACACATGGTGGATGGAGAACCCTTGGGGATTTTTTATAGTTCATAATCTCACTCATAATATCTCATGAGAAAAATCAATACACCATTCATTGAAATGATATCTAAAAATACCCATCATAAAATGTATATGTTTATGTGTTCCATAAGATTAAATCAATCATAATTCATAAGTTGGAGCACTAACAATGGAATTTAATGTTTTTCATAACCTTCTCTTACATCATAATGAAAATTGAATTATTAAAGAATAAATTTGAGAAATGAACATTAGGAATACATTACCACATTAATGGATGTAAAAATAAACTTGTCATATATATTTGAGTTATATATATATATATATAATTTATACTATTCCACAAAAAATTTATAGAGATAAAAAGTGATTTACATAGAGAAATTTCATAAACCTGAGATAAATGGTGGTTTAGAGTGATACCTTACCATATATTTCCGAATAAATATTAACATTAACATAATTTATTGAGAAATTAAATTAATTAATTAATTTAAAATAATCACATACAATAAATGCTTTAATATTATAATAAAATGTTTATATAATACCATTTAAATGTGACATAAATTTTAATATCCCTATTCTTCGGATGTTCATTTCATGGTTTCAAGGTTAGATTACTTCAGGATAAATTTTGATGTTCAATTTAAATTTTGATAAAAATGGTGAAGTGAAGTAAACTAATTTTTTTACATCCATAAATTTAAATTGGGACTCTTTATAATATGTGTTCCATCATTGGGATGATTTACTTTAAAAAAATGTTACCATTTTGTTTTTAGTTAATGGAGGTCATTTTTTCCACTATGAAAAATTAGATTCATTTCATTTAATTAAAAGATAATAAAATTTTATAAAAATAAATACATTATAATATTATTTTTATAATCATATTTGATCATAATAATTTTTTATACCATCATTGAAGATATTAGAAAAAACAATGAGAATTTTTCATGGATGTAGTGAACCATTCATATTGTAAACAACAATTTAATTTATGAATAAAATTAAGACATAATGGAAGATGAATATCCAATTAATACTATAAAATTATAGTATATTTATGAAACATAACTAATTATGCTTTTCTGTTGTGGGATGTGTGGAGAGGATAATTATTAAAATAAATTTTGTCTTATAAAATACATAATAAGGCTCTTTGGGGTTATTTGTTTTGATGAAATCGGCCTATATGTACATTGAGAGAGTTGATATAGGATTTTAGGAATTATATTTTGTGGGATTAATGTAAAATTAGTTGTGAGGAGAAGTGGTTTTGAGGGGTGGTAATTACGAATAGGGTAGGAGGGTGTTTTTGAATATTGTATTCATTAATTGATTATTTTTCCTCTTGAAAATAAATATTATTTATTCTTGTGTCTATATGAATAAATTATGTATCGAAGTTCTAAATAATGTTTAAATAAGAAATCCAAGAAATAATATTTTTCTATTTATATAATAATGTTAAATTTTTTATTTTCTATATTTCAATATTAATAAAAAATTCCACTATTTTAGGAAGATAGAAAAAATATAACTCCACCATTTTCGAGTGTGCAGATTCTAAAAATAAATTCAATATTCTGAAAATAATAGACTATATATTAGAAATGATTTTTTTTAAAATATCCTCATTTAATTATAAAATACCAAATCTAATAATATATGTAGTTTTCGTACCCTCTGAATAATATCTTATTGTATCATAAAATTATATTACCATTTTAATAGAAATTCATATTCCTATATAAATAAATTTTAAAAAAATTATTTTAAATAATTATATTTGAAATAAAATTTCAAAAATTATATTTATATTTAACAAAAAATAATTAATTTTATTTTATACAATTATTATCATTACAGTGATATTAATGTATCATATTTTCATTTTAAAAGATACCAAAATGTTATTTTAAACATCTATAGGTGAGGATATAGTTATAAAATTTTGGATACTATTTCCAATGAAAATATTACTATTCTAACATTCATATTTTTATTCCAATAGTTATATTGATAATGGTCATATGTGTTCCCTACTTCCTATAAATACCAAATTTTAGTTCATTTTAAATGAAAAATTATTTTGTCTCAAGTATATATAATATTTAATTTTAATGATGAATATTTCATCAGTAATGTTATAATATATTTATAGAGAATTACTTATGAGTGTATTTCATTTGGTGGATTAAGATGATCTAGGTATTCTTGTTTTAGTTATGTTATAATCTATTTTTTAACCTCTTGCAACAATTTTATTTAGTTTTTCCATTTCTATTATCTATATCTAATGTTTAAATTAATATATTTATATTCAGTTTTCATTATCATGTGGTGTGCGTGAATAATTAAATGTTTCTAAATATGAAATGATTAAAGGAAGGGAACTTCCATTGATAAAATTTTGTGAAATTAAATTATTACCCCTTCATAAATTCTTCCTATGAGATTTTTATTTATATACTCTGGTCATAAGAGGTAGGGGTACTTTTCATTTCATCCTCTAGGATCAGTTAAATACATCCATATATGTGGCACATGTAATACATCCCTTATTTGATAAAGGGATGGTTGGGGTTTTATTTGAGAGGCCACAACTCTGATGCAATCAATAATATCTAAGGGTCTGATATACCGGAGACAATTTTTTGTCTTCTTCCCAAATAGAATGAATCTCTTACATGGAGATATAACTTGTAACACATAATCTACATCATAAAAATTCATGTTTATATGAAATTTTACAGAATAGTAGTTATTTCATATTTATGTATCCTTGATGTGTTGTTGAATTCTTGTTACATTTTCTACCTTTTCTTCACCAATTTCAAGACTGAACTGCTTGCATCCCCCAACAACATCCTATCACATATGTGTTCCACACCAATTTTAATAAAGGATTCCATATGTATCCATTTGAATTATTAAGTTAAATATAATATTTTATGAGAACTAAACTAGATAGAATTATTGATCTCATCCACCTTTCAATTCCATAGATATTTCTCTAAAAATTTCATCCCATGTTGGGATAGTCTACTAAGATCATCCATTAGTTATTGGGTGATAATCCATACAAATGTTCAAATAAGTACATTGATCAAATAAGACAGTCCTCTACATTGCAGAGTTAAATCGTAAATCTGGGTTAAATCCAATTGATATCAGTGTCCCATATAACCACACCACTAATCCGATGTATAAGATGAAAAGTTGAACAACTGAGAAGTCCTCGCAAATTAAAATTAACTAATAAGTCCTTGAAATAAGATCCCCCAGTAATAATATAGAATCATTTCCCCTAAGTATATTAATATAACTAGTGGCAACATCCATGATGATTTTTCCCATTTCTATGAATGTATGGGATATAGTTGCATCACACACTGGGAATTTTCATTTTCAAACACAAACTATTGACATACAATAAATGTTTATTTATAGTCTATGACCTCCATATTCATATTAAACCACTAATAGTTCTCTTAGGGATCTTTATAAATCATTTAAATCCTTGGTTGGATAGAGAAGGATAGGTATTTTGTATCATTCAACAAATCCATCAATATCTCTAGACATAATGATAGATATTGCCATAAACCAAATTTTACGACACTTTTTTCATCAATTTTTAACACTATGTATTTATCTTCTTTTTAGATTCCATATTATTATGGGTTTACACATTATAAGTTAGAGCATCCTTTATCTTCTATATAATGTATGGTTGAGAATTCATTTGAGAATGGAAGATAACTTTCATTCCTTTACGATCCCCATGTCCATCCTTTGTATGTCTGTGATTATTTAATCCTTCTAAAGTATTATCAATAATAATGTTTTCGAATACTTTCTAACTAGAGAATATAAAACATTATTTACATTCCCTAGATAGATCTTAATTGATAATTCAAAGTCCAATATCAGCTATTTATATATTTTCATCCATATATTAAGTTCCTTCTATGTAGATATATATATGATTCTCTCATGATTCATATGTATTTTTAATATATCCAAAATGAGGAAAATATATCCAATATTTAATGGAATTATCACTAAACCCAACAAAAAATAATGCAAGGGATAGTTTTTATCCTTCACATTCAACTTTTTTTAGGATTATTTTATCACATAATCACTTTTCTATATTGAAAATCCCCCAAACATCCCTACATCATCATAGTATTCAATAATATGTTCCCCACTTGTATGGTGTGTATGTACTGGTCTAATGATTGGCATAATTTTCATCTCATTGTATGTTTCATCTTAATAACTGGTCTAGAAAAATAATCCCCCCTTCGGGGTAATCTTGGTTAGTGGGTTTTATAATCATGAAAATTTAATAAAAAATGATTGGTGATACCGAAATAGACTAAGGAAACTATTTATCTCTATTATAAATTATACTATTTTAATGTCCCCAATTATTGTTTTGTTAGAATGGTTAACAAATATCTCTTTTCACATTATAATACACCATTAATATGATATTTATCCTATCCAAAACAAAATATTACTATACATTGTATAAATCAACAAATTTTTAAATGTATATAGAGCAATAATCATATTCTCCACATGCTCCACATTAATTTTTTAGTATAACACTCTATCTTCCAAATAGAATATGACACATTTATTAGGGCAATCTATAATGAATTTTTTCATTATTTCAATAAATTTTATTATAAAATTAGTTTGTCTAAATAGAATCAATATTAACTCAAAGTGTATATCCCTTTTTTCAAAGGTAGTCATGGGGATATATTCATTATTCACCTCTAATTAGTGATATCCCGACTAAAAGTCATCCTTTGAGAAGTATTAGGAACCATATAGTTGATCGAACAATTCATATATCCTTATTAGGGGATACTTGTTCATTATCACTATTTTGGATCCCATCATAATCAATGAAATAAATAATTGAACCATAATTCTTCTTGATTAATAGTACTAATGCACCCCATAGTGAAACATTTTGGCATATAAACCCCTTAGAAAGATTCTATTATAATATCTTATTAATTGTTTCTAAATATGTCTTTTCAATTATATATGTAATCATAGATATGGGCATAGAACTAGGTAAAATATCATTTGGGACCTCAAAGACTCAGTAAGAAGGAATTCTAAACAGCACGTTGGGAAATACATCAGTTTAGCCCCTCATAATGGCCATGTCTTCCAAAATGATAATTTACTTGGCATTACTAATTTGATATAGATAATATTTTCCATAAATAAATAATATTGACATTGGAAATGAATATTAAAAATAATATTCATCAACTTTCATTAAATTTCTATAGAAGTATATGAGACTTTGGATGCGAAGAGTTATCTCCCTCCCACAATAGATGATTTCGATTTCTAAATGGATATAAAATTCATTTATATTATATTATTAAATTCTAATAATGGATTGGTGGTTCAATATGAAATAATTTAATTGAGAAGAGTTATATTATTAGGATACAATAATTTTATCACTTTTTATGATCATAGATAGTTGAACCGAATGTTTTGAGGTAATTGTAGAATAGTTTTACTAAACCTGTTGTACATGAATTAATACATAGAACCAGAATAAAATAATGTGCTATTTATTTCTAATTAATAAGTATCATACCTTCCACCACATAATTTTCAGGATCAACCTTAGTAATAGGGATATCACAGGACCTTCCATGCACTCTATTCTTTATTGGTTATTGTCATTGATTCTCTATAACAATCATTTCTTTTTGGAATTGGTTCACATAATTCCCATGTTCCATTAATTTGAAACATTATACCATTATCTGATAATTGACAACAATATTATTTACTTCTATATCATTATTTTGGTTCATAATATCCCTAATTCATTGACTATCCTGATTCCCATATTTCCCAAACTTGTAGTATCTCCTTGTTCCCTTAACACACATTTTTGGATTCTTATTTATATATTTTTTACATGTAGGATATTGGGTTTTGTCTCCACCATGACATTTATTCATATATTCTATATAACTAATATAAATTCTATGTTAATTTATCACTAATCACAAATTGAACAATGAGTTTTACCATTCCCCATATTGAATTTAAGGCGAGAATATAAAATCTACTTATAAAAGTCAATTTCAGAAATCAATAATTATTTTCCAAGATGCATCCTTTTCTAACAAAATATGAATTCCACCTTTTTACTAATTTTTTCAAACTTCATAGGTGTACTATGGAATCTATGTATTTTCTTAAAATTACACCAGAAAATTATCATCTTTCTTCTTCTCCAGTCAATGTATCACCATTGATATTTTATAATAGAGAGTTTTTGGATAATATTTATTGAAAAATATTTCCTTGAATACCTCACATTCCATAAAATAAATATCTTATTTATTATTCCTGTTCGTGACCAATGCCTATCATTGATAAAATTTCTCTTAAATAAATTATATAACCATCATAAAATTCTGTTATAATTGGTATTAGATGATAGAAAATGTAATTTTCATAGAGTTAATACAGTTATTAGCAACGAGGGGATAAAAATAATCACTTCAGTTGAGATTCCCCTTTCAAATAAATGATACTACCATAACTGTCCCGTTCATAATATTAATATGGTGTTCCACATGGTAAAATTTATTATCAATAACATGATTCATCAAATCTATAACTACCATGACGTTTTCATCTCGTACTATTATAATGTTAATAATATCATTAGGGAAGTCATCAAATTGCCTATAATATTTTAAAAAAAATCCATATATTTCCCAACATTAACTAAAAAATTGTATTATAATAATTTTATTAATAATCATAAAAATAGGAGACTGTTAACATATAATAATTTTCATATTAGTGACATGTAAATACAAACTTTTAATCCTGTTCATTTAATCCTTGTTTATCAAGGTGATTTCCCTATGATTTTTTCTATCCAAGAAATCATTTTAATTGATGTTATAAGTTTGTGATTGTTTTAATAATATCCCTTTTGGTGTGTTAAACAAGATGTTCAGAATGAAATATTTTTCATTAACCTATTAGTGATCATGTTGAAGCCAAATTCAAAATTTTATGGGTTATAAGAATATGTTAAATTATTATATTTTCACATCTAATTGTAGTAAATAAAATGGTACATAATTTCATAAAAATCACTCACTCTAAATGTCACAAAAATTCGAGTATATTTTCATAAAAATAGAAACATCCCTTGGGATATCACTAAATTATTGTATTCCTAATCCCCAAAAAATAATAGGTCTTCGTCTCATACCAACTATAGTCACCCAAGGATTTTAAAAATATTAATAATTTTTTTTGAATTAAATATCCATAAATAATCTAATTAATAAAAGGCCTTGTTTCATTGAGATAATGGGTTCATAATTCATCAATGTAGAATATAAATAAAATGAATTTATTTTAAACATGATAATGGGATCATAAATCCAAATGAGATCATAAAAACACATAAGACAACAAATATATACAAATAATAAAGGCTTGATATAGAAAGAAATTTATGAGAATAAACAAGATAATCAATCATAAATAATTTGAAAAATGATAAAAAATTAAACAATAAAAGAGAAGGCTGGTGAATAAACTATTGGGTGGATAAAAATATAAACATGGAATAATATAATCATGAAAATGTTGAATAATGGATGAAAAATAAAATGAAATATCCATAAGTCATTAATAAATTCCAATACAACATCACATGGTGGATGGAGTCCCATAAGGGACTTGGTTGACTCAATAATCATATTCATAATGTCTTATGAGACAAAACTGTACAAAATAATTTGAGTGGTATTTTGGAACCCTAATAATATCATGGAAATGTTTATGTGTTATAAAAAATGCTATCAATAATATGTCCCAACCAAGAAAATCACTCATTGAAGGAAATGGGTTCTATAATATTTTAATATATCATAATGAATAGAGGTTTCTCAAAGAATAAATTTTAGAAATAATCATAAAAATATATTATGATGTTATAGGAAGGGAGAATTATCTAGGGATATATTTTAACGAAATATATAATGGATGTACTATTATTCTATAAAATTAATGACTTATTGAGAATGATATCTTGAGGGTCAAATTTTATAAAAAACATTAAAATGGTTTTTGGTAGAGATCCCATAACTTAGGGTTTAAAATATTTCTGAACATGATTATAATGTAATAAATGGATAAACTAAAATAATTATTTATTTAATTAATGACCTTTAACATCTATATTATATTAAATATACATTTATTATTATTTTTTATAACCATTTCAATTAGATATATGTTTTTATTTTACTGGTTCAAAGTAATTTATTTCATGGTTCCATGGTCGGATCAGTTATGGATAATTATAAAGGATCTAGTACAATGGAAATAAAAATATAGTCGTGAAAATAAATTTTAGTCATTTAAATACATAAATTTATTTGATTTCAAATAAACATAGGTCTTCCAAAATAGGTTTAATTTAGTTAGTAATAATTTTATTGTTTTTTGGTCATCTCATTTATGTTATCTTACTGACATCAATTGACAAAATTTATTTTATATAATTAAATGAAAAAATTAAACTACTATGAAATAAAATATAAAATTATTACTATATTCATATTTATCCTTAATAATATTTTTATAACCATAATTTTTGGTGGTGGGGAAAAAAAGTTTGTTTTTATAGAGGCTCGGAACTGACAATATTAGAAACACCAACTTAGTATACAAGAAAAAATAATGGTAGGCTAAAGATGAATATCCAGTTTAAAAATAATATAATAGTATATTTAAAATTTATTATTAATTATTTTAAATTGAATTATGGAGGCGAGGAAGGAGTAAATGTTGAAATAACTAAATAAAATTCAGAATGATATATCTTGAATGTTTTCTATTGAAATACTATTTATGGAACATTGTGATTGGAATTTTTAGAAGAACGTGATGTATAAGGAAATTTGGATCTATGTTATGAGATATTTACATAATGATTTGGAATTATCCTAGTTGTACAAGTTGAGATGATAAGGGGTTTATAGGGATATCATTAATAAGGGTAGGAGAGTGGTCTTTTTGAATATTGTTTTCATTAGTTTATTATTTTTGATCATGAATAAAAAAGGGTTGATTCTTGGGACTCTATTTAGTAAATAGATAATCTGAATGTGTATATTGTATTCATTAGTTTATCATTTTCGATCATGAATAAAAAATTTGTTTATTCTTGAGACTTTATTAAGTAAACAGTTAATGTGAATGTGAACTAATTTGTGGTTATATCATTCAGAACTCACTATATCATGTATTTATATTAAAATGATAAATATAATATATTATCATATTTCATAATTTCCCACACATTCAATTATTGTAAAAAAATAATAATATTTCACCTAAAATGTATTTCGACATATTGATTAAAAAATTAAAATAATTTTATAAAAATAACACTATAAATTTGAGAAATTTAATTTTCTAAAAAGATTATTTAATTTTAGACCCCAATTTCAATAATATGAGTAATTTTAAAAACCTATGAAAAATTGATAATGGATTCATAAAATTATATTACTATTATTATATAATATAATTCTAATTTATTAATCAATTTTATAAAAAATCATTTTACTTATTATCTGTAAGTAGATTATAAAATTTTTATTAAAACATATATGTCTTAAAAAATTAGAAATACTTAATTTATCACTTATAAAACTATTATTTTTTTGTATCATGATATAAAAATTTTATATTTTAATTCTGTATGATAAATAATGTTGGACACACCTGTTTTGAAATCCCAGATAAATATAAAGCATCTTGTTTCTCTTACTGGATAATCATTTATGTGAAAATCATGTTTATTTCAAAGTAATAAATATCTACATTTAATCTCCCTTATCTCTTATTTAATATCATAGTTAAATATTTCTCAATGTGAAATGGTCACTGATGTAATGGTCAGCGATGCAAAGATCACTGATGCAATGGTCAACGATGCAAAGTTCACCAATGTCAGGGTCACTGTTGTAATGGTCACTGATGATATGGTCACCGATGCAATGGTCACTGATGCAAAGGTCACTGATTCAAAAGTCACCGAGGCAAAGGTCACTAATTCAAGGTCACCATTGAAAATTTAATAATGAAATGATACTATTAGGAAGGTTACAGGTGAAGGATATCGATGGAAGGCTACCAATGGAATGTTAACAATGGATGGTCACTGTTGAAGGCTACTGATGTGAACCTACTGTTGAAGCCTACCATTGTGAAAGGATACCTTTACCAGTCTACTTATACTATTCTACTCCATACTTTGTAAAATTCTTAAAATTATTATAACAGTCATATTTAATAAATTTAATGCTTCTGACATTAATTAATACTGATTGTAGACATTTCAAGAGACTGTATTTAGAGACAGTATGAGGTATGAGAAAGAACACATGTGATGTTCTTATTTCTGTTGTCAGACCTCATATATAAAAGAGAATACCAAGTAAGAAATGATGAGTAGTGGTGAAACAGATCTGTATAGGAAAAGAAGCATACATGCTACCTCAAAGAAGAACCAATTCAGCACTTATTCTAAGAACTCAAGTGGCTCGATAAGATCATATTGGGAGAACAATTTAAAAGCTTCCTTATGTGATTAATCAACTCTCTATCAACAGAAGAAAAAGAAATCTTAGTTTCTTAAAGCTATAACCTAGAGTGGTGACAATCTGTTTTGGTGACAACATGCAGAGAAAGACATGGACAAAAAATTCTTCACTCCTTGGAGTCAAGAGCTGAATTGCAAACACATAGATCTGTCTAAACTCTAGTTTATATTCTTAGCTCTATTATTCTATTTCATTTTACATTTTTTAGAATTGTGTGTTTTTCTGTCTCACACACTCTCTCCTAGGCTTGAACAAGGTGATTCTGAAAATCCTCACATCAAACTTCACCTACATTTTTTCCCACATATAAATGTGGAAGAGACCATGTGTGGTCTGTATCGTTTGTTTTTCCCTTGAAGAACTATTGTAGATGGTGTGATCCCTGGACAGTTTGTGTAAACTTTTGTAAATCCCAATACTTGTTCTGTATCATGTTTATTGTTAATATAAACTTCCTGGAGGCAGGTGATCACCAAGTGGGGATGATTAAGTATCAGATTGAGACTGAACCTCTTGTTTGACCTCACTGTGATTTATATTTTTTGATACTCTATTTTATCTATTTTCTAATGATTATAATTAATAAAACAAAAAATTGTTTGGAATTAAATTTTATAGTTAGTTTTGGTTTTTATGTGTATGGGTTTAATTCAGTAAACTTGTTTCAAAAGTAGAAGAAGTGTTTTACACTAATTCAACTGGGGCCGAATCACCCATTGAAAAACATGTTGACCAATTAGACATATATATCTCTACTGCCTTAATTAACTAGGCCATTTCATTTTGGTGGATCTTTATATGAAATATTTGAAGAGAAATTTAATGTAGGATCTCAATTCACCCCCCCCCCCCCCACTTTATATTCCACTCCAACCAACATTTGGTATCAAAGGTCTTATTTTTTTACTATATGAGTTAGTCTGAAAGTTGCAAAATTAATTAACTTTGATATTAGCTCTATCTTAATGATCTTAAAATTTCCTTCATATCAAAATTTTTAGTTCATTAAAATTTTAACTAATTATGGGTATGATAGTTTAGGGTACTTATACAAAGAAGCTACCTTTTTTTAAGGGTAATAACTATAATCAATAGAAATTAAAAATGATAATCTATCTAGAGAGAATGGGTCCTAAAATCTAGGACACAATTTAAGAACAAAAAATATTGCCTACTACTACTAGGGACACATAGTCTCAATTGAATAATGAAACATATAACAACTACTGTAAAGAAATGAATTCACTGTACTATTCTGTAGGTGATGATGAATTCAATAGAATATTAGCTTGTGACACTGCATATGAAATTTGGGATAGTTTAGCTATTTCTATTGAGGAAACAACCAATGTTAGATAAGTGAGATTAAATACCTATACTATTAAATATGATAATATTAAAATGAATCATGATGAACCTATCTCTAAAATTTATCTCAGGTTCAATGAAATTGGTAATACCATAAGTTTTCATGGAAAACCAGTGGGCATCAAGGGACATATTATGAGATTACTTTGACAACTAGCTCGCATAAGGAGATGAACTTCTTTTTCTATTTGATAATCTTGTGACATTGGCATGCTACGAGTAAAGGAAATAATTGGAATGATTTTGATGTACGAATAAGAGTTGAAGGTAAATCAAGAAGGGGATGAAGAACCAAGAAATAAATCTGTAGCATTCAAGACTGATACCTCAAAGAAAAAAGACAAAAGAAATGTTTAATATCTTGTAGAATCTTCCACCAGTGAAGACCCAGACTCTGACATTGATTATGAGATGGCTCATCTTGTAAGGAGATTAAAGATGTTTTATCGAAAGAAGATGTTATTTAGAAATACTAACTATAATGAAAGGTATGATAATGAAGGAAAATAGAAAAATGATAGAAAAGGGAATGATAATACAAATGAGATTATGTGCTATGAGTGTAAACAGAAAGGTCATGAGAAGTCTGACTACCCCATTCATAAATTTGATAAGAAAACTGAAGACAAGGGAAAGGGATATAAAAAGGATATAAAAGCCACTTAGAGTGCTTCAGAAAATAGCTCTAGTAAATCTGACACTACAGATGTTGAGATGAACCAAAATAAAAATATTTGTTTCATGATAGGAACATTTGTGGTAACACCCAATTCCCCTAAACCTAGTGCTTATTATTATGTGAATGAAAGTGAATCAAACAATGATTAAAATATGACTAAGGATGAACTATTTGAATATTTTGAAATTCATGTCGACACCTTTAATAAAAAGATGGATAAATATAAACTATTTAAAAGGAAACATACTTTAAAGGATAATTAAAAGTTTGATCTAAAAATTTAGAATGAAAAATGAGCTCTGTTGTTAAAATATTGTACTGAACTTATATTATAAAATGAGAAATTAAAAAGGGATTTGGACAATTTTACTACTGTTAGAGATACCTTTACTTAGTTTTTAGGGAATAAATTTCTCCAAAATACTCAACTTGTATTAGATATCAACGAGGATAGAGAACGATTATTAATACTAAATTTGTTTCAAAATCTAGATAGTTCATTCCTAGTTCATGATTTGGACCATCTTTTGACAGAAACTTATCTAAAATAAAAAACAATGTTCTCATGTCTTTATACTTTTCCGTTGATTACATGAAACCTATGTGACAATTATGGGTTTCCAGAGTTTAACATTCTAACCTTTTTTACCCAAGAAAATATGGGTACCAACGATACCCTACAATTAATATGTTTTTCAAGAAAATATTTTGAAGAGCTCATATAAAAACACTAGGGTACTTGGATACTGGTGGTTTAAGACACATGATAGGGTATTATTCATGATTTAAAATCCAAATTGAATTTGATGGTGGACATGTATCATTCAGTGATAATGAAAAAGGGAAGATCATTGTCTTAGGCCAAATTGGTAACCCAAATACTCTATTAATTTCAAAAGTACATTTTGTTGGTGGGATAAAATACAATTTACTAAATATCTCTCAGTTTTTTGATGATGGATTCAATGTTTTGTTTGAAAATAATTCCTGTAATGTTTTTAATTCAAAAAAATGATTTAATATTTTCCGCTCTTAGAAATTAAAATGTATATATTGTGGATTTAAACTCTTTATCCGAGAAAAATGTTCCTTGTATAAATGTGTTTTATAAAGAATCCTGGTTATTGAACAGAAGACTAGGACACTATAATTTTCACACTCGTAGTAAACTAATTAAGATATTCTTAGTTAGAGACATACCTAATTTGGAATTTCCTTTTTACAAAGTGTTTAATACTTGTTAAAAGGGGAAAAAAATAATGTTTCTTTCAATCCAAAGAAAGAAGTTTTTACTTCTCAATCACTTGATTTGGTTCACATTGATCATTTTGGACCATCTAGAGTTTCAAGGTTAATGGAATGGAATGTGTTAATTTTCTTATAGATTATTTTTATAGATATACATGGGTATAATTTCTAGCTATCAAAAGTGAAGAATGTTCTTACTTTATATATTATCCATGTCATTGGAAAATAATAGTGGGATTAGAATTTTGTCATTGAGAAGTGAACAAGAAATTGAGTTTTAAAATCAGGAATTTGAATCCTTTTTCTCACATAATGGCTATACTCAATATTTCTCTCCTCCTAGATAACCACAGAAAAATGGAGTTGTAGAAATAAGAAATAGGACACTTCATGAAATTTATCAAACTATTCTAAATGTGTATAATCTACTTAATTATTTTTGGGTTGAAGCTGTTAATATAGATTGTCACATTATTAATAGAGTCTCAGTTATACATGTTTATAAGAAGAAACATTATCGGCTCTAGAATCATAAGAATCCTAAGGATAATTAACTTAGAGTTTTTAGGTGCAAATACTTTATGCTTTACACTAAGGACAATCATGACTAGTTTTCTTCCAAATGCGATGAAAGAATTTTCCTAGGTTACTCAATCTCTAGTAATGCTTTTAGACTATTCAATAAGAGAATTAAATGTGTTGAATATTTAGTTTATTAAGAATTTAATGAGACTGATCCACATGAACCCAAACTCTCTGTTCAACATCTTGTGGAAGATATGTCAATTTTAGACCTTAATGATAATGATAGTGAAACCTTAGTGAAAATAACCAATTCTAGAAATTTTCCATAATCTCTTCATGTTGAATATAAACATACAGAAGATCACGAGGAGTCTAGTTCAATTTTTTCTAGACGTATTTGAACTCTCAATAATCATATATTAGATATTGTATTAGGTGATCTAAATAGAGGAACGCAAACTATAGCTTCTCTGAGAAACTAGGTTGAACAACAAAACATTATTTAACATATTGAAGCTAACAATATCAATGATGTAATCAATGAGAAATTCTAGGTGATAACTATACAAGAATAATTAAATTAGTTTTATAGAAACAATGTTTTGGAATTTGTAGAAATACCCAAAGTCACATTGACCATAGGAACTAAATGGGTGTAAAGAAATAATGTTTATGAACCTGGAAATATAGTTAGAAATAAGTCTAGCTTAGTTTCACAATATATAGTCAACAGTAAGGAATAGATTATGGTGAAACCTTTTCACTGATGGCTAAACTAGAAGCCATTAAGATATTACTTGCCTTTGCAACTCATCTAAATTTCAAACCTAATCAAATGGATGCCAAAAGTTAATTTTTAAATGGGTATATAGTTGAGGATTTATTTTCTGAACAACACCTTGGTTTTACTAATCCCCAATTTTTAAATCATTTCTTTAATCTTTCTAAGGATTTATATGGTCTGAAACATGCTCCAAGAACTTGGTATGATAGACTTAGTTATTTTATTATTTTAAAATGTTTTACTAAAGGAATAACGAATCCTACTATTTTTATTAAAAATATTTCCAAAGATGTTTTAATAATACTAATTAATGTAGTTGACATTATTTTTAGATCCACTAAAAATTATTTATGTAATGATTTTTCAAAAATGATGAAATATTAAATTGAAATGAGTTTAATGGGGAAACTTAAATTATTCTTCGAATTCAAAATTTTCAAAAATAAATATAGTATTGTTTTAAAATCAATCTAAATATACCAATGATATTTTTAAACATTTTTGTATAGACAACAATAAAGGGTATGAAACAACTATGGTTACCACCTGTAAGTTGGATGCTGATGAAACAAGGAAACTGGTGGGTGAAACCAATTACCCTGGTCTTATTGGGAGTCTCCTCTATCTTACTACTTGATGATTTGATATTATGTTCAGTGTATGAATGTGTCCACATTTTCAAGCCAATCCCTAATAGTCTCATTTAACTATTGGTAAAAGAACTTTTAAATATCTCAAGTAGACTACAATCATAGGACTATTTTATCCATGAGGACAATCATTTTATTTTATAAGTTATTCAGATGTGAATTTTGATGGGTGAAAGTTAAATAGAAATAGAATCTCTGGAAGATTTCACATTTAAGGCATGTCAATAGTATCATGGTATAGTATGAAATAGAATTTTGTTGCATTACCTACCGCTAAAGCTGAATGTAGAGCTACTGGTAGTTTTTGTGCTCAAATTTTGTGGATGGAGAACACTTTACTAGACAATGGATGTCAATTCAAACATTTCTCAATAATGTGTGATGATTAAAATGCTATTAATATCCCATAAAATCCAGTATCTCATGCTAGAACAATGAACATTGATGTGAGACATCACTTCTTAAGATTGAATTATCAAGGAGGTGATATGACGCTTGAAATCATTGGTACTAAACACTAGTTGGCATATATATTCACAAAGCCTTTGAATTATGAGAGGATAAACTACATCAATAATGAGTTAGGTATGATAAACAGTTTAGAACCTCATCCTTAAGAACTTCACCATTAGAACCTCACTGATAGACCTCACCATTTAGAACCTCACTGTTGGAACCTCACCGTTGGACGTCACCAATAAGAACATCACCAATAGAACCACACCGACAGACCTCACCATTAAGAACCTGAACATTGAAACATCACCGTTGGACCTCACCATTAGGAACCTCGCTGATATAAACTCTCCATTATGAACCTCACTGATAGAACTTCACTGTTAAGAACCTCATCTTTGGAACCTCACCGATAGAACCTCATTGTTAAGATCCTCACCATTGGATCCTCACCAATAGACCTCAATATTAGGAACGTCACTATTATTCCCCACTATTAATAACCTCAATGTTAGAAACCTCGGAGATAGATATCACCATTAGGAACCTCACCAATAGTCCTCACTATTATAACAACACCAATAAACCTCACCGTTGTCACGTTACTGATATTTGAACTTTTTTAAGAAATTCATTGTGGAATTTGAAAGTTATTATCTTTAGTTATTTCTTTTATCTGAGCTATTTTTCAATCCCTAGGTGATAAAAAAAGAGTACAATGCACATTTCAATCCACATACACTCTTTCATGAATCTCTTTCTCCTCATAACCAAACCCTTTTCCAAAACCCTCGAATCACACCAGATCACATGGAAAGAGTTAAGAGACCATTGATCAGTGATGAAGGGGATGCGCCAAATCCAAAGAGAACTCGATCTAAGTTGAGTAGTGGAAACCTCTAAGTGGAATAGATGATCAAACCACTTCTATCAAAAAAGGGAAATCATTGATGAAAAATGGATCACTTCTTAATGGTTCATCACGAGCAGATCTTTATTGCTCAAGGAACCTGAAGCTCAAGTCTAGGTTGAGTGCTTTTCAAAAAACAATGGTCCTAATAACCTAATGTTAGTGAAGGAGTTTTATGAGTTTTTGATATTTTAAATAACTGAGGATGAGAACAGAATGACTTCAAGGGTGAATGGAATTCTTATGAGTTTTTCATCTATTGAATGGAACGAGTGTTTGAGAGTACCTTGTGAAGGTATTTGTGATTACTACTCAAGAGTGGCGCCTCCCACTAATGATTTCTTCTATTATAAAGAATCATTAGCCGAACTGACAGGGAGTGGGATCTCTATGAAATTCATTGCTATGGATATGCAAAGAGAATAAAAAATGATGTTTATGTTTTTCCAGCATGTTTTGTGTCCAAGGAGAGTGGACTTTGCTACTTCGAAATTTTAGAAAGTTTTTATCTTATATTTGTTGAATCATGGACATATGAAAAATATGTATAAGCTGCTGATGATAAAATTATAAGATATGAAAAAGATCAGTTCCTAATCTAATGACTTGTTTCATGCTATATTGATATCCTTGATGTTGAAGGTGAATGGATTTTCTAGAGTTAAGGATGAATCAATTGTATTAAGGGATAATTTTTGTATTACAAATGGGATTTTAAAGTTGATTAAGTTCAATTAGAACCCTTCGAAAAGAAAATGGGTGAATGATGAGGCTAATATTTATGAGGTATACAATCTTATCACTCATAATAGACGGCCTAAGGATAAGAGAGATCTAGGTCTAAAGCCTGGTGATGTTGAGCCTGCATATCCAGATGAATAAGGATAAGCTATTGTTGTACCAGAAAGAGAGGATTCCCCTATAGATGATAGGAGTGATCCTAACATTCCCTCAAATCTGCATGTTAATACTATATCCTTTGGTGAGCCTAGCCCACCAAATGGACTACCTAGAAGGGATACTATCCTAAGGGACAGTGATTTGGAAACTGGTAAAGAAGAATTGGCAAAAAATCTCCATAAATATATTAGAGAAACCTCAGATGATGATGAGGACTCTGAATCTAGTCCTGATGACTTTGAGACACCAACTGATGAGATTTAAGAGGAATTACTAAGTCGTAATCCTTTTATTGGACATACAGAAATGTTAGAATGTATAGAATAAAATGTTTCTAATTTCATTGAAGCTAGACATGTTTTAGAAGTCATTGAAGATTCTATAGAGGAAGTGGCAGTGGACCCTCCTATTTATTAAGTTGATCTAGGAGGCATGGTAGAGATGGATGTTGTTGATAAGGGGAATGGTCCAATTGAGGGGGAGGAACCTTTTTCCACAGGTTCAATTTCTATTGCTCATGGGGTATTAGTATGGTTAAAGGAACATGGTTTTGAGGTATTGGTTTTAGATTATGGAGATTTTGATGATGAGAAGCCAATTAGAAATCCTATTATCCCTTTAGTTATAGAAACAACTATTGTGAAGCCAGTGGTACTATTTCCCCAAGATTATGTAATGAATGATGAATTAGATTCATTGAAATCAGACCTTAAAAATGCAGTTTGATAAGAAGAATGATGAGATAGAGAGAATAGTAGCTCACAATCAAGGACTCATGACATCTGTAGTAGAAAAGATAGTTTCTACTTCTCACTCAGCTATGTTAGATGAGGTCATGGAATGTCTGAATCGGGTAAAAGCATTGGTAGATTCTCTGGAATCTGTGAATTAGTCTATTTCCATCTTAGATTCCAATATGGCTTTAAGGTCTCAGGTGGAAAAATATATTTGATATGTTAAAATTGTGGATCAGAAAATGGTCAATGTGTTTGAAGAATTTAAGAAGTCTATGGAGACACATGTGAGTGGCCAAGATAATGATGTGAAAAAACTGATTAGTTGGCTGACTTAATCATTTAAGGAGACACCATATTTCACTATGGAACCTCTATAAGAATTTGTTTCATCTTAAGCCACTCCTCCAATTGATCTAGAAGTCCTCTGGTCTAATGTTAGAGAAGAACTGGGGAAATTTTTTGGAGCAAGTACCTCAGACGCCCAGTCTATAAATCAGGTTATTTCCATTACCCGATAGATTCATAACCTTGTGGGAAGTTATTTAAGGTTAGATTCTCATGAACGGAAGGCCATAAAAGTGAATTTTGAATTATAATAAAAAATGGAATATATTAAGCATCATATGGATGGAAACTTCAAGTGATTGTTGGAAAACTTGAGAATCCCAACTGTTACTTAGGCGTTCAAGGATTAGGTTAGCAAGCTCATGGAATTGAATACTGACTTGGTGAAATTTATAGAGAATAAAGATTATTTTATTTCATCCATGGAAACAAGGGGAAGTAATATTATGGATTTCAGAAATAATATTTTTCCTTTCTCCATGTGGACATTACTCCCATCAATGTTCCTCCAACCCTGCCTTCTACCTATGTTGCTTCCGAATCTGCTAGTGATGCACCCCAAATGACTCCTACTTAAGCCATCAGAAGTCTGACACCTATAATTAATCACTGATATAGACACTGCAGGTCTTCTGATGCTTTAGTTGCAGCTCCTCCTACCCTACTGACCGTTATACCTTAGCCTATCCCTCCATCTTCAGACACTGCCTCCTCCACTTCTAAAGCAAAATCTCCCTTGGACATTTCTGATGTGTATTGAATGTGGGATGTCTTTGTTTATAGGGATCATTTGAACCATTTATGTATATTGTAATCTTGCTCCATTAATAAAATATCCTCTTTTGTTTCTTTTTTTCTATAATTATTTTCGTTAATCGGAAATGGGGAGAAATAGTTCAGGTAACAATATATTTTAGGCTTATAGAAACACTGTTTTAAATTGAAT
The DNA here is from genome assembly GCA_963277665.1 of Viscum album. Classification (NCBI taxonomy): domain Eukaryota; kingdom Viridiplantae; phylum Streptophyta; class Magnoliopsida; order Santalales; family Viscaceae; genus Viscum; species Viscum album. The sequence goes on along the minus strand of OY728157.1, from coordinate 1,626,971,126 downwards.
TTTTATACATATACTATCTTTTTTTCTAATCATGCTTAATTTTTTTTATGTACACCTCTAAAGATCATAGCATATACGCTTAACCCTATTTCAGAAAATACTGACATAATTTGTGATTATGAAAAAGGGGGAGATTGTTGGACTCACATGTTTTGATAATCCCTATTAATATATAACGAATCTTGTTTCTCTTACATGATATTCATTTATGTAAAAATCATGGTTATATCAAAGTAATAAATATGTACTTTTAATCTCACTACTCTTTTGTTTAAGCTCACAGTTCAGTATTTCTCTAAGAAAAAAGGTCATTGATGAAAATGTAACCGATGTAAAGGTCACCAATGAAAAGGTCACTGATGCAAAGGTCACCATTGAAAAGTCAGTAATGAAATGATACTATTAGAAAGTGTAACTTAGAAGGTTTCTGATTGAAGGCTACCGATGGAATGTTAATGATGGAAGGTAACCATTGAAGGCTGTCTATGTACACCTACTGTTAAAGCCTACAGTTTTGAAGGTTACCATTACTAGTCTACCGATACTCTTCTACTCTATAATTTGTTAAATTCTTAATATTATTATAATGGTTATTTTTGATAATTTAAAAGCTTCCGGCATTAATTAATACTGATTGTAGACATATCAGGAGACTGTACATGGGTACAATACAATGTATGAGAAAGGACTCACATGATGTACTTATTTATATTGTCGGACCTCAAATATAAAATAGAAGACCAAAGATAAAAGGGATGAGTAGAGGTTAGGCACATCTACACATGAACAGAAGCTTACATGCATCATTGAAGTAGAACCAATTCTACACTTAAACTGAGATCCCCAGAAGTTCGAAAATATCATTTCAGGAGAAAAATTTCAAAGCATCCTTCTGTGCTTCATCAACTTTTAATCATTAGAAGATGCAATGCTCTAAGTTTCTCAAAGCTAGAACCTGGAGTTTTGACACATTTTTTTGCAGACAACTTGTAGAGAAAGACTTGAACATAAAATTCTTCACTCCAAGGAGACAAGAGCTAAACTGAAAACACATAGAACATTCAAATCTCAAGCATATATTATTATCTATATTGCATTCATTCATATTACATCTCTGAGAAGTGTGTGTCTGCCTATCTAACACACTCTCTCTTGTGATTGAAATATAGTATTATGAAAATCCTCACATAAAAATTCACCTACATTTTCTTTCCCACATATAACTTTGGAAGAGACTATGTGCAGTCTATATTGTTTGTTTTTTCCATGAAAAAATGTGGTAGAGGGTGTGAACCCGAGACAGTTTCTGAAAACTTTTGTAAGGCCCAATACAGTTTATTTATCAATTTTTTTGTCAATATAAATTTCATGGTGGAAGGTGATCATCATGTGGAGAGGATTAGGTCACAGCTTGAGAGTGAACCTCTTGATTAACCTCATTGTGCTTTATATTTTTGGGATACATTGTTTTATATATTTTGTGCTTATTATAATTTCTGAAACACAAAACTGTTTCGAATTCACTTTGATAGTATGTTTTGGTTAGTGTGTGTATGATTTTAATTCAGTAAAATTGTTTCAATAGAAGAAGAAGTGTTTTAAACTAATTCAACTGAGTACTAATAACACTTTGAGAGACTTGTTGACCAATTAGACATATATATCTCTACTGCCTTAATTTACTAGGCCCTTTAATTTTGGGGTATGTTTATATGAATAATTTAAATATAATTTTTAAGTAAGATCTCAATTCATACCCCCTATTGATATTCCACTCTCACCAAAAAAATAAATATTATTTCACACTTCCATAGGTGAGGGCAATGTTATAATGGTTTGGTTAATAATCTAAATTTTTAAACAACTATCCCAATTGTCATATCATGATTCCAATGATAAGATTTTCAAAGGATACGTGGTTTCACAACATGAAATATAAATATATAAAATCTCAATCATTATTCATTTACTTATATTTTATCTTAAGGTAATATATATTTTCATATTCATAGTTTATATTTTATTATTAATTTTATAATTTGTGTCTAGTGAATTTTTCAAGAGTTCATTTATTCTTATAGATTAACTAAATCCAAATTTTCTTATTTATTATATATATATTTTTAATATTTTTCCCCTATAATATTTTGATTTCTTCTGGACATCTATATTCTGTAAATGTAAGGTTATAATTAATATAATAATTTATTTTGGTTTTATCATATGGTTTTTAGGAATTATTTTGTAGTAACAAATACAGAAAAATATAATAATTGAATTAAAATTGATAAAATTATGTGTAAATATAATACTTTTGAAAATTCTGCATATCAAACCCTTAACATATGTAGTTATTAATGCAACAAATTTGGGTGTTAAGAAAGCCTTTTCCATTTTATTTTTTCTATAGCTATTTTTAATAATAATTGTTACAATAAATATTAATCTAAAAAGTATATTCCAATTATAATATAACATATTTTATCAAGTAGAAATATTTATTTAGTTTTTCCTTCTCCTAAACGTTTTCAAAAAATGTCACCCACCATGGTAGTTTAACTCCACCAAATTGAACAATAATGATTTATAAACATATATATATTTCAAGGAAAACGAATAATTTTTTCAAGATTAAATATAATATTAATATAAATTTAAATTATTTTTTTAACTATAGAGCTGTAAATAATATAATCTATAACTTATAATGAATAAAAACAAATATAAACAGTTTTATCATTAAAAAAATTCTTATTGAGGAAAATAAATTACAAGTTAAAAATTTCGTAATGTATTTAACTCTAAAATTTATTAAATGGTATGAAATATATTCACTGAAATTTATGCAGTTTATAGATACTTCGTTATATGATAATAGACTAATAGAAATATACAAAAATCGCTTCAGAAAAAATTAGTTGAACGACCTAAAAATGGCTGAAAAAAATAAAATTAATTTAATAAATGAATAATGTATGATAACAAATAAATTTAAATTAATAATAAAAATCAAATGATCAGAGAAAATGGTTCATAATATTTTATATAATTTATATAATATTATTTTCATGGATGTTATTGTACTTATAAATTGAGTCATGTTATGAATGAGTGATTTGAATCACAGTTTTTCTTCATTGAAACATGTTTTACATAATGAACCTATCATATTTCATAGAGAATATATAATTAGCATTTGAAATATTAAATCATAATTACTATTTTAATCATGGGTTTTTATTTTCAATTTCCTTCTTTAACATTAAAGGGGTTTCTATGTAAAAATTTACTAAATCCTTTTTCATTTTAGAACCCCTTATATAAATTTAAAATTTTTGTAAAATCCTTTAATTACCTTATGTTTTAAATAAGAAAGTATGATTTTATTCATTATAATTAAATCTTAATTTTCAATGTTATATCATGATTTCCTCAAGTTATAATACATTAATGAGTAATTGTAAATCATAAATATTCTCACAGTTGAAATGCATACAAAAAATCTGGTAAAGTGATGAGTGTGAGTTTTTTGAAAAGTTAAATACCTATATGTATACTGAAAAGTTGTTGTGGTTATAGAATAGGGGTACCAATGAGTTGTATCTCTGAAAACATTATTTGTGTATCAACATAGTATTCTCTATATACCTGATGAGTGGGGAAAACATGGCACACTAAACTAGAAAATTCAATGGGATGTTAGTGTAATGATTCACATTCTCATTAGATAATATAATAGAAGATTTTAAAATATTTATATTTATTTTTTCACTCACCAATTAAATATTAATAAATTTAATAGCCTTTTCCTATTACTTTTTATCCTATAATTTACCATTATTTATGATGAATTGATGATCTACATTCGACCTTTTAAAAAATTATTTTCCATAAAAAAAATTATTCGAAAGGTTTATTTAGTCTCATTTTATAAGATTTTGTTATGTTCTCTATATCTATCCATCATTCCCATGTATTAATTATTCTAATTTGTGTTTATGTTCATATGCTCACGTGGTGTTGTACAAGGTAAATTTCTTTAAATAATGGCCCATCAAAAACTTTATATTTTTCCATCATCGATGATTGATTGGTTAAAAATTAATTATAATTCATTTACAACATCAATACTCCAAATTTCATTCCCATATTCCTGGGTATTCACATATAGATGATATAATCGATGGATTGGGTAATTATTAACAAATCCATAAATACATGATTATTTAAGTTCTAAAGAAACTATATTTCATTACTAGGATTAAGGATATTTATAGATTGTAATTTGATATTATTGGATGCCAATTTAATTTCCAAGAGTTTATCATGTCACTATTAATTATGGATTTATATATATTTTTCTTATATAGGACACATATGTGTATCCACTTGATGAGTGTGAACATAATTCCGTAATAGTCCTCCAATTATCAAGGTATTTATTTATATCTCAAGAGATGATATGAGAATGGGGAGTAATCCCAATCCACTAGGGGACTTTATTCCATATGTGATGAAGGCCTTATAAGTGATACATAACATAAATTATTGATGTTTTTTATGATGTTAATTATATTTTTATAATGTGTTCCTCACATGACGTCCTCTTCTCAATGCTAATATAATTCGGTAATTATTTATGACATATGATGTATATTGTATGAGGTATAATTATTTTACATTATGTCCTTTCAATATGAATATGTTCTCATTAACATATGTTTATCATATAATCACATCTAATATTTGATTATCATCCATAATTTTTACCCCTATTATGTATTTTTTTCAACCATTATTATGTTTCCTATTTCCACAACATGTTCTTTGAAAGTTAATCACATAATAATGTTTTATATATAGAAAATATTAATCGATGGATTGTGAATTATACAATGAGTTTTAAAGGATATGTAACTAGTTACCAAATACATAGTACTTTTAGTCATTTGAGTCAGTTGTAACTCTAGTGAATTATGTATAATTTAGTAAATTTAACACCAAATATGTAATTATTCATTATTGGTATTTAAATTTTTGTATGAAAATAGTTTTTATATTTTTAGAAATTTCAATTTTAATATTTCGGTTTTGAGTCATAAATATAACCATTGTCTCGTGAAATTTACAGAAAATAATTATAAGGTTTTATCAATTTCTAAAATTTCTAGGGATCATTTATTTTCAATGGGGTAGAATATTACATATATAACTTCTAATGATAATTTTTAAAAACTTCAATAAATAATTTTAATTTTAAATTATAATTTAATTTAGTATAATTTAATAAAAACATATTTATTCAATAAATTATCACATATTTGGTTTTCTTACATATATTTCCTCTCTGTTAAAAATTTATTTGTTAATTTATTTGTTATGAATAGTGTACCCCAGAAGCTGAATGAAAACCCTTACCTGACAAAGCCACATTTATGGAAACCATGAATGATGTATGTCATATTCTTAAATTTTAAAAATCCATAAAATAAATTTTAATTATTCACTCAAATTATATCCATTTCTTATGTTGCAATCTTGTTAAAGTAAATGGTTTTGTAGAACAACTTCTTTATTTTTAAATTGCGATTATTTTAATTAAAATTCAATCCAAAATTATAATTTCCCAACCCCATTAATTCCATATATATTTATTATCTTTTTAAAAATATTAATTAGTGAAATATCGTCCATTTCCTCTAGAAAAATATATTTTATAACCTAATACAATGTTAATAAAATAATTTCTTAATTCCCTAAGTACAATATTTTTTATAAGATTAAATTTCTATAAACTCCTCTAAGAATCAATTTTATATAATTCCTTGAATTAAATTTTTTATTTCCAGTTATATTATGTAAAATTGATATGATATTAAATAAATAATATAATGAAACACATATCATAATTCTTTATTACATCAATAGTAAATTCCTTTAAAAATATTGTCTTTTATTTTTAATTTTTCTATAATCCATTTCAATAACATTGGTAACTTTTATAATTGACCCAAAAACATATCCTAATTAATATATAACTATTACGATAAATTTACACCATTTATTTGGTTTTAAATTCATTAAAACAATTTAAAAAGACAATAATCATGGTAGTTTTATACCAAAAATGAGAATGATGAGTTTTTTTAAATATACATATTTTTTGAAAATAAATAAATAAATTTTCTATTTTATATAATATTAATTAAAATTTTATTTTAGTTTTATTATTTTTAAGAAAAATATTCAAATATTTATCTAAAATTACTATTAATAAAATATATAAATTTTTACAACCTTTAATAACGAGCTTACTAAGGATAATTCTCTGAATGGTAACTATTTTATTAATTGATAATCACCATAAATTTTGAAATATTATGATATATTGTAATGAGAAATTTGGGGTTTATATAACCTTTTAAATAGAACTTTGGACACATTATATAGACCATAAGGGTGTTGTAAACAGTGTACAAAATGACAAGATAACAACATATGAAAATGGTAAAAATATATTAAATGTATAAAACATAGTAACAATTTAATTAATAGGAATTGAAAAATTAAAATAAATAAGTAAAATATTCTATAAAATAAAAATAAGTAACACATTTTTTCCAATTATTTTGGAAAACATATGATGTGAGACATTATTCGATGTAAGGGTTATGTGTCTAAATTTTCCTTCATTTAGACATGTTTTTATGTATGAAACAATTTTATTTTTAGGATGCATATACTACAAAATTTACATATTAAATAACAATTATTTCATTAATCTTATTATTTGATGTTCTATTTCGTATTTACTCATTAATGTTTTTATTCAGGTGTTACTAAATCTATAAGTGTTCCAAGACCCTTCTATTACATTATGTTTTTTTAAATCCATCCATTATATTGAATTTTAAATGTGAATAATATTTTATAAATTGTAATAAATTATGTATTTTCAGTCATAGATCTCCATTCTCTCTCATCATACAACATTCATAATAAATTATAATTCATAAACATTCAAATGATAATTAATCAATATAAATATTCATCAAATTTTTGGGTGTAGGTTTTCCTAGAAATTTAGCCCCTATATGCGTAATATCATATTGATGTGGTTTTGAAACACATTAACCTTTGGATAATCACCCATAAAAACGATGGTTGAGAATTAACTCGTTATATAATTAATGCATGTCAATTTTATTTAATATATCACATATTCCTAGAAAATAATGTGGGATATACGTTATATGATATTCTTTATCATTATGAACCTTAACTAATAGTGTGCATATATTGATATTGATTTTTTCACACATAATTGAAAACAATTTTATTTAATGGAAATTTCCTATTAATGTTTTTCTTATGTATTTAAATTATCATATAATTAATTGATAGTCTTAATTCTTATATTTATGGCTTATTACCTATATAATTCTTGTTTTGGATGTTGTTGTTTCTCAAATAATTTTTATCTTGTGCTTATATTCCCCACTAATCAGTATATTTATCTTGGTATAATTTTCACCCATCATGACAATATTCCACTATATAAATGGGGTGGTGGAAATTTTATTTCTCGGAATAATGAGTTATAACATCCTTTTTCATTACTCAACATCAATTAGGGATGAGTATAAAAATTATTCTAAATACATACCATCTTGAATAGTCAAATTTTTATTAAAAAATTTAATTTTATTTACCTAGATACCAATAATTTAGTTGAATGATGAATTATTATCTATATGATATAATCTAGATTCTAAATGGTGTAAATAACATATAGTTAAATACAAGAACTTATAGATGTTTTTGTAAAGTGTTAAATAATATTATTGGATTCCCATTTAATTTATAATAGTTTACCATGTCATAGTTATTGATGGATTTATGTTTGTTTTCATTATGTGACACAAAAATTCATGAACATGTTTGAATTTTTAAGGGTGTTCCATGTTGTCACTCTAATTCATTTCGTAATGTTTTATATATCATGTGATGAACAAGGAATGAGGAGTAATCCCAGTCCATTGTGGGAAATTTTAAACTATGTTATGATGGTGTTTTCAGGGATACTTATATATGCTTTAAAATACATGTTTTATGACGATTACAAACCCTTATGATGTGACAGTTATGTTACATCTACTTTATCATAAAATAATAATTATGTAACGATTTATAAGATCATATCTATATTATAATGGGAACGATTATTTTAAATTTTGTCCTTATAGTATAAATATTTTTTCATCAACACATTATTATTTATTTTCATGGTACATGAATTATCTAGGATTTTTTGTAAAATAATTTCTTTCACTAAATTGTAAAAAATACAAATTTTTGTAAAACAATATAATCTTTTCAATGAATTAAGTAATTTGTAATTTTAAAAAATATTTAAATAATATTCATGGTAATATGAGTATTATTTATTCATATTTAATCTGATAAATTAATATATAACCAACATTATATTTGGTTTTATTATAAGACTGTGTTTTGGTTTAAAAACATTGTTTTATTGAAAACTAGTTTAAAGTTTACAATGTTTCTCTTTTTTAATTAACTCAGATAATCCCCAATAAAAAATTTTATAGATGAAATGTAAAGATTATATGTCATTAAATATTATTGTATATTTCTATATTGTTTTCTATTAATTTTATAGTTATTAGAAAATCAATTATTTCTTGATAAATATACTTCTTGAAAACCTTCATTTTCGTCGTGCCTTTGGATTTTAATTTATGTTAAAAATATCAAATTCTAAGAATTTTATTATCTAAATATATTAAATATATTTTATCATAATAATTCCTAATTTTTATTATGTTCAAATTATTTTTTGAACATAATTTATAGTGGAAATTGTAAAAATTAATTTGAATAGTTAAAGTAAAAAATTATACAATGGGATTTAAATAATAAAAGAGTTAAAATGACATAAAAAAATTCTTAAATATATTTTATAGAAATATTTTTATTTTATCAATTATAATTATTTATAATAGTACATTATTTACAATTACTTCAATAAAAAATGTTGGTATACCTTTTTATTTTTTAAAATAACATATTTTTAACTCACCTCACCTATAAAAAAACCCCTCTCTTCAACTCATCACAACATCAAATCAATTTTTTGTTTAATAACGACCCAAATAATTTCAAATGTCCCCTATCTTTATCATTTAATCCTTTTTTTGGTCAAAAATCATACTTGGAATACCGTAGGTATAATCATAAAGATTTGGTCTGAGAAGATTATAATTACTATCTAAGAGTTTTAATTTATATATTCTCAAAATCCTTCAAATATTCTATATTTGTGAATATATAATAAAACAATTATCTATAATATCTTGTTACCTTATTATCATGTATATTGTATACCATTTCCTATTATTTCTTTTCGTTGACTAGGTTGGGTTGAGAAGGAATATGGAGGATACCAATAATAGGGAAGTCAACATTAACCTATCAGTTTTATAGTCTAATAATAGTTTACATGATAGGTAATATAGTTTCACGCTGTTTAAATACTAAAAATAAAATATTTAATTTATGAAAAATGTGATGGTGTTTTTAGTGGGTAAAAGAGTTATCAATTACATGGCATGTAATTAAGATACAAGTCATTTAATACCCAAATCATTGTTCTTAAACATGATATTCACCTATCAATATATTTTCTTCATTTCTAGATTTCATTATGTTAACCAAAGAGCATTCCACAGGTTATTTTGGGACCCTCCAACCCCTATAGACCTTTCCTTTTTACGTTTGAACTTTGTGATTATCATTGTGTTTATTTCTTGGTAAGAGTAATTCATGTCTCTCCATCCCATTATCTATTCCTTACTTGGGGTTCGATATTCCCTCTTGAAATTGATGGTTCTAAATGTTTTGTTTTTTGATCTTGATTCTAGCTTTAGTTACTTGATCATCTATGCCTTTATTTTTTTAGTTATGTTTTGAGCCTTGTGTTTCCTTATGTCACGAATCGTCCCCTAGGGCCCATGCCGTGACTACCCAAAGCCCGCCTTCCATAGGCCAGGAGATGGTGATTAGTACCAAAGGCGAAAATTTCTAAAAGTGGGAAGGAATTTCCTTTGTAATGTGTAAACACACACAACAGAGTATGAGCTGGAAGTAAAACACTAAGTAAAATTGTATACAAAGGACTGCTGAAAAGTAAAAGGGGTTGAAAATAAAAGCCCAACAAGAAAGTACAAGTACAACTGAATAACAAATACAACTGAAGAAAAGGTAAAGCCACTACTGGGTCATCCCCTTGGGATTCCTACATAAAGGGTTGGTACAGATAGCCTCCTCAGCACTCTACGTCCGTTAGTCTCCTTCATGTACCAACTCGTCGTAAGGTCCACCTCCGGGTAGTATCCAGTCCCGCTACTCTGATCATCAGTCTGTGTTGTCTATCATCTACATCCAACACAATGAGGTGAAGGCATAGCCCATGCATGGGTGAGTATAACGATACTCAGTAGGGACCCCGAGACACTCAAGGTCTCACAAATTCCAACAAGGATTAACCAAAAAATTAAGAAATCAATGGATATCCATTACATGGGTATACACCCATACATATACCTAAGTTATCATGTAACCCATATCAATCATTAGGAAAACACTTATTTTCATGACTCATCTCACACAATTATAAAACATACATAGAGTTATAGAGATGATCTAATATAGCCACTGAATCATCCGAGCTATCAGACCAACACATGATCTTGGACCAACTTTTCTATTGGACCCGCAAATGATCCAGGAATAGAAGTTAGAACAACCGGACCAACACAATATCTAGAAATAGTTATCAGAGTTGTCATACCAACACATGATTCAGGTCAATATATTATATTTGACAAATACATGATCCTGGAATAGATGTTAGAAGTATCAGACCAACACATGATACAGGAACAGTTGTCAGAGCTGTCAGACCAACACATGATCTAGGTCCAGCTATTCTGTCGAACCAAAACATAATCCAGGAACAAAAGGTACAACGTTTGGACAAACACATGATCTAGGAACAGTCCTCATAGTTGTCATACCAACACATGATCTTGGTCTAGCTATTCTGTTAGACTAATACATGATCGAGGAACATAAGATAGATCTGTCAGACCAACACATGATCCAAGAATAGTCGTTAGAGTTGTTGGGCCGAAACATGATCCAGGACCAGCTATTATGTCATACCAACACATGATCCAGGAATAGAAGTTAGAACTCATGGACTAACACATGATCCAGGAACTGTCATCAGAACTGTCGGACCAACACATGACCCAAGAACAGTAAATAGTGCACAACCAGCCGCATGGTTTTCACATAAGCACACTCGATTTCGGGGGGGGGGGGGGGGGTCCAATCCTCAGGACAAGTTTCAAAACGTCAAATTCCTCCATGTACCAAGATGATGTATCCAAAAGATCCTTCATTCCATAATAAACAGAAGGCGATAGAGGGTGCATCAATCGAACACCCAGTCTGAGAGTTATTGGAATTTCCTTTCCAAGGGCCTAGTTGGATTTAGGTTCAATCCAACCTGACCATAACCCAACTCAATCCAAAACTCAAGTGGGTTATACCAAAAAAATATTCTCACTCCAAGATTTTCATTACCGTAGACGTTTCTTCAAACAGATGTCTGGTGCAAAAGATATGGCCAAAAAAGTTACAGGGGTCGGTAGTGGGCCCAGGTTTGGTCAGACATAGTCTAGGTCGACCCAGTCAACTTGCTAGGTATGACCTAGCCTGCTAGGCCCAACCCAATTGATAGTGGGTGTGATTCAGCCTGGTGGTATCCACGTAGGTGGCTCAACACAAACATTGTGGTCCGATTCATCCAGTGTCGTGTGGGGCACGACTCGAGTGACTTAGCACAGAAGGCCATGATGGTTCGTCCAACGATGCCGCGAAGGACACCCCGGGCTGGATTGGGTTGCCGGCGTTTCTCGTCCAGCGCGGCTTGGACATTTTGGCTAGAAAACGAGATGAGGGTAGCACACCGGAAAGACGGCGGGGTGCCGCGCAGTGCGGAGGCAGGCTGCAAGCCACCGGAAGGGCACGAGAAAACCGGCGGGGCATGCGGGTAGCACGCGGACAGGACGTAGGGCACGCCGGTAGGCCGGCGGGGCACATGGTAGTGCGTGGTCCAGCCGCAGGGCACCGTTAGGGCGCATGCAGGTTGGCGGAGTGTGCATGCAGTGCGCAAGGGGCCTGGCGAGGCGCGGGCTGGCCGGTGGGGTGCAGGAACCACCCAGGTCAGCAGTGTGAGGCTGAGAACACTGGTGTGACGCATGAGAGGCGTAGTTCGAAGAATCCGCGGGTAGCACGACCTTTGTCGTTTCCGCCTTCTTCGCCACATTTCAACTTTTAAGATAACCACAAGGAAAAAACTGATGGAGGGTGTCAGGCATGTTAGGTTGGCCTGCACCCCCTGTGTTTTGGGAGGATTCATTTTTCTCATCCGTAAAAGTAGATTGTCAATAACAAGACCTCAATAATCCCTTTTTATATGATGATGATGATATGAAAATGGTATAACAATATCATGCAATAAACCACATACCTTGCTCATAGTTGGTTGACGTTGGCGCAAAAAGGTGGTCGTCGTTCATTGTCGGAGTTACATAAGAATATGTAGAGGATCGTAGTTCTTCGCATCTGCCAAGAACATCCCAACCTGAGTTGTGTTAGCTCATTGATGATGATTCACATCAGTAGTTGTCTAAGGAAGAAGTCGAAGAATGTCGACGTTCTCCATTCTTCATTCGAGAAGGCGTAATCCACCATGTTTTGGGCGTCATGTCACTTTTCCTGCATTTTGTCGCTTGGTGAAGTTGTCCAAAAACATCCCCAAAGCATCCATTAAACATGAGAGGGAGGGATGTAGGTAATGATCGTTGGAATTTAAGATGGTTCATTTATTAGAAACCTTCCAAAATTCAAAATACGCAGTTACATAAAATTAAACGGAGCAAGCCAATTTAGTACGCTGGGAAAATTTAAGAGGTTTGTTGGCTTTAATTAACGGGAGGATTCCAAGAGGCTCCCCCTCATTAATGAGGGGAGTTGAGAGGTTTTCCTCTCCTACCATTAATAGTGGAGTTAAGCCACGTGTGGTCACCACCTCATTTATCTTCGCATTGGAGGTTGAGTTTAGGTGGTCCCTACCACCATAAACACTCATCAGAGGTTAAGGTGTAGAGGCCCTACCTCCAACTCCATTGAGGGGGTTTTAAACTCCCAACCTTCACATGGTGGATAAAAATAAAGTAATGTGTCAGCTCACATTATTATATTTTTTTAGAAACCTGAAATCTAACTTTTACTCTCGACAGACTTCTGTTGAAGTGAAAGTCTCCTTAATCGAATACAGGCGCTGTGAGTTCAATGGTTCCCTCCGATTTCAATTATGAGAACCAGTTCAAATGTTTCAAAATGACGCTCGCCTATTTAATAAACTTACCTGAAACAATGTTTAGAAAATTATTATCAGTCTCCCTAGAACCGCACCGATCGAGGTTAGGATCTACCTAGGTGAAACACACCCCCAACAAACCCAATGGTACTCTCATATTTTCAATCTGAGTTACCCTTTAGATGCTATAAATTTTACAATAAAATAATTTTCACTTAATTATTTTATTTGCGGATAAAAACTAACATTCTCTAGTAGCCCGCACTGGCTAATGCTAGTTTCTTCTTAATGAAAGAATACACTCACGAGTTCACTAGTGGTCACATATATTTAATTCGAGTTACCGTTTGTGAGTTTTAATCATTTGAAAAATAAAATATTTTATTTAATTATTTTATTTATGATTATTCCATTTTTCGGTTTCCTACCAGGAGGCCCACGACGACTAATCTAATGTCACTCTAAGGGTAAAACCGCCATTCTGAGTGCAACGGTGCCCTCAGATTTTTTATATGAGTTACCCTTTAAGAGTCATTCCACTTTTTCTAGAAAACTACTTATGAGCATTAACTTAAGTTTAAAAAAAATTTTGACGGATCATTATGGGCACTCCGGGCCTCAGAATCATGTGCCTTGAGATTTTGAGGACCTGTAAAATACACATTTAATTAAAAAATTTACAAAAAAATCTAGGTATTTTCATTCTTCCCACCTCAATGCTCTACCTACCCGTAAGCCACAACTCACAACTAAGGGAACAAGTGGGGGTAGTGAGCAAGAATCTGAGCCTACCGCTCGCCATGTGCTCTCCTGGAGGTTCCCATACTACCAGAGAACACGTACTAGAGGTATCGACCATCCACGAATGACCCGCTCCAGTCGATCCCCAATCTCTACTGGAACCTCCATAAAAGTCTCCACATCCTCAACGTCCATCTCGGCATGGTTTATGATGTGGGAAGGGTCATGCATGTATCTCCTCAGATGGGATACATGGAAGACATCGTACACCCGATTCAACTGCGGAGGAAGAGTTAAGTGGTATACCACCTCACCAACAATTTGGATGACCTGAAAAGGCCTGATAAATCTCAGAGATAACTTGGCTCCTAGGCCAAATCTCTATAGACCTCGTCGACGTGAGACCCGTTGAAAGACGTGGTCGCCATCCTCAAACTCCAGACGTCTCCATCTCCTGTCAGCATATGACTTCTACCTGCTCTGTGTAGTCTTCATCCGCTCCTGGATGATCTGCACATTCTCTATGGTAGCCCATACCATCTTTGGTCAGTAGGAAGTGGGCGTACATGGTGAGTCAGTCAATAATCAAGCAAATAGAGTCATGTCCCCTAGACGTATGTGGAAGTACTATCATGGTGTCCATCGATATCTCATCCCTCTTACACTTTGGGACCTATAAAGTCTAAACCAAGCCTGATGGTACCTGAGGCTCTTCCTTAACTTCCTATAAAGTGAGGAATCAAGAGACAAAATCTGCTACAACCATCTTCATACCTGGAAACTAGTGCCGTCGTCGATGGTCCTGGTACATCTTCACCAATCCTAGATGTACCGCTAGAGGGGATGTATGAAACTCCCTCAACACTTCCTCCTGAAGTAACACTGGAACCATAGCACGTCCTCTGATGAGGATGACATGCTCCCCACATTCAGAAAATCCATCAGGTGCATGTCCTATAGATATCTGAGTACATCGTTTCTTGGAGTAAGCGTCCCTATGCTATGCTTCACTGACTTGCTGAAAGAGTTGGTTAGTGACCATAGGAGACTATAGAAAGGGTGATCCACCTCAATTCACAAAGGATATCTTCAAAGCATCCAGCTACTCCGTTGCCTCACATAGAATCTATATACCAGATATCCTACTGAGTGCATTTTCTAAAACATTATCCTTCCCAAGTGTATTGACTATATTGATCTCATAGTCATGGTGGAACTTAAGAAAACATCATTGTCCCAGGTTCAGGTCCTTCTAAGAGAAGATATACCTGAGACTCTTGTGATTATATTATACTGTTAACGTTCACCTATAAGAGAGTTCCACCACATATTCAAGGAAAAGACCACTTATTCTAACTCTAGGTCAGGGGTAGCATAGTTCTGCTCGTGCGGTCTCAGCTGTTGAGAACCATATGTGGTCACTGCTCACCCCTGCATCGGGACACATATGATTCTGGTCCCTAATGCGTTGCAATAAACTATATACCCAATTCCTTCCTCTAGAAGCCTTGAGATTGGGGCACTAGTGAGCCTCTACCTCAGTTCCTAAAAGCTCCGTGGGAATCTCTCCAACCACAGGAGGGGTTACCCCTTCTTTGCCAAGGTGGATAGTGGTTCTAAAACTCTGGAGAATTCTGGAACAATGATATGTCTGGATAACTCAAGAGTGATCGGCTTCACCCTCTTATACATGAGTACATCATGTGCTACCTGGGTATTCCTTTTTTCCAACCAAGTAAACCGCCATCCCATCATTGTAGCTAAACAAAAACCACTATGACTAATACAGTCAATATGAGTATGAACTGTGGATGTCAAGTCCAAAACCAAACTAATGTCGTAAGGCCTCGATGCTGCCACCATGAGGTTACAACTGAAACACTTGCCTCAAGGGTGAAATCAAACTGTCGGGGTAAGTGTGATTACCGAGTCTCCTCCCAAAGGTATCTCTAGACGTGAGAGTCAAGTCAGTAGTTTAACTGGAAACCCTTGTTCTTGGACAATTTTCATGGAAGGAAGGAATGATTGGTACCTATGTATATTATTATGACAACTATTAGTAGACATAGAAAAAACCTCAAATTATTCATAGAGCCTTTGGGTTGCACACCTTCACCGCATAGAGCTATTCTATTCCCCTGTCCTCTAGCTCCTTGAGCCTGGTGGATTCCACATAAGGGGGTTTGTTGTAACATGTCAAAATGCACACCACTTCATTCTACTATCCTAGATCTCCTTCCACTTCTTCTACCCTACAGATTTATCTTTCCTTAACACTTCCTCTTCCTGAAACATTTTTTATAGGCTCAATTCTCTTATACTGACGCCTTTTTCCTGCTTTCCCACTCCTAACATTCACTGGCTATATCCGTTCAACCAAAGAACATTCAACCACAAAGGTTCCCTCGAGCACCCTAGAATAAGTAGGAATGCTGGAGGAATAGTGCTGAATCCGATATCCTTTAAACACACATCGCTCAGATGTTCATGTCCTGAAGCACTGATTGTATCGTATTCATCGAGTACCAGGAACGATCAGTACACCTCGATGAATAATAAGCTACCGACATGTCATCCTGCCGAAGCTGTAGAAGTTATAGATAACTCTAAGCCACCTCATGAAGCTAGTCCTCATCTGCCTCTGAGTCGGGAACACCTTGGAACCTGAGGGGTATCTGATGCTGAAACGCGTGTAAGGCACTAAGTCTACATGAGTTCTCTACCGGTTCCACCGGTTGTAACAGCTGACCAACGGGTCGTGATATATCTGGAACTCTACACGAAGGCAATATCTTGGGCAACTGACAACATACCGTATCCTCGTCACTAAGAAGTACATCCTTATGATCAATCATTGAAAATAACTAGTAGATAAGATCACCATCTTCTCTACTGGTGTCTCAAATAGGTGGAAAACTTTAGCAATCACCTCCAACAAGCCCTCAGCTGCGTGAGAATCTCTCTCAAATTGAATCCTCAAAGGCCTCTACTGCTGGAAGTCGAAAAATCACGCTCTGTCGGTATGCATCGTATTCCAGTGCGGCTGGTGGTATCTCCATCCCTACGGGTGGTGGTTCTATAGGTACACAACCTGATGGATCCAGCATAGTAAGAGGGCCCTACACTAGAGCCTTCTCGCTCAGTGAGCCTTCAACGTGTACTCTTTCGGGAACCCTAGATGGTTGTCTATGCAGTGGAATCATAAAAAAGAACAACTGTGTGATGGTCAATAAGTTATACCTAGTGAGATGACATAAAGAGTTCCCAAATAATACTCTTGAAAACACACTCGCAATCTGGGTTTTCAGGTACTGAGTGGAAAATCAGAAGTCATGGTCCTGGTGTATGGATACGTTGGCCGCCGCACCAACACTAGACATCCTGAACTGAAAACCACACTCAGTACTCTTAACACTATTCCTTCATATAATGGAATGAATAAGTTCATATGTTTTGTGGTATTAATGATGCCTCTAATATCAATTTGTCACAACTCGTCCCCCAGGGCCCGTGCCCGGACTACCCCAAGCCCACCATTCGTAGGTCAGGGGCTGGAGACTAGCACCAAAGGCAAAAATATATAGAATTTGGAAGAAATTTTGTAGAGACCCGAATCCTGACGTACATGAACATTACATTACTTTTGCAGAATACTTAGTACATAACAAAAACACACACACAAGGATCATAATAGTTTAGTGTCTTTGAAAACTCGGAATAAAATCTTCTAATCGTGGTGAAAGATCTTCAACATCTCCTATAAAGATCTTACCTTTTTTACCTAAACCTTTCTTTATATCCTGGGGAAAAGAAAACATAAAATGGTGAGCTCAAATGCTAAGTAAGGGTTAACAAAAGAAATATCAATCACATCATATTCATAAGAACACAACATTTTGGAAATATTAACCTACAAAAAAAGTTCATAATTTCATAACATGGGATAAATCATAGTAGTGAAATGTAATCCCAATAATCATAAAGTAAAACATTAAACATTGTGGAATACACACATAATCATAGAGAATCATTTCTTATTAGTCAAGACTCATTTCCAAGACTATCTTAGTGGACAAAGTCCGTTTATGAACCGAGTCACCCTCATTTCAGTCCTGTTTCACGGAACCGGTATAACCTACCATTCCAGCCATGTCTATCTCATGAGATATAAAATCTTTACCCAATGCATTGGAGGGAGATATAGGTCCCACCCTTCTCATAATGACACCATTATTATGTGTGCCACAAAATTATAAATCATACATCATTGCATAACCCATGTAATAAAAATGGGAATCTTAAACATCGTGACATCATAAAAAAATTCATATAAGATAAAAGAATTCATAAAAATATTTCCAACCCAACATAATCAAATCCATGTAATAATAGGGATATAAACAGAACCATATATTATCTTAGATGGAAAATAATTCTGATAAAACACTTGAACTCCATTCTTGAGGAAAATATCCTTTCTACTTCAAAAACATTTTCCATTCTTAACATGTCATACAATTTTAATCTAAAAGAAGTTGATTAAAAATAATCTTCAAAACTTGTAAAGTATGATTTTTGTAAATAATGTTTTAAAAATCCACTCATTCCGTATAAGTTAAAAAAAACATTTTTCGTACTTTTGTCAGAAAAGTCAAAAAGTACCTCGTACGAAAAATGACAAAAGATTCCTTTCATATCTTTTACTAAAAACTCACCGAAGGGTAAAATTTGATATAAACTATTTTATAAGGATATAAATATTACATATTGAGGAAAAATGGATGTGGATGATAAAATACACCCCAGTAAATAACAAAGTATAAACAATCTCGGATAAAAATTGGGATTGTGATATTTCCCTTACATTAGGTCCGATTTGCTTCGTAAGTGTCCGAACCGCCTGTATAATGATTTAAATAATGTTATTGACTTATTCCAGAATCATACTCATTGGTATGATATCATATATGGTTCACTTAAGATTTTATATTACCCGTTCTTTTGTAAATTCAATGTTAAAGAGCGTTTTGGGTAAAATCGTTTCATTTATGGTCTGTGATTTGACTTGTAATTATTCATATGATTACTTAGGTCATGATTTATTAATTCTAGAATATAAAACATGATCTATATATAATATATAATCATAATATACATATATATAATAGATCATTAAATGGATTGAAATACATCGTTCATGGAGACGGTAGGTCGTACGTACGCATGAACGCTGTTTTCATTTCCTTATTGAGTATACTCGAATTAAGTAGTTGACATACATATATATATATACATAAATCCAGTTTCTTTATTATGTCATATATTTCATTATTATATCTTATATATACTTTATAATCATTCTTTAATGGTTAACGTGGAGAATGAATCGCATCTCGTCGTGGAGACGGTAGTCCGTACGTACGCACGAGCGATGATATCGTTCTCATGATCGTGGAATTGTATTGGAGTGTATGTATACTATTTCAGATTCAATATCACTTTAAAATAATCGTATATAGTTATTATGTACACCATTATACCCATCCAAGTAAGGTGGTGGGGGAAAATAGATTACACCACGGCATGGAGACGGTATTCCGTACGTACGCACGCGCGGTGATTTCGTTTTCCGTAGGATGGATAGATGGTGAAATAGGGTTGTTTCATACTTATAATGATATATAAGTATATTAGTGATACTGATGTTATTACTTCATGATTAAACAACTAAATAAGAATAAGTGGAAGAAGAAATAAAGATGAAAGAATCGGTAACGGGCATTACCTCTTCTTTGAAGCGCCTCTTTGAGACCTCCTTTTAGGGAACTAAAATTGGTCTTTGAGGAAGATCAGATCCTCTAGGATGTTTATAGGAAATTGGGGAAGAGAATATGTCAGGGGTTGTCCGAGCTTGAAGGCTCAATGTGGTGTGAGGAAGAGAGGGAGGAGGTGCCCTTTTATAAGGGAGGAGAGGGGCACATTTGGAATAACAAAAAATATTATTTTATTATAAAGTCAAGTTCGGTTTTAAATAGCTCCAAATTGATTTATTTCTAGGATAAGGTGGGGATGGGTCGAAATACTCTCATCCAATATAATTAAGACAAGTTTAGTTTCCTATTTTAACCTTATCATGATGATTTAACATTAAGTTAAATAATTTTACTTTTACCGTGTCTTCTTGTGTTCTTATACTATAAGGTTAATATACTTACTATATCAAGCCAAACGAACCCCAAGTTGTTTATTATTAATACATATAACCTTATCTAAGTCATTTGGCTAAAACATAGATTTTTAGGAAAAAAATAACAATTAATAATATAATATTTGTTTTAAAAACCATTTTATGTCAATTTTGACACTATTTAGTAATTGATTATTATAAAAATCATAACAGAATAATAAGTTCTAAAAAAGTTAATTAAATAAATAATAACATGTCATATTAACCTATAAAATTAGTGTAATTCATAAAAAGTCTAAAATTATATTTATTTGGGTATTTATAACATCAATTATGTCAATATTTCATTAATAAGATAATTATTGTATCATCGTTGTGTCATAAATAAATTAAATTATTTAATGTCTTAAAATTACAAATAAAATACCATTATGTAGGAAAGCTTTTTAGATTTCTAATTAATATTTATAGTCGAATTTATCTTATGTATAACCCCATATTAAAAATTATTTAGTTATTAAACATTGATTTTAACTATTTTAACACTTCTTTAAATAAATTAATAATAAATGTCCTAATCTAATCCAAGTGGGACTAAATGGTAATATGTTATTTTTAAGGTTGTTTGTGGTCTAATTACACTTTTCCAATAGAATTAGGACATGTTTTAGGGTAATAATAATATCATTTTTACCCTTAATTACCCTATTTACTTTTAACCGTGATAAAACAAGTAAAAAGTTACTATTCATCAAAAATTATTTTCATCTCATTGAACCACATTTTAGTCCTTGATATTAATCGTGTATCTCGGATTTTTGACATTCCACTCACAGAAGCGATAAAATTAAGTTTTATGAATAATTCAGTTTTTTTAACTACCACTTAGTGGTTTCACTATTCATTAAAAATTGAAAGTTTTTAGAAAAATACCAAAAATTAGGCCTAAGATAAATTTGATATTATGAATTCAAAAATGATGTCTATTTTTCAAAATTAAAAACATATCATTTTCATTAATTAATTTAAAAATTAATTCCCGTCGTCAAAACAAATAGCGTGTTCTTAAGAGATAATAACTATCAAAAGATTTACAGTTGTTTTTGTCTGGTTTAAATGTGAAATTACATCCAGTAACCAACATTGTATTAAATTGTAAAAATATATTCTAAATATATTTTAAAACCAATCAAATTAATAATTTATCACTATTATTTATTTCTATTAAAAAGGTTGTTTTTAATTAAAATTTAATAATTTTCACTATTCATCAGAAATTGAAAGTTATCCGAAAAGTATCAAAATTTCACACTAAGCTAATTTCGATATTCTGAATCCATAAATGAACTCCATTTTGAAAAATAAAAATTTCAAAATTTCAAAAATTGGTTATTACTATTCATAACGGCTAGTTTTAATAATATTTTAATAGCATATCGTTGTTTAGTGAAACTCGGTATTGCGTACTACAAACGCTATCGAGGAAGGTCGCAATTGCGTGTAATGAAAGGCAAGTCAAGGATGTGTGTTGTGCTATCCCCATTTGGTGTAGCGTACAACACAAGACATTAATGAAATTAAAAAAAATATTTTTCATAAAATCTCGGGGTGTTACATTCTACCCCCCCTTAAAATGAATTTCGTCCTCGAAATTCGTCGGGGTTATAAATGGTTTACTATTCGAAAGTTTCTTTAATAGAAACCCACATCGTAAAAAGGAATACCAAAACCAATATTTAAAAACAAAAGTATGAAACGTAACCGTTACCCAAATAAACTAATCATAGGGTTTCCACATAGTTGGAAATATGGATATGGAAGTGAAATCTAACCATCATGTTCTGATGGAGAGTGGTAGAGAACATGGCTATGGAAAAGCCATCAATCACAAAGCTATAAATTTGTGACGATCTAAGGTACTATCTGATTCATCAGATATAAGAGCACTAGGACAACATTTTGGTTTTCACGATCATTTCCCTAAAGCTGATGAAATTGAAATTAGAAGAAATACTTTCATGATTTTGGTATAGTCTCACATTTTGTCATTCTTTGGACAATTTCCACTTTATCTCTTAAAGAAATGAAGTTTAATTTTTCATTCGTGATGTGTTAGAAGATCATGTGAAAGAATGATGGTTCATTCCATCTGTCTCAAACAAAAGGTTAGAAAAGTTATAAAAAATTACATAAGTCCATCTATAGTGAGATTAATCATATATGGTTCCTAAAATGGACCTATCATTCATTTATTATACTGCTTAATATAATAAAACTAGTTTCAACTAAACAGGGACTTCCTGTAGGCCAGTGGTAGGTGATAAAGGCCCGTCGTACTTCGGTTGTGGGTTCGATTCCCACAGCCTTGTCTGATGCGATGGGCTGTCGCCCGTCCTATAGGTTGTCCTTTTTCTAAAACTACATTACTATAACATCACATAAATAATATCAAAAAATGTTCTATCCTTAAACAATACTAACTTATGGTTAACATAATCCATTCCAATCTTTAGGCTTATCTAAAATACTTCGGTCCAAGCTCATAGTATAAAGAAACTGATCATGTGAATGCCATCATTTATCCCCCATATATCATAAGATATATCTTGTTGGTCAAATTACAAACATGTGAATACCTTAATCATGTATTCTCTTGAAGAATGAATACCCATCGAACCTTAGTGAAAATATGAATGCAGTAAACACTTAACTCTTTCCACATACCAAAATACAAAAATTCTATATACTCAAACCATGATATAACTTTCTGCTTATATCAGTCATGAGCTCATGAATACTATCAAACATTTAATTTTCTCCTTATACCTTCATTATGTGCATATCAACTACACTCCAAAAATATCTGAATAACCTTTCATGGATAAACGTACCATTAATAGTACACTTTCAAAACTCAAGGAAAGACAACAGTGTAACAATCCTTATATGTCTCTTTATTCCATAATACCATGAGATTACTTATACAACATTACACATGATAACCATGTAATCATTCCACTACATTCTTAAACCATTGACCGAGCTTCAACAATTCTTTCATCTCACATATCATTTGTAGTCTCTTCATCATCAACAACATAAATACTACCCATACGACCATATTGATTCTCTTCATAAGACTTTCCGTTAGGGAATTTGTTTACATAATGCCTGTACATTCCACATTTAAAACATTTAACCATTGTTGATGTCGTCGCAATACCATTATCCTCATCTCTGGTGTTAACTGAACCTTTTCCATTGCACTTACTGGCTTTGGGTCCTTCGTTTCCACACCCAAAGCATCTTCCAGTTCCATTGAAACATTCTCCTTGATGCCTCTTCCAACATTATTTACATAGGGGAAATTGAACTTTCTTTCCTCTATGATCATCATGAAACTCCATCTTTCTCTTATTAGCCGAGTTAGGAAACTTACCAAATTTTACTTTATTGATCATATTATGAGATTGCTGATTCGGCATAATAATGAAGCTTGGACTTCCAAATCCCATTTCATTTGGTTGCTCATGAAGAATATCATTCCATTTTCCATCATATCATCCATTATCGTGAATCATCTTGTTTCCAGCCATTTTCTAAAACCCAAAAAGAATAGTGTGAGCGGAAAAAATCATAATAAAGGGGTAGTGCCTTCAATATCTAACATCTATGGTTTAATCTAATGTCGTTACCATAGTTCTAGGACTGTATCCTATACGTATACTTATCATTAGGGACATCCCTAGACATACCTTAGAAATATCTGTAGGGATCTCACTAACGTTTTCGCATCCTAGTTTCCAAAGGTTGACTGAACTTTTCCTCTGATACAAACTGTAGAGACCCGAATCCTGACGTACATGGACATTACATTACTTTTTCAGAATACCAAGTACATAACAAAAACACACACACAAGGATCGTAATTGTTTAGTGTCTTTGGAAACTCGGAATAAAATCTACTAATCGTGGTGAAAGATCTTAAAAATCTCCCATAATGATCTTCCCTTTTTTTACCTAAACCTTTTTTTATATCCTGGGGAAAAGAAAAAATATAAGGGTGAGCTCAAATGCTCAGTAAGGGTAAACAAAAGAAATATCAATCACATCAAATTCATAAGAACATAACTTTTTGTAAATCTTAACCTGCAAAAAGAGATCATAATTTCATAACATGGGATAAATCATAGTAGTGAAATTTAATCCCAATAATCATAACATAAAACATGAAAATTATTGGAATACACACATAATCATAGAGAATAATTTCTTATTAGTCAAGACTCATTGCCAAGATTATCTTAGTGGGCAAAGTCCATTTCTGAACCGAGTCACCCTCGTTTCAGTCCTGTTTCACTGAACCGGTATAAGCTACCATTCCATCCATGTCTATCTCATGAGATATAAAATCTTACCCAATGCATTGGATGGAGATATAGGTCCCACCCATCTCATAATGATACCATTCTTATGTGTTCCAAAAAATCGTAAATCATACATCATTGTATAACCCATGTAATAAAAATGGAAATCTTAAACATCGTGACATCATAAAACAATTCATATAAGATAAAAGAATTCATAAAACTATTTCCATCACAACATAATCAAATATATGTAATAATAGGGATAGAAACATAACCTTATATTATCTTAGATGGAAAATAATTTTGATAAAACACTTGAACTCCATTCTTGAGAAAAATATCTTTTCTACTTCAAAAACATTTTCCATTATTAACATGTCATACAATTTTAAACTAAAATAAGTTGTTTAAAAATTCACATGAAATCTTGTAAAGGAAGCTTATTGGAAATAATGTTTTAAAAATCCATTCATGCTGTATAAGTTAAAAAAACATTCTTCGTACTTTTGTCGGAAAAGTCAAAAAGTACCTCGTACAAAAAACGAAAAAAGATTACTTTCATATCTTTTCCTAAAAACACACCAAAGGGTAAAATTTGATATAAAATATTTTATAAGGATATTAATATTAAATATTTAGGAAACATGGATGTGGATGATAAAATACACACCAGTAAATACCAAAGTATAAACAATCTCGGATAAAAAATTAGATTGTGATATTTCCCTTACCTTAGGTTCGATTTGCTTCGTAAGTGTCTGAACCTCTTGTATAATTATTTAAATAATGTTATTGAATTATTCCAGAATCATACTCATTGTTATGATATCATATATGGTTCACTTATGACTTTATATTACCTGTTCTTTTGTAAATTCAATGTTAAAGAGCGTTTTGGGAAAAATCGTATCATTTATGGTCCGTGATTGGACTTGTAATTATTCATATGATTACTTAGATCGTGATTTATTAATTGAAGAATATAAAACATGCTTTATATATAATATATATTCATAATATACATATATATAATAGATCAATAAAAGGAAAGAAATACACCGTTCATGGAGACAGTAGGTCGTACGTACGCATGAACATTGTTTTCGTTTCCTTATTGAGTATAATTGAATTAAGTAGATGAAATAAATATATATATACGTAAATCCAGTAGCTTTATAATGTCATATATTTCATTATTATATCTTATATATAATTTATAATTATTCATTAATGGTTAACGTGGAGAATAAATCTCATCGCGTCGTGGAGACGGTAGTCCGTACGTACGCACGAGCAATGATATCATTCTCGTGATCGTGGAATTGTATGGGAGTGTATGTATACTATTTAAGAATCAATATCACATTAAAATAATCATATATAGTTATTATGTACACCATAATACCCATCAATGTAATGTGGTGGTCGAAAATAGATTACACCACGGCGTGGTTACGGTATTCTGTATGTACGCACGCGCGGTAATTTCGTTTTCCGTAGGATGTATAGATAGTGAAATAGGGTTGTTTAATACTTATAATAACATATCAGTATATGATTGATACTGATGTTATTACTTCATGATGAAACAACTAAAGAAGAAGAAGTGGAAGAAGAAATAAAGATGACAGAATCGGTAACGAGCATTATCTCTTCTTTGAAGCGCCTCTTTGAGTCCTCTTTTTAGGGAACTAAAATTGGTCATTGAGGAAGAAAAAAACCTCTATAATGTTTCTGGGGAAGTGTAGAAGAGAATTTTGCAGGGTTTGGCCGAGCTTGAAGGCTCAAAGTGGTGTGAGAAAGAGAGGGAGGAGGTGCCCTTTTATAAGGGAGGAGAGGCGAACCTTTGGAATAACTAAAAATATTATTTTATTATAAAGTCATGTTCGGTTTTAAATTGCTCCAAATTGATTTATTTAGAGTCTAAGGTGGGGATGGGTCGAGATACTCTCATCCAATAGAATTTAGACAAGTTTAGGTTCCTATTTTAACCTTATCATGTAGATTTAACATTAAGTTAAATAATTTTACTTTTACCGTGTCTTCTTGTGTTCTTATACTATAAGTTTATAAACTTACTATATCAAGACAAAAGAACCCCAAGTTGTTTATTATTAATATATATATCCTTATCTAAGTCATTTGGCCGAACCATAGATTTTTAGCAATAAAATAATAATTAATAATATAATATTTGATTTAAAAACTATTTTATGTCAATTTTGACACTATTTAGTAATTGATTTTTGTGAAAATCATAAACGAATGATAAGTTCAAAAAAAGTTAATTAAATCCATAATAACATGTCATATTATCCTATAAAATTAGTTCAATTCATAAAAAGTCTCAAATTGTATTTATTTGGGTATTTATAACATCAATTATGTCAATATTTCATTAATAAGATAATTATTGTATCATCGTTGTGTCATAAATAAATTGAAATATTTAATGTCTAAAAATTAAAAATAAAATATCATTATGTCTGAAAGATTTTTATATTTCTAATGAAAATTTATAGTCGAATTTATCCTATGTATAACCCCATATTAAAAATTATTTATTTATTAAACTTTGATTTTAACTATTTAACCTTTCTTTAAATAAATTAATAATAAATGTCCTCATCTAATCCAAGTGGGCCTAAATGGACATATTTTATTCCTATGGTTGTTTTTGGTCGAATTACACTCATACAATAGAATTAGGACATGTGTTAGGGTAATAATAATATCATTTTTACCCTTAATTACCCTATTTACTTTTAACCGTGGTAAAAAAAAGTAAAAAGTTACCATTCACCAAAAATTATTTTCATCTCATTGAACCACATTTTAGTCCATGATATTAACGGTGTCTCTCGGATTTTCGAAATTCCACTCACAGAAGTGGTAAAATTATGTTTTATGAAAAATTCAGTTTTTTTAACTACCACTTAGTGGTTTCACTATTCATCAAAAATTGAAAGTTTTCAGAAAAATGCCAAAAATTATGCCTAAGTTATATTTGATATTATCAATTCAAAAATGATGTCTATTTTACCAAATTCAAAACATATCATTTTCATTAATTAATTTAAAAATTAATTCCCATCGTCAAAACAAATAGCGTGTTCTTAAGAGATAATAACTATCAAAAGATTGCCAGTTTGTTTATGTCTGGTTTAAATGTGAAATTACATCCAATAACCAACATTGTATTGAATTGTAATAATATATTCTAAATATACTTTAAAACCAATAAAATTAATAATTTATCACAATTAATTATTTCTATTAAAAAGGTTGTTTTTAATTAAAATTTAGTAATTTTCACTATTCATCAGAAAATGAAAGTTATCCGAAAAGTACCAAAATTTCACCCTAAGCTAATTTCGATATTCCGAATCTAGAAATGAAGTCCATTTTGAAAAATAAAAATTACAAATTTTCAAAAAGTAGTTATTACTATTCATAATGGCAAGTTTTAATAATATTTTAATATCATATCATTGTTTAGTGAAACTCGGTATTGCATACTACACACGCTATTGATGGAGGTCGTGATTGAGTGTAATGCAAGGCAAGTCAAAGATTCTTGTTGTGCAAGCTCCTTTTGGTGTAGCGTAAAACACAAGACATTAATGAAATTAAAAAGAATATTTTTCATAAAATCTCGGGGTGTTACACATTTCCTTTGTAAAGTGTAAAAACACAAAACATATTATAAGATGGAAGTAAAACATTAAAAAAACTGTATACAAAGGAGTGCTGAAATGTATAAGGGTCTGGAAATACAAGACCAATAGGAAAGTACAAGTACAACTAAATAAAAAGTACAACTGAAGAAAAGGTAAAGCAGCTACGGGTTCATCCTCTAAGGATTCCTACCTGAAGGGTAGGTAGAGATATCCTCATCATCACTCTCGGTCTGTCAGTCTCCCCCGTCTACTTACTCGTCATAAGGTCCACCTCTGGGTACTGTCCATTCCTACGACTCTGATCCTCAGTCAGTGATGTCCGTCGTCTGTAACCAACACAACAAGGTGCAGTCATAGCCCGTGTAGATGTGTGTATAACGATACTCAATAGGGAACCTAAGACCCTAATGGTCTCACAAAATCCATCAATGTTAAACCACAATGTATGAAATCAACAGATTTCCATTACATATGTATATGCCAATACACATACCTATGCTATCTAGTAACCCATCTCAATCATGAGGAAAACACATATTTCCCTAAATCAGATCACACAGATATTCAACATATGTAGAGAGAGAGAGATGAACAGATATAGCCACTAAATCATCAGAGCTGTCAAACCAACACATGATCCAGGACTAGCTAATCTATCGGACCAACACATGATCCCGGAACAAAATTGAGAACTATCGGACCAACACATGATCCAGGAACAGTCGTCAGAGCTGTCAGATCAACACATGATCCAGGTCCAGCTACCTATTTAGACCAACACATGATCCAGGAATATATGTTTGAACTATCATACCAAAAGATGATCCATAAACAATCGTTAGAGCTATCAGACCAATACAAGATTGAGGTCTAGTTATTCTGTTGGACCAACACATGATCTAGGAACAGAAGATATAACTGTCGGACTAACACATGATCCAGGAATAGTCATAAAAGTTATAAGACCACCACATTATCTAGGTACAATTATTCTGTCGGACCAACACATGATCCTTGAATACAAGATAGAACTGTCAGACAAACACATGATCTAAGAACAGTCATCCGAGCTTTCAGAATAACACATGATCCATGTCCAGCTATTCTATTGGACCAACACATGATCCAGTAATAGATGTTAGAACTCTCAGACACACACATGATCCATAAACAATCATCAGATTTGTCAGACCAACACATGATTAAAGAAAAATCAATAGTGCACATCCAGCCACAGGGGTTTCACATAAGAACGCTCGATTCCGGGAGGTTCCTATTCTAAAGAAAAGTGTTGAAACATAAAATACTACCAATTCCCGTGTTAATTCATACAAAAGTTCCATCTTTCCATAAAAAACACAATGCGACAGATGCTTTGTCAATCGAACGCCCGGTCTAAGAATTATTGGCATTTCTGTTCTGAGGCCCCATTTGTATTTAGGTTCAATCCAACCCGACCATAACCCAACTGCATCCAAATAACATGTGGGTTATGGCATAATAATCTTCTCTCTCCATGATTTTTGTCGTCTCAGATTATTCTTGATACAAATGTTTGGTGAAAAAGATATGGCCAAAGAAAGTACATGGGTCAGTAGTGGGCCTGGGTCCATTCCGACCTGGTCTAGGGTGGCCCCGTCAGCTCTCTAGGTTTGGCCTGGTCAGATGGGCCCGACCTGTGGACTGTGGGGGATATTCGGACAGGGGTTTTCCGTGTAGGTGGCTCGGCCCGAAGACTGGGGGCTGGTTCGTCCATCTCCGTGAGGGGCGTAGCTCGGGCGAATTGGCCTAGAAGGCAGAGTCAGTTCGACTTGTGACCCCCCGAAGGACACCGAAGGTGGTCTTCGGTGACTAGAACGACTCAGCCGGTTTAGCCAAAAATCGGGGTGTGGTAAGGCCACACGGCGTGTGAGTAGCACGCGGGTAGGCCACTGGGGCGCCGGGCAGGCAGCGGGCTGGCTGCAAGGCGCCTGCAGGGTGCGGGCAGGTCGGGGGGTCATGGGGGCAGCACACGGGCAGGCCGTGGGGAGTGCGGGTAGGCCAGCTGGGTGTCAGGCAGCGCGTGGGTAGGCCTCAGGGAGCTGTCAGGATGAGACCAGGATGTAGGGTGCCAGCATGGTGCAGGCAGGCCAATGGGGCGCACGGGCAGAGCGAGGGCAGGCCGTGGGGTTCACGGTCTTCGCGCGGGGAGGCCGGCGGGGCGCGGGCAGGGCACGGGTAGGCCGGCGGGGCGCGGGCAGCCCGGGGGTCTGGTGGCCGGTGGTGGCCAGGCAGGGCGGTGCGGTGCAGCTCGGGACAGTGCGGGCCTGCGGGGTTCGGCTGGGAACACCGGTCTGTTGCGGGGGCGGTGCGGTTCGTAGAGGTCGTGGGTAGCGCGACCTTTGTCACTGCCCCCTTCATCACCTCATTTCCGCTTTGAAGATCACCATAAAGAAGATAACTGATGGAGGGTGTCAAGCCATGTTAGGTTGGCCAGCCCCCCTGCATTTTGTGAGGTATCATTTGGCTCATCAAGAAAAGTATATGATCAACAACACATCCTCAACAATCTCTTTTTATCAGATGAGAAAGATAAGAAAAGTGTATAATAATATCAAACAATAAACCCCCTAAATTGCATGTAGTTAGTTGACATTGGTGCAAAAATGTGGACGTCGTTCGTTCAAGGAGTTGTGGAAGAAGACGTAGAGGATCGTCGTTCATCGCGTCCGCCATGCACTTTCAAACCTGAGTTGCGTCAGCTTGTTGATGATGCTCCACGTCAGTAGGTGTCCAAGGAAGAAATCAAAGAAGTTTTTCGTTCTCCATTCATCATTGGAGAAGGCATAATCCTCCATGTGTGGGGAATTGCGTCACTTTTCCCATGATTCGTCGCTTGGTGAAGCCATCCAAAAACCTCCACCAAAGCTTCCTTTAAATATGAGAGGGAGGGAGGTAGGTAATGATCGTTGAATTTATGACGATTCATTTATTAGGAACCTTCGAAAATTCCAATGACTCAGTTACCTAAAATTAATAGGATCAATCCAATTAAGTTACACTAGCACAATTTATAAGGTGCGCTGTCTTTAATTAATGGGAGGATTCTAAGAGGCTCCCCCTCATTAATGAGGGTAGTTGAGAGGTTTTCCTCTCCTCCCATTAATAAGAGAGTTAAGGCCCTTATGGTCCCCACCTCATTTATCCTCACATGGGAGGTTCAGTTCAGGTGGGACCCACCCCCAAAACCTTTAATGGGAGGTTAAAATGAGGTGGCCCTACCTCCAACTCCCTTGAGGAGGTTTTAACCAACCAACCTCCACATGGTGGATGAAAATAAAATAATGTGTTAGCTCACATTCTTTTATTAATTTTTTTTAAATAACCGAAATCTATCTTTTACTCACTACCAATGGTCGTTGAGGAGAAAGTCTCCTTAAGTGAATACTGACACTGTGAGTTTAATAGTGCTGTCAGATTTAAATTCCAAGCACCATTTCAAAAGTTACAACATGCCGCTCACATGTTTAGTAAATGTACCTAAAAAAATGTTCGGAAATTTATTATCTCTCACCCTCGACCCGCGCCGGTCGAGGATAGACTCTTACTAGGTGTAACATGCCCCATAAATCCCAACGATACTCTCTTATTTTCTATCCGAGTTACCTTTTAGAAGTTATGAATTTTATAATAAAATAATTGTCACTTTATTATTTTATTTGCGGTCAAAAACTAATTTTTTCTAGTGGACCGCAACAGACAAAGTTAGTTTTTGATTTTAAAAAGCATACACTCACTAGTTTATTGGTGGTCTCATATTTTCAATCTGAGTTACCCTTTTTGATTTATATGCATTTGAGAAATAAAATAATTTATATAATTATTTTATTTACGATTATGCCATTTTTGGGCATCCTCACCGGAGGCTCGTGCAAACTAATCATAAGTAATGCAAGGGTAAACCCGTCATCTTATGCACAAAAGTGCTCTCATATTTCTGATCGGAGTTACTGTTTAAGAGTTATTCAACTTTTTCAGGAAATCTACTTACAAGTGTTAACTTAAGTTTATCAAAAACATCGACAGATCTTTTCGGGCACTCTGAGTGTCAGAATCGCACACCATCATGTATTTCAGACTCGTAAAATTCTCATTTAATTAAAATAAATTACATTGAAATTTCTAGGCCATTACACCTTAAGGAACGTACGTGGGTCCTTCTTTGATTCCTATTTAATTAACCATTGGTTTATTTTTTTTGAATTTAGTTTTATTAAAATAATTTTTTTAAAATTTTATAAAAATACTGTAATCCTTTTCTTAAACCTAATTCCATTGAGTTGGTGTTTTGGTTATCATTGGAATGAAATTGGGAAAACCACTAATTCTTTTGAATCCAGGTGTTTTTCTGGAATGGATAGTAATTGACTAAAAAAATTAATTGATGAATTTAATTATAGAAAATTGTATTGTGAAATTACAGAAATTGTGTTAAAATCAACATTTTTTTAAAAAAAATGGATTAAAATAGTTTAAATGAAAACCTAGTGGTTTTATATTTTGATAGGTATTTTTTTACTAAGAACCGATTATGATTTATAATGGTAAGATTGAAATATTTGAAATGTGTGTAAATGTTATTTAATATTATTTTATGTTGTCTTATAATAAATTGCCAATCATTTTCTATAAATGATATCACAAAAGATATAAGTAGTTAGTGTGTTTTATTAGTTAACACTTTTCCATTTTCAATGTTCTAAAAAATCAAATCATTACATCTCATTAATCAATCAATCGTGAGGAGTCTACTTTTCCATAGGCCCAATGGTGCATATTTACAAACATTCTATTTCACAATGTCAGGTCCCTATTTACCATAACTATCGTACCTATTTTGTACATGAGATTTTTTCTTCTACGTATTTCAAATGTATATTTTCCATTTTGGTAATATTTATTGCATGACTTATGAAATTATATAAACTATTTTATATAACTTTGTTTTTTAATACATATTTTGAATAGGTCCATTTCTATGAAATACCCATTGATTAATGGTAAATCCCATATTTTGAAATTTATTTCCATCTTTTGAAATATTAATCAGGAACCTTTATTGTATTTCCTTCATTAAAAATGAAAATAATTATTTGATTAAATATTATTTAATGAATTCCAAACCTATTTATTTGAATATTTAAATCACATTATTGGTTAATAAAATATTTGAATCTTTTTATAAAATCATTTTGTGAAATTATATTGGGATTTGGATCACACCCTACATGTTCCTTCAGGTGTTTTTATATTATTTACTTTTATGTTTGGGTATGTTAAAGGGGTATCTCGGTGGTGGATCTAGTTCTTAAACCTCAGACATAGTGAGTTGTTTCCTTTAGGGATTGAGTTGTTTTCTCTTTTTTAGAACATTGGTTATAGAAATTTAGGATTTTCTGGATTTTTGACGTCTTGTAAATTACTCCATGTTGATTTTCTTTGAACATTAATACTATTTTTTTTCTTTTAATACCGATTTGTTGGTGGAAAAAATCATTCAAACATTCACATTGTACGATGCCATGTTCTAGTCGCCGACATATGGGGATCAATAATTCCCTTCAGGATATGTTAGGACTAACTCGGTTATCATGTTACTAGGTACATACAATGGTTCATGAAAGTATATATCATATACTTATATGTTGTTATTTTAATGGAATTAACTATATCCATATCCTCTTCCCTCAAATGGAATACAACAATGTCAAACAGTTTTACTGTTGAAATACATCCTCAGAAATAGATGTGACATGTTTCACATCAACACCTATCAGGGTTGGGTATAATGATAGATCTAATGAATATATGTGGTATTCAAAGCATAATTATTCATCTAGATATGTTATATCAAGTATATCCTTTTTTCATTGAATTCCATAGGTGATATGATAATGTTACTTTTGTGTATGGTTAACTATATCTTGTTGATGTAATGCGACCTAGTTTTTGTGAAAACATTACATACCAGCTAAGAAGGATAAATTTAATTAATATCTGTGATATACATGATATAAATATGATATCAATGAAATATTCATAATTCCTTAAATATAATAAATAGTTTTTTTCCTAACATTTATCTCAGTGAAAAATGATGAATATGTTGATATAGATGAGGAATAATTCAATAAATAGAAATATGTAAATAAATAATATGATATATATGATATAATTATAATTCTTTAAAAATAAAACAATATATAACACTTTTGGAAATTATCATTTGAAAATTGAAACATTAATCATGAGTATATAAAACCTACCATCTCCATGATCATGATGAATTTCTTGTTTTCATAACATTATTGAATTAATTTTATTAAGATAATAATTTATTCATAAATATGATAATTATTTAATTATTATAATTCAATAAATTATTAGTAAATGACAACATTAACCATAGTCTACCACCCCAAAATCAATATTGACACACATGCTGAATATGGTCAAAACATATGATATAATCTTATCTGATATAGTAATCTTATATAAAATTGTAAGAAGTGAAATAAAATAAATAATAAAAAATTATAAATTTCTTATGAAATTATATAATTAATTTTTGTTTATTATTTATGAAATTAAATAATAAAATTGATGAATGAATATAGATGTATGAAAAACTCATCTTAATTTTATTTTTACGGAGGTGTTTTTTTGATGTTATGAAACTATATGATTTTATAATGTTTATATACAACCCCTTTTACATAATAAATAATAATTTATTTATTTTAATTATATTTAATTCTTTTTTTATTGTCATTCATCCATGGGTGTTATGAATGATATATTTCTCAATTGATAAGGGACGCTACGTTAAAACCCCATTTTATAATGTTTCCATCAAACACTATTTATCATAATTTTAAATGTTTTTAATTAGTTTTTATAATTATTTAATATGTAAAAAATATTCATAAATGAGATATTATTCCAATTTTTAATTAATTCCAATATTTATTAAATTAATCTCATTATTATTTTCGTATAGAACATTTTGATAAAATTAAAATATGAATGTTTTATTTTTATTTACATGATGGAAACAAATTTTCTGTCCCAATAGCCATTATTTTACATTTATATTCTTTATTATGATTTCCTGTTATATTAAAAAAATGTAATTTTATGTTTCTATGATTTTTTCCATTAAATATTGTATTTTTAAAAAGAATGAGCATTTTGGTACTGAAAAAGGGGTTTTAAAAGAAATACTTATTCTTATATTTGTATGTTATTTGTGTAAAAGATGAAAATAATTTTTCCAATGATCAATTATAAAAATTTGTGGTCATAAAATGATTCCAGAATGATATATCCCTTTTAAATTGTTTATTATGGATTCTACAAGATATCATTAGGTGTAGAAATATATATTATATGATTATTGCACCCAAATAGTTATCTATTTCATTGATTAATGATTATGATATCTGTTGAATTATATTGAAATCTAACCAAATGGTTATTCCAATTGTTAAGGGTTCAGTATGGGTTATTTAGCAATTCTATGTGTTGTTTTCCTTTAGAATATTCCTCTTTTTTCTCTGAATGCTAATTAAATTTGATGGCAATAATTATTTTTCAAAAGGTTATATAAATAATACTTTTTAATGAATTTTTTTCATGGATTATTATTTTTTCATTAGATTAATGGTTTTCATATGCTTTATTCCTCTTTCAAATCATCTTTTTATCACTACACATTCGTTTAATGTTTTATAATGGATTTATGGATTAGTAAGAGAAATGAAGAGGTAATGTTGAAATTCATGAATATTTATCGTAAAATGAAATCATTTTATGTTTTAGAAGATTTCTATAGTGGGGAAGTATTAATATTTGTTTAATGTTTCCATTTTTTAATATATTTTATTGTTATGTATGAATAATAAACTAATTATACAAAACTCTAATCATGAAAATATCCTCAAATATGAGATAATGTATTATTGAATTAGAGATCAAGATTATACATTTTTTAGGGACATGTCTTTATAGTAAATCAATATGATGATCCTGAAACATAGTGTCCTAGGAAAAGAAAGCTTTTGGAGGACATTAAAAGAGAGGAAATGGAGTTGGTCATAGTCAAATTCATGTCATGGAAGTGGTAGCTCCATTAGGGGTATAGGTTGAGTTCAGAACCACAAGTTTTCCATCGGTACATGTTTTTTCATTATAATATGCAAAATCCTAACACTCGTTTCATTCATCGACATTTGTCCATACCATTGGAGTGGATAAAAAAAGGCTTCTAGTGAACATGGAGATATCTACATCAAATGTAATATATTTTTCTGGTATTATTTTGGTCAAAGATGTAGGCTAGTCATAGGGAAAGGCCAACTATTGATATATTATCTTTTTCAAAAAATACAAAAATATCTATTTGTGGTATGGATTTGTTTTATTTAATTCATGAAAACATCAAGTATAACTAGAGTAGTTTTCCATTACTAATGTGGAGGTCCATATTATATAGTTCATTAGTTAGTATATTTATTAGACGTCTTGATGAAAATTGGATCCTCTTCTATATTTGTTGGAGGACCTATCATTTTATGGTTAGGTTTAATATTTTCATACGGTTTTTCAAGAGTTCTATGGTTTTTTTGGGATGTGGTTAAAAATTACACATCCAAAGGATGCCAACATTGGGATAGAGGTAAAATTGAGTGAATATATGATTTTTATTTTTACCATTTGAATGACATATATGAACATGTAATAGTTTAGGCTATAGGTTGATGGTCTCCAAAAAAGATATTTCATCCCACCAGGTGTGTCTCTATGAAATGAACCAATGTAGTTCTCTATGAAGGTTTTAAATAGTATGAGTTTATAGATAGACTGCCATTTTTATCCAAGTTATGATCAAGAACTGTAACCCTCTCAAATATAACAAGTAGCTATTCTACTAGGTAAAGTGATATTTTTAGTACTAGAAGATCAATATGTTTTCTGGGTCTCACAAGATAATGGTGAATAATGAGGATATATTGCAGTAAGGAATCATTTAATGATATGGAAACAATTATTTTTTCATCATTCCATTTGTTGTGAAGATCACACAAGAAATATTCATTGAGATCTTGAAGTCCACATTAAATAAAATCATGGACTAGTTCATCATCATGATCATTTTTAATAATAGGATTCAGTTGATGTGTGAGGGCTGATTTTGATCATATTAGAGCTATTGTTCTTGTCCTTCGACCCCACCATATATATTTAATTTTGTGCATGTTTATGTTCTTGGCATAAGAGGTTCATTTCTATAGTTCTGTGGTGAAATATTCAGAAGCCTTCCTAGACCCATTCAAGGAATATGAATTTTTTACATTGTGATATCCCTATAATGTGGTAGAGGTTCATAGTTTTCATGTTTATATAGTCCATCACCATAGGTACTTAGCTATTTTATTTATGAATTAGGTATCACTGAAAGCATTGAACATAATGAACATATTTTCTTATACTAATTACTTATCATTATAATTTAGTTTCTTAATGTTGATATTGATTAGAGATATTGTGTTTTTTTATAATTAGGTTATGATGTTTGAGGTTTTAGGTTTTTTAAATCATCTGAAAATCAGATGAATCGTGATATAAGTGGATTTGGTGATCAATTAGGGGATTCAAAAGTTACATCCACTTGAGTGTAACTATTAATCCCATGAGATGGTGTTAGTGGTGGTATTGATTTTCACTATTTTTTTTGTTATATTACCTCAATAGTGATTAATTTATAGTTTTTATGAACCAAAAGAACATAATATATATTTTCTATTAGTAACATGAAAATCAACTCTAGTAGTGGTAGATGGATTTTCCTTATGATTATGATTTTTATATCTATTAAACTATGTGAGATAGAAATTTTTTTCCAATGAAATGTGTTTGGATTCATAATGATAAGTGGAATAAGAATATAGAGTTTTTTTTGGAAATTGGAGGAGAATCAATAAATTAATCTTGAAAATGGAGAAACAAGTCCTTGTGATTTTACTTTTCCGATCACTATAGATTCATCTTTATTATAACAGATAAAGATGTATCACTAGGGAGATTCAGTGGGCAAGGAGATTCAAGACTGTATCATCCATGGTGATTCTCTATATGTTTATTAAGAAGTTGGTAAAAATATGATTTTTTAGAAATGTTATTTTGATCAAAGGATACGCGTGATAGAGTTTTGCAGAAGATTTTGGTCAGGAACCATCCCCTGGGGCCCGTGCCATACTACCCCATGCCCGCCTTCCATTGGCCAGGGGCTGGTGACTAGTACCAAAGGTGTAAATCCCTAAAAATAGGGAGGCATTGCCTTTATAACCTGAAAATTCACACAACAGAGTACAAGGTTGAAGTAAAATGATAAGTAAAACTGTATAACAAAAGAGAGATGAAAAGTAAAAAGGGGCTGAAATTACAAGCCCAATAGTAAATTACAAGAAACTAAAAAAGGAAAATGGCACATGGATTGTCCACCGGGAAATCCAACCTTAAGGGTAGGTACAGATGGCCTCTATAACAATCCATGTCCGTCCGTCTCCTCCGTGTGCCGTCATACTGTGTGGTCCACCTCCGGGTACCGTCCACTCCTACTACACTTAGCATCGGTTAGCGTTTTCCATTGTCTGTATCCAAATCTATGAGGTGGAGGCATATCCAATTCATGGGTGAGTATAACGATACTCAGTGGGGACATTGAGACTCTTAAGGTCTCACAAAATTCAAAAAGGATAATCCACAAGGTATGAAATCAACAGTTTATTATACATAGGTATATGAAAATAAAAATACCTATGTTATCATGTAATACATATCAATATTGAGTAAAACACAAAATTTATTTACTTAGCTCAAATAGGTAAAAAACTTTTTTAGAGACTTAGAGATGATTAGATGTAACCAATAAATCATATATTCTGACAAACCCACGTAGGATCCTGGTACAGATATTAGAACTGTCGAACCCACACAGGAATCAAGTACAGAAGTTAGAACTGTCGAACCCACACTGGATCCCGAAATAGTAGTTAAAAATGTCAAACCCACACAGGATCCTGGAGCAATAGTCAGAGATATCAAACCCATACAGGATCCAGGAATAGTATTCAGAGCTATCGAACCAATACATGATCCCAAAACAGTAGTCAAAGCTGTCAAACCAATACAGGATCCAAGAACTGTAGTCAGATCTTTCAAAACCACATATGATGCATGAAAAATAGTTAGATCTGTCAAACCCACATAGGGTCCATGAATAGTAGTCAGAGCTGTCAAACCCACATAGGATCCAGGAATAGTAGTTAGAGCTGAGTCAGTAACGTTTCTGTTTTTCTCATGATTGATATGGATTACTTGATAACTTTTGTATATGTATAAGTATATACCTATGTGTGATTAACGATTGATTTAATACCTTGTGGTTCATCCTTTTTGATTTTTGTGAGACCTTGAGGGTCTTAGGGTCCCTAATGAGTATTGTTATACTCACCCATGCATTGGCTATGCCCGCACCACATTGTGTTGGATGTATACGACAGACAGTGCTGACCGAGGATGAGTGTACTAGGACTAGACAGTACCTGGGGGTGGACCACACAGTGTGACGGTACACGGATGAGATTGATGGACATGCGGTGTTGTGGAGGCTATCTGTACCTAACCTTCAGGTAGGATTTCCCGATGGAAGATCTAGGATACATTTTCCTTTTTTTAGTTTATCGTACTTTACAGTTAGGATTTTATTTTTGGAGCCTTTTTAATTTTTAAGTACTCTTTTGTTATACAGTTTTACATAGTTTTTTTTCATTCAGCTTGTACTTAGTTTTGTGCGTTTTCAGGTTATAATGGCAATGCCTTCCAAATTTTAGTGATTTATGCCTTTGGTGCTAGTCTCCAGCCCATACCCTATGGAAGGCGGGAATGGGGTAGTAACGGCACGTTCCCCATGGAAGGGTTGTGAAAAATTGGTATCAAAGGTCTTCCATGTCATAGGGGTCTCAATGCAACAAATGTTACGTCAATCATACACCTGGTATATGAGTTATTAGCCTTTTAGTATTGGAGGCCCAGTTGGATTCGAGCAAGATCTGACCTGAACATTTCTCAACTATAAACCAAACTCCAGTGGGGTATATTCAAAGGGACCTTCATGATTCAGGAATACCAACGCCACTGACGGTTCCTCAAACAGACATCTGGTGCTAATGATATGACCGAAGGAGCGTAAATAGGTCGTAGTGGGCTCGGGTCCGGTCAGACCCGATTAGACCGACCCCGGTTGACTTAGTCTGAGAAAACCCATGGGGTTTGGCTCAGCCCAGCTGACTGTGAGTAGTGCGAGGGTGTAGACTAGTCATGAGGGTGCGGACTGGCTGCGGGCCGTGTTAGGATTGTTCGGCCCGGAGGCGCCGTGAGGGGTGCAGAAAGTCGACTCCGCCAGGAACGCATCGGGCGCGGCTCAAACCGGATGGCCGAGGCCGGTTCAGCCAACCCCCCGAGGGGTGCAGCTCGGGCAGCTCGGCCCGGATGGTCGAGGCTGGGAGGCCGGGAGGCAGTTGAAGAGGCCGGCGGGCTGCCAAGAGTTAGTCAGGCAGGCCGACAGGGACTCAGCCGAGGCCGGTTCGGCCGGTGGTAGTGCGGGACGCCGCGGGGGCGGCGCGGGTCACATAGGCAGTGGGTAGCACAACCTTTGTCTTTGTCACCTTCATCGCCTTATTGTTTCATCGCCAAGCGGAAGGACATCATAAAAGAGATCGACAGAGGGTGTTAGAACATGTTAATGTGGCCCGCACCCTCCATGTTTAGGGTGATAGAAATTGGTATTTTAGAACGAAAAAAATATTCCACCCATAAAAAGAAAGAATCCTCATTCTTCATTATGAAGGAAAGGAAGAACGTGGAACTCAAATGAAATTTTACCCCTACCTTTGTTCATTGTTCGACGATGAATTTGTGGGAAGTAGACGGTGTTGTCGCAATTCGTCGCTTCTTCCACGCACTTCAAATCCATGATTGTGTGTCGGTTAGTTGATGACGATGAGGACAAAAAATTGGTCGAACATGTCCCACGTCGAAGGGGTGTTCCGAGGAAGAAAGTTGAATATTCTCCACATCAGCATTCTTTTTTGGAAGAACGCATTCTTCATTCATCATTCTTCGTTCATTGTTCTTCGTTGGAGAGTTCTTTTCTCCCTAAGCCTTCTATCTTCTCATAAGTTCCACCAAATGAAAAATGCCAACCAATATAATAGATTGTGATATCCCATTAATTTGTTGGCACAATATTCAAATTAGATAAATTAATTAAATTCACTCCAACAAATTAATACATGAGGCTGGAACAATTTTATTTAATGATGAGGATTGGCACAATTTAATGTTAGGGGAGTTGGAGAGTCTCCCCAACACATAATGGAAGATTGAGGGTTTCTCCCCTTTAATGCGATGTTTCAAGGGGTAAAAAACATAGGTTCTCCCCAACATATTAATCATGAAGATGAGGTTAGGTTAGGGTGGGCCCCACTACCATAACCTCTCATGGGAGGTTAAGGTGTGGTGGTCCCCACCTCCATCTTCCACATGGAGGCATCATCCAACCAAATAAAAATAAAGCTACAGCTTTATTTTTATGTTATTCTTTCATTAAAAACCCAAAAACAATCTTTTATTTCCAACCATCTGTCGTTGAGGTGAAAGTATTTTTAAGCGAATATCGGTGTTGCGATTTCAACAGTACCCTTGGATTTCAATTCTGAGCAACGGTTCAAAAGTAACAAAAACCCGCTTGTACATTTATTGAGCGTACCAGAACAAAAAATTATAAATTTATTTAGGGAACACCGGGCCTCGAAATCACGTGCCTTTAATTTTTCGGGACTCGTAAAATTCCCATGTATTTATGAAATTAAAATTCCACGGAAATTATGGGTCTTTATAATTCATATATCATCCAATGTTTTACATCATAGTGACCCTACGACGTAATCAATTATTGATTGAGAGTGAAAAAATATGTTATTAATAGTGAAACCCAATTTTTAATCATAATATGCTCTGAATTTCTGTTTCATCATGGACATAATTAATGTTAGTGCATCATTCTAACCGAACAAAATTACAAAGAAATCATACATGACAGAATATACCCTAAAATAATCCTATTGTACCTTAGATAGTATAACCCTCAAATGTATGTACACAACATTAAATATAATTTAGGTGAAAATATGTGCACTCCTCATATAATTAAAGGAAATATTGATATTCGTAATGGGATATAAGTTTATGACATTTTTCTATTTCATCAACTATAATTAAACTCATAAATTAAAATTACCATGTACATTCCTGGTGAATAACATTGGGGAACCAAAATATGATTTTCTACTATGTATGAATCATTTATCTTATAGATATTCTAACTATGATTTAAACTATTTAAGAACTATAGGATCCTTCTAGTTGGGTGTAATATATAGTATATTTTGTTATGTTACTATTTCTATGGGGAGCTAACCCCCCCCCCCCCACATTGGGTAATCCAAATAAAAATTCTTGAAATAAATAATTAAAGGGGTCCAATTATTTCAATATCAAATTCTACAATTACCCACCATCATCTAGATTAAGTCTTACTACCAAGGTGGTTAGCCAAACTAACTTATTCGAAATTGGACATGCATGACCAACTCTAGGATTTCATTCATCAAGAAAATCATAACTATCCACATATTGAAATAGAATAGACAGTCTTCTCAAAAAATCGTAGTCATGATCCTATTATAGAAAAATCCCATTCAAAACCAAAAAAAATAATATCCATACATTTAAATGAAAAACAATCTCCAAAAGGAAATGGTATCCACCATTTTTCAGAGGACACTTCATACAAAAATATGATATTAGATGGTATGTAAACTAGTCAAAGAGTATACTATGTAGTGTGATCCTAATCACCCCACTATATTGAGATCAATTATATATCCCATGTAATTATCCTTCCTACTTAGATAGTAATTCTTATTTTGGGTTACCATGACGTCTATATAGGCTAGTGAAACTAGTGGAACAATAGATATTGTTTTGGTAAAAGATATTTTAGTAACATACATAATTTTGTGTCTTTCATGATCTGATACCACTACTATTTTTTTTGATTTCCCCTACATATACATTTTTCCAATATTACTATAATCTCTATTCTATACCACTCATAAAAGAAACTACATACACCTATATCTAGTACTAACACATAGATAATACAACACTTGGAAGCATCTCGAAGATTTATGTCTATTCCCCTAGTATATCTACACACCACTTTCATGGAAGATTTTCATGATGAATTACTTCAAATATCCAGAA
This sequence comes from Viscum album, assembly GCA_963277665.1. Taxonomy (NCBI): domain Eukaryota; kingdom Viridiplantae; phylum Streptophyta; class Magnoliopsida; order Santalales; family Viscaceae; genus Viscum; species Viscum album. The sequence goes on along the minus strand of OY728157.1, from coordinate 1,626,927,245 downwards.
GAGGAACTCCTTGATCATCCTAGAAGAACATACTCCCCACTACCAAGAGAATCATTTTGGTTCCCTTTGATTATGAGATACCGATTCATCATGTTAGATATGTTTTTCATGTGGAAAATAATAACATATTACTTGATTTCATGTCTAATCCCATCATTGAACTACTTTATCCTAGATAACTAATATCCCACAAATGATAGAGAAGAAATTCATTGGTGAGAAAAATGAGAATCATATAGCATAAAAAACAAACTCCCATGAATTAGGTGCGTAAACCCTTGAAAACTTTTATACCTCATTCATTCTTTATAGAAGTGGCTCTTGAACATATACTTGAATACATTACATGTTGTATCTTCATTTATCTGAACATGTACAATGATATCCCACCTGATCATTAATTATACATTTAAAATAAAAGTATAATGATTAAATGTCTTCTCTATGGGTGTATCTATGTGAATAATGATCACCTTGCTTGAATCGAACCAAATATCAACAACCTATTGGCCTCCCTCCCTAGTGATCATTTGTGGATTATCCAGGAAGAACTCAATTGTTAGTTTAATAATCATGGAGATGGAGGGATTAGTCTCTATCTCTATATATCACATGACCCATATGAATATATCACATAACTGGTCATCTATCATACTCCTTGGAGATATAGGAAGTCATAGTCCTACTATGTGAGTTTGTACTCGTATCCACTCTCTTGATGTTCAACTAGAGGATAATGAAATTGAATTTATTTATAAGGGTAACTATATTCCTCATGTTATAGTGTTTATTACAAGATAAATGTTCTAAGGACAATGAGACAATAGATAACCATAGATTCATGGTCACATGATTTCATGGATTGCAATGTTAATTAAATAAATTTTTATTGATTAATTTTGTTTCAGGTTTATTAAGATATCATTGGTTTGTGAGTATGATTTACAAAAATAATTCCAATAACAATAAATAAATCTTTATCATTAACAAATAATGATGAATTATTTTATAACATTTACATAATGAATAATTGATACACAACTCAATCCATAAAAACTCATGAATAAAACATATAAATTAATAATTTCACACATTAAGTGTGTCACCCATGGTTTATTAAAATCAGAACTATAAAAATTGAACCTCAAGAAAAAACCGAAAATATTAAAATAGGTTATTCCCGCACACATTTTTTATCAACTCCCATCTTCTATAACATTACGCAGACACAAAAAAACATATTCTCTTATCCAACATGTTAAAAATAGTAAATAAAAAAATAGAACAAAATTTAGAGAACTTTGTTACATATTCGAACTAGTTCTCCCCCACATAACCTGGTCTAGTCCCTATGAGACCATGAAATTACACCCTCATATGATAGAAGATTCTAATATTTAGTGAGGATTACATAATTTTATTTTGTAGACTATAAACTATGATACTGAATAACAATCACTACTTAAAAAACGGGAAACCAATCGATTTGCACACTGAAATAAAATAACTACCGAAACAGAAAAAAATTCAACATATATCATCTCTAATAGGTAAATACACATTTGAAAAAATAGTATAATATAATAAAAACATGAGACTTTAAATTTAATTACATACTAAATTTCATTAATGTAATAAACTGAAAAAAGAAACCAATGAAAGGATCTCAATATCTAGTCATGAACCATATGCATCGTCCAATCTATAATACCATGTCTTAACTATAAAATCATTCAATCAAGAACATGGCCCCTTTCTCTTGTCATTAAAAAAAATCCATGATGAATTCCTAGTTTCACAAAAAAACCATAATAGAGTAATATCTCATATTTTATTTTAATAAAAATAATTTAATTATATTATAAATACAGAGCATCTGAATAAATCTTTGATCCTTGAGCACTAGGGTGGCACCAAGTGTAATCCATACCTACTAGGAAAATATTTTTTATGTATCATTAAATACCCATAATAGGTCTAGATAATATATATATATATATATATCTAAATATGAAATCACAATTCATATAATAATAATGGTGAATTCCAATCCTAAGGTTAATTACATAATCACTTAACAGAAAATCCCATGATAATTCTAATTCTAGGGGTTAATTAGTTATTTAGTTTACAATGGAATGAAGAAAGATTAGCATTATAGGGGTTAATTAAATAAATAATATCCAATTTATAACATTATATATCAATTTTATATTGAATTAAATATTCCAATCATGTAGAATAATCAAGATCTAACACCTAGCAAAATACCAAATCATGAAAAAATGGTAACTATATACTATATTTATTAATTAATTCCAAATTCAAATTTTCATTCAAATTATATTTATTTTAAAAAATATCCTTTGTGATATTTTCTAATTAGAATAACATTATGATATTATTACATTATGGGATCATGTAGATATGAAATTCTCTAATATTCATGGCTATTATCCAATTATATATTAATTTTTTCAATTATAAATCTAATTATTATTCATTACTTAAATTAATATCCTAATTTTTTAAGTAACTTGATTCAATGATTTCATTATATAGAAATGGTTTGTGTATTTCATAACTATCAAGTGGATAAATATAAAGGGTATCATTTTCCAAATAACCCTATTTGATATAGGGGTCGTATAACTAAAATTATTCATAATATATCAATGGATTAATTTTATAAGTGGTAGAAAAAACAACGTGCAATAGCATCACACATGTTTCACATATTAAAAACCAAATATTGGCCCGTGGGTGAACCTTTGAACCACTAACAACAAATTATATAAGATTAATTCCAATTATTGAGTGTTGGGATAAAAAAACAACATGAATGTAATAGAAAACCTATATCTCCACAACAATATGGACGGATAAAGTATGATAAGTTATAAATAATTGGAATTCATAAATTTTAGGTAGTATTTTTTTGTTCTTGATGTCCAAATAAAACCACGGATCAAGGAGAAAAAAATTAAATTTTTATAATTTAATAAGCCCAATAGAACCCCTCATGATCCTTAACCCCAAATTATGGTTGAATAATTCGGATTATTTAAATAAAATATGGTCATAGATATAGAATTTATGACTCTTTCCATATCATTCCCAGTTCATAATCGAGGAAATAACTTATGGTTGGTCCCAACCAGAAAAAATTCACCTCTAAAACCCCACTTGCTATTTGGTGGAATAGTAGTAGGAATTTCATTCATTCAATGATCTACCAACTATCTTGTTATATTATTGTAGCTTTATAGGGATGATTCTTAATTAACCATCTAATTGGTTTTAATACAACAATTTCTCTACTACATGCTAATGTTATCCTTCAACTGAACTACTTGTTCGAGCCCCTAAGAACCTATATTGAATATTATAAACAATTAGTTTAAGTTTAAATTTATAGTTTATGATGAAAAAAATAAATATTAAAGAGTAATTTTCCATTATAAAATATGGTTTCTTATAGGGTTTTGGTTTATATTACAATCTCATTTCGTTTAATTATTTCTTATAGTATTTTTTTAACGATGGAATTTATATGGATCATACCATTAAAACCCAATATTGTTTATTCACATTTGGTCATTCCTAGATATTTAATTTATGAATACATATTTTATTTCTTTTAATCCTAAATTAACCATGAAAATAATTTTAATGAATGTATGACTTTATTTTTTCATTGATTAACAAAATGATTCTTCTATGTACATAAATTTATAAATAATTCCATTAATGTTTCTAAATATATAGTAAATTCTTTATTAATGTAATTTTATCTACCTTATAATATATATAAAATGTTTTAAAAAAGAATCATTATAATTATTTTTAGAATAATTCAATTTTTTACATTTTATAAATGGTTGAAAAAAGTCATTCTATTAATTTATACAACATGGATATATTTATCATTGATCACGAATATTAATTTCCAAAAAATTTTCTTTAAATGTTTTTATAGTTATACTGAAGTAAACTTATTTTGTCAATATTTTATGAATTTGAAACAAAAATATTATCAAAATGATTAGATATGTGTATCATTTTTTCAATGAAGTGTTTGAATGTTAACCCAACAGTATCTTTATCGATGTGAAAATCATTTATAAAATATTATTAATCACTAGGGAACATTTATTATGATAAAATTGACTTTTATTGTCTATATAAATTATCATAATGATGATTTTGGGATGATTCTTGGAAACCTACTTCTTTCTCAAGGGATAATTATGTTATGATGAAACCTTAACGAGGCATGATTTGTTTCCACATGATATATAATAATAAAATTATTATATTTTTATAAAACCTATTTCATTTCCATGTTTTATAATATGATGTTATTATGATGGTCCTGGTGTACAAGTATGTGTGGTTTTCATGAAGAGATGGGTGGTCTTGAAAATATTTATCCATCCAATTCAATGGCTAATGATTAATAACATATGAGATAACTATTTTATATTACAAAATCATTTCATACAAAAATAATTAGTGGTGAACCGAGTATCATGTCTATATGTTTATGTATGAACCTTGATTCATGTGAATAATTAAATGTAAGGAGAATATTTCATATCCTTAAATTAATTAATGATTTTTTTAATTCATATATATTAATAATTTTATAATCTTACATTTACTACACATTTCTGGGATTATTAAATACTATCACAGATCATGATTAATTATTTGTGATATAACACACTTATGAATTATTTTTATAGAAAATAATTATGATACAAATCCTTATTTATGATATTTAATTTATTGAATTATAAATTACAATTTTATAATTATGATATCATACACTTATTATAATTTATAATCATCAAAGGAAATCATCTATGTAAACCCTTATCAACGCTCCTAGATCACCCTTTTGTATGACTTCTTTCGCTATGATTTGATGGAAGATTATATTAATTATAATCGTATATGTATTCTTATGTGATGATGTTTTGGGGAGATTTTGATGATCATTTATAAAAAATGATTTACGGTTATACAGTTACTAATGAAAATAAACCATTATAGTTTTGTGAATGTATTGTAGTGTAAAGCGTTGAATATTCCACTAAAAGAATACAAAATTTAGGATTGTATTGCTCTAGTAATCTCATTTTTTATCATATAAAGGATTTGTTTTTTTGGGAGACTAGTATTTGAAAAAATCAATAAAAACCCTAAATATATGTCTATGTATCAGAGAATATATTCCTGATGACGTAAAATGTAGTTAGTTTTTTTCAAAGAAAGTAAATACTTTTCGTGTTACTCAATAGAGGATTTTGTTGTCGCACATATGCAATTAGGGGGAACAACTCTTAAAAGTGAATATTATACATTTACATGATATTTACAATTGATGAGTGAACATACATAAGACTTCATACATTGTTGGAAACTCCTGGGGGATACTCATTGGTAATTCAGATTTTCACTAAAAGCCATTAAAAAGGATTTGAATTGATGTTGAACATGGATGACCTGCTTTAATCATAAATAATATTAGGAAGGAAGGAAGGTTTTTTAATTTAGGGCATCTCTATAATTTTTTTATAAATACTTTTTTGTTCACTCTAATTGTTATAACATTAGGATTATAATATGTGTTTTGTTTTAATAAATGGAAATAATTTAAAGGAATCATGTGAACATTGAATGTTTTGAAAAATGAAACTAAAATATTCAAGTAGAAACCAAATTGATAAAGATATAGGATGAAATATTTTGGTAGATAATCACTCAAGTACTGTAATATATCAACAATTATCCATATAATGTAGAGGTTCTAAATTCACCAATTTGTGTGAAACATTCTATTGAATATTTTTTTGAGACAATATATACCGTCCATCAAGGGTTATTATAATTTATTAGTTTCTGATTAAGGGATGAATTATATGGAAAATATATTCTCTATTCATTAGTTCTAGAACCATGAGAAAATTATCTAATAAATAAATCACTTAGATGGTTAATTTTCTAAATGGTGTATTCTTTTAAATAATATGTGGCAATTATAAGAAATAGACTCATTTCAATTTAATATGTTTGAGATAGTATCTCTCAATAATTAGTTTTATAGAAATATATATACTATAATGGGAAAGGAACTGATGGAGTTGTTATCGAAGGATGACAAATCAATATGTAGATGTGAAACCAACAATATAAGATATTTATTATAGCAATTGGATTTTTCATGGACATTAAAAGGAATATTGATAAATTATTTCTTTGTTTGATACTAGTTATAAAAAAAACAATATCCATAAAAAATAAATACATATTATTGGATTGATCAGTGGGAATTAAATGTAATAATGGAGTTAGTAAAAACTAATTTAAGTAGTTTTGGATGAAATAAATGTAATATGGGTTTTAATCAGAGCTCTAACAGAATGTCTCATGGAATGAATGAGATGTTTCCAATTTCTTTATGAAAATTTTATTTAATGTTAACAAATTCATATTCCTAAAATGAATGAGAATATATCTCTTTTATTGGAGTCTAATCATGCAAGGAAAATACTTTTGATGTGATGTTATGATGATAGTAATTTAAATGAATTGGTAGAATGATCATTCCCACACAAGTCATTACATTCAGCTCAAAGAGTTTGTTTTTATAAAAATAAACACTGTAGTACATGTTCTTAGTAGATTAATGAGCTTCAAAATCATACTATCAAATTGGATAAATGTAATACATAAAAAATATGAATATGTGATGTGGGTTAAGAGAATTATGTGTTGAAAAAAACACATGAAATTTAATCTAGAATTAATTTTTTTTACATTATTCTTATTGTAAAATCTGTTTTATATTAGAAGAATGTAATAAGGGTATCACATCAACATCAGGAAAATTAAATGTTGATCTATAAGTGAATACTCATAATGGTATGGGGATTTCATCCTTAGTTTATAACTCAAGTCCTATAGATGTTTTCAGTAAAATTCCATATGTAGATCTAATTTTTCCACTAATAGGTTACTACTATGTGATTTTCGGCATGGATTTACTCTCCCAAAGTAGAGAAAATATAAATTTATAAGGTAAAGATAATATATTATTTAGTATTTTTAAATATAAAATTAACAATAAATATGAAGATGGTGATGAACTCTTAATGGAAATTACATCCATTAAATGTTCATTAAATGAATTATATTACATATTACAGAGTAATATTTATCTAAAATTGTTAGTGAGAAAAAAAAAATATTTTCTGTGAAATTTTATATGAACATGATGATATATATCTAAATTAAATTCAATATATAAACCCAAACTGTAACGTTGAATTTTCAATTGAACTCATTCCTAGTATTACACATATTTTAATGACTCTATATACAATGAAATTGATTTAGTTGTTTGAATTGAAGAAGAAACTCCATGAGATTCAGCATAATTAATTTATTCATCCTAGTTCATCACAATAAATGGATATTGTTTTCTATGTAATGATGAAATATGGGACAATTTTACTTTACCATTATTATTGGAAAAATAATAATTTTGATATGAAAATTTATTCCCTGCCATATATAAATGATATATTTGATAATTTTTGATGATATCAATACTTTACAAATAATATCCTTCATTCATGATATCATCAATTGATTATAAAATATGATGCAATTTTTAATAGAATATTTTATATGTGATTTGACAATTAAGATGTTTAATTGATGTAATTTGGATTTACTACGTCCCTTCTATCATTAAGGATTTAAATAATTGAGTCTTAATTGATTTCCTCTATTAATTTTAGTGTATTTATAGTTTATATTCATATATATTTAAAGGGAAATGATAATTTTCTGGAATATATGAGGATTGTGTCGAAGGTTGTGAGGATGAAAAATTTTCAATTCATATATACCATATATAATGTTTAGGTAGAGAAAGTCACATTAACGGGATATATAATTCAATGTGAGGGTATATTAGTGAATCCTTCAATGATAGATGCCATAAAAAAATGTCTTAAACCAACCATGTTATCATAGATCTATATTATTATATACTGGTATGAAAAGAATGAATCAATGTGGGAAATTTCCATTAATATAAAATGGACTGACCATGTTTATTTATTAGGGATACAGGTCATATGGATATATAAAAATGAATAGAATTTCATAAAACTATAGAGAAGAATGTTTAATATAATATTGATTCCACCAAAATTTAGTAGATATAGAATTGTGATATATCATATGTCACTAAAAAGGTATTGGGAAACAACCTTTTTTAAAATTATATAATATATTTTTATTCATATTTCTAAAAAATAACTCCTAAGAAAAAAATACAAGAATATGAATTTTGAGTTATAAGTATAAATTATTTCAAATAAGATTATAATAAATTAACCATATGGAGAAATGTTTCATATATATACTACCCATAAATTATTGTTCATATATTCAAATAGAAAGAGTTCAATATAAACAATATAAGATGGTTGGATTTGATCAATGATTTTTACTACTAAATACATTTCCACCTTGGGAAGTGAAAAATTATAAATGCACTTTATTTTAAGGACCATTCTAGTATATCAATGATAGGGACTTAAAAAGATATAATATTTTTGGATTTATAGAAAATAAGAGTAAAATAAATTGGAAATTGGGTATGATTTTTATTTCTTATGTGGATTTTCTTGCATCAATCCATGATTAGATTTAGAAGCCACCAATGGATGATGTGGAACTATAAAAGTAGGTGAGACATTTTTCTGTGTTAAAATGTGATTCTAATTAACTGATATGGATTAGTAATTCTGTATGTTTCATGTAAATTATAGATATAAAGACAGATATTTCAATAAAACATAGAGTACATTGTTCTATATTCATCCAGAATGTAAAATTATGTATAGAGATCCGATATTGAATTTATTTTGGGATAATATGAAAATGGATATTTAAATTTTTGTATCAAGAAGATTAGTATGATCGTAAGTTAGTTCTTAGTGATAAAAGAATGCGTGGATGTTTAACCATTACCCATACAGGATTTGAAATGCAAAAATCACTTTATATATTTTAATAGGACTCCCCAAAAAATAAAAACTGGAACAATAATATTTTTGTTATATTTTATTTCAATATGAAATTGTAATATTTCAATTTCATTAGAGAAATTTTTACTCTTGAATAAATTTCATAGAGATATATTAAGGAATTTAAGTGTTTAAATGGATTAATACTATAAATTTTATATGATCAGTATCCTAGATTTACCTCAACTTTCAATGGAAGTATTCATTTAGATATAGATTCTATATTTTGTTTTATAAGTCCTTATCAACCTTACATAGATGTTAGGTATGAGAAGATCATTAAAACAATAAAATGCATACTATGTTCTTTATATATGGATTAAAACATTGGATGTGATAAATACCATTCATTATTAGAAGATTCAGAAAATAATATACTAAAGTCATTAATTATGACGACACACTTTGAATATTTATATATCAATAAGATCCTAATATCAATGACTTATGATTAATTTGGAGAAAAATATATATTTGGGATGATATCATGTTGAGGAAATGATAGATAAGGATAGATCCATTTAACATCAAATCAATTAATATCAGTGTCAGTAAAAAATATATATTTCCAAATTATCAGTGAGATCTAGAGTTCGAGGTTCTTAGAATGGTATTCATTTGAATATCTCATGGGATGATATTTATGATATTTAGAAAAAGAATTAATGTTTAGACCTTGATATATGATCGAATTTTATATTATAGTTTTTAATGGGATTGTCTCTAATCATTTGATGCTTGCATTAAATCTTTCTCATGTACATAACGAGTTCTGTGTGTATCTTTTGAGGAAATACATACTCAATACATACTCAATACTTCATACAAACTGAATTCAATGGCCATAACACTAGACTAATATCACTATTATGATGAGAAATAGGCAGAGCTTCATTATCTAAGAGAGAAAGAGTGGAGAAAAAAGAAGAATCCCCTTTTAAATTTTTGGTGGTGAAACAAAATAACATAAAAAAGCAATGTGGGAACATTAGGATGTTTTTTTGAAAATGATTCCTTAGAATTTTTTGGATCCTAATTACAAAATTTTGGGGGAGAAAAAACTAAAAGTTTTTTAATTTAAAACCCATAATGTTATAAATGGAAACTCTATTATTATATTCGTTTGATATAACATAAACCCTATAAAACTGCATAGAAAAAAATTAAATCATTATAAATTTTGAATGAAAGGAATAAATAGAACATCTAGAATTTAAGACCCCTATACCAATGTAATAGTCACATGACACTTGGAATAGAAATTTAAACATTTGGAGTACTAATCCAAACATTAGGAAAGAAAAATCACCTATGAATGTAGAAATAAAATTGAGGTATCTTATGAATGAAAAGTGGATAAATTTATTTCATGGTATAAGAAAATAACATTCTTTGAAATGATAAATTCAGTGATTGTAATTTTATAATATATGAAAATTAATTTAGAATTTTATAATTAATCTAATGATTTATAAGATAATTTATTTTCATAAAATGTATTTATAAATTGGATTATATAGTATTATTATTATAAGTTAAATTTATAATACCTTAAGTAATTTTTCAAAGTGTCATTATATCAGTTATAATTTTAAAACAGGTATTATTTGAATTAATGATTATTTAAAATAGTGATATAAATTAAGATATTAAGAATTTGTTTTGAAAAAATTTAAAATATTTTATAATTCTCGATGTAAAAATAATGATCGGTTTATTTTTTGTAATTTTTCTAGGATATTTGATTTTGTAGTTAACAGAGAAATACGGATATTTAAGTTATTTAACAAATACATAAATTATAGAGTCATATATGATGTATTTTGTATGTAAAATCATATTATAGAACTATAATTTTTTATTTTAATATATATATATATATATAAGTTTAAAACTATTCATATTCTTGAGAAAAATATTTATTAAATGAATAAAATAATAAAAAAACTCTTATTATCCACTATAAAACCTCTCCTCACAACATGTTTTCCTCCCAAATAAAAATCATTGAATATGATACAATTTTTAACCATTATTATTAACAATCCCCTTCTCCACGTTCGTGATACATTGGTCCCATCAAAAGACCAAAAACAATCTCCACAAGGTGGTTTTTAAAGTGAATAAATCAAGAGATAAAATCATCTTTATTTTTATTTAATTTAATTTATATTATTATTATATCCTCATATACCCTTATAAAAAGGGAATTATAATTTCATTATATTAGTTATACACAAAATTTATTATTTTATGGGAATAATCTTCAATGATACCTCTTCTCCTAACCCTTTTATTCAAAAAATGGAAACAAAATATGTGAGGAGTTATTTTATCAACTTCAAGGAAGATATGTTTTTTCCATTACAGCTTTCACGTCAGGTCATTAAACCATCATAATTTTTGAAACATATATTATTATTTACGTTAAAATATTTTTTTAAAATATTAACTAAATAATATACACAAATTTGAATAATAAAAGAAAACTAGTTCGTTGTGACGGAAAACTGCCAAATTAACCTAAAAAATTTTAATTTATATTTACATTGATGAGATATCCACATATCTGGAATTAATAATATATAATACCAATTACAGTTATTTTAGTTCATTGATATCATAAAATATCAATTTATTATTCTAATCCCCATTTTAAATGATCTTTTATTGTTGTATACTAATCAAATGATCTTGAAAAATATGAAAACAGACCCTCTAGAACATTATAATTGAACAATATGAAACATAAAAATGTCCAAAGAAGAATTGAATAAAATTTTAATTAAAAAAATACATTTATAATAGGATCTTTATTAATTAATTAATTAGTAAAATTTTATAATAGTTGATATGAACGTGAAGTAGTAATTCAAACTCAATGTTAGAGGATCATCAAACCCAATTTCCATTATTTTGGTTGTTTATCTTTCATTCCAATTTTCAAAATATATGTTATTTCAATATTCCGATAATTAAATTTCATTTCTGGGTTATACATTGGTCCAATATGATATTATAAAAATTGAAATGATTCTTTCAAATTAACTAGTCTTTCTAAAAACTATTGCTTTACTTCTCTTGAGATAGTTTCTCCTTAACTCATGATTGATGATTATTATACCAAATATGTTATTCTATTTTTATTCAATTGTTTCACCTTAACACAATATTGAGGATTATTATTCAATTTTTGTTTTGGGAAACACAATTTTTATTCATGATTTATATTTTCATGAATCCCATATACATTTTATTGGTTATTTTATCTCTATGATTGATATAAGTTTTATGTGGCATTCATGATTACCTATGTGTAATGATGTGAAGGGTGTGACTAAAATTATATAGCACTATTATGAATTGGTTAATGTGTTGCATCTCATGAGATAATGTGAATTATGCATGGACATGATGCTAGATTTATTCACAATTATGATGTTATGGTTATGCACATATGTTATACAGGGACATGGCGTTAGATTTTTTCTCAACTATGCGTGGTAGTAGAAAACTAAGAAAAGATGATTCATTTTTATGTATTTCCACATTCCATGACTTTATATAATGTTTCAACTCATGATTATGATTATGATACAATTTTTAGTTTATGATGATAATGATTATTCTCACCCATTTTACATTGATTAATGTTCTTATCTATCATCGTGCATTTATTTTAGCTCCCTGATTTCTTTGGCGTGTATCCTCAGGGCAATTACTCGTACTGAGGAGAAAATGAGAGACAACAAGATTATAGAGATAGAGTAATTAAATAATGATTATTTTCAAATATACATATTTTATGTTTGGTAAAACATCTTCCAATACAATAAACATTTGGATTCGGAATTTTTAACTCTATTATTTCATTTACGTTTAATATGATGTAATATTTATGTATGGGAATGTAGGGTCATTATCATTGTTATCAGATAATGGTTTAGTTAATTTTGGGATTTTCATTAGAGAACATTATTGAAAACACTTAGTATGAGACTAATTATATAAAATAACTCAGTAATATTTGTTTTAGAAATATTGTAAATATATATTTCACACAAGGTATGACTTTAGAATTAATTTCACAAAGGAGAGAATCATGCTCAAAGGCATGCCCATTGTGAGTGACGACACTGATGTGTTCCTCAAGATATTTTCGGGGTTTCTTCTAGACCAAGAAGTTTATTTCTAAATCGGTCTTATTCCTAGATCTCTACATATATCAATTACACTTTATAGAATGACTACTATTTAGTTTGGATAATTGAAGTGGAAGTTACAAGATAATATGAAAATTGGTATTATACACATGAGTTCATCACTTTGAGGTGAACAAGTACTCTTCATCAAAAATATGTATGCATTGATGGTTCTCTTCATTGATTATCATGAGTTCAAAAAATCAAAATAAATAAAAAGTATCTCCCTCCATTGATAGATGACTTGTTCGATCAGCTATATGAGGATATATATTTCTATATGGTGACAATTCTGTTGGGATATCACTAATTAAAGGGGATGAATGAAGATATTTCAATGATTTCCTTTCAATCAAGGTGTGTACATTATGAGTTCATAGTGATTACATTCAAACACACTAATGATCTTGCTATATTTATGGAAAAAATGAATATAGTCATTAGAGATTAATTTCAATTTTTTTAATATATATTAAAGATATTTTGATATAATTAAATCACTAGAAGGAGAATAAGGGTAATTTTAATACTTTCCAAATGTCCTTTTGAAGGGAGAAACATTATGAAAATCATAAAAATTTTGCGTTTTGGATGGAAAAAGTATCATTCTTATGGCATGTTATCACGAGAAAAGAAATATCATTAGTGCCTTCTAGGATAAAAAAAGTTAAAAAGTTGACCAAGAAAAAACCATTAATGGATATCAATAGTTTCATTAGTTTGACAAGGGATTACTGGTGATTTTTGATGAAGTTCTCATGAATGTCAAACCTACTTACCGAGCTGACTCATAAGGAAATATTTTTTTGCCTAATGAATGTGAATACTACATAAAAACGTTCGAAAATAAGCTTATCAATGAAAAATTACCCTCACTTATGACATGTGGGAACTATTAGGTGAATAAAATGTTGATTCAATGAAGGTATTATTCTTTGTAATGATGAAAATGATAAATTTAAATCATTTTACTTAAGGCCATTAAAAATTCAAGAGTAAAACTATCCCGCACATGATTTGGAGTTGGCAGCTTTGATCGTCACATTGAAAATATGGAGGAATTCTCACTATAAAGAGATGTGTGAAAAATATAGTAATCCTAAGAGACTTAAATATATACTCACACATATGTATATTTATATTCCCTACTGAATATGGTTTGAGATCATAAAATATTATGACAGGTCAATACACTACCTTCCCATCTAAGTGAACTAAGTGGATGCTGCAATTGGTAGAAATGTTCCCACAACTTGATCAATGATAATAATTTATAAGGATACTATCTTGTTATATTTATAGAGGATGGAAATGGGAATCCGTAACTAAGTAACATGAAGAAATCATTCCCAAATGATTTTGATACCATACCTCAGGGAGAAAATATAGGATTCTCAATGAAATGACATGTAAATTATGATGAATATGGAATCATTGAGAAAGGGGAAATCCTTAGAGTCTAAAATTGACCAGGAGTGAGTTTTAATTATTGGGTCAAAAATATGTGTACCATTAAATACAAGGATAAAAAATTTCTTTCTGAGTGATTCACATAGCATAACCCTATCTGCTCACCCACAGATCATGAATATATATCATGATCTCCAAGAGAACTATTGGTGTGACAATATGAATAAAGAGAAAATATAATATACATTATAGTTCCTAGTATATAATAATTTTAAGGTTAAAATGGAAATGTTAGTGGAGGTGATTCGACCATTACCATACAAACTTGGAAATCGGAAAAAATCAACTTGGACATTATCACCAGACATCTAAAAAAATCCAGAAGAAATAATGCTATATGGGTTGTTGTGGATCATCCTAAAAAAACATATCACTTTATCATAATTTGAAAGTACTTTTCACTACATCGACATATCAAAATATAAATCAGAGAAGTGACAAGTCTTCATAGACATCCAATATCGATTGAATCTATTGAAGATCCAAGATTCACATCTCTTTTCTCGAAAAGTCTACAACATGACATACGAACTGAGCTGAAATTAAATATGAATTTTCATTCTCAAATTAATGGATAATATGAATAGAACATTAAGAATCATGAAAAAGTTTTTAGAAAATGTTATATGGACATAAATGTAGTTTGGGACCAACATCTAACTCTAGTCGAGTTCTCTTACAAAAACAATTTCTACTCGAGCATCCACATGGATCCATATAAATACTTTTATAGGAAATAATGAAGAATAATAAAATAATGGGATGAGGTTAGTGAACGTAAGATGATTATACATAAAATGGTCAAAAAATGGTAGAAAATGTGAACACTATTCAGAATCAAATCAAGGCAGCCCAATGTTGAAAAAGAACAATGCAATCAATCATTAATGAAGGGAAAAAAAGAAAATCTATGTCTGAGGTATATCACCACCTTCACGGTTATTGATCATGTTAGATATGTGTCATATCAACTATCCCGTATAGTTATCATAACTCATTTATATACTTTAATATATTTATCTCTCTTGAGGAAGATCATACCATAACATTCACATGTATTGATAAAGAGGATGAATAATTGGAAAATGATCTCTTTTATGATGAGATGTTGTTGATGATATTGGGCAGTAGAGAAAAATCTCTACAAAATAATATTAATCACATAGTCAATGAACTATGGTGGAAGAATAAGTTTGAAGGTGAATCATGGTACCTGTAGGAAGAATTGATGGGGATGTACCTACACTTGTTTTCACCACAATATGTAAAAGTAAATTGTGAGGGGGAAATTTAATAAGGTTTGAAAAGCTAAACAACCTAAAATTTTATCAATCAGAATCCCGTCCTATTAATTAGTTTATATAGTTTAAATAACATAAAATCACATGGAAAACCCAATACAAAGTCTATATATTATGAATTAAAGGAAGGATAGGTATTTCTAGAACATAAGAAACCCATACCAATGGAATAATATCTTGAAATTTGTAATAGTTGTGTGGCCATATAGAATATTAATCCTGACAATAGAATAATAACCCAACCTATGAAAATATAAATAAATTTTAGGTACTTTGGGAATGAAAATATTATATATCTATTTCAAGGTATTCATAAATAAAATCTTTAGAAATGATAAATTAAGTGTTGATATTTTGTAATTTATAAATATTTAATTTATATTTTATAATTGATATACTAATATAAAAGAATGTTTTAAAAAAATTATTTTCAAATTAGTTTTATTATTGAATTATTATAAGATACTTTTATGAGATATTAATTAATATTTCAATTTTTCATATTACAAGTTATAATTTTAAAACCAATATTTTCTAAAAAATGATAATTTAAATTAAAAATATAATTTCCCATATTTATAAAATTATTTTCATAAAAATGAGTCCATTTTTTAATTTGACATATCAAGATATGATTAGAGTGATTTTTTTGTATTTTTCTAAAATATATTGTTTTTTTTTTGTGAATAGTAAAATATATTGATTTATGGTATTTGACAAATACATGAATTATTGATTCATAGATGAAGTACGACTGATGCAATGTTAGAAAATAGTTTTCCGCTCAAGTAAATATATATTAAATTTTCGGCATAAATACATACAGTGGACCAAATATAGATTCTTGAGAGGATAAAAAATGTCTCAGGGGTGTTTGGGGCATGTTCAAAGCCTAAATCCCACCATTTTAAAAAAATTATGCTTTCCACACAGTTTAGAGTAAACTATGCTGGAATTCATTATAGTTTTTAATACCTTGTGGAATGTGTTATTCCCAATAGTGCCACGTCGCATTTTTTTCACAGGGCTGTGCGACGTAACCATGCAAGTTCCCCTTCTTCCCATGTACCCATGCATGGATTGCATATGTTTTTTCAGAAGATGCATAAAAACCATGCAGAAGATATTTTAAGGGTACATTTCCTTTTTCCCGTAATGATATAATTAAGAAACCAACATCTTCTTTAATCCATGAATATTTGGGAATTACCTATTTCTCTATGAATTTATTGATTTTTTAATATATAACATTGGAATTAATAGATCTCTTTTATCTAGAAACCGATCGAGCTTATGTTAATCACGTTGGATGTGCAACAAAAAGTACTTGAGTCCTCTTGAGTCAATATACTTCACTACTTCTCTCAAACAAGATATTCATGTATGGGAATTTTTATCCTTCTATAAGATAACATTCAATCTGATAAAAATAAAGGACCAATACTGGAGGAGGAGATTGGTACAACCCTAATGCGGTTAGACTATAACTCATCCCTAAAGATTGTCAATTTTTGATTTGCCATGTGGGCCCACCGATTTCATCAGGGTTCATTCATTGAATTTTAATTTTGTGCTTATAATCATCAGAATCGTATGGACATGCTATGTTCATATATGTGATTAATTTTTTGTACTTATAAACACAACTCCATCCCTTCTATGTCGTACATTATTCCAAAATTGGGTTTTTAGTTTTTTGTCATGTTTGAGCCACTTTTCTAGTATTCCTTGGCATGAACACTATAAAGGTAAGATTTATATATTAAATGGAATTTTTACATTGTAAATTTAATATTGGAATGTTCCTTGTATTCTTACCAATTTCCCCGCCTAAGGTAAGTGCTTCATATGATAAATAAATGTGAAATAGAAATTGGAATGAATATTGAGTATATGAGTTGACCACATTGAATGTTAATGAATAGTATGTTTGATATCTGTAGTACCCCATACCACATTAATAAAAGGTAGTAAAATGAACCTTGAATATATAATATTCCTTGAATGGATTAAATGGTTGCATGATACATTGCCTTATCACACTAATGAAATTCATGGATTGAACTAAATAACTTGATTAAACGGTTATTTGATACAGATCATATCACACTAACGAAGGAAAGGATTGAACTTAATGAAATATTACAAGACATAAATTTTAAATATAAATGTCCTAACTCGGGATTTCCATGGATTCTCATTAGAAATTTCTCATGAGGACTCTGGAATCCCATTTCGATTCAAGGATATACCATATATTAGTTGATCCCACCTAGATCATGAACCTTGTCCGCTCTTGGTTACCTATTATGACACTATAGGATCACATAATATTATAACTGGATTTCTTGGATACACTCCTCGGATCCAGAATTGATAACTAGGTTCCATGGTAAAAGCCCATCGAGCAGTATCTCTGCTTAGCCTAATTTTAACTTGGTCGAGAACCGTGGACTCAGTAGGAACCTCGTTGTGGAATGCCTTAGATTATGCTCCTTGGATTAAAATCTTAACCCATGCTCGAATACAGTTATTACTGAGTTCGAGACCCATGATGTCATTGTTTCCTTTGTTATTACCTTAAGACATAATTATTTAATATCATAAATCCTGATTGCCTTATTACAACATGGATCCTTAAATATTTATAATATCATGAGGTGATGTTAGGTTTTGATATTCCTTTAAATAGTTATCAATATAAAATTTATAGTTCCATAATTAAATGAACTGGTTACAGGTTTAAAACCAACTGAGGGCTGAAGCAGGTACGTGGGTTTTTAGTTACATCGTACTACATTACATGATTTCTTCAACTCTCTCGGATGTTACATTTCTATTACAACGGTTGGATGTTATAGATATCATTTCTTGTGTCCCACTAATATTTATGTTAAAATCTCTACAGATACCATTTGGTACCTTGGGTAGATTACAGTGTTTCTATTGTTGAAAAAGGGAAGTGTACAGCTTCAAAAACTTGATTACTTACTGTTTAACATAGATCTTTATAGCAGATGACAAAAGAATATCGTAGGATTCTAGGGATATAATTTTTATTCCATTATTATTTCTAAAACATGTAATGGCTGATGTTCTGTATCCATGTTTTCTAGTTTTCTAGTCACATGAAATAACATCAGTTTTAGAATTCTCTTTTTGTTGTTTTATTTATTGTTACTCTTGTGTCATTTTTTCAATGTCCCTTCAATTAACCTATCTTTTGTACACTATTTACAAATTTTTATTCACATTCTAAGTGCTAAACATGTGTAATGATGGCATAGTCTTCCCATGAGCACACCCTAGGACCTCACTACTATTTGGATGCCACTAGTGTTCAAGGAGATGCGCTTGAGGCCATGTGCCCCACCGAACATGGGGTCCCATTTGAGTGGCATCCCGGTCTGGGATGTCATGAAGTGGTATCATAGTCTAGTTTATTTCATTACTTACTTTTATATTTGAATTAAATTTTTTTTAGATTAGGTATTCTTGCGACATGGTCATAAGCCATGATTGGGATCATGAACCCATGATTGGGGTAAAAACCATGTTTCCTCAATTATAATTGTGGTTTTTCTTTTCCCTATAACAGTTGATATTATATCACTATTGGGTGAAGCAGATGTTGTGTTAGGTTTTTGATTATTACTCTAATTGGGAATTTTCTTTCATCCTTGGCCTGATTATAATAGGAGAAATAGCATTATTACATGCATCATTAATGGAACCTAGAATTCACATGTCATGCATGTTCATTTCACTACTTTTCATTACATGATATTCTTATAATTTTATTTTGATGTTGTTATAGATAGCTTATGATTTTATTATGATTTCATTGTATTAAGTTATTGTGAGTCTCAATTCATTAGGTGTATGGTCCCTCTTGTGTGGGAATGAGTAAATTACCGAGTCGATCAATTATGTTTAAAAAAATAAGGGGTGTCTTTTCTACTAATAGGTGTATGGGAATAGATTCATTAGAAATGACTATCCATTATAAAGTGAATCATGAATTCTAAAATGAAATGTTGAACATCAACATCTCACCTTATCATGTTTATGAAATGTAAATGAGTGTACTTAGAAAGAAAATGTAAAAGAAAATGAAACTTATACTTAAGAACATACCATTAACGGGTCATCTAAGCATGTCATTTGGGCAGTATATCATGGGTAGTGATTTTTATTTTTCTCATCATACACTAGTGATGTTATCATTAAAATAAATCTGGTTTTGATGCATGCACTTGGAATTTTTAGAATAATGCGGCCCGGAGGTCCTTATATCATACGCCATGAAGGTGGAGACAACCATGATCCAGACATGGTGGGCCATCATCTATCAGTATTACCTCTATGAGTGACACATGAGGCACCACCACCTATACCTAATTTAAGAACTGATTCCCATGATCTTAATATTTTCCTACGTCTAATGAAGTCCATGCATGGTGCTCCACCACTACCACCTATGATGGATAATATGTCTCTGGAGATTCAACCACAACATCCTCAGATATTTTTGAAGTGATGGTAGTCCATATGATACCGAGTCTTGGAGAAATCCAACACATCTACATTTGATTAAATAGAGACACCTTAATAGTAGAATTTCAATATTTCTACATACATTCTTTGGGATTTGGTCATGAATTTGTGGAATGTGGTTACCCAGGACGGTCGTCATTAGGGCATGTTATGAGTGGATTACTAGACTTCTTTATATGATTAGTTCATTCCTCAATAATTTAGAGGAGACAGATCTAGAGATCTCATGCATATAGATAATGTATCTATGTTAGTTATAGAGTATTCAACATGTTTGATAGGGTTGTAGCACTTTTCATTGATTCTATTT
Organism: Viscum album; assembly: GCA_963277665.1. Lineage (NCBI taxonomy): Eukaryota > Viridiplantae > Streptophyta > Magnoliopsida > Santalales > Viscaceae > Viscum > Viscum album. The sequence goes on along the minus strand of OY728157.1, from coordinate 1,626,906,295 downwards.
GGTGTTTATATTTCGCGTGATAGAGGTTTTGAGGATGGGATCAAGTATGCCATCCATATAAACATCAATTTATTTCACATGACCACCTTTTTTTATATAGTAAATCAAGCTTTATCACTGAGTGTAATGTATGAGATGGAAATTGTACCGAGTGTAATGGATCGATGCCATGGTAGGCCAGTAATTCTTTTGAAGGAATGATTCCTTCTCTTAAGGTTTCTTGTTAAGGAAGAGGCAATCATAATACCCATTTAGATAGCTCTTTGTTGAGTCATTATAGGGGAATATGGGGTAATTTTATGCCTTGATTTTATAGAAACCCATAAGAGTGTAATGGTTGTGTCCATATAGTCAATATTTTTTATTTGTGAAGGTGATTTCAACTAGCATCAAGTAGGAAAATATCAACACGAGCTCCACCATCGGGAGTATGTTTTTTTGTGACACATCCGATAAGTATTTTTAATAACCCTGAAAGGTCAGGCCAAAGAGGAGGCCATGTTAGAGGTATTTTGACCCTTGATCACCAGCAATGCCAGAAGATTAATTTTGATAATGGTAGTCCATCAGTTTGACAAGGATGTAGATCAGGTCAGTTGCATGCACTATAGCGTATACCCAAGGATCATGATGCGTTACCATCTATAGAATGATGTACAACAATAGTAGCCTCTACTATAATATCATCTTTATTCAATAAATGTTCTTTGAACACTTTTATCTATGTATCCATTGTAGAAAATATCGAACTGTAGATATAGTATCACTATGGTGTAATGACCCTAGATACACTATTGGTGGTACAAATAGAGGGAATATTCTAGTGTAAGAACATTACCTTTAAGGTAGGCTACCATTTCGTGAGAATCCTAGTCATTCGCATGATGAATGGTTCATATTTCATTCTAAAAATGGACTTCTTGGTTCACTAACACACTTTTGTAGATTTCTATCCCCACATTGTATCTTTTATATCACTGGATGATAGAAGATATATAGATAAGGGTTTAGCGGGATGTGTAGGATGGGAGAGCGTGACTGAAGCATCATGGGCTCGGTCAGGTAACGACTGAGATTTCCAATCTATTCAATGAGGATTAAGTGTTGATTCAATTTTATTTCCCTCTAGTAGTAGATGGTTTCAGGGATCTCTTCCTCATTGTTTTTTCTATATTACCCCCAATATTAACGGTTTTGTTTATGGTCGATCTTGTTCAAGGCGAAGCTCCAGACGACATTACTTCATATAGGACGTCTCACACAGAGCTTTAAGATCTCAATATATCTTTTTGCAGTGTTACTTGAACCTTGTATAGAAATGATGGGTCAAATAACTTCAATACATTTATTTTGAGTGTACCTACACAGATGGAATTGGATACATAATTGCTGATGAATTGAGTCAGAAAACTCACACACTTTCTATGATGGAATATAGTGGTGAATGAATGTATTGGACCACATTTATGAGTTGTATATAGAGTTTCATGTTATTCACAAGCAGCCATACCACTCATTATGACAATTTCATATTCCCTCTTTAAATGGTGAAGAGTGGGAAGCTTTTAGATTCTAAAGGCTTGGTTATCCATGAGATTATATCAGGAGATAAACCACCTCTGGATTGGTTTGTGGATAGAGATTCTGTCATGTGTCTATGTGTAATCATCTAGGTTCCCACTAATATCATAGAATAGTTTATGAAATATTCCCACACCAATAGTGGAATGTGAATCCTGGAATCTCAAAGACGTTTTGAGACATGTTGTGATAGTATTGGTGGCATGGGATGAAACACCATATATCAGGATTTATCACTAGGTGTACAACCTAACAGTAAGTGATGGTGGAGCACTAGAGACCTACATGTTTTTTAGAGAAACATACATTCCAAAAAATGTAAATGGGAATATGTGTCTAAGGATTTCATGGTCAGCATACCATGTACATTGAGAGGTATTGATGATATCTGGGTAGTCATTGAAAAACTAACAAAATCATCACAATTCATTCTTCTATGGGAGACGTTATCGATCAATTAGATGGGAAGACAATATGTTTGCGATATCATACGACTACATGAGGTTACTAGTATTATTGCTTTAGATAGATATTATCACCATACATGATGGTTCTGGAAGGGATTACATAAGGCTATGGGAACATAGGTCCTTCTAAGAATAGATATACACCCTCAAAATGATGGATAATCAGAATGAAAAATATAGGTTTTAAAGGATATTCTTTGAGTAAGTGTCATTGATTTCAGATGTTCTTGGGATTATAATAACCCTCTCACTGAGTTCCCGTATAATTACGACATTCATGAGACAATTTAGATGGATCCATTTGAGGCATTGTATGATAGGCCATGGTGTTATCACCGATGTAGGATATAGGATGGTGAGGCACACCTACTAGGTCCACACCTTGTTCTGGAAACATTAGAGTAGGATTAGAAGCTGAAAAAGTGTATGAATAATGCTCAGTCTAGATAGAAATCTCTTCCCAGTCATTATTAATAACCACTTTTGTTTTAGGTGTGGGATCATTTTTTCCTTCTAGTATTTCCTAGGATAGGGAATATATGTTTAAGAATGCATGGAAATTTGTTTCCCCATTTTGTAGGACCTTCCAAGACTCTAGAAAGAGTCAAGCCAATATCCAATAATTTTTCCCCCTCATAGGTATCGTGTCGTGAATGGCATCTTTTTGTTTCACAAATTTTATAATATCCTACCAAATCATCAGTTATTTTAATACCGAGGAAGTAAAGTAAGATTCTGATGCTACCTATAAGGAGTATTCAATATGAATCGTTGGCAGAAGCACGAAGGCTCTCCAAGGACAGTATTTCTCTCTTTTATGGGTGCTATGGATGGGTACAGGATGAGACATGGGAGAGGGAAGAGGACTTACTTACCCAGTATCCAGAGTTTTTCTTAGACAATGTTTCTCCAACCATGGAAGGTGAACTTTGGGATGAGTTCTTTTAATGGGGGGAAGATTGTAAGAACCCGAATTTTCACTCAGGCAAAGATGTTTTATATTATAAATCTATATCATCAATTGGGACCCAATGTAGTTTCAAAAGGGGTTAGAAAGCTTCTTAGGGTTGTCTGGGGGATGTATAGAGCCCAAAACACTTCTTTTTTGGTAATGATAGACATGGAGTATATTTTAGAGTAAACAATGTAGGAATTCCACTTGGTTTGGAGAATTGTGTGGATTGTGTTTCTTCAGATAGAGAAAACTTGCACAGTTCTCACACATCTATGCATCCTAACCATGAAAGTGCCATTTTGTTGCAGGTACTAGTGTATGGTTCTCACACAGTCTCTATAACAGTGCAGACAAACTATACACATGCTATTTTAAGGGTAAATTATAATTTTTTACATTAATTATCTAATTAAACCACCTTCATATTCCCTAATACAATATTATGCTAGATTAGCCTATTTCTCTCTCTCAATTTTCACCTTTTGGAAGATGTAACATTATAATCAAAATATCTCCTTCATCCGGTAACTGATCGAGCTTCTATTCTGCATGTTTGATGAACAACAACATGTACTCGGGTCATCTTGATCTGTTCTCCTTATATTATTTTCACAACCTAGATATCATGGTATGAAAATTTCTATCTTTTTCTCAAATATACTCAAATCTGAGAAAAATCAAGTGCCAATGATAGAGGAGGAGACATGTAATATCCTAAGGTGGGTGGACTATAACTTCTCCCTAAATTTCGATGATTTTGGATTTGGAAAGTGGGGTCCACTAATTACATCAGGAGTTGTTTATTGATTTCACATGACATTTATATAATCCTTAGAACCATATGGATATGATCTTTACTTATATGTGAGTAATTTTTGGGGGTTATGACCAAAACTCTATACCATCTATGTCAATAGTTATGCCATAATTGGGTTTTTAGTATTTTGACACATTTGAGCCACCATTCGAGTGTACAATGGCTTGACCATTCTATCGGTATGATTTTCTATAATAAATGGAATATTTATATTTTGAATTCAATAATAGAAGGTACCATGTATTTTTACTTCTTGACCCTCCTAAGGTATGTTATTCAATTATTAATTATATGTGAAATTGAAATTGGAATGTATATTGAGTATATGACTTGACCACATTGAATGTGAATGCATAGTTGGTTTCATATCCATTGAACCCCTTACCATAATAATGGTAGGTTAGGATATTATCCTTGAATATAAAATTTTCCTGAAATGGATTTAATTGTTGTATGATACTTATCCATGTCACACTGATAAAAGGAAATTCTTGATCCCAATGACAATTTCAATGTTTTCTTGCAACTTGAAATTATGAAACTAATTAAGAAAAGGCTTGAATTTAATGAAATATTATATGACTTCCTAATTTAACGATAATTTATGCCTCTGTCTCACCTTGGATTCTGATCGTAGAATTCCATGAGCACTTAGGAACCCCATTTCGATTCAAGGATATGGGTTTTATTGGTCGGAACCCACCTAGATCCCTATCCTTATATATTCTAGGATTCACTATATGAAACATAGGATCCATTCATATTATCATAGGATTCTTTGGATACAATCCTTGGATCCACCATAGAAAATTAGGTGTCATGGTTAAATCCCATTGGGCCCTATCTCTGCTTTGCCCCTTTTAAATTGGATGATTACCTTGGACATGGTAGGTGCATCATTGTGGAATTCCTTGGATTATGATCCTTGGATTAAACTCTTACCCCACGCAAGGATACAATTATTACATAGTGGGAGACCCTTAATGACTATATCTCCATGGTTATTACCTTGGGGATTCATTATCAAATATCATAAATCATGGTTTCCTTATTACATATTAGAACCTTCATTATTTTTACTATCATGAGGTGGTTTCAGTGTTGATTATGCCCCAAGATACCTATCAATATAAAATAGGTAAGTAATTAATATAATTAACTTGTTACATGTTTAGACGCCAACAAATGGTAGAAGTAGGTACTTGGGTATTTAGTTACATTTTACTGCATTACATTATTTATGAATGCATGCACAATAATACATTTCCATCACATGGGAAAAATGTTATAGTAACTATTGGTGGAGGCCACCTGAGATTTTTTCTCTCCCTCTATGGACACTGTTTTGTACATGGGGTAGATTACATGGTGGCATGTGTTAACAAAGGGAAGCATACAGCTTCAAATAGTTGATTGATTGCTCTTTAATAAAGAACATTATAATAGATGACCGAGCCAATGGTCGGGATGATTGGGATTGACTTTTTATTCCATTATTATTTATTGAAACATGTTATTACTTCTATTTTGTATGCATGTATTCCAATTTTCTAGTGACATGACATACCATAAACTATTGAATTCTATTCCAGTTGTTTCAGTTACAGTTACTATTGATTCTATTATCCATTATACCTTCTTCTTATGTAGATTTCTTCCACTATTGACCTTTGTTTAGACTCATTTACTTTACTAAAAATTTGTAATGAGTTCACTAACTCCTCATGGACAAAACCTATGTCATCAATACTAGTCTGCATCCTCTAGAATTCGGGGAGATACACTTGAGTCCATGTGTCTCACTGGGCGAGGGTCATCTGTTGAGTGGAATTTGGGTCCATAACTTCACATGTAAGCACATAACGTTAAAAAATAATTAAATAATTAAATATATTTAGTGATAAGGTGCATAATATTCATATTTTTGAGCTGAAATAAAAAAACAGTGAATAAAATTTTAAAATACACCCCTATCCTGCACTATCAATACCACTCATAACAACCACTTATTATCATTACTCCAATTCTATGAGTCTTGTATATTTTTTACCCAATAATCATCCCAAGGCACTTCCCTACATCTACGATCCTTTGGTCTGCAATAAATACTGAATCTAATATTCTAATGCAGGATCTCAAAGCGATTAATTCAAGAGGTAAATTTTTGTATATTTTATTTTAATTTTGTATCCACTTTCATTTTTTTTCTTATTCCATCCTCATACCCCCATTTGAATGTGGAATGATAACCCTATAATAATATATAAAATATAATGTTATTATTTCAATGGAATAATAAATCATCAAACCTCTTATCCTATCCATTTTATTTTAAAAATTAAAATGTCGTCTGTGAGGTGGTGTTTTATCACCTGCAGGGAAAAAAAGTTTTCATTTTACTTTACCACCATCATGGTAGGTCACAAAAGCAATATAATAGTTAAAATAAATTTATAAATTAACGTTAATAAGTTTTTTTACTAACATATATTCATAATATCATATAATAAAACTAAAAGTGACAATTGGGAGCGACAATAGTAAAATTAATCTAAAAGATTTTCATTAACATGTTATCGAATAAATCATTCTTAAAATATTAAAAAAAATATATTTTTGACCAATTAATCATTTTTATGTTCTTTAATAACATATAATAAAAATTAGGAACAATTATCCATATTTTACAAGATCTTCCATACAAGTATTCAAGTGAATAGATCCTGAAAACCTATAAAGAAACACTCCCGAACGCTGAAATTGAACACTATAACTCATGAAAATAGCCATAAACGAACATAATAAAATTATAATGAATTAAAGAAATATATAATATGCTTATAATTTTTTTATTAAATAATTAATTTTTATTATTTGTGATATTAATGTGAAGAATGAATTCAAGCTTAAGATTAGGGGATAGTCATACCCAATTTCAATTCATTAGATTATTCCACATGAGAGAAAATTTTTGTTATCTTTGTTCTTTTAATATTAATTTAATATAATATAATTTATATTATATTTATACTTCCAGTATTTGTTTTATGAAAAATGTATTTATTTATTGAAACGAAATCTTTTATCTAAAAACACATGTATTACTTTCTTTACATTGTTTCTATGTAACTCATGATTGATGATTCTTATTCCAAGTATGTTATATAATAAATATTTTGGAAACCCGATGTTCAGTTTATTATTGATTTTATCATGAAACGTATGTCATTTCCATGGTTTATTCAGCTAGATGATTGGTATACATTCTACATGGTATGCATTATTTTAATATTGCGATGAATGATGGATGTGACCAGAATTTTATAGCCCTCCAATAATTTGGGTAATGTAATTTTCTTCATGATATAACGTGAAATATGAATGGACATGATTCTATATTTTTTAAAAATTAAAATGGTATGGTTATGACCATATGTTATACATGAACAATATGATATAGTTTTCACAATTATACATTATAGTTGACAACAAACACATGATGTTACATTTTTAGGCATACTAACAATCCATTTCGTAATATAATGGTTGCTCATATGATTATTATGATGACTATATTGTAATTTTTTGATGATAATGATTAAGCTCACTAATATTATATTGATTTATGCTACAATTTATCCTCTTACTCAGCTTTTAGCTCACCAATGTCATTGATGTATATCCTCCTGTGATTAATTACACTACCGAGATAATGAGGTCTACTAAGAATCAATAAAAGAATGAAATAAATAATGTTTTTGTTTTATTATATAAATGTAACAACTGGTTGTAATTTTAATGAGACACTAAACCATAGGATTTTGATTATTTAACACTATTATACTTTTTTATTTAAATTAGGTAATCATAATGTAAGAAAACGTAGGGTCTTTCTATGTAGAATGTGACATCTGTAAATTTTAGGATATATTTTTCTTTAATAATATTTTATTTCATTGATATCATTATTTATACGCTACACTTATATTGAAATTAACTATGGTATATTAATAAATTACTACTATATAATATGTAATTCACCACCACTTCATCGGATTTAAGGGAATGAATACGACTAATTAATAGATGAAAATTTATTTTTCAAGATTTATAAATCAATTATTTAGTAATTAATTCTTTAAAAAAAATTTAAAGCATATATTTTATTTTAAAAAGATAATTTTTGCTACAATATGGTTCTATATAGTTAATGTATATTGATGTTAATAAATTAATTTGATAAATATTAAATAAATTTTCCATTTAAATAAATATATTATATATTAATTAAATATTATTTATATTAATTTTACTGTTTTTTAATACAAATATATTATCTAAACCCGGTTTCATATTTGTAAATTCCTTTTTCAAAAAAAATGTTTTTTTCACTTTAAAAACTAATTTAAATCTTATTTTATAGAAATTATTTTTTATCCTTTAAGGTAAATCCAATATTTCGAAACATAATTTTTAATATTTTAAAATTTAGTCAACTTAATTTTTTGTAATTATGTTTTTTAGATTTGGAAAAAAGTCTGTTACCACAAAAAGAGTTAAAATATGTTAAAACAGATAAGTAAAACGTATTAATGGTTAAAATGAACCAAAAAATGATTAAATTTTAATGGACATGAATATTTTTACTCAATACGATCTTATCTTCATTGATGAGTCATTTTGGATTCATATATCCAAATTCGAAAATTAATATTTTTTATATTTTAAATTATATTGGGTGTCCTCTCCCTCACTTATAAAATGACAGAACATCTTATCTTTTATTTAGCCATCATTTGCCTCACTGTTCTTATATTCCCTATCCTAATACATATTTTAAATCCTTCCCCTTAATCAAGTCATTTGGTATTGTATATAATACCATCCATTGATATCTTAATTAATAACATAAATATTGTTTCTCAATGAAGATTTATAATGGTTAACTAGTTAATTGAAATTTTATTTTATCTTCCACCTTATCTATTCCTATTATATCCATCATAAATCCAGTATGAGAAATATAATTATTTTTTATTTTAATTTGGTAAAAACAATTTCCCAACATGAGTCTGTTATATAGGAAATGAAAATATCACCCATTTTTATGTGTGTTATACAACCACAAGGTAGAGATATGATTCATATATAATCACCATTTATGATAGTTACTATTTATGATGTAATATATATATATATATGTGATATTATGAAATAATTATACTTTTTTTATCATCGATATTAATATTATATATGTTATGATATGTATTAATATTGTTACAAATTTTATTCTTAACAAATACATATTTTTTATAAAGGATATTACAACATGTACGAAGTTAGATGTGACTTAACGTATAGGTTTTTGTTTTATTTTTATTTATTTTTAGAATTATATATTATAAGTATATATTGAAGGAACTAAAATGGAATTAATACATAAAAATACATATATTTACTTATCCTATAATTATTCATATAATGTTCTTGTATTCTCACTATTCATATATTTTAGGTGCTTAAAATTATCGAGAAAATAAATTTAAATAAGAGAAAACATCATTTCATCTTTATTTGATGAAAGATTTATCCAATGTAATTAATAATAATTTTTTTTAAAAAAAATGTCAACTATAAATTTTTTGTTTTAAAATGGATATTTTATCTACCTTTTAATTTTCTTGTAATGATTTAAAAAGGAATCATTCAAAGAGTTGTCCCAAAAACCCATTTGTGTGTTTTTATACAACTATAAAAATAATGTTTTCTTTTGACATATATGAAATTAATATATTTCTCCTCTATCATGACTATTATTTTGTTTGAGGCATCTATTATTATTTTCTATTGTAATTTTCAATGAAAATGGATTTGTCATTATTCCATAAATTTTTATTTAAATTGTAATAAAAAATTTATATTTTTATCTTGTATTCAATGAATAGTATTAATGTTATGTCAAAATAATATTTAATTTATATCAACAATTTTTATGGTTTGTTATGTATCCCTGGAGATATGAACTTGTTGAACCATCATATTTATTTTTCTATATGGATTATGATAATAATAATTTAATGATGATTCTATCAAACCAATTTTTCTTCCTATATGTTAAATATGTTATGATTGAACATTTCTGATTTCCATTTCATTCCCATGGGTAATTTTATGATGAAATGATGAGTATTTTGTGAAACCCAATTCCTTTACATGGGTTATGTGATGATGTAATGATGATGATCTCAAGGAATACATCTGTGTGGTTTTTATTATATTATCGAATGGGCCAAAATTATATATCCCTATAATGAATTAGTTAATAAACAATAAGTGAAGAGATAACATTGTTGTATTTTATGCTGATTTCATGATAAGAACATTTTTTGTTGAATGTTGTTTTATATTTATATATTTATTCCTGGAATTAATTTCATGTCAATATATATTTACAATTACATGATTTCTAGGTTTTTAAATAATTATTGAACATAATAAATTTTATACATATTAAAAAATTCATAATAATATATTTATAACAAATTCACATGTTTATTATATACTATCATGAATCATGATAGATTGTTGATTATTCCACACTCATATAAAGTTTGTCTCCCATATAAAAAATAATTTTGTATTGACTATTGATTAATGATATCAAATTTATTTGTTATTAATTTTTTATGTTATTATTATGCTCTCAAAAGGTTATTCTAAGTATTTATAATTGATTGATACCTCCTACGTCTAACCTTATTATGTATATAATATCACCCTTTGTTGATCTTTTCGTACCCAAGACATGGAGAATGGTTATAATTATGATATGTCTATAAGGGTACAAATATGATGAAAATTAATGGAGATGTTGATGATACATTATAAAATATTATGTTTATGTTTCCAGTCACCAAATAAAAAAATCCTCTAGGGTTATGAGGGATGTGTAACAGTGTAAGGTATTTAATATTCATCGAAAATGATGAAATATAAATTTATGTTAGGATCAAGTAACCTCATTCAATAATAAATTTTATATACTAAATTTATTTCATTATAATTTTATGAATTTATATAAATCTTCTTGACAATTTACAAAAATATTACTAACAATGTCGTATCAAATGTAATTAATATGTATATAATACAAGCATTTCATAAATGATGTATTTTAGTATTTATTTTACTATAACTCTTACAAATAAAAAATGTAACCTTTATAGGTAGGATTTTAATAGTAACTTGATTAAAATAAAACTATTTTTATGTTACAAAAAAATTACTTTTTCCCATCAACTAGTATTTTTTTGTAAAACATCACTCACTGTGGTAGTTTAATGCCACCAATGTGATATGTGATGCTTCTATATCATATAATGTTCATGAATTTAACCTAAAATTAAAATCATAATTTAATATAATATTATTAATAATTTAGTTTTATTATGTTCTTTGATGTATAAATTATCTCATGTATTATTCAAATTTAATATAATTAGATATTGAAAATTTTAAACTAGTAAAAAAATTCCTTCAATGATACTAATATCTCAATTAATTAAACTTCATATTTAATGTGTTTTATGATATATATAACTTAAAAAATATTTAATTTATTGGTAATTATAAATATTACCTCAAAATCATAAAATTAAACTATACTAGTTTAGGAGACTACTAATCGAAAAATGTCATACATATGATGAAAGTGATATTAATTTTGCTAACAATAAATATAATTAGTCTCTTAGAGAAATGGTATATAACACATAAGATCTTATTAAAAACAAGAAGGATTTTTTTAGATATCCATGTTTTAGATCTCTTCTATTGACTGTGTTATTGAGTAATTCATGGCACTTACTCCATAATCAAATCCCAAATTCTACGGTGTATATGAAACTCTATTATTCCCTCTAATTGTATGAAATATATAAAAGTCAATTTTAATTTAATAGTTTATAGAAACTATATAAGAAACTGAACTCCTCTATGAGGCGGAATATATCATCAACGTGAAATCCTTAATAATAAATTATTATTTTATTCCAATAAATAGTTTCATTCAATTCATTAATTTCATTATTTGAATCACCAGAAGTTATCCATTTATTTCAGCTTCATAAGTGATAACTAGTCCATAAACCTTATTAAAACAACATAGTAGAGATTGTTTCAAGACACTGAATATTCCACAATAGGTGTATTTTATTGGGGTTACTTTTAAATCCTCATTAATTATTTTTTTGATATATCCTATAATGTTATTTTTTATAAAAAAATTAATAAAAAAATTTAAATTTTAATCACATCATGAATTTCCATCATATTAAAAGATGATAATTCTCAGATTGAGTTACAATACAAACAAACATTTAAGGGTGTCTCAAAATAAGTAGTTATTATAATATAGTTCATCAATGTATAATGGTTAATTGAATGATTTATAAAACTTTTTACACTGATATTCCACTATTTATAGGGTATAATTTCATCAATAGGAATATTTAGCATATCCTCAATTTGGATAGATCATTCTTGTTTGATATAAAATAAAAAATAGTAAATAAAATAAATTTCGTTAAATGGATCCACTTCAAATTTTTGAGCATAAATAATCCATCTATCGTTAAAAAATTAAATTTAAAAAGTTACATCGTATCAAGATTTAAAGGATCATCACATAGTATTCAGTTACGTAAAAATGGTCATGAGGCATATGTCTATGAGAAGTCAACAAGAGGACACCCATTAGAATAATATATGAATGAAGAAAGATAATTATGAATTAAATTATTTTTATCAGTCAAATTAAAAAGATAAAGGATTTAAATAAATGAAATAATTTATATTATTTTATTTTCATAGTTATTAGAGAACTTATGAAGTGATCTGAGAATCCAAATGAGTTGTTTACATATTAATTATCCTTTTTTTAGATATTATGTATAATATACATTCATTCCTAATTATATGATATATTTAAATTTCATCAATTTTATGATATCATGAATATGTTATTATATATAATATTTTATGCTCTATTTCACATTTTTATAAAGGGGTTTTGATGATAATGATTCCAAATCTCAGTTGGTTCCTAACCCATTCAATAACAATATATTCTTATAAATATTTTTAAAAATAACGTTATTCTAAAATTGAATTTAATTAGGCCTTATTTTTATATATTCTTTGCTGTTAACAAGAGATCACAATTCCACCTAATTATAATAAACTCATAAGTAATTAAAATTCCCAATCATTCCAATTTCTTTAAATAATCATAATGATTTTGTAACGTGTTTATTTTTAGACTTCTATGAAATTCTACCCCTTTTTAGATTAATGTATTTTAATATGGTTGTATAACACAAGAACCTACAAGAATTCACCCTGAAAAAGGATACTTGGGTATTAAGTAAATTTTATCTAGGTAACTAATGAGAGGGATGAATTCTACACATATGGAGATCCACATCTATTGTAGACACATCAGATTCACCTGTTTCTTAGTAAATTTCATCTTTAAGGGTTTGATTATATTTTTATTTACTTGGTAACACACAATTTAATGAAATATAATTCAAGGATGATTTCAATTGAATATTTATTCTAATTTACTACATTTACTTACTTTTAATCAATTATATACATTTATTATTTACAGACTTGTTTTCTATATCATACGCTGTTTGATGGGACTCTTTCCTGAAAACATTTTATGGTGTGGTTATATTCCCATCAAATATTCATATCTCACTTGGAATTGCCCCCATAATATCTATGTTAATATATAAATTTGGTGTGGTGGGAATGAAATTTCTATTAAGAATTATCTATAATTTCATTTTCCCGTAAATTATATCATATATATATATAAGTATAAACTTTTATACAAATCCATTTCATTTTGAAAAATATTATTTTCATCATCAACTCTTAGGGTATTGTTCCAGATACCAAAGCATTGATTAATTGAGGGATTGTTTTATATTCGATAGATACCATCTAGTCTACTGAACTAATTGAATAGTATTTTCAAATAGTACATGTTAATCTCACTAGATACTTATAGTGATCATTCTTTTTAAAAAAATGATTACTATATTTTAATGATAAAAAACATCGAATCATTATATGACTAGGATGAAAAGGTTTAGTAACTATGGAAAACTAGGACTATATAAATCTTTTACAAAATAAGACATAAATATTTATTTAATACATTCTTTTATATCTCCATATTTTCCCTTGAATTATTCATAGTACATGCAATCACCTGATGATATACCTCAATAATGTGTGTGATAAAATCCTAGTAAGAGGATATATAAGAAGATGAAATAATAGAAAATGGTGTGACTATATCCGTTATCACCATAACATATTTATATGATCACAGTCATGAGAGGAAGCATATAGAAAATTCATGTAATGTGGTAAAGCATAAATATAAAACATCATGTCTTAGTGGTCAACTATCACACCTACTTATTAATAATGCTAGCAACATATTCACAAATATTTCACTTTTTTCATGAGATACATTTCATCACCCTATGAATTGAAGAACTATAAAATTCTAGGCACACACGTCACATCATAAAATTTAAATTTCAATATATAATTTTGCGTGCACCCATCACATGATAAGACTTACATTATCATGCATAGTATATAAAACATATATCAATATTGGACGTAAAATAACCCATGGAAAGGAATGGGTTTTGTATTATAAAATACATTAAAAAACTATAGGTTCCCCACTCAAGAAAGAAATATCATACCCAATGCATTGGAGAAATATATAATTCATGTAGTGCCCATCACATCATTTCATTGAAATTTCACCATATAATTTCTCGCACACCCGTCACATCATAACATTTACATTATCATCCATTCCACATAGACCATATAACAAACATGGAAATAAATTAATCCATGGAATGGAATGGGATTCATTTCCTAAATCAGGTATTAATAAAATAGGGGTTCTCAACTAAATGAGGTGATATCATTCTTGATACATTAATAAATATCGTTGAGTACAGAAGAAACAATATGTATAAGTAATATGTGTGTATTCTGGTATGAAGAGTTTTTGTTGAAAAAATTATGTTCTTCATAAACAGATATAAAAATCATTTATATCCTAGAAATGATATAATAATGAATAATAAATGATATTTATGGAATATCCATACTTAAAATGGTTTGATAGAGGAAAATCCCAAAGAAAGAGAGCGGGGTTTGCGAATTCCCCTTATCTTCAGTACAAATTCATTCATCATGTACATATACTATATAATAAATTAAGATTCATTAATAAAAAATAAATAACCATTGATGCATTTCATTGATTAAATATAGTTTTATAAATTTCAATTATGTATTTTTTATGAGATATAGATTTTTATTTCATTGTTTGAGATCATTCATTTTCATGGTTTTCATGATTTCTTTACTTGAATACATGAATGGAAGTTCGTGTAAATGACGATAAATATCCATAGTTTTTATTATATTTTATTAATAATAATCTTGAAATTTTAATGATCATATAATTAATTTGGATATATGACATGAAGATGAATCCTTAGATACATGTTAATGATGACTATTTCAAGTTAATTTTGGCTGTTTTTCGATCACAATGAATTCATTTTGATTTATCATTTTGTATTATGTGTATAAGATAGATTTGATACATTAAAAATATTTTAAAATTTACATTATAATATGAATATATCATTATAATGGTATTACTATAAAACATTAAGTCATTAAATGAAAATGGAAGTACATCACCCATGATGTCTATATATAGACACATCAAAACTGACGATTTGATTTTATAATAAGAGAGATAGGCAGAGGGAGG
Organism: Viscum album; assembly: GCA_963277665.1. Classification (NCBI taxonomy): domain Eukaryota; kingdom Viridiplantae; phylum Streptophyta; class Magnoliopsida; order Santalales; family Viscaceae; genus Viscum; species Viscum album. The sequence goes on along the minus strand of OY728157.1, from coordinate 1,626,890,582 downwards.
GATGATATTCTTAATGGATATTCTATTAAAATGATAAAATACCATTATATCAATCATAATATATTTATCATTCCATTTATATATGATAATAAGAGTAATAGGGAAAAAATATAAATGAAAATGAAAAAATTTTATTGGAGAGGGAGGATTTACCACTTGAATTTAACCTCCATGAGAACCACCATAAGAAATTTTCATTGAATTTTTATGAGTCAAGGATCTTCTGGACTTGTTTTAGGGACTAGAGAAGATTATTGGGAATAATTTTGGCAACTCTCAATGATTTAAATGCTTGAGGAGAAGAGGGGGTGATGGGTGGTATTAATAGTGGAGGATAAGTGTGTTCTCATTATTTTAGTTATTAGTTTATTATTTTTACTCATGACTGTAAATATTTGAGAATTATCAGTAAATATATTAAAATAAATAATTAGAGTTCTATATTTTGGGCTTAACTTATCCTTACATCATTTATGACTCTATAATTCATGTATTTATCTTTTATTTGAAAATATCGTATTTTAGTATCCATAAGAAATTAAAGTATTTAAAAATATCTAATAAATGCACCCTATAGATTTTTTTGATATTTATAATTATAAATTGAAAAAAAAATATTTATATATTTTTCTAAATATGCTATGAATACTTTTCTAAAAAATATACATTTACACGGAAAATAAAATATTTAAAATTATAAATTACTTTATAACACTTTTTAATATTAATTAAGGAATCGTAAAATTATATTAAAATAATAAGATGTAAAAATATTATTGTATGGATAAATTTTATGAATATATTTTTTCTGTAAATTATTAAGATAATTATAAAATTTAAATATAGTTTTTATGATTTATAAAAATACCAACAAATAATTAATGATTTTTAAAATATTTTCCTATTCAATGATATAATTATACCATGATTTCATTTATAATATTCCTAAATTTTATGTATACTTTCATGTGTGAGGATACTATTCATTTGACTTATTTACTATATATAAGGTTCACATAACTACTAATAAGTTAAGGTAACTATATCATTGGTATTGGTTCCTTAACATCTAGAAATACTTTTATTTTAATTAATTCTTCATTTATGATGTTTTCAATATCATATAGAAGTGATTTTTTGATATTTATACTATATTACTACAAAAATAAAGAAATTCCATTAATAAAAGTTTAGGTCATCACAATATTATCCCTTTTGAAATTTAGCCTTAAGATTTTCATTTTACATAAACTTGTGAGGGTAATTATCCTTCATCACCCCATCATATTAACAAGTTTCATAATCATAATTATGGTTCCTCCAAGACATGTTGAAATGGTGGGTTGTATTTTTGTGTAGAACCTTATCTCTCTAATCTAGAATTTTTCCATGCTACTCTTCATAAGAGATATCATCTTCTATTTGTACCACCTATAAGTTTAATACATGTGATAGATATAATATGTATATCCTGAGTATGAATACATATATCACATCATAAAAATTAGCCAAATTCAGTGGAAGTGAAAGACAATAGGCAATGAATCCTATGTGATCATGGATCTTAAAAGTGGAAATGTACCATGGTCTTAGATTCCGTTTCTTCCCAAACAGCTAGACTCCCTTCCATGGTGATATTCGAAAGAATAATTTATCTCCATCTTCCAACTCAAATTCCCTTTGAGTGTTGTCAGTATAGATCATTTTTATCTCCGAGAAGATTTGATGTGTTTCAAAATTAATTTAAACTTATCTATCATCTCTTGTATAAGATTATGTACAAGTAAATTCTGGTCATAAACTCTGTCCAAACAGGTTGGAGTTCATATCAGTTTCTGTACAGAGGTTCATATGGAGCAATCTAAATACTCAAGTGTAAGCTATTGTTATACGAGAACTCAAGCAATTAAAGATACTGATATAATCACCCTTTTAATTTAATGATCAGGGTCATTTAATATCATTGAGTATCTAAAAATTTCTTTAAGAATGGAGAATAGTTGGAGGTGATAGGTCGTGCTGAAATTTAATCCAGTACTCAAATCATGCTGAAGGATCCTCCATAAAATAAAAGTAAACATTGGATAATGATCAGATAACATTGTGTGTATAACTCCATAAGGACTAACCACATCCTCCATATATATCATATTAGGCTTTTCAAGTGAGATATATTCTCGAATAGCGATATTGTGAACAATTATGGTGAGTTAGTCCACCACACCCCATATTGAATTGTTTCTTTTGGATGTCGTTAGGAGACCAATGCGAATTTCCATAGTAATATTCTTCCATTTCCACATTGTTATAGGTAATGGTTGGATCATTAAATTTCATTATGACATTTGTATTTACCATTCTGACATATAAAACAACTTGATATATATTATAAAATATCTTCTACATGTAATTCTAATATATGTTTTCTCAGAAATAACAGTACATTATGGTGATACAAGGATTGACAGAGAAGCTTGAGCTATTTAAATAATATGATTTCCCCTTCTTTACCCGAGGCGATGAAGGCACACAAATCCTTTTTCCAAACCTAATAATACAATCATCATCAAAATGGAACTCTTTTGGCATCCATTCCTTTACAGCATTCACGTTCACTTCCAACTATGGGTTATCACATTATACAACCTTAATGTTTTATTGGGAAGATGGTTGTGAAATCATTTGGGCATGGTAAGATATATTAACTACCATTATTACTTCCAAATAAATCTTTTTCATAACCATGAAGATTTGTTCTATCTAAATCCACAACCCGGATAGAGTCGTAGGTTCTTTTTTTCTATGTTCATTAGCTACGTTGTTTACATTTCTAGGATTATAGTTAATAGATAAATCATATTACATTATTATATCTAACCACATCATTATACAAATATTAAGATAATTTTGTGTGAATATATGATTAATTCTCTTTTTATTGGTATATGTGTTAGAATTTCTACCATAATGGTAGTTCCAATAGATTTTGAATGAAATAATTACGGCTGCTAACTTCTAGTCATACAACAGTAGGTTCTTCTAATAAATATTCAATTACGATAAGGCATTGGAAATCACATTATAATTTTTCATTATTAAACAACCCAATCAAATCTAGGAAACATCAATGTATATCAAAAAACATTCTCCAACTTTTTAAAATGTGTGGATATGTGTAGTGATTAGAATTTTCATTTTCTCCTTGAATATTTCCCCACATTCTTGTATCTTGACATACTTTACCCCTTTCATTGTTTATATAGTTTTTGGGATAGAAAATCATGAGAAATTTCTCACAAAATGTCGAATGTACAAAGCTAATTCAAGATAAATATCAATTTCAAGGGCAATAATGGGTTTGTGGAATTCCTCATTGTCCTTTGTTTATCAAATACCCATTAAAATTCCCTCAATTGTGATCACATGTCCCAAGAATTCAACTTGCTACATCCAAAAGTCACTCATTATGAACTAGGAATACAACATATCCATCCTTAATGTTGTGAGGATAAGCTCTAGATATTCTCCATGTTCCTCATTTATCATTAAGTAGTTTAAAATCTCATTGATATACACTAACAATAATTTTTTAATGTAATGTCTAAAGACTCTATTCATCAAACTAATAAAGATTGTTGGGGAATTATTATGTCTTAATGGAATTAAAAATAACTCATACTAACCATATCATGTGTAGAAGTCTGCCTTCTAAATATCTTCTTTGTTCACCTTTTACTGATGATATCCAAAATGAAGATCCACCTTTGAGTAGTACTATGATTTTCACAACTGTTCGAACAAGTCATCATTCCATGGAAGAGGTTACTTGTTTCTTATGATGAAATTTTTGAGTTCCTAAAAATTTATAACTAGACAAATTAATCTATAAATATTGTTAAAATGATAATTGGAGCACCCCATAATGATGCACTGGGGTGGATGAACTATTTTTCCAAATGCCCTTGTAGCTACTTATTTAACTCCTATTATTCGATACGATCCATTATATTTGAATACATTGAGATAGGAGTAGCTTTGGGTAAGTGTTATATTAGGAACTATACCTAAAAATCAGGGGGAGTCTGAGTAACTCTTCCAAAAATAATTCTTTATATTACCTCATGAATGAAAATTTCCCTTGGTTGATATTTTATATTGACTCAACCAGTTGAGCGAGGTATGCTTACCTATAGGGAATCAACACCCACAATGGTGAAAGATTTTATATAGGATATTCATGATCATACTTACATTTTAAGTTGATAATGAGATTATTAATAATATAAAAATATATTTCCTTATCTTGATAATTAATATGTGATCTATATAATGTGATGCAATCCATTCAATGTATAAAACTAAATTAATCAAAGGGATATATTACAAGATTTGATGGAAGAAATATCCAACATTATACAATAATAGGATATTCCAAAACATGGGTTTAAATGAGTGAACCACAAATTGTTTTATAGAAAATATATAGTTAATGGTTTTGGGGATTCAAATTAATAATTTTAGAAAAAAATCATGATATAAAGGATTTCTTCAAACCAGAATCAAATAAACATTTTCCATTATTGAGTGAGTAGGAAGTGTAAAAGTACGTCTTCATTTTATTTCTCCAATTCTACAATATTTATGGCATAAGAATTCCCTTTATCCATTGGATGTGGTGGCTAATGACACTAATTACCTTCAATAACTTCAGGTTTATTGAAATGGCTTGCATAATACCATGGATTCCAATAGATCGAGCATTGATCTATGGATGTTTCTCTCATTTCCGCCACCACATTTTCCTGATTCCTCTTGTATTTTTGACATTCATGAGCTTGGATTCCATCTATCACACACTTGAAGAATTTCCATGTCCCATTAAGTTAGTTCCTGCAATGCCTCTTACCAAATGTTTGATATATGGTTGGTTGAGTTTTCATTCCACCATTATCATTATATCCACTTTCATGAAAATTCATCATTTTGTATTATCGTCATTGCCAAGTGACCATTCTACAAAATATTTCTCAACATTAAATGAACATCTAACAGATTCTTCATAACTACCAATGTCTTGAATTGTAAGAGATTTTGGATGTAGTGGTTTTAAACCACTAATGAATAGACCAATTTCACTATCATTATTGTTAACAAAACCTGAAGCATACCTTCAAATCCTTGTGAAATTTTCTTCCTAGTACATGATAGATTCTCCGTCTTTTTTCATTATCTCTATGATTTCTCATTTAATATTTTTATGAATATTTTGATGTAAATATCTATTAAAAACGTTATATTAATGACCTCCAACTCCACCTCTTCTATTTCACCCTTCGGTTTGGGGTTCATAATAAAAATCCACGGTTGATCTGACTCTCCATCAAGATGATATATAGAATGATTCACCTAATACTTTTTAGAATATTTAATTACAGAATATTACTTCAACATTGAGTTGAAAACTGTTTTACTACTAGTGGAATAGATGATCTGATAAATGTTAGTGGTTGTTTCCACATAAAATAGTCGATATCATGTCCTTCACTGTTAGGTCAAGGCGGGCATTCCACGTTATACAGGTTATTGTTCATAACCTGAGACAGATTGGTAGTCACACCCATGATATTTTAAACAAAACCTACCATAGAATTGAGTATTTTTTTCTTGCAATCACTGTATTATAACTCATATAAGTTTCTAGCTTGGTTTTCTAGGATTCCAAATATTTTCTAAAATAAAAAAAGGGGAACCAAACATAATTAATGAAGTAATCCAAAATTTACCCAATAGTAAAGTTATCATTAATGGTATATATTATGGGATCCTTATTTTTTTATTTTTCAAAAAAAAGATTCATGTGTTATCAATTATACATAGTCTCTTACTGAGGGGTTTCACTATGGTTCTCTAATTATACTTCCCAAATTAACTAAACTATTCTCTAATACCAACTTTAGTGAAACTTATTTTTCATGTATTTATATTACAACATTTTAATGAACAAAACCAAAAAATAATTACATGACCATAATTTTAAAGATTATTATCTTGGGAGAACATGGTATATACATAATTTTTATAAATTAAATCATAAAAATGTATTTAATTCCTTATTCTCTAGCTTTTTATTGGACATTGAATTCCCCTTAGTATAAGTAATCACCTAAGAATATACATCAAAATGGGTGAGATAAAACCAAGAATGAGTATAGATAATAACATTAAACAACATATAATGGGGTGAGAATAATAATATTTTTTATAATGTAGGAATAAGATCATAATCATGAGAGGAAGCATTAAGAAAAGTCACAAAATGTGGAAATGCATAAAAATGAAAAATCATGTCTTCGTGGTCAATTACCACAATAGTTGAGAATACAGATAGAATCATGTTCATGTATATTTATCATTTATCATTATATAGATTACATTACCCAATGCATTGGAGTTATATATTTTTCTGGGTGCACCTGTCACATCATATCAATTACATTGTTCTATATAAGGTGCACCTGTTAAATAATAACAATTATATTATAATTCATGCCAGATAGAACATATATCATTCATGGACATTATATAACCCATGAAATGGAATGGGTTTCATTTTGGAATTTCTAAATTCATAAAATTAAGGTTCTTTTGTGAATTGGATAGTATCATACTTGATATAAGAATCATCAACCTTGGGGAAAGAAGAAACAAAACTAAGATATAAAAGGTTTGTATTTTGAAAAAAAAATTCATATATAAAACATTGTGTTTAACATAAACTCAAATAAGAACAATTTATAATCAATAAAATATACAATAAGGATGAAGAAATTATATTTATGGATTATCCACACTAAAAATTTAGTGAAAAAGGGAAACCCAAAGAAAGAGAGTTAGGTTGGAGAATTCCCTTTACCTTGAGTTTGAATCCTTCCATCATGTTAATATCATATATAATCACTTTAGATTATTTAATTAAAAATATAAACCCTTTTATATAATTGTTTGATTTATTATAGTTTTATTACGTTGTTTAACAATATTCTAGATGAGTGATAGAGTTTAATTTCATCACCCAGGAGCATTCATGTTGATGGTTTTCATGATTCGTTTTCTTGTATGCATGAATGGATGTTCATATAAAATAAGGAAAAAATTACCAAATATTAATTATAAGTTTTTATTTATATTACAGAAATATTAATTATATTATAATTTATTTGGTTATATGAAATGAGGACGAATCATTAGATATATGTGATTGATTATCAATAATGGTAAATTTTGGTTGTTGTCATTCACAATGAATTCATTTTGTTTTATCCTAATGTATTCCGTAAATAATATTGTTACATAACAATAAGATTTTTTATTTATAATTTATAATATTATAAATCCATTATAATGGTTTTATTAATATCACTGAAGGAACTCATGAAACATGAAAGTGTATCACCCATGATATTAGTAAATGGATACATCACATTTGCCTATTTTATTTGTAGAATTAGGGTCAGATTTAAGAGTTAAATGATGAATCACAAATTATAATGATTGAATACATTTTCATAAAATATCCATGATTTATCATTACATTTTGACATGATATGGTTATTATAAGATAAAAAATCGAAAGGAAATTGAAAGAAAATTAAAGGAAATTGAGAGAGGATTTACCTCTTGAATATTCTCTCCTTGAGAACCTCTTTAGGGAAATGTTATATTCTTTTTATGATAAAAATATCTCCTAGCGGTGGGGGAGTTACATTGAAAGATTATAAAGAATAACAAAGGAATGGAACAAATCTTGACAAGTCTGAGGAGATGAGGGGGTGAGGGGTGGTATTTATAGTGTTTGAGAGGGGTGTTTTCTCATTATTTTAGTCATTAATTTAATATTTTCCTCAATAAAATGAATAGTTTGAGAATTATCTCTAAATATATTAAAATAAGGAATGATAATAATAGATTTTGTGCTAATATAATCCACACATCAACTATGATTCCACAATACATTTATTTAGTTTTTATGAAAAATTATCATATTTTACTATTCATAAAAATTCAAGTATTTCAGAAAAATCCCAAAAACACACTCTATACATTTAGGATAGTGTAGAATTATAAAAAGATATTTATTTCAGTAAAAAAATTTAAAAATAAGTGTAATTGTATTTTTAATTAAAATCATCAATTATTTATTAAAAACATATTTTTAAATAATATCTGATTTCAAAACAGTTTGAACAATTACATAATGTATCATAAAATTATATTAAAATCGTAATATATGAAAATATTAATTTATGAAATTATTTTATGAAAAAAATTATTCTTTTAAATTTTTTAATTATTCATAAAATTGTAATTAATTATTTATGACTTATAAAAATACCAACAAATAATTAATTATTATTAAAATATTTCCATAGATACACTAAGATATAATTATACCATAACTTCATTTATAAGGAACATAATTTTTATTTATACATTCATGGGTGAGGCTAATATTTGTATACTATTATTAAGGTTAATATTACTCTTACTAATGTCAAGTTACTATTTAATATGAATTGGTTCTTTAACATCTAGAAATACTTATTATTTGGTTAATTATTTTGTTATTATGATTTTATTATGGTCTATAAGGTATTTTATAGGATTTATACTATATGAATATTAGAGAAGAGAAATTTCATTGATAAATGATTCGGTCATTACAATACGTTTTTCGTGTCCAAAGGTTAATCATCTTATGATTATTAATGGATTTATGTATATTATCTTTATGTGATACACATGTTAATGCAGATATTACAATGTAAAGTGTGTTACATAATAGTTATCTAATGTATTAGGTAATGTTTTATAGCTCATGAAATGATATGGTAAATTAGAGTTAATATAAATACACATTGGGACTTTATCCACTATGTGATAATGTTCTTGGATGTTATCCTTGAGATATTCATATGATCTCATTTTTTAGGATATTTCTAGATTCATTTAAATAAATGATCATAAAACCATTTTTAATTAAGAGTATATTATATTACTATAATTACAATAAGAGGTGAATTTTAGTGTATATAATTTAAACTAAAAAATCACAATACCGCATAATGCATCATAATTGGACTCATAAAGAATATAATGATTGCAGTGAAAGAATCATAATCACATTTTATTTGATTATATGAGAGTATTTTTTATCATAATGATATATACACTTAAAAAATTAATATGAAATATTTTCAAAACCAAATTTCAATCAAAATGTGACGATTGGAGAGTATTTGTAAAGAAATGTAATAATATAGCTAGCTAAAAGTATGAATGACTAACAAGTTATATTAAAAAATACACTATTTTAACATTAAGTGTAATGATAGTTAATAATCATGGATAAAGATATCAACACTTTTATACCTACTATAATGGATATCTTTCCTTACCAATAAATCCCTCGATATGATGATTTGAATAATCTATTTCTTCATATCTTCAGAATACATTGATATAATGATCTGAATAAGCTATGAGTTTCTATACTCAAAAGCACTCGATATGATGATCAAATTATTTTTTTGATACCTAGGATGCCCTCCATATGGTGGATCAGATTCACCATTTACCTATACCTGGAAGCCCATGATCATAAAAATGATCAGATATATAATATAAAAAAAATTTACTTATGCAAACATCCATGATAATGATTTCATTAGAATAAATACTCTCTAAAGTATTTAAATGATTATTCTTGAGAAGTTTATATTGGTAAAACATCATAATATGTGAGTTTTGAATTGTATATTCCAACATCACTTAATTCTACTAGATATTTTTAGATAGTTATCTGACAATTATATTTCTATATTAGTTGCAATAGCCTCAGATAGCTGTTTATTTGATATCTCACAATGTCTTGGAATACATTAAGGTCTAAAATCATTTTGTCCTAGCAAAAATTTAATGATAAATAGTATTCCATAATAGATTAAATTATATGTATTTTAATTATAAATTTATTATAGTATATTGGAAATACTTATCATTTGACAGTATTGAAATCCAAATAAAGGTGTGTCATATGTACCATTACAAGAATCAGTATGACGATCATGATTTTTATCATTATAATTTATAAGGAAAAATTATAACCAATGGTATAAATACTGTTATGTCCATATAACAAGACACATTCTTGATTTGATGCATTTTCATTCGGTATGATAGGAATATATTTTTAATACATTATAATTTTTTATGTATGGTAAAAAACATACACTTTCTAAAAAAACATAATAGAAAACGTGGGACATAAATGAATAGGATAAATTTGTTTTTAGAGAGTGATTGTGGTTTCTAAAAGAAATTGAATGGAAAAGTAAGAAGTAATAATTATGACTCAATAATCACACTTTTTTTTGGAGGAACAAACCATGATATATAAATTAAATGTAAATTGAAAAACCAAGAGATCATTGTTCTAAAAAACATATATTTTATTCATTATATGTACCCATCAGAATTTTGATCTTTTTTTAATATAATGATATGTAAAGATTATATTCTTCTTAAATAATATATCTCCCAATTAGGATAGTATATCCCTTATTTATAAAATTTTATCCCTTTTCTTAAATATATATCCCAATTTGTTTTATTTAAGGAAATTAAATGTATCTATAGTTTCGTGAAATGTTAAAAGAGAAATCAAAGGAAACAAATACTTGTGATCTATCTAATCATCCAAGAGTTAATAGAAATTATATACAACCAAAATTATTAGAGGAAATTAAAATATGAAGTATCAGATGAAAATAAAATTACAGTCATTAATGATTGTAATGTTTGATATAAATCAAATGATAGAGAAAAAATATATTTTATATTTATTTATTAATCATATTCTTGAAATAATAATTCATATTTTTGAACTCCTCTTGAACAATCTCATGATTTTCAATTAATTGTTTCATCACTTCAGGTATACTTACTTGTGTCTTCAACCTTTTAGCTTCCTAAGGTAAATTCATATTTTCTTCCCACCTTACGATAAAATACTTTTCAAAAGATTTCATCCTAATAATCTCAATCATAATATGATGAATCTTTCCATTAAATACATTTACATCCTCTCTCTGATTATCAGTTGAATCGTTAAATTTGTCTAAAAAATTACTCTAGAAGAAATAATTGATGATAAATTTGTAAAGTATTTTAAAATTTCTAAAAAAATTATTTTACTTCTATATATAGATTATTATATTCATGAATATCAGAATTGATTTAGTTTTACCACTTGACCATCTAAATTTATGATGGTTTTAGTTACATAATTTTCTTCTTGAAATACATTCAAATCATCCTCACTCTTAGTCATTGATTTTATCGAAACATCAAGTGATTATAATTTCTCATTCAATGATTCATCAATTAACTGAAATTTTGTATATATATAAATTTTATAAATAATATAATCAGTCAAAATTTTATAGGTAAGAAAAATATAATCAATTACCTTTTTAGAGACTGTACATTATCAGTACATTTGATCAGTCTCAACCAAAGGTGGTTTTTCCTACAATATCAATCATCAACTAGTCTCCTTTTATTTTGAAAATTCATTGATAAATTATATAAAACATTATTAGGAATGTTGTTTCCTCTAAAACATTCACAATATAAATATCTTTATCTTATTATGGCTTAAAATCAATTTTTTTATTTTATTTTTGGTATGTTTATTCTTCTTTAGATGACAAGTCTTCTTCTTATATGTTTAATTTTTTCATCCTGTTAGCTTTACGATATTTAATCCTTACCACATTGTAAAATTAATGGTGTTAATGATGTTTGTGACTCCAATTATTTGGTCTACAATAATTATTTATGATTTTTAGTATCTTCATTTTAACTTGTTCCATTCTTTCTCCATCTTCTTCCCCTACAACTTATTTAAATTATTCATGAACTTATTATTCAAATTCTTCTTCAACATATTCTCCAACATCATTCTCAAGGCCTTCTTCTAATTTTTCATTGTTCATAAATAATCCTTTCCAACTAATTTAGATATTTATTATTTCTTGGGTTAGGTAGTAATCGATTACTAAAAAAATATTATTTATTTTCCTCTATCTACCACAGAAGAGACTACTATTTAAGGTCACTAATGTTTCTTAGAAAAAATTCCTAGTTTGAGGATTTTCCTGATCTATATGATAAACTATAATAAAAGGATTCTCAATATCAATTTAATCTTTTTTCAAAAGGCTTTATAGATTATTTCATTTGTAAGCTTATTTTTTATATTCCTAATTATTATTATTATTATTTTAATTGTTCTGTGGACAAAATTTTCAATTACATTGACTTAACTAGATTAATTCCAAACTGTGGATCTGAGGGTATCTTATTTTACTTATGTAACATCTACTTCATTAATTATTCATTAGATATTCTATATTCTCTAATTTGTTTCACTAATACAAGAAATTTGCACTTTATCTTCTTCTTGAAATCATTATGTTTTATTAATTATTGTACCTGTGTTGAAACTCCATCAACATTTTCCACAATATTTCTTCATTTTGAAAAAAAAAACAATTTTAATCATGAAATTGGGTCTACACCAAGGAAGGAAATATTCTCCCTTATTGGATGTGAGTTATTCTCAACAAGAAAAAGTTCCACACAATTCACAATCAACATACATATAAAATTAGTAAATATTATAATCATTTAATTTATGAATGCACATTTGATATTATCCATCATAATGTAAATAAATTTTACTATCTATATTATTTGTATATTAACTAGGTAATAATGGAAAAAGTATCAGAAAATTTTAACGTATCTCTATCACCATACATAGGGATAATATATGATTGAATCTTAAAAGGTATTTCTCTATTTTCATGAGATATACGTGAAACATTCCTCACATTATCATCGCATGGTAATAATGAATCTCTAAACATATTCTTCTCAAATGTTCTATGGGTTTCTAGTAACTTCCACGAAGGTAAATATTACTCACCATCAGAAGGAAAACCAATATTATATAATACTTTTTTAAAATAAAATCTATATATCATTCAAAAAATATTAAATGATAATGTATCCTTTCCTAATTATTTTACAAACTGAATGATATTACAAAATTAAGTAATCGTTTTAGCATAATAATGATCAAAATATCTATCTAATTTCAATAAAAAATAACTTTCTTAGGCTTGTAGATAAATAATCAATTCGTGATTATTACCGTACGTATAAAACCAAGATCATTGAATATGAATTTTTATGAAATCATAAAATTTCAAATAATCTTATTTTCATTTCCGCATAATGAGAGCTAAGATGAATATTAGATTAACAAAAAAATATTCCGGCATAAATATTCGTAATGTGTGAGAGATCAGGGTAAAAATCCATGAGTTCCAATATAGGATATCAATTATCCCACACATATAAAGGAAATGGGTATGACTATTTATATTCCATATTAAAATCTATGGTTGATATTGAAACCATATTTGATCTATTGATCGGGATTTATTAAAATATTTTTCAAAATTTTCTTCAGACTTTAAATGTTTTCAATCGTTTAATTAGATTGATAATTATTATTATTAAGAATTTTTTTATAAAAATTTAAAAAACTAATAATGTTATTTAGAACATGAAGTATAAGAAAAAAAATTTAATATAATGGAAATGAACTACTAAAAAACTAAATGAATCTAAGAGTACCTATTAGAGTTGAATGTTTCATCATTATGGATAACATGTTATTCTTTGATTTTTATAATATAATATAAATAAAAGAGTTTTAATATTAAATTTATTGCAATAGTTTTTTGAAAAACTAAATAAAATTGTTTTAAAAATAAAATTGATTACAATAGTATTAAAATAAAACTAACTATGATTGTTTTTAAAAAATAAAATAGAATAATTTTAAAAGGAAAACTAATTAGTATAGTTTCATAATATGAAAACATTTGTAAAAAATGATGAATAATGAAAATTATATAACAATATCAAATTTATTATTCGAAATTTTGAATCCTGATACAAAGTCTATTATAGTAGGTTGAGTCCACAAATTCAACATAATACAATTATTTTATCAATCAAAAAATTAGAAAATTGAATTTTCAAGAAAAAATTTACGTTTTTGGAAACATAAATTTTTTTGTAATCCCACTATTGAAATGATTATATCAATTTACGGATATTGGTAAGAAAATTATATATGAATAAAAAATTTAAATTTATCATTTATAGAATTTGTTTAATATTTTCAAATATATTTGAAGTAAGGGTTTTTTAAATAGGGTTATGTTGTTCATGATTTCCGGGGAATTAAAAAATTATATATCCATTATGTGTGTGATATAAATGGAGATGGTGTCTTATATAATTATTCACAATATTTGAGCAATTTTATGGGTTATACGTAGATAAATAAATCTTGTGTTATCATAAATTATTTTAGATTTTATAAATCTCATTCTATAGTCATTGTGTGTATTTAACATCCATAACACTAGAGAAGAACAACTTCTTATGACCAAATATTTATATTTAGTAGTGGATTGAAACAATGAGTGATTTTTTTATACAAGAACATAAAATTCAGGTGTCACAAAAGAAATTATAGTTTCTAAATGATCATTTCCTATACATTATATATCCACGAAATTAATCATTTAAAAAACGTTTTGGTATTAAAACATTTATAGAAGAATATCATATCCTTATATCTGTAGATCCTTAATGATGATTATTTTTACATCTTTAATATAGGATTATTTTTTATTATCATTATTTCAATCACAATAGTATTCAAGAAACATTAAATTCATATTAATATATTTTAAGTAAATATTGCTTCCAATAAATCCTCTATATTTTTATTGATCAATAGGTTTCTTAGCCTCATCCATATATAATGTATTCTAAGTACCGATAGAGGTAAAATATTTTTATTTAAATCATATCCAAATTTATTAAAAATATATTTTATATACTAATTATAGGATATAAATTCTCCTTCTAATATTTTTTTTGTATTGTGAAAATCCTAAAAATATGTTGACTCACCCATCATACTCATTTGAATCCCAAACATAATAAGATTCACGAGATAATCCATTAAGGAATTCCGAGTAGAGGAAAATATTATTTGTTCCTCACATTTGTATAAAATCATAATATTTTTTTACTACATTTAAACAATGAGTTGGATCCACATCTCAATTAATAATATATTTTGGTAAAAAATATTTAACCAATCATACAAATATATAGGTGCTTGTTTAAGTCCATATAGTTTATTGGTATGTTTTTAATCATTTGATTGAGGTTATTTATTTTCAAAACTAGGAAAATGATCAGTATAAACTTACTTATAAAATTTTCAATTACAGAATGTACACAAAACATTCATATAAAATTATTTTAAATTAATAGAATATCAAAAAGGATAAAATTATTCGAATAAATTATAGTATTTATACGAATGCATATGTTTTTGATAGTATATTTTCTTTTTTTATGAAACTTAGAAACAATAATATCTTTATTTCTACCTATTATCCCATATTTATCACATTTTTTTGGAAAATGCTTTTTACACTAATTATAGATGTTTCATCACGTTTTTAAACTATTGTCTATACATTGTTCATTTCAAACTCATTGATTTCATATTTAATTTATATTATAAAATCCTCTTTTCTTAAATACTCATCATGATTCATATATTCTAATTGATATAATAATGATAGATACTCAATTTCATTTCCTGAAGAGCCGTAGTCGTCAATAGTTCAACTACATCACCAGTGATTCATTCACTTGTATTATTCTTATGATGCAACTAACATTGTAGGTTTTAAAATGTCTATTCTTCATCAATGGATTCAAATTATTTAGGAGTAATAAAATCAAAAACATATAATTCTGTAACATATTTTTGATAGTAATTTTGTAAAAATGGGTAAAAATTAGGTTAATAAAAAACATCTGATGATTTTGGATAGGGTTGTTTAAAAACAAAAAAAATAAGATTAAACAAAGTTATCATTCTCTATTTTCCTCAACTATTAATGATTTTTTATTAACCAATATATACCAATTTCAAATAGTATAATAACTTAAAAATAATACCTTATCATATTTGTGGAGAAAACTTACATAAATTATCATTAGTATTCAAAGTGAATAATTTTCAAATAAAAACAATTAAGTAGGTACCTTTTGGTTTTCTTCTTATCCAAAACACAAAAGGAGTTTTGGTCATAAATATTCTAAATAAATCTCAATTAATAATTTAAGAGGATTTACTAATCGATTCATCCAACTACTCAATTATTCTGAGTTGTTCTAAGTTTATAATATTTATGTTTGATACCGTTCTTAATACCAAAGCTTTCGAAAATCAAAATTTCGAATTATACATCATGATATCAGTGAATATTTTTTCAAGAAGTAGGTTTTATAATTTTAACTTTGAAAAAAAACTTTTAAAATAACAAAAGGATTCATATTTAACAATATGAATATAAGTCTATGTGTATCTAGTGGAATCATAAAATAAAAAATAAACATGTTATTTTCCACTAATTATTCATGTTTTTATAGAAACAAATAATTAAATGTACACTAATTTTAAATCATCATCTATTTATAATTCAAAAATATATTTGAAACTTGGATTATGTCTCTTAACATATTGACAAGGATCAAAAACATAAGAAGTGAAAACCAATGGTTTAGTGGATCCTTAACATGTTATTTCATATTTTACTTAGATAATGTTCATTTGTTACAATGTTCTAACCTCTGATTCCACAACCATGATTTTTTTCTCATTTCACTATCTCAAGTTATTTATTGTCTCATAAGGTCTTGGTATTATCATAATATTGTTTTTTAGGTAACTATATTTGTTCAGTTTTATTATGTAGGTAAAGTGTCATTTATATGGGAAAATAATCTTTATGACGTGCTAAATATTGCAATCAATTTAATGAACAATTTTATTCCAATGGACAACACATTGACACTTAGTGAAAATTTCTTCATTTGTTCGAACAATTTTTTTTTTACAAAAAATATTTATCTATTGGTAAAACCCAACCCATTATTATCACTATAGGGTCTAATTTTATTCAACATTTTATCAATATTTTCCTTGTTATTGATAATGTTATATGAAATTATATTTAATATTATAATATTAGAGAATAATTTTACAAATAAATTCTAATCCACATTTGTAATAATACTAGAAGTAATTATAAAAAATTCTATTGAAATGTATATATCTAGAAATTAATATTTTCTAAATATTTTGAAATAGTATAGTTTTAAATATTGTCTTTATCATGATCATTTTAATGTTATGATATTTCAATATTAAATTGCTTTATTCATGAATTATCTATAATATTTTTTCTTTCTCATTATCATGTTTTTTTTAAAAATTATAATTATAATTTTCCTATAATTTTGAAAACCATGAAACCTATTCTTATCAAGGTAATGAATTATATTAAATAGATGAGGAATATTCCTCATCAAAAAATGTTATCTTTTTTCCATTATCAATTCCAAGTAAATTAACACTTAAGGATACATTTTTTTGTGATAAATATGTATGTACCCTAGCAGGGAAAAAATTAATTACAATATTTACTTTTCCAAATTGACCAATTTCTCACTGTCAATATCTTTCATTACCAGAATTTTTTTTGAAGAATCTCCAACAATCGAAGTCCATGTGTTATAAGATTTTAGTTTTTTTTCCTTTAGACATATACTATTTATTTTCAATTCTATCTGAATTTATTTATTTCATGTCATTTCTTTTAAAAATTTTATAATCATGACAGATATGACAATATTTACTACATCGTCCAAAGAAATTTTTAGAATCATTTTTATCATTTTTATCCTTATAACCTATCATATATATTTATTGTAAATAATTATTTCCCAATACCTTATTCATAATTATGGAAATATTAGCTAACAAATTTTCTAAATGTTTTGATATACAAGAATATGAATGATTAATAAATTACCTATTCTTTGATTAAATGAAAATAGAGTCAGGTGATTATAATTTTGTAGGTATGATATTTTCTATAGGGAAATAAACACCCCATTTTTTGTTTTTTATCTTTATCTTCTTATCATATATATATTTCAACATATTGAATGAGTGTTCAAATAAAATCATCAGGAGTTCAATTTTTAATCATCCTTATGTCATAGAAATAATTTCTTCTATATTCCCATTCATTGGGAATTATATCATTAATCATTTAAGAAATATTCTCAATAAAAATATTTTTCTCCAAGAGACTGTGAACTATTTATAATAGACAGAATCCAATGATTTATCTTGGAAACTATTTCACCAGGTTGAAAATAAGATTCTTAAAAATCAATTAAAAAATTGTCTATTCTTGATATAATTAAATAAGATTTACTAGAATGTATTATTTTTATTTAACTTTAAATATTATTGGATGCGTTACTAGATGATATCTAACTATATACAGTCATCTTCATAGAACACAATAAATTATGTTTAACTTTTTATTTCTATTGGTATTATATCTTCTTCGTATTATTAAAAGAAAAAATATCATTAACATGAATCTTATATCATCCACTAAGAATTGAGACATTATAAACTTCAATTTTGATCATTAATGTGTTCATTCTATCTCTCCAATACTCATATTAATTCCAATATATGATGGTGTGTCTAATATGATTTAGATTATCAAGTGATAAAATATTCATACCTACCAACACAAAACAATAGAAAAACATTTTCTACTAAAAAACAGTTTAAAAATAATTGATAAACAAGGAATTTATATCAATTCATAAAAAAAATTCTATAATTAATGTAAAAAATAATAATACTATATAGTATAATCCAACTCTTGTTACATTTTTCTATTGTTAATGTACCTTAGGTGGATATAAATACAATAGGGTTGAATTTTTGTGTAAAAAAATTAAGCAAACCATAAAACAATACCCGAAAATGTAAAAAAATATTGAACTCATACTTTTTCCAATGATCATAGTGAAAGAGTTTGAATCATAGCTGATCAGATAAGATCAATGTATGTTTTTATCATAATCACAAACACAACGAATAAAAATTTTATAATAAATATTTATATAAAACGAACAATTATAATATGAATAGTATAAAATACTTTTAAAAACATGAAATATAATAGATATAAAAAGAAATACAAGATTTCAAACTATATTAAAAAAATACAATCTTTTAATCTCAAGAGTAAATATAGTCAATAAATTTGACTATAGGTATCCATTGTTTTATAGTTATTATAATTTTTTTCTTTACATACCATTAAATAAATTTGATATATTTAATGTTTTTCAATTCATGAAACACCATGTTAGTATATATTACACTCAAGAGAGACATTCTTCGATGTCTTTAATTACATACAAGACTGTGTTCTACCAAATAATAATATATTATTAAAATATTATTAATTAATATATCATTATATAAACTAGTGATTATGTATATTATTTAATAACAAATCATAATCTATGTTTTATATAAATATAAAATAAATTCATGGGTTACAAATTACTGCGAAAAAAATTAAGAAACAATTGTATATATATAGAAAAATTAAATTTTTATGCTTCCCAAAAAGATTTATATTTAAAAAAATTAATAATTAATAATTAATTACTTTATTGATATATATATGTTATATATTAATTTTTTTG
The DNA here is from genome assembly GCA_963277665.1 of Viscum album. Taxonomy (NCBI): domain Eukaryota; kingdom Viridiplantae; phylum Streptophyta; class Magnoliopsida; order Santalales; family Viscaceae; genus Viscum; species Viscum album. Next base: position 1,626,870,758 of record OY728157.1, on the reverse strand, counting down.
TAGAAACAAATAATTCAATGTACACTAATTTTAAATCATCATATGTTGATAATTCAAAAATAGATTTGAATCTTTGCTTATGTTTATTAACATATTGATAAGGATCAAAAACATTAGAAGTGTAAAACCTATGTTCTAGTAGATCCTTAAAATTTCATTTTCTATTTTAATTAGATAAGGTAATTTAGTTATAATGTTCTGACCTATGATTCCATAACCATGATTTTTTTTTTCAATTTCACTAAATCAGATTATATATTGGTTCATAAGGTCTTCCAATTTTAGTTTTAGATATTCTCTTGCTAATTAAAATAAAGAATAAATTATTCTTTTATAAAATTTTTCTTATGATTATGATTCTGAATGTTTAAAACATAAACCTAATCACATAATTGGATTATCCTTATATGATTGTAAAAAAATCCTAAAAAAATAAAACAGTTGAAATTAATGATTTTCCAGGAAGTGAAATGTAACCTATACAAATCATATCACCTAGAAAATTATCTTTGAATGTCACATTTCAACCATTCATTATTATAACCTTATTAAATAAATATTTTATTCCATTCTGGAATTTAGTGAAACCATTATCCATGTACCAAATTGTTTTTTGGGTATTAAATATCTTTTCTTTAAAACTATATGATTTTTCTTTCAGAAACCCAACCATCTAATGCTTGGTATTATCATAATATTGTTTTTCAGGTAACTATGTTGGTTCAATTATATTATTTTGGTAAAGTATCATTTACATGCGAAAATAAAATTTATGATGTTCTAATGATTGGAATCAATTTAAGGGAAAATTTTCTTCCAATGTACATCACATTGACACTTAATGAAAATTTGTTCAGTTTTTCGAACAAAATAATTGTTACTAAAAATTGTTATCTATTTGTAAATCCAAACCTATTATTATCACTCTAGGGTCTACTATTAAATTACATTTTACAATTTTTTTCCTTATTTGTGTTAATGTTGGATGAAATTATATTTAAGCTTATAATATTATAGAATAATTTTACAAATAAATTCTTATCCACATTTGTAATAATACTGGAAGTAATTATAACAAAATTCATTTGTAATGTATGTATCTAAAAATTAAAATATTCAAAATATTATGAAATAGTATATTTTTCAATATTATTTTTATCAAGATCATTATAATGTTATGATATTTCATTTTTAAAATATTATATTCATGAATCATCCATAATAATTATCATTATCATTATAATGTTATTTTAAAAAAATTATAATTTTCATTTTCTTATAATTTTAAAAAACAATAATCGTATTCATATCAAATTAATGAATTATATTCAATAGGTTAGGAATATTCTTCATCAAAAGGGGTAATATTTTTCACATTATCAATTTGAAGTTAGTTAACAGTTAATGATAATTATTTTTGGGATAAATATATATGTACCCTAGTAGGGAAACGATTATTTACCATACATACTTTTCCAAATTCACCAATTTTCCATTGTCAAGAACATTCATTACCAGCAGAATTTTTTGAAGAATATCCACCCATTGAACTACAAGTGTTATAAGATTTTAGATTTTTTTTCCTTTATACATATTCTATTTGTATTCACTTCTATCTGAATTTATTTATTTCCTGTCATTGCTTTTTCAATTAGGATAATCGTGCCAGATATGTCGATATTTATTGAATCGTCAAAAGAAATTATTAGAATCATTATTATCATTTTTATCATTATAAACTATCATATATATTTATTGTAAATAATTATTTCCACGTACCTTGTTGATCCATATGGAAATATTAGATAACACATTTTTTAAATTTTTTGATATACAAGAATAAGACTGAATAATAAATTTCTTATTCTTTGATGAAATGAAAACAGACTCAGGTGATTATTATTTAGTAGGTATTAAATTTTTTATATGTAAATAAACACCACATTTTCCTTTTTTACCATTCTCTTCATATCTTTTATATATTTCAACATATTGAATGAGTGTTCCAATAAAATCACCTAGAGTACAGTTTTTAATCTTCATTATGCAATCAAAATCATTTCTTCTATATTCCCATTTATTTGGAATTATATCATTAATCATTTAAAAAATATTCTCAACCAAAATATTTTTCTCCAAGTGACTGTAAACTATTGATAATAGGCATAATCCATTAACGCATATTGGAAACTATTTCACCAGGTTGAAAATAAAATTATCAAAAATTAACCCAAAAATTGACACTTCTTGTTACAATAAATTTAGATTTACTGAAATGTGTTATTTTTAATTATATAAATATTATTAGATGCTTCATTAGATGATATCTGACTATATTTATTCCTCTTCATAGAACACAATAAATTATGTTTAATTTTTTTTTCTATTGGTATTCTATATTATTAGCATTATTAAAATAAAAACATTATTATCATGAATCTTATATCTTCCACTAAGACCTGAGAAATTATCAACTTCAGTTTTGATCATTAAAGTATTCATTATATCTATCCAATACTCATAATGATTCCAATATATGATAAGTTGTATAATATGATTTAGATTATCATGTAATATAATATTCATACCTACCCACACAAAACAATGTAAAAACTTTTTCTACTAAAAAATGGTTTAAAAATAATTGATAAACAAGGTATTTATATGAAATCATAAAAATCAAACATTTGATAATGATTGAAAATACTAAGAAATTTGTATTAGTATAATCCAACTCTTGTTCCATTTTTCTATTGTTAATTTACCTTAGGTGGCAATAAATAAAATAGGGTTGAATTTTTGTGTAAAAAATTAATCAAAACATAAAACAATACCCCAAAATGTAAAAAAATATTGAACTCATACTTTTTCCAATGATCAGAGTGAAAGAGTCTGAATCACAGTTGATCAGATTAGATCAATGTATGTTTTTATCATAATGGCATACACAATGATTAAAAATTTATAAAAAATATTAATAAAAAAGCCACAATTATAATATAAATATTGTAAAATAAATTTCAAAACATGAAATATAATATCAAGAAAAGGTAAGAATAAAATTATAAATATGTTAAATAAATACAATCTTTTAATATCAAGAGTAAAGCTAGTTTATAAATTAGACTATAGTTATCCATAGTTTTATAATTATTTAAATTTATGAATTTACATACCATTAAATAACACGATATATAGTTTATAATAAAATATATCTTTAAATCATACGAATCCCTAGATATGTTGATCATAATAATATCTTCCTTCCAAACCTCAGATGTAACACCTCAAAATTCTAATACAAGAACATTATATTCAATAGTGTGCATGACATGCGACAACAGTAATGTAAGGGGATATAATAACTAAAAACATTAAAATATAATTAATAAAATAAATAAATTTTATATTTTTCAATTCAGGAAAGACCATGTTAGTATGTGTTACACTCAAGAGAGACCTTCTTCGATGGATTTCATTACATGCAAGACTGTGTTTTACCAAATAATAATATATTATTAAAATATTATTAATAATTATAACTATATATAATCTAGTGATTATGTATATTATTTAAAAAAATTAAAATCCATGTTTTATATAAATATAAAATGAATTCATGGGTTACAAATTAATGCGATAAAATTAAGAAAAAATTGTATAAAATAGTTGAATTAAATTTTTATGCTTCCAAAAATGTTTTATCTTAGTAGAAAAAATAAAAAATAAAAAATTAATTATTTTACTGATATATATATGTTATATATTCATGTTTTTGTAGAAACAAGTAACTGAATTTACACTAATTTTAAATAATCATATGTTGATAATTCAAAAATAGATTTTAAACTTGTCTTATGCTTCTTAACAAATTAACAAGGATCGAAAACATTAGAAGTATAAAACATATTTTCTTGTAGATCCATAACATTTTATTTCATATTTTTCTTAGAGAAGGTTAATTAATTATAATTTTATGACCTCTAATTCCACAACCATGATTTTTTTCCATTTCACTAACTCAATTTATATATTGGTTTATAATGTCTTCAAATTTTAGTTTTACATATTCTTTTATTGATTAAAATAAAGAATAAATTATTCTTTTATAAAATGTTACTTTTTATTATGATCATTGATGTTAAAATGATAACCCTAATCACATAATAGGATTATCCTTATATGATTGTTCAAAATTCCTAAAACAAATAAAACATTTGAAATTAATGATTTTCCAAGAAGTGCAATGTTACCTATACAAATGATATCTCCTTGAAAATTATCTTTGAATGTCACCTTTCAACCTTTCTTCATTATAACCTTATTAAATATATATTTTATTCCATTAATGAATTTACTAAAACCATTATTCATGTACCTAATAGTTTTGTGGGTATTTTCTATGTTTTCTTTAAAACTATAAGATTTGTTTTTCAGAAACCCAACCATCTAATGCATGGAATTATCATAATATTTTTTTAGGTAACTATATTTGTTCAATTTTATTGGTTTGTTAATGTATCATTTAATTGCAATAATAATATTTATGATGTTCTAATTATTTGAATCTATTTAATGAACAATGTTCTTCCAATTTACAAAACATTTAAACTTAGTAAAAATTGGTTCAGTTTTTCAAAAAAATTAATTTTTACTAAAAATTGTTACCTATTTGTAAAACCCATGCTATTATTATCACTATGGGGACTAATTGTATTATATATTATATAATGATTTTCCTTTTTAGTGTTAATGTTGGATGATATTATATTTAATCTTAGAATATAAGAGAATAAAATTACAAATAATTTCTTATCCACATTTGTAAAAATAATGGAAGTAATTATAACAAATTTTATTTTTGTAATGTATCTATCTAAAATATAAAAATTTCAAATTATTTTGAAATAGTATATTTTTTATTATTATTTTTATCATGATTATTATAATGTTATGATATTTCATTTTTAAAATGATTTATTCATGAATCTTCCATAATTATTTTCTTTCTTATTATCATGATTCTTTTAAATTATAGTTTTCATTCTCTTATAATTTTTAAAACCATGAAACCTATTCATATTAAGTTAAAGTATTTTATTCTACAGGTGAGGAATATTCTTCATCAAAATATGTAATATTTTTACCATTATCAATTCCAAGTTAATTAACAATTAATTATAACTTTATTTGGGATTAAAATGTTTGTACCATAGTAGAGAAAAAATTATTTACCATAGGTATTTTTCCAAATTGACCTATTTCTCATTGTCAAGAACATTCATTACCAGAATAATTATTCGATGAATCTCTATCCATATAACTACAAGTGTTAATAGATTTTAGATTTTGTTTTCCTTTAGACATATACAATTTATTTTCATTTCTATCTGAATTTATTTCATTCCTATTAATTCTTTTAGAATTAGGATAATCATGACAGATATGTCGATATTTATTTCTTCATCAAATGAAATTTTTAGAATCATTTTTATCAATTTAATCTATATAACCTATCATATATCTTTATTGTAAATAATATTTTCCCAAAACCTTGTTCATACTTATGGAAATATATGATAAATAATTTTCTAAATGTTTTTATGTACACGGATATGAATGAATAATAATTTTCTTATTCTTTGATGAAATGAAAGCAGACTTTGGTGATCATAATTTAGTAGGTATAATATTTTTATAGGAAAATAAACATGTCATTTTTCATTTATTATCATTCTCATAATACCTTTATATATATCTACATATTGAATGAGAGTTCAAATAAAATCATCAATAGAATAATTTTAAATCTTTTTTATGTCATCAAAATCATTTATTATATATTCCCATTCATTGGGAATTATATCATTGATTATTAAAAAAATATTTTCAATCAAAATATTTTCCTCTAAGAGACTATAAACTATTGAATATGGACATAATCCAATGATGTATCATGGAAACAATTTCACCAGGTTGAAAATAAAATTCTCAGAAATCAACTCAAAATATGTTTCTTCTTGTGACAATTAATTTATAATTTCCGAAATGTGTTACTTTTAATTTAATCTTAATATTATTGGATGCTTGACTAGATTATATCCGACTGTATGCACTCCTCTTCATAAAACAAATTAATGTATGTTTAAATTTTAATTTATATTGGTATTCTTTCTTCATATAATTATTAAAAGAAAAAAATCATTAACATGAATCTTATATCTTCCACTAGGAATTGATAAATCACCAACATTGGTTTTGATCATTAAAGTCTTCATTCTATCTCTCCAATACTCATAATCATTCCAATATATGAAAGGTTGTTTAATATGATTTAGATTACAAAGTGTTAAAATATTCATACCTACAAAAACAAAACTATATAAAAAATTTTATACTAAAAAATAGTTTAAAAATAATTTATAAACAATTTATTTATATCAAATCATAAAAAACAAACATTCGATAATGATTTTAAAAATAATGAATGTGGTATTAGTATAATCCAAATCTGGTCCTATTTTTTATTGTAAGAGTATCATAGGTGGATATAAATACAATATGGTTTAAGTTTTGTGTAAATAAATTAATCAAAACATAAAAAAATATTGTACTCATACATTGTCCAATGATCAAAGGGAAAAAATCTGAATCACAGCTGATCAAATTAGATCAATGTGTGTTTTTATAATAATCACATACACAATGATTAAAACATTGATTAGAAATATTTATAAAAAACAATCAATTATAATATTAATAGTGTAAAATACATTTAAAAACCTGAAATATACTAGTTAGAAAAAATACGAATGAAATTCAAACTATATTAAAAAAATACAATTGTTTAATCTCAAGAGTAAATGTAGCCAATAAATTTGACTATAGGTATCCATAGTTTTATAATTATTATAATTTCTATCTTTACATACCATTACATAACATGATATATTATTTATAGTAAAATTTATCTTTTAATCATAGGATTCTCTCGATATGTTGATCCGAATATGCTCTTCCTTTCAATCTTTAGATGTAACATCTTGAAATTCAAATGTAATAACCTTATATTAGATAGCATGAATGACATGTGACAACAAACATGTAAGTGGATATAATACAATGAAACATTAAAATATAATTAATAAATTAAATAAATTTGATAAATTTTATATTTTTAAATTCCTGAAAAACCATGTTAGTATGTGTTACACTCAAGAGAGACCTACTTCGATGGGTTTCATTACATACAAGACTGTGTTTTACCAAATAATAATATATTATTAATATATTATTAATTAATATATCACGATATAAATTAATTATTATGTATATTATTTAAAAAAATTAAAATCTATGTTTTATATAAATATAAAATAAATTCATGGGATAAAAATTAATGAGAAAAAAATTAATAACCAATTTGATTATGAACAGAAAAATTAATTTTTTATGCTTATAAATGATCTTTATCTTAATAAAAATAATTAATTATTTTACTAATATATATATGTTATATATTAATGTTTTTATAGAAACAAATAATTCAATGTACACTAATTTGAAATCATAAAATTTTAATAATTTAAAAATAGATTAAAAAATTGGATTATGTTTCTTAATATGTTGACAAGGATAAAAAACATTAGAAGTTTAAAATGTATGTTCTAGTAGATCCTTAACATTTCATTTCATATTTTACTTAGATAATGTTCATTAGTTATAATGTTCTGACCTCTAATTCCACAACCAGGATTGTTTTTCAATTTCACTAACTCACGTTTTATATTGGTTCATATGGTCTTCAAATTTTAGTTTTAGATATTCTATTACTGATTAAAATAAAGAATAAATTATTCCTTCATAAAATGTTACTTATGATTATGATTTTGAATGTTCAAAATATATCCCTAATCGCATAATTTTCTTATCCTTATATGATTGTTCAAAATTCCTAAAAAAAATAAATCATTTGAAATTAATGATTTTCCAAGAAATGCACTGTTACCTATACAAATTATATCCCCTTGAATATTGTATTTTAATGTCACCATTCAACCTTTCATCTTTATAAACTTATTAATGAAATATTTGATTTCATTAATGAGTTTAGTGAAACCATTATCCATGTACCAAATAGTTCTGTGTATATTATCTATCTTTTATTTAAAACAATAAAATTTTCATTTCGGAAGCCCAACCATCTAATACATGGTATTATCATAATATTTTTTTTAAGGTAAATATTTTTGATCAATTTTTTTATTCTGGTAAAGTATCATTTACATGGGAAAATAATTTTTTTGATGTGATAAATATTGGAATAAATTTAAGGAATAATTTTCTTCCAATGTATAGCACATTGACACTTAGTGAAAATTGGTTCAGTATTTCAAACAAAATAATTATTACAAAAAATTGTTATCTATTTGTAAAACCCAACACATTATTATCACTATAGGGTCTAATTTTATTATACATTTTCTCAATGTTTCCCTTATTAGTGTTAATGTTAGATGAAATTATATTTAAGATTATAATATTAGAGAATAATTTTACAAATAAATTATTATCCACCTTTGTAATAATATTGTATGTAATTATAACAAAATTATTTTGTAATGTATGTATTTAAAAAATAAAATTTTAAAAACATTGGCAATAGTATAATTTTCAATATTAATTTTATCAGGATCATTATAATGTTATTATATTTGAATTTTAAAATGTTTTATTCATGAATCTTTATTACTAATTTTTTTTCTCATTACAATATATTTTTTTAAAAAAATTATAATTGTTATTTTCATATAGTTTTGGAAACCAATAAAACTATTAATATCATGGTAAAGTATTATATTCAATTGCTGTTGAATATTATTCTATAAAATGATGTAATATTATTACCATTATCATTTCCAAGATAGTTAACACTTAATGATAAATTTTTTTGGGATAAATTTGTATCCACCCTTATAGGGAAACAATTATTTACCATACATAATTTCCAAATTGGCCAATTTCCCATTGTCAATAACTTTCATTACCAGAATAATTTTTAGAATAATATCCACCCATCGAACTCGAAGTGTTAGAATATTTTAGAGTTTATTTACTTGATACATATACTATTTATTTTCATTTCTATCTGAATTTATTTCCTTCCTATCATTTCATTTGGAATTAGGATAATTGTGACAGATATGTTGATTTTTATTGCATTGTCAAAAGAAATATTTATAATCATTATTATCTTTTTTATCCATATAAACTATCTTATATATGTATTGTAAATAATTATTTCCAAATATATTTTTCATCATTGTAGAAAGATTTGAAACTTATTTTCTAATTGTTTTAATATTAATGAATATGACTGAATAATAATTTTTTTATTCATTGATGAATTGAAAAAATTCTAAGGTAATTATAATTTAGTATGTATAATATTTTTATAGGGAAATAAACACCTCATTTTTTCTTTTTTATCTTTCTATTCATATCTTTTATATGTTTATACATTTTGAATGAGAGTTCCATTCAATTCATCAAGAGTAAAATTTTTAATCTTCCTAATGTCATGAAAATAATTTCCCTTATATTTACATTCATTGGTTATTATATCATTAATCACTTAAAAAATATTCCCAATCAAACTATTTTTCTCCAAGAGAGTACATGATATTGATAATAAACATAATCCATTGATTCGTCATGGACACTATTTTACCTGGTTTAAAAAATTTAGAAATCAAATCAAAAAAATTCTCTTATTGTCACAATTGATTTAGATTTATCGTTATGTGCTATTTTTAATTAAATCTAAATATTATTGGATGCTTCACTAGATGATATCTGACGGTATGAATTCCTCTTCATAGAACACAATAAAGTATGTTTAACATTTTTTTTCTATTGGTATTATGTCTTCTTAGAATTATTAAAATAAAAACTATCATTAACATGATTCTTATATCTTCCACTATTAATTGAGAAATTATCAACTTTAGTTTTGATCATTAAAATCTTCATTCTATCTCTCCTATACTAATAATCATTACAGTATATGATAGGTTGTCTAATGTGATTTAGATTATTAAGTGATAAAATATTCATACCTACCTACACAAAACAATATAAAAACTTTTTCTACTAAAAAATAGTTTAAAAATAATTTATAAACAAGGAATTTATAAAAAATCATAAAAAACAAACATTCGATAATGATTGTAAAAACTAAGAAAGTTTTATTAGTATAATCCAACTCTTGTTCCATTTTTCTATTGTAAGAGTATCATATGTGGCTATAAATACAATATGGTTGAATTTTTTTGCAAAAAAATAAATCAAAGCATAAAAAAATACCTCCAAATGTTAAAAAATATTGAACACATAATTTTTCGAATGATCAGAAGGAATTACTTTGAATCACAGATGATCGGATTAGATCAATGTATGTTTTTATCATAATCGCATACACAATGATTAAAAAATTCATATAAAATATTTATAAAAACCAAAAAATTATAATATGAATAGTTTAAAATACATTTAAGAACATGAAATATAATAGCTAGAAAAATTAAGAATGAAATTCAAACTATATTAAAATAATATAATCATTTAATCTCAAGAGAAAAGGTAGTCAATAAATTTTAATATTAGTATCCATTGTTTTATAATTATTATAATTTTTGTCTTTACATACCATTAAATAACATGATATATTGTTTATAATAATTGTTATCTTTACATCATAGGAATCCCTCGATATGTTGATCAGAATAATATCTTTCATCCTATCCTCAGAGGTTACACCAAGAAATTCCAATGTAAGAACCTCATATTCCATAGCGTGCATGACATGCGACAATAATCTTGTAAGGGGATATAATACCATGTAACATTAAAATATAGTAAATAAATTAAATAAATTTTATATTTTTTATATTTTTCAATTCATGATACACCATGTTTGTTTGTGTTACACTCATTATAGACATTCTTCAATGGATTTCATTACATGCAAGACCATGTTTTACCAAATAAAAATATATTATAAAATATTATTAATTAATATATCAATATATAAACTATTGATAATTTATTTTTTTTAAAATAAAACAAAAATATATGATTTATATAAATAAAAAAACAATTCATGGGATAGAAATTAATGTGAAAAAAAATTACGAACCAATTATATATAAAAAAAATTAATTATTTATGCTTCCAAAGGTGTTTTATCATAATAAAAATAATTAATTATTTTACTAATAAATATATGTTATATATTCAATCAAATTTTTTTTTATATTCCACAAATTGGGTTAATATTCCTATGATAAGAACTGTCCCAATATTACACATAAATTAATATATTTTTAAAGGGACAATTTTACCGTCTTTTAATGGATAAAAAATTTTAAATATTAATTTTGAACCTTTGATTGAAGTAATATTTTTAAATAAGAATCATATTTGAAGAATAAATATTGAAACTAGTTTAGGATTATTTTTTTGAAATTTTTAAGAATCATTTCTTTTTTAAATGATTAATTAAAAATACTGAATTTATGTTCACACCTGCCTTTTCATCTCATGTATTTATAATGAAAAATTAAGTTTCATATTGGTTTTAAGGTTTAATTAGGTAATATTTTTTCTAATTAATTAAATATAGGACATTAGGTTAATTTTTAATTTTAAAATGATAATAATATCAAAGCAATATTTTGGACACATTTACATTAAAAACAGCATTGTCATCCAACCTGTATGAAGAATTTAAAATTAATTCTTTCCAATTATATGATAGGAAATTTTGAAAAATGTAATCCATGTTTTTTATAAGTGTTATTTATAATTTATAATAAGCCGAACATAGTATTTTAAAATAACATTTAGGTACCATAACTAAAATTATTTATAATTATTAAAGAAAAGTTATGATCAATAAGGGAAATAACTGTTAATATAATTGTCCAAATGGCCCAACCACTTCTCCATAAGCAATTTTCTGGACATATATAAGATATAATCCTTCCATTATTGAGTAATATTTTTTTTTATTATTTTTAGGTATGATCATGTATACACCTAAATTGTTTCAAAAAATTCTAGGTGAGTCCTTTTCCATCCCTTTAGAAGGCCACCACCTCTCCTCATTCCTCACACCTCTAAAATTCAAGCTGAGTCCTTTTCCATCGCTTTAAATGGCCACCACCTATCCTTAAATATATTATGAATGCATTTGTCATGAAATACATAGGTAGATGACCATTTTAGATAATCCTGATGGGTTAGGGAATGGTTAATTCAAACCCCTCGATATAATTGTAGTCTCATGAGATGAATTAAATTGACAAATTGTAAAAACAATATCTTGATTGTAAAGGTATCGTATTCCAAGGAAACATGAAGTCCAATAATTAATCATTTCCATTAATTATAATTAAGATAATATTAATCCCTGAGATTTTTCATCAACATATGTATGGATTTATTCAATTTTTTGTTCATCGATTTAACGTCATCTATTTTTAGTTTCTTACCCTACCATATTAAGATTTATTTATCTAATTATTTGTAAGGAACGTGTTATAATTTTTTTACCTTCCTCTGTAAATTTATTCCTATTTAATCAAAATAAATTCCAATTTACTCACACTTACTAATAATTTAAGATCATATTATTATTTTTCTTTTCTATAGGTTATGAAGAATAACTCTTTTAATAAGCATTCAATGATTCTATTTATTTTCATATTATGTATCATGCATGAATTTTCTATTTCTCAATGAATTAGGGGTATCATGAATATAATATGAATTTCCAAGATGGATAAACTAATTGGTCTTTTTGGATTTGATTCCCCTTAATCATTCCAATGTAATAAAGTAATGCAACGACTATAAAATTTGGGGGTTGGGGTGTTATAGTTTGTATCAAAGGATGTTTTACAGCAATAATTGAAACATGATATAGAAAATATTTATTGGGGAGAACAACCAAAAGAAATTTATTTAGGATAAGTATACAAGAAAATCATAATATTTTGTTCGTTTAAGAATTATGTGGTTTTTATTGGAAATATTTTCATGTCTCATTACTATAAGTTGGAATGGTTCTGGTACAGATTTACCTAGGAGTAACAACTCAGACATGGTGTTCTGGGCTAAAAATGGTATAACTAGGTACATGACAACTAGACTTATGGAAAACTTATCTTGACACTCTTAGAGGATACAATAAAGATAATTCACATTCTCTTTACATACCATTATGAAGGATTTTGAAGTAAATATTTACCCAATGTAACTAATAATTTGGATTCTTGGATTCATGATGCATAAATTCATGTTATGTACTATACCATATTTAGAGTTTCACAATGTTCATAATTTTTGGAGCTAATCTAGTAAATTCCATTTTTTGAAATATAACCCAAAAGGACTTGCAATGTCAATACACATGGAAAATGTAGTGATTACCATGATGAGGAAACCAATATAACTACTATCAGAACATAGAATGTTATGGAAATATTATGGAAAAATAATGAGATTATGACACATAACATTGGATAGATTGAGTATCCATTACAACAGTGATATTATATGTTGTTCAGTTTCTTTATTTGATAGAGGCCGCCATCATTTAGTGAGGATTCTGATCTAATGGTAGATGAGAAATTTATTATGTCATCAGAGATCATATTCCTAAAATTTGAATGTGGTGAGATGGAAAATATTTCAATTACAGTATATTTTTATTATGATTATTTTGATCAATGGTGGTATTTGATCAAGTAAAGATGGGGGGATTAATAAATATAACTCATGGAATAGAGAACATTCTAAAATACAATCATTAACAAATACTTCTCTCATGATCAATTAATATAGGTGAATATAAATTTTCATTTCTTAATTAAAAATGAAGAGGAGAGTTGTGAAGACTATGAAGATACCTTAAAATGGTCAGCCACGTATGCTACAGATTATATAAGTAACACGAAGTACAATAGAAACCATATCATTTAAAGTCATAAGAAAAATATCATAAGGCCATCATTTTCTCAAAAAAATCATCATATGAAGAAATAGTTTCATGTGCCATCAAGATAGATAATGATTTTCAAAATCCAATTAATTAAATGGAATACAAGGGATGTAGAGGCCTTTTGAGAACCAATAAAAATGGAATGTGACAAATAAGAATATTATGTTTGAGAAATTTCCATTTTGAGATAACTATTAAACGAATCATCTTGGGAGTTGCTGAATTAAAATGGTTGTGGGGAATGGGGTCACAAAGGAAAATATTTTGATGAAAAGAATAAAAGGGATAATATTCAGTGTTATAACTTCAAGGATATGGATCACTATGTAAGCTAATATCCCAAAAATCAATATAATATAACCTAGAATAATCTAAGTGAACAGAATCAAAAATATGTTATGGACACAACAAATGCAGAATTATTAATGTTCCTTTTTATTTGGTTATATGAAGTTTGATTTGAAAGTATCATTTATGATGTTACCATCATATTATTCATGAAAAATATAAGGATTGTACTCTAGTACTTTTTCATCAAATATTTGAGATCATATGTTGAATGGAACTATAAAGAATTATTTATTACAAAGATAAACTTTTTGTAAAAAACATGATTATGGGATAGTAAATACTTAATATGTTCTAGATGTTGATATAATTACAATAAAATAAATCATTTCTATAAGTGCTGACTACATTAGAAATGATTAATTATTTTTTTAAGTGATATATTATATCAATAATTGAGTTCAAAACTTTATTGGATTGATGGACTATATACAATAACATATGTCTTAACTAAGTAATAGGGAATAGATAATGTTTCCAATAAGGTATTATGGTAAATTCTGTTATTACCATATACATTCTAGATTCATTCACAGATTTAGATTTGGAAATATTTGGGGTTTCTTCAAGTAGATTATATTCTAATGATATGTTTATTTTTTTAACATTAGTGGCTCTCTGTCAGATGTTATTAGATTATAATCTATCGATAAATTTTATAACTTATAATATTGTTTAAGATGATAATTGGATGAGATTTTAGAGTTTAATGTATTATTTTACCATATGATGCATCACGTTATAAGAGATGAATTAGATATAGTTCATGGTGTAATAAAAAGAAAATATTAACATTATAGAGGCCTATATTTATTATATTATTATAGGGAGAAATAATTCCTTAACTATAGGAAACAATAGTTTAGATAAAAATTGATTCTTTATTGTCCTTTTTTATAATATCAATGAACTTTATTCAATGATATGGTAATGGTATTGTGCTATACAAATTTAATCTAAAATTTTCTATAGTACACTCTATCATAAAATGAGATTAAGACTTATTCATCCATATCCATGTTTTTTCCTACAAATTTTATCCTAATAGAGAACCTAGTTGTTTGATTATTTTACATCCATTTCTCTCTTATTAAAAATATTCTATGTTAACAATATTTATAAGGTGGGTCTTTCAATAATAATTTATTTTCAATCCCGATGTATTTGAGATCATGACTAAATTTAAATGCTGTAATTTAATTAATGTGGGGATGTAACACACATAAATTCTAATGTAAGAACCCTATATTCGATATTGTGCATAACACGTGGTAGCAAGAGCGTAAGATGATATAAAACCGTGATACATTAAAATTTAATTTCTAATTTAAATATATTTGATATATTTATTGTTTTTTAATTCATGTAATCCCAAGTTAGCAAGTGTCACACTCATGAGAGACCATCCGGGATGCCTTGCCTTCCACGCAAGACCTTATATTATCATACAATAATATATTATTAAAATGTATTTTTTTAATATAATAAGATATAAACTAGCCATTAGAAAAAGATATAAATGTCTTTTAAAATTATATTGATTATATAAATATGAAATGAATTCATGGTTTACAAATTAATGAGAAATTAAAATAATAACCAATTGGATATAAATTTTTTTTTCATTTTTATGCTTCATAAGGTGTTTTAAATTAATAAACATAATAAATTTAAATTAATTAATGGATTTAGTGAAATAAATTTTCAATATATTAAATCAAATATTTTTATATTCATCCACTAGGTTTGATATTCATAAGATAAGAAAAAACCCATTATTACACATAAATTACTATATTTTTATAAATACAATTTTACCTCCTATTAAGGGTGAACCCATTTTAAAACTGAATTATGAAAATATAATTGATTTAATATGTCCAAATAAACATCAATTTTTAAATGGATACATAATAATCTGTTGTGGTTGAGTTTTCAATTTGTTTTTGAAATAGTTCATTTTTATGAATAGTTAAATTATTGATATTTTGTTCAAAACTGCCATTTCATCTAAATTATTTAAGATGATAATTTTATTAATAAATTGTTATTAAAGTTTAATAAGTTAATAGTTTTTACAATTAATTCAATATTGTACATATGGATAAATTTTACATTGATAATGACTATTATAAACATAGAATACTTATGTAGGTTTTTACTTTTAAAACCCACATTGTTGTCATGGATGCTAGATGAATTTTAAATTAATTATTACCAATTATATGGTCATAATTATTTAAAATTGATAAAAAATTTGAAATAATCATAATTTAAATTTTTTTATAATTCTAACATATCTTCTTACAACCAATATTTGTTAATCTAATTAAATTTAATATAAATTAATTAATATTATTAAGGTAATATTAAGATTAATAAAAGTCTAAATCGTTATCTTAAGGGTCCAAATGAACTAGATACTTATTTAAAAACCATAATATGGGCATATATAGGTAATATATATCCATTATTGTGTGCCTTTGTTTTGGTGTGAATTTTATTTAGGTTTCAACTTTTCTAGACCTAACGTGTTTCCAAAAATTCCATGTGAGTCATTTTACTTCAAAATAAAAGGCCACCACCTCTCCCAATTTGTCACACATCTCAAAACACTTAAAATCTTCCATGATCTCTCAATATAGATTCCCAAAATTGTTTCTGTTTACCATGATGCTTCCCTTTATGCATGAATCCTTCCAAGAATGCCTTTTTGTAAGAACCAAAAGAAGTTACCTGATTAAGAGGAAACATACTTTCTAAAGATATTAAATTTCATTTCCATTCTACAACCCCCTAAAATATCATTATTATGTAATTACATAACAAAACCTGTATCCTAAATATACAAGTATCTTTTTTGGTAAATGGTTTGACCTAAAGCTATACACACATCTATTTGATGGGGAACAAACCAAATGTTATTTGAACGGAAAACTACCACCTCACGAAATTATGATTATAAAATTAATCTATTTCCATGAATAATGATGGAAATTATGAAGGAAAATATGTTTATATATGTTATATAATTTATTTATAATTTATCCAGAATTCTATAATTTTTATCTAGACCATACATTTATTCATTCCAAACTGTGGAAATACGATAATTTTGTATGAGGATGTGTGGGAGACCACCCCTTAAAGCGATATAAATCATTCATTCCATATATATAATGTATAGAGGATGGGTTTAACAAAGATATGTAACATATATAACACATATATGATTCTAGAAAAATAATATACATATATAAAATTTATTTTTCATTCTGTTAATATAACAATGAAATGAAAGCATTGTTCTTGTGTACGTTTGACAAAATGTCTCTATGAATAGTGAACTTTATTTATAATATCCAAATATTATGTAATGATATAAATATATATATATAATAATTAAATATGAAAATTAATTCATGTTTTAAATTATGGAGATTATTAAAACATGATCTAATTAGTGATATCAACAAATAATAAGTAAAAACATAATCAAGAAAACTAGGAAATGAACAACTAAATTAGTAAAAGTAATGAAAGTAGTTAACAAATGGGAAAATATATATTATAAAAAGTAAATATATGGTAGTTTAAACAGGAATGTGATTAAGATATTAGTTAATATAATATTTTAAACTGTGATATAGGAGGATCAATACTAGAAAACAAAATGGTTGGATAATTTAAGTGAATTTATTCTCAATTAAAATTTCATTTTGAATTATTGCTTTGTATGTGCCAATTCAATTTTATTTGGTATTTATATAAATTTTTTGATGATATTTCATGAAATAAATTATTATAATGATATTATATGTTTCATTTAAATTCATACCATTATGGATATTATGAATCAAACTTTTCATAGTGGAATGAAACACTTTAAAATGTTTAAAAATCATTCTCCTCGACAATTTTCTTGGGGAATATCTATGAAATATCACATCCTTTTATGATTTTTAACTTTATCATAAAATAATAAAATTATATTAATAAAATTTATATGAAATTACGAAGAATTTCTATACTCTCACAAAATGGGTATTATTATTTCTTAAACCATATACTATTTTACATGAAATGTTCACTATGATAGTTATTTGATTAATATGGAATATTTTATAAATATTTATAATTTATTCTCTATGGATACATTTTGATCAGGCCTGTTATTAATTAAATAATTTTTGAATGATTTGTTCATAAATTACAAATGTTGGGAACTGTTTAATAATAGACCTATAGGTTAAGGATGAGTAAACTCAATCCACTTGATTCCTAGATAGTCTAAGGGGACGAATTACATTGGAATATAGTTTATACATTCTCATTATGATAATCGTATTGATTCCCTATGAAAAATGATGTATGATAATTAATAATTTAATTTATTGAAAATTCAATTATTATTTATTCAAAATTTCCACAAAGAAATATCTATTCATGCATTTGATTTCCAATTCATTGATTTAATGGAATCTGTTTTCAATTTCCTACCTTTCCATGTTGATATTTTCTTATCTAGTTATTTTTATGTCATGTGTTATCAATTATTTACTATTCCATGATAATTTATTAAAACTTACTCATTTTTAATTATTATTTAACTACCATTATGAAGAATTAGATCACCTTATTATTATGTTTCCTTTTCCCAATTTATGAAGAATGACTCGTTGAATAAACATTCAATGATTCAGTTAATTTTCTTTTTCATGCATATTATATTATTTTTTTATTTCCCAATGTATTATTGGTATCATGTATATAATCTAGCATTCAAATAATTTTAAACTGATTGGTCCATAAGAATATGTTTCCTTTGTAATTATGAGAATGTAATAATATAATACACCAGCTCAGGAGTTCTAGGGGTCAGTGCGTAACATTAAAATCCCTCAATATGATGATCATCATCTATCTTCACAACCTTGAGAGTCCTTGATTTGATGGATGATACTTACCATATTCATGAACCTAGAATCCCTTGATCATAATAATGATCAAAAGAATAATAAAAATGAAATTTTTCTTAATGAAATAACCCAGACAATAATTCTATTAGAATGAAAACTCTATAGAGTATTACAATGATGTAGAATTAAAAGATCCAGAAGAGATAAATTTAAAAAAAATAGTTATGAAATTTATTTGAATCCAACCCATAAAATGACTAGTTATATATAATAGAATCTCAAACGGTCATATTTTTGACATAATTTCAAAGACTATAGGCATATGTGTGTTTGATAGTTCATAATGTTCTGGAATAACTAAATTTCTGACAGAACATTGTTTTAGAAACATTATAATGATTACCAGTATTCATTACTATAAAAATGATATAATATATCCTTATTATAAACATAAAATAGTCTAATAGACTTATCATTTACCTTTACAGTTATCCTTATGAGGGCCAGTCAGATGTTTCGGTACTAGAACTAGTATAATGATCATGAATACTGATATTATGAGGTACAAGAAAAAAGTATAATCATAGATCCAAATAAATGGAGGCATGATTAATAGGAAACATATTTGATCTGATATATTACATTGAAGTATTATAGGTTTATATTCATAATAAATTAGAACCTATTCAATGTATAGAAAAAGTAAATGTTTTCTAAAAAAGCATATAAAAAAGATTGGACATAAAAAAGTAAGTAATAATAGTTTTAAGAGGGTGTTTTTGATTACCATATTTAATGTAATGAAATTTAAGAAGTAATAATTATGCTTAAATTAAAAAATAATCCTTTTTATTATAAAATCCTTATATAATGATTCAAAAAAATTTGTGAATATTGTATTTGATATTATCCATTTATGATATATCCATTCATGTGGAATAGGTTAACGTACACACATGTTTATCATACACGTACATATTATATTTCATTTTTATTACATATGTTAACCCTTATTATCAATTCTTCCTAACCATTCATACGTTTCTCATTTCCTGAGGGAATTATATAAAAGGGACACACATTGGAATTTTTAGTGTGTGGATAATATTCTTATAATAAATGTGTATTATTCCATAATTTTAAATATTTTGGTGTCCATTTTTTAACCACAATAATATTTTGGTCTATATATTTTTTGCAATAATTATTATATGGGTTAGTGTATTAAATTTTATTACTAGATCTAGGATTATTATTCTAGGGAATAACATTTCTTAATTAAAGGAATGATTTATTTAAGGGGATATTATAATATGGGAATTTAAAAATATTATTTTACAAATTATATATATATGTACATATATTATCTTTAAATAATTCCAAAACTATTATATCACATTGAGATAAAATTATTAATTTTGCATTACTTAATTCTTTTAGGGATATATTCAATAATGTACCAGTTGTCTAATTTTGAATTATATGTTATTTTCTAATATATATATTTTTTAAGAAACATCATATATTTTAACTAAAACTATTAATTTTTTTTAATTTTTTTAAATATTTGTATAATATATTATACCTTTTTTATTATTGAACCAATTTTAATTTATTGATGTATAAGGAGACAATAAAATGTCATTTCCCATAAAACGTAATATTGTTTTGTGATGATGAACCATTACATGTTGTTTTCGTTGACAGACCCATAATAGAGTCTCTAAATATAAAAAAATAATTATTTACAATATCATATAATTCATTGTCAAGTAGAAAAATGAATATCAACCCAGAAACATAACTACAAAATATCATTCTCATACTGATATAGGAAAACAATATTCCTTAAAATTATTAATGATTTTTAATGTGACTGAAATACAAGTAATGATAACTATAAGTTGAGTTATTGAATAAGTGATATCATTATTTGATGTAAAATGTAATCAATATGATTAATAATAAAAATATAAGGGTGAAAATGAATCATGGTACATAACTACATGATCAAATTATGTATACCGACAACAATAAATCCATGTGGAGGATGATCTTAAAGTGTTCCCAATTTCATAAAATAGGCATAATATTTTTGATCATTTGAAATGGAGTGAGATAAAAATATAGAATGATCAACCAAATAAAATATTTAATGTGTCATTTTGTTATGTATTTGATGAAATAAAGGATAAAAAATAAATATTATCTTAATATGAATAAAAGGTAAATGGATCAATATTCTACAAATTAATAGAGTTCATTGTCTTAATCTCGATATTAACATTGAAAAATAATGAAACATCATAATATATGCTTTAATTAAGGTTAACTTTTGTCATAATGAGGAGTGAATAAACATAGTCTAGGATTTCATAAAAGATGTCATTATTTATCATTGTTGTTAAATTGTGTTGTAGTGTTTTTTTTGGATTGTTATAATTATTAAATTATGGACTAATCATTTAATTTAATTCATTCTTATTTACATACTGATAGTGTTATTATTTGGTAATTTTTCCATTATTATTTAATTCTCTTTTATTTGATTAGTTGGTGAATGATATTAGTTTTTTTGATAATGTAAACTTTTTTTATTACATTACACACATGTAATTTTGAAATTATAATTAAGGGACATATATTTGTAATGAAAAAATAAATATTCATTATAAAACCAAATAAACCTCTTGGTGATATTTTAATGGTTGTAAATGATGAATCCAAGGCCATCATTAATTCAATATTTGATAAAAATAGTTTTTATATAATAAAAAATTACAACTAATGAATTAAAATTAATATTTCATCAAGTTATATTGTAATGAATCATGACATCAAGTCATATTACATTACCGGTTTGTGGTGTTGATTTTTCTTTAGAGAAATATAGAAATGTTTTAGTTGATTTTTTGGAGTTAAAGATGTGTGTGTGATGCATAATGGCGTTTTATTGTTGTAAAGGGGGATTTACACCATAATACTATAGTTTATGACTTGCAATGCATACCATAATATGACTAGTGTTCAATGGGAGACTAGGTGTTAAAATTGTATACACTAAAAGAATAGGATTTACAAAAAAATAATTCTAGAAATATGTGCAATTTTATTTGATGTTTTTTGGTGGTTTTCAGGATTAAGGTTGAAATTGTGTGTCTAATTGTAAAAATTTCATTTCCATTAGATTTTGTCATAATATTTTAATTTAAGATTTAAGAAAGGTGTTTTACATTATTTATGTGGGTTTTTTTGGATTATTATTTTCTATTATCATTCACCCCATTACCTGATTATTAGAGTGACCCAGTGTGTTTTTCTTTGATCATCTATATTTATTTATCTTACATCAATTCTTGGGTTATGGTAGTTTGTGGTTGGAAATTAGTGGTAGTATCATCGTATAGATCAGTTGTTTCTTTACATTCTACATTTGGAGATCTAATATGGAATAGTTGTTTTGTTATGTGTTTTGGTATGTTATTTTGACTTCCATTGATTTGGTGTATTTTCATACATGGGGTTTTCATGTCGTCGTTATTTTCAAGAATATCATCTTCTCCTGGTGGTGCACATTGAGATTAGAAATATTGATTGAGTTAGGGAATCACTTGTTTATCATTGTTGTAAATCAGAATGTAGGGTTGTTTCATTTATTATCATTGGTAATATAGATCATAATATATTAACAAAGATAAAGAAAATTTTAATAAAAAATTATTGTTAATGGGGTATAATATTACATTTGATTATAGATTTGATATAATTGTTGATATTTTGACTCTCTGGGCTAAATACACCATTGAAATTGGTGGATGTTGGGGGAATTTTAATACTTATTTGACATGTCTTATGGATCCTTAAATTATATTTTTGTTTTGAATCACCAATTTTAAATAGAAAATGAATAACTAGTTATATTTTTTAATAAAAGTTTCCCATTGGTTTTATGAATTTTGTGGGAATATGTATAATCAATGAAGTGAAATTGATGATATCAGTACTTAATAAATATTAAAATAATTTATAGAATGTTTTGGGGAATGTGTGTTTTTGGTTTGGACACACTATGGTGAGGTGATGTGATATGTTTATTTATTTACATTATGAGGTGAAGATGTTATGGATTTTTTAGACATGTTGTGTGGATGTTATGTGATGTTTTTGTATAGAAGTTCTCTGTGAAGTGATGTGATGGTTTTTCATGGTTGTGTTGTGGGGTGGTAGTGATCGATGATGGTGGTGATGTGGGAATGGTTGGATCAATAAGGGTGGTGGTCGGTTCACTCTGATTTTTCTGTTTCATAAGATTCCTTAGTAGATTCAAAATAAATAGTAAATTTTAAATTTGAAATGATTTAGTTGGTTATATAGTAAATGGGTTTTAATAATGAAACTAAATTGGCAATGAAAAGTGGTAAGGGGGATGTGACATATGGCTTTCTGCATTTGGATGTGTCAGTGAATGTGGAGACTTTTGTGATTTTGTTAGTATCTATTTTGTTGTGAATATATAGTATGGCCTTGAGTGTGTATATATATATATATATATATATATATATATATATTCCTTGTGAATTTTTATATGCTTCCCACCCACATCAAGGACCATGATCCAACACCAAAAAATATATATGGGTGGTTTATTAATGAAAATCCTATTTGTTTATATGTATATCTTTCTACCTTCCCTTTACTTCATTCTCTATTTCAAGAGTTTATATATTTAGTGGAAATGGTGAATGAAGGTTAGATAATACACAAGGTGATGTACAATGTCTCTCTCAGATATTTGTCTAATTATTGTGTTATGGGGTGGTGAGAAGTGATGTGATTGTGGTGTGGGGGATCTTATGGAAGGTGACATTAATGGTAATAAGAGGGTATAAGGATGATGACCTTCATGTCCATGATAAATTATACAATAGTTATGGATGTGGATGTGGTGTTATAGACTAGGTGTATGTAGGCAAGATGTGAAATCTCCATTCTATGTGGTGGTGGAAGGTTATATGTTAAATAGAATAAATGGGAGCACCATGATGTAAAAATATTGGTTTTGGGGGAATAAAATCATTGGAAATGTTATGTGGGGTACCTTTTTATTAGTATGATTCATATTATGTGATCATACTTATCTGGTTTTATTTTTTGATCATTCCCTAGTGATGACTGTGTTGGATAGTTTAATTTTTATGTGTTTTTCATATTATTTTTTAATAGGTTCAATATTACGATTCCTTCACATAAGCATGATAATATTTTTTCTCCCAAATGTGTGTACTTAAATTCCCAAATTTCTTACATTAAATTGATTTTCTGGTTTCTTGGAGGACTATGTGGATCATTATGGAAATTTATATCTTAGATCTTTGGATAGTTTACATACTGCAACTTTAGCATTCAATATGGGTATTTAATTTTGGATATTTTTATCTCTATATTTTTACTCTATACATATATTATGGGGGGTCATTTTTTTATATATTATGTCATGGATATAAAGGAAGTATATTCATACTATATAAATATGTTTTTTCTATAATGGGAAATTCCTCCAATTTTCTATATTTTTATACCCTTTTTTCTAGTAACATCTAAAAGGAATATTTGATTCCAAACTAATTAGTAATTATCAATATCCCATTATTTTATTATCTTTTTAGGGATGGGGTTGTGATAGAGTGTTATTAGAGATGATAGTTGAGTGATGTGATGATTATTCAAATTAGGCAATAGGAAGAGTACTTGCGTTGGTATTGAAATATATTCTGTTGATCATGGTTCTTGAAAAAGACTTTGAATATTGGCTAGGACATGATATATTATCCCCCCATGATCCACTGCATGGACTATGATCTTGTTGAATGATCATGTGTAGTGGATCTCTTTGTAGGAAAGATAAGTATGATAGGTACATTAATTGGGATAAATTGTTTTCGGGTATGGTCTATGTGGTTTGGGTTCTATTAAAGTAAACAAATGTTAAAATAAATTAAATAAACCATAAAAAAATTAAAAAATACTAGGATTAGATAATCCATAATTAATTTTATTCAATGGATCCAAGTCATCTTCTTCATGTGGTTCATGTAGTAAAAGTATAACAGGTTAATCAAGTTGATTAATGATGGGTAGATTCATCCTGGATGAATTTTAAGTGGTATTAGTTATTTCACTATTTTTACAAGTCATGGTTTGGTGAATTAAGAGTTAATGGTTTCTAATGAAGAGACCAATATCATGTTAGAGAAGCTAGTTATCATATTTTGTTTTATCTAGGACTGGATGGAGTATTGGTGGACTTTGGCAGTTGTTTAGATGCATTGGGCTATGTTTCATTGGTGGAAGTTATCTCATAGGGAGTGAAAGGTGAAATATATTTTAAAAAAAATAATTAAAAATAGAGTTTTATTTAGAGCATATTTTATCAACTGTGAATGTAATAATCTAATTAGACCTTATCTCTCTTTTGTATAAGAGTATATTAGTACAAGAAGTAGGGATCACATTCCTTGAAATTATGTTAGGTTACCTATATATTTTTCCTGAAGATAAGTCTCATGTGATTCATATTGACAAGGAGATCCATTCATTTATTCAGTATACGATTATAACTTTTACATTTTTAACATATCTATTGGTACGAATTAAGGAGCATCTGATCGAGGGGATGCAAAGGAATAAACTTTTTCCATGAGAGGGGATCCCATATGTTTCATCAATGATAATGGTTGTCATTGGAAGGTCTAACGCAACTTAACCATCATGGTTTTGACTAATATGGTTTTCGAACACTGTATATTACCTTTATAAGGAACATGGAAAGTGGTATTATTGACTTTCCTAGGGGATTAGGGATATTATTTTTTATATATTGGGTTCATTGGATCTACCAGAACTAAATCCCAATGGTTCTATAAGCTCAGTTTGTTTGAGGTGATACGATTTGCATTACCCAAAGAAGTAGTTTGTATTGAGGAAGTTGTAGTAGTAGGGACATCATGTCTATGATCCATTATGGGTGATAGATTATGTATGGGTTGACCATGGTATTCTCCTCATTTTCAAGAACCTTGACCTAATAATTTCCATGGTGATTGAAATTCGAATAGAGGCGAGCGATATTGGATTGGTATGTTTTAGGTAACGGTGGTAGTTATGTTAAAGGTTCTAGGAATTTTTGAGGTTTCTTCAGAATGTTTCCTACAATTTTTATTCCTTGATTAATTCAATATCTTTTAACTCCTTTTATTCACCATTTGTGGTGCATACCTTATTATATGAAGTAGAGACGGTTATGGTACCCCCAGTAATAAATAATCACATTAGATGCCATACCATATTTTCTAATTTGTGCTAGAGGTGTAGTATGATAATGGACCTGCATCATCCCCATATATATATTTTCATACATGAAATGATTTTTTTAGGATTTCATGTTAAAAAGCAACTCATAGCACTCTATGTGTAATGTTATCAACTACATACAAAAGAGATTCATGCTCTCAAATGTGAATGGATATAATGTAGATTTCATTGGATAGAGATGTTGATAGATGAGAAGTAGGAACCTAGATCCCCTTTATTCATCTATATATATGTTTTATATGGAAGAAGTAGATGCTAAAATAGTGGTGGTTCATTAGGTTTGAATTTTTTTTTGGATTTTTTATGAGAAGATTGTGACACTGCCCCCATAATCATTATATCTAGTTTAGAATAAACATATAGCTCAGTTATTCTATGATATCGATGTCTCCCACATGGATAACCATATTTGATATTTTAGTGCTGTGAATACAGATATACGTTCTTATATAGTTGGGTTTTTTCATACATGGTGTGTCTTTATGGGGTGTTTTAGTGTCATCCTCTAAGAATTCGAATTATTGTATGATGTTTTTAAAGACTACAAAAGGCTTAATTACGTTATATTGAAAAATTTCTACCATCTTCTATGTTTTCATAATCATTTTTTCTATGTGAGTCGAGTAAGTTTTTTTATAGTTTGATCTACAATATGAGTGTCATTGGTTGAGGGTGAACAGTGGAGAAATCCCAAAGACTAAATTTACATTCAGGTATATGCACATTGAGTTTTTGTCCATTTATTTCAATTTCATGAATACACATGATATGTTTATATAGCTCATGATTTAAATGTGCACTGATGTATTTGAAATGTTAATAGTTCTTTTCATTGTGAAATAGTTTTCTACCATAAGTTATAGGAGGGGCATGTTGATCATCTTTGATTATTCATGAAGTATTTTTTATGCCACATGGTTCATAGAGAGTAATCAATGTGCATATTATAAAATAATAATGTGAATTTAATTTTCAATGTGGTGTCTTAGTTTTTTATTTCCATGGAACCATCTAGGGTAGAGACAATTTTTTATTTAGAATCACCGTAGAGTGTTGAAGTGGTATGTAGTATTCATTATCTTGTGGGAAATTATCAGATGTTTTTTACAATTTATCTTGTATTGCAGCCCCATTTATATATTTAACTAGTGAATACCTTGATTATATATGAACCGGTCATTTTCAAGTAGTTTTTGATTATCTAAAAGAGATGTTGACATGTTATCTGGTTCTTAGGTTGATAGAGGGAATTTTTTTCTGTATATTCTATGACAGTTCCCATCATGGCTTGGGAATCATGTTCATTAAAATAGAGTTATTTTCTCTAATGGGACTAGGTAGTTATGTCTCTA
The DNA here is from genome assembly GCA_963277665.1 of Viscum album. Taxonomy (NCBI): domain Eukaryota; kingdom Viridiplantae; phylum Streptophyta; class Magnoliopsida; order Santalales; family Viscaceae; genus Viscum; species Viscum album. The sequence goes on along the minus strand of OY728157.1, from coordinate 1,626,842,703 downwards.
CGACCATATCAATAACACACATGATATAAATATGGTTGAAGTTTTGTTTTTACTAATTTCATTACTGTATTACTTCATTAAATATCCCTTTGTGTGTTTCACTGAGTAAAAAAGCCTAAAATATGTTTTCTCTTAGAGTTATGTAAATATAAACCAATAGAGTTGGATGGTGTTTCTTTTGGGTTATTATTTGGATATCATATATACCCTTAGAAAAGGAGAATGTAGTCAATGATGTTAGTAGTTTGATATCTAGTAAATATATAGAATGAGGTTCTATGAAAGTTTAGATAGGGGTGAAGGAACCAAAATTGAAGCATCTTGAATTGGGAAATAGTAATCATTAATATTTCATTTATCATATAGAATTTCAGTATTAAATGATGTAGTTGTTTGATGAGTAAAAATGTGGAGACATAGAGGAAGTGGTGGTGCATGATCATGTTGGCCATGATGATTCTCTTTTGGGATGGTTAGAGGATGGATAGAACTAGGTGTTTTTCAAGGGAATGTCATTCATTAATCAAGTGATTCATGAGGGATTTATCTTTTAGTTTCATATCCCAATTTAGTCATTAAATTCCAATGTGAAAAATATGTATCATATATTGAGGAGACCATATTTTTGTACAAGGATATAATGTATAGTTGTAGAGTTTGGGGAAATTTATCTGTCTTGTTAGAAGGTGAATGATTATCACCATGTTCCTAGATGTTTGTTACCATACCTTTAAATTCCCAAGTGGAAAATGGAAAGAATTGAAGGGATTTCAACATAGTATTACAATGTGATCATTGTAGTTGTGATTATATAAGTTTAATCATGGATCAGTTGAATAAATAACCAGACATAATATAAATCAATTATTTTGGAACCATGGATGTGTTATTGATGAGCTATATGAATGAGGTGTTGAGGTTGAATGGTTTATTAAGATACATTATCTTTGATCGGGATACATGTTTTACCAGTTGATTATGAAAGATATTTTAGTATGATTTTGGTACACAATTATTCCACAAACCTAAATTCCACCCATAAATGAATGGGAAGACATATTAAACCATCCAATCCTTGAATATTATCTTTTGGAAGTAAAATATGAACTTTATTAAATCACAGTGAATACAATTGCCCATTCTAATGATTTTCTACAATAAAAATATAACTTATCCATTGCCATGGTTCTGTTTGAGGCTTTTTGTAGGTGGTTGTGTCATTCTACATTAAGTTGGATGAAGGTTTTGATGTCTCTAGTTAATTTTCCAGATATTCTATGGAGAAAGAAATAAATGGTTCATCATGTTCAAGAGAGGATAAAAAAAGAGAGGGTATAGAGATATTCTTATAGTGATCACATGATAAGGAAAATGGGTTTCATGGTTAGAGACCATATGTTATTAAGAGCCTCTCATAGATGTTGGTTGTAGAAAATTTTTTGGGGGGTACAATATTTCTCTAGTTCATTGGGCACATTGAGGTGTGGGAATGTTAGTGAGGTGTATTTTCAACATCTTTGGAATTAGGATTCGATTGGATCCACAACATCTTCCTTCATTCGCATCTATAGCAGTATCTTCAACAATGACTTCCACATCAATTACTGGTGAGAGTTGGATATAAATGATGATTTAATGGTCATTGATATTTCATTGGAGTTCCATTCTCATAAAAAAGAATATTTTTTTGGTAAACCTTATTTTTTTGTATTTCATGGATATATGGTGTTTTTAAAGATATTACCTTAGATCATGGGTTATAGATGCATTCCCAATAGCGATATTTGTTTGGATATTTCCCTTTTTTTCCTGAAATTCTAATTTTTGGATCAGGATGTTTTCTGATAAGTGATATTTCTTTGTTATGTGATGTGTGGTAAATATTTTATCATATAAAAATCGGAGGACGTGAATACAAATCATGAAGAATTATAAATTCACCAAATTGAACCCATAGTGGAATGTTAGTGAATAAAATGTTAATATTATCTTGATCTAGTTGATATAATTATTTTATTTATGTGTTCATTTATGGTATAATATTATTCTATTGGGTGTAGTGGATTGTTTTTTAGTAGTTTTTGTATCTAAATGCAGTGGTCTGTATATAGTACTAGAAGAGTGGGGTTTTTTTTATAATGAGTGCTTATGATATGGGTTTGTGGTTTTCATTGTGGACATTTAGTTTCCCATGATTGGATGGTTTTTATGTTGATATGTAATGGGTTACATTGAGAGGTACCTCACTGGGTGGATTTTGAAACAATTTTGTTTCTCGTTTTTATGTTTCATTTTGATTCCCAATGGAGAGAATTAATTGAGGAGTATGAAATGTAATGTAATGTTTCTTATTGGTTAATTAATTCACTATAATGTGAATATGGACTTTTATCGAAGGAGGATTGAGTAGTTTTAGAATATTTAGAGAGGTATGAGTTATATCTGTGTTGTAGAATGGATTTTTTCAAATTGCTAGTGGTATTACACAATAAACATGTGGTTTATGGCATGAAACTTTGTTTGTATTATACATTATATTGGTGAGTGAAAGGTTATGAAATATTTTTATATAACAATATTTATATTGGTTTCATAAAATAATTCTTTCCATATGAACCTTGTTTTTTTGAATTTTTTAGTGTTTCAAGGGATTTACAACACTATGGAGGGTTTTATAGGGTAGAATCCATGGCCCATGAAACATTAAACATAAAAGGGTAATTTACTACATAAGATAGACATATTATATGTTATTAAAAAAATTAGAGTGATTATCTCCTATTTACTCTGTTACCACATTATCTTATTTTGGGTGGAAACCTGGGTGATTTGACGTTTCTTCTAGACCCCGTTTTCCTTGTACCATCATTGGGTTCTTGTTGATGGTCATAGAAATTATGTGATATGTGTGTCTTTTTTTCTCTATTTCATATTTTACATCTTTCTATGAGGATATTCTAATGAATTGGTTTTAATCATGTAATGTGATTAGGGATACATTTTTTTAACCCTTTATGTGGTGTAGAATGGTTCATGTTTTTTTCATGAGGCTGTGGTTTGAGGGTGTTTTTCTTAGAATTTTGGTGAGACTTCAGATCATAAAGATCTTTTTATGTATGTAATACATGATTTATCAATGTTGTGTATCAAGCGGTATGGGTAATATCATTTTTTAACATTGGGAGTATAGTTTCATCATCATAATAAATAAAATGAATCATTTAATTTAAATTTAAGGTGTATCAATAATGGAAGTTTAGGTTTTTAAAATTTTGATATAATTGATGTTATGTTTTTCTATAGAATATATATTCTTGGTATAAAATGTTATATGTGGGGGGATTTTGTTGATATTAATTTACTTATGATGATTTTACATGGGATATGGATCCTTGATTTTTGTATTCATTTATCTATAACATGAATAAATTGAAATTGTTTAACCATTTATGTTTGGATAATGAAATTGTTACCCAATAATTAATGGGTTGTGTGATACCTCACTAAAATAAAGAAGTTAAATTGAAAAAAAAACCTTTCTAAATATTAAGTCATTATAATGGATGTGAGGTGGATAATGTCTAGCTATTTTTTCAAGATTTGTTGTGGAAATGTGGTGGGTTTTTTATGCTATGGGGTACTGATGTGATAGATTGTTGGCTGTACTAGGTAGTGTTGATATGATGTGTTTTTAACCGTGTTGGAAGGAAATGATATAGTGGGTTTTTAACAATGTTATAGGGTGGAAATGATGTATATTTGTGGTTTTTTGGGGATGGTATACACAATTAAAGTGTGTATCTATTGACATTATGGTTATTTATTATGGTGCAAGCCCGAAAATATTTTGAATTAATGGTTTTTTAAAATTTTAAGTGAACTGATTTATTAATGAGTTAATAGGTTGGAATAATGAAATTGGATTGGTACTGAAATGTGGGAAGTGTCTTGGGGATTGTTTTGTTGCTTTCTGCATTCTAATGTGATAATAAAAGTGAGGGTTTTTTTGAGTTTGTTATTATACTATTTTATTTGAATTCGATGTTTGGGTCTATGTGTTGATATATATTTATATTTCTATATTACTTGTAATTTTATTTACTCATCCAACCTATGTCGATCCCCATTTACCAAAACACTTACATTCATATGGTGGGTTTTTTTCCCAAAATCATAGTGTTAAGGATATATTGATGGATACATGCTCTTTTCTTCTATCTTTTATGTGAGCCGTTATGAAAATGCTATGATGGATGATAGTCCGATGATACACTAGGTTATGGTTTGGGTTTGTGCTGTTGAGATGTGATATAAAATTATTATGGGCTGGTGAGATGTGATTTCCCCATAGCGTGGGGTGGTTTATGATGGGGGTCGTGTATGGTAGGAGGATGGAGTGAGGTAAATTTCCTTTATTTTCACGACACTCTACTAATATATATATAGTATTGAATCTGGTGTGTTATCCCAGCTATTCAATATACAGATGTGATATGACCTTGTTGTGAAGATATGTGTTTTGATTTGTTATATGGGAGATAGTAGAGAAGAGGTTGTATAATGCTGGGGTCTGGGGGTGAAAATTAGTGGTAAAGTAGTGTATGGGTTTTTTATTGGTATGATTCATATTATATTATTATACACAAAATTCATTATTTGGAGAGAATTCCTTGGGGTGGTTTTCTTCGGGTCAATTGAACTTTATAAGATATTTTTGGTTCATCTATTTTCTCATAGGTTTATTTGTATGCTTCTTTCCCTTTTCCATGAAATACATTAGTTTTCATTCTATGTATTGTTGTTTTATCATTATATTTATATGTACTATTTTTTAAGATTCGTATACTATTATGTGGACTGTTCTAGACAATAATAGCTCATATCCTTGGACAATAGTGGTTTCAATGCCTTATATTTTCATTTGGGTATTTTATTTTTGTTGAATTATAAAAATGTATTTTATCTTTATACGTGAATTTGTAAAGTCGTTTTTGTTTTCATTTATATAATTTCATGGTGGTATATTTTGAGGATGCATCCAATATTCTATCCATATTTTATAATATAGGTTAATTGTCCATATATACATGATTTTTATACCCTATATGTTATTCTTCATCCTGTAGCCTATTAGAGGTAGGAATTGGCAGTAATTATCTCTCTCCCATAATTAAAATATCGTTGTTTGGAAGGGGATATGATTTTGAGTGTAAAACCAAATTTAATTTTAAAAAATTTAATAGGGACATTAAAGAAAACAATTTCATGGAATTTAATTTAAGAATGAGATAAAACACATTTTGAATTTGAAGACTATTTCCCGAAATAAAAAAACTGAAGGAATATTTGTTGTTTAAAAAAATAATGTTAAACGGAGAGTTATAGTTTTATAGTTGTGGGTTTCAAGTGTGATTCTATTTTTTAAATATTTTTCATTAATTAATTAATATGTTGGATTGAAGATAATGGTGAATCATTGGTCATGGTTTCCAATTCTCAACATGGAAATCCACCTTTTCACATTGTTTTGTAATTCAGGTCACTGCCAAATCAGTTTTTCATAGATATTATTTTAATATTATTGAACGTAAATGTAAAAATTCTATAAACTAATTTAATGTAACTATTTTCTTAATTTCATGTTTCTTTAATATTCAATTCAAAGGTCATGAAATTAAAATTAATGGTGATTGAATTTATAAATCATAATATTAGGAATACCAAAAAATGAAATAATGAAATAAGGTAAAAAAACATGGTCCCATTCAGAAACATCATTTTAGAACATGGTGGGGGATAAAATATCTCCTAAAAGAAGGGATATTATAAAGTAAAATTTAAATAAAAGTAAAACTAGAATGAATAGTGTAAATCATGAATGTATGAGGACATTTCATAGTGCAACTTCTCACCCCATGGTTTTGTCTTGTGATTAATCAGTTGCAGTATCAGAACAACCCACTATATAATTATATTTAAGTATCACATAGGTTGATTAATTCACCATTACTATGGTATATATAGAGGTTTCGGTCAACCCCTGGTGAAAAATCGAATCTTGGGTAGTTATTTGATGTCTCAATGGAAATCACCATTGAAAACCTTTTAAATCGGGAATGTAAAATAACATTCATGTAACAAATAAGAATATCACACCATTAATTTTCATTCACTCCTATGGATTGCTTCACTTATTATATTCCTGATATTCCATTTACTTTTTTCATATCCTAATGATGAATAAAGATGTAAATGATGTCAACAATTGTTCTAGAACAGATGATACATCTTGCTTCTTCAGTTTCATCACCACGAAGTGTTATATGATTTTTTTATCATTGGAATCTATATTTATGTGTGATTATTAACCCTATTGTTCATTTTTCATATTTCCATGAATAATATTTATCATGAATAATATGTAAAAAACATAAATGTATATCAATGATTTTACAATGTAATTATGATAATAAATCTATTAATATATCAAAAATAATTACATGAAATGAATATATCAAACCCCCCACACTTGGATTTGTAATTTTACTCAAATATGAAATCTCATCATACTTTAAAGGATCTTCAATATAAACTAATTTAAACAAAATTTCATTAAAACATTTTAATAAAATGTGAGTATCAATTTTTGATCATCACACATGAAAATTCATCAATGCATTACTTTTGAATAAAACCAAATAGACCATGCATTTTACATTCCGTATTTTTAAAAAAACTTTTCTTTTTAGTCATACAATTTTAATATTAATTCATTATTTATTCACATTCCATTTTTAATTTAAATCTATTTTATTTTTTTGATCATCATCAAATTAAAAATGTGAATATACCGTGGTACATTCTAAAATAATATTTCATCGACCCTTATAAGGGAATGAATATATAAAATCCATAATATAAATTCTATAAACACAAATAATCATACAATATTACAATAATGTTCAAATTTATATGAGGATTAATGGTAGGCAGGTAATTGTGTTCAAAATAATAAAACTTAAAAGGATGCATGAATCTAAATAATTATTCATAATATTAAAAAATATGCTCCTTAATAATATACTTTATAGATTTCATCACACAACCCAAAATCTCAAAGTGGGATCATGATTCATGTAATAATAATAAATGGATATTTTGTATTGTTATCTATTTTGTTCTACTTCTATTGTATATTTTTTCTTAGATTCGTGTTATGTCCAATATTACATCAACCAACATATCACATATGATCAAAATATAATTGATCAGTCAAATGTGATTTATGATCCTCTTTAGACACATCTCTATTTTTTCCTTTTTATATTACAATTTTAATGATGGGTTACTAATATAGTTCAGTAAATAATATAGGGTACCTCAAAAATTCAATAGAAACCCCCCATAGATATGTCTCTCGGATGTATTATAACCCTCATCACCATGTATGACCTTACCATAAACTTATTCTCTATTATATAATGTATCATACTACGAGTATTTTTAGAATTTTTATAATATGATTCTAATGTGTATCATTTCCAAAAAAATAATATTTATGGAATATAATTGATTAAAAGGGATTAATTAATGGTGCGACCATGGATAATGTTATTAATTAATATAATTCCCTTATCACATTATCAATCTTTCTGTTCATTCATCTCAATGATTAAATACAATGAAATTTCATGAAGGGACCATGTAAAAGATTGTTAAAAAATATAATCAATAAAATAATAAAAATATTGGTATAGATAATATCATGGGAATGAGATGAGTGGCTTAAAGAATTACTAATCGAAATTCATATGAATAAATTAATCAATAAATGGAAATAAAAAAATTGATGTAAGGATAATTCCTAGAAATGATCCTTTTAAAAAATGTTAATTCTCTCTCTAAATGGTGATTATTCAAATCCCAAACCCCTTTCTTATATCTACAAAATTTCACCCATGCCCCCATTAAAATGTATTGAACATTAAATCCTAAATCATAGCATGATAAATATACTAAGTATTTTATGTCCCATAGTTTGGATGAATGAATAAATAGTTAAATGTTATGCCTCAAATTGGTAGATTAAATGAAATATAAAAATTAAAGGTGGGAATACAATAGTGATGTTTGTAATGGAAATTATTACCTCCATTTAATTATTCTTTAGATATTGTTGGTCAGGTTTTTTCTACACTAGATTCATAATACGAGTAGCTGTATAGGTGTTTATTTTCATGGATTAATTACATGAATGCGTTTCATGATGAAAATTTGCCCAACAAATATTTCTTAGGATTTCTACTAGGACCCTTTTGGTCCTGCAGAATAAAAATCCATAGGTAAAAGTATAATCCATTTTTAGTGAAATTTTAAAATTTTTTAATATGTTTCATGATATTGAAAATAAATAAATAAAACTACTAAAAATCATGTTGCCTCATGAAAGTGTTTTTCAATAACATCATAGGATTGAAAATTTCACATTTACATTCAACTCATGTGTGTGATGTTGGAAATACATTAGCAGACTAGGGTCCGAAAATTGTCTCACATTTGTCATATCTACACAAGTTGACCTCTATCCTTCCTCTCTAAAAATATCTATTCCTATCACCAGAACATTCTTAATCTCCATCGAGAAAATTATGAATTTCTTCTTTATCCCTGATAAACTAAAATGGAGTTCATCTACCATCCACAAACAAATTTAATTTCCTATCTTTTTAGAATAGCATTCCCTTATATTGTTTTTGGTCTTGGTCTTTAGTATTCCAATTGGAATTAAAAAAATAATTTATTAATATAATCTAATAAATTGAATCTATTTAATTAAAATGAATATATATAAGATATAGAGTGTCAAACCCATATAGATATTCGAATTACTTTATTATTTATTTAAATTATCTTTTATTAAAATTATTTAAATAATGAAAACATAATTTTGGGTTTTGAATGATGATTTGAGGAAATGAAAAATGATGGAAGATAGGTTGTTTGTAATATCTAGTTCAATGGTGTGGTGATGGATGATGTAGGATCCACCACCATCCATCATCTAATATTTAATTTTATGATTTGTTTATTTATTCCATCCATTGTTCCCCCTCATTATGAGGTAGAGTGTGTAACCCATTCCATGTTCCAGGGCAATGTAGCTGACCGAAGAAGACAAATTTAAAATATTTATATTTATTTAATTTATATTTGGTTCACAAAATATGATAATTTATATATTCCAATACATTTTTTCTGACCACTAAATTTATCCTGGAATAACCATTTATATTGAGAATTTGGTTACCCTAAATTACCCATGGCCAATATCATGTTTAGTCCAACTGGGTTTTAAAATGGTATCTACACAAAATCATTTGGATAATTCCTAAAATAACCAAACCATGAGAAAAGTGGGATTTCAACATTGAGTTGTGGATACAGTAGCAATTCGATATACTTCATATTGACTCTAACTCCATCATTAGTTAACCAAACCTTTTTCCAAAATACCATCACATACGAACCCTAAAATTAATGAAACCCCATCATTCCTTCAAACATTATTTTACAAACAACCAATCGTCCATTATTTTTTACATTTTCCAATCATTCTCTAATACGATGGTCTATTTGATTTATTTCATAAAATTCTTTTTATAAAATGATTTTATTTTAAAATCATAATAAGTGAATTTTATTTTATTTTGGTGGTTGACACTATAACTATTATCTATATTCATTATAATTATTATTTTCCATATTTTTAGTTTTTATAATTTTTCATTCCTATAGTTAATTAACAGAAACCCTTTCATAATGAATAATTGAAATACTATATGAGGTGGTTATGAAGTAGTTTTTGTTTTTAATTTTAGTTATTAATTTATTTTATTTTACTTATTTCACACTTTTGGTTTTCATTCTGTGAAGTTAATGTTACAGTTTTTTTTGAAAACCCACAGTATTCAAGAAAAAACCCATGATATTATCAATTTTGATCCAAAACTATAATAGTGCCTATTATAGAACATTTAACACCCCAAGCTTCTATGGTATGCTTATCGTTGAATAATGCAATAACGTGTGTTGTATGCAACATCGAGTTCTAACACACAACAACCAATCAAACTAACCGTTATGGAAAGTAATACCCACTTTTTTAAATTTATAAATTTTATTTTTTGAAATGGACTTAATTTTTGGATTTGGAATATCGAAATTAGCATAGGTTGAATTTTTGGTATTTTTCTAAAAAACATCATTTTTTGATGAATAGTGAAACCACTACGTGGTAGTTAAAAAACTAAATTTTTCATAAAACTTAATTTTACCACTTATGTGAGTGAAATTTTGAATATCCGAGAGACACAGTTAATATCATGGACTAAAATTTGGTTCATTGAGGTGAAAATAATTTTTGGTGAATAGTAACTTTTTACTTTTATTGACCACATTTAAAAGTAAATAGGGTATTTAAAGGTATAAATGATATTAACATTACCCTAACACATGTCCTAATTATATTGGACAATTTTATCTCGACCAGAAACAACGTTAGGAATAAAATATTATCATTTAGGTCCACTTGGAATAGATTAGGACATTTATTATTATTTAATTCAAAGAATAGTTAAAAGAATTAAAATCAAAGTTTATATACTAAAACATTTTAATATAGGGTTAAATATAAGATATAATCTATTATAAATATTTATTAGAATGATAAAACTATTTCCTACATAATTATATTTTATTTATTATTTTTAGACATTATATAATTTAATTTATTTATGACCCAATGATGATGCAATAATTACAATAATAGTAAAAAATTAAAATCATTGATATTATAAATACCCAAATAAATATAATTTGAGACTCTTTATGAATTTCACTAATTTTATAGTTTAATATGAAATTTTAGGAATGATTTAATTAACTTTGTTCGATGTAATCATTCTGTTATGATTTTCACAAAAAGAAATTTTCCAAATAGTGTCAAAATTGACATAAAAGAGTTTTTAGAACAAATATTATATTATTAAATGTTATTAAATTCGTAAAAATATATGGTTTGGCCCAGTAACTTATATCATGATAGTTTTATCATTAATGGACCACTTGGTGGTCTCTTGGAGGTATATAGTAAGTTTATTAACTATATAATATACAAATACAATGTGACATGATAAGTGTCAAAATAATTAACTAAGTGTTAAAACTAAAATATAAGGTTAATATAATGACCCAGACCTGTCTAAATTCTATTGTTTGAGTTGTTTTCAACCTATCCCCACCTTAACATTTAAAAAATATACATTTAAGCCATTAGAAACCGAATATGAATATATTATAAAATAATATTTCAGGATTTTCCAAAGGTTCCCCTCACCCCTCTTATAAAAGGGCACTCCCCCCTCTCATTAATTCACACCTTCAAAGCCATTTGGATTAGACAACCACTGCCCACATACTCTCTAAACTTTGGTAAATTTATCCTAGAGGCATTCCATTATCATAAAAGCAAACATAAGGATCTCTTTTGAACAAATCAAAAGGAAGAACCCGAAGAAGAAGTAATGATTTCACCACACTCTTTCAAGTTCCTTTCTTCTTCCACTTATTCATTCTTTTTTATTCTCATTCAAAAATAATAAATCCAGTACGTCCTACATACTGTAAAATTATTATAAATATGGAACAACCATATTCATCATTCTATCCATCCTTTGAATAACATGTCACCGTACATGCGTACGTACGGCTTATCGTCTCCACGTCGTGGTGTAATTGTTATTCAATAAATCATTATTTGGATGGGTATACTAATTATTTTTAATTAATGTAAATAATAAATATAACATGATAATTATTCTTTATATATGATATACCATCCAATTATATATTATTTTAATATCAAAAGAAAGATATTGTCGCTCGTGCGTACATACGGACCACCGTCTCCACGAACGCGATGAGAATCATTCTCCATCATATCCATTCATGTATAATTATAATCTGATGATTTCAAAATAATGTTTAAGGACTTGATATCATTCTCGATATGAATAAGATAAAACCTATACATGAAAAACACATCTTAGGTAACAAAACATATAAAATAAAATGAGTAAGTTAACACCCGAAACAACGATAATTCTAAACTATTATTAAAAAATCAATGTTAAATGATCATATATGATATCATATTAATATATATGATTCTTGTATAATTTAATAACAATTATTTCACCATTATATAGGAGTTTAACCTACCCCAAGAATGTAAAACTACAAGTTAAGGGTTATTTCACAATCTCTTCATTATCTAAGGTTGTTTATATGTGATTATCTACTAAGAACTCTTTATCATCCACATCCATGTTTCTGAAAAATGTATTTCAAATAATTCTTAATATTTTAAAGAATATGGTATAAATTAATTTATACCCTTGTTCAATTTTTATAATAAGTTTATAAAGGAATCTTTCTGTCGTTTTCTAAACAAGGTCCTTTTTAAACTTTTCGATAGGATTAATGTAAGAATATTTTTTAACTTATACGGAAGGTGCACCTATTTTACACCGTTATAAAATCATTGAAGCTTCCATTACAAGATTATAAGAAAATTTTCCAAGTAAATGTTTTATTTTATAATTATGTGACTTTTAAATGATTTCATAAAAAGGGATATTTCTCTCAAATAGTTTTTATTTCATCTATGACAATATCCTTTGTTGGATTTTAAGCTTATTTGATGTTGATTTATTATGAAAAAAAATGTACATATTTTATTGAATATTTTGCGATTTGTTTGACTATGGATGTGTTATTTTTATAACATTCATGGTTTATGAAGAAAGTATTGACATTTTGTATTCTATTTTTAATAAGAATGTTTATGTTTAAACCTGTTCATATGAGGAATGCATTGGACTTAATATGTGATGAGTGGAACCCGCTATAGCTCCTCGATGTATCGGTAGGTCTCATGAGACAAACTAGTGTCTTGGAACAAGGCCATGACAAAATCTTATTTGTATTCTTTGATTGAGGAATTGGCTGTGTGGTTATGATAGTCTGTCATTATGTATTCCATCATTACGAAAGTGGTTATTGATATTGCATGTGATAATTCGATTAGTAGAATATCTATGTTAATAAGTAAATGGAATTAATTCATTTTCATTTTTCCATACAATTTTGATGTTCATGATTAAAAGGATTTTGTTTTAGTTATACATTGCCTTAAATGTTTATTCTTATTTACGAAAGTTTCTGCTATATTGTTATCCTTACTGGCCATTTGAGCTCACCCCTTTCAAATGTTTTATTTTTCCAAGGATGTGAAGAGGTAATTTATCAATGAACTGCAGGGATAGTATGTGGGAATAAGAGTGTGGACTATGGAGACTACATTGTTATAGTTTTCATTTTATGATGTAATGTAAATCGTATTAATGTATCTAGTGTTTCCAAGGCTACTAAACTAATCGGTCATTCGAGACATGATCTTTCTTTTGATCATGCCAATTTTATATAATAATGCACCGACTCTGGTTAATTGGGGTCGGGGCGTTATATATGGTATTAGAGGAAGTTTAGTACAATCCTTGGATGATAGATTTAGATAAACTTTGATTAGAGCACATAGATTTAAGATGGAATTTGAGGATTACTATAGAATAACTTCCTAGAATTTTGGTATTGTAGAGATTTTATGAGTTTTCTGAACAATACATCCCTGTCTGGATACGAGCAGGTAGAGTTGGCTCTGGCACAGATGTACCTAGGGGTAAAACCTAAAAACACCTCTTTGAGCTAGACTCGAACGGGAACTGGTGCACGACAACGGGTCTTTTTGGACAATTGGTTACAACACTCCCGGGGGATATTCTTAGGATAACTCTCATTTTTATTAAAAGTCCTTATGAAGGGTTTGTGAGTATATACTTCCTCAATGAAAACATTTTTATGATTATGGATTATATCCATCAATAGTTCAATTTATGTTAAGTGTTTTATAAGCATGGAATTATGTATTGTGATTCATAAACATATCTAGTTTATGACATTGTTTATAAAGGGCACCTAGTGGAAGAAATGGAGACTTTATCAACGAACGCAATCCATGTAGAGATTTCCCTCCGGCTCAAGATAATTATAGTGGAGCTGGTGATGCAACTGGTGCTGATCAGCTAATCACCATACTGGGAAAACTCACTCAGGTTATGAATAATAACCTTACTCGTATGAAGCACCCGGATCCACAGTGTGGAGGATCAATGTTAGATCGCTTTATAAGGAAACAACCACCAATGTTCAGTGGGAGTACAAATCCCTTAGTAGATGAGCAATGGATAAATTTCTTATAGAAAATATTTCAGGCTTGGGGGAGTAGTGAAAGGGAAAAAGTTATCATGGCAGTTTACCACCTCATTGGAGATAATGATCGATGGTGGTCATTTATTCAAAACAAGATGGAAGATAATGACATATCAAATATGTAATGGAGGGAGTTCAAAGATCTATTTTTAGAAAAACACTTTCATCGTGACCATCGAGCAGATATGGAAAGACTATTTCTGAGTCTGAGACAAAATGTGAATGAGAATGTCACAAAGTATGAGGCTAACTTTACAAGGTTAGCAAGGTATAATGGAGATTATATACGTATCCCAATAAGTAAGATTGATAGTTTCTTTTATGGGTTAAAACCATTTCTCCGTCGAGCATTAGTCTCACAATCCATCTCGTCGTAAGAAGACATTGTCTCATGTGCTATCAAGGCAGAGAAATATTTCTCTAAGTCATATGACTTTAATGAAAAACAAGAGAAGAAGAGATCTGCTGATCAATCTGGGAATGAAAGTAAGGGGATGAAAGGAAAGGTTGAATATCCATCCTGTGGTAAATTTTGGAAGAAACACCCTGGTACTTTCTTGAAGTGAATGGGTGTCTGTTACAAGTGTGGTGAAAAAGGACACCAAGCTCGTGATTGCAAAGGGAAGAAGGAATCTATCGATGTTCAGTCCTACAATTGCAGGGAGATGGGAAATTATGAAAATGAATTTCCTAAGCATCAGGGGAACATACCTCAGAAAATTCCAAGGGATCAAGGACATGCTTATACTATAACTTCTGCTGAGGTAGAAGCTCCGAAAGACGTGGTGGCAGGTAATTTAATGGTTTACTCATGTTTAGGAAATGCATTATTTGATTCTAGATCATCACATTGTTTCATATATTCCTGTATTGTTAACAAAATCAGATATTTCTAATTTTATTTAACAAGGGAGTTGTCAGTTAAAACTCCTATGGGAAGTATCATTGCAACAATGTTTTGTAAATCAGTCCCCAATAGATCACATAAATGTTCTTTATCAGATGATCTCATCATCATACCTATGATTGAGTTTGATATAATCCTCGGTGTGGATTGGCTTTCAGACCATGATTCAAAGATTTATTATAAGAAAGAGGTTTTTATTATTTTTGATGATGATGATAAGGAACACCTTATCTTTAGAGCAGAATCGTCACCACCTAATTCTTATCTAGATCCACCACCAGTAGCTCAACTAAAATCAATTATTGGGGAGGAAGAGGATGAAATGATTGTGGGTGAGGAAAGGAATTTTCAAATAGAGGATGTACCTGTTGTGAAAGAATATGTAGATGTGTTTCCAGAAGAATTACCTGGACAACCTCTAGAACGAGATGTTGAGTTTTCCATTTATTTAATTTCTGGATCAAGGCCTATATCAAAGACCCCTTATAGAATGGACACTGTAGAATTAGTTGAAATAAAGAAACAACTAGAGGAATTGAGTAATAATGGATTTATTCTCCCTAGTGTTTCTCAATGGGGATCCCCTATTGTTTTTGTTCAAAAGAAAGATGGATCTATGAGGTTATGTATCAACTACAAGGAGATCAATTCTATAACAATAAAGAATAATTATCCCCTACCTAGCATTGATGATTTATTTGACCAACTGCATGGAGCTCAATACTTTTCAATGATTGACCTTCTATCTGGATACCATCAGTTGTGTGTGAAGAAGGAATACATTCTGAGGACAACATTTCAAACCAGGTACGAGCATTACGAGTTTACAGTTATTCCTTTTTGATTGACTAATGCACCCTCTGTATTCATGGATCTGATGAATAGAGTTATCAAGGAATATCTTGATTAATTTGTGGTGGTCTTTATTGATGATATCTTGGTATACTCCAAAATCTATGAAGATCATGAAAATCAATTGCGCATTATCCTGATGTCTCTAAGAAGACATGAATTTTATTGGAAGTTTAGCAAGTGTGAATTCTGGCTTCAGGAGATTACTTTTCTTTTCTATATTGTCTCTAAATATGGAATATTTGTTGATCCTTCTAAGACCAAGGAAATCCAAGAATGTCCAGCACCTACGAGTATAACTGAGGTACGTAGTTTTATGGGTTTAGCAGGTTATTGTCGACGTTTCTTCCAGAATTTTTCCTGATTAGCTAACTCATTAACCAAGCTCACATGTAAAGGGGATAAATTTGTTTAGACAAAAGACTATGAAGAATGTTTCAAAGAACTGAAGTGAATATTATTCAATGCTCCTATATTGACTCTACCATCGTGGAATGATGGGTTCGTTATTTATAGTGATGCATCGAAGAAAGAACTTGGTTGTGTTCTTATAGAGAATGATAGGGTTATAGCCTATGAATCACGACAGTTGAAAATTCATGATCAAAACTATCCTACTCATGATCTAGAGTTAGTAGCTATGATATTTTCTTTGAATATATAGAGGCACTACCTCTATGGTGACAAATGTGAGATTTATACTGATCACAAGAGATTGATGTATATTTTCTCACAAAAAAAACTGAACATGAGGCAAAGGAGTTGGCTTGAATTACTCAAGGATTATGATTGTACGATACACTACCACCAGGGGAAATCAAACAAGGTGGTAGTTTCTTTAATCTGAAAAGACCATGGAGTTTTGAACAATATGAGAATTTAAAGGGATCAAATTTTCATGGATCCAGTGAAGATGGACATGGGAATAACCATGGAAGGTAAACATCAGTGCTTTTTCAAATGTTTACCAAACCATCTTTACTAGAAAGGATTATGAGTTCTCAGACCGATGATGAAGAATTTCAAAAGATGATTAAAGTTGTGAATGATGGGAGAAACTTTGTGTATGAAGAAGGAATTTTGAAATTCTATAAGAGGCTTTGTGTTCCCGATATTCCTGATCTAAAAAGGGAATTGTTGGATGATGCTCATAGTTACAATTTCTCTATACACCCTGGGAGCATGAAAATGTATAGAGATTTGAAGGAACATTTTTGGTGGGACAACATGAAGAGGGATATTGCCGATTTTCTCTCAAGATGTATGGTTTGTCAACAAGTGAAAGCGGGAAGGCAACAGCCTGGTGGAGTATTGCAACCACATCCCATTCCTGAGTGGAAATGGGATAATATCACGATGGACTTTGTCATGGGACTATCAAAGACTCCTAAAAATAATGATGCAATATGGGTTATTGTTGATAGTCTTACCAAGTCAACACATTTTCATTCTATAAGAGAAGATCTACCACTGGAATGTCTAGCAAGACTATATATTATTTAAGTTGTGAGACTTCATGGAGTACCCCTATCGATTGTTTCTGATCGTGATCCCCATTTTACTTCAAGATTCTGGAGAAGTATTCAGAATGCCTTGGATACTGAACTTCATTTGAGCACTGCCTACCACCCTCAAATAGATGGACAATCAGAACTAACTATTCAAACCTTATAAGACATGTTTAGATCCTTCTCACTTGACTTTCATGGTATGTGGGATCAATATTTACCTCTGGTATAATTTTCCTATAACAATAGCTTCCATTCAAGTATCCAGATGG
This sequence comes from Viscum album, assembly GCA_963277665.1. Taxonomy (NCBI): domain Eukaryota; kingdom Viridiplantae; phylum Streptophyta; class Magnoliopsida; order Santalales; family Viscaceae; genus Viscum; species Viscum album. The sequence continues at coordinate 1,626,824,776 of OY728157.1, read as the reverse complement.
CACCATATGAAGCATTATACAGAAAGAGATGTCGCACACCAACCTGTTGAGATGACGTTGGTGAAAGAAAACTTGTAAGCCCAGAACTGGTGGAGGAAATGATGGAAAAGGTAAAGGTAATCCAAAACCATATCAAAGCAGCTCAAAGTAGGCAGAAGAGCTATGTTGTTAATCGAAAGAAGGATTTGAAATTTCAAGTCGGTGATCATGTTTTCCTGAAGGTATCTCCATGGAAGGGAGTCATACGTTTTGGTAAGAAAGGTAAATTGATCCCCAGGTACATCGGAACTTTCGAAATTCTAGAACGAATTGGGGATGTAGCTTATCGTTTGGCAATGCCTCCAAGTCTTTCCAAAGTTCACGATGTGTTCCACGTATCACTATAGAGGAAATACATGCCAGACCCAACGCATGTGCTCACCTATGAGGAATTAGAACTGGAACCCGATCTGTCTTTTTGTGAAGAGCCGGTCAAGATTATTGATATGAGAGAACAAGTACTGAGAAACCGGACGACTCGTCTGGTAAAATTCTTGTGGAGAAACCATAAGATGGAAGAGGCAACGTGGAAACCCGAGGAACTTATGATGAAGAACCACCCGAGTCTTTTCATGCGGTAGTATTCTAGAAATTTCGAGAACGAAATTATTTGAAGGAGGGGAGAATGTAACACCCCAACTTCTATGGTACGCTTCTCTTTGAATAATGCAATAGCGTGTGTTGTACGCAACATCGAGTTCTAACTCACCATAACCAATCTAACTAGCCGTTATGAATAGTAATACCCACTTCTTGAAAATTATAAATTTTATTTTTCAAAATGGACTTCATTTTTGGATTCAGAATATCCATATTAGCCTAGGGTGAATTTTTGGTATTTTTCTGAAAAACATCATTTTTTATGAATAGTGAAACCACTAAGTGGTAGTTAAAAAATATAATTTTTTAGAAAACATAACTTTACCACTTTTGTCAGTGGAATTTTGAAAACTTGAGAGGCACAGTTAATATCAAGGACTAAAATGTGGTTCATTGAGATGAAAATAATTTTTGGTGAATAGTAACTTTTTTCTTTTATTTAACACAGTTAAAAGTAAATAGGGTAATTACGGGTAAAAATGATATTAATATTTCCCTAACACATGTACTCATTCTATTGGAAAAGTGTATCTCGACCAAAAACAACCTTAGGAATAAAATATTATCATTTAGGTCCACATGGATTAGATTAGGACATTTATTATTATTTAATTCAAAGAAGAGTTAAAAGAGTTAATATTCAAAGTTTATTTACTAAAACATTTTTAATATAAGTTTACACATAAGATAAATTCGATTATAAATATTAATTAGAGATATAAAAAGGTTTCCTACATAATGATATTTTATTTATAATATTTGGACATTAAATAATTTATTTTATTTATGACCCAATGATGATGCAATAATTACCATAATAGTTAAAAATTAAAATAATTGATATTATAAATACCCCAATAAAAATAATATGTGTCTTTTTATGAATTAAACTAATTTTATAGGTTAATATTCCATGTTAGGAATGATTTAATTAACATATTTAGATTTAATCATTCTGTTATGATTTTTACAAAAATCAATTTTCCAAATAGTGTCCAAATTGACATAAAAGACTTTTTAAAACACATATTATATTATTAATTGATATTCAATTTTTAAAAATCTAATGTTCGGAGAAGAGACTTATATCATGATAGGTGTATCATTAATGGACCACTTTGGGGTCTAATAGAGGTATATAGTATGTTTATTAACTATATAATACAAAAATACAAAGTGACATGGTAAGTGTCAAACTAATTAACTAAGAGTTAACACTATATGATAAGGTTAATATAATGACCCAAACATGTCTAAATTATATTGGTTGAGTGTTTTTTGACATATCCCCACCTTAAAATTTAAATAATCCATTTTTGAGCCATTAGAAGCTGAATATAAATATATTATAAAATAATATTTCTTGCTTTTCCAAAGGTTCCCCACACCCCTCTTATAAAAGGGAACTCCCACTTCTCATTAATTCACACCTTCAAAGCCTTTTGGCCTAGCCAAACTCTGCCAAAATAATCTCTCAACTTCCCTAACATTATCCTAGAGGACGTTCTTTAGTCATAAATCCAACCTAAGAGCCCTTTTGATAAAATGAAAAGGAAGAAACCGAAGAAGATGTAATGATTTCACCACCCTCTTTCAAGTTCCTTTCTTCTTCCACTTCTTCTTTATTTGTTATTACCATTATAAAATAATTAATCTAGTACCTCCTATATACTTTAATATTATTATAAATATGGTACAACCATATTTCATATTCTATCCATCCTTTGAATAACATGTCACCATACGTGCGTATGTACGGTTTACCGTCTCCACGTCGTGGTATAATTGTTATTCAATAAATCATTATTTGGAAGGGTATAATAATGAATTTTTTTTTCATGTAAACAATAAATATAACATGATAATGACTCGTTATATATGATATACCATCCAATTATATATTATTTTAATATCAAAAGAATGATATTGTCGCTCGTGTGTACGTACGGACTACCGTCTCGACGAACGCGATGAGAATCATTCTCCATCAAATCCATTCAAGTATAATTATCATTTGATGATTTCAAAATAATTTATAAAGAATTGATATCATTCTGGATATGAATAAGATACAAAATATCCATGAAAAACACAACTTATGTAAAAAAACATATAGAAGAAAACGAGTAAGTTAACACCCGAAACAACGATAATTCTAAAATATTATTAACAAAGCAATGTTAAAAGATCATATATAATATCATTTTAATATATATGATTCTTATATAATTTAATAACAATTATTTCACCATTATATAGGATGTTAATCTACCCCAACCAAAGAAAAGTACAAGGTAAGGATTATTTCACAATCTCTTCATTATCCAAGATTGTTTATATGTGATTATCTACTGGGACATCTTTATCAACCACATCCATGTTTCTTAAAAATGTATTTCAAATAATTATTACTATTTTAAAGAATATGTTATAAATTCATTTATACCCTTGTTGTCATTTTATAATATGTTTATAGAGGAATATTTTTGTCGTTTTCCAAACAAGGTCATTTTTTAACCTTTTCGACAGAATTATGGTAAGAATGTTTTTTTAACTTATACGACGGGTGCGGCTATTTTCCGCCGTTATAAAATCATCGAGCCTTCCCTTACAAGATTATATTAGAATTTTCAATGTAAATATTTTATTATATAATTATGTGACTTTTAAATGATTTCAAAAAAGGGATATTTCTCTCAAATAGTTTTGATTTCATCTATGTCAACATCTTTTGATGGATTTTAACCTTATTTGAAGTTGATTTATTATGATACAAATCTTAAATATTATATTGAAGATTGTGTGATTTTATTGACTGTGGATGTGTTATTTTTATACCATTCATGGTTTATAGAGAAAGTATTTACATTCCATATGCTTGTTTTAATACGAATGTTTATGTTTAAACATATTCATATGAGGAATGCATTGGACTTAATATCTGACGAGTGGAGCCCGCTATAGCTCCTTGATGCATCGGTAGGTCTAATGAGACAAACTAGTGTCTTGGCACAAGGCCTTGACAAAATCGTATTTTTAGTCTTTCCATGAGGCCTTGGCTATGTGGTTATGATAGTCTGGCATTATGCATTCCATCATTATGAACGTGGTTATTGATATTTCATGTGATTATTCGATTAGTAGAATATAAATGTGATTAAGTAAACAGAATTATTTCATTTTATTTTTTCCATACAATGTTGAAGTTCATGTTTAAAAGACTTTTGTTTTAGTTATACATTGCCTTAAATGTTTATTCTTATTTATGAAAGGTTCCTCTATATTGTTATCCTTACTGAGAATTTGAGCTCACCCCTTTTATATTTTTTATTTTTTCTAGGATGTGAAGAAGTAATTTATGAATGACCTTCCGGGATAGTATGTGGGGATAAGAGTGTGGACTATGGAGACTATATTGTTTTAGTTTTCATTTTATGATGTAATGTATATATTATTAATGTATCTATTGTTTCCAAATCTACTAATCTAATCGGTCTTTCGAGACTTGATCTTTATTTTGATCATGCCATTGTTATGTAATAATGCACCGACTCTGGGTAACTTGGGTCGGGGCGTTACAGAACATGTTAGAAGTGACCATGTTTGGTTTAGATATAGACCACATTGTTGGTGTTCATTGTTGAGATATATTGTTATGTATGATCATGGAAAAGGGTCGAACATCCAATATAAGATCGAATCATAGAATCCTAGTTCGTCATGTTATTGAAAATCATTTAGAGGTGAAGACAATAATAAACCATATGATCAAAAATACGATGAAAATCACCAGACTACGTCATTATGATTCTAACACACATAATAGAAGTTTCATTGTCATGTGAAAAACTTTCATATTACATAATGTCTCACATTATGTGCTATGTATTTAAAAATTATTATTTGAATTACATAATTAAAAATAAAAATTGATCTAGATTTTTCAAAGACATTTCATTATTACATGGTATGAGATGGAATAAAACATAATTACTCACATCATTTCTCCCTCCATGTTTAAGTATATGAAAGAATATTTTATTAACAATAGTAATTATTTTGATGAATCACTTTATATTTACTGGTAATGTATTAATTATATGTGTCATAAATTATCTAATCATGGTATAGATATATGAATATTATTATATATATATTATAAGGGTTTTTGAAATAAAATATTGTATGTTATGGATGTTATAACTAGAGGTTCCCTGATGATGAAATTACCAAAATAGGGTAAATTTTATTGGACATGATGGAATGAAATAGAATTCAATAGAAGGTTGGGGTAATATGATGAAGAGTAATACACATGGTGGATAACTATAGATGGTTAATTATGTAAATAAATTCAATGATAAGAAATATACCTGATGATGGGCCAACAACAACAAATCCCAGGTATGCGTTTAAAAAAAGTAGTTTAATATTACTATAACCAATAAAATAATTTTCATGGTTGGTTTATGCAACAAAAAAGGTTATGGATATCATTATAGAAAACAAGGTTTTTAAGAACAACCCATACCATCACATTAGAGTCATGTCTACAATTTATAGGAATGTATGAAAACATTCATGACTTATAATAGTGTTTTTATCAATTAATCATGGATTAGTCAAATGGTCTTCATGTGTCAATAAAATTTATGTTTTATGGATAATGGGGTCATATGTATACACCCTCAAAACTGAAATTTCAAATATTACATTTCACTAAGAAAAATAGAGAGGGTACATGAGTAATGTAACTAGGATTCCCCCATCATTGACCCATTGGAATATTTGAGATTTATTTTTCTACGGAGAGGAAAATTAAAAAAGAATAACAATAAATCAAGTAAAATATTTAAATAAAATTATGTTGTTATAGTATTGGATAAAGATAATAATTTTATAGATGAAGAAATTTTTGAACCACTAAAAAAAATTGGCTCCCATTTTTAGGGAGACTGGTACAATTGAGGATTGATATGAAAAAGGATGAAATGACCCACCAATATCTTTTTGCTTGAGAGTGCAACAAGTCATTACTAGGCCTTAAACCAAATCCCCAAGATGCCAAAGGCTGGTAATAAATACCGAAGGGTTTCAACCCCAATTGGGGTATGATTTAAAATTTAATAAAATAAACCCATCCATTAACCATTCACTATATAATGCATGAAACAAAGAATGACCAAATCACAACCTCATTTATATTAAACCACGTCTGAGTACACAATAGTAGAAGACTAAACCAAACAAAAAAGTATATAGTAGAAAAAGAACAACACAAGACTCCCAAAAGACACTATGACTTAGTTTTCGACAAGCTCCAAGCTCTACAACATCTCCCAAACATCACAACAAGACACTAGTAATGAGAAGATTTACCTTTACCCGTGTCTCAGAATACAAAATCTAGAAAATCACTAAAGTTCCAAAGAAGGGGTGAGTATAAAACTCCGTAGGTTTTCCCCAATGACTTCCCTACTCACTTCCACTAGGATAGAAGAGTTAGCAACATTTATATAAAATCTTTTTATATAAAACATTTTTACCAAAAAAATTTATAACTAAATATAAACTTGTTTCCAAAAACTATCTATGCTCAAAAGTATAAAAGTACAATTTAAAACAGCTTTTCCAACACATAATTTTTATAGAAAAATAACCAAAAAAGTTTCCAAACCATTTCACGAACATCCTGTTTTGGCATTCCCAACCATTTCACAAGCCTGTGAGATCAACCATGCATGCATCGTTATGAAGTTTTCATACTCATGAGTGGTTTATCGTCGATCTACTAAGTCGTCACAAGGTAATTGTTTCCCATGTTCCATTAAACCTTTATCACCGAGCACAAGGTCATATTTCAACAAAGACTTGTACTTAAAAGTCCCATTCTCCATTAAACGTTTGGAAACGAGAACAAGGTCCTATTTCAACCATTCCTCGTATATGAAACATGAACACACACCACATATTCACAACAATCATTCCAAACCCATCCATTCAATAAAACTCCTTTTATTGAAAACCATTTCCCTCAAAACCAAGTGTGATAATCCATTTCAAACAATTTCAATAAAACCATACTTTTATTGAAAACCAAATAATGAACCAATTTCATCAATCCATTTCAATACCAAACCATTTCAATAAAACACCAATTTTTATTGAAACCCAATCATTCATAAAACCATTTCCCATTACAGAAAATTTGTAATTTAAATTCTACATTTTAAATTCATGAAGCCAAATCACATTGCACAACAATTCACAATGATTTCACAATTTCATCAAAACCTTAAATCATTACTATTGAAGATTTATTCCATGCTTTGCACAATCAATTTCATTCAAAAAAGCCAATTTAAAACTATGCCAAAAAATTCTAACAAGTGTGGTCGACAGTGAAGCCACCTACCTTAAAAAAGGAGAACCATGAAACAGATGACGAATGCTCAAGAACACCGGGTCAAATCTCCAAGAATTCTCCTTATATCTCTTCTCCTAACACAACCAAGACCAAATCTCATCATATTTGGAATCCACACACTTAGATCTACCCATAACGGGCGTAGAGATATGAAACCGAGAGAAGACGAGAAGTAAATCTAAGTACATCTAAGAAACTATTCATGAACGAAGGAGAACGATCACATACCCCAAGAATACGGATTCGATTCGCCAAGAGTAGCCTTTGGAACACCTCCACAATGATGGGAGAACCCACTTTGACCTTTAGAGAACTGAAATCCCTAATTAGTGTCGTTTAAGAGCGTTAATGAGGAATGTAGAGGCCAAACGAGTTAGATCCACAATTTAAGGATCTAATTTTAAGTGACTGCATGGTTAATTATTAATTTATTTTATTTTACCTCTTTCACACTTTTGGTTTTCATTCTGTGAAGTTAATGATTCATTCTTTTGGAAATCCCAGAGTATTCAAGAAAAAACCCATGATATTATCAATTATGATCCAAAACCAGAATAGTGCCTATTACAGAACATGTAACACCCAAAGCTTCTACGGTATGATTCTCTTTGAATAATGCAATAGCTTGTGTTTTACGCAACATCGAGTTCTAACTCACCACAACCAATCAAACTAGAAGTTATGAATAGTAATACCCACTTTTTGAAATTTATAAATTTTATTTTTCAAAATGGACTTCATTTATGGATTTGGAATATCGAAATTAGCCTAAGGGGAATTTTTTTTATTTTTATAAAAAACATCATTTTTTGATGAATAGTGAAACCACTAAGTGGTAGTTAAAAAACTGAATTTTTCATAAAACATAAATTTACCTCTTCAATGAGTGAAATTTCGAAAATCCGAGAGACACGGTTAATATCATGGACTAAAATGTGGTTCATTGAGATTAAATTTTTTTGGTGAATAGTAACTTTTTTCTTTTATTTACCACGGTTAAAAGTAAATTGGGTAATTAAGGGTAAAAAGGATATTAATATTACCATAACACTTGTCCTAATTTTATTGGACAAGTGATTCTCGACCAGAAACAACCTTAGGAATAAAATATTATCATTTAGGTCCACTTGGATTAGATTATGACATTTATTATTATTTAATTCAAAGAAGAGTTAAATGAGTTAAAATAAAGGTTTATTTATTAAAACATTTTTAATATAGGGATAAACATAAGATAAATTCTATTATAAATTTTCCTTATAAAGAAAAAATTACTTCATACATAATGATATTTTATTTATAATTTTTAGACATTATATAAATTAATTAATTTATGACCCAGTGATGATGCAGTAATTACCATAATAGTTAAAAATTAAAATAATTGATATTATAAATACCCAAATAAATATAATTTGAGGATTTTTATGAATTTCACTAATATTATAGGTTAATATAAAATGTTAGGAATGGTTTAATAAATTTTTTCGAAGTAATCATTCTGTTATGATTTTCACAAAATCAATTTTCCAAATAGTGTCAAAATTGACATAAAAGTGTTTTTAAAAACAATATTATATTATTAATTGATATTAAATTCATAAAAATATAAGTTTCGGTCAAAAGACTTATATCATGATAGGTGTATCATTAATGGACTACTTGGAGGTCTCTTGGAGGTATATAGTATGTTTATTAACTATATAATATAAAAATACGAAGTGACATGGTAAGTGTCAAACTAATTAACTAAGAGTTAAAAATAAAAGATAAGGTTAATATAATGACCCAAACCTGTCCAAATTCTATTAGTTGAGTGGTTTTCAACCTATACCCACCTTAACATTTATATAATCCACTTTGGAGCCATTACAAACCGAATATGAATATATTATTAAATAATATTTCAAGCGTTTCCAAAGGTACCCCTCACCCATATTATAAAAGAGAACTCTCTCTTCTAATTAATTCACACCTTAAAAGACATTTGGTTTGACTAAAATCTGCACAAATACTATCTCAACTTCCCTTACTTTATCCTAGAGTCCTTTCTTTAGTTATAAAGCAAACCTAAGGAGCCCTTTTGATCAAATCAAAAGGAAGAACCCGAAAAATATGAAATGATTTCACCACCCTCTTTCATCATCCTTTCTTCTTCCACTTATTAGTTATTTGTTATTCACATTAAAAAATAATGAATCATGTACCTCCTATATACTGTAATATTATTTTAAATATGGTACAACCATATTCATAATTCTATCCATCGATTGGATAACATGTCACCATACGTGCGTACGTACGGATTACCGTCTCCATGCCGTGGTGTAATTGTTATTCAATAAATAATTATTTGGATGGTTATAATAATTATTTGTAATTCATGTAAATAATAAATATAACATGATAATGATTATGTATATATGATATAACATCCAAGTATATATTATTTTGATATTAAAAGAATTATATTGTCGCTCGTGCGTACGTACGGACTAGCGTCTCCTCGAACATGATGAGAATCATTCTCCATCGTATCCATTCAAGTATAATTATCATTTTAGGATTTCAAAATAATTTTTAAGGACTTGATATGATTCTGGATATGAATAAGATACATCCTATCCATGAAAAACATGACTTCGGTAACAAAACATATAAAAGAAAATGAGTAAGTTAACACCCAAAACAACGATAATTCTAAAATATTATTAAAAAAGTAATGATAAAAGATCATATATGATATCATATTAATATATATGTTTTTTCTATAATTTAATTACAATTGTTTCAGAATTATACAGGATGATATCCTACCCCAACCAAGGAAAAGTACAAGGTAAGGGTTATTTCACAATCTCTTCATTATCCGAGGTTGTTTATATGTGATTATCTACTGGGACCTCTTTATCATCCACATCCATGTTTCTTAAAAATGTATTTCAAATCATTATTACAATTTTAAAGACTATGGTATAATTTCATTTATACCCTTGTTCACTTTTTATAATAATTTTATAAAGGAATCTTTCTGTTATTTTCCAAACAAGGTCCTTTTAAACCTTTTCGACAGAATAAATGTAAGAATGTTTTTTAACTTATACAGCGGGTGAGGCTATTTTTCTCCATTTTAAAATCTTCGAAGCTTCCCTTATAAGCTTATATGAAAATTTTCAAAGTAAATTTTTTATTTTACAATTATGTGAATTTTAACTGATTTCAAAAAAAGGGATATTTCTCTCAAATAGTTTTGATTTCATCTATGTCAACATCCTTTGATGGATTTTATGCTTATTTGAATTTGATTTATTATGATACAAAACTTAAATATTGTATTGAAGATTTTGTGATTTTTTTGACTGTGGATGTATTATTTTTATACCATTCATGATTTATGGAGAAAGTGTTGACATTTTGTATGCTAGTTTTAATACGAATGTTTATGTTTAAACCTGTTTATATGAGGAATGCATTGGACTTACTATGTGATTAGTGGAGCCCGTAATAGGTCCTCGATGCATCGGTAGGTCTAATGAGACAAACTAGTGTATTGTCACAAGGCCTTGACAAAATCTTATTTGTAGTCTTGGCACGAGGCCTTGGCTATGTGGTTATGATAGTCTGGAATTATGTATTCCATCATTATAAAAGTGGTTACTGATATTGCATGTGATTATTCTATTAGTAGAATATCAATGCGAATAAGTAAATGGCATTATTTCATTTTATTTCTTCCATAAAATTCTGATGTTCATGTTTAAAAGGCTTTTGTTTTAGTTATACATTGCCTTAAATGTTTATTATTATTTATGAAAGTTTCTGCTATATTGTTATCCTTAATGGGCATTTGAGCTCCCCCATTTTCTATGTTTTATTTTTCCCAGGATGTGAAGAAGTAATTTATGAATGACCTGCAGAGACAGTATGTGGGGATAAGAGTGTGGACTATGGAGACCATATTGTTGTAGTTTTCATTTTATGATGTAATTTAAATCTTATTAATGAATCTAGTGTTTCCAAGGATACTAAACTAATCGGTCTTTCGAGACATGATCATTCTTTTGATCATGCCAATGTTATGTAATAATACACCGACTCTAGGTAACTGGGGTCGGGGCGTTACAGTTGGTATCAGAGGATGTTTAGTACAAACCTTAGAAGCTAGATTTAGATAAACTCTGATTAGAGAACATAGATATAAGATTGAATTTGAGGATTAATATATAAGAACATCCTCGAATTTTGGTATTGTAGAGATTTTGTGAGTTTTCCGAGGAATACATCCCTATCTGGATACGAGTAGGTAGAGGTGGCTCTGGCACAGATGTACCTACGGGTAAAACCCGAAAACACAGCTTTGATATTGACTCGAACAGGAATTGGTGCACGACAACGGGCCTTGCTGCACTCTTGGTTACGACACTCCCGGGGGATATGCTTAGGATAACTCTCATTTTCATTACAAATCATTATGAAGGGTTTTTGAGTATATACTTTCTCAAAGAAAACATTTTTATGATTATGGATTATATCCATAAATAGATCAATTTATCTTAAGTGTTTTATAAGTATGGAATTATGTATTTTGATTCATAAACTGATCTAATCTATGCCATTGTTTAGAAATGGAGCCTAGTGGAAGAAATGGAAACGGTATCAATGCACACACTCCATGTAGGGATTTTCCTCCTGCTCAAGATAATTATACTGGAGCTAGTGATGCAACTGGTGCCGATCAGCTAATAACCATATTGGGACAACTTACTCAGGTTATGAATAATAAACTTACTCGTTTGGAGCACCCCAATCCGTAGCATGGAGGATCAATGTTAGATCACTTTATGAGGAAACAACCACCAAAGTTCAATGAAAGTAAAAATCCCATAGTAGCTGAGCAATGGATAAATTCCCTAGAGAAAATATTTCAGGATTTGGGGAGTAGTTAAAGGGAAAAACTTATCATGGAAGTTTACCACCTCACTAAAGATGATGATCGATGGTGGTCATTGATTCAAAATACGAAGGTAGATGATTAAGTATCAAATATGTAATAAAGGGAGTTCAAAGATCTATTTTTAGAAAAACACTTTCCGTGTGACCATCGAGCAGATATGGAAAGAAAATTTCTAAGTCTGAGACAAAAGGTGGATGAGAATGTCGCAAAGTATGAGGCTAAATTTACAAGGTTAGCAAGGTATGCTAGAGATTATATACGTAACCCAAGAAGTAATATTGAACGTTTCTTGGATGGGTTAAAACCATTTCTCCTTTGATTATTAGTCTCACAATCCTTCTCATCGTACGAAGACATTGTCTCATGTACTATCAAGACAGAGAAAGAATTATCTAAGTCATATGACTTTAAAGCAGAGAAAGAGAAGAAGAGATCTGCTGATCAATCTGGGAATGGATGTAGGGGGAAGAAGGAAAAGGTTGAATATCCATCATGTGGTAAATGTGGGAAGAAACACCATGGTAATTTCTTGAAGGGAATGGGTGCATGTTACAAGTGTGGTGAAAAAGGCCACCAAACTCATGATTGGAAAGGGAAGAATGAAGCTACCGATGTTCAGTGACACAATTGCTGGGAGAGGGGACATTATGCAAATTAATTTCCTAAGTATCAGGGGAACTTACCTCAGAAATGTCCAAGGGATCAAGTCCATGCTTATTCTAGCACTACTGCTGAGGTAGATGCTCCGAAAGACGTGGTGGCAGGTAATTTAATGGTTTCCTCAAGTTTATAAAATTCATTATTTGATTCAGGATCATCGCATTATTTCATATCTTTCATGTTTTCTAAGAAAATTAGATATTTTCAATTTTATTTGACAAGGGAGTTGTCAGTTAAAACTCCTAAGAGATGTATAATTGCAATAATGTTTTGTGAATTAGTCCCCATTAGAGCACATAAATGTTCTTTATCCGTTGATCTCATCATCATAAATATGATTGAGTTTGATATAATCCTTGGTGTGGATTGGCTTTTGGACCATGATGCGAAGATTTATTGTAAGAAAAAGGTGGTTATGATTTTTGATGATGATGATAAGGAACACATTATATTTAGAGCAGAATCGTCACTACCTAATTATTTTCTAGATCCACCCCCAATAGCTCAACTATATTCAATTATTTTGGAGGAAGAGGATGAAATGACTATGGGTGAGGAAAGGATTGATCAAATAGAGGATGTACCTGTTGTGAAAGAATATATAGATGTGTTTCCTGAAGATTTACATAGACATCCTCTAGAATGAGAAGTTGAGTTTTCCATTGATTTAATTCCTAGATCAAGGCCTATATCGAATACCCCTTATAGAATGGCCACTGTTGAATTAGTTGAACTAAAGAAACAACTAGACGAATTGAGTAATAAGGTATTTATTCGCCCAATTGTTTCTACAGGGGGAGCCCCTGTTCTTTTTGTTAAATAGAAAGATGGATCTATGAGGTTACCTATCGACTATAGGGAGATCAATGCTATAACAATAAAAAATAAGTATCCCCTACCTCGCATTGATGATTTATTTTACCAAATGAATGAAGATAAATACTTTTCAAAGATTGACCTTCGATCTGGATACCATTAGTTGTGTGTGATGAAAGAAGATATTCCGAAGACAACATTTCGAACTAGGTACGGGAATTACGAGTTTACGGTAATTCCTTTTGGATTGAATAATGCACCCTCTGTATTCATGTATATAATGAATAGAGTTTTCAAGGAATATCTCGATGAATTTGTGGTGGTATTTATTGATGATATCATGGTATAATCCAAAAGCTACGAAGATCATGAAAATAACTTGTGCATTATCCTGAAGACTCTAGGAAGACATGAATTATATGGGATGTTTAGCAAGTGTGAATTCTAGCTTCAGAGGAATACTTTTCTTGGCCGTATTGTCTTTAATGATGGAATCATTGTTGATCCTTCTAAGACCAAGGAAATCGAAGAATGTCCAGCACCTACGAGTATAGCTGAGGTATGTATTTTTATTGGTTTAGCAGGTTATTATCGACGTTTCGTACATAATTTTTCCTGATTGTCTAATCCAATAACAAAGCTTACACGTAAAGGGGCTAATTTTTTTTGGACAAAAGCGAGTGAAAAAAGTTTCAAAGAAATAAAGATAATGTTAGTCAGTGCTCCTATATTGACTCTACCATCGAGGAATGATGGGCTCGTTATTTATAGTGATGAATCGAAGAAAGGACTTGGTTGTGTTCTTATGCAGAATTATAGGGTTATTGCCTATGCATCAAGATAGTTGAAAATTCATGAAAAAAACTATCCTACTCCATGATCTTGAGTTAGCAGCTGTGATTTTTTTCTTTGAAGATATGGAGGCACTACCTTTATGGGGAAAAATGTGAGATTTATATTGATCACAAGAGTTTTATGTATATTTTCTCACTAAAAGAACTCAACATGAGGCAAAGGAGATGGCTTGAATTACTAAAGGATTATGACTGTACGATACACTACCACCTAGGGAATGCAATAAAGGTGGAAGATGCTTTGAGAAGAAAAGAAAATGTAGTTTTGAAAAATATGAGAATTGAAAGGGATCCAATTTTCATGGATCTAGTGATGATGGACATGGGAATAACCATGGAAGGTAAAACATCAGTGCTTTTTCAAATGGTTTCCAAACCATCTCTAATAGAAAGGATTAAGAGTTCTCAGACCGATTATGATGAATTTCAAAAGAATATTAAAGCATTGAATGAAGGGAGATTGAGGGACTTTGTGTATGAAGACGGAATTTTGAAATTCTAGAAGAGGCTTTGTGTTCCCAATATTCCTGATCTAAAAAGGTAATTGCTGGATGATGCTTATAGTTCTAATTTCTCTATACACCATGGGAGCACGAAAATGTATAAATATTTGAAGGAACATTTTTGGTGGGAAAAAATGAAGAGGTATATTGCCGATTTTGTTTTAATATGTATGGTTTGTCAACAAGTGAAAGTGGGAAGGCAACAACATGGTGGAGTATTGCAACCTCTTCCCATACCTGAGTGGAAATGGGATAATATCACAATGGAATTTGTCATGGGACTACCAAAGAATCCTATAAGGAATGATGCAATATGGGTTATTGTTGATCGTCTTACCAAGTCAGCACATTTTCATTCTATTAGAGAAGATCTTCCACTGGAACGTCTGGAATGAATATATATTAATGAACTTGTGAGACTTCATGGATTACCCCTATCGATTGTTTATGGTCGTGATCCCCGTTTTACTTCATGATTCAGGAAAACAATTCAGAAAGCCTTGGATACTGAAATTTATTTGAGCACTTCCTACCACCCTCAAACAGATGGACAATCAGAACAAACTATTCATTCCTCAGAAGACATGTTGAGATCTGGCTCAATTGACTTTCAGGGTACGTGGGATCAATATTTACCTCTGGTAGAATTTTCATATAACAATAGCTTCCATTCGAGTATTCAGATGGCACCATATAAAGAATTATATGGAAAGAGATGTCGCACAGCAACCTATTGGGATAACGTTGGTGAAAGAAAACTTATAGGCCTAGAACTGGTGGAGGAAACGATGGAAAAGTTGACGGTAATCCAAAACCATATCAAAGCAGCTCAAAGTAGGCAGATGTGCTATGCTGATAATTGAAGGAAGGATTTGGAATTTCAAGTATGTGATCATGTTTTCCTGAAGGTATCTCCATGAAAGGGAGTCATACGTTTTGGTAAGAAAGGTAAATTGAGTCCTAGGTACATCGGACCTTTCGAAATACTAAAACAAATTGGGGCTGTAGCTTACCGTTTGGCAATGCCGCCAAGTCTATCCAATGTTCACGATGTGTTCCACGTTTCAATATTGAGGAAATACATGCTTGACCCAACACATGCACTAGCCTATGAGGAATTAGACCTGGAACCCGATCTGTCTTATTGTGAAGAGCCCGTCAAGATTCTTGATACGGGAGAACAATTACTGAGAAACCAGACGACTCATCTGGTAAAAGTCTTGTGGAGAAACCATAAGATGGAAGAGGAAACATGGGAACCGAGGAACTTATGATGAAGAACCGCACGAGTCATTTCATGTGGTAGTATTCTAGAAATTTAGAGGACGAAATTATTTGATGGAGGGGAGAATGTAACACCCCATGCTTATATGGTACGCTTCTATTTGAATAATGCAATAGTGTGTGTTGTACACAACATCGAGTTCTAACACAACACAACCAATCAAACTAGCCGTTATGAATAGTAATACCCAAATTTTGAAATTTATAAATATTATTTTTCAAAATGGACTTCAATTTTGGATTAGGAATATCGAAATTAGCTTATGGTGAATTTTTGTTATTTTTCTGAATAACCTCATTTTTTAATGAATAGTGAAACCACTAAGTGGTAGTTAAAAAAATAGTTTTTCATAAATCATATTTTACCACTTCTATTAGTGGAATTTTGAAAATCCTAGAGACACGGTTAATATCATGTAATAAAATGTGGTTCATTGAGATGAAAATAATTTCTGGTGAATAGTTACTTTTTACTTTTATTTACCATGGTTAAAAGTAAATAGGGTAATTAAGGGTAAAAATGATATTAATATTACCCAAACATATGTTCTAATTCTATTGGACAAGTGTATCTAGACCCAAAACAACCTTAGAAATAAAATATTATCATTTAGATCCACTTGGATTAGATTAGGACATTAATTATTATTTAATTCAAATAAGAGTTAAAAGAGTTAAAATCAAAGTTTATTTCCTAAAACATTTTTAATATAAAGGTAACACATAAGATAAATTTTATTATAAATATTCATTAGAAAAATAAATATATTTCCTACATAATGATATTTTATTTATAATTTTTAGAAATTAAATAATTTTATTTATTTATGACCCAATGATGATGCAGTAATTACCATAATAGTTAATAATTAACATAATTGAATTTATAAATACCCAAATAAATATAATTTGAGACTTTTTATGAATTAAACTAATTTTCTAGGTCAATATGACATGTTAGGAATGATTTAACTAACTTTTTTCGATGTAATCATTCTGTTATGATTTTCACTAAAATCAATTTTCCAAATAGTGTCAAATTTGCCATAAAAGAGGATTTATAAAACATATTATATTATTAATTGATATTCAATTACTATAAATCTAAGGTTCGGCCAAGAGACTTATATCATGATAGGTGTATCATTAATGGACCACATGGGGGTCTCCTGGTGGTATATAGTAAGTTTATTAACTATATAATATAAAAATACAAAGGGACATGGTAAGTGTCAAACTAATTAACTAAGAGTTAAAACTAAAAGATAAGGTTAATATAATGACCCAAACATATCTAAATTCTTTTGGTTGAGTGTTTTTCAACATATTAACACTTTAAAATTTAAAAAATCCACTTTGGATCCATTAGAAATAGTATATGAATTTATTATAAAATAATATTTCTAGCTTTTCGAATGGTGCCCCTCGCCCCTCTTATAAAAAGGCACTCCCTGTTCTCATTAATTCACACCTTTAAAGCCATTTGGATCAGCCAAAATATGATCAAATACTCCCTCAAATTCTATCACTTTATCCTAGAGGACATACTTTAGTCTGAAAGCCAACTTACGGACCCCTTTTGATCAAATGAAAAGGAAGAACCCAAAGAAGAGCTAATGATTTCACCACCCTCTGTCAAGTTCCTTTCTTCTTCCACTTCTTCTTTATTTGTTATTACCATTATAAAATAATGAATCCAGTACCTCCTATATACTATAATATTATTATAAATATGGTACAACCATATTCAGTACTTTATCCATCCTTTTAATTACTTGTCACCGTACGTGTGTACGTACGACTTACTGTCTCCACGTCATGGTGTAATTGTTATTTAATAAATCATTATTTGGATGGGTATAATAATGATTTTTAATTAATGTAAAAAATAAATATAACATAATAATTATTCGTTGTATATGATATACCATCCAATTATATATTATTTTAATATCAAAAGAATGATATTGTTGCTCGTGCGTACGTCCGGACTACCGTCTCCACGAACGCGATGAGAATAATTCTCCATCGTATCCATTCAAGTATAATTATCATTTGATGATTTCAAAATAATTTTTAAGGACTTGATAAAATTCTAGATGTGAATAATATACAACCTATCCACGAAAAACACATCTTATTTAACAAAAAATTATTATAGAAAACGAGTAAGTTAACACCCGAAACAACGATAATTCTAAAATATTATTAACAAAGCAATGTTAAAAGATCATATATGATATGATATTAATATATACGATTATTGTATAATTCAATAACATGTATTTCAAAATTATACAGGAGGTTAACCTGCCCCTACCAAGGAAAAGTACAAGGTAAGGGTTATTTCACAATCTCTTAATTATCTGAGGTTGTTTATACGTGATTATTTATTGGGACCTCAATATAATCCACATCCATGTTTCATAAAAATGCATTTCAAATAATTATTACTATTTTAAAGACTATGGTGTAAATTCATTTATACCCTTGTTTACTTTTTATAATAATTTTATAAATGAATTATTCTGTCGTTTTCCAAACATGGTCCTTTTTTAATCTTTTCGACAGAATTAAGGTAAGAATGTTTTTTTAACTTATACAATGGCTGCGGATATTTTCCGCTGTTATAAAATCTTCGAATCTTCCCTTACAAGATTATAAGAAAATTTTCAAAATAAATGATTTATTTTATAATTATGTGACTTTTAAATGATTTCAAAAAAAGGTATATTTCTCTAAAATAGTTTTTATTTCAGCTATGTCAACATCCTTTGATGGATTTTAAGCTTATTTGAAGTTGATTTATTATGATATAAAACATACATATTATATTGAATATTTTTTGATTTGTTTGACTGTAGATGTGTTATTTTTATACCATTAATGGTTTATAGGAAATGTATTTACATTTTGTATACTAGTTTTAATACGAATGTTTTTGTTTAAACCTGTTCATATGAGAAATTAATTGGACTTAATATGTGATGAGTGGATCCCGCTATAGATACTCGATGCATCAGTAGGTCTCATGAGACAAACTAGTGTCTCTGCACAAGGCCTTGACAAAATCTTATTTTTAGTCTTGGCATGAGGCCTTGGCTATGTGGTTATGATAGTCTGGCATTATGCATTCCATAATTATGAAAGTGGTTATTGATATTTCATGTGATTATTTGATTAGTAGAATATACATGTGAAGAAGTAAATGGAATTATTTCATTTTATTTTTTCCATACAATGATGATGTTCAAGTTTAAAAGGCTTTTTATTTAGTTATACATTGCCTTAAATGTTTATTCTTATTTATGAAAGTTTTTTCTATATTGATATCCTTACTTGGAATTTGAGCTCACCCCTTTTCTATGTTTTATTTTTTCCAGGATGTGAAGAAGTAATTTATGAATGACCTGCAAGGATACTATATGGGGATAAGAGTGTGGACTATGGAAACTATATTGTTGTAGTTTTTATTTTATCATGTAATCTAAATCTTATTCATGTATCTAATGTTTCCAAGGCTACCACACTAATCGGTCTTTCGAGACCTGATCTTTCTTTTGATCATGCCATTTTTTTGTAATAATGGAGCGACTTTGGAAAACTTGGGTCGGGCCGTTACAGAACATGTTAGAAGTGAACATGTGTTGGTTTAGATATAGACCACACTGTTGGTGTTCATTGATGAGATCTAGTGATATGTATGATCATGGAAAAGTGGATAACATCTAATATAAGATCGAAACATATAATCTTAGTTCCTCGTGTTATAGAAAATCATTTAGAGGTGAACACAACAATAAACTATATGATCAAAAATACCATGAAAATCCTCATACTACGTCATTATGATTCTAACGCACATAATAGAAGTTTCCTTGAGATATGACACACATTCATATTCCATAATGTCTCACATTATGTGGTATATATTTGAAAATTATGATTTGAATTACATAATCAGGAATAAAAATTGATCTGGATTTTTCAAATACATTTCATTGTTACATGGGATGAGATGGAATAAAACCTAATTTCTCACATCTTTCCTCCCTCCATCTTTAAGTATATGAAATAATATTTTATTAACAATAACAATGATATTGATAAATCACTTTATATTTATTGGTAATGTTTCAATGATATGAGTCATAAATTATCAAATAATGGAATAGATATATGAATATTATTTTATAAATATTATAAGGGTTTTTGAAATATAATATTGTATGTTATGGATGTTATAACAAGAGGTTCCCTGATAAAGAAATTACCAAAATAGGATAAATTATATTGGACATGATGGAATGAAATATAATTCAATAGAAGGTTTGTGTAATAGATGAAGAGTAATACACATGGTGGATAACTATAGATGGTTAATTGTGTAAATATATACAATGAAAATAAATATACCTGATGATGGGCCAACAACAACAAATCCCAGCTATGCGTTTAGAAAAAGTATTTTATCATTACTATAACAAATAAAATAAATTTCATTGTTGGTTTATGCAACACAAAAAGGTTATGGATATCGTTAGAGAGAACATGGTTTTCAAGAACAACACATACCATCACATTAGATCCATGTCTAATATTTATAGGAATGTATGAAAATATTCATGACTTATGATAGTGTTTCTATCAATTAATCATTGATTAGTCAAATGGTCTTCATGTGTCAATAAAAAATATGTTGTATGAATAATGGGGTCATATGTATACACTCTCAAAACTAAAATTTCAAATATTACATTTCACTAAGAAAAATATAGAGTGTACATGAGGAATGTTACTAGGATTCCCCCATAATTCACCCATTGGAATATTTGTGATTTATTTTTCCATAGAGAGGAAAATTTTAAAAGAATAACAATAAATCAAGTAAAATATTTAAATAAAATTATGTTGTTATAGTAGTGGATATAGATAATATTTTTATAGAAGAAGAAATTTTTGAACCACTAACAAACAATGTGGCTCCCATTTTTAGGGAGACTGGTACAATTGAGGATTGATATAAGAAGGATGTAATGACCCACTAATCTCGTTCATCTTGAGAGTGCAATGAGTCATTACTAGGCCTTAAGACACATCCCCAAGATGCCAAAGGCTGGTAATAAATGTCGAAGGGTTTCAAAACCATTTGGGGGATGATTTAACCTTTAAGAAAATAAACCCATCCATTAACCATTCACTATATAATGCATGAAACAATGAATGACCAAATCAAAACCTCATTTATATTAAACGATGTCAGAGTACACAACAACAGAAGACTAAAACAAACATCAAAGTACACAGTAGAAAGAGAACAACACAAGACTCCCAAAAGACACTATGACTTAGTGGTCCACAAGATCCAAGAACCACATCATATCCCAAACATCACCACAAGCCACTAGTAATGATATGATTTACCTTTACCCATGTCTCAGAATAAAACATCTGCAAAATCATCAAAATTCCAAAGCAGGACTGAGTATAAAACTCAATTGGTTTTCCCCAATCACTTCCCTACTCACTGCACTAGGATAGAAGAGTTAGCAACATTTATATAAAAACATTTTTTATAAAATATTTTCACCAAAATAGTTTATAACTAAATATAAACATGTTTTCCAAAACTATATATGATCAAAAGTATTAAAGAACAATTTAAACTAGCTTTTCCAACACGTAATTTTTATAGAAAAATAACCAAACAAGTTTCCAAACCATTTCTCAAACATCCTATTTTGGCATTCCCAACCATTTCACAAGCCTGTGAAATCAACCATGCATGCATCGTTATGACATTTTCATACTCATGAGCGGTTTCTCATCAATATAATAAGTTTCCACAAGGGAATTGTTTCCCATGTGCCATTACACCTTTATCACCGAGCACAAGGTCATATTTCAACAAAGCCTTATACTTTAATGTCCTATGTGCCATTAAACGTTTGGAAACGAGCACAAGGTCCTATTTCAACCATGCATCATATATGAAACATGAACATGCACCCCATATTCACAACAATCCTGCCAAAACCATAAATTTAATAAAACACCTTTTATTGAAAACCATTTCCATCAAAACCAATTGTGATAAACCATTTCAATCAATTTCAATAAAACCATACTTTTATTGAAACCCAATGAATGACCAAATTTCATCAAGCCATTTCATTACTAACCCATTTCAATAAAACACCCATTTTTATTAAAAACCCATATTTCATCAAACCATTTACCATTATAGCAAATCCTTAATTTAAAATCGACATTTGAAATTCAGGTATCCAAATCACTTTTCACAACAATTCACAATGATTTCACAATTTCATCATAACCATAAATCATTACTATTAAAGATTTATTCCATGCTTTGAACAATCAATTCCATTCAAGCAAGCCAATTTGAAACTATTCCAACCAATTCTAACAAAAGTGGCCAACAGTAATGTCACCTACCTCAAAAAAAGGTGAACCATGCAATAGATGACGAACGCTCAAGAACATCGAGTCAAATCTCCGAGAATTCTCCTTAGATCTCTTATCCTAACACAACCAAGACCAAATATCATCATATTTGGAATCCACACACTTAGATCTACCCATAAAAGCCATAGTTCTATGAAGCCGAGAGGAGATGAGAAGTAGATCTAAGTAGATCTAAGAAACCATTCAAGTATGAAGGAGAACAATCACATACCCCAAGAATCTAGATTCGATTTTCCATGAGTATCCTTTGAAATGCCTCTGAAATGATGGGAGAACCCTCTTTGACCTTAGAAGAACCAAAATCCCGAATTAGTGATGCTTAGGAGCTTTAATGAGGAAATAATAGGAAATGCGAGTTAGATCCACAATTTAGGGATCTAATTTTAAGTGACTGCATGGTTAGTCCGCAAGGTTTGACAAACCATGCACTAACCGTGAGTTAGATACTGCCTCAGAAACCCTTCTCACATGGTTTGGCTGCACAATTAGACAAACTGTGTGCCAAACATGCAGAATCCACTGCCTCCTCAGTCAGCCATACATGGTTTGGCCACACGGTTTAGACAACCCGTGCACCTCCCATGCAACTTCCCCTTTGCCTCAAAACATCATTACAAGTTCTCCCGACTCTCCCATTTTACACCCTTAACATTAAAACCGTGAAAAGAATAAATTAATGGTTACATAACAGAAACTGGGGTACTCAATTCTCCCCACCATTGGTCTTTAGTTCCTTGAAAAGTAGAAAACCATCACTTTCCTGAAAGAGTTCTTGCCACTGCTCTTTCATTTTTTCTTGCATTCCAAAGTCTCTTCCTGAACCTGACCATGTTTTACAAAACCCACCCTAGACCAATGATTTTTCCACGCAAGACTTAATCCTATCTATCCACAATCCACACCAGAATATATACCAATGAAGCATATGGCTCTAGGTCAATGCGATCCCATCTGATCACATGGTCAGGATCAGGTTGATAATTTTTCAACTAAGATATAACGAACACATTTTGCACCGAATTGAACCATGGTGGTAATTCCAACTGATATTCCACTTCTCCAACCCATTCTAGTCTCTCAAAATGGCATATATAGCAAGGAGATAATTTTCCCTTCTTTCCAAAACAACGACGTCCAGGATTTGGAGAGATCCACAAGAAGATATGATCACCCACAATGAACGCCAATGGTCTGTGACGGTGATATGTATAAGATTTTGGAAAACTATGTGTCGTCTCCATCCTCTTTCTAATCAACTGAATCTTCTCTATTGTTTCTTGGACAAGGGTTGGCCCGACTAGTGAAGTTTCACCAGTTTCTACCCAGTATAGTGGAGAACGACAAGGACACCCATACAATGCTTTAAATGGATCCATATGTATCGAGGATTGATAGATATTATTGTATGAGAACTCCAATATTGTTATATTTTCCTCCAATGAGCCACCATATTCTATTACACAAGCCTGCAACATTTATTTTGACATTTGTATCATCTGCTTAGATTTCCCATCTGTCTAAGGATGATACGCCGTACTCATCATCAACTAAGTCCCCAGGGCTTGTAGTAATGATTTCCAGAAATGAGATGTGAAATTTGAATCTCTATCTGAGACGATAGACACTGGTACACCATGCCTCTTTAGCACTTCATGGATATAGAATTTTGAATGATCTTTCGCCATATGGGTTTCACAAATCGGGGTGAAATGGGCTGACTTGGTTAGACGATCAACTATCACCCAAATTGTATCTTGTTTTTGGACCATTCTTGGAAGACCTGTAACAAAATCCATTGATATCTACTCAAATTTCCACACTGGGATATGTAAAGACTGTAACATACCAGCTCGTGTCTGATGCTTTGTTTATCCTACTAAGAAGCTAAGCATCACATGATGAACTTGACCACCTTCCTTTTCTTGCCGCTCCACCAAAACTGCACCTTTAGCACCTTATACATCTTCTGTGTACCCAAATTTAAAACCCATCTTGAATGGTGGTAAGCATTAATGAGTGTTTCCTGATAGACTATAGGTACAACCATTTGATCTCTGAAACACAAAACTGATCCCGCTTCAAGTTTCCTGCCATCAATGGTCTCCCCACCATTGAGTTTCGAACTCATTACCAGACATTCTGCATCAGATGTGTGTGCCTCTTTGACAACATTTACCAAATCCAGAACAAGAGTTGCTAAAAAGAATACTGAATCATCACCTCTGTTTTCCCATTCCACATGCATGTCAGGTAAGATAGATATCAATTGCAATTCGTCTGAAGCTTCCTTTTCCAACTGAGCATACGACTTCCTCCTTAATGCATCGACCACAAAATTGACCTTATCCAATGTATACATTGTATGAAAGTAAAACATTTAAAGATACTCCATCTATCTCCTCTACCTTATATTTAATTGTCAATGCGAGAAAATGTGTTTCAAACTTTTGTGATCCGTAAAAACAGTAAATTTATCACCAAAGATATAATGTCTCCATGTTTCCAAGGCATGGACTACTGTCGCCAACTCCAAATCAGGTGTTGGGTAATGTTTCACACGCACCCTCAATTTTCTTGATCCATAAGTAACCACATGGTCTCCTTGAATGAGAACAGAACACAACCCTATTCCCAAAGCATCACAATACACAACATATCCTTTCCCTGATTCTGGAAATATTAAGAAAGGTGTCAATGTAAGGTGAACATTCACCTCTTGAAAGGATCTCTGACATTCTTCAATCCATTGAATTTCAATGTTCTTCTTTGTAAATATTGTCATAGGCGAAGCTAGTCATGATAATTCACTGACAAAGAGTCGATAATAACCCGCTAGACCAAGAAAAAATCATATTTCGTAGGCATTATTTGGTGGTTTCCATGAAATAATATCTTCTATAATTTCTGGATCCACTAAAACACCTTTCTCAGAAACAACATGTCCTAGGAAGAGTACCTCTTATATCCAGAAATCTCACTTTGATAATTTGGCATACAACTGATGGTCTCTCAAGATTTCCAACACTATCGCTAAGTGTTTCTCATACTAATCCCTTGTTCCTGAAAACACCAATATTTCTTCCACAAACAGCAGAACAAAAGAATCTATATATTGATAAAATATCTGATTCATCAAATCCATGAAGACTACTGGTGCATTTGTTAGACCAAAAGGCATGAATACATATTTTTAGTGGCCATATCTTCTTCTAAAAGCTGTCTTTGGAATATCCTCCTTCTGAACTCTCAATTGGGGATATCTTGATCGCAAGTAAAACATGGAGAACCATGGAGCTCCCCTTATTGATATAATAGATCATAAATGTGTGGAAGTGGTTATCTATTCTTTATTGTAACATGGTAATGTTTACAATAATCCACACATAACCAAAGAGTTCCATCTACTTTCTTTACAAACAAAACCGGTGCTTCCCAAGGAGACACGCTTGGCGGAATGAATCCCTTTCTTTAGATCTCCTCTAACTGCACTTTCAATTCCTTTAACATCATTGGTGCCATCCTATAAGATGAAGGTGAGATAGGACTGGTCCCCAGAAAGAGATAAATCATAAAATCCACTTCAATCACAGGTGCTAACCCTGAGGTGTTTTCAAGAAAAACATTAGGAAATTGATCCACCATAGTTGGAAAACTATTTTCCTCACTCTCTTCCAATGATACCATTGTCAATAATGCCAATTGATATGAGATCATTCCCACCATTGGTTCAAACAGGATCTTTTCACATTTCTATACTATTTTTTATCCTCTGAAGAGACGCTCCTTGCCCTCATTAGTCATGAAATTAACCATTCTCCTATAACATTTAATGCGAGCCTTAAACGTTTTCAACCAATCCATAACCTGGATTAAATCATTGACATAAATATCCAACATAGAGAAGTCCCATTTTAGCTCATCTCCATCAACAATTATAGAACATGATCTACACATGAAGGCTTGACATTCTCTTTCACCAAGAGGAGTTTGCAGTTTCAAGACAGAAGGCATCATTTCAAGTTTTAAGTTCATCAAATTAGAAATATGAGAAGAAAGAAAGGAATGAGATGCACTGATATCTAACAACACATTCATGATGGTACAATTCAATAGAATTATACCTATCACTGTAGACGGTCCAGACTAGTCATCTACCATCATCTTCTCAGCTCTATATAATTACTTTTATGTTGCACATTTCTCCATATTGCCTTATTTAGATTTCCCAGGTCGAGGAGTCATGGTATTATGAGAATCACCATGGATAGCTCTATTATGTTGATGAGACTGATTTTGTTTTCCTTTTATTATTGAAGCCTACAATGCTTGCGACACCTGGGAAGTGTCCCGAACACCCGACCGTGGAGAACTGTGACAATATCAATGATGTTTACCCATCTTGTTGAAATTGTGGAATGCTCTAGGTGGTGTTGTACAATATCATTTCATGTGATCATTTGATACACATTTAAAGAAATCTGCTTTGCGCTGCGGTCGTGGATGAAGGTTGATTGATCCCACCGTCTGGTTCTGATTCTCACTCCCACCTTGGAAGTAGGTTCCCCTCGTCCACTTGTTTCCAACATTAGAGTTCAATCCCATTCATGTGGGTATCATTAAAACTCCTCCTATCGATCCCGAGATATCCATTTCCACAACTGTTGCTCTGTTCAACATCTCTGTATAATTGGTAATACAGAGCACCACAATATTTGATCGAATCTCCTGCCTAAGTCTTGATTCTAATATGCATGCTTTCAAATAGGAACATACTACAACCTCTGGTGAAAAATGGAATAAATTCATGAACTTGTCTGCATACTCTGTTACAGAGAGGCTCTCCTGTTTCGAGCTGAAGAAGTCCGTCGTTTTCTGGATCTTGAACGTTTGAGTATAGAATTGTTTGTTAAACAATTCTTTAAAATCCTCCCATGTAAGGACTTCGTCTAATTTAGCATGCACCACTAAATCCCACTACTGACGTGAAAGATCCTCAAGCATATACGTCACCATCATTATTTTCAGCTCTACTGGTGTGTCGATGAACTCGAATATACGATTCATCCTACATAGCCACACCTCTGCCTTCTCGGGTTCAACATCACCCCTAATGTTTGGTGGATTCTGCTTCATGAACTCGATGGTATGATCCACCTGTCGTTTCTCATTCCTCCAGTTACCTGTATCCATAGAATTAAAGGCTTGGAAAATACTCTGAACCAGCTCTTGGTTCACACATGGTTCTGGTGCAACCACATTCTCCGCAGCTTCTTTTGGATGGTTTCGACAATGCCTACCAGGTTCCATTTTCTAAACCAACAACAAACTCCATCAATCTCACTGTCTTGAAACTGTTGTCTTATCATTTCAAATTCTATCACATCAACTATCACAAAATTGTTATCAAAATAATCTTTTTCCATGTTCAACCATTTTTTAAAACATTCAACAAACATTTTTAAAGTCAATCTATTTTCAAAATACAGCAAATACCATGTTTTAATGGCTTTTGGTTGTAATCAATTTCCGCATTTTTCAAAAAATTACACCTTTAAAAAAATTGTTACTCATTCCTCATAATGAGATATGAAATCCTAGTGGGAAGTCATTCGTGTACAATTCATGTCATTCTCCTCTCTTTGGGTAAACCCAAGACAATGAGATTTCAAACATTCTAGAAGTGTATCCAAAACACTTATGTACCCAACACCCTGGTAACTTGATGTTCTGTATAAATGGGTTAGCTACATCTTTTTATGATATAACATTCAAGTTCTGAAAATCCTAATCCCCTCTATGATTTTAACCCAAGGAATCGAAAAGGAGGAATTTCAACTCCAAGACCAAGAACATCAATGAAAACTTTTTTGGAAAGGACTGAACAAGATGATACCATTTGTAATGAACCACCAATTCTCATTGGCTTGAGGGTGAAATGAGCCATTACTAGGCCTTAAGTGGCATCCCTAAGATGAAAAATGATGGAAATAAATGCCTAGGTGTTTCAAAACAGATTGGGGGATGATTTACCCTTTAGGAAAATAAACCCATCCATTAACCATTCACTATATGATGCCTGAAACAAAGAAAGACTGAATCACAACTTCATTTGTATTAAAACAAATCAGAGTATACAACTGTAACATCCCAGGTAAATAATGAATAAAACTTTTTCGTATTCATTAATATTTACGAATTAAATATTAATTTTTTACTTTAAAGGGGATTCTATGTTTGATAGCGTACCTGATACGCATCAAAGAGTTTCTTTGAAATCTTATGTTGCACACTAGTAATAAAATAATATTATTTTAAATGGTAGTTAATACATAGTCGTTGTATTGGCGGGAATGGATATAAATAACTAAAATATGATTATATATATTTTTAAATATTTTTACTTTTATATAATAAAAGATGAAGCCTTAAAATATGGAAAGAATGAAATTGTAGCCGTATATGCCCTAGTTTTCACTAAAGGTTCACTTATCACCTTTTGATGGCGAACCCCTTTTAAATCCACTTTTTGATAATTTTATAAGATCTATTTTTCAATATAAAAATATTATTTATTATTGGGACATTTAAATTTACCTTGTGTTAATTTTTGGTATTTTTCTGACAATGTTCATTTTTCAATGAATAGTGAAATATACTGCATTTTACATCAAAACTGCTTTTTCATATAATTTAATTATATGGTTATATTATATTTTTAATTTTTTTTAAAGTGTAATTAAAATATATTTTTACCATGTAATCAAATTATGTTCATTGGGATTAATTTCACTTTTTAATTGGGCATAAACAAGTGCACAACTTTTCATAAATATTGTTTCTAAAAAACCCGCTATTTGTTTTGATAACGGGAATTATATTTAAATTAATTTTTTCAATTAATGTGTTTGGAATTTGGTAAAATGGATTAAATATTTGGAATCATAAGGTAAAAATTATGTAATTAAGACTCTATTATTTTTGGACATTATGAATAGTAACAACAGTTATTATCTTTAATTATCTTGATTAATGAGTAATCAGGTAGTTAAAGATAATAAAATAATATCATAATAATACAAAAATGACCACAACATGTGTCCTAAGGATACTGTTTGTCTCATGGACGACCCTGGGATGCCTTGTGCAAAACTTGGGGGCACCATGGAATCACTTTTGTGAGATAGTGACTTTTTGTCCTTTTATTTTTAAAGAATGTTAAATGTAACAAAGAATGTATCACCTAAGTAAAATATTTTTAATTTTGTCTACATAAATGATCATTTGGACTATAAATATTAATTATAAACATAAAATGATTTCCTACATCATGATATTATATTATAATTTTTAAACATTAAATTTGTTAAATTAATTATAACATCATGATGATGCAGTGATTACCTCATTAATAAAGGATTTAAATAAAATGGAAAGATAATGTAAAATCTAAGACCTACACAAGTCCAAAACCTATTGTAAGGGTGGATTTCGAACCCGTATCACCTTATCCTCGAATCACATCAATGTGGGACCATTAAAATCTGAAACTCATTCTAAAATAAAGTAACATTTCCTTACATTCCAAGAGTGCCCCTCCTCTCCTCTTATAAAAGGCCCCCACCTCTACCTCCTTACCCACGGTTCAAAAGCCTTTGGCTCAGACAACCCCTTCCCATTTTGTCTCTCCACATCCCTCTTTCACTCCTTGAAGCCTCAGTTTGGGCAGATGTTTTCCCAAGGAGTCCATTGAGCTCAAATCTAAGAGAGTTACCCGATTTTAAGGTAATGTCTTCACTTGAGTCCTTTTGTTTTATTTTGCTTCTCCAACCCCCTAAACTCTATTTATTAATTTCTTTTGTAACAAATACAGTATCTGTAATACACTAGGATGTTTTTATAAGATGGATTCGAGCTAAACATACACACACCTACAACTAATGGTTAAAGAACATACTGTTTCCGTGGATGGTGAATTTTTGCCTCCCGAAACGATGATTGTTCAACATTATTTTTACACCTTCAAAGGTGGCCATTAAGATGAAACTATACTTATATATGATATATAAAATGTTTATGTTTCCCTTAAGATTTTTTATTTTTCATTTTGGGCATACATTTATGGTTTCCATTTTGGGTAAACACGATATCTTCATTTAAGGAATTGCGGACTACTGCCCCCTCAAAGTGAGGTGACTCGTTAATGCTATATGTGAGACGTATAAAGGATGGATTTGAAGTTATTATATATGATGTTATACTGGAATTATAATATACCTTTATATCATTATAATTTTTTCCATTAAAGTATGAGATATAAATGAAAGTAGCGTTCATGCGTACGTACGACTTACCGTCTCCATGAACGGTGCATTTCATTTCTTATCCCCAAATTTAATGTACTATTATAAGTATATATATATAATGGATATATATGATGAATGATACATCTAAATGATTAATATAATTCTGGAATTAAAATATACATACCTCTCATTTAGTTTTAATTCCATTAATATGACAAATAAATGAAAGTAGCGTTCATGCATACGTACGGCTTACCGTCTCCATGAACAGTGCATTTCATTTCTTAATTCTAAATGATTATGTAATATTATAAATACATGTATATGCTGGATATATATGATATATATGATATTGAAATCAGGAATGTCATTCTTGATATAAATAACCTTTGACCACACGAACAACATGTAATTATAAGAAGTCCACTTTCGACTGAAGAACCAAATATCGACAAAAAACATTATTAACATAATGAATACATAATGTTTATAACATGGAAATAAGTGATATAAAAGGAATAATAAGCTTGAAAAATGTTATTAAGAAAGTAGAAATTAACTCAAGTTTATTATTCAGGACGTCAAAGAACGATCGATTCAAGTTGGACCCGAGGTAATGGACTTCGTCTCAATCTCCTTTCATTGAGGCATATTTCGTTTTATACACAACTTTATTTTATACGGTGTATAAACCCCATTTAATTTTACTTTTATACAAAAAGAATCTTTTTCTATGAAGCGTTTTACAAAACGACAAAAAGGAATGTTTCTTTTAACGTACGCGGTGAAAACGACCTTTTTCGCCGCCGCGAGTATTATTTGGTCATTGGCTTCCTGAACAAGCCGTAATGTTTTTTAAAAAATGAAATAAATACCATATACTCTATTATGTATTTTGGTATTGAAAATTGTTTTTATAATGGATTTTTTATGTCAATATATTTAAGTGATATATTGTGCTAAAAGTGTGGGAATTTTTTCTTTCCATTATATTTGTTTTATGTCTTATGATTTTTATAATGGTACATGGACATTTGACGGGGGTGGTGTCGTGAATATCAGGATGGGTGGTTACATTATAACCTCCAATGCATTGGGTATGGAAGTTAGCCGTGTGGCTATTCCATTAAGTATGTATGGAAGTTGGCCGTATGGCTATTCCATTAAGTGATATGTGTGGAAGTCGACCGTATGGTTATTCCACTTAAGTATGATTATGTCCCATGTTACCTTTATATGTTATGTATTATTTATATGGGTTTTATGGTAATCCTTTGGTTACAAAATGGTAAGTAATGATATTTTATTCAGTGAAGAGTTTTTACTACTTCATGAAGGTGAAGGTATTACATTGATAAAGTATACATGGTTTACTTGATGTTTGAAAAACTAATAGCTTTCATTCTTTGTGTATCCCTTACTGATCTTTTTACGCTCACCCCATGTTTTTTTTGAAATGTTTTTCACAGTACTTAATGTGGAATAGGGACAAGGATGGGATCAAGGGAAAGTCATGCTTTATAAAACATGGAACAAGACATGTGTCTTTTTAAGAGTTTTTTTATTCAATGGAAACTCAGTAGAAGTGTATACTTTGTAATCTTTTGATATGTAAAAACTATTTTATAATTCCCTAAAACTCTAAACTCGAAAAGATCCTCAATGTGAATTATTCATTTAATTCAATATTAAGTAATGTTTAAGGCTGGGTCCTTATAGTTGTTATCATAGGTCGGTTTAGAGAACTTTAGGAGTTAGAAAATTGTTAAATTATAAGTTAATTTATGGTATGAGTGAAATGATATAGCATTTAAAGATTACTATGTTGCTTCGCCTATGATATTTCTATGTTCAGAATGGTTTTCCGCGGAGGAAACAAAGTAGCTATGTTGGGACGACATCAAGAGGAAGACAACCTTCCAAATTAGCAACCTGAGATTGTCGGAATCGGAACTAAACAGTTTGTTGCAGTGATGGCACAATTGACTCTGGCTATAAATGGTGGTTGTATCCATGCACGAGATCTTCCAGATCAACCACAGAGGAACATGTTAGTGGTGGAACATTTCATGAGGCAACATACCCCATAATTCAGAGGATAATCTGACCCTGTTCTAGATAAAGGGTTGATTAAAGCACTAGAGAAGATTTTTGATGTCAATTGGTGTTCGGAACATCAAAAGTTTAGTCTTGCTGTTTACCGTTTTGAAGGAGAAGATGATCAGGGTCGATGGTGAAAAATATCAGGGATAGTGATGAGATTGATGATCTTCACTAGGACAAATTCAAAGGTATGTTTCTTGAAAAATATTTTCCTAAGGTGGTTCGTCTTAGGATGGAAAAACAATTTCTAGAATTGAGGAAGGAGGATGACTCAGTGGCTACTTATGATGCAAAGTTCACTCGACTGGCAAGGTATGCTCCAAACTTCATACAAGAGCTTGATAGTAAAATCAACCATTTTTACTCAGGATTAAGGCTGATGTATCAAAGGTCATTAGATTCTCGTGAGTTAAAATGTTATGAAAAACATGTTCGATGTTCGGAGAAGGTGGAAAAGGAGTTCGCCGATGATCAGGTGTTCTACTACAAACAACAGAATAAGAGGTCCAGTTGGTAGGAAAAGTGGAAGAATTCCTCAAAGAAGCAAGGAGGTAGAAAAACCAAATATCCATCCTGTGAGTAGTGTGGTAAAATGCATCTTGGAGAATGTTTATCCAAGTCTGGTAAGTGATTTTGGTGTGGTAAGTCCGGTCATATTGCTCGCAACTGTAAGGAAGATGATCAAGCAGGAAATGAAAAGCAAGTGGTAAGATGTTTTAAGTGAAATGAAATGGGTCATTATAAAAATGAGAGTCTAACGAAGAACTAAACTGGGGAAAAGCAGTGTGACTACAAGAAGAAAGGGGTGGTGAAATCCTTTTCAACAACTTCAGCAGCGGTTGGGCCATCGAATGAAGTAGTATCAGGTACGCTGTTTGTTTGTTCAGATTATGCCAATGTGTTGTTTGATTTAGGGTCTACACATTCTTTCATTTTTGAGAAGTTTTCTAGTAAATTGGGAATTTCATCACAAGATTTGAATCCTGAACATATGGTAAAAACAGCCGGGGGAAACGTTGAGACAAAAAGGAATTATAAAAACCTTCATATCCTTATGTGTGGAATGAATCTACCAGCAAACCTTATTGTTTTGACTCTAGTAGATTTTGATGTTATTTTGGGCATGGATTGGATTTTTTTTATCATGATAATATTTACTGCAGAGCTAAAATGGTTTCTTTTTATAAATATTTTCAGTTTGTGTACAAGAATGAACCCTTGATTTTGATAGCATATCAGGAAGTTGAGAAACGAGTAAAAGATGGAAATGAATCATACATTGCACATATTGTTGAAAATAAAGGAATTGTTCAGATTAATGATGTGCCAGTGGTAAATGAGTATCTTGATGTTTTTCCTGATAAGTTTCCTGGTATTATTCATGATCGAGAAGTTGAATTTACTATTGACTTAGTTCCTCATTCTAAGCAAATTTCAAAACCCCCTTATCGAATGGATCAAGTTGAACTTTTAGAGTTAATGAAGCAATTTCAGGAGTTATTAGATAAAGGATTCATTCGACCTAGCACATCACCATGGGGTTCTCCTGTCTTGTTTGTTAAAAAGAAAGACGGATCAATGAGATATTGCATTGATTATATAGCGTTGAATAATATTACTATTAAGAACAAGTATCCTTTTCCTCATATCGATGATTTGTTTGATCAGCTCTAGGGAGCTTAGTATTTTTTGAAGATTGACATGAGGTCGGGGTACCATCAGTTGAAAGTAAAAGAATAAAATGTTCCGAAGACTACGTTCCGTACTAGATATGGCCATTATGAATTTGTAGTTATGCCTTTTGGGTTAACCAATGCTCCTGCTGTATTCATGGTCCTTATGAATAGAATTATCCATGAGTTCGTGGAGATGTTTGTTTTTGTTTTCATCTATGATATTTTGGTGTTTTCTAAAAGTAAAGAAGAGCATGAAAGACATTTAAGGGTTATTTTACAAACCTTAAAAGAAACGAAACTATATGGAAAATTAAGAAAATGTGAGTTTTGGTTACAAAAAATTTCTTTCCTGGGTCACATTGTTTCAAAAGATGGCATAACTGTTGATCCTGCTAAAACAAAAGTTGTTGAAGAATGGAAAAGAGCCACAAATGTAACTGAGATTTGTAGTTTTCTTGGTTTGGAAGGTTACTACCGAAGGTTTCTTGAAAATTTTTCACGGTTATCTAGTCCAATGACTAACCTAACTCGTAAGGGTTTAAAGTTCATCTGGACAAAAGAATGTGATGATTGTTTTTAGGAGTTGAAAAGACGATTGGTGAATGCTCCAGTTTTGGCACTTTCTTCCAGGAATGGTGAGTTTGTTATATACAGTGATGCTTCGTTGAAGGGACTTGGTTGTGTCCTTATGCAGAATGATCAGGTAATTTCTTATGTTTCACGTCAGTTGAAAACTCATGAGGTAAAGTACCCTACACATGATTTGGAATTAGCTGCTGTTGTTTTTGCTTTAAAAATTTGGAGGCATCATTTGTGTGGAGTAAAGTGTGATATATATACTGATCACAATAGTTTAAAGTATATATTCACTCAGAAATAATTGATCACGAGATAGAGGAGATGGCTGGAATTAATCATGGATTATGATTGTACAATTCATTACCATCCGGGAAAATAAAATAAGGTGGATAATGCTTTGAGTCGAAAAAATAAAGCTTCATTAACCATGATACGTTTGGAAAGAGATCCATTGGTTTTTGATTTGATGAAATTTGGCATAAGAAGTTTTTAGTGCAGGAAGTTCTTCTATTTTGATTCAGGTATCAGTGAGATCATCCCTATCAGACAGAATTAAGCAAGCACAGAGGGAAGACAGTGAGTTGCTGAAAAAGTTAGCGCTGGTTCAGAAGGGTAAGTTGCCTGAATTCAACATTGATAATGATTGTGTTTTGAGGTTTGGGAAGAGATTATGTGTCCCTGGTGATTCACAGTTGAAGAAAGAGTTTTTATGTGAGGCTCATAGTTCCCCATTTTCAGTTTATCCTAGCAGTACTAAGATGTATAGGGATCTTTGGGATTTTTACTGGTGGTATGGAATGAAAAGAGATATTGCTGATATTACTGTGACGTGATTGACTTGTTAGCGGGTTAATGCAGTGCAGAAGTTACCGAAAGAGATGATTCAGCCTTTACCAGTTCCAGAGTGGAAATGGGAAAATATATCCATGGAATTTTTTGTGGGATTGCCGAATAGGCCTCGAGGTAATAATGCAATCTGGGTTATTGTTGATCGCTTGACTAAATCTTCTCATTTACTTCATACTCGAGATACTTTTTCCCTAGATCAACATTCTCATTTGTATCTTAAAGAGATATTGAGGTTACAAGGAGTTCCTCTCTCCATTGTATCTGATCGTGATCCCAGGTTTACTTCTAACTTTTGGAAAGGACTTCAGAAGTCGTTGGGTACTAAATTAAATTTCAGTACAACTTTTCATCCTAAGTCAGATGGGTAGTCAGAAAGAACAATTCAGACCTTGGAGGATATGCTACATGCTTCCTCTATGGATTATCAGGGATGTTGGGACCAACATCTTTCTTTGGTTGAGTTTTCATATAATAAAAGTTTTCATTCCAGTATACAGATGGCACCATTTGAGGCGTTATATGGTAAACGGTGTCGAACTCCAGCATTTTTGGATGAAGTGGGTGAAAGGAAGCTGATGGGACCAAAATTGGTAGGAGAGATGGGAGAAAAAGTTCAGTTGATTCAGAAACACATGAAAACAGCTCAGAGTAGATAGAAGAGTTATGCGGATAACCGGAGGAAGGATATGTCTTTCTAGGTAGAAGATCATGTTTTTCTCAAAGTCTCACCATGGAAAAGTGTGATGCAATTTTGTAAGAAAGGAAAGCTGAGTCCAAGGTTCATTGGACCATATGAAATTCTGGAGAAGGTTGGATCAGTTTCTTACCGAGTGGCTTTACCTCCGATTTTATCTCAGGTACACAATGTTTTTCATGTCTCGATGTTGAGGAAGTATATGCCAGATCCATCTCATGTTTTGAGTCTAGAGGTAGTTCAGTTGGAGGAGAACCTATCTTATGAAGAACAACCAGTGCAGATTATTGACCTAAAAGAGAATGTGTTGCGCAATAAGGTAACTCACTAGGTAAAGGTTTTGTGGAAAAACCATATTGTTGAAGAGGCAATGTGGCAATCTTAAAATGCTATGAGGGATAAATACCCCCACTTATTTTGATAAGTGAAAAAAATTGTGAGGACGAAATTCCGAAAAGGGGGGAACGATGTAACATCACAGGTAAATAATGATTAAAACATTTTCATATTTATTAATATTTACAAATTAAATATTAATTTTTACTTTAACGGGGTTTCTATGTTCGATAGCGTACCCGATACGCAACGAAGAGTTTCTTTGAAATCTTATGTTGCACACTAGTAATAAAATAATATTATTTTAAACTGTAGTTATCACATAGCCGTTGTATTAGAGGGAATGGATAGAAATAACTAAAATAGGATTATATAGGTTTTTTAAATTTTTTTTAATTTTATCTAATAAAAGATAAAGGCTTAAAATATGGAAATAATTCAATTTTAGGCGTATATGCCCTAGTTTTCACTAAAGGTTCACTTATCACCTTTTGATGGAGAACCCATTTTAAATACACTATTTGACAATTTTATAAGCTATATTTTTTAATATAAACATATTATTTATGATTGGGACATTGAAATTTACCTTGCGTTAATTTTTGGAATTTTTCTCACAATGTTCATTTTTCAATAAATAGTGAAAAAAATTGCATTTTACATCAAAACTACTTTTTCATAAAATTTAATTATATGGTCATATTATCTTTTTAATTTGTTTTAAAGTGTAATTATAATATATTTTTACCATGTAATCCAATCATGGTCATTGGGATTAATTTCACTTTTTAATTGGGCATAAACAAGTGCCAAACTTTTCATAAATATTGTTTCTAAAAAACCCACTATTTGTTTTGACAACGGGAATTATTTTTAAATTATTTTTTGCAATTTATGTGTTTGTAATTTGGTAAAATGGATTACATATTTGGAATCAGAAAGTTAAAATTATGTAATTAAGAATCTTTTATTTTTTGAAATTATGAATAGTAATGACAGTTATTATCTTTAATTATCTTGACTAATGACTAATCAGGTAGTTAAAGATAATAAAATAATATCATAATAATAAACAAATGACCACAACATGTGTCCTAAGGCTACTGGTTGTCTCATGGCCGACCATGGGATGCCTTGTGCCAAACTTGGGGGCCCCATGGAATCACTTTTTTGAGAAATTGACTTTTTATATTTTTATTTTTAATGAATGTTAAATGTAACAAAGAATGTATCACCTAAGTAAATATTTTTAATTTTTCCTACATAAATTATCTTTTGGACTATAAATATTCATTATAAATCTGAAATGATTTCCTACATCATGAAATCTTTTTTATAATTTTTATACATTAAATTTGTTAAATTATTTATGACATCATGATGATGCGCGATTACCTCATTAATAAAGGATTTAAATAAAATGGAATTATAATGTAAAATCTAAGACCTACACATGTCCAAAACCTATTGTATGGGTGGATTTAGAACCCTTATCACCTTATCTTAGAAACACATCAATGTGTGACCATTAGAATCCGAAACTCATTCTAAAATAAAGTAACATTTCCTTACATTCCATGAGTGTCCCTCCTCTCCTCTTATAAAAGGCCCCCACCTCTACCTCCTTACCCACACTTCAAAAGCCTTTGGCTCGGCCAACCCTTGCCCATTTTGTCTCGAAGTCTTCCCAAGGATTCATTTGAGCGCAAATCTAAGAGAGTTACCCGATTTTAAGGTAATGTCTTCACTCAAGTCCTTTTGTTTTATCATTCTTCTCCAACCCCCTAAACTATTTTTATTAATTACTTTTGTAACAACTATAGTATCTTAAATATACTAGGTTGTTGTTATAGTAAGTAATTGAGCTACACTTACACACACATACATCTAATGGTTAAAGAACATACTGTTTCTGTGGATGATGAATTTCTGCCTCCTGAAACGATGATTGTTCGAAATTATTTTAACAACTTCAAAGGTGCCCATTAAGATGACACTATACTTATATATGATATATAAAATGTTTATGTTTTCCTTAAGCTTCTGTATTTTTCTTTTTTGTCATACCTTTATGGTTTCCATTATGGGTAAACGCAATATCTTCATTTAAGGAAGTGAGGACTACCGCCCCCTCAAAGTGATGTGATTCATTAATGCTATATGTGGGATGTATAAAGGATGGATTTAAAGTTATTATATATGATTATATACTGGAATTATAATATACCTTTATATCATTATTATTTTCTTTCCATTAAATTATGAGATAGAAATGAATGTAGAGTTCATGCATACGTACGGCTTACCGTCTCCATGAACGGTGCACTTCATTTCTTATCCCCAAATGTAATGTACAATTATAAGTACATGTATATAATGGATATATATGATGAATGATAAATCTAAATGATGAATATAATTCTGGAATTAAAATGTACATACCTTTAATTTAGTTTTAATTCCCTTAAAATGACAAAGAAATGAAAGTATCCTTCATGCGTACGTACGGCTTACTGTCTCCATGAACGGTGCATGTCATTTCTTACATCTAAATGATTATGTAGTATTATAAATACATGACTATGCTGGATATATATGATATATATGATATCAAAATCAAGAATTTCGTTCTGCATATAAATAACCTTTGACCACAAGAACTACATGTAATTGTAAGAAGTACACTTTCGACTTAAGAACGAAATATCGACAAAACGAACATTATTAACTTAATGATTACATAATGTTTATAATATAGATATAAGTGATATAAAAGGAATAATAAGCTTGAAAACTGTTCTTAAGAGAGTTGAAATTAACTCATGTTTATTATTCAGGACATTAAAGAACGATCGAGTCAAGTCGGACTCGAGGTTAGGGACTTCGTCTCAATCTCCTTTCATTGAGGCATATTTCGTTTTATACACAAATTTCTTCTATACGGTGTATAAAAACCTTTTACTTTTACTTTTATACAAAAGGAATCATTTTCTATGAATCGTTTTACAAAAGGACAAAAAATAATGCTTCTTTTAACGTACGCGTTGACAACGGCCTTTTCCACCACCACGAGTATTATTTGGTCTTTGGCTTCCTGAACAAGCCGTAATGTTTTTTTAAAAACGAAATAAATACCATATACTCTTTTATGTATTTTTGTATTGAAAATGGTTTTTAAAATTGATTTGTTATGTCAATATATTTAAGTGATATATTGTGATCAAAGTGTCGAAATTTTTTCTTTCCATTATATTTTTTTTATGTCTTATGATTTTTATAATGGTACTTGGAAATTTGACAGGTGGTTACGTGATAAACCATATGACGGGTGGTGCTGTGAATACCAGGATGAGTGGTTATGTTATAAACTCCAATGCATTGGGTATGGAAGTCGACCGTATGGCTATTCCATTAAGTATGTATGGAAGTGGGCCATATGGCTGTTCCATTAAGTGATATGTGTGGAAGTCGACCG
Organism: Viscum album; assembly: GCA_963277665.1. NCBI lineage: Eukaryota > Viridiplantae > Streptophyta > Magnoliopsida > Santalales > Viscaceae > Viscum > Viscum album. The sequence continues at coordinate 1,626,784,135 of OY728157.1, read as the reverse complement.
TTTGGTCATTCCACTGAAGTATGTTTATGTCCCAAGTCACCTTTATATGTTATGTGTTCTTTATATGGGTTTTATGGTAATCCTTTGGTTACTAAAAGGTTTTTAATGATATTATATTCAGTGATGAGTGTTTACTACTTCATGAAGGTGAAGGTATTACTTTGATAAAGTATACATGGTTTACTTGATGTTTGAAAAACTAACAGTTTTCATTCTTTGTGTATCCATTACTGAGCTTTTTATGCTCACCCCAAGTTTTTTTGAATAGTTTTTCATAGGGATTAATGTTGAATAGGGTCAAGGATGGGATCAAGGGAAAGTCATGCTATATAAAACATGGAACAAGACATGTTTCTTTTTAAGAGTTTGTTTTATTCTATGGAAACTCAGTAGAAGTGTCTAGTTGTAATCTTTTGAGATGTAACAGTTATGTCCGAATTCTCTAAAACACTAAACCTGAAAAGATCCTCAATGTGAATTATTCATTTAATTCAATATTAAGTAATGTTTAAGGTCGGGGCCTTATAAAAACAGAAGAAGACTAAGCTAAATATCAAAGTACACAACAGAAAGAGAACAACACAAGACTCCCAAAAAACTATGACTCAGTGGTCCATAATCTCCATGATCCACAGCATCTCCCAAACATCACCATAATCCACTAGTAATGAGATGCTTTTCCATTATCTATGTCTTGGAATACAACATCTGAAAGAGCACCAAAGTTCCAAAGAAATAGTGAGTATAAAACTCAGTAGCTTTTCTCCAATGACTTCCCTACTCATGCCACTAGGATAGAAGAGTTAGCAAAATTTATATAAAAAAAGATTATGTAACAAAAATTCACCAATATGGTTTATAACTAAATAAAAACTAGTTTTACAAAACCAACCATGCTCAAAAGTATCGAAGTTAAATGTAAACCATATTTTCCAACACGTAATTTTTCTAGAAAAATAACCAAAAAAGATTCCAAACATTTTCACAAACATCCCGTTTTGGCATTCCATAACATTTCACAAACCCGTGAAATCAACCATTCATGCCTTGTTATGATAGTTCCATACTCATTAGCAGTTTATCGTCTATCTACCAAGTTTTCACATGGTAATTGATTCCCATGTTCCATTACACCTTTGGCACCGAGCACAATGTCATATTTCAACCAAGCCTCGTACTTAAAATTCACAGGTGCCATTAAAAGTTTCGCACCGAGGACAAGGTCATATTTCCACCTTGCGTTGTATATGCTACATGAACACACACCACATATTCAAAAAAATCACAAAAAAAAGTCCTTTTAATAAAAAATAATTTATTGATTACCATTTCCATCAAAACCAAGTGTGTTCAACTATTTCAAACCATTTCAATAAAACCATACTTTTATTGATAACCAAAGAATGAACCAATTTCATCAATCCATTTCAATACCAAACCATTTCAATAAAACACCGCTTTTTATTGAAAACACATATTTCATCAAACGATTTACCATTCCAGAAAAACCATAATTTGAAATCTACATTTTAAATTCACAAAGCCAAATTACATTGCACAACAATTCACAATGATTTCACAATTTCATCAAAACCATTAATCATCACTAAAGAAGATTTATTCCATGATTTTCAAAATCAATTTCATCCAAACAAGAAAATTTGAAACTAAACCAACAAATTCTATCAATAGAAGTCGAGAGTGAAGCCACATACCAAACAAAAAGGTGAACCAACCAACGGATGAAGAACGCTCAAGAACACCGGGTCAAATCTCCACGAATTCTCCTTAGATCTCTTCTCCCAACACAACCAATACCAAATCGTGTCATATTTGGAATCCAGACACATAGATCTACCCATAATGGATGTAGGCATAAGAAACTAAGAGAAGAAAAGAAGTATATTTAAGTAGATCTATGAAACCATTCATGAACGAAAGCGAACGATCACATACCTCAAGAATCCGGCTTCGATTCACCAAGATAAGCCTTTGGATCACCATAAAAATGATGGGAGAACCCTCTTTGACAATAAGAGAACGAAAATCCCGAGTTAGGGAACATTGAAGATTTAATTTGGCAATTATAGGAAAAATGAGTTAGATCCAAAATCTAAGGATATAACTTTAAGTGACCACACAGTTAGTCTGCGCAGTTTGACAAACGATGTGCTAACTGTGCGTTAGCTACTACCTTGGCTACCCTTCTCACACGGTTTGGCCGCACGGTTAGAGAAACTTTGCACTGACCGTGTGGAAGCCACTGCCTCCCCAGTCATCCATGCATGGTTTGGCCGCACGGTTTAGTCAAACTCTGCGCCTCCCGTGCGACTTCCCCTCTGCCTCAAAACATCATTCCAAGTTCTCCTGACTCTCCCATTTGACACCCTTAACTTTAAAACTGTGAAAATAATCAAGTAAGGGTTAAATACCAGAAACATGGGTACTAAAAAGGTAAATTTGTTTAACAGTTTATAATATTTCATATAAATAATAATTTAAAATAGGATTCTATAAACACTTCCATAAATGAAAATTAATGAAATAATTGGTAGAAACGTTAAAGACTATAGAGGATATTGTACGATACAACTCACATGATGGTGTTTGGAAATTATATCAAAGGTCATTCCTATGAAGCAACATGACCCTCGTAGTGTTTCTATCCCTATATTTATGTGATATAATAAATTTTTAAATATTTATGAAACATATATTTAGTGTTAATATCATGTTATATATCACATTCAAGAGCTATGTACTATAAGGATTGAGTCTCACAAGAGTATCAATTCAATTTTCAAACGTAATAGGGAAATTTTAATAGGGACATATCAATGACATCCAAATCCATGTCTATATTTTATAGATTTACATTAATGTCCAATTTATTATATAGAGGTGGAGAATACTACTATCATTTTGGAAAGATCATTCTTGGCCTATGTGAAGGAACTAATAGACACACTATTTTGAGCTCTCTATATGAGACTTGGATTTGAAAAAGTATGTCTCATTGTCCACCAAGATCATGGGAACTCTAATGGGAAATACTAAAATGAGATCAAAAAGGAATGAAAGAATACTTTTATGATATTTTTAATTTATAGGATGTACATGAGGTAGTTGGTGTCATACCAATGGAAGTTTATTGTTAATGAACTGAAAAAAAAGAAATATAGAATAGTTGAGGATCATAGAGATGGAATCTTCTTGACCAATGATTTGGTCTCTGGATTAATCAATTATAGTAGCATATAATCCCTCTTTTTATAGATATATAGTTTGTGATTAGGTGGATTAATTCACAATTAACATTTACATTTATGAGTTATGGGTCCACAAATGGTGATAAATGTCCGCCCAGATAATTAATTAATTTCTTAGTGGAAATCACTATAAAAACATACTAACATGGGGATATATAAACAGTATCATGGAAATAGGGATGGAATCACACAATAAATTTCTGTTACCTCATTATAATTAGTTAAAATATAATATTAATCACCCTAAATGTACATGGTTTAGATGATGAATACGATACACAACACGATTCATGATATTTTAGCTCTGGGATCTCTATTACATAATGGTTCTTTAGTTTCATCCCTTGGTTGGATCGAATAATCATATTTCATCATTGTAATTCATCAATAAGTGAAATTATTAATCATTTTGTCCATTTTCAATGGGTAAATGAATTATTTTTATCGTAACAAATATGATAAGATAAATAAATTTATAGGAAATAATTAACAATGAGAATTACCAAAATAAATATTTTTATATATCAAAAAGCATTGAATGAAGTGGACATATCAAAAACTAACAACAGCACCACATTTTAGAGCTACATTTTTCTAAGATACTCTTTATTAGATAGCTTATGTTTACCATCATAATCACTATGAGGGTTGTGTAAGGGATTTTAATTGATTTCAATTTTATGGTTTCACAATTTCATTTCATAAGTATTATGTTTTTTCTGGTTGAATATGTTGTATTCTTCTTCGAATAAACTGTTTGTTAAATTGTATTATTTTTAGTGTTTTTGAATTCAATTATTTTCTACGTGAACCCTATAATTATTTCCCACCAACCCATTTGTTTTGTAGTGAATCCCCATAGACATTTACTTTATTTTTGGTTTATTACTAATTTATATAATAATAAATCGCGAAATATATTTCTTGAAACATGCACTTTTATTTATCCATGTTATTCATTAATATTTTCCACACATGTTTGAATCACATTCACTTATAGGGGAACATGATGTAGAATATAAACAGAAATATAATAATACTCTATATAATTGTAGTAATCTAATTTTGATGAAATATTTATTTGGAGCACCAGTGGACATACAAAATAATTAAGCTCGGTTTTATTGAAACCAATCTCTGTAAAAATAATGATGGCTTCCAATTTATTAAATTAGGAAATTACATAATGGATCTCACCACATCTAATTGATCAGTTTATATGTATTAAAAAACTAGATACATACATGATTCCCATATTACATTGGGAATTTTTTTAAAATATAGAATAAGAAATATAATAAAATCCATGATATTATTTATAATAACCTCCTTCATATAACGTGGAATGAAAAACATATAAATGTTTATATTAGATTAGTAGCATGGGTAATTATCAGTGGACACTCTCGTGAATATATATATGGAATAATCATTATGGAAAATAAAGTAACAAAAAGGACACTCCATTTAATCAATGACTCAAGAATGAATTGAATCCAGAGAAAAAATCTACACATTAATATAATTGATAAAAATAAATTAAAATTTAATGAATAAAATGATTAATGTTGGCCATTATGATCTTAAACATCGTCATATAATTATGATAAATTTTTTTTATTCATACAATGTTTAATAATTGGTTGGGTGTATACATAATTGTTCTTAATATGTTTGAAATATTTATATTGTTTTATATGAATAGTAAATAAATTTATGGGATATATATAATCATACCCAACACATTAATACTTATATGATTCATTCCTTATATATTTAACTAAAAATTTATTAAATAAAAATATTCTATATCCATAATTATTTATATTGAGAAAGCAATATGGAATATCAATACTTCCCTATGAAGTAAAATACTATTCATTGGAAAACAATATATGTAGAGATTGTATATGGTTGAGGGAATAATGCTATCAATGATAAATATATTCTATATATCTAAATTAAATGTATTATCCAAAGGAAAATGATCACAAGAAGGATAATATTTCATTATTAAGTTAATAAAGAAATAATTAAGAGAAAAAATATGAACTATATTTATCAGAAATAGAGTATTTGAAAAAACAAAATTTCACCAAGAGAAATAAAAAAATATAAGTAAATCATTATAATATGAACTAATTAAATATTTATATTTTTTAAACCATTAAAAATATTTAGAATAATATAAATATTCAAAATGGTTATGGATGTGGTAAAATATTTCAATGTAGTATGATTTAAAAGAAACATTCATTTTGACATTATCTAAAAAAATTAAAACATCTCCCCTTATGGAAAAATTATTATGTATAATTTGAAAACATTTATTAATTGTAGTTAAACATATAATATCATTAAGAAATATTTTATTTTCATAAGGAAATCTCTTGTAAAATAATTTTGAATAACATGGACATAGATTGAAAATATACCCACTCAAAAAAAAATTCAGAATGAATTTTTTTAACAATTCATTTATTAATTCAAATTCCAAATTGAGGAAATGTTGTAATAAAAAAATTGAGACACATTAAATATCAATAGGATAAGAACATATATGGAACATATGGATGGAGGATTTTATGATTTAATAAATGAATGTAATTGTAATCCAAAAACATGTGTTAGTAAAATTTATTATCACCACATTAGAAACATTTAAATTTTAACACATGGATAGAGTATAATTGAATTAAAACATTTATATCCATTAATAAATAAATATTAATGTTAAGTAAACACATTTTCTAATATAAATACCATATATAAATATATTTTCATAATACATAATATTTGATAATTGAGTTGAAATCGGGATGAAATATTAAACCAAGATCACACCATTGAGGTTGGAAATAATAAAAAGAGTAATTATGTGTACAAAATATAAAACCAAATAATTAAATTGGAATGAAAAAATATAATAATCATATTTCATTACACAAATAAAATTTTTATGACAAATATAAAAAATAATTAATATAATATTATTAAAATAATTTTATTTGAATTAAATGAAAAATAAAAGAGAATGTACTCATTTAATATTTACACATCTGTTTTAAGAAAACTCTCCATATTTTACAATATTTCATGATTGAATATAAATTAATAAAGAATAAAAATTTAATAACTCATATATGAATCTAGTGTGTTTATTTGATGGTATTTTTTATGATATAATGATAATGAATTGTGGAGAATAATGGAGAGGTGTTATCATTTTATGTGGAATGGAAATGAGATAGTTGGTATTTTTTAAAATATTAAATTATACAATCACCATAATATTGTTATATTGAAAGAGGTAATAAACTAATTAGAGTATGATATCTTAATGTGAATAAAAAAATTTAAATACCATAGGGAAATTTTTTGTTATATTGTTAGTCTTATTCCCTAGTTAATCCACATTAAACATATTTAAATTATAACCATAATAATATATCTTTTACCATGAAACTGTAATTGTATTAAAAAAAATAAAAGATTACTTTGTAAAAAATTACAACATTATGATTTAAAACTTTTAACCATTTTGATAATATTTATTTTTTATTGGGGGAGAAATTCACATTTAATAGTAGTATATAATATGATTAAAAATATTATTTCTGAAATACTTAATTTTAATGTAAAAATTATTTTACCTGGAAATCATGTAAAAATTGTGATTTGAAAGATATTTTTTGGATAAATAATAAAAAAATATGGGTTTTAATAAAATATATATTGATAAAATCAAAGGGAAATTTACAATGAATTTATTAAATTTATTATTCAAGAAATGTTTTAAATATGACAAAATAACATACTTTGAATAAAGATGATCTTGGTTTCCCAAATTTGAAATAATTATTTAGAATACTTTACCTAGCATCATTGGAAAAAGAAATTTTAATGAAAAAAATTTTATAGGATAAAGGAAAGTATTATAAATATTTTGATGCTTTGCATCGTGGTTTATCCTGATTTCAACTCTTTTACTAAATTAAATAATACTTCCATGGTTAATATTAAGAACATGCAAAATTTTATCTGACATTATAACATTATAATAATTATGATAATTCAAAATAAAGAATCTATTTAATCAAACATTGTAATGATTCCAATATCCAGCTACATAGTGCCGACATATTCTTTATAAAAATGGCATAGATAGAATGCATCATGTACCAACAGAATGATCATTTTCGTAGTCTTATATTGGCATATTAATAAAATATATCTAATTTACATTGGGTATAAAATATTATAAACTAAAATTTATTAAAGATTAACACCATTAATGTTCATTCAAAGTGTTCAACACGATAATTTTTTGAAATTAAAAATATAATGGTGGCGTCAAATGATTTGTAAGGTTTATGTACAATGGAATCGATCTGGAATCTATATGGAATAGTCAATATGGAAGGGTAAATAACAAAACACAAGTGAAATTTATCAAATACCAATGATATCATGATCAGATACAGAATAATCAATACAGAAAGATGATTACTATAATAACAATCCATTTAATCAATATTGTTAGTGAAAAAGGAATCCATTTACAATATCTATGAAATAATCAGATGGACAGAAAAAAACCAAATTCTAAACGAAGGAAATTCTTAATATTGGACATCATGATCTCATACATGAAGATTTCAATACATTCATGATCATTCTAAAAATATTTTAAAAATATGATTAAAACCCCTTATAGTTCTCCAACAAATTTCTATATTGAGACATCCTAATGCATCAAGGGGCTATATAATATTAGGACCCCCATTCACATGTATATAAAATGAATTCGTCATATATAATGATCAATTTAATGAATGAGAAATATGACTTATCAATAAAATATATGTATTGATTAAAGAAAACATATTTATCCATGATTACCCACTTAATCACAATTGAATCAATATAAGAACCATTATATAGAAAATATATATCAGTTAAGAAATAATTATATCCATGAAAGAATATTTCTTTTTATAACAATTAATCTTTACAATGATCCCATGAAAATGAATGTTTCATGGTATAGGTAATGAGTTAAACCAATAACCAAGTAAGTGATTTTAAAAACATTACCTAATTAAACTAATCATAAATCATCTATGAAAAAATATGGATAGTATCATTATAATATATAATTGGTTGTTCTTGTTCATTAATATAAATATAATAAAAATATAATTAATACATTCTATAAAAATTCACATTTTAATAAATGTTAAAAATTATATATTTTTATAATATTAAGATAAAATTTCTACTTAAATGAACACTAAAAAAATATAATGAATTCTTCAATGTAATGATTTTCATTAGAATTGGAAAGGTTATATTCATTTTGAGTAAATTATGACATAGACCCCTTTCAACGTTTTTAAAAGAAAGTTAGAAAGTACCATATGTCGAAAAAATATAGGAATATTCTTTGTAATAAATATTTTTAAAATCCAATAATGGGTAAAAATGATCTTCAATAATCATAGGAGAATAAAAAAATATATTTTAAAAAAAAATTAATAACCATTATTCCGAGAAAAATGAATTCTAACCGAAGAGATTAATAATGTTTGATTTTATTAATACGAATATCGATTACTTAAAGTACTAAAGAGAGTGAAATGTTACTATCACATGAATATTAAATGAATAACAAGATGATAAGATAATTAAAAGGTTTTATTAGGTAATTATCAAATAATTTATTTTTTCTGAAATGAATTCATAATGAATCTCGATTGAGATTACAATGTGAAATAAACCAACAAGATGATCATAATAATGATGTGATAATTAATCAAAGATGTCATTGTGTTTTTTTAATATAAATTCATATAAGATAAATGGAAAGAAAATATATGATAATGAAAAAACATTACACACATAATAATATAATATCAAAGTCAACTGAGAAGTAATATAAGCCAATGAAGAGAAATTGAGTGATGAAATGCATTTCAACATAATAACTTTCATGTCAAATCCCCCTATAAAAATTAATTAAATTTTAAAAATATAATTACATTTATTATGAGAGATTATAGATATTACATATAAAATGGTTCATTATCTATATCATATAAAATAAATTAGTTGCATAACATTATAACATGACTCGGTGAATGAAAATCGATTTGAAGACCCTAACCACACATTTCCCTTTATTTTAGCATGATGTAACCTGTGGTATAATGGTTTTAAGAATACTATTAGTTATTATAAGTACCATATTTATATTTATAGTATCATATATTATATTATTATAACATCTTCCCACTCTTTCTCTAATATTATATCATTATTACCCTTTTTTAAAGTGTTAATTACATGATTTTCCCATTCATGATTGTTCCGAAAGTTATTATTATTTTTATAGGATTTGTATCTATAGTATTAATATTAAAACAAATGATATAAATATAACATTTAAACATTAAATACATTTTTATGGACAATAATAAATTTCAATAATTGGAAATGAATCTCATCAATTCGTGTAGACAGTGGGTTGTATGCATCCATAAAAAATGATATTATTCACAATATGGGTGAAATGGATAAGAATTGAATGATATATTATTATAAACACAAAATATCATGTCATATTTATCATATATGTTTATTGTTTCTGTCATTATTCCTACACATGTGGGTGGTGACAGAAAACAAATTTCATCAGTTTTCATGGATATATTCTACCATACATATGTGGGATGGCATTGATTCTAATTTTATTGATAAGTGGATGGATAAATTTTATGAAATATGTATAATAAAATTAATGAATAGGAAAATTATGGTTTTTATTTTATTGTAATATTTAAATCATAATTTATGTTTGTAAAATAAGAAAGTAAAAGAATGATATTTGTTAAGACAATTAATTTTTCATTGAGAAACCTACTTTGGATCTCTTAGTAAGGACTGAAGGGTTGTTATTTTGAAAAAAAGAACATATATAACATTGAAGATAATTTGGAATATAGATTTTGATATTTGTTGTGGAATTATATTTCTTGGAAGGTTTGAAGAAGTGATGAGAGGGATTTCCCATTTATAATTAAGGAGGAGTGGAGTTTTTTTTGTAAATACCAAAATCTATTCAATAATGGGGAGTCACTCTCACAAATAGTGAATAAATAATTTAAAAATATTGTTTTTTGAGGATGGTGAAGTGGAACCACACATCCAGATAATAAAAAACTAAACAATTTATAATCATCAAGTTTCTTTATCCTGTGTGTTTACATAATATTTTTATTTTAGTGTTTAGAATAGTATGTTGTTTTTCCATATTAATTAATTTTTATAATAAAATAAAAATATAATTATTAGTCAGTTAATTATTAATTATATGAAATATAAAATTAAAAAATATAAAAAATATAATTTTTAAAAATTTATTTTAACACATCCTCATGTAACATGAAAATTTTATTTAACTATTACAATGTAGATTGTTTTTATTGTTTTAATTAATAATTATGACCAAAAAATATTTTTAACTAAGTACCTAATATAAATTATTCTAATTTAAAACATTGAATTTATTTTTTTGAACCTAGATAATGTTATTTTTGTATTATAGTTAAAAAATATACTTCCAAATCAGGTCAATGAAAGGGTTTTGAAGAAAATCATTTTCATGTATTAGATCATAATATATTAAAAATATGACAAGCTATATTCATTATATAAAATAAAATAAATATTTATATATATAATAAATTAATTTCACTTAAATAATATATCTATAATTATAATTTTGAAAAATTAAAATGGATTGATATTATTCTTTTTTAATCATAATTTAATTTTCTCTATTAAAGAGGTTTTTAAAAAATATCCATTTTTACCACTAAATGAGGTTATTTTTATTAAGATATCATTGATAACTAAAAAATGAAAATTATAAATATTATTATGCATTGTAATAAATTAAATCTATAATTGGTAGATACTACATTTTTTATTATTCATAAGTAGTTATTTGTAATGGGAAATTTAAAAAATTCATTCAAGGTTTATTCTGATTATGTATGGTCAAAATATTTATCATCTTGTCACATTAGTATTTTTAATCAATTAAATGTTAAAAGATTCATTTAATTATTGTTTTATTCAATTTTATTTCTCATTTACTATAATTAAGTATAGGTTTTAATAAATCAATTTGGAGAATTAATATAATTTAATTCAAAATAACACTCAATAAATGGAACAGAAATAGGTTTTATAGAAAACATGACTTCTTTTGAATGAATGTATTTATAAAAAATATCTAATATTATTTATTAAGATGAAATTAGAATTAATATTAATAAAATTAACTAATTACTTATTTATATTTAAAAAAAATATTTTTATATTTTTGAAATAAATAGGAGAACATCAATTGAAATGAGTAATTTTATAATATTCTATATAAAATTATTTTTTATAGTGAAATGAAAAATATCAATTCTATGATAATTTTGATATATTTTTTTCAAAAAGGATATGATTTTTAAAAAAACTAATTATTGTAAATTGAATAAATTAATAATAATATTTTACATAGATAATTGTATAAACATTTGTGAAGAAAATTTATTCTTAAATCCTAAAATGACATTACTAAAATTTGAGTACTTATTTATTAAAATATAAAAAATAAATTTTCATTTTATAAAGTCATTATACAAAATTTTTATATTATATTTATTTATATTAATATTAATAATTTTGATAAATAATTTTCATATATATAATCTATTATATTTCAATTTTACTTAGTCTTGTATGAATCACAAGATATGGACAGATGCAAATTAATTTGTTCAGAAATATGTCATACAAAGATATGTTTTTACATTTTACACCACATATATAAATTTATATTTCCAAATTCCATAACACTGATACAATCAACTAAAGATATTTCCGACTCATCGCATAATCATGATTTGATGGAGATTCCAATTTTTTTTTCCACAAGGCATTGACTAATTGGTTTATATTTTTTCCCAACACTCTATCCCTACGATCAAGAGCCACTATTGATTATTCATCATAATGCATATAATTCATTAGTGGTAAAAAAATTGAGTTATGATCATATAAAAGATTAGGTATATACTTATTTAGAGGTATTCATGAAACACATTTTGAATATAATATAGATTTAAGGGGTGTACTAAGAGAAAATATACCATCTCACTAAGAACATGAATTTTTAAGGGAGGGATATATATAAAGCATATATAATGATTTTTTGGCTCTTAATGATATCATTCATATAGATAATAATAGGAGTACCATTTTTATAGGCTTTAAACTCTAGATCATACTGATGATTATCAAAATAATTTTTCCAGTCAACTCTAATATGCCTTTATGTGTTGCTAAATATATCTAACAATATATTTCATTTATTTTCCTACTAATGTACCAATGATATTATTTTTCTATTTTCCCCTGTGACATTGGATTTTGATGCTTCCTTCCACAGATAAATTAATAAAGAACTATATTAATCCACGAGAAAAAATATTGTTAAATTAATTATTATGTGAAAAGAATTTTTTGATTGAAAAGTCATTTTAAATAAATACATAAAGATATGAACATATCATATTTATTATCAATTTTCATATCATACATTCCGTCAACATGATAATGATAATCAATACTAAAACTTGTTTATTTATCTAGAACCCATTGATGACTTTTCGAGAACATCAATCTAATCCTTGGATCTTGATAAAATATGGTTGACAGTGGTCATCCGTGAAATCTCAAAAAATCATTAATGTATAAATGATTAGGAAAAAAATTAAATAATTTATCTATAATAGTGATATAATTTTTAAATTTTTAAATATGATTAACTAACACCCAAATAGTTTTATTCCCTGAATATTTTTTGGTTATTAAAATGATAAAATACAATGTAATTTATACAAATTAACATATTTATATGGATAATAGTTATAACATTCTCTTATACATATGTATCCAAATCCTCGCTTGATAGCACACTAGAAATAAGAATAAATACTCCGTGATATCCCCATTCATATTATCCCACAAGAAATTATCTTTCAGGACTCCATACATTTTCATATATCATGGATGAATTGAGAAAGACGAATTATAAATTTTTTTTAAATAGTTCCATTTTCCATTATATTATTAAAAAATGAATATATATTTTCTAAACATTATCATTCTAGAATAATAATGGTTTATCTGAAGAACATTACTCACTTTATTATATAACTCAACATCTTCTTTAGGTGTTCTTTTATTTCTATCAATGATGTGTGGTTGAAAATTAAACTAATATAATAATATATGTCCCAATTACTAATATTGGATTTACTAACATACAAAAATACATACATATTATATCTCATTCAATACTCATCATTGAGAAAATAATTTTTTTACTCATATATTTAGTCACCTTGTTTAACTTCCTATGGTGGTAATAAATTAGGTGGTGATAATATATGATCAACTCCAACCATCATTTCTATAATTTATTCCACTATTTATATTTTAATATTATATTTATTTCATTACAAATGGTATATATATCAAAAAATTCAAAATATATATAAATCATATTTATCTTTAATGAAAAATTTATAGTTTCTTATCCCAACGCATGAGTTAGGAAACTATGATAATGACTTTTCAATTAGTGGTCTGCATAAGATATCACTATATGATTCTCTAAGAGGACACAACTTAGCCACTTTTCATGAATCACTATATATCACGAACCCTTATCCTTTGTAGATTAAAGTAATCATTGGTGAACTAATTGAAATTCCATAAAATTATTTAAAATCCTCATATCATTCATCTATTCACAAAACAATGTCACCCATCTAGGTCCACCATGTTAGTTGATAAGATAGCCTTGACTAATCAATCAAAAAATTGACAATATAAAAAAATAATGAGAAAAATATAGATCCTAGGTATCATGGGTGGCCTTTTTCATATCTCTACAAACATGGTTATTTTGTGAATAAAATTGTGTATGATTAATTAAAATTATATTACTTAAAGAATGTTAGTTTTCTAGACAAAATTTATTTTTTTATATTTATAATATAAAATATATTTCCTCCAAGACATTAACACAATCCTCAAATGATTACCATTATATTACATTCAAATAGAATATATATTAAAATAATATATACATAATACCACTGAATGGTCTTGATAGACTCAAAAGTAACAATGTTTTAAATCCAGTAAGATAACATTTTTATTTTTTTGTATCTGTATGTTTACAATAAATTCAAAATAACTATACATATTCTAGAAGGAAATATTTTTTATTTAATCCTTCATGAATCTTATATTATGATATATAGATCAAATATAAATATAAAAAGGCATCCTTATTGTTCAAATATATCATCACTATACGGCATACAATACCATTTCTTCATAGTTATTTTGTTAAGTTCATGTTAGTTAATGAAAATATAGAGTGAACCATCATTCTCATTTAAAAAAATATGTTCACCCCTTATTTCAAAAGTAGTCCAAATGAATCCCTTGAGAATATTCGCATAGGGTCTCTTCATCAATTCCTTTAAATCCATCAAATCCATCCTTTATTTTTTTTTGAAATATGTGTGGTTCCATATATGATTTCTCAAAAAATCTCAATATCATTATTAATTGGAATTCAAGGAAACCCTACCCCAGAAACATCAACAAACTATTGTAGAATATGAATACCATATGTGATCATATTTTCCCTAGTAATATGAGAAAAATATCCCGTATGAATTTATTTTAAAACTAATATGAAAGAGGTAACTTCCATTTGGAGTTAATGTTCAACCAATCAATACTACACTATTATAGCTTGATTTGTAATATCAAGCGTAACACCCCAAATACAGATATATATTTCTAAGGGATATAATAGATTAAACAACTATAAATGGATTTCTAATTTAATTATATGATCAGGGATTTTTTGAAATGAATTATGGCAATGATCTACTCAGTTCCAAAACCATATGTGTTGGCTTTCTTCATATGGTAATCTACGGTGACTACAAGTGTTGATTGCATTTCAACTAGTAGAAACCATCACAAAATTATGTATTATAATGAGTTTTATCAAAATCATTTTGAATATTAAGATATAAAATAATGATATGTATAATGGTAATTGTTCCAAAATACTATATGGGATTGATTTAATTATCATGTTTTTAATTTACCTTTAAAATCTAGTTCCCAATGGTTTCTACTAATCTTTTCTAAAATACCAACTATAGAAACCCAACACTAATAATCTAGAGTCAATAAACATTTTAATACATTGGTGATATATGTAGGGGATATCACCTCATAAGAAAGACCAGTTTAACCATTTTGGAAAACTATAAATAAGTGTGAATCCTATATTACATTGTTAATTTATAAAAAATTATTGATTAATAAAAATTCGTTCACCCTTGATATTTATCATAGTTTTCTTATGTAAATCACAGTTAAAAGTTAATAAATAAATATTTTTTTCAGGAGCTCAATAATGGTTACATGAAGAAGAAAAAATCATTAGATAATTTGGAACAATCAATATAGAAATCTAAATAACATAAAACTCATTCCATTTAATAAAAAACATGATAATTTAATTCATCAATGTATAATATCATGTATTTAATCTAATGGATAATAATAAGTAAACTCTTAGTGAATTAAATTTGTAAAGATAGTTTTCACCATCTATTACATCGTGATCTATTTAACAAAAACTACTTTTTCTAAGATAAATTAATAGTTTGGTAGGTATACCCCAAAACACATTTAATATTTTTGTAAAAATAGTTCATCTCATGATACATGTTGATGAATTAAAGGGAAATGTATAATATAGACCCATATTTTAGTACATGTTCAACATATTCCCAATATATTTAGGGATCAATTTAACTCATAAATAGTTTTCCTTGTCGACAAGAATCCATATTGGTTAAATAATACCAAATAATAATAATTTCCAATTCAATAAAATGACATTAAAAATAATACAATATATATAAACATGGTAAATGATTTATTAAATAATAATATACATGATACAAATATTATATATACTTGTCTGAAATTTAATTTCTATTGAAAAATTATAGACAGTGGATATTTAAATAGAATGTTAATTACCAAAAAATCAATAAGTGATAAAATATAATGATACTTTAGTCAAAAATATATGTTTAGTAATAAAATCGTGCCCTTTAGAGAAATAATGAAAATGGGAGGAAAATGTTAAAATAAACCAATCATAAAAAAGTTTAATTTGTAATACTATAGTTATTTTTATCAATATAAATTTTTAAATCATTTATGGAAGTGGGAAATTTCAATAATGGTATATAAATTAATAAAAACATTCAATTTGACTTTTTATATAGTCAATAATGATGTTTTCAAAACCCAGTATAATTTTATTATTCACACCATATAAAATTATTTAGTATCATAAAAATAACTCAATAAATAATTTCAGTAAATAAGGAATGTTTTTTTAAAGCAATAATGAATGATATAGATATAGATTAAAATAATAACAGATGAAAATGTGAAAAAAGTTTTGATAATATTTTAAAAATTATTTCCCTTAACTTCAATGAAAAAAAAGAAAACGATTTAATGAAGCATTTACACTCATTAAATAACTTAATTATAAGAAAATAAATTTTCTTTATGTTTTATAAATTATATGATTTTTATAATGAAATTACTGGTCATCCCAAAAATGGGATTGTAAAATAAATTCTCACATCATTGGTAAAATATTAATTGTATTCTCAAGAAAGTTTAGATATGAATTAATAAATTAATTTGTTTGAATTAATATATTTTATTTTCATAAACATAAATTTGGTGGTATATACACAACATTAAAGTAAATAGTTTCACAATTACAAATATTTCTCATTCATTTGAAATTTAGATAAAATCACTTAAAAGCGTCTTAAAATGTATATGAAAATTTATCAATTGACTAATTATGGGTAATAAATTTAAATCCTTGTAAATAAATAAAAAATAATATAGAAAATAATAATAGGTTATTGTAAACAAAATCACAGAATAATGATTACAATAATGATGTAATATAACACAATGAAATGAAACTAAGTTGTGAAACCTCAAAACTAAAATTCTACTAGTATAGAAATGGATTTTATAATTTTTATAATAAATATATTTTTTTATAAATACATAATAAAATAATAAAAATATTAGTAATATCACATATTATCAATTTATATTATCTTTTAATATGCTTGTTACAAAATCATTAAAAAAATCATCATCTCAGTGTTTAAAATGATTCAATATATGAAGTGATTTTTGGAATATCGGTTTTCGTCCTGCCAAATTTTTCACTAATACATAACATTGGTATTATGAAAATATTATATAAATATCTTATATATTCAACATAAAAAGATTTATAATCATCCATGAAATATGATATTATTAGAAAGAACAAATCACATCCTCCTGGTTGTAGTACACATGTACGCATGACCGATATTATATTTTTTAATTAGTGTAATAATAAAATGATAAATGATATATTATATTTACATGACCATATTTAATTCGTAAATAAAATATATATTAATTATTTTTACTTTTATATCAATAACGATATATTTTTTTTGAAAAACTAATTACACAACTCAACATTGATGGTATGTTATACATATATATGAGTGGTGTTTTTATATTTTGTGTGATATAAAAGAAGTGAAAAATGCCAATACAATTATCATAATTAATTATTAGTATTTTAGGATACTAGATTCAGTTTTTAGGATTGTTAAAATATATTTAGATGGTTTTGAAAAAGAAATTCAATAAAAAGTAATTGGTTAACATTTACACCTCTTCATTGAGAATCCTCATGCGGATTATATATTAACCCTTAAAAGAGATGAAATATGGGAAGAAAAATATATCTAGAAATTTTTACCGAATATTAAAATTTATTATAAATATTATTTGAAATAATATATTTCTCATTTATTGTGGAGAAGAGAGGGTATGTAGTTTCAATTTATAAGGGAATGAATGGAAATGTTTGGATATTTTCAAAATAATAAATATATATAAATTAAACACATATACATTGGCCCTATGGAACAAAAAATAAAATATAATACGTGACAAGATTTAATTAAAACCATCCAATCATATTTTTTTATGTTTTATTAATATTGTAATCCTTATACTAATTTTAAAACATTGTAACACCATTTTCTTATCGAGAAAGCATAATTATTTACATTATAAAATCATAATAGAATAAAAAATAAAATTGTAATTATAACCAAAATTTGAAATTATTTTTCTTAATTGGGATTATATTTTTTTCATATTTAATTTCATCTAGTTTAAGTAATTACTCTTAATATAATAATGTAATATTCTTGAAGAAAATCCTTTCTTGAAATAATTATGTTAAAAATTATCATAATTTTTTAATGAAGTCATGTAATATTTATCTTTCCATAAATGTCTCTTTAAAATAATAAACATACATGATTTTTAAAATTTTATTAATACAAAAATGAATGTAATATTATATGAATTCCATTAAATTTGAATACCCAAAAATAGTTTTAAACTTGAATAAAATAGAACTTATCTTCCAAAAGTCAATATTAGGTTTCCAAATTCAAAATAATTCTTTAAAATACATTATTTAACTACATAAATATGTTTTTGGTAAAAAAACCCATAAAATAGGATAATGGAAACTGTTAGAGTGATATAAAAGCTTTACCCATTTTTAATAAATCAAATTTCCCTCTTTAAAAAAGTTAAATATTTAATATGATAGTTATTTATAATGACCAAACACTATGTTGATCTTTTTAAATTGTACTAATGATGATGAATCCAAATAAAAATCAGGTTTATAGAAATAATTTTTAATATTGTGTATAATTTAACATAATAATAACATACTAAAATGCAATGAAAAGTTGTTTCTGGAAAATTGTAATCATAACTATACAAAAAGTTTAAACCAAAATGAATAATAATATCGATTTCAGTTACCATATTTATATTAATAAAAATATAATTTATCTAAATTAACTATATAAAATATTTTAAAAAAATTATAAATTTTTAATTTCTATTCATGTAAAGACTTTTTTGATATGAAAATTAGTATTTTTCACTATTAATCGACAAATAAAAAGTATAGAAATTATCAAAAAATTATTCCAAGATTAATTAGATACAATTATTTCTATAATTAAAAAATTTCTATCAAATATAAATTATAAAAGCATTCAAGATTAGTTATAATATTTTATGAAAAGAATAAATAAAAACTAATTTTGAAGAAAAAATATTTTTTAAACTGATAATTACTCTACTGAAAGCTATGAAGTTATTTAATATACATTAACCATAAAATTTCAATTATATAAAATCATTATAAATAATTGTTTATTTTTTTATTAATATTTATACCAATTAATTTAATTTATAGTTTATAATAGTATAAAATTTCTTAACTCGTTTAGGCGTGAGGATTTATGTATGGAATGATATTAATGAAATTAAATTTATTTGTAGTTAAATATATCAAAAATTGTTATGATTTCTGAAATTATGTTTTATTAGTTTATGAAAAAGGTTTTTTTATCAAAAAATATTATATGAAATAATTACAACAATAAATAATAGAAATGAGAAAAATGAAGTCTAATTGAATATTATTGGTATGTATGTTATTAGATCATTTTTTGTGTCATGATTAGAAACTAAAATCCATTATTTCTCAAAATTAATATAAATAAATACGATGTGAGAGATCAAATGTAAGTTATTATAGTTTCACAGGGAACCTCATTGAAGATAAATATTGAATATATTTTTAGGGATTTATAATATATGGAGGTTCCGTAACAATCTATACAGTAAAATATATATAATCGACTGATAAGAGAGATAAAACCAAGATCGATTAAAAAATTTGGATGAAAATACTGAAGTTGGAAATATTCATTTTAAAATAATCCATCATACATGAGTTTTGATTTATAACCATATTTGTACTTTTTATATGATGATAATATGAAACCATATTTCATATATGAAATTAAACAAGTTTATATATTTTGAAATGATTAAGGATTAATTAATTTTGGATCAAGAAAATCATTAATAAGAGTAAAATATACGATAAATATGCATTTATTTGTTATTAATTTTATTACTCACAATCATATTTATAATTAAATTATTTGGAATATAAAAATAAAAAAACATATGAATAAGGCCTATATTTCATTGTTATGTATAGTGAATTTATGATCTAAAGTTGAACGAGAAATTGATATACTTATATATATATATATTAAGGAGAATTTCTTTAGATTTTCTACCATGCTTCATGTTTTTCATCATAAATTTATTTTTCCACATTTCCAATAATATATTGAATATATTTTGTAAAATTATTTTACATCGGAAGAACATAATCTTACTAAATATTGTAATCATAGGTTTGATTCCTTCTGAAATCAATATTTTGTTTTTAAAAAAATATAATGCAAAGAAAAAACATTTATTAATGATACTGAAATTAGATATATTTTATGATTATAGGGAAATAGTGCTAATTTCCATGAATGAGAATATTTATAATGTTCTCTTTATTTATGAATCATAAAATTTCAATTTGTAGGAGATGATAAATTAAAAATACCTTGTATATAGTTACATTAACTGAGACTATAGGATGTTTTATGTGATTATATTAATACAAATCCTGAATTTATAATCTAATAATTTAACAAATTTTATAGACATCCATGTGATGGAAAATATCATACAAAAATTTAAAACACATTAAATTATCCTTGTTAGTACACTCTAAAAAAAAATATTTATACTAGGAAGTAGATAATTAATATCAACACATTGTATTTTAATGCATAGAATTAAATACTATATATTTTTTAAATGGAATCATTCATTACACTTGTTTACATGTAAAATAGTTATTTTCTATGTCAATATGATGAAACCACCTATAAAATATATTTAATTAAAAAATCATACATTGAAATATTTCTAATTGTAGATGTTACCAATTCTATACTGAATAATGATATTAATAAATATATATTGATTAAATTTATAGGGTGGAAATGAATTTTTCAATTGTATTGTTTTGAATGAGAACAATATAGAAGACATTAAAAATAACTCAAATAAATTTTTTAAAGCCCCCCAATAATTGTGGTTGATGTTGAGTCCAATATGAAACCATATATTGAATATATTATATATAAAAGTTTTATCAACATTATTATTTATCGCATAGATAATGATATCTTTTTTTAATGGGATGTTAGTAATAAAAATGAGGATAATAGATCATATTTATCAATAATAAAGAAATTATTTACTAAAATAAATTATTATTCAATTAATATTATTATTTTTAGGTTGACATAAATACATACACACTGTTTGATAAATCTATAAAATATAATTCTATTATTATATGAAGTGGAATTATTTTGATGAGGCTTCACAAAATTTGGTTTCTATAGTCTTTTTAAGGTTATCTTGACAACATTGGGAATAATAAAATTTAAGGAATCATTTCGGGGATAGAGAAAAAAATGTTTCAAACAAAAAATAAAAATATATTTTACAAATTTGTACAATTAAATATGGGCTAATGATACAAAATAATATAGTAATTTTCTTATACAGGTTACTTCCTACATAATGGAATGTATTTGGATAAAATGGTATCTCACATGGAAATATTTAAAAGGACTAGAAGATTCTTATCTAATGTAGATAAAAAAATATTTTTTCATTCAAAAATGAAATAAAATTATCCTTTCTTAATAGAGTCCATCATGAATTTTTCTTCATTTGACATCTAGATATATTTCTCACACATAAATATGAGATGATATTGTCTTTGAGAAGGATGTCATATTATAAAATGATGTTTGAAAACTGTTCTTCATAGTCCAGTATTGAATAATATCTCAAAATTCTATGATTTTATAAGGGATTAGATTATCATAATATATATGTGATGGAGAATTTTTATTAGGGGATTGTGGTGAATGATTATATCTATGAATGCATTTTGTATTTCTGAAATTAAATTCAATGGATATTTTTAAATAAATTTAATATGATTGAATATTAACCGTCCATGATTATGGAATTAAATATTTCCATTGGGTTTATAGTCAAAAAATTAATCACAAAAATATATTCCAAAATTATAAATATGTTAAATATATACTAAAATGTATTTTCAAGGAGGAATTAAAAATGTTTTCAATCAAAATTATCATAAGGATGAATATGTTAGAGGATAGAGAAGAAAAAATGATAACCATAATGTGTATATAAAAATAAATATATTACTAATTTATATATCAAAACCATGGAATAAAATAATGTTTGATATAATTAATAACATAAAATATCCATATAATACTATGAAAATTATAAAAAATTAAAGATACTAATTAAAAATATAAATTTAAAAATTGATTTGGGACTATTTTATAGAAGAACATATACATAGTGGTTACTGGGACCTATAAATGCAAAAAAATTTGTCTACTGATTGAACAAGTAATATATTAGTAGTTATTTCAATTGTATATCTTTTATGTAATTGTTTGAAAAATTTAAGATTATTTATCATTGATAACTTTATTAGTGGAATATATTTTTTACCCATTAATTTATAAAACCCTTATTGATAAGAATAAAATATGTATAAATTATGGTTGTTTTATATTATATAATTGAATGAAAATTTGATAATTTTGGGGATATAAATGTTTTTATAAACATATTTCATCATTACATGAAAATGAAAATTATTATAAATCGTCACCTTATCAATGAAAATGTTTAGAAAGGAATAGTGAAATTTGAGAACCTATGAACTCCGAATTTTAATGAAGATATGAGAATTAATGCACAATCTAAGGATTGTTATTAGGGGAATCAATTAAGTCATGTATTTTTACCTCTATTACACTATTCAAATAAAGAAGAAAGGAAATCTATTACAATAATGTACATATTAAACCATTCATTATAATAAGTGTAATATGATATTGAATATCTTATAATGTTTCATATGATTATACAAGTGGTTCTTATGAAGGAATATTTCTTATATGGATAGATTAATTTTGTTACTGAATACTTTTTAACACTATTAATAATTTATCATTAGATTATTTGATAATTTTGGATATTTACTCCAATGTGATGTATAAGAAAAACCATCTATATTTTTAGGGGCAGTTCTAATGTGTATAATGATATTTTTCAAAATTTATTTACTATAATGATAAAGCGTAATTCTTGTTTTTTCACCACAATTATATTAGGCCATTAAATTTTTTATAGGTGGTATATTTCCACTGATGGAAATAAATATATATAACAATAATGGTTTATCATTATTACATCATTGGAAAATAATTTTTTAATTGAAATGAAATTTTGAAGCTATAAGGATTATGGTTAGAAAGGTACACATTAACATTATACAATGGTTTACTAATGATTTATTTTCATAAAAGAGGGATCTATTCATTATATAATGGGGTAATCATTCACAAAATAATTAAATCCAAAAAAATATTTGAATAAATTATATTTCATCATGATATTTATTTTTTATAGCTATATAATTTATTATATTTTTGTATACATGAAATTCATACTATTTAAAAATAAGATTTATAAAAGACCATGGATTTCATAGTTATATAATTTTTAATTTATTTACATTGTAATTATTATTAAGTAAATTTGTGTTTATGAATTTTAAATACTCTATACTTGGAGGGTTTGGTAAGAGAAAAGATAATATATTTATAATATTGTTACTTTTTCACATTGTATAAGGGGTAATGTAATGTGTGATATTGAAATAGGATATAAATGGTCTAAAAATAAAATCATATTATATGAAGAATAAAGTATGAATTAGATTAAATAAAACAACTTTTTTTAATTGAGAAGAATTCTAATGAGGGACATAGTGATAATTAGAAAACTATTGGACTCCATTGAGAAATGAAATCAATATTTAGGAACAATGTGATTGTTTCGATAAAAATGATAAATATTTAGCTAATTTTCACACTAATTATGTTTAAATTATTAATACATTCAATTATTAAGATAAATTTTTTGTCCTTGATTTTGGATCACATTTTCAAAATACAATTATGAGATGTCACATTTATAAGTTTTTTGTAAAAAAACATGTATAATAAGTCCAAAATTTCCATTGTCCATCTGATATGTTTTTTTTTATTTTTGTACATCATAAAATCTCCATTACATGACCCAAATAATATATCATTGTGAAGGTGAATCAATTAATTTTTCTAATCAAAGATTCATTGATAGTTTTTTTGTGTAATAGGGTTGTTTTCTTACTAAAAATGGAATACAATATTTGAAAGGATTCTTATTTTTAAAGAGAAACTAGTTGATAATCACTATGTTTCTAATAACTCAATGAGAAAATAATGTAAATATATTTTACTAAAAGTTAATTTTTAGGAATAATTACAAATATAAAAAATGTATCCAAATATCATTTCATTAATGATGTAATTTCCTTTATTGGGGGTGATGATTTTATTTATTGGTAGAAAATAATTAAATATAGGTCCCAATATTATATCCCGTGTTATACATATTGATGTAACATTATTCAATAAGTCAAATAATAAAATATTGTTATATAAGACCCTTATTTATGGGTGTATTGTTACATGGATTGTTATGTACCTGAATGTTTCATGTATATTTTTTAAAACATGTTAAAATTAAATGAGTGTATCATATTTTAGAAAATAATCTCTACATTATATAGCGATCATGAATAATTCCTACACTATTATAATGTTATGATAATTTTCCAATGATATAAATCTGTATGTAATTATTATCTAATTACTATTTATAGATGTCATGTGTTGTGTTTGAAGGGAAAAAATAAACAGTCATTTATCATATAAATATTTCATTTTATTTCATTAGAAAATTGGGTAACATTCTATAAAAATTCACCTATTATACATAATAAAATTAATGATATACATATTATCATTACTGACATGGATTGAATGTTTCATTTAAGTACCTACCACATGTGACAAAAATAAAATCTTATTATTGAATATCAATAGTTTCATAAATTTCATCTCATTAGATCAAGAAATAATAAACGATGCTTAGTCCGGATGTTTGATGTTTATATAGTAGGATTTTATTAGAAATGGTGATATTTCTAATATTGTTAAATAGGTATGTACTTTGGGATCACTATGAAAAATTATTTGGAATATAATGTTAAAATATAGTTTAGTAACATATTATTTACTCATCCAATTAAATAGATGACATTAATTTTTTTCAACAAGATAAATAATATGTGATTTATTCATTATAATTGATTTGGGTATAAATGGATATTCGATAATAAAAGAGTTATGTAATAAGGGATTTAAATTTAAAACGTATCCTAGATATTCATGATATCCTGAAAAGAAATATCTAAATGATTTTTTAAGTTATAGAATCTTAACATTATTTAATTTTTTTTAGAAATTAAATTTTCAATCACTGTCCAATTTTTTTTCAAAAAAACATAATGTTATTTTTATAATGGTTTTTTGTCTTATCCTTTACTACATAATTTATTGCCCACATTTAATCAGGTTAGGCATTTAACATTTCATCATCATTAATGAATAACAAACCCTTTTCCTTTTACACTTATAATACATTTCTTTAATTAGTGGAATATTTCAAATTAAAAATTACTATACTTATTTGGTCTAGTTACCATAACCTATTATTTCATTAATTATTTATTTAACATTAATTCATTATCACATTATTATTCTCCAACATTTTTAATTTTAATAGTTGGAATTTTTTATTTCTTCCCCATTATAATCAGAATATTTTCAGTGTTTTAAAAGTTTATATAATTCATTATTAATATAATCATGTTTAGTTTTATCTATATTCAGAAGATAACCTCTCATTATTTAATATATATATATTATTTTCCATTCCATTGTATTGATTTTTTTTCATGATTTTTTTTCTTTTTACATAAGAAAATCATTGATGAATCATCCTCATCTTCACTTTTACAACCCATTATCAATGTTAAGTGTTTATAAAAATAAAAAAATCCATAACAAGAAAAACGTCCAAGGTAATTTAACATGAAATTTTCATGTCAGATTTTATTTTATTCATCATATATTTACATTATAATAATATATATTACATAAAAATATGTATGTCTCTTTGAATATTAGTCTCACACATCAACAATTCAAATAATATTTTTTACTTTACCTTAAATAAAAAATCAATAGAAGAACCTATCATCATTTCATATGTGAGATGTATACTATTCCTGTTATCAAGAATAAGTGAATTGAAATCATAAATCTCTAAAGTTGACACTTTTTCATCAATCATGTCTTCTATAATAATTGTTATGTTCTGGAAAATAAAAAACTATTCTAAATATTATTTTAAAATCCATGTATTAATATATAACAATTTTATATAATAATGTAAATAGATAAAATAATATTAACCCACCATGATTATGAATTTTTATGAATTTTTTATATTAGATTTTACTTTTTTATTTTATCACTATAACATCAACTTTTTGAAATTAATTACTTATTCAAACTTCCTTATATATTTATAATCAAAAATAAAATTTATGAATTCTTTATAATATTGTGAGGATATGGTAGAGTTTCATTCATGAATTCTCATCTTTATGTTCATATTATCAAATATATTATTCAAAACACATATCAAACCCAAAATGATTCAATCAATTAAAATGTCAACCCATTATATTTAAAATAGACATCAATATAAAAATTATTCTATACTTATACATGGTATTATTTTCAAAAAAACTGTAGTAAAAACATTTATATTAATTGAATTGGTATGTTAATATTTTATATAATAATTTAAAAATTAATTTTTGATGCAAAACTATAATAAACTTTTCACAGTGAAATTAATATTACTATAATGCCCCCAATGGATAACCCATGATTTCATATGATACCATTTGTAGTGAGGTATCAAAACAATTATTCCCTATGTGAAAAATAGATAATAGAAAATCATTTATAATTCAATAATAATGAACAATTTTCTGTGGTTAAAAGTTATTTTAATCGAATAAATTCATTGACATATCATGTGTATCCTCACAAAAATTGTATACATGGATATTTAAATTTTTCCTTATAAAAAATAAATGGCAATATCCATGAAATGGGTATATAGCAACCATTTACATATAATATAATAGAACTATATAATGGTCAGAATTATAATTGTATAAAATTGATTAAGTATATATATATAACTATAAAACTGTGACGTTTTTCAAAATAAATAAAAAAGTAATATTCAAATTGTATAAAAATATAAACACATTGATCACCAACATGAATATATCTCTTTCCATCAATAAATTTAAATTTATAATCTTCCATTTTAGTCACAAAAATTATTAAATTTATTGAAAAAATCGCTCAATATTAAAACTGAAAATGTTATTTATACTTTTATTAACCTTTTATGATGCATAGATGAATCATTTACCTTCATTGAATAAAAATAATATTTTTGTTAAACTATATAATCAACATAACAACCCATTCTATTCGATTTAGTAATTTAATAATTGTTTTAAAGGAATCTGTAATATAAAATGTGTGTTTAAAAAATTAAAATTTTAGATCTTATATTCCTTTAGGTACATTATCATTAAACTTCACTATTTTCTTCTTCATATCCCTTCAAATATTAATTCTACATACTCTAAAATCAGGAAACAACATTTATTACACAAAATTAATAATTTAAAAACTCAAAATATCTACTTTTATATGTAGTTCTATTAACTAGCAATTAATTTTAGGATTTTAGATGACCTTATACATTTAAATAACCATATATATGATAATGGGAAGTTAGTTTCACGGTTCATGTAGTCCAGCATAATATTCACTAAAATACATCAATGAAAACATTATATGTTGTCGGTATTTGATGATTTTTGATATTTCATAGTGTTATTGTCCTCATTAGTTTTCTATGAAGTAGGTTTATTTTTTTTAGAATACATTGACAAAAATATGTTATTAGTATTGTTATTCCATGGTATCAATCATTAATAAAATAATATTTTCCATTATAACATAATCATATTCCCAGCTAATACTATTACCAACTAATAACTATTCTCATTTCACCCTTCTTGTAAATATATTGACCTCTAAAATTATTTAATTATTATTTAATATAGTTTTTTATTTTATTTTCATGTATATTTGATGTTCAATAATATTTATATGAATAATAGATTATTATATATATATGGTAATGAATATGGTGACGATCTAAATGGATTTTGAATATATGTTTATATAATGATCGTAGAGTGGGTACCCATAGGGCCCTTTTTTGAATAATGGTTTCAATTGATCCATCATGTTACAAATGACTTTGTATAGTTTAAACAAAACTCTAGTGAGAATAATTATAAAAATAATGTAAGATAATTCCTTATTAATACCCTCATTTTACCCTATAATATCTATCTTTATTATTTTCAAATCATTTAGTTGCATCATAGTATACACAATTATGTCACTTCAATCATAAAATATTTATGTTTGTCTCCCATTACCCAATGATGAAGGGTTCTTCATCGGATCACCAAATTCCTTGTTTTCTAAGTTAGGATATTAAATTAACATCACCTCCCCTATTTTCTAATTTTATTCCATGAAATTTGGGAAATGATTTCATCCTAATTTCTATGATGACTTAGATCATTATTCATATAATATATTTCAATATAATAGTTATAAGGCCCAAGACATAATCCTTACTTAATCTTGAGTTATTTCAAGAATACACATTGATGATCTTTTCAGGTTTAGTGTTCTTGATAATTAGATCATAAATCATGCATTATATTCCACATTTAAACAAGGTGGTTAAATAAAAGATAGTATTCAATTTTCCCATCAAAGGAGAAACATTTAAAATGAAACATGGATTCTTTCGGGACACTTCCTCGACACTATCATCACATCATATAACTTTCCCTTTACCCGTGAAAAACATTTCAAAAACATGGGATGAGCATATAAAGATCAGTAAGGGATATAAAATTATGGAATAAAAACATTAGTCCATGTATACATAAGAACCAATGAAATCATAATTTACTCATAAAACATAAGCACTTTATATTACCTAGTGAAATCATAATATTTATGAATAACTCATACAAATCATAAGACATAAATGTAACTTGAGGCATTAATAACATTCTTACGTATGGAGTAACCCTCATGGTTGCGTTTGGAGTACCCATCATAGTATATTCCCTAAATATCTTTGATGAAACATATGCGTTTTACACATTCATATTACCCAATGAATTAGAGAGCTATCACGGGCTCACCAGCCCTTAATATATTTACGAACCAACCATCATCATAAACAATGCCCAAGAACCATAACATAATCGTATCACATAAAACATGCATAAAGGAAACATAAAATTTCAACGTCTCAATCACAATATATCAATACAATGCATTCATATAATCAAAAAATAATCAAAACCATTTTCAATAACAAAATAGAAGAAAATTAAAACATGGTATTTATTTATCAAACAAAAAGTTATGGCTTGTAGAGGAAGTAGAAACTCAAATAATGGTCACGGCGACGAAGAAGTCGTTGTCACAGCATACATACGACAAAAAAACATTTCCTTTTGTATTTTAGTAAAATGATTCATATAAATATATTCCTTTTGAATAAAAGTAAAAGTCAATGGGGTTTATACACCATATAAAAGAAAGTTGTGTATAAAACAAAATATGCCTCAATGAATGGAAATTGAGACAAAGTCCCATACCTCGTGTCCGACTTGACTTGATAGTTCTTTAATCTGCTGAATAATAATCTAGAGTTAATTTAACATTCTTAAGAACCCTTTTCAAGTTAATTATTCCTTTAATATCACTTATTACTATGTTATGAACATTATGTAATTATTTAAGTTAATAATGGTCGTTTTGTCGACCCTTGGCACTTGAGTCAAAAATAAACTTCTTGTAATTACATGTTGTTCATGTGGTAAAATATCCATTATATCCAACATTATATTCATGATGTAGATATCATATATATCATATATATATAAAGTATATGAATATATTTATAATATTATATAAAATTTAGAGGCATGAAATGAAATGCACCGTTCATGGAGACAGTAAGTCGTACGTACGCATGAACGACACTTTCATTTCTATTTCATATTTAATGGAATGAAATCATAATGATACAAAGTTATAATATAATTCTAGTATGATATAATAATTATAATATCATTAAATCAATCCTTTATACATCCCATATATGGCTTTAACAAATCAAATCACTTGAGGGGGAGGTAGTCCGCACTTCCTAAAATGAAGATATCACATTTACCCATAATGGAAACCATAAAAAATGACATAAATGAAAAATAACAAAGCATAAGGAAAACATAAAAATAATATATATATCATATATAAATAGAGTGACTTATTAATGGCCACCATTAAAGGTCTTAAAGGAAGATTAAACAATCATTGTTTCATGAGGCAGAACATTTCCATCAACAGAAATAATATGTTCTTTAACCATTAGACGAAGGTGTGTGTAAGTGTAGCTCGAATACTTCTCATAAAAACATCCTATTATATGTAAGAAACTGGTTTTGTTGCAAAATTAAGGAATAAAAAGATATTAGGATGTTGGAGAAGAAAAATAAAACAAAAGAACACAAGCGATGACATTACCTTTAAATCTGGTAACTCATCATGGTTTGAACCAAAGGGTTTTCTTGAAGAGATTTTGGCCTAAGGTAAGGCTTTTAGAATAAATAGAGGGATTTGGAGAGATAAAATGAGCAGTGTTTGGCCGAGCCAATGGCTTTAATGGTGTGGGTAAGGAGGTCGAGGTGGGGGTCTTTTATAAGAGGGAGGAGAGGCACTCTTGGAATGTCAAGAAATGTTACTTTATATTGAAATGAGTTTCGGATTTTTACGGTCCCACATTGATATATTTTGAGGATATGATTATTAGGGTTGGAAATATACCAATCCAATAGGTCTTCTACAAGTGTAAGTCTTAGATTTTACATTATCATTTCATTTTATTTAAATCTTTCATTAATGAAGTAATCACTGCATCATCATGGTGTCATAACAAATTTAATTTTATTTAATTTCTAAAATTATCAAAATAATAATATGATGTATGAAATCTATTTATCTTTCCAATGACTACTTATAGTCCAAGATATCATTTATCTAGACAAATTTAAATTTTTTTTACTTAGGTGTTACATACATTTGTGATATTCTCCTTTCTTTAAAAATAAAATGATAATGTGTCACTATCACCCAAAAGTGATTCTATGGGGTCCCAAAGTTTGGCACAAGGCATACCATGGTCGGCCATGACACAACCAGTAGAATTAAGACATGTGTTGGGGTCATTTGGTATTATTATGATATTATTTTATTACATTTAACTACCTTATTACTAATTAATCACGATAATTAAAGATAATTACCGTCATTAGTATTCATAATGTCCAAAAAAAGAATATTAATAACATAATTTTCACCTTATGATTCAAAATATGGAATCCATTTTACCAAATTCCAAACACAGAAATTGAAATAATTGATTCAAAAATAATTTCCGTTGTGAAAACAAATAGTGGGGTTTTTTTTAAACAATATCCATGAAATGTTTGGGACATGTTTATGCCCAATTTCAAAGTGAGATTTATCCAAATGACCACCATTGGAGTAAATGGTAAAAATTTATTCTATTTAAAATTTAAAACCCATTAAAAAGATAACCTATCTATATATTTAAATTAGAAGAAAAAGTAGTTTTGAAGTGAAATGCAGTATTTTTCACTATTCATTAAAAAAATGAACATTGTCAGAAAAATACCATAAATTTATCCAAAGTAAATTTAAATGTCCCAATTATAATGAATGTGTTTATTTTGACAAATAGATCTTATAAAATTATCAAATGTTTGATTTAAAAATGGTTTTCCATCAAAAGGACGTAAAAAAATCCTTTAAAAATATTAGAGAATTCTATGCTTAAGATTGAATTTATTCACATTTTAAACCTCTAAAACACTATCTAATTCATAAATAGACATAGATAAGAAAATCCATAATTCTTTACTTACTTGATATGTTATAATAGTAGTGGGAGATCATATTAGATGAGTCTATGGTATTTCATTGGTTTTGATATATGATATTTCATAACAACATATATTTAATTAAAAATATAACTATTCTTGATCCATTTACTAACTGAAAACCACGAGAATTATGAGATGTTCTAAAAAATATAAAATTATTTTTTAAATGTGAATGTTATATACTTGTGAAAATTTGGATTGTATGAATAGTTTGAAGAACAGTATTATTATTTTTGTAAATGTTTTTAATAAAATAATTTATTGATTATTACATAATATATTAGTAATAAATATCTATTTATGTATGTCCATGCATTAAAAATATATTTTCATATAAAAATAGTTTTATATCTTTTTTGAGAGTGAAAATTATAATTAATTTTCATTCTTATTAATATATTTATATTATGTAATGAATTTTTTTTAAAATAATATTTTATATATTATCATCGTATTAATTTTTAGGATGTTTATTAAAAAACTTATTTCTTAACAGATATTGAAAAAATAATGAATTTTATAAAATGGTACAAAAACTATACTATGCAATGTAATTTAAATGTCCCCTTATGTTTTTAATTTAACCAATATCTAATAAATTACAAAATTGTTATAAATAATACAATTATCTTTAATTTAATCAATATTATAAAAAATCCTTTTATATGTTTTTTTGGGTTTAAAAACAATGTTTACTAAAATCTATTTTTTTACATAGAAGGTTTTTTAATGTAGTAGATTAAAATAATCGACGTATTTTATGTGATTTATTGAAATTTATGGATTACATCTCCACTATAATATTTTACCATTTAGTTTATTATTTTTAAAATTAGATGAATTGAATCCTATTTTTTTATTCTAGAAAAAATTCAAAAAAATAATGCCCCATTTTATTTTCCAAACATATGTAAAACTAATTTCATCAAATTAATTGAAATTGATTAATAAAAATTTCTTACATACTTTTTTTCTTAATTTATATAATTTTATAGGATAAAAATATGTTTTTGTCTTAATAAATAGGGAAAATATAAAAAATTACTCTACTTAATGTAAAACCAGGTTTACTAGGTGGGGGTGGGGGGAATAGGGTTTAAAATAACAAGTAATATTTGAAATTATTCCTTATCATGTAAAATATTAATTGGTATAATATATTTTCATAAAATTTTATCCTATATTGAATTTCATGGCCTTCTAGTCCCATATTCACATGCAAGTGGAGTTTTCTTAATAAAATAACTTCTATAATTACATGGGCGTCTATCACATCACTGATAAAATAGAAAATATTGTCCTCCAATAAAGGAGGTCACCCAGATAATATGTATAAATCATAATAATAAATTTAAAATTATATATCTTATTTAAACTCCACTGAATCTATTTTATCTACCACAATAAAATTTCTATAGTTTCATCAATATACCAATATTTTAATATTATAATGAAAAAACAATTTTGTACCTCGTTTCCATAGATTGGGGAATGCATGTATCATTATTATGTATATATAGAATAATATATTGTCCCCAATTTCATGTCCCTCTAGTCCCATTTTACATAAAAGTGGACTTTTCTTATTAAAATCACTTGTATAATTCTATGTTTATCTATCACATCACTGATAAAATAGACCATATTGTCTTTCAATAAATGAGGTGCCCAAATAATTTTTATAAATAATAATAATGATTTTTCAATTTTATTTCTTATTTAATATCCATTAAATAAATTATATCTACCATAATAAAATTTCATTAGTTTCATCAATATACAAATATTTTAATATTATAATGAAACAATAACTTCTTACCTCATTTACATAAATTGTTAAATGAATGTATCACTGAGACATAAATATAGACTAACATTTCCACATAGATATATGATTCATTTTCTATCACATGTATTCACATCAAGATATAATTATGAAATTATTTTTTAGGAATTATATTTAAGAAATAATTCTGAATCTTTATTTATAATATTTTCTATATCTTCTTACAATCATTTCTATTAAAGAATGACAGTAATTCCAATGAATTTGTATAGAATACAACCCCCACAAAAAAAATGGGATTCAATTATAAATTATACAATACTTGGATTGTAATAAGATTGTATTTATTGAATATATGACATAAATATTTGTTATTATGGAATATATAATGATGGGTTATTTTTTACCATTTTTTTAATCTATTCATTAGAAGGTGGAATCATCACTAATTCTTATATATGAATTACCATCTCCAAAAAGTGATATGATTCATTTTCATATACATATTAAATTATTTGTAATGTAAGTTATTATAATTTTCCAAAATGATACTTATTAATTGATTAGTAATCCATATATGAGGGAACCATGAATAAAATAAAAGTATTGTAATGGATAAAAAAACATACATAAAAAATAAAATATTTATCACCCTAAACAATGATTTTAATAATAAATTATTAACAAATTTGTGTCTAATTTTATTGAGGTATAAATTAGAATATCATAATTTTTTAAATGGTTTTATTTTGGAGTGATAGTAAATAT
Source organism: Viscum album (assembly GCA_963277665.1). Lineage (NCBI taxonomy): Eukaryota > Viridiplantae > Streptophyta > Magnoliopsida > Santalales > Viscaceae > Viscum > Viscum album. The sequence continues at coordinate 1,626,748,836 of OY728157.1, read as the reverse complement.
AAATTTATAATATAGAAGCTTAGATCCCTTAAAATTTATGTCAGGCATGAGGTAAGGGTTCACTATCCAAATTTTGTTTCTTTGATACATGATTGATGTACCAAAAATATTTATATATATATAAGGTTTATATACTAATATATTTAAATTTTATATCATTTAATTATAATAATTCCTGTAATCTTATGATAAAATTCAAATTTTCCAACAACGGGGATTTGATTCGAATATTAGCAATGTGGTAATGGTTTACTATATCAAATTATACTGTTTTTGTCATATGTAATGTTGCAAAACTATATTTATTTATGATTTGTATCTACTACCAAATTTATTTTTTATATCATTAATATCATTATGATCATGTTATTTAACATTTTATTTTATGATATCATATTAATTGGAATTACAACTCAAAATTTATAAAGTTAATAAGGTATTTTGGTTAGAATATCACTTTTTATCTGAATTATATATTCATAAATATTAAATAAATAAATAGTAATATTTATCTTTGTTAAATAATATTTATTTTGTTATAATTTGGTAATTTTTAGAGATTAATCTTTTCTCAATAATATTCCCCGATTATATAATATTGATAAAAATTATTTTTCTTATTGAATCAAAAATTATATTTCTATTCTGATGGGAATATTTTTATTCCAGGCCCACATTTTATTTAATAGTTTTGATGATTTATTTTCCATCCCTATTTTTAATATATTCAATTATCACAATGTATAACAATATATTTAAATTATTAAGTGTAATCGTCATTCCATTTTTTTAAAAAGTTTCTTTAAAATAAAATAACGAAATTAAATTTTTTTACACACACCAATTGAATGTATTTATCCACTATAATAAATAATATTTTATATGAGAGTCCATTTACAAGATTCTATGGTTTTTTGAATAAAATTTTTATCATAAATTTTTTGGAATATTTTAAATTTCAACTATATAATTTCAAAATGAACATGGAATTTCCCTCAAGTAATGTTACAGTTTTTAATATCATTTTAATCTATAATTACATCCTATAGTTTTTCTTATTCTTTAATGTATATATTGTCCAATGTCACCATCTTAATTTATTATTTATATTGTTTATTATTATAATGATGATATAATTTTGATTTTTCCCTTTATTTAGTTTAATCTATGATGAAAGGATAATTGTTTTCATGATTAGGGGATATAAAAAGGAATTTATTATGACTATTTTATGGGTTTTTCTATTATAGGCCTCCAATGAATTTTATAAATAATAATGTTTTACGATCTCAATTGAAAAATATAAAGTTGTACAAATCCAAAATTATTCTATACATGAGGTTATCACAAGCCCAAAATAGAGAATATCACATGTTTAATGTATCTACATTGGTTACTAACCCAATAATAACATTTTATTGATGTCATATTGGGTATCCTTGAAATAATATTTCTATACTAGTTTTTATGCCACACTTTTCTAAACATTACAAAAACAATTATGACATGTTCTTGTAATAAATTTATATTATCATTAATCAAGATATTGTATTAAATTATGATTAATGTATTAGGAATATCAAAGAATTATTGAATGAATAATGTCTATGATATAGGAAATATTTGGTGTGATTATATAATGTTATTCTCAAGGTTTCATACTTGTATGCATATCTTCTTATCAATTAGGATGAGTGATTAATATCTTCGTTGTTTACCCTAACTACGATATAATATCATGATTTATTATGATCCATTTTCCCTAGGATATGAAGAATAGTTTTATGTATGATTTTCCAAAGAAGGATTCATGTTGGGAAGGACATTATTTGATATTATGTATATCATTTTGGTATTCTTTTTATGTAACCATGTTTGGAATGAAATTAAATCATTATGGTTTTATAATGTATAATAATAATATGTATTGAATATTAATAAAAAAAAGATAATATTTAACTCTGTAATTTTTTTCCACTAAATTTGATAGAAATACCAGGTTTAGTTATTTTTGGAAGAAATGATAATAATATTTTACTGTAAACCCTTTTAAAAAAGTGAACACCTGGGGACATACTATGGTATATTAGTGAATGATGTGTGGATTTCCTTGATGATATATATCTTTCTAGATACATCCTTGTGAATTTAGTTTTATAATAGATTCATCAACGGATGACGACTCTTAATAGGTAAGAATCAGTATTACATAATTCATAACAATTATTTTATGATTGGGCCTAAAACTACCAACCCTCATATACAATCCCAATATATATGATTTTTTAATTCATATTTTTACTACTATCATGAAGTAATTGAATATTTCATAACCATATATGATCTAGTTTAGACCTATGTCTTCATAAATTGAAATCAGGGAATAATATCTAGATATATTATAATAAAATTTCTGGATTATATGATTTCTCACTCAATTAATTGTTTCTCACTTTCATCATTTTAGTTTTTCTTCAAGGGCAGAAACATGGATGAATCTTGTTAATAAATATTGTGACAAATGATTTTTTGATAATCTTAATGTGTATTAAAATATGTTATACCTAGCCATCTATCTCTTGATATAACTATAAACACGAAAAATGAGGGGTTTTGGAATGAAATAAATTATAAAAAAAATATTATTTATTGTGGCCCAAAGAATAATGATGATTCATCATTCTACATTTTTAAAATGGGGAAAGAATCACTAATGGGAATGTCTTGATAGCAGAGTAAAATGTATTTGAAATTGAAAACATCACATTAATGAGGTATATATCCATCGAAAGATGAAATAATATATTAATTCTATGTGTAGGACTTGTGGATTCATAAATTAGTAATATATGGTTGAATGTTTTAAAATTTGAATGTATAAGTATTATGGAAATAATTTTCCAGGGTTAAATTTGAAAAACCAACATTAAATTAGTGGAAATAAAATTGCAATAAAAATTTCATGTTGTATAAATCACCTAAAACCTATTTTAGGACAAAACATAAAAATAGAAATAATGAATGATGAAATAAGAGGTATTATTTAAATTAAATGACCTCGAACAATTGAATAGTAACATGAACATAACAATATTAACATGACTATTAGTAATAATAATTTTTAAAATATAATAAGAACATAATTTATAAATGTATATATAAAATCTAGTCATATTATAAATGATAACATGATATAATTATATAACATATTATGTAAATAAATATTTTAAAAATTATTGATTATGTTTTTCTATTTTTATACCTCAAAAATGATTTTTTATAATTTTATAGTCAATATAAATATTATAAAGGAAATTTAATTTCATAAAATATAATCATTTTTTTATATAAATATTAAGAAATTTTATGAGCCCCTTCTAAATTTTTTAAAGTTCTATAACATAAGTTATAATTTTAATAACAATATTTTACAAGTAATTGATGACATTTCTTAAAAAAATCATATTTAGATAACAATTTTCATAAAATTGTTTAATTTTACAATTTTAAACATCCATAAATATATTGGGTTATGTTTTTATATTTTTCTAAAATAGATGGATTTTGGTGAATAGATAAATATAATAATTTATGATAAAAGATAAATACATGAATTATTAAGTTATATGATATTTTGGGATGATATAATCCTAAGATCAAGAACTAATTATAATTATTATAATATATTTAGTGATGAGGCTGAAACTATTCATTTTCATGAGAAAAAATAATAATCTAATGATTAAAATAACAAGAAATCCCCTCTCTACTCCCATATAAATACCACCCCTCACAATAACTTCTCATCAAACCTTTCAAGATTTTACACTTTTCCATGTTATTCCGAATAATATCTCGAATATCCTCCCCCACATATAGGGTCTTTGCACTGGTAAAAATGTGAATCCCTTTTCCATAAGGTGTTTTTTATGGAGGAGAAAATGAAGAGGTAAAACCCCCTTTCTTATTTTTTTAATTTCATGTAAATTTCATTTTTTTTATTTTCTACTCCACACATCTAGCTATAAAATAGGCATGATAAATCATAAATCTATAATACACTATTGTTTTTAATGATAATATAATAATTCATCTTGAAATATCATCCCTTTTACTTTTTCCTAAACATAAAAATATTATCTATGGTGAATCTATTTACAACCACTGTGGATGATGCATTCTCATTTTTCAATACCCCCTTCAAGGATGGTCATAAAATCATCATTATGGATAAATGAGATTTTATTACATATAACATATGTTTTATAATGTTATGGAAAACAATTTAACCATGATGTTATATAAAATGATACAATCGAATAATGGTCGTAAAATCCACCATATGAGGTAAATCATTTTCATTAACGATTCATCTATTGATTAATCCGCATAACATATAAAAATGTGGAAACATAAAAAATACAATTCAATATTTCAGTCAATAACAAGTAATTTAAATTTTGGATAATCATTCCCATCTAACATAAACATTAATACGCATACAAAAGTCAACCAATACTGATATCGAAAAAAACAAACACCACAAATGGATGAAATTGAACAGTATAACTCAAAAAATCTTACAAATGAACATTATAAAACCGTAACAAATAAATTTATTGTATGAATGTTTATATTTTTGTAAATTAATGTATTTAATTTTATTATCGACAGTATTAATTTGATGAAATCATTCGGTCATAATGTGTGGTGAATTCCCCAACTTAACTCTCTATCTTTGTATTTTATCTCCTTCACTCCATTTTCAGTAGGGATATTCCTTTATTTTTCTAAAAAATATATTTTTACATTCACTCTATTGTGGGGAAATACATGTTTCTAATAAGGGTTTTTGAAAGATGTATTTTTTTTAAGAAATATTCATCTTTCTAAAAAACACATCATTTACATTAAAGGAGATTATTTCTTCTACAATCATGATTTATACCAATCATCTTATTCATTTTTTTGGGAAATACCATTTTAATAAATTTATTCTTTATTAGTTGAAACTCATTCATTTCCTAGGTTTAATTATAGTGTTATATTGAAAAAATTCAATGTGGTATTTATGATAATGTAAATAATATGATTAAATGGTGTTCCATGATATATACAGCTCGTGTAAATGTTATAATGTGATGGGTGATCCTAGAATTATATATTACTCCAATGAATTGTTTAATGTGATGAATCTCATGATCCAATTTGAAATATTTGTGAACATGATGATATCTATGTTCAAAAATATGTTTATTATTTTACCACTATGACATGATGTTTCTTTTTTACGTGCTCCCACATTCCTTGGATATATCTAATGTTTCCTCTCATGATTATGAATATGATCATTTTCTTATATTATGATTATTATTATTATTCCCACCCATGTTTCATGTCTCGGATTATTTTTATAACATAGATTTTAGGAAACAAATTTAATTGATTTATATCCTCAAGTGATTACTTATACCTAATAGAACACAAAGGTCAATAAAATTCTGTAGAAGAAGGATTTAAATAAATTTTTATAACATGCATTATAAATTATATGTATGGTCCTCATTTTCCCAATACACTAAACCATTAGATCTTAATGTTTAAATGATTTTATGATGATAATCATTAAAATTATTTAATAATCATGTAAGACTTTTCGGTTTTCTATAGTAGGAATTAGAGGATAGTTTAGTTAATTTTGGAATTAGGATTATAGAACCATAGTGAAAACCATTAGTATGAGACTTGTTATTTTTTATCACCCAAGAAGCGTTGTTTTATAGAAATTCTAATCGAATGGATCACACAATATGTGTCTTTAGAATTAATTTCATAATGGAATAAATTATTTATTCCAGATAAGTGGACATAGGTTTTTCATTAAACAGTTCAATTTTTTGAAATGGTGGGAACCAGGAGAAACCTATCTAATATCCCATGCATAGAATAATGCAGTGATTCCCCAAACAACATCCCTCGTTCCCTGGTAGGTGGAGGTAAAATTTTTATTGAAATTCTTTACAATTTTTTTAAATCCTTGAATAAATAACCAGAATAATGTGGAACATTAACCATCCCTTATGTGGGAAAAAATAGCTATGATTTCATTTATGTAAAAATGGCCTCTATTATTAAGTGCATCATCAGATCCACTCATCATAGAACAGTGAGACAACTGAATGGAAAAGATATTTTCTATGCTTTATTATTATGGTATGGATAAGGTAACTATATATGATTATCATTAAATGGTGATCTTGACCAATATTGGGAATTTATTAAGAATGCAAAGAATAAGGATGAAATTGAAGAGATGGAATGTGAATACTTTTAAATAATACTTCATAAAAATTATTTCCATAAAACTATTCATATAGAGACAATGAGACAATTCATAGAGCTAATGAATGAGGATATAGAATCTATCCCGACTAATGATGTAAATATCACAAGGATATCAATGAATTTTTTGGGTTTTTTATCAACAATGATGAGAAAATAGACAGATTCTTTAGTGAATAAAAAATATAGATTCAAAATTATCTACCAATTTGAGGGTTTACGATCTGTAAAGAAGTATGTCTATGTTCTATCTAAGAGGAGATGAATTGGGATTACTATTCACATGGTTATTATGATATAAGAAAATAGATGCAGTTTCAAGGTAGATGATATAATGGAATGGTGGAATGAAAAATCATCCACCCATGTGTCAAACATTTGTTTATAAGTATCATCGGAATTCCTAAATGGGATAGGTAAATGCAATATGTGTGAGAGAGATGCACACAAAGATCATGAATGATGAAAAGACATGAGGGTGGAGAACAATGTTGTGAAATAATGGAGTGCACCACCAATTTTCTAATGCTTCAACTGTAGGGATAAAGGGAATTATAAAATCTAGTTCAGTAAACCTCGAGTCACCATGGGTAATCAGATTCATTAGAAACTAATTCCAAAGTATTAGGAGAAGTATTATTCCATCACTAATATTGAGGTGGAATGTCATTAACCATACCCTGGGGGATGTGTCGTATTGACGTTATGCCCATCTCTCGATGGCCAGGGGCTGGCGACTTGGGCAGAAGTCATCAACCTTTACGTGGGTGTCATTTTCTAGAGTACCTATATGCACACACATACCCAAACACATCCCAACACATTGAAAGGGAGAACAAGAACCACTAAAACAAAATTGAGTTCATATAGAAAATAGAAACCATGATGGTCATTCATAGAAAACCCAACCTTATTGTGAGAGTAGTGATGCTACTGGAATCTTAAGATCTATGTCTTGTCAGCCCAGTCCTACTAGGCCCCGCCTTGTCCTTGGACACAAATTCCACCATCATAGTGTTTGTTAGTCTCATCTCCCTGAGCACCCCAAGTTATAATGTAAACTATGTGTACCAGACACAATACGTGCGAGCGAAGACCGTGCAGGGGTGATTAATACAATACATAGTAGGGGCCCAAAATCCAAAAAAATCCATGTGAAATTTATCAATTTATAACATTAAACATAAGAAAGTTCACACTTGTTTTTTTGTTGGGTAATAATAGTAGCATCATCAGTCACAGTTTCGAACACCTTGACTCTGGGAGAACTTTTCTTCTAGAGAGTAGATTGTGCTTACCAAGTCATTAAGAGGTGTTTCCCACTAACTTTTAACTATTTTGGAACATCTCCCTCATCGTGTATCATGGTTCTGCAAAGTCATATAGAGCTGCTTTTCCTAGGCATGGACAATAGAGGTACTCATCTTAATCATGTACTATGGACCTTCAAAATCACAGAGAGGTGATTCCCACCATGGTCATGCCATGTCATAGATATATACATCACATTGGGCCAAAAGTCAGCTGTCTTCATGGCTCAGGTAGTCACGGGTTTTTATTGGTAGTGCTCTTGGGAGAACCTCACCCCATTCCTTTCATTGCTTATCAACTTCCACAAAAGTCACAATAGAGCGTTCTAAAAACTCCACCTCAATAAGTGGGCCCCAATACTACAAATAGCTCATCAATAAACCACATGATTTTTAAGATACATGTGTTTTAGTGACCAGGGGTAAGGTTATGACGGGGCCTGGTATGACTCGATTAGACCAACCCAACCAACACTACCTGGGGGTCCTACATACCCGAGTTCTTTTAGATGGACTGAACCTAACATGATGTGGGTTGGGAATGGTCTGGTTCGGCGTCGCCAGTGGCCCCGGCCCAGTTAGCCTCGCTGGTCCTGGCCTAGTTTGCCGAGGGTCTATTTCACTGAGTCTACCGGTGACCCATTCTAGTACGACTTTGTCCAAAGAGTGTGCAGGTATAGCCCAGTGAGCCACGTATCCGGCCAGTGGTGCGGGTACTGCCCGTTGGTTGGTTCACACCCCGCCTGGTCTGCCTTGCATGACGCGGTCAGACGTCGTGAACGTCCACCGCCGTCACCCTGCGGGTGGTTGTGGGTTGCCTCTTATTCCACGGTCGACAAACCACGACCCCTCACATGGGACGTGGCTCGGTTCCATGCCAGCAGCCCTCAATTTTCCTTGACCGACCGCATCTTCCACCTCTAGCCACAGGCCCAACCAGCGGTTTCTTCTACTACATTGTAGCCCGGTGAGCTGTAACCCTTCCTCTAGTGCACCACCTTGGAATGACACATCCCACCTATGGTCTCTGCCATGGGCCACCGCCGGTAGTCACAGAAACCGCTGCCAATGCCGATGGACCAAAAAACTATTCAGCGGACCACCAGGTCTGCACCAGTGGTCCATTCATGATGCTGCTTGCGCCTGCATTCTCCTGGGAATGTTCCCTCCTCCACGAAGGCCTCAAATTTTTTTTTCTATTGATTCAAGAGTTTGGAATTATAAACACCCATGATGGAGGGGAACTCTCCTTGTTTGTGTTAGCCCAAACACTTTTCATTAATAATTTAAAACACAAGGGGGTGAGGATTTTTTACTCAAACAATAATGATAATTCACACTCAGATAAACAAACCCTTAAAATTCACACTCCTAAAAGAATACATGGTTCGCATATTATCTTGTTTCTCTTTTAATTCTCATTTTTGGTCTTGAAAAGGTATGTGGAAAACATTAAAATAAGAAATCCCAACCTATTATGATGTCTAATTCAGCAACATTCATTCACAAGGGATTTAAGAAATTGTCATTGAATCCCTACTTTGACCTTTGAAATGAGTTGAAGATGATGAAGTTCCATCGGTGTCCATTGTTTTTCACTAAGGTGGAATTTAGTCAGGGGTTTACCAAAGTATCCTGTTTATTATTAATCCATATTTCTCCACCGCATTGATGAATAAATAGGATCACTACGCATCGTTCCCATTATGATATGATGTCACGTTGTTACACTATTTTATTTATGATACAATATCGATGTTACATGTCATTACTGAATCGTTATTCTGCGAGTTTAATGATCCATTAATAGGCCTAAATGAAGTGTGTAATTACCTCCCAGTTGTTTTTCATTAGTGTTTCTTTCTGCCACTAAAAAGTGAGAATGCAAATAAAATAATTCTATAAAATTATTTTAATACTTTTATCGAAATGTCTGAAAAATCAATTTTCCGCTAGCCCCTTACCAGCTGATGTTATGTCATTTCTCATAAAATCAATGTGTTATGAATTCCACAGTGCACCCATATTTTAGATGTCAGTGACAATTAAAAAGATAGAAAATATTTCACGCACGTTTATTGAACGTACCATAAAAAAAGTTCCAAATTCCATTCTAGGCTCTTCGGACCAAGGAATTACATGCCATTGAACTTCACGGTCTTGAAATATTTACATTTAAATAATAAAATTACACAAAAATTTCAAGACGTTTCATTCTCCCCACCTAAGGGCTTTTAATCCCCAAAATAAAAAATAACATCTAAAAAAATATGGCGATTCTAAGCATGAATATGCGCCTCCCGCTCCAATTTCCTATCATATAGATTACAATGATACTATTTTACCCGCAATTGAGGCATCAAACAGCCACGTAGGACCCACTCCTGTTGGTCCTCTATCTCCATTGGGAAATCCACAAGAGTCTCCCCATTATCAATGTCCAACTCATCCTAGTCAATGACGTGTGATGGATCATACACGTACCTCCTTAGCTGCGACACATGGAAAACATCATACACTCAGTGCATCTATGGGGGAATATCTAGGAGGTATGCCACCTCGCCAACCATTCTTAGGATCTGAAAAGTTTCGATAAATCTCGGAGACAGCCTGCTGCCCCATCCAAATCTCAACAATCCACATCGGGGTGAGACCATAAATAACACATGATCTCTATCTTAGAACTCCAAGGGTCTTCATCTCCTATCTTCATAAGACTTGTTCCTACTATGTGTAGTCCTAATCCACTCCTAGATGATCTGTAACATCTCGGTGGTTGCCTATACCAACTCTAGACCCATGAGTGCTGACTCCGAAGGGTTTGTCTAGAATATTGGTGATTTTTAAGGCTACTCATACAAGGACTCAAATTGTGAAATGCCAATGGTGGAGTGATAAGTGTTGTTATATTCACATTCAACCAATGGATGATGGTCTTCCCAACTAGGACAAATGTCTAGGATGCAATAATAATGCATGTACACCATAGTATGTATTGTCTACACTATCTTACCATCCGATTGGGGATGAAAAGATGTGCTGAAAAGTAGCAACATCTTTCATGCCTCCTATAATCCATCCACCAACTAGGATGTAATGCGGGTGTCGTGATCTGAGAAGATCATCGAAAGTACCCCGTGAATCTGCACTATCTCTTGGATGTAGAGGAATCCCAATCCCTTTTTCATTCCCTACTCTCGGATGGGTTGGATGTGATCCGACATTGTTAGTTGGTCATCGTGCACCCAAATAGAGTCATAAACTCTAGACTTATGTGGTAACCTTGTCAAAAATTCTATCATGAAAGCATCACATTTCCACTCTGGTACCTCGAGTGGCTGATTCATGTTTGAGGGAACCTAGTGCTTAGCCTTCACTTTATGACAAGTGAGGCATCACGATATTAACTCAACAACTTCTTTCTTCATCCCTGGCCACTAGTAGTAATACTGGAGGTCTTAGTACATATTCACCACTCCAATATGGGATTCCATGGGATATGTATGATACTCTCTCAAAACATCCTCTCGCAATGCCACCGGTTCTAATCTGAACCCTTTAAAAATAAATACATGATTCCCACCTATCAAAAATACATTAGGAACCTATGCTGAGGATTTTTTAACATGATGGGACTCGCTCTCAACATCACCTAGCTGATCCTCTTTGACTTGCTGTATGAGTGGGGGAGTAATAGTCATTGACTTGTGGTAAGAAGCTTCACCATCATCAACAAGGGATATCCACATTGTGACTAACTTCTCTATCTCCTCACTCAACAGCTACAACCCAATCCCCCTGCTAAGTGTGTCTGCCACCGTGTTCACATTTCCAAGAGTATAGACTATCTTAAAATCATAATCTTGGGGGGAACACTAGCCATCATCGTTATATCAGGTTCAGGTCATTCTGGGATAGGATACACCTAACACTATTTGGGTTGGAGAAAACATTAATTTATTTCCCCATCATGTAGTGCCTCCACATATTCAGAGAAAAGAACACTATTGCTAACTATAGTTTGTGGGTCACGTAGTTCTACTTAGGCTGCCTCAAATGCAATGTTTCGTAGGCAGTCACCACTTTCTCTTACATCCGGAAACAACTGATCTAGTCCTTGATGTTTTGTAGTAAAATACATACACAACTCCCTCCTTTGTTAGTCTAAATATGGGGGCACTAGTTAGTCTTTTCCTTATCTCATGGAAACTTTTATAGCATTTCTATATTCACACGAAGGTATATCCCTTCTATGTCAATGCTGATAATAGTTCTTCTACCTTGGAAAATATTGACACAAAACTCTAATAGTAACCAACCAACCCCAAGAAGCTCCGAACCTCAGTCACACTCTTTGGTGGATCACAAATAAGCACCATCTACATATTCTCTATATATACTACAACTCCAGCCATCAAGATGATGTGTGCTCGGAAATGGTCCTCTTGAATCCAAATCTGACACATAAAGATAATAACATAAATTTGGGGATCTTAGTGTTTATCTAGGACTTTCTGCAGCTGTAGAGCATGCTCATCCTCCGACTTTGAGTAAACCAAGATACCATCTATAAAGACCAAGATGAACCGGTCGAGGTAGGGCTAGATGATCCTATTCATGTGGCCCATGAACACTACTAGCGTGATTGTCACACTGAAAGGAATCACCAAGAAATCATAGTGGTCATACCTGCAACTGAAGGCCGTCTTCAGTTCAACATCATCTCATACCCATAGCTAGTGATAGCATTATCTGATGTTTTTCATTGAGAAACACTTTTCTCCCTTTAGCTGGCCGAATAGGTCGACAATTCTTGATAAGGGGTAGTATATCTTCATGGTAACTTGGTTTTGGTGCTGGAAGTCCACACACAACCTCAAACTCCCATCTGTCATCTTGAAAAAATGTATCGGGGCATACCTTGGTGAAACACGGGGTCTTATGAACCCATTATACTTCATGTACTACAGTTGTACACTCAACTGATGATGATATAAAAGAGCCAATAGATATGCCATTTTGGATATAAGTGTCATCACAGGGTACATGTTGATAAAAAAGGCTACCTCTCTACAAGGAGGTATCCCTAGAACCTGATCAGGGAAGACATCCTCTTACATGTTCACCACTACAGGGATGCTTCGAATCCTCTCATCCACTACACCAAGAGTGAGGCTAGTCAACTTGTGATTGATTGGATGCACCATCCTCAGAGATAGTCCATCATGGGTTACAAAGGTTTCCTTCATTCCGGTGAAGGAAAATGTGGTCCCATCTCCACGGACACATCACAATGTACACCTAAAATAGTCGATCAGATCATGGAAAATGCATTACAAGTCCATCCCCAAGATGACATCATAATGACTCAATGTAGCTAATAGGATATCCTAGCCGAAGCTCTAGCCTAATTCAATAAACTCACACTACTATCACCAGGGTGTAATGGTCGAATCCCCTCCCATTGGAGTCTCTACCATACTAATCGACACAATGGATCCATAGGAATCTCTGAGCTCCGAACGAGAGCATTGTAAAGAAATGAGTGACGAGAACCTCTATCTATAATTAATGCATCTATTGTAGAGAATACGCAAATCATACCTCAAATCATATCTAGAGTGCCATGGTCATAAGCCTCTACTTCATGGAGCCGAGTGCAACCCCATACTCATGCTTCATGATGTCGGGGTGGACCACCTAGGGATGGTGGCGGTAAAACATTGAACCATTTCCCACCACCTTCCTCTTGGCCAACTACACTGCCATGTATTACTCTCTACAGAACTTCTATCTGAAGCCACTTCTATTGCCTTTGTGGCCCCTAGATTGTCTTCTAGTCATCTGTATGGTTGGTTGAGCAGTCATGTTCCATGTGTCCCTACCCACTACATGAGTAGAAAATTCATGGCCCATTCTGACTCCCTCTGGCCTGGGAGCCATTCACTACTGACCAGGAGGCCTAGGGTTGGCCTCTGAAATACCTGGCCCGTATGGGCCCATGAATCTGTTTTCTGGTGCATGTCATAGACTCCGCTGCTTGAGGTATTTTGGTTTCTCTATCTATGGATTCCTAATCCACCAGGAAGCTCTCCATCATAAGGGCTATATCCCAAACTTCGTCCTGGGTAGTGATTACTAGAGAAACCATCAAATCCCTAATATCTTCCTTGGGTCCCTGCTCAAAGGATCCAACCCTGATGAAATTTTCTCGCTTAATATCTATGGAGTAGCGGGAAAGATATGTTAACCTTGTTATAGACTCGACCACTATTATGATTTTCTACTATAAGTGAAGCAGCTTCTGGATGTGCACAGAGCTCAACGTCAAGGGAATAAAATCTCACCATTAAAGCCTCTTGAAATAATCCCAAGTGGGGGTCACCTCGTCATGAGTATGGATGATAAAATTACCCCATATACCAACGAAGAAATATAGATGCCTCACTGTGAAGATCACCGTCTATTCAAAATGTATCCTCACTATGTAGAAGAATCATGTCACAACCTCCATCAATTCCTCAATGACCTATGGATCCTTATCTCCTCTGATCCGTAGAGGTCTCTATCTTTGAAACTCAAACATGGAACAGATCCTGTGAACATCCTATACCGGAACTACTGGTAGTAGATGCTGACCATCGCGTGGTGGTAGTACTAGTGCACCACCCAGTGGAGCCATCTCTATAATAGATCCCTGAATGGATTCCTTGTCTCTAGGAAGGATATCCCCACGTCCTATTATCAGGATCATGGTAGGTCATCCACGTGGAGGAATCTAGATATAGATTAAGATGTACCACTAATAGAAGGTTATAATTGGTGAGCTAACACTTATTCAAAATATGGAGACACTTATGAAACTCGTGTTTTCTTGTATTGATCCAAAAAGATTAAAAGTTCCTGGTGTACAGATATGTCAGACCTACACCAACACTGGACTCTCCAAATATAAAAAATGGACTCGCAACACAAATCAATGTTGCCTAAAAAAACACAGACTCTCGGTCAGAGAGGGGGACCCATCTTTTGATACTACATTTTCACAACTGGTTACCTAAGGATCATAGAGTGACTACCTGAAGCCCACCTCTCGAAGGCCTGTGGCTGGAGACTAGCACATAAGGCGCCATCCTGCAAGTGCGAGGCAATTTCCTAAGTACCTGTTTGCACACACATTCCCAACCACATCCCAACACAATGATATGGGGATACAAGTACCACTAAAACAAAGATAAGCACAATTACTAAAAGGAAACCCTGATGGTCATCCAAATAAATCCTCACCTTATCGTGGGAGTAGTGATGGTACTGGATGATGAAGTAGAATGTCTTGTATGCCTAGTCATTCTGGGATCCGCCTTTTCAAAGGCCACCATGTCCACATTCTTAGTGTCTGTCAATCCTGTCTCCCTAATAACCCATGTTGTAATGTTGATCATCTCCAATAGACACAACATGTGTGGGTGTATCCCATGCAAGGGTGGGTACCACAATACTCAGTAGGGACCCTAAATCAAAAAGTTAAACCACACAAAAATTTTCAAAGTAATGCACGAAATAGGAGGCACTCCACATCAAGTATATTCTAGGATAGTAATAGTATAATCATATGTCACCGCATTGAACACCTTGACTACAGGATAACTACTTATCTATTGAGTATTGTGTTTCTTCTAAGTCATGAAGAGGTGATTCCCACTAACCATGAATTGCTTAGGGACTCCTCACCCATTTCATACCATGGTACTGTAATGTCATAGAGAGGTAATTCACACTATTCATTTCCAACTAAGTTACTCATCCAAATCATTTATTTTGGGCTAGATAATTCACAGAGAGGTGGTTCCCACCATGGGCCTACCAAGACATATAGATGTTCTCCACATTGGAAAAAAGTCAGTAGTCTTCATGTCTATGCTAGACATAGTGGTCTGTACGTAGTTCTCTTAAGATAATCTATCCCCATGTCTTTCGTCGCATCTCCACATCCATGAAATTCACCACAGATCATGCCAAAAGATCTTCCTCATCGAGAGGGTCCCAACACTTAAAATGGATTGCTAATTAGATGCATGGTTTGCATGATACTAGCATATTAGTAATTAGGGGGTTAGTTGCGATGGGGCCTGATATGACTCAGTTAGACCGACCCAAACAACCTGTCCCGGGGGTCCCACAGTCCCCAGTTCAATTAGATGGGCTTTCCCAAACCCTGCGTGGGTTGGGGACTATCTAGTCAGGCCTGGATTGTGGGTCAGACCCAAAATGCCTCACTATACTTGGCTAATTTGGCCAAGGGTCAAGCCCGCCTAGTAACTTAGTGGCCAAGTCTTGTCCAACCTGGTCTAAAGAGGGTATGGGTATGGCCATACTGTGTGGTTCTAGCCCACTGGGTGTGGGTCCACCCTTCTAGTGCGGGTCCTACCTGGCAAGACACAGGTCTAGTCCCCAAGGAGGTTCTCACATCTTCTAGACTTCAATAGGTGGACTGGTCTTCCACACTAGACGCAACCAATTGTGGTGTCCATCCACTTCCATTAACCCCATGTCACTGAAGGGTGCTTTCTCTCCTACGGTCGAGCTACCATAGTCTGTTGTGGGTGACGCGGCTCGGTACTGCATCTGCGGCCCTCTGAGATGGTCGAGGGACTATGTCAACCAGTGACTTCTGACACTACATCCTAGACTGGTGAGTCTCAAGCCCTCCTCCAGAATTCTATCGGGCGCCCCACCTCCCACCCCGGGGTCGTTTCCATGGGCCACCACTGGGAGTCTCCAGAGTGCCAATGTACTGTTCTATGGACCACCGGGTCCATTCTGTTGGTCCATTTTTATGCCACTTTCACCTTCATTCTCCTAGTATTTTCATCTCTAATGTGAAGGTCTCAAAATAGTCTTGTCGTCGATTAGAGTGATTTTCCATGAAGAACACCCTATGGGAGAGGGTCTTGGGCCTTATTCATCCAGTCATGATCCATTAGTGTTATATTTTTACAACATAAGAGAGTTCCAAGAGTTTTTAAATTGAACCACAATGAAAATTAAAACATGAATAAAGAAACACAAAAAAAGACACCCTCTTGCATGAATGCACTGTCTATGTATTAAAATGTTCATGGGTTAATCTGTATTTGTAATTTTGAAAAAGGATGGAAAAACATTATAATTAGAAAACCCAACCTCTTATGATGTCTAAGGCCACAACGTTCATCCATGAGGGATTTTAGACATTTACTTTGCTTCCCAACACCAATCATTGAAATATGTCGAAGATTAAGAAGTTCTACTGGTGTTCGTCATTCATTATTGGGGTGTTTGTCAGTTAGAGTGTTTCCATAGAATCCTCCAAATTTTTAATACAAATTTTCCATTCAAGTTGAACAATTAAAAAAATCATGTCGTAGCGTTCCAATTATGAGGTAACATCGGGTCTTTAGACGATTATTTTTAAGAAACAATGTCACTGTAACACGTCATTAAAGTGTCATAACACTGTGAGTTTAACAATCGATTAATGATCCTAAATGATGTATATCGTTACCACCCTGTCAATGCCCAACAGTTTCACCACCTACCACTCAATTATGGGAATGAAAATAAAATAATAATTATCAATAATTTTCTTATTTTTCTCAAAATTACTAAAAAACATCTCCACTCTCCATTTCCGGTCAAATGTATGCCATTTCTAGGTGAATCCCATCATTTTGAATTCAATAGTTCCCTCAGATTTCAGATTCAAGAGACTATTCAAATGATAGAAAATCCCGCTTGCACGTTAGTTGAATGTACGATACAAAAAGTTAAGAATTTCTTTCTGGGATCTCCAGGCCTCAGAATCACATGCCGTTGAATTTTGTAGTCTCGAAATAATTCCATATAAATAAAAAAATTACATGAGAATTCTGAGACATTACATGGAGGCTACAAATAATGCGATGACAAGTACACTGGTTATTCATTTAAGAATAACAAACATAATATTTTAATCTAGGTTTAAAATTATTTCATATCATGCTAGTTTAGTATAACTATTCAAAACCCACATCAAAAAATTAAGTTGTAGTTTAAATTTTGAACTAAAAAAGTTCAAATTATTGTAACCAATGTATATAAATCCTCCTTGGTTAATGTTTTTGGACAGAACATTCTAGAAAATCTTTTATTAACTACTTTGGTGTAGTTTGAGGCTATTTTGATCATGGATTGGATATCATTATACAAAGAAAACATCAACTGTCAAGAATGGGAGGTCCCTCCTCACATCCTGAAGATTCCTAAAATTCTATAACAGTTCAAGGATTATGATGGATATTCTTTTAGATTGATCTTCTAATGGTTTGATATTGTTTCTTTTTGTGAAATCATATCTAGCTCAAATGATTGATAGGTAAAAGAAAATCATGATCAAATACGTGCTAATTTGGAGGGACTACAAGATGTGTTCCCTGAGGAATTGACTCTTCTTCCACTTAATCGAGAGGTTGAGTTTAAAATTGATCTTATTCATGGATCTTTTCCTATATTAATGAAACGTTTATGAATGGCTACTACTAATTTGGAGGATCTGAAGAATCTGTTATAGGATAGTATGTACAAGGGTTTTATATTCTCAAGTGCCTCATCATGGGGTGAACACATCCTCTTCATCAAGAATAAGGATGGTTCAATGTTCCATTGTATTTATTATCAGTTTCTAAAAAAAATATGATAATGAACAAGTATACACTTCCATGGATTGATTTCTGGTTGAATCCACTATGTGGTGCAATATATTTCTCTATGATGGACCTTTAATCGGAATATCACCAGCTAATGTTGAGAAAGTTGGATCTTCCTAAAAAATCCTTTTAAATTAGGAATTTAAAATATGACTTCATAATAATTCACTTTGGACTCACAACTGTTCAATCAATACTCATGAACATAATTAATTGATTATTTAGATATCAACCCAAAGAATTTGTGGAATTTTTTAGTGATGATATTTTGATATACTCAAATATCAAGGAGGAACATGAGGGGAATTTGAATGTTGATATAAAGTCCTTATAAAGAGAGAAACATTATTCATTGTACAATATGTGCAAGCTCTTCATAAAAAAATTATCATTTTTGGGCATGTTATCACCTAAAAAAGAAATATTTGTGGACCCTTCTAGGACACATGAAATTGAAGAGTGGTACATGCCTACATTTGTAATGGGGATCAATAGTTTCATTGGTCAAGTTGGCTATTACTATTGATTTGTGAACTCATTATCATGATTTTCAAACCCACTAACTATGCTGACTCAAAAGGGAGAAAAGTTTTTCTGCACCATTAAATGAGAAGAATGCTTCATAATGTAAAATAAGAGGCTTATCACTACTCTAGTTCTAACACCTAAAACGTGTGGGGAACTCATTTCTGTATAACAAGATGACATAATGAAAGCGAATATACTATATACATATAAAAATGATAAATTGATAGCCTATGCATCAAGGAATTTTAAAATTAATCACAAAACTATAATATGCATGATCTGGAGTTTGCAGTTATGTTATTTTCATTGAAAATATGGGGTAATTATCAATATGAGGAGAAGTGTGAAATTTATAATTATAATGTGAGTATAAAATATATATTACTAAAAAAGGATATTAATATGATCTAGTAAATATTGGTAAATCTCATCAGGGATTATGGATTTTCAATCCACCAACATCCTAGCAAAGAAAAGCATGTTGAAGTTACACTATGAATAAAAGATCCTACAAAATTTTCAATGATGTTAATTTGGAAGAATCCAGAATTTTTATATTTTTAAATGATAGAATTTGGAATCATTTAAGAAGGAACATCATGAATCATTTCTCAAATAATTTCTCAATCATAATAATAGAGAATATAATGGATGTTCAATGAAATGATGTGGAAATTTCGAAGAATATCAAAGAAATGGGAAAAGGGAAATCCTAAGAGTTTAAAATCAATTTGGAATGAGTTTTATGATTTTTATCATGATTATATGTACTAGTTGATCCAAATATAAAAAATTATATTATGAATCAAACACATATATAATCCTTATATAGTCTCCAAGGGAGCACAAATGTGCATCAAGATCTCTGAGAGAACTATTTGTGGGAAAATATAAAGAAGGCGATCATTGAATATACATCAATGTTCCTGGTAAGCCAGTAAGCGATGTATGAATGAAAAAATTATATGGGGTTTATGTAACCATTACCCATACCAATATAGATATGGGAGTACAAAACCCTATAATTTTTCACTAGTTGTTTGATGACATCAAGATTAAACAATGTTATATGGTTTTTTGTGGTTTTCCCTTCAATGATAGCTCATGTTATCATAATTAGATAAGACTTCTCACATGAGAATCATTCAAAAGTGTAAATGAGAGAAGTTGTAAGGAATTATAGAGTACTAATACTAATTGTAAATGATGAATATCTGATATTTTCCTACATGTTATGAAAATTTTCACAACATGCTCTAAACACTTAGGAAGAATTCATTATGGATTATCATCCTAAAACTACGATCCAATCTACAGGGACTATGTAGAATCTAGAAGACATGTTCTGATAATTTTATATAGATTTCAGTGTTGGATGGGACCAACATCTACCTTTAGCTAAGTTCTTTTAAAACATAATATTCCCCTCGATTTTTTAAATTTCTCCATATGAACCCCTTTATGGAAAAAGATAACGAAAAATGATGTTATATGATAAATTTAGTTTTAAAAATATTCAAGGACATAAAATGGTTGAAGAAGTGGTCGAAATGTTTTCAAAAATTAGTTCCACATCCAGGCATACCTAATTTGATGGAAGAGTTATAAAGACTATCATCAATGTGTCATAGATATTATGGTTGGAGACATGAAATTGCTCCACATATCACCATGGAATATGATTATGAGATTGGGAACAAATAAAATATGAGTCACATGTACATCATTCCATTGAAGATCCTTTATAGTTTCATACTTGTGGCATTTAGAATGGATCTTCCAAAAGTTATGTTTCAAGTGCACTCTTGAAGAAATGCGTACCAGATATGTCATGTGGAAAAAATCAAGAGGTTTTATAGATGTTTGATAATTTCACTTACTAGGATGAACTAGTGAAGCTCTTAGACCATAGAGATAATGCTCTATGAAAACAAATCACATGGTCAAAGTAGAATATAGAAATCAAAAGTAAGAAGAAGCCACATTTTTATTGGAGGATGTCATTAAAGAGAAGTAACCACACTTGTTTTCAACATATTTTTTCATAAGTAATTTCAGGGGAGAAACATCAAAAAGAGGGAAGAATATAATGACCCCAAATTTTATCAATTCAAATTCCATTATTATAATTATTTTATATATTTTTATATAATGGTTGGGGATGAAGACTCATTTATTATTTAAACCAAAGTTATCTTTCAAATAGGGTAGAGGGAGACCCATTACATAGCCCAAAGGCCCAAGACAAAGTGGTCTGAATAAAAGGCCTAAAAGCCTAG
Source organism: Viscum album (assembly GCA_963277665.1). Taxonomy (NCBI): domain Eukaryota; kingdom Viridiplantae; phylum Streptophyta; class Magnoliopsida; order Santalales; family Viscaceae; genus Viscum; species Viscum album. The sequence continues at coordinate 1,626,727,653 of OY728157.1, read as the reverse complement.
AATTTTTTCCCAATGGACCCATCGGTGAATAGTAATGCAATAATACCCGGTCTTTTATAGCTCCTACTACAGTACCGTTGCAGCTACAGTTCCTAATGTAGTGCCTCCACCACAATAGTCCACCTATGCTACATAACCAACTACAGTGGTACTATAGTGCTGCTATAGTACCCCATAAATTCATCCCTTCCCGAATTTGATTCTAGGTCTTTGGGATTCCAAGCATGAACCTTTACCACTGGGGTAAAGGCTCATTGAAATTTAATATTGTTTAAATCGTATAAAATAACTTTGAGAACCCAATTAAAATATTATAATGAAAAATAAATGAAAAATAAGTATTCGTAGAAGTTATAGAACTCATTCAAATGCAATAGTAACTTGAACTTAGGAATAGTAACATAACCATTACAATGATTAATTTCAGAAATCTAATTTTAGTCTTATCCGTAAAATTATAAATAGACATTTTGTATATTATAAATAACAATATGATATAATTATATCATATTATAAGTAAATAAATATTTCAACAATTATTGATTATGAATTAGTATTATTATGAATTATAAATGATTTTTTATAATTTTATAATTATGTTTCTTATTAAAATGAAAATTCATTTTCAAATAATATAATCAGAAATTAAAATATTATGGTATTATGATTTTAATATAATTTAATGAGACCTTGATTAATTTTTCAAAGTGTTATAAAATCTGTTAAAATTTTAAAATAGGAATTTTACAATTAAATGAGCATTTTAATATAAAATTAAATTTATCATATATTGAAAATATATGAAATACATGATTTTTAAAAAAATATCAAACACCCTATCATAAATAATAAACTAATGAATAAAATAATGAAAAATAAAAACACTCCACCCCAATAAATACAACATGCCAAAACCCATTATCCTCACACTATTCAACAATTTGATACGATTCCATGATTTACTATATACTCTTCCCCAGACCATCCTTCATGATCAAGATAAATCGGTCCCATAAAATGACCAAACCATATTCGTGAATCTGGTTCTAATGATGGAGAAATTAAAGAAATAAAACCCTCTTTATTTTTCTTTAAATTTACTCTCAATTTCATTTATTTTATTAACCTCTCCTCACCTACTCCTATACAAGAGTCATTATAAACCCATTATATTATATTTTCTATTATATTATTTTATTAATGGAATATTATATATTCTAATATATTCTATTTTCTTTTTCCATAAACATAAGAACATCGCCAATGATGTGTCGATTTTCCATCACCATAGATGATGACTTTTCATTTTTCCCTACCTCCTTCAATGATGGTAGTAAATATATAATTATGGTTAAATATTATATTATTATACACATTTTAGGTTATATAATGTTCTGTAATCAATATATAATCATGATGTAAAATAACATGGTTGAATCACACAATGGTCATAAAATCCTCCAATTAAATTAATTAATTTTCAATAACTATTTATCTATTGATTCATCCTCAAAAGATTTAACCGAAAGACATAGAATAAAAAATAAAAAATTGAATGTTCATTATTAAAAAATAATTCTTATTCAAAAGAGTTGTTCTAATTTGAACATGAACATCCAGGCTCATACAAGAATATGAATCTTGAAAACCAAGAAAATGATTACTCGTGAATAATGAAACTGAACTCTATAAGTCAAAAAAATCCCATAAATGAAAATAATAAAACTATAATGAATAATTTATAAATTGTTCTATAACTGTAAATTGATGAATTTTATTTTAATATATCAGATATTAATGTGAAGAAATAATTTGATCTTATGGTAAAAGTAATTCTCCGACGAACTCTCTTTCTTTGGGGTTTCTATATTTGACTCCATTTTCAGTAAGGTGTTCATCAATTTTTCTATTAATATATTTTATTTTTCGTTAAAAAAATTTATTGGATATACATGTTTTTAATTTGGGTTTTTTGAAAAATGTAATGTTTTTACCAAAAGAACTAATCTTTCTAAAAACACACCTTTTGCTTCTAATGAGATTATTTCTCCTTAAATAAATATTAACACCAAGAATGTTATTTCATTTCTTTGGAATAGTAGATTTTATGAATGTATGATTAATAAAATTAAACCGATTCTGTTATATGGGTAATATTTTTTCTAATATCGATATATGTTTTATGTGTTATGCTTCATAATTTAAATGTTATGCTATGATGGGTGTTGTCGAAATTATATAGTACATGTAAATTCTAGGATGTGATCAGTAAACACATAATTATATATCCCTCCAATTAATTAGGAAATGTGATTAATCTCTTGAGGTAAAGATAAACATGAATAAACATTTTTCTATATTTGTTAAAAACAATATATGGTATTCCACCACTAATACATAATGTTTCATTTTAATGCATTTCCACATTCCATGACATTATCTAATGTTTCTAGTAATGAATAGGATTATGATTATATACATATATTATAATGATGATGATGATTAAATCAAGGAATTTTCACGTATCTTATTCATTCTATTGCTGTGATTTTAGATTAACCCAATCCTTGATGTATATCCTCAGGTGATTACTTGTTCTAAGATGAACATAATAGAAATATAGATGCTTCAAGAAGAATGAATTTAATAAATGATGATTTTTATTTTTATATTTTATCAATAGTCTTAATTTTCCCAAGACTCTAAACAGTTGTATCCTAACTATATTGCAGATTTATGATTTTTATCTTTAAAATGGTTTAATAATGATGTAAGAAACATCAAGTAGGGATTTTGAAATATCATGAAAATATGAAAGGTAATATTAGTGATTGATTCGATACTTATTAGTGTTAATATATATTAATTGATAAAGAATTATTCTATATTTACTAAAGAGATTATATAGTAGTCTCATTGAAAGAGTTGTATCAGATCCTCCATTAATATATTAGATGAAATTCAATTCTCACATATCGATCCATTATTTTCATGTCCATAGACAAGGTTGTTTGTGTCCCTAAAATCACGTTTTCTGAGGTAAATCGTAGAAATATTAAATTCTAAAAATTTATCCATTGTTCATTTATGTTCAAAGATAATTGATAATTACAAAATCTAACAACCAGTAAAAAATATGTCATGTCACATTCAATCATTAAGTTTTATCATCATCACTCTATTTTCATTTCATCAGATTTAATCAATCCTACAATTTCATCCTCAATAGATGATGCAATTCCACTAGGACTATAAATGAAAATAATGAAATATATATATAATTTTCATTATTAGTTTTTATTATTCATTTGTATGAATATATTTACTAGTACTAATAACCAATAAATGTGATTAGTGGTATTCCTATTGTTTCAACCACATACATATTTCCTGAAATTTTATTGTGAAATTCTTTATATAGTTTCATGATCATAAAAATTTATATGGTATATACATGGAACACCAAATCACTTACAGATCTAAGATGAGCTATAATACATATACCAAATGTGGGCAATCATCGATGATTATTACCAATAACACATAAAAATTTACATTGTATGAGTGGTTGTGAGGTAATGATCGTCACACATAGTGGGGGGATGATTTTTTCCCACTCTAGGACTCTCATATAGTGTTTTGATATGTTTTTGAATCCTTCATAATACAAGATATAGGACTTGGTACCCTTATTTCAATGACATTATCAGAATTGTGTGTTGATGAGAATAATTATATGTGTCACATGTTACTTTATTCTCAAATTTATTTCTGATATTTTGTTCAATACAGATGATTGTACACTTCAAAATTTTATAACCATCTAGAGAGGTGATAATACTTTTGTATAAAAATTTACATTATTCTATTATTTATTTATGATGATATTGTCTAACTCCATGATTAGACAATATAGAGATTTACCAATTTTCAGGTAGGCCATCAATGCTTTTTAATTGAGATTAATCCTGGAAGGGAAATCCTATGTGTCTAGTGGGTACAAGAAGATTACCACATTTAGCTTATATATAAATATACAGTGTACATTAACATAATGTGTTGAGGACATAAAATATTGTATTTGAACATTGGATATGGGAATTGATCCTTGGAGACACATCATAAGTGTCTTGTAAAGTTAAGAATAACAAACTACTTAGTATTGAATAAATCATATGAAATAAAAGCTGTGAAAATAGATTTTTGACCTGGAATTATGCATACAAGGATTTTCTAGGATTCATTCTTCCGAATATTTTCTTCCAAATGAATAGATGTTTTAACTAGACATACATAAAAATGTTGGCCAATATTTGGGAATTTTCATTATGATGATGGTAAATTCATTAGGGTTTTCTAGGCCCACATCTATCATTATCGATGTGATAAATAATAAATATTATAATATTGTTGAAATTGAATTGGATCAGAGGAAAAAAATTATGATGGTGTTTTAAAATGGGTTAGATCATATATTTTAGTAGGGATTACATAATGTGGTCCTCCTGATACATTTCATAAAGAGCATGGAACATTGAAGAATATGAAGACACAGTCATGGATTGTAACTATATAGGATACCAAATATGGGGAATTTTTTAATGATTCTAAAAAAAATAATTCTTAGATACGTATTATTACAAGTCTCATAGATAGTATGGCTCAATGATATAAGAATTATGTGCTTTAAGAAAAAGTAGTGTGATGTGAAAATATATAAACAGATCTTCTAGTCATTATACGGAATATATCTTTTTTATATTTTTGATGTAGATATTTTTTTATGAATCAATATAAATATAATAGAATCGAACATATCATATATGTGGTAGGAATCAAAGTCAATATAGTTTATCATGTTCTGAAACAGCTGATGGGTGTGAAAATATGATTACAATAAAAGTTATATTTACACATGTTTTAGATAATCAATTGAATTAAACCATGGTGGTCACCCAATTTGTCCAAACGTGGAAGGGTCATCAGAATTTGGACTCATGATTCAGGATAAAGTAAAAATGACGAATATCTATTTAAGATTATTGAACAAATGGTCAAGGCTTGCGCCAAATAAAGTTACTTTGTATGAACACATTTATCATCCACTGATATATAATGAAGGATTATTGACTTTTAAGAGAATTTTTTCACATGATATTAAATATCTATAATATTGATGGATGTAAACTAATTTTTATTCCAATGTTATATATTTATAAATAATCATGTAATAGAATAGTGGAGGGAATTTGTGGGTCATACACAGAAGTGGAATCCCATGTATGGAACATTTTCAATTTATATTATAGTCAAGGAATGATGATAGACTCATTATAAAATATAGTACCATTAACTAGTATAATTAAAATTTTCATTGACTTTTACCAAGGTGAATGCTTTTGATTTATATTTATTTTGTATCCATTGTCAATAAAATTTATGGAATGGACAAAGCATACATAAAAGTGGACACATGTGTATAAACCCATTTCTCATCCTCTGATTAATGTGCATGAATGATTGATGTAATAAATTGAGCTTTCAGGTGATGTACATATCCATTCCTTTCCGGTTTTAATGTTTAAAAATTTCCAAATGTGATTTCTCGTTGACGTTATGTAGGTCTTGGAGGTGTCCAGGTCCTGTTCGTAGCCTAGAATCAATATTATGGGGAAACGTATACTTAGAAAACTATTAGCCTAAATAATGGGGTTAATGATGCATGGTTTGACATATAGTGTGAGTTGTGAGAAGTAAGATGAAAAAAATGGTAAAGGGTTAAGACAAGATGTGTGAAATGGGCCACATGGCCATGCGTCTAGGTCTAAAATTTTAACAAAGGGATTTTACATAGTTCTTACATAGTTAATAAAACTATATGAAGTAACTGTATTGGTTCCATTCTCTTATATCTAACATTGTGATTTGGAAAACGTTTTTTCAAACCATGCACCTAAACCATTAGACCTCATATATTTTGGACTGTATTATAAATTTAATTTAAATTAAATCAATTACAAACATATGTTTCAATCTAATTACACACATAATAACAAAATCCCTTTTATAAAATCCATTGACTACTATTCTTGAAGTTGATGTTGATTCTTCATTTGATCTCCAGTTCATGCATGAAACTTTTCATTGGATCTTCATTAGTTAGTACACAATTTCATTGTAGATGTTAGTGGTTATTCTTACTATCGAATAATCCATTTATGTGAAAGATTATTTTACATATGTCCATGTTCTACATCCATTCATAATTTATACCTAATATAAGTATAATCAAGGGATTATTTTTTATGATACTCTATGAACAATCAGCAGTATTATTTCTACACTTTATAGTAGGTTTTTGGTGCCTTACAGATAGTTCTTCATTTTTGTTCCACACTAGAATTTCCATAACGGACCTGAATATTAAATGATTAACTGAATCAAATGGATTTAGAGATGTTATCATTTCCCATAGATTCTATTGATATTTGATTGTAGATTTTCCACCAAATAATCCACCTATGTGGTCCGCCATAGGAATTTACGTTGTTAAAGTCATGTTAAATGTCCCATGGGGTCTATAATATTTTCATAATAAGAGGAAGGCCATTAATAAATGAATTTAATTGAACCAATTTTTTATGAAAATGATGCCTCCTTTTCCATGTTATATCATGTTGATATTGAATTTTAAATAGTATGGTTAAATGAGGGGTATTCTAACTATTTTCCCATGAATGTAAATTTTGATTATCAGTGGGTATACCCATGAGGTTTAATTGAATGTGAAATTTCTATATGATTTGATATACTCATGGTATTGAATGATGTATTATTATGTTGATTACATGGACAAAGCTCCTTGGATGTTTACATGGTAGTTGATGACTTGGATTGATATTTCATCATGGGTATTGAATTCATTGGATGCCTTGGGATTTTCAACCCCTTAGATTCAGCATTCCTGGACTTGCGTAAGACATGTTTGGTATGAAATGTTCCTATGAATCCAACCAGTGACTAACTGAGTTTCAATTCAGATTCTCATTAGAATGGATAAAGACTCATTGGACTTTTATACATTGGATCTGACGCTTCCTAGTTTTATAATTTTTATTTACAGAATATTCAAGATAAATATGATATTATTTGTTGTGTAGAGAAGTTGTGGACGTTTCTAAATCATCACACTATACAGAAAGTATATGTTTTAAATGAATATTTTATTGAATGGGTAGACCATGTAATTTGATATTTATTAATTATATCAACTATTTATAGGATTTTTCCCATATTTTCTTGGGATCCATGAAATGATACATAGGATTCCCAGTTTATTAGTTTACAGGCCATGGAATCATTAATATTATTTACATATTTCCTATATACTTTACCATTGTTATCTTGACATATTTTACATCCATGACATGAATAGTTACTTTGGTTGTTTTCCACTACGATTGTTTTCTCACACCGTGTTTGGGATGTCGTTGGGTATAAAAATAGACCATTTGGATGTAGGTCAATATAGGGTAATGTTCCCATAGTTATAGAGTCGATTTAGGGACATGCTTAAAATTAAAGAAACATGGGACTAAGATAAGGCTCGTGATTATTTTTTGAAATAACAACCATCTATTCTTTTTGGTATTTTGGGTATATTTATTATAATGTACTATTATTTACATATTTTGGATGCTCTTTAGATACATGTATTATTATAATTTTATTTGATACACTACAAGATTGTTATGTCTTCATGTATTATATTTATTTATCTGTTCAGTGTTTACGTCTTTAGCTATATTTATTTTATAGGTTAAGCTATGTATAACTATGGTAATTAGGGCATAGTCTACCCACATACACACCTTCACCCTCTCTACGAGTCGACAACCACTATAATTTGGTAAGATCGCCTTGAGGCCATTTAGCCAACTGGGATCGGGGAACTATTTGGTGGATTATGCGTTTCGGATGATACAGTGTGGTATCATATGAACTTTTATTATTTGTATGTGTTTACTATTTTTAAACAATATATATAGATATGAAGGAATTGGAGTTTGGAATTATAATGTTTTTAGGAGTTGCTTCCCCACATACAGAAAGAATCGAAATTTCCCACAATGAAATTATTTATTTTATTGGATTTTTTGTTTTATAGATGAATTGATTCCACTGTTTGGAGATGCACTTGAATTTTGATATTTTTTATATTATTTTTTTGTTATATTTTATTGAAACCTGGTGAGATAATTGTGTTACATCTCATTCATCATATAAGTACTTATAATAAAACACATACTACGAATTATGAAATGAAATTTAGGATGCATTGCTTATTTGAATAATGTTGCGATAATTAGTGTGATATATGTACCTACTATAACATCCAAGGTTTTCCATGTATTTTTATTATATTATATGGGATAGTATCAAGATCAGGCACTGAGACAGTATGTGATTATGAGGCCCTCGGTGAACAAAATAAATATTGAAACTATTTTTATGTTTATTAAAAATAGTTCTCATGTGAGGTTTTTGTAACCATTAAATTAAAGCTCAGATTTAAAATATGAGGGCACCATTGTATTTCGAGTAGTGGGTTTTTCATAGGCATGACCTTACATTGACCAGTGATGGTCGATTGGAGAAAATATTTTTTGGATGTTTTACGAATGAATAAAAAACAAATAAAAAGTTTATTTTATTTTTCTTTTATCATTTCCTGATGACGTTGTAATGCAACGACACATCGATCAAGAAGATGTTTCTTTTCATAAATGATATGACATGGTGACATTGTTTCGAATAGAAATAGAAACTCTTAATGGGTTAATCTGTTTCCTACACTAATCTGATGTAGGGACCAACGTTATAATTATAAATGATTGAGATTTTCCATTATTCCTGGAATATACCCTAAGGAAGTATATGGAAGCTCTCACCGGCAATGAAAAACAATGAATTTCGAGGAATGACAGATCAAGGATGTTCACATATGGATCTTTTCCAATGATGAATTATTTACTCCATCTAATTTTCCTTACATGTAATGGGTTTATTTTTCATTATGAATAATTTTCATGTGATTGTTTCTAAAAGTTGAATGTGGATCAAACCATGATCAGGTTGATATGTGGTTCGATCATGCATGCAGGATGGGTAATCATTACTGAGGAATTGATTAGAAATTCATTTGTGTGATTATTTGTCCACAAACATTATCAAACAGGATGAACGAAGGTCAAAACCAACATGAACAATGTTTTTCCTTCAGTAATTCTTTAATATTATCATATCTATGTTCTTGGAGTTCTTTGCTGAAGGACCCATGTGGTCACAACATGATTTTATGGAATGATACAACTGCGTTTCAACCCCCAGAGAGAAGGAGATATGAAACGAATGAAATGGAACTGAAGACGGTGATCCAGGGATCATGTAGAGGTCCCCATTTCAAACAACGAATCACGGGGGTGAAAAAAAATGACCCATGAAAGGAGGGCCGCTAGCGGTGGTGTGCAGCGACACGTCCACTAGATCGTTGGTCAAATACAAGGATCACCACAACAACATCCATAAGGTGGAAAACAGGGGCCATCAGCAAGAGGCTAGTGGCAGGCCATAGTGGATGCAGTGCGGGTCCATAGTCTAGCTGGACCGTGATAGTGGGACCCCGCGACAACAACCATAGGGTGGGAATGTGGCTGACTGTCACATGGTTGTCACTAAGCAGACCTCGACATTGATAAAACAAGAACATTTTTTCTTCTATATCTCATATGTAGTGAGTCGTTTTGGGTCAGACCAGACGGTCTAGGTGGGGTCCGTCTGACGGGGTCCGACCACACCTAGACCCAACCGACCCTTTTTCACTAAATATCCCATAACGTTCAACCCCTTTGATTTTAGGATGAGATGATTATGGTGTTAAAAACCTCATTATGAGGTTTTACTTTTGAGATAATCTATGTGAGTTTCTATGTATGTTGGTATAAAACCTATTTTCCTCGAGGAGAATGTGTTTCCATAATAATTGTGATAAGGACGAAATCATGGGACTTGATGCAACCTAGAAGCTATGTGTTTTCCTACACAGCATGTCTTACCTAGAATTTAAGTATTACCTACAATATGAGTCTTATCTAGACATTGGGTTTTACTAGGTATAAGTTCATACAACTTTATCCCACCAGGGTGTGGGTCTTCTAGTCGTTGATGAAACTCCTTATATTGCCTACAATAGGTGTGTTACCAATAATCAATGTGTTATCTACACGATGTGTGTTACATACACTCCATGTGTTACTAACACACTGTGTGATATAGCTTGAGGGTACTATAGATTATTACAATAATACCTTTACATACCACTTTCCAATACTTGGGTTGATGTAACTATAGACACTCTATTGATTATACATTTTATAGGATACACACTATGTACATATTTGGTTGTCAACAAGGTGTATTTATGAGTCATATTCTTTTTGGTATACTTTGTGTAATCTCTCTATAGTTTGGGGTCCCAACTGAGTTTTTTACACCCATTTACAGGCTTCTCCAACACGTGTCATGTCTTGTTCAAAAGATCAACAACTTTGATGGAATCCATGGTGGGAGAGAGGCATGGGTGCTTTAGGGTGACCCAGTAGACATGGTACACTTCATCAACATTCAGATAGATTAATCTACCTACACATCAGGTAGGATTTTGTGCACATGGGATCCGGGGGAATGTACTTTTCTATTTCAGTTGGTATTGTATTAGGTCCCCATTTTCTAGTAGTTTGTACCTCAATTTGAGTGGTTTTTCATAGAGGTTTTCAGCCATGAGTGATTAGTGTTTTCAATTAGTTATTTTACTTAGATATAGGTTCATCCAGACACATATCAGGGAAAATGCTTCTGACTTGTTGAATATTCCTACTCAGTACAAGGCTCCAGCCCTTAACCTTTGAGAAGTAGGCTTAGAGAAGTCATTACATGGTCCCCAAGGGACTATTCATGATAGAGTTGTATCAAAGTTGGTTTCATTTTACTCTTGTTTTTGGAGAACAATGTTAAGTGTTTTGAGTTTCACATTCTGTGTTGAGAACTTGATGTTGGAGCATAGTACAACGTATACACACACTACGACCTTGAATTCTGATTGTCATCTTGGTACATCAAAACACTATCGGCATGGTACATTAATGGTTCATGATCATATTGGAATTGAGTGTGACATCATGTCCTTATTGAGTCAATGTCATATCACAACATATACTCAATTGATCATGGTACATTTTTATTAATGTCAAGATTCCTCCATGAAGACAGCTATCCTAGATTCTGGGTCATTACCACAATGATGGTTAAGTGAGTGATGAGGCATATATATAGGAACGATTTCTAGATATACCATCTCCTAGTGGTGTACCAGTGATACCACCACCCGGAGTGCAGTAGTTCCAATAAGCCTTACTAGTAGAGTATGCACACAAGATCAGTACATTGCATGAGTTCCAGAGTTTGAGAAATTTCATGTTTCGAGGTTCAACATATCCTAATATAGCAGAGTACTAGTTGGAGGTGGTTACACTAGTCTTATACATAGTGAGGACACCTCTCGGCCAGATGGAAGTCTTAGTCATGAGACTTATTCCGAGATCCGTGGAGATATGGTTGATCCTGATGACTCAGATTCGTGAGGAGGTGATGGAATTTAAGAAATACCTCCATTGCCTCTTCAGAGAGAAGTACTGTATAGAGCTGTTACTCTCTATGAAAACACACGAGCTACTACACCTGCAGTAGGATAGTTTTTTAGTAACTGAGTACTCGATAAGATTTAAAGTCCCTAGTTAGGATCCATGTATCACTGAGAGGGGGATTGGGTGAATCAGTGATATCTATTTTTTTGTATCCAATTTTTGAAACAACCTTCACCTCATGTTAATGATTTTCTTCCCTGCTGAACACACACAACCACATGATCACAAGATTTACAAGGTTTACTACTCAAAAAGAGTAGCAACGTCCTTGGTATGATATGTAAACAATCCAGTACCACACAATCCACGAGAATAAAATCCATTCATGTGGAATAAAATGAGTAGGATATACCCTTACACTCGTGTAGCACTTTGAGAACAATCAAATAGTGTGTGTGCTCTTTCTTAGCACAAATAGGGTAATGTAATTATTTTTTGCTTCTTAATGAACTTTTAAAAATAAAATCGTCAAAAAAATTCTTCACTTTCATACACAGAAGATTGTAAGAACCTCCTGGTGTAGACAGCTTGTGTGCCACTCCCTGCTTGCGCGCCTCCCTACTTGGGCACCACCTTCTTGCACACCTCACAGCTTACGTGCCACCTACTTGCACGCCTACTCAAGACTTGTGTGCCACCATTGAGCACAGCTGACAACATTCATGCCACCTTTGGCTTATACACATTCCACTTCTTGAAAGAACTTCCATGCTTGCACGCCTCTGGAAACATTCACGGAAAAACATGCAAGAAAAAACATGTGTGGCAAAAAGTGGGCGACAAAACTCTCCTGACACGCTAATTGTGCGCCTTATAAATAACCCCAATCATGAACTCAACTTTATCTTTTTCACCAACCTCTGCAACTTGTGCGATCCGAGCACGCTCTACTACTTGCGCGCTCAGAGGTCAAATTTTTTCGTAAGTGTTGAGCATAGAAAAATGGGGAGGCTAGTTGTCTATTTATAGGCATTTTGGTGACTTAAACGCCTCATAAACATGGGTTCCATTCCTACTTGCGCACTGCTCCATAACTTTCATTCCACTCCATAACATGCTTGCCCTTCCATCACTATAATGACACTTTCGTTCCTTTATCATATTTTGATATGCTGATGTTGGAATATGGCATGTGTGCAAAATATACTTGCATGCCACTTATACTTGCACGCCACACTTGCGCACCACTTATACATTCCTTCCACTCATTAAATTGCTTGTCATTTTATTTCCTTTGTCAAATTTTCATGTGATGATCCTGAAATATGACTTGCACGCCACACATATTTGTACACCAATACTAGCGTTCCAATACATGCAAGCCGCTCTTGACATGTATGCCAATTTCATTCCATTGAAAAAAAACACTTCTTTACTCTCTCTATCCTTCATAATTCTTGAATCTGAGGTTCTCCAAACCTTATGATATTTTTGAAATACAAATCAGCAATGCATCAACATAGTTTCTGGTCCTTTTACAAAGTGAAATGATTTATATTCGTTGAAAACCAAATACAACACTCTGCAAAGGCTAACTTTTCAAACTCCCTTCTTCATCAAACATTGTCCCAAAAATATCACCATTTGTATTTTTTTTGTCAAACAAGATTCATAAATCACTAAACATTGTAACCTTATGAAATGGATAACTTATCAACAATTCTAATCCTACGAGAGCTATCTATTTGTAGGAAACAAGAATTATTGACAACCGAAACCATGTTGTCCAAAGGCAGTGACTATGAAATCTCATGATCATATTTCCTCATCCATCTTTAGATCATCTTACAGAACACCTTTCATGCTTCTAATTTGGAATTCTTGAATTCTTTATTATTCCTGGAATACAAAAGAAAAATTTCCTAGAACCACTCCAACAAACAGTTAGAATAGTTGACACACATACATGCTGGATTCACAGCTTACCCACAACCCCCCCTTTATACATGCATCTATATGGATAGATTTATGAAACAATTATCCCCTTGAAAACACTATCCAAAGGCAAGATGAGAGCGGGGACAAAAACACTTCCCTTATCCTTGATGAGAAGGAGGTTGTACACACATGTTCAACCTCAATTTGAAAAATGGTTCTTTCGGTAAAGGCTTGGTGAATATATCAGAAACATGGACAGATGTAGGAACATACTATAGCCTTAATTAATTATTCTCCACTTGATCATTGATGATGTGGTACTTTATATCAATGTGTTTTGAATGAGAATGTTGTGCCAGATTTCTTGTAAGATTGATTCCACTATGATTATCACAACCCAAGAGCAATGGTAGCATTACTTCAACAAGTAGATCATCTAACAGAGTCTTAATCCACATTAGTTGGGTTGAAGATTGAGTAGAAGAAACATAATCGGCTTCATCTGTGCTAAGTGTTACAGAATTCTATCTCTTGGTATGGAAACTAACACATATTTTCCCGAAAAAGAAAACTCCACTAGATGTGGATCTTTGATCATCAACATTTCCTGCCCAATCAGTATCAGAATACATAAATAGATCAATATTTCTTGATCCATTATACCTGATTCCAATATTTGTTGTGCCTTTGATGTATCTGTGAATTCATTTTATAGAAATCAAATGTTATTCATTAGAAGCACACTAAAATCTTGCACATAATGTAACAACATAGACGATGTCGGGTCTTGAGGCAGTCAAATACAATAGACTTCCAATCACTTCCGAAACTCTTTGTAATCATCTTCCCTGCCTTCAACATGTTCAGAAAACTTGGTTCCCACTGAAATTGGTGTGAAAAATGGTTTCTAATTTTCCATTCCAAACATCTTCAAAATCTCTTCACCATACGTTTCTTGAGACAGAAAAACGTGATTCTTCTTTTCTGAAATTTGTATCCCAAGAAAGTTCTTCATTTATCCCAGCATGGACATATCAAATAACTTCTTCATCTCCTCAAATAATTTTTCACATGATATTTCATCATATCTAGAATATATAATATCATCAATATAAACAATAACGATCAGTGAAAACTGTTGAAATTCTTTGATTTAGATATTGTTGTTAACTCTTCCTTTCTTAAATTTCATCTTCTTTAAGCATGTATCTAATTTAAAATTCCATGATCTTAAAGCCTGTTTTATCCCATAGAAATATCTATTCAATATGCACACATAACTTTCATACTTTACAATAAAAACTACACAAGGTTGATCAATGTAAACATCCATTTCAAGGTCACCATTCAAGAATGTATATTTTTATCCATTTAAAAGGGTTTTTAACATTGTTGTGCAACAATAGCAAGAAAATTTGGATTGTTACTAATCCTGAAACTAGAGAAAAAGTTTCATCAAAATAAATTCCTTCAATATGTTAATACCCTTTATAAAAAAATCATTCTTTATTTCTTATTACTTTACCATCTTCATTTAAGATGTTCCGGAAAACCCACTTTGTACCAATAATGTTCTTGTTGTCCAACATTAGTACAGGTTCCCGAGTATCATTCTTCTCAATCTTATCAAGCTCTTCATTCATTGCATGATCCCATTATGGATACTCAAATTCATTATTTACATCATTCATTTAATCTTTATAATAAAAAAAATTATGTGATATAACATTCGTTGTTCTTCTTGTTTCAACCCTATGATGTTTATCTCAAATAATATTCTGAGCCTCCACTTGCTCCATCAACCTAGGATGAGTTGTTAGAACTTCATCCTCATAACTCGAGATTTATGAGTCAGATTCCTCTTCACCGGTAGGTTTAAAACAGTATGGAGCATTATTATAATCATTATCAAAAGCTTCTTTATCCATCTCAACATCCACCTCAACATATGGATACATTCCTTTCTCAACATTTTCAACAAATTTTACATTTGAAGAATCTATAATTCTTCATTTTTCATTATTGAGACAACTATATCTTCTTCCTTCTAGACCATATCCAGGAAAAATTCCATCAACTCCTCTTTTCTCAAACTTTCCATGGTTTCCACCTTTCTTCTTTATAATGCATGGACTCCCAAATACTCATAAATGTTTCAGACTTGGAGTTTTTCCATAGAAATTTTTTTATATGGAGTTATATATGAGTTTTCATATAGAAACATTGGT
The DNA here is from genome assembly GCA_963277665.1 of Viscum album. Classification (NCBI taxonomy): domain Eukaryota; kingdom Viridiplantae; phylum Streptophyta; class Magnoliopsida; order Santalales; family Viscaceae; genus Viscum; species Viscum album. Next base: position 1,626,711,785 of record OY728157.1, on the reverse strand, counting down.
TATGGATATAAACATTAGTGCTCATGGAATGCCTCTAATAATAATGAGAAAGACTATGTTCAAGTAACATCTTTCTCAGCATTTACACCAGACTTCGATTCTTTCTTTCTGCAACGTCATTTTTTTTAAGTGTTTATGGTGAACTGAATTCCTGAAAATTACATGTTTCTCAAGGTAACATTCAAACTCGTCATTATTATACACACCACCATTATCTATTCTCAACTTCTTCAATGAATACTAGCATTAATTTTCAGCTTTCCTCCTAAAATTCATAACCATTTTCAAAGCATCTGACTTATGTCTCATGTACATAACACAAGTAATGCGAGTAAAGTAATCAATCAAATTAAATAAGTTCTTATCTCCATTTGTTGATTGCTTTATCATTGGTCCACATATATCAGAATGTATAAGTTCTAAGGGTTTTTTTGAATGAATTTCATCTCTCTTATGAAATGAGTTTTTAATATTTCCTTTTTCACAGATAGTGCATCACCAATCACATCCTCTTGATAAATAAGACATATATTAGACAATGCCTAACGTTGATAACTTACACATGTTTCTATGACACATATGTCCCAGCCTTTTATGCCATAACAGATTTCCATCCACCATGACAATGTAACAAGAATTTTGTACTTCGCAAACATGGAACACCATTCCTTTTGTACGTTGGCCTCTTGTAACTATATTTCCATCATTTTCACCTTTCGCAACGAACCGATGTTTTCTGAATATAACTTTTTTTGCATCATCAAATAGTTTTGAAACACTCAAGATATTATCTTTCAACCCATCAACATATAATGTTTTCTTCGATTTCATTTTTTTTCCGACGACGGCTGATCCAACACCTTTGATTCTCAGAGATTTATTATTTAAAATTGTAACAGTTCCTTGTTTGAAGTCTTTCACATTCTTCAGCAACATTAAGTCTCTGTCATATGACTAGAACACCCACTATCAATAATCCATGGATATTCTTCTTTTTGTAGCTTTCAAATACGTTTTGACAACAAGAGCATTTTGTTCGTCTTGTTTTATCACTTTCTATTGTGCTTCCTCCAATTTCCTAGCCAGGTTAATGTGTTCTAGAAAAAAAATGCACTCTTTCATTTTAGACTTATCAGACCTGTCCCTTTTAGCTTTTAAAAATTCTACCTTTTGAGATTTATTAATAATATTTTGTTGCTCTGGTAACACACCAAGGCATCCCTTGGAAAGATGTCCAGGTCGATCACATCCTTCACAAATAGTATCCAATGGTTAGATCCTATTCTCAACATTCAAACTAGTTATCTTAGATATCTTCTGAAATTTATTTGGAGACATTATATACTAAAAGGATTGACTCCCCCTCAATACTTTTCTTTCAAAACATATGGAATAGTTGTAATGTTCTTGGATGCAGAAACACATATTTTCCATGTGTATGAATCCACAACAATACCAGAAATAACCATAGAAAGAATATTTTCCTCTGAAACTTTTATACTGGCTAGATTTGTGAACACGCTTCTCAACAACCTTCTTAATAGAACTATATTGACCATCAACCCTCATGTTTTCATTTGTAACTGCCTTTCTCATTTCAGATTTAACAACAATAGAAGTATTAGAAGTATTTCTTGACTCATGACTTTTATGCACTTATGATTTTTTATCATTGTTGACTTTGATCACATACATGGCCATTCCAGCCTTGTCCTTATTAGAACTAGTTCTGTATTTAATGTTTACCTTTGATGGTAACTTTTTTGAATCCATGTTTGGTTCAGTCTTAATGGAACATTCACCATATTCTGAGATTGAATTTTTGAAACTGATATTCATTTTTTATCTTTATAAATTTTATGATGGAAAAGTTCCAACTCATCTTCTATTGAATTCATCTTTACTTCAAGATGATCAATACAATTCATTGTATTCTCATGAAAATTTTGCAGATCATCAATTTCATTTTCCATCTTTATTTTCTCATCAGTGAAACCTTCATGATTGTTTATTGTGGAATGTTCATTTATCAGCATTCTGTTTTCCTTATCAAGACTTCTGATCTTCCTCAGGAATTTAATCAACTATTCATTTAGATGACATTCAAGTTGAGTTTCTTCTTCTTTTGAACTGTTTCTCTCATACTCATCATTATTTACTGCAGCAATAATGGTATTCTCTCTAGATTTTTCAGAAAAAAATTTCTCAGATTCATCTTCGTTATCTTCATCATCTTCATATTTACATAAAAAGATTCTTCTTTTTTATTTGATGAACTTTTTATTCCACCCCTTTGAAAAATATTTATCTTTGTTAGCTTGTTTCTTCCACAACCTTCTTGTCCTTCTATTATCATCATGAATTTCTTCTTCTTTATTCTTTTAATTACAATTAGCTGCAAAGTGACCAACAACTCCACACTCAAAACATTTCAAGGGAAGTTTACCCTTGTATTTCCCTATAACGCTTTTCACATTCTAAGAAAACAAGGATAAAATTTCAAAAAAAAATTTACATACCTCATCTTCAGAATCAGATTCACTAGCATCATCTCCAATAAGAGTATTCACTGACTTCTATCTCTTTGTATCCTTGAATGATATTTCTCTATATTATTTTGTTTTCCCTTCATAGTCTTCTATCTTCTCATCTGATAAGTAATGAGAGTGCTATGAAAATCATCCAAAGATAATGTTTCAGGGTCTCTATCTTCTAATGAAGACACTTTAGCATCAAACTTGTTAAGAAGAATTCTCAAGATCTTTTCGACAACTGTAGAATTCTCCAACATTTCACAAAGACATCTAATTGTACTAAAAATATCATATATCCTGGTAAGAAAATCCCCAACAAATTTAGATTCCACCATTTTCAAATCTTCATACATCACTCTCCAGATTTGTAGTTTAGCCTTATTCACTTTTCTATTTCCTTCATAGATGTTCTTCATTTTTTCCTAGATTCCTTTGGCTGTAGTAACACTATTCAATTTTACAAATTCACTCTCTGAAAGAGATGAGAGTAGCACATTTTTATCTCTTCCATCATTTTCAAGGTTCTTCTTATTGAAAGGAGTAAGAGGAACCTTGTCATCAATAGAAAGAAATCCATCCGTCGTAGTTTCAAGAATTTCATATCCAAGAGACAAAAGATAAGGCATCTTTTCGTCCTTCCAGATGTGATAGTTCATTCCATCAAAAATCAGAATCCCCTTACACTTCATGCAATTTATATTCTCAATCACAACTTCAGTTCCACCACTTCAACAAAGAATAAACGAAGGGAACCTGTCCCTATGATATCAATTGAAGTTCCTAGTTAGGATCCAAGTATCACTGAGAGGGGGAGGTGGTGAATATGTGAAATCTTTTCCATTTTATGTTTCATGTTTTTGAAACATCATTCGCCTCCTGTTAATGAGTTTCTTCCCCGCTGAATTCACAAAACCACAGGAACATAAGATTTACATGGTTCACTACTCAAAAAGAGTATCTACATCCTTGGTATGGTACGAAAACAATCAAGTACCACACAATCAACTAGAAATCAATCCATTGATGTTTAATACAATGAGTAGGATATACCCTTACACTCGTGTAGAACTTTTAAAATAATCTAATAGTGTGTGTGATCCCTCTTATCACAAATAGGGAAATGTAATGATTTTGTGATTCTTAATGAACTTTCAAAAATAAAATCATTCAAAAAAATTCATCAATTTCCAACCCAGAATGTGCTAGTAACCTCCAAGTGCAGGCTTGCATGCCACCTTCTTGCGCACCTCATTGCTTGTGCGCCACCTAATTGTGTGCCTAGTCAATACATGTGTGCCACCATTGAGCACATCTCACAACTTTCACTCCACCTTTGTCTTATACACATGACACATAATGAAATAACCTCCTTAATTTTGCACCGTAGGCAACTTGCGCGGAAAAACATGTGCAAAAAAACAGTCATGGAAAAACTTGCACGGAAAAACTTGTGCACACACAACTTGCGCGCCTCAGAAATAACCCTCATCATGCGTGCTATGTCTTCTTGTGCACTGCCCTCTACTACTTGCACGATGATATCACCATACACTAATTGCATGGTCAGAGCTCAAATATTCTCATATGTGTTGAGAATAGAAAAATGAGGAGTCTAGTCATCTATTTATAGGCATTTTTTTGACTTTCATGCCATATAAACTTGCACGACATTCCTATTTGCGTGCCGCTCTATCACTTGCCCGATGCTCCATCACTTTCGTGCCCTTCCATCACTAGTGAAACACTTTAATTCCTTTTTAATATTTTGATATGATGATGCTGGGATATAGATTTCATGAAACATAAAGTTGTGTGCTACTTATACTTGTGCGCCACATTTTCATGCCACTTATTCTTGCGTGCCACACTTGCGCGCCACTTATACTTGTGCACCACTTTTTGGGTTGCGTGCCAATATTTAACATGCATGTAATTTTATTTCCTTTGTCAAATTTTGATGTGATGATCCTGAAATATCACTTATGCACCACATATACTTGCGTGCTAGTAGTTGTGCACCAATAATTTTGCGCCTCCCTTGACTTGCGTTCCACATTCATTCCTTTTCCAAAAACACTTCTTTACTCTCTCTATCCTTCATAAGGATTGCATTACAATTTCTCCATTATTTATGATATTTGTGAAATACAAATCAGCATAGCATCTTCATAGTTTTTGGTCATTTTACAAAGTGTATTGATTTATCTTCTTTGATAACCAAATACAACAGTCTGCAAAGGGTATCTTTTCACACTTCCTTCTGCATCCAACTTGGTCCCAACAAGATTAACAGATCCATATTGCTACTCTACCGACATGGTGTGAGACCCCTTTTTCATGTCACATACCATAGAGAAGTGTCTAATCTAGGATATTATGCCTTCAATGATATACATTTTAATTACTATGCATGTTGGGGTGTTGGAGTGAGTTTTTCTGGTTGAGAGCTTTCTTGCAAAGCAGGCACCGACATTGGGAGATACCACCAGATAACATGTAGAAGAGTCTTCAGAAGTGGGAATATAGTAGATGTTTTAGGGTCCCACATGGGTCAGACAGTCCAGGGGACCACCCCATGAATTGGGGTCCGCATTGCGAGCCTCCTAGGGAAGAGAGATTCAACAGACAGATATAATATTCTACTCATGCGACAATCGGGGGAATTTGGCTATAAATTGATCCACCAATTATAAGATTGACCATGAGATGATTTACGGACCTCCAAGGTAGAGGAGTAGGTAAGAATAGGTTTTTTCCTATAGGTGGTGGCTTTATAATTGGTGTTCGATGAGCGGAATGATGTGGATGGAGGTTTGAGTCATTACCAGCACCACCCCCAGGTGGTCTACCCCGAGCTCCAGGAGCTACTGGACAGGGGTGAGACCTGCTCCGGGTGATAGAGGATTATAATAATGTCACTCCTAGAAATATTTTAGGTATGATCTGTGTCTTTTCCACACAATCTATAGTATTTATAGACACGATTTCTGGTAAATATTTTCTTACATCGAGCCTTGATTGAGACGTATAGATTCCAGTGGAACAGTAGACTCGATCCCTATGCCTAGAGACTCATATGGGAAGATATTCGATGATTTCACACTACTGAATAAATTTTAGCCAAACTCTTTGGGGAAATAGTTTCATTTGGGATATATTTGTGGTATAGTTGAGGTCATATGATTCCATTTTAGGTGTGGAATGGTTATCCACAATTCATGCTCAGATCGTCTATTTTAGGAACACGGTACGTGTTGTATGTGGAGATGGGACCTTATTTTCATTTGTTTCCAAAGGGGTACACAAGCATTATAGGTAGGAATTGCACAAAAGAGGGTGAATCTGATCACACATCAGTTGAAAAGAATGACTCATAGTGTAGTGGAGGAGATATGTCCTTAGTTACCTTTAGTGGAGGACGAGTACGAGGAAATATTTCCAGAATAAGTTCTATGAATACCTCCTCATAGGTAGGTATAATTATGCACTGACTTAAACCCAAGAGAAACACTGATATCTACAATGGAATATTGGATGCTTCTTATAGATATTTGTGAATTGAAGGTACAATTTGGGGACTTCTAGAGGAAAGGATTTGTGAGACCTAGTGTTTTTGCATTGGCATCCCCAACATTTTTTTCCAAGAAGGAAGATGTGAGATTGAGGTTATGCGTGGACATTCAACACCCAAATCATGTGATTGTAATGAATAATTATACAATACCGATGATTAGTGACCTCATCAATCATCTGATGAGAGAAATATGGTTCTTGAAGATATATCACATATAGGTCGTCATCATCTTCTGGTATGTGATGAGGAAATCCTGAAGATGGGTCTGAAATTTTTCTATAGCCACTATGCATACATTTTGATGTTGTTTGGCATGAAAAACACCCATGAAGTGTTCATGGGACTCATGAATAAGATATTATCTCCCAAACATGTCCGATTAATAGTGGGAATTATGGATGAAATCATATTTTATTCTTCATCTGAGGAGGAGCGTGTGATACACTTGAGGATGATCCATGAATTACTCAAAGATCAATAAAATTACGTGAAGCTCTCAAAGTGTCAGTTCTATAATTGACAGGTCCAGTTTCTAGTACATGTCATCTTATAGGCCATAGTTCTAGTGGATCTAGTGATGATTGATGCATTTTTTTCTAGGGACCACCCATGAATGTTACCAAGGAGCATAGTTTCTTTGGGTTGGATGTGTACAATCAAGGGTTCATAATCAACTTTTCTAGAGATGAAATATCCATGAGAGACTTGACACTAATGGGGAAACCTTTTGTAGGGATGAAGAAGTTCCAAGATAGATTTCATCAGTTGAAAATGAGTTTTAAACGTGCTACAATATTGATATTTCTAGAGGGTATCGAGTACCTTGTGTTCTGTGATGCATTAGGAACTGGTCATAGTCGTGTCTTAATGATAGGGAAAGAAGTTATTGCCTATGGTTCTCTGTAGTTGATACCACATGAGAATATATATGTGAACTACGATATGGAGTTGGAGGAAATATTCTTCTCATTGAATATGTGCAGACACTACCATATAAAAGGGAAGTTTATTGTTTACTCAAAAAACAAATGTCTCTGGTAAATATTTTCTTAATTGGAATTGAACATGAGACAATGACTTTTTCTAGCATTCCTCTAGTGAAATGAAATTGAGACAGTCTATCCACTTGGGAAGGAGAACATAGTGGTAGATAATCTCATGTACATATCAAGTCCATAGCTACAAATTGAGGCCTTAGAGTAGTTTTCCTCACATCAGATATCATTTATGGATGAAGATGTATTATATAATCTCCAGTTGATAATTGTTACCCATCCACTCTTACAATGTGGGTGGTAGAAAAAGCCTAGAGATGTTAGCTGCGATATTACACAGGCCAAGATGGCAATAAGGCATGCACATGAAGGATATTCCAAAGGAGGGGATAACATCATCCTTTTTAGGGGACACAAATTTTTACCCTCGACATTATTTAATGAGGTGTTTAGGGGGTTACACACATCCCATGTGGTAGTACATCTACATGAATAAAATATGTTCCAGGACCTCTAATTTCAGTTTTGGTGGCTGAGGGTGAAGATGGAAGTGGTAGAGTTTGCCTCTTGATGCCTCACTTATCAAAAATTGATCGCTGAGAAACAGGTTCTAGTGGTATTGAATCAACCACTTGAGGTCCCTGAGTGGATTTGGGATGGAATATTTATGGACTTCATGACGGGTCTAACATGTACATCTAGATGGAACAATACCATATGGGTGATCATTGACGGACTTGCCACGTCATCCCAAATCCTATCTATTCATGAAAATGGTTAGGTAGAGAGCATGTGCTGCCACTATGTCCATGAGAAAGTTATACTCCATAGATTCCCATATAAATTAGTCTTATATCGATATTAACTTATTAAATCTCAGTTGTAAAAGGGATTACTGGAGGATTCTGCGACTTAAATGCACATGGGCATAGCTTTCCACCCACATACATATGGCCAGATAGAGTAGAGAATTCAGGTTTAAGAATATATGCTACATTCTTGCAACCATTATTTTGGCCATAGTTGGGAGGATCACCCACTATTGGTGGAGTTCGTGTACAAAATATTCTACCACTACACCATCAATATGACACCATTTGAGGCCTTGTACGGGATACCATGTAGGTCGTCACATTGTTGGACTGACAATGGAGAGTCAACACTCATGGTACCAGAGTTGGTATAAGACATTATAGAGAAGGTGTAGGTCATCTAGGAGTGGTGGAAGACTATATAGATTCATCATAAGTCCTATACATATATGTGGTATAGACACCAAGAGTTCAAGTAGGGAGACCATTTGTTCAATCGGGCCTCTCATCAATGTGGCACATGATGATTTGTCTGGGGTGGTAAATTATCTCTGACATTCAATGGATGTTTTATTATACTGCATAGAGTGGTCAAGGTGAAGTACTACATGGTTCTACCAATATAGTTAGAGTGGGTGCATAACATATTTCATGTAGCCTAGCTGAAGAAATACATACATGACCATTCACCCAACATTTACTGGGGCGACCTAGAAATTGATGACGAGGAGACTTACATGGAGTACTCAAAGGAGATCGAGAATTTATAGGAGAGGACCATATGTGGGTGATAGATTACTCTAATTCATGATCATTTCTATCCCATGAATCTTTATTAGAGCGTGTGGGATAGGGAGTCTTAGATTCCTTCTCTGTATCCTTATTGTTTTTTTTCATTTTTGGGACGTAAAAGCTATGATGGGGAGAATGAAGTCCCACATATTTTCAATGTGTGATTTTTTAAATTTATTTCCGATTATATCAAGACCAAGTGCAACGATGAAATGTGATTCCAAGACACATTGAGCCTAGAATAAATGGTTGAACTATTTTTACTTTTATTAAAAGTGTCATTGGTTTTTGGTTTTTCTAACTTTTAAATGACTTCTCAGATTTTAAATCTAAGGACACTATTTTTTTCAGAGTAGCAATATTTTCATAATAAGGAAATAACTTTGACCCGTGTAGTTCAACTTGATAAAATCATTTTCATAGGTTTTACAGAAGAATAAAAATAAAAATAAAAATTATTTTTTATTTCTTTTAGTGTTTTGCGATAATGCATCGATGTTGCAACACTTTGATGAATCAGTTGTTTCATTTTATAAATAAAAAAATGCAGTGATGATGTTCCAAAGAGAAATAGTAACATAGAATCAAATTAACCTATTTCATCGATTAATAAGGAGTATGGACCACTGTAAACATTACTAATATGAATGATTTTCCTTGGAGCACGAATGGTTACCTGAGGAAGGAGAAGGTAGATCTCACTAGAGACAATGAATGAAGAACTCCAAATAACAATGTATTGAGGAGGTTGATGTATAAATCACATCCAAGAATGAATTTGTTCCTTTAACTAATACTATTTCTATATAGGGGTTTTATTTTTCTTCAGGATTTATTTCCATGTTCTTCATTATAAAAGATGAACATGGGTCAACCAAAGAACTGGATGATCTGTGTTACGATCATGCACAATAGAGGGATAATCATTACTCCAGGATTTATGGGATATTAATCGATGTGATTATTGTTTCATTAACTTTTTATAATGGGAATAATAAAGGAAGAAAATAAGAAGTCTAATGAATTTCCTTCGATTGTTCTTTGTGAAAATTATTTCCTATTTCTTGGCATTATTCACCAATGGACCACCATATTCTTAACATTTTAGGGGAGGTTCTGAACGCCATAGGACCCCAGAAGAGATGAAAAGAAGATATGAATTACAAGGAAGTGAAGAATAAAACCAAGGGATCATGTAGATAGTCTACTTTTGAAATCCAGAGCACAAAGGTGAGACTGATGACCAATGAATGGAGAGTTAGCAGTGAAAACGTGTGGTGGTGCAGAACTTGTCGGCCAATGGCCCGCAATGGAAATCCCCAAAACAAATTCTATGGTGTTGGCTGATAGGGTCCAAAAACATAAGACACTTCATTTTACTATTTAGGTACCATAGACCTATACATTGTGTGAGATGACTATACTGAGTCTCATTATTATAATTTGTAGTGGATACACATTGTTTTACTACTTGGAAGGATTCTTGGTGTATTTCTTAGATATCATCATTGTCGTATACATTGGGTAATTCCTCTATGGTTTGGGGTCTCAACCGAGTATTATTTTACTCTCCCCTATACAAGATTCTCCCAAAATTGTCGTGTCTTGTGGAGATGATTGAAATCATTGACAGAGTCATTTTGTAGGCCTGAGATATGTGTGCTTTAAGGTGACCCCAATGGATGTGGTACACATCAATGAAATTCAAACAACTTAAAATACCTACTATTTAGGTAAGGTTTTCTATAAATGGTATCCATGAGCATATACTTTTCCATTTTTGTGGGGCTTGTATTCTGGGCCATTTTTATTTCAGTTTTTACCTCAATATGAGTGTGTTTTCAAGGTGTATGGCATCCATGTTTACCTAGTGTCATTAGTTTCATATTTTTTTGGGGGATGGGTGTGTGGACAATGTTTCTAGGTCAAATTCATGACACTTGTAGTATATTCTTACTCGGTGATAGTCACCAACCCCTCGCCTATGGGAGGTGGGATTTGGGTAGTAATGGAACAAGCCTAGGGGGACGTGTCGTAAAACCTACTATTGTGATAGATTTTTTTAGTGGGTAGAGAAAGGGATTCCAACATTCAGTTCATAATGAGTACTATCCCTTAAGGACTACAAAGTGATTCACCTTTTGATTTAATTATTTATTTAAAGTATGGTATAGTTAATATGAGAACTAAATTTTGGTTCATGAGGTGTCCTAGGATCACAAGGATTGGAACATGGTGAACTATTGGTTAAACATTTTGAGTATATAAATGGTTGAAATTAAATATAAAATGAATATAAATTGAAATGGGAATGTGATCCTAGAAATAAGGACCTGACCTATATCCAGCTCTAAAGGAGATAGAGGTAGTGTTTCTAGTGTTTGATGGGGTCTTTTCTTTTTTGTACTCTTAGATTTAGGAGTAGTATGTGTTGGGTAACATATTATTAGGATTGTTTTGATATGTCTTACAATTTTGAGCTATGAACATCATTATTGTTCTTTTTAGATGTGTGTGTTTGGAATTATAGAGGAATTATAACATGAAGAACTCTTGTCATTCTCCAGGAGGGTGGAAATGATATTTCTCTATAGGCAGTGTTCCATGAGCTACCAGGGCATCCTTGATTACTTTTAGATAAAAACCATTAGTTTTTTAGAAAAAAGGTAAAAAATCATAGTTACGTGAGTGATTATATAACTTCATGTAGAATATTCCGGGAGAACCGCATCCTACATTTTCTATGGTTGAGCTGACATATGTGTTCAGGTATCAGCATGATCCAGCATTCTCTACTGATGGAGGTCCATGGGCTATCGATCTATGGATAGAGACTATGTAGTTGATATTCGATCATCTTGAGACACCAACTTTGAGGAGGTTGAAGCTCACAACATAAATTCTTTGTCAAGTAGAAATTCACTGGTGGATGTTTTGAACCATGATGATATGCTTTTAGATATTGTTTTTACTTATATACAAAAAAAATTTTGTGGATAATTCTATCCTGATACTCCAAGAGTAGATAGATCTAGTGAATTAACGCATCTAGAGTAGGGAACTATGACTTTCATGGGGTTTTTAAAATAATTTATATATTTTAAAGGTTGTGAACCAACTTACTTTACTAATGAGCTATCGAGGGTGATTTGATTCAAGGAAGGTATCCAACATGCTATCAGATTTGAGATCAATGTTTTTAGATTGAAATATAATACTGAAATTGTGAATCCGGCACTAATTAAACTATAGAACCTGAGGGATGCATGGGGGAATATATCATAGTAGTCAGGTATCTTTTCATAGTAGTTCATCATCTACTAGAAGGAAGAGCCATTTTGATGCATCATGTGATATGAGTATGTGTTTTTCTATGAATATTGATAACATGATATAATGTAATTAGCATGCAAGGAGATTTCACTTGATGAATCAGTGCAACCATGACCCAGTCGAGTGCTAAGATAGTGGCGTGATGGTCCATGTCAAACATTTCGGTAGGTCTTTCACTCTAGTTTTGTGTGGTAGGGGTTCTTCTTCAAGACTATCTTTAGGAATAGTTTTCTATGATCCATGTAAGGATGTGATTTTTAGTAGTTACATTCAATCAGGCCAAGGTATTCAGACACTAGTTACATAGTGAAACTAGAGTGGGTCTACTATGTGCAATGAAGTTATGTCACATGGTTGTGTTTTAGAAAAAATCTATAATGTACAGTGTACCCCAGATCAGTAATGTTTCATAAAATTAAATGTGAGAGGTATAATATTAGTATCCTATAATAATTCATCAGCTATTTTGGAAATATATGAATCATTTAAATTCATATACTCACATGTGGTGAAATGATTTTTTCTCATTATACTATATGTTGAGAGCAGTATGGAGCTAGACACTCAATCAAGAGTCAGAATGGATGGTGTCCGCTAGTATAGGGAGTCACCCCTTGAGGTTGGTGGGATTCACTTCATTTTTAGTCATTATATCCTTGAGAATATAGTTTTTAATGATATAATAAATATATACTAACAAGTAGCATAATGATCAAAGGTTGGGTTATATAACCATAGGGTGACTTTCACATAACTAAAAGGTGCAATTTTTACTCACAATGGTGAATGGGACATCTACGCATGCCGAACTAGAGAATATTATCGTTCACTTGGAGGGATGATATTCCAGATCACTAGTTTGTAGATGGATGATTAGGGACTTAATTAGGAAAATATTCTTCGATTGATTGAACATTCATGTACATATTCTCCGATGAATTTTCTGGTTTAAATCTAGAGAGGGATGTTGAGTTCTCTATCAAGATGGTTCTAGGAGGTGTAATGGTATCCATTTATCTTTACCACATGGCTATGAAAGAGTTGTAGGAGCTGATGAGGAATCGTTTGGAAATAGTGTTAAAGGGGATTATTTGACATGTTGCTTCTCTATGGGGTTCACTAGTCCTTTTTGAGTGAAATAAAAATCGTACCCTCAGGATATGGGTGGACTAACATAAATTGAACTAGTTGAAGAGTATAAAACAGTAGCACTTGATGTAGATATATATCATTTTTTATAACATTTGAGGAACTCAGGTATTCTTGAAAATAGATTTGACATTTGGATATCACTTGGTACATGATTGATCTACTGACATACCTTAGTTTGCCCTTTTTATCTGGTATGGTAGACATAATTATCTAGTAATATCATTCAGTTATACAAAATATGCCATCAATTTTCATAGAGGCTATTAATCGAGACTCCAATCCATATCTAAATTCTTTTTTTGTGGTCTTCATGGATTATATTTTGGTGTTTTTGAAAAATTGGAACTACCATGTCAAACGTCATTATATCATTTTGGATACAACGATAGATCATATTTTATATTCTAAGCCCACCACATTCAACTACTAGATGGATCAGATTCACATCATAGGACACATCATCTCAAATATCGGATTATCAGTGGACATAAATAAGGTGAGACCAGTAAATTTATAGGAGAATGCAAAAAATTTATTTGACGTACAATGTTTATTAGGGCTAGAATGTTATTGTATGTGTTTCATATATGTCTTCTCACACTTAGTAGAACCATTGGAGAGCTTCACTAATAAGGGAATGAAGGTTGTATTTATGGATTCCAATGAGGAATCATTCCAAAATATGAAATAGAGATTTACATCAGTTGCATTCTTGATACTACTAGAGCAGGTAATGAGTTACAATGTGTATTTTGAAGCATTAGGTTTTCAGCTTGGAGGTGTTATGATATAGGGTTATAGAGTCCCAACGTACGATTCTTGGAAGCTAAGTCCACATAAAAAGAATAACCAAATAGAAAATATCTTGATAGATATAGATGTTATTGAATTTAACTTTTTGAGAAATTGCATACTAATACATCATTTTTTGTTGTATATGGATGAAAAAAATCCTCAAATATATATTTTTACAACATGATATGAATCTGAGGCAGTGAATATGGGTTGAATACCTATATTCATTTGATATCGATCGTTCCTAAATATTGGTTAATGGAAATGTAGTGTTAAATTAACAATGATACAGGAATCAGATACAAGAAGTGATTTAGGCCAATAGCGAGTGAGATCTCATGACTTTTTTCATTGAGAAGAAATTGGAGTTGCATGACAGTCAAAGGTAGAAATTTCATTCATTCATAGACATGAACTCTATCCTAATGGATAGAGTCAGGATGAAGATTCTATCAGACATAGAGAGAATTTTCTTACAAGGGAGTGTGGAAGGTGAGGATCCTCCTATCTATTGGGAAATAGTATTGGAAGAGATCCTGTGTATTTATGATTGTGTATGAGTTCCAAGAGAAATATTTTCTGGATTAGGGTGTGAATTTTTATAGTGAAACTTGGGATGTGTATCATGAAGTCACAAAGAGTTACCATGACTCACGTCATCAGTATTTTTGGTCTGGAATGAAATTTGGTATAGATACTTTTGTTACAAGGTGTACCACCTATAAACAAGTGAATAGGGAACACTAGAAACCAACAATACTTTTACAATTGTTAAATATTCTTGATTGCAAATGGGATTATATACTAATGGATTTTTTGACCAGCTTACCAAGGTCTCCTAAGGGTAACAACATTATGTGGGTTTTTGTTTAGATGATCTCAAAGGTTGATTATTTCCCATTGATCAAGGAGATTATAATCATCGATGATCATCAGAGGTTGTATATTTGTGGGATTGTGTGAATCTACATGGTTTCACACATTATCTTTTTTTGTATTGGAATTCCCATTTTATGGTTCCATTCTGGAAATGTTTACATAGCCCATTTGGTACATTGGCTGTTATATGAACTACACACCACCCTATGATAGATGACACGTTTGAGATTATTATACTGGTTCTTGAGGACATGTTTCAAGTATATGTCCAATATTTTTGGTGACTTTTTGAAAAATAATATGCCCATGTCTGAGTTCAACTTTAATAAAAAAATTAGAGACTATAAAAATGAATCCACATATGGATTTGTTTGGTATTCCATGCTGATCTACCCAATAATGGTCAATGGTAGGCGAGATATTATTGAGTGTGATATTAGTGTAATACCCAAGACTTTTATGTTATATAAATCATCAAAGGAATCTTTCACTTGCTTGGCTTGCTTTACACGCAATCGCGACCTTCCTCAATAGCTAGCATTGTACGCAATACCGAGTTTCACTAAACAACGATATACTATTAAAATCTTATTCAAAATAGCTGTTATGAATAGTAATAACAACTTTTTGAAATTTTTTAAATTTTATTTTTCAAAATTGACTTCATTTTTGGATTTGGAATATCGAAATTAGCCAAGGGTGAAATTTTTGTATTTTCTGAAAACATTCAATTTTTGATGAATAGTGAAACCACTATGTGGTAGTTAAAAAACTAAATTTTTCATAAAACATAAATTTACAGCTTCTGTGAGCGGAATTTCAAAATTCCGAGAGACACGGTTGATGACAGTAAGTAAAATGTGGTTCAATGAGATGAAAATAATTTTTGGTGAATAGTAACTTTTTACTTTTATTAACCACGGTTAAAAGTAAATAAAGTAATTAAGGGTAAAAATGATATTATTATTACCCTAAAACATGTCTTAATTCAATTTTATAAGTGTAATTCTACCAAAAGCAACCTTAGGAATAAAATATGACCATTTAGGACCACTTGGATTATATTAGGACATTTATTATTAATTTATTTAAAAAATGGTTTATATAGTTAAAATCAATGTTTAATAAGTATACAATTTTTAATATAGGGTTATACATAAGATATATTCGACTATAATAATTCATTATAAGGATAAAAGGATTTCCTACATAATTTTATTTTATTTTTAATTTTTAGACTTTAAATAATTTAATTTATTTATGACACAAAGATGATGCAATAGTTGTATTATTAATGAAATATTGACATAATTGATGTTATAAATACCCATCTAAATAAAATTTGAGACTTTGTATTAATTCCACTAATTTTTTATGTTAATATGACATTTTATTATTGATTTAATTAAATTTTTTCGAACTAATCATTCTGTAATGATTTTCACAAAAATCAATTACTAAATAGTGTCAAAATTGACATAAAATGGTTTCTAAAACAAATATTTAATTAGTAATTTTTAATTTATTCGTAAAAATCTAAGGTTCTGCCAAATTACTTATATAATGTTATATATATTAATAATAAACTACTTGGGGTTCGTTTGGCTGCTTATAGTAAGTTTATTAACCTTATATTGTAAGAACACAAGAAGACAGGGAAAAAGTAAAATTATTTAACTTAATGTTAGATCTAAATGATAAGGTTATAATACGAACCTAAACATGTCTAAATTATATTGGATGAGAGGATTTAGACCCATCCCCACCTTATCTTCGAACTAAATCAATTTTGAGCTATTTAAAAGCGAATTTTATTTTATAATAAAATAATAGTTTCACTTATTCCAAAGGTGCCCCTCTCCTCCTTTATAAAAGAGAACCTCCTCCCCCTCTTCATCACACCACATTGAGCCTTCACGATCGGCCAAAACCTAACACATTCTCCTCTCCACTTCCCTCGAGACATCCTATAGGTCCTGGTCTTCTTCAAATACCAATTTTAGTGCCCTAAAAGGATATCTCAAAGAGGCGCTTCAAAGAAGAGGTAATGTTCGTTACCAATTCTTTCAACTTTATTTCTTCTTACACTTCATATTCATTAGTTGTTTCATTATGAAGTAATAACATCAGTATCACTCATATACTTATATGTTATTATAAGTATGAAACAACCCTATTTCACCATCTATCCATCCAATGGAAAACGAAATCACCGCGCATGCGTATGTACATAATACGGTATCCACGCCGTGGTGTAATCTATTTTCCACCACCACCTTACATGGATGGGTATGATGGTATAAATAATGACTATATATGACTATTTTAAATTGATATTGATTCTTAAATAGTATACATACACTCCAATACAATTCCACGATCATGGGAACGATATCATTGCTCGTGCGTACGTACGGAATACCGTCTCCACGATGTGATGTGACTCGTTCTACATGATATTCATTGTATAATGATTATATAAATGAATTGAATGAATAAATATGATATATATTACACTAATTCCATTCTGGAAATGAGGTATCTATAACCTAAAAAGAAGGATAAGAATTTATTCGACAAAACACGCATAAGAACAAACAGTAATAAACACCCAAATAAACAAGTAGTAATGAAATATTACTAATAAGAAGCTAATAATATGACCATATGTGATATCATAAAAATAAGTATGATTCTGGAATAAGTCAATAACATTATTTAAATCATTATATAGGAGGTTCAGACACTTACGAAGCAAATCAGAACTAAGGTAAGGGAAAATATCACAATCTCACTTTTATCTGAGATTGTTTATATTTTGGTATTTACTGGGGTGTATTTTATCATCCACATCCATGTTTCCTCAATATATAATATTATTTCCATCCATCTAAAATTTCTTAAATCCAATTTTACCCTTTGTTGAGTTTTTATTAAAAGATATGAAAGGAATCTTTTGTCGTTTTTCATACAAGGTACTTTTTTAGTTTTCCAACAAAATAATGAAAAGAATGTTTTTTATACAACATGAATAGATTTTTAAAACATTATTTCCAAGAATCGTACTTTTCAAGTTTTCATGTTTATTTTTAATCAACTTCTTTTAGTTTAAAATTTTATGAAATCTTAAGAAATGAAAAAGGTTTTTAAAGTAGAATGGATATTTTCCTCAAGAATGGAGTTCATGTGTTTTATCAAAATTATTTTCCATCTAAGATAATAAATTGTTCTGTTTCTATCTCTATCATTACATGGATTTTATTATGTTGTGATGGAAATATTTTTATGAATTCCTTTACCTTATATGAATTGTTTTATGATGTCACGATGTTTAAGATTCCCATTTTTATTACATGGGTTATGCTATGATGTATGGTATATAATTTTGTGGCACACATAAGAATGGTATCATTATGAGATGGGTGAGACCTATATCTCTCTCCAATGCATTGGATAATGATTTTATATCTCATGATATAGACATGGCTGGAACGGTAGGTTAAACCGGTTTAGTGAAACAGGACTGAAACGAGGAGTGAACTCGGTTCAAAAATGGACTTTGTCCACTAAGATAGTCTTGGCAATGAGTCTTGACTATAAGAAATCATTCTCTAGGATTATGTGTGTATACCACAAAGTTTCATGTTTTAAGTTATGATTATTGTGATTACATTTCACTACTATGATTTATCCCATGTTATGAAATTATAATCTCTTTTTGAGGTTAATATTTCCAAATGTTATGTTCTTATGTATATGATGTGATTTATATTTCTTTTGTTTACCCTTACTGATCATTTGAGCTCACCCTTTTGTATGATTTTTTTCCACAGGTCAAGAAAAAGGTTATTAAGTAGGATATGCCAAAAG
This sequence comes from Viscum album, assembly GCA_963277665.1. Lineage (NCBI taxonomy): Eukaryota > Viridiplantae > Streptophyta > Magnoliopsida > Santalales > Viscaceae > Viscum > Viscum album. The sequence goes on along the minus strand of OY728157.1, from coordinate 1,626,693,049 downwards.
GGAATCTATATATGATGAAATAAATGGGAGGATAAATAGATGCTTTATGAACCAGTTGTTTATGTTTCCCAGTTTCTAAAGACTCTAAACCTATACGGTCCTTTCCATGGTTTTGTTTTATGTTGTAATAAGTATGCTTGAATTCCGAAGTCATAACAATGTTTGTAAAGTATGGGTCATTATAGTTGGTATCATAGGAATGTTATAGTCAACCTTTGGAAACTAGGATGTGAATGCCTTAGTAAGAACCCTAAGGATAAGTCTAAGAATAGAACAAAATCTTAGTGTTTTAGAAATGACCATGAATAACCTAGGATAAAACCTTACGTTTGAAATTTTATTCTTTATTATGTGGTTTTCCTATTATAATTAGTGTTTCTCACATTATTCTTCTTGGTTTTAGTCAATGGCTGGAACCCGAAGGAACCGTGTTAATGCGTAATGCGACGGGCAATGCAATGATTGTCCCCCTGAGAAACCAAACGTTATGGGAGCTGGAATGAAAAATATTGTAGCCATGCTCACACAAATTTCTCAAGCTATGATGCATGCATGACTTCCAAACGATCAATCGAAGGAGCAAGATTCTGTTGAATCCTTCATGAGGCAGCGTCCACCTTCATTCAGTGGGTCTACTGATCCATTAGTTGCTGAACAATGGATTAGTACTACTGAGAAGATATTTTCAGTTCTTCAATGTTCTAAACATGATATAGTCATCTTAGCAGCGTATCGTTTGGAAGGTGATGTTGATCAATGGTAGAATCTTATCAAGAATACGAGGCAAAGAGGTGAAATTGAGTCCATGGAATGGGACGAGTTCAAGAACTTATTTTTTAATAAGTACTTCCCTCGTATTCTCCGATAAAAGATGGAGAAAGAGTTTCTTGAACTAAATAAAAAGGATGATGAATCTGTTGGTACCTATAAAGCAAATTGTACAAGACTTTCATGGTATGCTTCTGGTATTATTATCCAACCGGAGAGTAAGATCGATCGATTCTTTAGTGGCTTAAAACCAAGTCTTCAAAGGGCGTTATCCATAAGGGACTTCAATAGCTACGAAGAAATCGTTCGATGTGCTCTAAAAGTCGAGATGGGGATTGGAGTAACCCATCAGTCATATGGGTATGATAAGAAGAGGTAAAAGGAATTCAAAAGAAAATCTAAAGAGCACACTGAAAAGAAGATGAGGTTTCACTTATGCTCAAAGTGTGGAAAGAAACATGGAGGAAGTTGTATTAAAGGGACAAGTAAATGTTTCAAATGTGGAAAGGAAGGTCATAGGGAATTTGAATGCCGCAATGATGGGAAGAAGATGTCTAATGATGCAAACAAAGGAAAGGATACACAGAATGAACCTACTACAATTCAATGTTTCAAGTGCAAGGAGATGGGGCATTATGCCAATCAATTCCCAAATCCAAGGGTTGATGATGATGGTCGACGTCAACAAACTCTTAATGCTAAAGAAAAAGGAAAGTCACATGCAATTTCTATAAGCAATGTGGAGTACGATAACGATGTGGTGAAAGGTACACAAACCATCCACTCTAAAGTAGAAAATGTTTTATTTGATTCTCGATCCACCCACTCTTTTATTTCTAAAGAATTTTCTAAGGATATCACCTTATTACCTCAACAATTAGATGTTGAATAAGCTGTGACAACCCCTAATGGAACAACAGTCGCATCAAATGTTTATAATTATTCTCCAATCGATGTTTGTGGGAAAGTGCTTCCTGCAAATCATGTGATCCTTCCTATAGTGGAATTTGATGTGATTCTTGGCATGGATTGACTTTCATTATATGGAGCTCATATCAATTGCCAAAGAAGGGATGTCACATTTCATATTCCAGATCAATCTATGATCATCTATCAGTGCAAGGATGAACATAACCTTCAAGTGGAAATTTCTTCCATCTTATTGGTCTTGATTCTACTAAATGAAGGTTATTTATCTCAAATGGTTGGTGAGAAACTCACGATTAAGAATATGCCCATTGTACGGGAGTTTGATGATGCCTTTCCAGAGGAATTACCTGGTCGTGCACCAAATCGTGAAGTTGAGTTTTCAATATAACTCGTACCGGGTGCTATGCCTATTTCAATGACACCTTATAGAATGGTCCCAATTGAGTTGCAGGAATTGAAGAAGAAACTCCAAGAGAATCTTGATAAGGGGTTCATATGACCTAGTGCGACACCTTGGGGAGCACCTGTTCTGTTTGTTAAAAATAATGATGGATCAATGAGACTCAACATTGATTATCGAGAACTTAACAAGATCACTATCAAGAACAGATATCCTCTCCTGCACATTGATGACCTATTTGACCAACTACACGGAGCTCAATACTATTCCAAAATTGATCTTCGTTCAGGGTATAATCAATTAAGGGTCAAAATCAAGGATATACCAAAGACGGCTTTCCGTACAAGGTATGGACACTATGAATTTATAGTGATGTCATTTGGTCTTACTAATGCCCCTGCTGTCTTCATGGATCTAATGAATAGAGTCTTTAGATACTATCTTGATCAGTTTTTGGTAGTCTTTATAGACGATATTTTGGTATATTCAATGAGCAATGAAGAACATGAAGATCAATTGAGAATTATATTGAAGACCCTCAGAAAGGATAAGCTTTATGCCAAATTTACGAAGTGTGAGTTTTGGCTTCAAAAAGTTGCATTTTTTGGTCATATAATCTCAAAAGAGGGGATATCTGTAGATCTAGCCAAAACAGAGGTTATCGAAAGATGGTCGAGACCAACACCAGTGACAGAGATCTGATGTTTTCATGGTTTGGCTGGATATTATCAATGATTTGTGAAACATTTCTCATGATTATCTTATCCACTCACCAAGTTTACTCGAAAAGGAGTTAAGTTCGTGTGGACGGAGGAATGTGAAATGAATTTCAAGGAGTTGAAAAGAATGTTATCCAGTGCACCTGCACTCACACTTCCATATAGTAGAGAAAGGTTTGTGATCTACATTGATGCATCCAATAAGGGATTGGTGTGTGTTCTTATGCCAAATGATATGGTGATAGCTTATGCCTCACGACAGTTGAAAATAAATGAGCAAAATTACCCAACTCATGATTTGGAGTTAGATTCGGTAATCATTACATTAAATATATGGAGGCATTATCTTTATGGGAAAAGGTGTGACATTTATACTGATAATAAAAGTTTAAAGTATATTTTCACACAAAAGGAGCTGAATATGCGCCAAAGAAGATGGTTGTATCTGATTAAGGATTACGACTGCTCAATTCATTACCACCCTGGGAAAGCAAACAAGGTGGCAGATGCATTAAGTCGACAATACCATGCCAGTTTATACATGATAAGGATCACAAAAGATCCAATATTTATGGATTTACAAATGATGGATGTTGGAATTATAATGGAAGGGGAAAAATCGTATCTTTATCAAATGAATGTTCCACCATCTATACATGTGAAGATTAATGAGGCACATAAATAAGATGTTGAGTTGAAAAAGAAGGTGAGAAATGTTCCTGAATTCAACCTTGATTGTGATGGGATAATAAAGTTCCGGAATCGGGTTTGTGTTCCTCCCATCCCCGAATTAAAGAAGGAGCTACTAGATGAGGCTCATAGTTATTCAATCTCAATTCATACTGGAAGCACGAAGATGTATAGGGACCTGAAAGAGTACTTCTGGTGGGATGGCATGAAAAGAGATGTTGCTGAATATGTCTCTCGATGCTTGGTTTGTCAGCAAGTTAAAGCTGAGAGACAGAAGTCTAAGTGGATGTTACAACCATTACCCATACCCGAATGGAAATGGGAAAACATCACTATGGACTTTGTCATTGGACTTCCTAAAACATCTAAAGGAAATAATTCTATATGGGTCATAGTTGATCGTCTTACATAGTCTGCACACTTCATCACTATTAGAGAAGATTTCTCTCTGGATCAACTCGCCCGGATATATGTGAAGGAAGTGGTAAGATTGCATGGAGTACCACTTTCTATTATATCTTATCGAGATCCGAGGGTTACCTCAAAGTTATGGCGAAGTATTCAGCATACTCTGGAGAAAGAGTTGAGTTTTAGCACTGCTTATCATCCTCAGACAGACGGTCAGTCTGAGAGAACAATTCAAACTCTAGAAGATATGTTGAGAACTTGCTTTGTGGATTTCAAAGGTGGTTGGGATCAACAACTACCTTTGGTGAAATTTTCTTATAATAATAGCTTTCACTCTAAAATTCAGATGGCCTTATATGAAGCTCTCTATGGAATGAAATGTAGGACTCCAACTTTCTGGGATGAAGTTGGGGAAAGAATACTATTAGGACACAATCTCGTTGATGAAATGGCAGTAAAGGTCAGATCTATTCAACAACACATAAGAGCATCTCAGAGTCGACATAAAAGTTATTCCAACAACCGAAGAAAAGACCTAGAGTTTGAAGTGGGTGATAAAGTGTTCTTAAGAATATCTCCTTGGAAGAGAGTAATGAGATTTGGAAAGAAGGGAAAGTTGATCCCTAAGTATATCGGTCCTTTCGAAATACTGGATCGTGTTGGGAAGGTGGCTTACGAATTGGCACTTCCACTGAATCTCTCTCAAGTACACGATGTGTTCCATGTATCTCTCCTGAGAAAGTACATACCTGATCCTTCACAAGTACTCAGCTCAGAAGTTGTAACGCTGGAGCAAGATCTTTCTTAAGAAGAACAGCCGATAGAGATTCTGGAGCGTAACGAAAAAGTCCTACGAAACAATACCACTCGATTGATGAAAGTTTTATGGAAGAACCACCAATTAGAAGAAGCTACATGGGAGATTGAGGATATATTGAGGGAGATGTATCCTTATCTGTTTGTTACGAAGTGACGAATTTCGAGGGTGAAAATCATTTTAAGGGGGGTAGAATTTAACACCTGAGACTTTTATGTTATATAAATCATCAAAGGAATCTTTCACTTTCTTGGCTTTCTTTACAGGAAATCTCGACCTTCCTCGATAGCTTGCATTGTACACAATACCGAGTTTCACTAAACAACGATATGCTATTAATTTATTATTAAAACTAGCCATTATGAATTGTAATGACAACCTTTTGAAATTTTGTAAATTTTATTTTACAAAATTTACTTCATTTTTGGATTCGGAATATTGAAATTAGCCTAGGGTGAAATTTTGGTATTTTCTGAAAACTTTCAATTTTTGATGAATAGTTAAACAACTAAGTAGTAGTTAAACAAACTGAAATTTTCATAAAACATAATTTTACCACTTCTGTGAGTGGAATTTCAAAAATCTGAGAGACACGGTTGATGTTTGTAAGTAAAATGTGGTCCAATGAGATGAAAATAATTTTTGGTGAATGGTAACTGTTTACTTTTATTTACCACGGTTAAAAGTAAATAAGGTAATTAAGGGTAAAAATGATATTATTATTACCCTAACACATGTCCTAATTCTATTGGATAAGTTTAATTCGACCAAAAACATCCTTAGGAATAAAATATGACCATTTAGGCCCACATGGATTAGATTAGTACATTTATTATTAATTTATTTAAGGAAGGGTTAAAATAGTTAAAATCAATGTTTAATAAGTATATCATTTTTAATTTAGGGTTATACATAAGATAAATTCGACTATAAATATTCATTAGAAATCTAAAAATATTTCATACATAATGATATTTTATTTGTAATTTTTAGACTTTATATAATTTAATTTATTTATGACACAATGATGATGCAGTAATTATATTATTAATGAAATATTGACATAATTGATGTTATAAATACCCAAATAAATATAATTTGAGGCTTTTGATTAATTACACTAATTTTATAGGTTAAAATGACATGTTAGTATTGATTTAATTAACTTTTTTCGAACTAATAATTTTTTTATGATTTTCACAAAATTCAATTACTAAATAGTGTCAAAATTGACATAAAATGGTTTATAAAACAAATATTATATTAGTAATTTTTATATTATTCTTAAAAATCTAAGGTTCGGCAAAATTAATTAGATAAGGTTACATATATTAATAATAAACAACTAGGGGTTCGTTTGGCTGGTTATAATAAGTTTATTAACCTTATAGTATAAGAACACAAGAAGACACGGTAAAAGTAAAATTATTTAACTTAATGTTAAATCTAAATGATAAGGTTAAAATAGGAACCTAATCTTGCATAAATTCTATTGGATGAGAGGATTTCGACGCAGCCCTACCTTAGCTTCTAAATAAAACAATTATGAGCTATTTAAAACCGAATTTGGCTTTATAATAAAATAATAGTTTTAGTTATTCAGAAGGTGCACCTCTCCTCCCTTATAAAAGGGCACCTCCTCCCTCTCTTCCTCCAACCACATTGAGACTTCATGCTCGGCCAATACCTGACACATTCTTCTATCCACTCCCCTAGAGACATCCTAGAGGTCCTAGTCTTCTTCAAAGACTAATTTTAGTGCCCTAAAAAGATATCTCAAAGAGGCGCTTCAAAGAAGAGGTAATGTTCGTTACCAATTATTTCAAATTTATTTCTTCTTACACTTCTTATTCTTTAGTTGTTTCATTATGAAGTAATAACATCAGTATCACTCATATACTGATATGTTATTATAAATATTAAACAACCCTATTTCACCATCTATCCATCCTACAAAAAATGAAATTACCGTGCATGCGTACGTACGGAATACTGTCTCCACGCTGTGGTGTAATCTATTTTCCACCACCACCTTACTTGGATGGGAATAATGGTATAAATAATGACTATATATGACTATTGTAAAGTGATATTGATTCTGAAATAGTATAAAAACACTTCAATACAATTCCATGATCATGGGAACGATATCATCGCTCGTGTGTACGTACAGAATATCATCTCCACGATGTGATGTGACTCGTTCTACATGATCTTCATTGCATAATGATAATATATTTGAATTGAGTGAATAAATATGATATATATTACACTAATACCATTCTGGAAATGAGTTATCTATAACCTAAAAATAAGGATAATAATTTATTTAACAAAACAAGCATAAGAACAAAAATTAATAAACACCCGGATAAACAAGTAGTAATGAAATATTACTAATAAGAAGCTAAGAATATGACCATATGTGATATCATAAAAATAAGTATGATTATAGAATAAGTCAATAACATTATTTAAATCATTATACAGGAGGTTCAGACACTTACGAATAAAATCGGACCTATGGTAAGGGAAATATCACAATCTCATTTTTATCCGAGATTGTTTATACTTTGGTATTTACTGGGGTATATTTTATCATCCACATCCATGTTTCCTCAATATGTAATATAATTTATTTCCACCTACAATTTTTTAAAACCAATTGTACCCTTTGGTGTGTTTTTAGTAAAAGATATGAAAGGAATCTTTTGTCGTTTTTCATACGAGGTACTTTTTGACTTTTCCAACAAAAGTATGAGATGAATGTTTTTTTATACGACATGAATGGATTTTTAAAACATTATTTCCAAGAAGCTTACTTTACATGTTTTCAAGTTTATTTTTAATCAGCTTCTTTTAGTTTAAAATAGTTTGACATGTTATGAAAGGAAAAAGGTTATTAAAGTAGAAATGATATTTTCCTCAAGAATAGAGTACAAGTGTTTTATCAAAATTATATTCCATCTAAGATAATAATGGGTTCTATTTCTATCTCAAATATTACATGTATTTTATTATGTTGTGATGGAAATATTTTTATGACTTCCTTTACCTTATATGAATTGTTTTATGATGTCACGATGTTTAAGATTCCCATTTTTATTACATGGGTTATGCTATGATGTATGGTTTATGATTTTGTGGCACACATAAGAATGGTATCATTATGAGATGGGTGGGACCTCTATCTCCCTCCAATTCATTGGGTAAAGATTTTATATCACATGAGATAGACATGGCTGGAATGGTAGGTTAAACCAGTTCAGTGAAACAGGACTGAAATGAGGATTGAACTTGGTTCAAGAATCGACTTTGTCCACTAAGATAGACTTGGCAATGAGTCTTGACTAATAAGAAATGATTTTCTATGATTATGTGTATATGCCACAAAGTTTCATGTTTTAAGTTATGATTATTGTGATTACATTTCACTACTATGATTTATCCCATGTAATGAAAATATAATCTCTTTTGCAGGTTAAGATTTCCAAAAGTTATGTTCTTATGTATATGATGTGATTTATATTTCTTTTGTTTACTCTTACTGAGCATTTGAGCTCACCCTTTTGTATGTTTTATTTCCCCAGGTCAGGAAGAAGGTTATTAAGTAGGATATGACAAAAGGGACTCTACATATGATGAAATAAATGGGAGGCAAAGTAGATGCTTTATGAACCAGTTATTTATGATTCCCAGTTTCTGAAAACTCTATACCTATATGGTCCTTTCAATGGTTTTGTTATATGCTGTAATAAGTATGCTTCAATTATGAAGTAATAACAATGTATGTAAAGTATGTGTCGTTATAATTACAGTTCATGAAATCGTTGTTTGGTACGTTATCTTGTTAATCATGAGAGAATTATTTCAAAGGGGTTTTTGTAACCTTTACACAAATTATAATTTAAACATGAATAGACAACTATGAATTTTTTAATAGACCCAAAAACATTTAACATCCATAATCATATTTTGTTTATAGTTTCTCTGTAAAACCCAAATATATTATAATACATTATTTCTTAAAAGAAATGCAATAACTTTCACTATACAGAACACTGAGTTCAAGCGCATCACGACTTACCAAACTTGCCGTTCAAAAGTGGTTATGAATATTATTAACATAATTTTGTACATTATATCATCCTTATAATTTTATAATCCATATTATTATTTTCTTAATCATAATTTAAGAAAAAATTAATTTTTATCAGATAAAAGATTAATTTTTCAGAAAATGCCATTTTAGAACCTTTTAATAGAGAACCCTTTTTAAATCCAATATTTGAAGCTTTTATAGATTCAATTTGGTGGAATAATCTTTTTCATTTGAATAAGGAAATATAAATTTAGTTTTAATAAATTTTTGGTGTTTTTCTGATGACATTCATATTTGGGTGAATAGTGATAAAATACTATATTTTAACTGAAAACAACATTTTTAATCAAAATAATTTATATTATTGAATTCAAATTTTTAATATTTTGGAATTATAATTAGATTATATTTTTACCTTTTAATCAAATTATGGTCATTGGAATTAATTTTACATTAAAATTATACATAAACAACAGTCAATATTTTGTTAGTTATTGTTTCTTAAAAACACACTATTTGTTTTGACAATGAGAATTAAATTTAAATTAATAAAATCAAAATTTATGTTTTTAATTTGGTAAAATAGTATTCATTTTTCGATTCATAATAATGAAATTATCTTAGTATAAATTTTTGGTATTTATCTGAAAATGTTCAATTTTTGATGAATAGTGAAAAAACACTAAATTATCGTTTAAAACCAAATTTTTATTGAAATAATTATTTATTTTATATGAAATTATTTTAGATCAAAATATTTATATAATACCTATATGTGTTCAATTTAATTCATTGGAGTTAATTTATAATAATGTTAGATATATAAATATTTTTATAGAAATTTTCACTGCCTTTTACCCACCTCCTAAGAGAATTTGCAAATTCACATAAAACATAATTTACCACTTCTGTGAGTGGACCTTAAAAAACTCGAGAGACATAGTTGACATCAGTAAGTAAAATGTGGATAAATAATATATAAATAATATTTGGTGAATAGTATCTTTTTACTTTTATTTACCTCGGTTAAAAGTAAATAGGGTAATTGACGGTAAAATTGATATTATTATTACCCTACCACAGGTTCTAATTCTATTGGATAAGTGTAATTCAACCAAAACCAACCTTAGGAATAATATATGACCCTTTAGGTCCACTTGTATTAGATTAAGACATTTATTATTATTTTATTTAATTAATAGTTAAAAGAGTTAAAATCTAGGTTTAATAACTAAATCATTTTTAATATGGGGTTATACATAAAATAAAATCTACTATAAATATTCATTAGAAATATAAAAATATTTTATAAATAATGGTATTTTATTTATAATTTTGAGATATTAAATAATTAAATTTTTTAATGACTCAATGATGAGGAAGTAAATACCTTATTAGTGAAAGAATCAAAAAAATTGTATTATAAATATTAAAAGAAATATAATTTCAAAATATTTTTGACATAAAAGAATTTTCTCGTTGAATATGACATGTTATTATTGATTCAATGTATTTTTTTGTGGTAATCATGTAGTTATTATTTTAACAAAAAACATATACCAAATCGTGTCAAAATTTACATAAAATAGTTTTTAAAACAAATATTATACAATTAATTGATTTCATGGTCTTAAAAATATATGGATAGAAAAACTGAAATATATAATAATATGTATGACATTAATGAAAAAATTGTGGTTCAATTGGTAGTATATATTAATTTTATTAGCCTTATAGTGTAAGAATACAAGAACACAAAGTAAAAGTAAAATTATTTAACATAGAGCTAAATCAAAATGATAAGGTTAAAATGGTAACCTAAAAATGTATAAAACCTATTGGTTGAGAGGATTTATACCCATTCCAACCCTAGACACGAAATACATCACTTTAGAGACATAATAAACCAAATGTAAATTTATTATAAAAAAATATATTAAGTTTTTTCAAAGGTTCCTCTCACCCCTTTTATAAAAGGGAAATCCCCCTTCTCTCAATATAACACCTCCAAATCCATTTTACTTGGCCAAACACTGACCTAATATCCTCCCAACTATCCTAACTTAATATTAGAGGTCTTAATTAGTTCAGAAATCCAACCTATGGAGCCCTTTTGATCAAATAAAAAGGAAGAACCCGAAGAAGATAAAATGATTTCACCACCCTCTTCCAAGTTCTCTTATTCTTACACTTACTATTTCTTTGTTGTTTTCATTATAAAATAATAACTACAATATCTTATATATATATTGATGTTATTAGAAATATGTAACAACTATATTAGTTATTCTATCCATCTTATTAATGATAATGTCACCATGTGTGCGTACGTACAACTTCCCGTCTCCCCGTCATAGTGTATTTTGTTATTCAACACTATGTTATTTGGATGGATATATTGATGACTAATATGAATATAAATAATGAAACTAAAATGAAAATGTCTCTGTATAATTAATATAAAATCCAAATCCACATCTTTAAGGAAATAATATTGTAGCTCGTGCGTACGTACAAATTATCGCCTCTAGGACACAATTAGATTCATTTCCACGTTCACCATTCATCAACGATTATAAAAATATATATTACTAATAAGTATGTAATATATGACATAATAATTATTATATATATATATATGTACTTACATATATATTATTCACTTAGTTTCGTTCAATACAATATGAAAACAGAACTAGCGTTTATGCTTACGTATGGACCACCATCTCCATAAATGATGTGTTTAATTTCATATATATGTCAATTATACATATTAAAATTTTAAATATATATGATATATAAATCATGTTTTATATTATGTAATTATTTGAATCTTTATATATTTGATACAATTAAGAGTATCAAGTTAAGACACATATGATAAAGAAAGTGATTATAAACAGGAATGTTAATTTAATATGGAAATTATTATTAAATGGGTACAATAAAGTCACAAATGAATAATGTATGATATAAGAAATATTAATATGGTTATGTTATAATTTAATAAAATACTACTATCTTCATACATGAGGTTAAACATACCCTTGAAAAAATGAATGTTCATGGTAAGGATTAATTCCTCAATCTCATTACTATGTGAGATTTTTTATGTGTAAGTATTTGTTGGGACATTTTTATCATCCATTTCCATTTTCTTAAAAATGATTTCAAAATGAATATTTTATGGATATGTGAAAATAAATATTTATCATGATTATAATTTTAAATGTTTTAAAGATTTATAATTCTAATCCTTCATAATTAATGTCCATGTTTTCAAAAATAGTTTTAAGTATTTATTTATATAGAAATTAATGTTTTTAAATGATAATTATTTTCAAAAGTATCGAAGTGGTATGGGACACCTTGATTCCAAAATCAATTTTAAATTATTTCCTTTATAAATGTGTTACTTCTAAATGATTTTACAATAAAAATATTTCTCTCAAAGTAATTTAATCATCATTTTAAACTCTTTCATCATTTTTTACTGTATATTATTTTTGATAGAGTTTGAATTATGATAATACAATATTACATGTTTTATTGAATGAGTTATGATATATTTTAAAGTGGATGTTCTATTTTTATACCATTCATGGTCTATAGTTAATTTATTGGCATATTTTATTCTAGTTTTAATATGAATGTTTATGTTATGTTTCAACTTGTTCATATGAGGAATGCAGTGGACATAATAAGTGATGGGTGGAGCCCGCTATAGCTCCTCGATGCATTGGTAGATATCATGAGACAAACTAGTGACATGGCATAAGGCCATGACAAAAATTTTATTTGTAGTCTTGGCATGAGGCCTTGACTATGTGGTAATGAAGTCCGTCGTTAGGCATTCCCTAATTATGAAATTAGTTATTACATGTGGTTATTTGACAAGTAGAATATCCATTTTCATTTTTATATGGAAATATTGTATTTATTTTTTACATATTTCATTCATGTTTATGTTTAAAAGTTCTGTTGTATTTATTACAAATCCTGCCTTAAAACTTTATAGCTTCCGTTAAATTATTTACCCATAATGAGCATCTGAGCTCACCCCATCCATAATTTTTACTTTCCCAGGACTCCAAGAAGTGTATTATGATTGATATGAAGGGTTAAGCTTGGAGATTAATAGCCTTATAAAAGGATTATTTATGTTGTGTTTTATTTTCTAATGTGTAATTTGACGTTCATGTATGTAATCTATTTTCCAAGACTGCTAAACAGATCGGTTCACTGGGACATGATTCCTTGTAATCATGCCAATGTATTAAAATAATACACCAACTCTGGGTAATTGTGGTCGGGGACTTACATTTGGTATCAGAGGAAGTTTAACGATAACATTGGAATCTAGATTTTGATAAAATCTGATTAGAGCTCATAGACCTAAGATAGAATTTGGGGATTTTAATAGAAGGACTTCCTATAATTTTGGTAATGTAGAGATTTTGTGAGTTTTCCAAGAAAACACATCCCTATCAGGATACGAGCATGTAGAGGTGGATCTGGCATAGATGTACCTTGGGGTAAAACCCAAAAACACCGCATTTATCTAGATTCAAATAAGAACTGGTTCATGACAATGGGCCTTACTGCACTCTTGGTTACGACACTCCCACGAGAAATGATTATGATAAATATACTTTTCATTACAAACCACTATGAAGGGTTTAAGAGTATATACCTCTTCAAAGAAAACATTTTTGTGATTATGGATTATATCCATAAACTGTTCAATTTACGTTATGTATTTTACATGATTGAAATTATGAATTTCGACTCATAAACTGACTTAGTGTATGACATTGTTTAGAAATGTCACCCAGTAGAAGGAATGAGAACTCCAGCAATACGTATGATCCACAGTGTAAGAAGGGTCATATCATTCATGGTATTAAGCCAAAATTTAGAAAGGAAATAGTCTCCCACATATTATCATCATATGAATTAATAGTATCATGTGTTAATATGATTATTAAAGAATTATCTGAATCCTATTGCTTTGAAGGGAAACCAGAGAAGAAAAGGATGGTAGAAAGAAAGATGGATAAAGGGAATAATGGAAATAGGGATTTTCCTATATGTGATAACTGCAGAATGAATCTCCTTGGTAGATTCTTGAAGGTAATGGGAGTTTGTTATAAGTGTGGAGAAAAAGGACACAAAGTATGTGTTTGCAAGGGTAAAAAAACTTTTCAAATGTAAATTGATTCATCTGCAAGGCATTGAGACACTATGTCAATCAATGTTTCATTCATAAGAGTATACCACAAATTATTTTATTGGATAATAATCAAGTTATGATACTACCTCAGATGAAATAGAATGACTAGTGTTCTTCTGTTTTTTATTATAGAATTATTTCATTTGAGTGTTCTATCAATAGTATACTGGTTACATGAATTATGGAGATAAATAAATGTTGTACTGCATTAATATTTTATTGTGTATTTTAGAGTATATGGTTCTAATAAAAGTGACTTAATAGTAATCTACACATTATGGAAAATAAATGGTTGAATTAAAGGTAATCCTTAATATGGTTCTGATAATGAACTAGTGATTTTGGAATAAGAGATGCATGATTTTGGTAATTCAGGATGTTGTGGTGTTGTAAAATAATACATTATGAAGGCATTCAAATGTTTTTACCTGGAAAAAGGATCCTCATTATGTTTAACACCCTTATAAAATTTGAACTGAGAGTTTGGATATCAGTATTTTGGATAATTATAAAGGTTAGAATGGATTAAGTTTGAAATTGGATTCTATTGTTAAGATTATTTTTAGATTTCTATAAAGAGGACTACTCAGAGGTTTGACGGCAACCTGTCACGTCTGGCGAGGCCGCGAGACGTGAACCCGCAACTGAATGGAGGCAAGGGTGTATAACCTATAACTAACCCATGTGTTGTCTTGGATTGAATAATGTATTATTTTTGAAGGGTCTGATATTTGATTTATAAATTCATTAATTTTGGAACCCTATACGATTAGGATAAATAGAATATATATATATATATATATTTTTTGAAATATTTTAGAGTGAAAGATGAGTTTGTGGTAAGAATTAGTTGAAGGATGGAACTCTAATTTTATATATATGTGTGTGTGTGTGTGTTTCCCTCTTATTTTATGGATAAATTAATTATTAAACATCAGGGAAGGAACCTTAAAACCAAAAATGTGTTATCCTAATACCTTAAATTTTGTTGAACTGATGGTATTTTAAATGATCATATATTGGTGGCTTTGAGGCTCACAATTCAACAATTGTTTGTGATTGATGACCTCAATCACTCCTTATAAATATTTACATATTCCTTCAGTTATGTGTCTATAATTTCCACCAATGTTATCCTAATCGAGATCATAATTTGGTGGTGATTTTTACATTCCCCTTTTCCTCTTATTATGAAAAAATTTTATTAACCCAATTTTTGATGTGGGTTTTCCCACAAAGGTATTTTCTATTTTTTTACCTTTTATTTTCGACGAACAATTTCCAATTTAGAAGATTCAATTTATTAATTAAGGTAAGTATGTAACACCCGAAGATTTCATAGTACATTATTTCTTCAAAGTAATGTAATAACTTGCACTACATGCAACAGTGAGTTCACACGCATCACGACTTACCAAACTAGCCGTTCAAAAGCATCAATGAATAGTATTAACTGAATTTTAAACATTATATAATCCTTATAATTTTAGAATCCAAATGATGAGTTTCTTAGACATAATGTAAGAACAAATTCATTTTTTTGAGATAAAAGAATTATTTTTCATGAAATGCATTTTTACCGCCTTTTAATGGAGAACCCTTTTTAAATCCAATATTTGAAGAATTTATATATTAAATTTGTCAAAATAAACTTCTTATTTATAATTGAGACATAAGAATTTAGTTTTAATTGTTTTTTTTTTGGTTTTTTGTTGGTAACATTCATATTTGGGTGAATAGTAAAAAATAATATATTTTAACTGAAAACAAGTTTTTAATCAAAATAATTTATATTGTTGAATTATACAATTTAATGGATTGGAAGAATACTTAGATTATATTTTTACCTTCTAATCCATTGTTGGTCATTGAAATTAATTTCCCATTGAAATTATACATAAGCAAGTGTCAATCTTTTGATAGTTATTGTTTCTTAAAAACACGCTATTTGTTTTGAGAATGAGAATTAATTTTAAATTAATAAACACAACTTATATGTTTTGAATTTGGTAAAATAGACTTCATTTTTGGATTCATAATATCGAAATTATCCAAGGTTGAATTTTTGGTATTTTTCTGAAACTGTTCAATTTTTGATGAATAGTGAAAAAACAATGAGTTGTCATTTAAAACCGATTTTTTTAAACAATTATTTATTTTATTCAAATATATATTAGGTCAAAATAGATACATAATACCTATATAAGTTCAATTTAATTCATTGGAGTCAATTTATAATAATTTTAGATATAATATAAATTTTATAGAACTTTTTCCCGTGTTTTACCCACCTCGTAGGAGAATTTTTGAATTCACATAAATCACAATTTTACCACTTCATTGAGTGGAATTGTAAAAATACAAGAGAAAATGATGATATCAGTAAGTAATATTTGGTTTAATAAGATAAAAATAATTTTTTACGAATAGTAACTTTTTACTTTTATTTACCACAGTTAAAAGTAAATATGGTAATTAAGGGTAAAATGATATTATTATTACTATAGAACATGTCCTAATTCTATTAGATAAGTTTAATTAGACCAAAAAAACTCTTAGGAATAAATTATGACCCTTTATATCTACATGGATTAGATTAAATCATTTATTATTATTTTATTTAAAGAAGAGTTAAATGAGTTAAAATCAAAGTTTTATAACTAAACCACTTTCAATATAGGGTTATACATAAGATAAATTCTACTATAAATATTCATTATAAAGATAATAAGATTTCATAAATAATTCTATTTTATTTATAATTTTTAGGGATTAAATAATTAAATTTATTAATGACACAATGATGATGGTGAAATTACCTTATTAATTAAATAATCAAGTAAATGTTATTATAAATATTTAAATAAATATAATTTCAAAGTTTTTATAAATCCAAGAATTTTATTGGTGAATATGGAATTCTAGTATTTATTATATGTATTTTATTTAAGTAATCATTATTTTATTATTTTAACAAAAAACAAATATCAAATAGTGTCAAAATTAAAATAAAATAGTTTTTAAAACAAATATTATATTATTAGTTGATATAAAGGTCCTAAAATTTTAAGGATCATATAAAAGACTTATATAATATATATATGTCATTAATGAACCAATTTGGGTTCTATTGGTTTTATATAATATGTTTTTTAACCATATTGGGTAAGAATACAAGAAGTCACGATAAAAGTTAAATTATTTAACGTAGAGTTAAATCAAAATTATATGGTTAGATGGGTAAACTAAACCTTTCTAAAACCAATAGGATGAAGTTATATCAAACCATCCAGACCATATACATGAAATAAGACACAGTGGAGCCATTGTAAACTGAATATAATATTATTATAAAATAATATTTTAAGTTTTTTCAAAGGTGCCCCTCACCCCTCTTATAAAACAGCAATTCCCCTTCTCTCATATTCACACCTCCAAAGCCATTTGGCTCCGCCAAACCCTACCCAAATATCCTCTAAACTATCCTAAATTAATCCTATAGGCCTTCCTTTGATCAGAAAGCCAATCTAAGGAGCCTTTTCATAAAATCAAAAGGAAGAACCCGAAGAAGAGGTAATGATTTCACCACCCTCATTCAAGTTCTCTTATTCTTCCACTTACTCTTTCTTTGTTGTTTCCATTATAAAATAATAACTCATGTATCTTATATATAAGCTGAGGCTTTTATAAATATAGAACTACTATATTCATTATTCTAGCCATCTTATGAATGATAATGTCACCTTGTGTGCGTATCTACGATTTACTATCTCTATGTCGTGGTGTAATTTGTTATTTAACACTATGTTATTTGGATGGATATAATGATGATTAATATATATATAAATAATGAAAATAACATTATAATGTCTCTGTAAAATTAATTCACCATTAAGTTCCTCACAATTAAGGAAATTA
Organism: Viscum album; assembly: GCA_963277665.1. Classification (NCBI taxonomy): domain Eukaryota; kingdom Viridiplantae; phylum Streptophyta; class Magnoliopsida; order Santalales; family Viscaceae; genus Viscum; species Viscum album. The sequence goes on along the minus strand of OY728157.1, from coordinate 1,626,675,064 downwards.
TATGGTCACTCATGTGTAGGTAGAGATTACAATCTCCAAGACGCGATGAGATTCATTACCACGTTCACCATTAATCGACGATTATAAAAATATATATTACATATAAGTATGTAATATATGAAATAATAATGCTACTAGGTATATATATATATATATATACTTACAAATATCTTATTCACTTAGTTTTGTTCAATACAATATGAAAACAGAAACATCGTCTATGTGTACGTAAGGCCTACCATCTCCAAAAACGGTGTTTTTCATTTCATATATATGTCTATTATAAATATTTATATTCTAAATATATAAGATATATAAATCATGTATTATATTATATAATTATTTAAATCTTGATCTAAGTGATACAATAAAGAGTAACAAGTTAAAACACGTACGATAAAGAATGAATTTATTACCTGAAATATAAATTTAACATGGAAATTATTATTAAATGGGTAGTATAAAGTCATAAATGAATAATGTATGATATTGTAAATATTAATATGGTTTGGGTACAATTTAATAACATAATAAGATCTTCATAGAATAGTTTAAACGTACCCTCAACTAAGGAAATGTTCAAGGTAAGGGTTAATTCTTCAATCTCATTATTATCAGAGATTGTTTATGTGTAAGTACATAGTGGGAAATTTTTTTCATCCATGTACATTTTCATGAAAATGTTTTCAAAATGAATATTTTAAGGATATGTGAAAAGTACTATTTATCAATATCATAATTTTAAATGATTTAATGATTTTTCTTTCTAAACCCTTTTATTTAATGTCCGTGTTTTCAAAATGATATTAAGGATTTATTTAATTGGACATTAATGTTTTGAAATGGTAATTCTATTCAAATATTTAAAAGTGGTATGGGACACTTTGATTAAACAATATCTTTTAAAATAATTCATTTTTATATGTTTTACTTTTAAATGATTTTACAAAAATGACATTTCTCTCAAAAGGTTTTACTCATCATTTTTAACTATGTCAGCATCCTTTACTGGATATTATTTTTGATTGAGGATTAATTATTATAATACAATCTTCAATGTTGTATTGGATGACTTATGATATATTTGACTGTGGATGTTCTTTTTATATTCCATTCATGGTCTATGTTTAATGTATTGACATTTTGTAATATAGTTTTAATATGAATGTTTATATTATGTTCCAAATTTCTCATAATTGGAATGTAGAGGAATTAGTATGTGATGGGTGGAGCCCGCTATAGCTCCTCGATGCATCAGTAGGTCTCATGAGAAAAACTAGTGTCTTGCCACAAGGCCTTGATAGAAATTTTATTTGTAGTCTTGGCACAAGTCCTTGACATTGTGTTAATGATGTCTAGAATTAGGTATTCCATCATTATGATATTAGTTATTATATGTGATTATTAAAATCGCACAATATCCATGTTGATGTTTAAATGGTATTGTTTGACTTTTTTTTCCATATTATGTCCAAGTTTATAATTAAAAAGGCTATTGTTTTTTATTACAAATACTTCCTTAAATGTTTATAGCATCCACTAAATTATTTACCTCTATTGAGCATCTGAGCTCACCCATTTCTTATGTTTTATTTTCCCAGGATTCCAAGAAGTGTATTATGATTGATAAAAAGGGTTAAGCTTGGTGATTAATGGCATTCTCAAAGGATCATTTATGTTGTGTTTTATTTTCTAATGTGTAAAGTAACTTTCATTTATATAATATATTTTCTATGAGAGAAAAACTGATCTGTCCTTCCAGAGATGTTTCCTTTTAATCATGCCGATGTATTAAAATAATGCACCGACACTGGGTAACAGGGGTCAGGGTATTATAGTTGGTATCAAAGGAATTTTAGCAATAACCTTGGAAGCTAGATTTAGATAAACTCTGATTAGAGCACATATACCTATGATAGATTTTGAGAAATACTATAGAAGGACTTCCTAGAATTTTGGTAATGTAGAGATTTTGTGAGTTTTTCACGAAAATACATCCCTTTCTAGATACGAGAAGGTAGAGGCGGCTCTGGAAGAGATGTACCTAGCGTTAAAATATGAAAACACCACTTTTAGCTAGACTCGTATGGGAACAGGTGCACAACAACGGGCCTTGCTGCACTCTTGGTTATGACACTCTCAGGGGATATTCTTAGGTTAATTCTCATTTTCATTACAAACCACTATGAAGGGTTTATGAGTATATACCTATTCAATGAAAACAATTTTGTGATTATGTATTATATGAATAAACTGTTCAGTTCATGTTAGGTATTTTATATGTCTGGAATTATGAATTTTGATTCATAAACTGACCTTGTGTGCACCATTTTTTAGAAATGGAACCCAGTATAAGGAATGATAACTCTAGAAATACGTATGATCGAAAGAGTAAAAACGGTCATATCATTCATGGTATTAAATGAACATTAAGAAAGGAAATAGTCTCCCACGTATTATCATCATATGAATAGATAGTATCATGTGTTAATAATATTAGTAAAGAAATATCTGTATCCTATGGCTTTGTAGGGAATCCATAAAAGATAAGGATGGTAGAATGAATGATGGATGAATGGTATAAGGGAATGAAGGATTTTCCAGAAAGGGATAAATGTGGAATGAATCTCCTTGGTAAATGTTTTAAGTGAATGTGATTTTGTTATATGTGTGGAAAAAATAGACACTAAGTATGTGATTGTAGGGGAAATAAAAAAGTTTCAAATGTAAAATCATTCATATGCATGGTGCTGAGAGACTACGTGAATCAATGTCCCATTCATAAGAGTATACTGCAAATGATGTTATTGGATAATAATCAAGTTATGATACTAACTCATATGAATAATAATGACTAGTGATCTTATGTTTTTATTATAGAATTATATCATTTGAGTGTTGTATCAATAGTATATTGGTTAAATGAATTATGGAGAAAAATAGGGATTGTACTGTAGTACTATTTTGTTTAGGATTTGAGATTATATGGTTCTAAGAAAAGTTACTTAATAGTAAGATACACTTTTGGGAAAATAAATTTCTGAAGGAATGGAAATCCTTAATATGGTCCTTATAATGATGTGGTGATTTTGGAATAAGAGATGGTTGATTTTGGTAATTCAGGATGTTGTGGTGTTATAAATGAATGCACGATGAAGTCGTTCAGATGTTATTATCTGGAAAAAAAGATCCTCATTATGTTTAGCTTCCTTATAAAATTTTGACAAAGTGTTTGGATATAAGTATTTTGGAGGATTATAATGGTTGGAATGGATTATGTTCGAAATTGAATACTATAGTTATGGTTATTTTTGGATTTCTATAAAAAGGACAAGTCGGAGGTCGGCCGGCAACCCGTCATATCCGGAAAGTCCGCGAGACTTTAACCTGAAATCAATGGGATGCGAGGGTTTATCACCTATCACTGAACAACATTATGTCTTGGATTGAATAATATTGTTCTTAAAATGGTCTGATATGTGAATTATAAATTCATTAATTTTCGAACCCAATTCGATTAGGATAAATAGAATGTATATATATATTTGAAATCTTTAAGAGTGAAATATTTTTTTGTGGTATGAATTATTTGAAGGATAAAACTCTACATATATATATATATATATATTCCCTCTTATTTTATGGATAAATTGATTATTAAAATTTAATGAAGGGAGCTTAAAATCCAAAAATGTGTTATCCTAATACCGTACATTTTGTTGAACTGATGGTCTTTTAAATCATCATAGATTGGTGGCTTTGAGACCCAAAATTATACAATTGTTTTTTATTGATGACTTCAATCACTCCATATAAATATTTACATTTTCCTTCCAATTATGTGTCTCTAATTTCCATCAATGTTATTCTAATCAAGATCATAATTTGGTGGTTATTTTTTCATTCCCCTTTTCCTCTTATTAAGTCTAAATTTTTTTATCTCAATTTCCGATGTGGGTTTTCCCACAAATGTATTTTCTATTTTCCACCATTTATTTTCAAAGAACAATTTCAAATTTTTAGGACGCAATTTATTGAAGGTGGGAATAATTTAAAACCCCATGATTTCATAGTACGTTATTTTTTCAATGTAATTAAATAACATGCACTACACGCAACACTGAGTTCAAACGCATCATGACATACCAAACTAGCCGTTCAAAAGCTGTTATGAATGGTATTAATTGAATATTGAACATTATATTATGTTTATAATTTTGAATCCATATTATTAGTAACTTAGACATAATGTAAGAATAAATTAATTTTTTTTTCAGATAAAAGTATTATTTTTGAAAATATGAAATTTTACCACCTTTTAATGTCGAACACTTTTTAAATCCAATATTTGATTCTTTTATATATTCAATTTGACAAAATAAACTTCTTCATTAAAATCGGGACATAAGAATATTGTTTGAATAAATTTATGGTGTTTTTCTGATAACATACATATTTGGGTGAATAGTGAAATAAATACATTTTAACTAAAAAAAACTTTTTTATTCAAAATAATTTATAGTGTTGAATTATACATATTAAATTTTTGGAAGAATAATTATATTGTATTTTTACCCTTTAATCCAATGTTTTTCATTAGAATTAATTAAACATTGAAATTATACATAAACAATTGTCAATCTTTTGATATGTATTGTTTCTTAAAAACACGCTATTTGTTTTGACAACAAGAATTAATTTTAAATTACTAAATTCAACTACTATATATTTAATTTTCTAAAATAGAATACATTTTTTGGATTTGGAATATCAAAATTAGCCTAAGGTGATTTTTTTCTGAAAATGGTCAATTATTGATGAATAGTGAAAAAACACTGAGTTTTCGTTTAAAACTGGATTATTATTTAAATAATTATTTATTTTAATTAAATTTATTTTATGTAAAAATAGATACATAATACCTATATAAGTTCAATTCAATTCATAGAAATCAATTTATAATAATTTTAGATATATAAAAATTTGTATAGAACTTTTCACCGTCTTTTACCCGCCACCTATGAGAATTTGCGATTTCACATAAAACATAATTTTACCTCTTCTGTGTGTGAAATTTATAAAATCTGAGAGACATGGTTGATATCATTATGTAAAATGTGGTTCAATAAGATAAAAATAATTTATGTGAATATTAACTTTTTGCATTTATTAACCACAGTTAAAAGAAAATAGTTTAATTAATGGTAAAAATGATATTATTATTAACCTAACACATTTCCTAATTCTATTGGATAAGTGAAATTTGACAGAAAACAACCTTAGGAATAAAATATGACCCTTTATATCCACTTGTATTTGATTAAGACCTTTATTATTATTTTATTTAAGGAAGAGTTAAAAGAGTTAAAATAAAAGTTTAATAACTAAAACATTTTAAATATAGGGTTAGACATAAGATAAATTTGACTATAAATATTTATTATAAAGATAAAACTACTTCCTACATAATGGTATATTATTTATAATTTTTATATATTAAATAGTTAACTTTATTAATGACACAATAATTATGCAATAATTATCATATTAATGAAATAATCAAATAAATGGTATTATAAATTTTAAAATAAATATAATTTCATTGGTTTTATGACATACATGAATTTTATAGGTGAATATGACATGTTAGGATTGATTTAATGTATTTTTTTATGTAATCATTGTGTTATTATTTTAACAAAAGACAAATACCAAATAGTTTCCAAATTGACATAAAATAGTTTTTAAAACAAATATTATATTATTAATTGATATAATGGTCCTAAAAATATACGGTTCAGAAAAAATAATAATATAATAATATATATGACATTAATGAACCAATTGGGGTTATATTAGTAGTATTTAGTATGTTTATTAACCATATAGTTTAAGAATACATGAAGAAATGGTAAATTTTAAATTATTTATCATAGAGTTAAATCTAAATGATAAGGTTAAAATGTTATCCAAATCGTGTCTAAAACCTATTGGTTGATAGGATTTTGACCCACACCCACCCTATCCTCAAAATAAGTCACTTTGTAGCCATTATAAACCGAATATGAATTCATTATAAAATACTAATTTATGTTTTTCGAAAGGATCCCCTCTCCCCCTTTAAAAAAGGGCAATTTCTCTACTCTCAAATTCAATCCTCCATATCCATCTGGCTCATCCCAAACCTACCCAAATATCCTCCAAAATATCCTAAATTCATCCTATAGGCCTTTTTTGGGTCATAAATCCAAATTATGGAGCCGTTTTGATCAAATCAAAATGAAGAAGCTGAAGAAGAGGTAATGATTTCACCACCCTCATTCAAGTTCTCCCAATCTTCCACTTACACTTTCTTTGTTGTTTACATTATAAAATAATAAATAAATTATCTTATATATATGGTGATGTTATTATAAATATGTAACAACAATATTCATTATTCTATCAATCTTATGAATGATAATGTCACCATCCGTGCGTACGTACGTCTTACCGTCTCCACACCATGGTCTAATTTGTTATTCAACACTATGTTATTTGGATGGATATAATGATGAGTAATATGTATATAAATAATCAAAATAACATGATAATGTCTCAGAAATATTAATATACCATCCAATTCCACACTTTTAAGGAAATGATATTGTCGCTCGTGCGTACCTACAGATTTCCATCTCCATGACGCGATGAGATTCATTTCCACGTTCACCATTCATTGACGATTATAAAAATATATACTACATATAAGTATTTAATATATCACATAAAAATACTACTAGATATATATATATATATGTAATTACATATATCTTATTCACTTAGTTTCGTTCAATTAAATATGAAAACAGAAACAACATTTATGCGTACGTACGTACTACCGTCTCCATATACAATGTTTTTCATTTCATATATATGTCAGTTATACATATTTATATTCTAAATTTATATGATATATAAATCATGTTTTATATTCTGGACATAGTTAAATATTTATATAAGTGATATAATCATGAGTAACGAGTTAAAACACATATGATAATCAAAGCGATTATTACACAAAATGTTAATTTAACATGGAAATTATTATTGAATGGTTATTATAATTTCTTAAATTAATCATGTATAATGTCATAAATATTAATTTGGTTCTGGTATAATTTAATAACATACTAAGATCTTCATACATAACGGTAACCATACCCTCGACTAAAGGAATGTTCATGGAAAGGGTTAATTCCTCAATCTCATTATTATCCGAGATTGTTTATGTGTAAGTATTTACTAGAACATTTTTATCATCTATGTCCATTTTCATAAAAATTATTTAAAAATGTATATTTTAGGAATTATTGAAAAGTACCCTATATCAATATAATAATTTTAAATGGTTTAAAAATTTATCTTTCTAAATATTTTTTTATTAATGTCCATATTTTCAAATGATTTTTAGGATTTATTTATATAGACTTGAATTTTTTGAAATGATAATTCTTTTCAAAAGTTTCAAAGTGTTATGGGAAACTTTGATTCAAAAATATCTTTTAAATCACTCCCTTTATAAATTTTTTAATTTTAAATGATTTTAAAAAAAGGATATTTCTCTCAAAAAAATTTCCCCATCATTTTCAACTATGTCAGCATCCTTTACTAGATATTATTTTTTATTGAGGTTGATTTATTATAATACAAAATTATAAGTTGTATTAAATGAGTTTTGATATGTTTGACCATGGATGTACTATTTTTATACCATTAATGGTCTATGGTTAATGTATTGACATTTCATATGTTATTTTTAATATGAATGTTTATGTTATGCTTCAAATTTTTCAAATGAGGAATGCAGTGGAATTAGTAAGTGATGGGTGGAGACCGCTATATCTCCTCAATGCATCGGTAGGTCTCATGATACAAACTAGTGTCTTGGCACAAGGCCATGACAAAAATATTATTTGTAGTCTTGGCACAAGGCCTTGACAATGTGGTAATGATGTTCGGTGTTAGGCATTCCCTCAATATGAAATTAGTTATTACATGTGTTTATTTGACTAGTAGAATATCAATGTGCACATTTATATGGTAATTTTTGATTTATTTTTTCAATATTATGTTCATGTTTATGTTTAAAAAGGCTGTTTTATTAGTTCAAATCATGCCTTAATAGTTTATATATTTTGCTAAATTATTTACCCTTACTGAGCATCTAAGCTCATCCATTTCTTATGTTTTATTTTCACAGGATTACACGAAGTGTATTATGATTGATAAGAATGGTTATGCTTGGGGATTAATAGAGTTTTAAAAGGATCACTTTTGTTGTGTTTTATTTTCTAATGTGTATTGTAACGTTCATGTATGTAATCTATTTTCCACAACTGCTAGACTGATCAGTCCTACAAGACTTGATTCCTTGTAATCATTCCAATGTATAAAAATAATGCACCGACTTTGGGTAACTGGGTTTGGGGCGTTACATTCTCACATTATATTGTAACCACAATTCATTTCAATATAAGAATACTTATATCCTTATCTATTTTACATGATAGATATTAATTAATTGGTATGATATCAGAGGCTATATCATTCTAGTTTATTTAATCAATATATAATGTTTACATCAATGTTTTTTATAAGTCCTTTAAATTATTTGGATATATAAATTACTGTTTTAGTTATATATATCAAAATCAAATAGATACTGAGTTAGATAGTGAATTGTTTACTCTAGAAGATATTTTTGTATCATGTTTTATATATTTTATTTGTGGTTGGGATGTAGCGCTCAATATAGTTTAATAGTTTTAAAAAATAGATTTCACTTTATTAATTATATGAATCATTTTTAATACCACTATGGAATAAAGTAAAAAACACATAAATGTATTGTAGAAGTGTTATAAAAAAACTACTAGGACCTGATATATCGAATGAAATAGTAGATAAGGCTCAATATATTATATTGCATTTATTAGGTCCTAGAATAATTTATTTTATAATTGTAAATATTTATATGTGTTTTATTTATTCTAACTGTTTTAATACATAGTAATGTTTTTTTATTATTTCTTGACTAACTATCTTTATATCCTAATATTTATTACAAAAAATATTATTAGATTTTGTGTTTTGGTTTTTCAAAAAATGTTCCAAAAGAATCATATTGAGATACTAGGATAAATAATTTTTTAGTTCTTTAAATATTATCTTGGCACATATATATACAATTCACCATCAATCCAAATTGGAATCCACATAGCCAAATTGAAATTCATGTAGTTGATTTATGAACTACATTGACAATTTTTATTAATCTTCTACCATTATAATTTTAATATTATAAGAAGATAATGAAGTAAAAATTTATCTATTATTATAATTTTGGTTGGTAGTAAAAAGTAATATAAACTTATTAGGAGAAATAAAAATAAACATATATCTCTATAAGGTTCCGAATAAAGATATAACATACTAAATGATTGTTGTCTATTATTTGATGTTTTTCAGAATATATTTGATGATGTATTTTAATGACAACGTGGTAAAAATAAATATAATATATTTGTTTAGTATGTAATTATATTTATAATGAAGTTATCAGAATAAATTAAAATTGGAGAAAAAGATAATTCATCAATTTACAATTGATGATTTAGGTATAAAATTTTATATGTCGATTTTTTTGAAACAATTTCATAATTTGATATATGAATTCAAGTATCTGAGAAGATTCACATAAGTGAAAAAAATAATACATTGATATTTATAAATGTAAAATGTATTTATAATGAAAATTAATTTAAATATAATTATAAATGATTTTTGTTTTGTGAAACAGATATGTGAATAACTTAATATAAGTCGATGACATGAATTCCCTTATGTATATTATTTTATGTGACCTTCGACAACATGATTTCTACTACATGAATTTTTATAAATAGTAATATTTATACACATTATAGAAAACGATTAAATTTAAATAATCTAATTGATTTCTCAGATGTGACTCTGAAGCATTCTATATGTTTTTCAATAAATTAGTTTTATGCTCAATTTTAATGAAATTCATCACATTTACATTTATTTTATGTTAATTGTAATTATTAATAGTGTTTTATTCATTCTAAAATTTTACAATAACTATCTAGAATCCCTATGAATTGGTTTTATATTAGTATATAAGAAATAAACTAAAATTAATATAGGACTAACCATGTATGGATATTAAAACTGAATTTTTAGAACATGAGATATAAAAATTAAAACCGGTTGGATTATATAAGTTTCTCCCAAATATTTATTAGGTGTTTTTCCAAAATATTTTTTTCAATTATTAACTACTGTAATGATATTACACCATGAAAAATTTCCTGTGGGTATTAATGATCGATTTTTTTAAATATACGTGAATCATTTATTTGGAAAATAATCCTGAGAGTAGATTAAATTTTATTTGAGAAAACTTAAATTTAGACTCACATAAATTATTAGAGAATATAAAATCATTTATCTCAAAATCATAGGAATATATTCACTATTATATTAATAATAATTAATTATTCTAAATAATTTTTGTAAATTATTTATTTATTTATATAATATTAAAACCAAATTCATTGTGATGATATTATTGTTGTAATTTATATGAAAATTAATGGAATTTCATTTGAAGAAAATATATGTCACTATTTTGGTGTTAAAAATGAAAATATATCGCACTGATGAAAAAGGAGAAACTGTAACTCTTCTTAATTCTTATATGACTTATAGTTCAAAACTATGCCCTCAAGATTCATTTTTCATCTTAATGGTGAATATACATTGTTAAATGATGGAGATTAAAATTTTCAACATCTATAAGCTCTATATAACTACTTGATTCATTCACCAGTAGCATTATCTGAAATTATTCTCTAGGTTAGACAGTCTAATTCTTTCAGGATGATGTAATTTGCTTAAAATATTGTAAATATTATTTTGTCATGGATGGGGTAATAATTCCTTTAAAATGTATGTTTTTTTTAACATAAGAGGATTGATTTAGTTCCCCATTAGATTATCATATTTCAATTAACTTTTAATAATGTAAAATAAATGATAGATCCTATAAGAGTTTGTTATTAATCATCCGTTATAAAATAATAGGTTTATATTGTCACAAAAAATAAAATACTAATGAATGAGGATATGAATGTTCAGTTTTTGTCTATACTTGTATAATACATTGTGAGGTTTTCCATCATAGAAGACTTGGCTCTGTCTAAACCTATAAATGGAAAGCAGGTGGGGATGAGTGTATATAATTAGAGGTTAGGTATTATCCTTTAAAAATGATGGGGTTTTGTAAAAACGTACAAAAGATAAGTTAATTGGGTTTGGCCTCTAGGTTTTAAAAACTATGATGTAAAGATTACTCACTCTACTTAAAAAGTGATATACCGTAGTTTGTTACCAACACTAGCTTGGTTTATGGAGAATTTATATAGGTTAATTTAAATAAAAAATACTATAAAAATATTTTTTATCGTATTATACCCTTTTATTCCCCCCATATATTCTTAGATAAAATTGGCCTAATTTATTAATATTTGATCAAATAGATTGTTTCTCATTTATTTTAAACCATGACTTTTTAAATAAATAAAATTCAAACCAATCCTTTTAGTTTTACATTACCTCTCCAGGATATAAAAACTTGTATCAAAACCCTAAATATTTTTAGCTGATCACTATAATCTTTTATTATGAAACATAAAAATTTCTATCCAATCATAGATATTTTCAAAAATATTTAGTTAACTGATCTATCTTAATCAAGATAGTTTTTATTAGATAATGACCCTATGTGGATAAACTAGTTTGGAATGTTATTCGATAAATATAGTTGATATTAGAGGTTGGATCATTTAAGTTATTTTTTATATCATTTTTTTTATAAAAATATTTCCAACCTTTTATAATAGTAATTTAAAAGACTAAGATAATTATACTTTTACAATGATGGATGACATACGGAATAAAAGTTATTTGAATTTAAAAATACCACCACATGTCTATTGTAGTATATATAATCAGTGGACCATCATGATATAATATTATCTAATAAGTATTCATATTATATTTTGGAATTTTTTTATTAAATATTTTGTTTTACCTAAATCAAATCTAGTTGTTTTTAATGTACAATATGTAATTAAATTTGATCAGAATTATAAGGTCATGGATATTCCTTATTGTTCTTTCCCTTGAAATATTATGTAAATAATTATTATCTTCAACATAGCTTATGAGTTATATAAACTACACTTGTAAACTACCTTTAAAGAACAAGATTAATTAAAATATGTTCACGCTAATTTTGGAAATTTTTAATAGAGTGGAAATGATTCACCAATAATTAATGGTGATAATTCAATTTTCATAAAAGGGATATCATTCAAGAGAATTTATATTTTAATTTATTTTAAACCAAATAATATTTATTATAGATATTGGATGAGTGGAAATATTAAACTAAAATTTTATTAAAATGAATAAACATTATCCAAAAATAAAAAAAATATGTGACTACAATGGGGGATCCTGAAAGCTCATGCAACAATACTAAAATTTGATAATAAATTAATGATGTGGTATTTGTGTAAAAAATCCTAGGAAAAATATTTACCTCCTTAGTTTTTTACCATATAATAATGGTTAATATTCAAATAAATCTATAAATGTATCCCAGAAAAGAATAAAGAAGTATAGTAATATTAGTTTTGATTCTCATGATTCTGTAAAATCTTTACATAATGAGCCATGAATTGATGATCTGAAAAGAATATTTGATTAATTTTAGGATAAAATAAATTAAAAAAATTCTATACATATATGTATAAATGTGTAATATAAACGTTTTTTGGGAATAAAATTTTTTCATATCATAAGAATTTATGAAAGATAGTATTTTAACGTACATTTTATCTCATAAAATTTAAAATTTTATTTAAGTAAATGTTGATATTTTAATATTTATTAATAAAGATGAAAACTATGGTATTAAAATTTTCTTTCCCTACATAATAATTATACTAAAATTAGATTTAATTTATTTTTGTTTTATATGCTGATTTTTTAGGATGAAGGTATTTATCCAAAAAAGATAAATAAAATTCATAGAAAAGAAGTTTCTACCTCATATTTAATAGTCAAGGAAAATTTGAATTATATCAAAATGAAAATGAAATGATTAATAACAAAATAGTTATCATTTTAAATGAAATGGTTTTCAAACGAATGAAAATTTATAAAAAAAATCATGAAATTTCAATATATGAAAGATGAATACTTTCCATAAATATAAGGAAAAAATAAATGGTCATAGATATGATTATATTGTTCATATTATTTTGAGAAGTGAAATTTTAAAAAGAAAAAAAAATAATTAGTTAATAAAATTATAGGTGTATCTTATATATTTTACTCATGTGGTTCTCCTCTAATGTTCAATCAATATTTTGGTATTCTTCCCTTGAATATTATGGTTCTTTTTGGGACTATATCTTATCACTTTTTTTCCTTCAGACCAATCCATAGTTTCCAATATGTTCTTCATATATAATTTAAGGATGTAAATACCAGACCAATTAAATGTTTTAAACATAGAGTTATTACCATTACGGTATGATTTTTTTACAAAAAATAACTATCTAAAATCTTGGATCATAGATATTAGTTTATGAAGATGAAGAGTACAGACATGTTCAATAATATTTGGATGAATTTCAAATTTGAGGAAATGATATAGGATCCTATGAATGTGTTGAGGTAAAGATATCATCAGTTATTTTAAAAAGGTGATGGAATTGTTGGGGTGAAATTCATTTTAATGGTATATAATATAAAACCCAATGATGTTTTATGTATTAACATTGAAATAAACATGGAGTATTCTATAGCTTTCTTTCCAAGAAACCTAATGCCAAAATGAACCACGATGTAATAATTCTTAATAAACATGATGTTATGTAGGAAGGTACGAATATGGAAACCACATAATGAAAATATGGATTAATGTTTTAAATAATTACAATCAATTAGTTAATCCATAATAAATACATAATCATTTTTTTGATTTCATTTTATGATTCAGAATTAAGTTTTCATCAAAATTGATTTTAGTTTAGTTTTCCTTGTAGGAATTTTTAAAAATACATTCAATGTATAATTCATCTATTTAAAGGAATATATTTTAATTTTTTATATTCATATCAATATTTTCATAGGTTGTGTTTTTTAATTATACTGGAATGATTTATTTTTCAGAAAATAGTGAAAATACCAATCTTTTTGTAAAAATCATTTATTTTCAATTAAAAATGTATTTAAAATATAAATTTTTTTAATTTCTATTAAAGTAAAATATGTATAATTTAATTATAAATATCATTATTAATTTGTTTTATAATGGATTTTGGAATATGTTCATCATTTGTCTTACAAAAATATATCTCAATAAAATATTTTTTGCATGAAATTTATTTTAATATAAATAAAAAACTAAAATATGTTGATTATTAGATTTAAAAAAATTATATATTTTATATTAAATAATATATTTTATTCTTAAATTCATTTTATTCACAAGGATATTAATAGATGTAAATTCAGTTTTATGCTTCAAAAAACAGTATTCAAAATTGAGTTTTTCGTGTTTTTTGTGTCTTTTTTAAAATTTAAATTCAACTAAATATTGAAATTGATTCTAGTAAAATGTATTACATTTTTTAACGTGAATAATTAATATAATTTTTTTATATAAGCTTCATTTTTTTCATAATGAATACTTAAACCAATAATATATTTTAAAATTGTTGTGGTCAAAATAAAAATACTATGTGTTAAAATTAATAGATAATTATAGGAATTCCACCAAAATATGTATAAATAATATTTTTTGAAGTGATTGATATTGTATATTATACAAACATGGAGTAATTGTGTATTTTGAGAAACATGGACATGAATATGACTTTATATGTTTCAAATTTTGTTATGTAATTCCACATTTTTTAACCCCCTCACCTATAATAGGGAACCTGTTCCACTCACCTATAAAAAACATCAAACATATAGCTCTTACAAACCCAACTCTAAATCATTCCTATTTTCCTTCCCTTTATTCCTAATTTTTTTACTTTATTATAGTCATATTAAGAGGAGATAAGGTTCTAATCAAAATGAGGACTCTCAAGGAAGAGGTATAAATTTTATCACCCATCATTCATTTTTATTTCTTCCTTCAACTCTTATAAACCAAATATTCCATTCATAATTTGATATATATAAGTTATAAATATTCGAATATGTTATTATGATGATGGTATAACTATTTTTATCATCTTCTCTTTTAAATGGGATGTAAATGTGTCATTTGTGCGTATATGTGTGTTATCGCTTTCGCATAACGATATGATTTATTTTCCATCCCCAAATTTTAAGGATGGTTATAAATGTGGATTTAATTGATGTCTATATATTATATTAGATAAATTATATTGATTAATTTAATGATATTTATTATTTATTGTTTATTTATTCCATCAATCTAAACTAATAACATCACCCTAGTATATGTCTAAACTACTATCATCATGAAGTGAAGTAATTCATTTTTCATTACTAATTTATAATAATTATTTTAAAATTGTATTTATTGATTAAATATTATAATTATAAAATTAATTGAATTTTAGTGTTTATGGAATGATGATATAAGTTGAATATCATTAGCCTATTAATATAATCATTCATGAAAAACAATATAGTAAACACCTAAAAATGGTGCTTTTAACAAATAATTATTATTTGGTGGTTCATTAAATTTTATAAGTGGAAAATATATGTTATTATATATATTTAAATGATTTTTTATATATTAATAATAAATTTTGATGGTTTATATAGGTTTTCATGGTGTATACAAAGAATATCAAACTTATGGAAATTGTTTTACATTACAATATCTTTTCTATAATGATTGTTTATGGTTAAACATTTGATGTATATATTTTTTCATTTATATCTCCAAAATAATTTTTCATAACATAAAATATATAATTTTTTATTCAGATTTTATTTGTTAATATAATTTTCCAGTCCTTATGTGCTCAATTTTATGAAATACTGTTTTCAGAAAAACAATCATTATTTCTCTCTTCGATCATGATTTTTTTTCTTATATAATTTCATTTAAAAATGTTTTAATGAATGTTTTTACTACTACAAAATTTCCATTTTATTTCATTTCTACAAATTGTTTTATTCACATTAAAATCAATCAATGAAACCACTTGTTTGTTTTCTAAACTATTTAAATTAAAAAACATTAATAAAAATTTTAATGGAGACATTATTTTAAACTACATTTAATGAATTCATTTTCCTTCCATCATGAAGTATTTTTTAGTTCAATATTATAGTTGAATAATAATATATTGTATTATAATAATATATTTTCTAAATATTTTATAAAATTTTCGATTCTAAATATGTCATTCCAATATAAAAATTTGATATTCCTCAAGATATAATCCAATGATATATTTAATTAAGTTCCATCTATTATAATATGAATTTACTCTTCATTTGACTTAATGTTATAATTTTTAAATCATTATTATTTAATTTAAAATTTGATTATTATGGTGAAGAATAATTTAGGAAATAAATTTTCTTTTCAATGGGTTATTATCTGATGAATGATAAATGTTTTCATTATCTAGTGGTATAAAAATGAATGGAATAAGATTATATGAAGTGTGGGTTCATTAGTTACCTTGAGTAATTTGGTGATGATTAATGTCTTATGTGCTAAAAGGGACTAGTAAGCAATTCTAAGACCAAAATATATTACACAAGAGGAAATTCCAAGCTTGATTTCGGTACAAGGGTGGTTATCCAATGCTTAACATGTGATAAATGACATGTTCTTCTAAAAATGTTAGATACTGTTTACAACATGCCAATTTTTTACAACCAATAAATTCAAATGTATTAAGAATTCATAAGGCCCAAATTGAATTATTCATTTTGTAGTATTGCTAGTAAGAACTAGGGTATCATATATTGGAGCATTGGAACTGTTTCACACCCAATAGATTCATGAATAGATAGAAATTAGAAGAGAATAAATGAAATATATTTTAGTAGATGCATTATATGAAAACATAGACGAACCACAAATAAAAAATACAAAAACATCATTATATAGTCTAGAATTAAATAGTATGCCAAATAAAAACATTCTTAAAAACCCATGTTTTTGTCCCTACGATACCATATGTCACCACTATCTCAAAACACCAAATGGAAACACAATCCATGGGAATGTTTCTATACATGAGGTTGTGAAATTTTCCAATTACAAGAATAATGATACAATGATTAATTTTAAAAAAAATTATTTGATAATTACTGTTTCAAACTAAGATTTTTTTATTAATTTTTTTCAAATTAAATTAATCATTTCGCTAATTTACATTTCACATAAAACTGAAAAATAGATTTTTATATAAAATAACTATGTTTGGACTGAGTTATATGAAATAACATGTTAGTAGTACACTAAAAAATTATAACATTTACATTTTTCTATATGATACAAAAATGATATCTTACATTACACACAAGACTGGCGTTCCTTGGTTGCTTTCATAATATGCAAGGACCATTTTTATCGAATTATAATATATTATTTTAAATATTACTATTTAAAATAATAAAATATAAACAACCAACTAGGATGATGATTATAAATATTAATAACTCTCATATGAAAATACATTGTTGAAATGATTGGTAATAAATTTTTTAGAAATGAATTTCAGAACCAATTGAATATATGAGGAATGTGTTAATAATAAATAATTTTATACTTACAATGGTGTTTTATCATAGTAAATTAAATTAATTAATATTGATGAATGAAATAATTTAAATAAATGAAATAAATAATTTATATATTTTATATATTCAATTAAATATCTTTTATATACATAGAATGTGTTTGATATTCATAATATAGGTACAAAGCCAATACAATACATAAAATCCTTTATTTTTGTAAAGGTAGTAATAGTAAATTTTAATGGAGAAAATATTTAAAATATATAGTATAGAAACAATATAATTTTTTATTTTTAAAATAAAATTATTATTTTTAAATTGTATCCTACAGTTTTCATTAGGGTTAACTTTTGGAATTTTTCCTCGATTTCTAATTTTTGTTGAATAATATAAGACACTGAAGATAAATCCATAAATGATTTTTCATCTATGGATAAATTATATTACTAATTGGATTTAAAGTTTAATTATATAAATTATAAATAAATTAATAAAATTTATTTCATTATGATGAATATTACTTTTATATTTTATATAAAATCATAGAAAACATGTGAACATTTTTACACTAAAAACCCACAGTATCATCCCACATGTGTGATTCAATTGAAATTAATATATGCAACTTCTGTTATATGAATTTTTAAAAATGAATTCGTTATTTTAAATCATTATGAATTATAATTTAAAATATTTTAAACATAGTTTTTTAAAAAAATACTTGTTAATCTAATTAAAAAAAATTTTAATGATGAAGAATAAACATGCCTTAACAAGGGACTAACCCTTGATATCAATGGCAATAATTAGGTATAATGTTTTCCAAAAACCATTTTATTTTCATTTATAGATATTATAACCCCTTGGATTTAATTTATTCCATTATTAGATCAAGGTTACATGGGAATTACATCGGTGGAATTACCATTTCCAAAGCTTATAATACTTGAACACCTCGTCCATAGTAATAGGCACTCACCCATAGTACTTTTTCACACCTCTAAAGACTATTATCTCACGCAAACATTACTAAAATAAGATTCAATATTACCTGAATTCATCCTATAATTATATATTTGGGTTTAAATGCAACCAATAATGCTCTTTGATGAAAACCGAGAGGAGTTACACAAATAATAGGTAACATATTTCCTCATTCTAATTTGTATTAAATTCATTCTACACCCCTCAAAAATTATTATCACATTATTATATAATAACCTGAGAATCATAAATATAATTATATCTTTTAATTATATGTATTTTTGACATAATATCACAAACACATCCATCTATTGTGTAAAAAAATTACAATTCTTGTGTACAGATAACTACACCACATGAAATGATGTTGTCCATTTTTTCTATTTCCACCTCTCATGGATGGGTATTTTGAAGGAGAACCAAATTTTTAATGATATATTTATTATTATAGTATTTTAATATAACCAATAACTATATTTATTCCATTTTGTGTAAATACGTTAATTTCATTTGGGTATGTGTGGACTACCACCTCCTCAAAACGATGTGATTCATTACCCTCTACACAAAATGTATAAAGGATCGGTTTAGGGAAATTATATGATATATATGACATAATAATTCTTTAGTAAATATATTATATATATATATATTAATGATATTATGTATATTAATCATATAAATATTATATAAGATTCTTAAAAGTTCTTAATGAATGTTAAGAATTGTTGTAAGGGGTTTTTCATCTTACTTTTATTTTATGTGGGGAACAAGAAATGTTCACCACCTATTTATTATATATTATGTATAAATATAATCTTAATGTATTATATGATATATTATACAAAATTATTTGGTCTTTACATATCCATTTTATGATCTTTCATTCATGGTGTTTATGGTCCAAATGTTACCAAATCATAAAAGTAATTTTGTCTCAATTTTCGTTGATCGATTTGAATGAAATTTTATACATAAATATTATTATATTGGGTGTATATTTTATGGAATATAATAGAAACAAATCTTATTCTAGTATTTTCAAATTTTAATTCACATTTAAGAATAATTTTAGTTTTGACATCATTATAAGAGGACAAACACTTACAAAGTAGACCCATACATTATATGTGGAAACTTACACTCAATAAATATTTTTCTACAAAAGTAAACCATTTCAAACTAAAACAGGACTTCTTTTGGAGAAAATTATTTAATTCCATCACCATGAAATCTTATATTCCCTTTCTAATATTAATAATAGTAAAAACAATATTGGGAAAAGTAAAAAAGATCACTAAATGACATATATGAAGAAAAAAAGTATTATAGTGAAAAGAATAACAAATTTCCTTAAAGAAAAACCTTTTATCATAAATAAATGATCATCATTACAAAAAAATAATAATATTACACTCGTAAAATAAAATTATATCCACAAAAACTCATAATAAAATATATAATATATATGTAGGAATATGGGGAAATATTTATAATAAAATGGAATAACCAAATCCTCAAAATTCCATACATGTCACTATTAAAAATTTAATATCCATACAACCGACATAAAAAAAATGAAATGGAGGATATAACGTAACCCTTTAGCCTTGTTTTATCATAGAACCAATCGTTATTTTTTTATCACGTAAACACTCATCAAATTTCAAAGTACTATTATAACATATTATCATGTATTTTTAAACATTACACTCTAAAATATTTAGTGAAACTTCTATGAAACTATTAATTTTTATTTAAATAACCAATTCATTTTAGAAAGGAAATTTAAAAATTTTATTAACAATAATTTTGAATCAAATTGTCCCATACAACTTTGAACCATTATAATAAAATTATAAAATTAATTTTTTTAATTTTTTTTCTTATAAATAAATCCATAAAACCGTTTAGAATAACTATACAAGAATTAAAAATATTAAGAATAATAAATCATTAAAACACCTAATACATTATTTTAGTTAAAGAGACTCATAACTCATGTTTGAACTTTCACATACATTAATTATATTACTTAATAATAAACATAGATTAAATGTTGTATTTCTTGAGAAAAAGTTTTAATGTTCAATATTCATTATATATAACTTATTATCATTTTATTTCATAATTATTAATGTTCATATCAGATGTTTTGATGATATTTATTTAATAATTCCAATATTTATTTGATATGATGTATAAAATCAAAGTGGTGATAAGTCCACCATATCTTGATTAATAATCATGATATTTTTACAAATTTTAAAAATAATTTATACATTTAAATAAATACATTTTTTATCATTATAAAAAATAAACTACGTTATAATCATGGAAATGGTATGATGTACGTATGCATGACTAACATTTCAATTTTTAGTGATCATTATGGAATAATGGTAAGTAATATAATTTCTATCAATAATTATAATAATATAATATATATAGTATTAATAGTTAAAATATAATAATATATATCATCCATTTGATGTGGTGAGGAAAAACGAATCATATCTCTTAATGGAGAAAATAGTTCATACGTACGCACGAATGATGTTATCAAATTGATTTGAATTGACAAGAAATAAAATAAATGATATATTATTATTTTAAAATGATAAATATTTCATGGATATCATATATATTAATTTATTTGATAATTATAAAAACTATTTAGAGATGGTTATTGAAAACAAATTATCTCGGTTCGTGGAGGTTGTAGTTCAAACGTACGAATGAACGAATAATTCATTTCCCATTTGATGGAAGTGAAAATTGATCTATATGATGATATTAACAAAATATAATATTAGAATATTAATGCTACTGTATTTGTTATTTTATCATGATAGGAAAAATGATTATAGTAGTGGAAGAATAAATAAAATAGAAACCCATAATTAAAAACTTTACATCTTCTTTTAGGCGATTTCCTTTAAATTTTATCTTAACACCTCTAAAGTGGGTGTTATTACTAAAAAAGGATAGTATAATGTTGGATGGATTCATGGATGTTTATTGTGGTATATCATTTCTAAACAAAAAATGATTTTATATGTAGTGGAATGAGAATAATGGGACTCCTTTTTTAGAGAGAGGAGGGGCACTTTTGGAATCATTTAAAATATAAATTTAATGTACATAAATCTATTTTAAAAAATGCATAAAAATTTATTAATATTTAATTTATGAATAATAGGTGTCTAAGAAAATATGTCAATGAAAATTATATAGTATTTGATTGATTTTATATCCAATATTTTTTTGTATTATTTTACTATTTAAATTCTTATAATGTTATCATGTAAAATAAACATTTGACTTAATATTACTACCCATATATGAGAGATAGCCACTAAATGTGTAATTTTTGATAGTTTACGACTTATTATAATTATTTTAATGATTATAAATATTTGTTTTTGTTTTATTTAATTTTAAAAAATAATTTTTATTTTAAAATATAATTAATGACAATTTTGACACTATTCATTGTCTTACATCTTAAAAGTTTCATAACAATGTAATATCATTTTAAAATCACTATTAAATCAATCATAAAAATTCAAAGTAGTCTATAAATTTCATCAATGATAGCAATTATAATATATTATATTCATTTTAATATTTTTAATATCTCTTATTGGTTTCTTCCATTAAATATGCAATTACTACATCATCATTATGTAACCATATAAGGCAATTATATTAACACTAAAATATATAAATAAAATACCATTATGTGGATATATTTTCTATATTTCCAATGATGATTTATAGTTAATCATATATCCTAAATATCCCTATATTGAATATAATTCTCTTTTTAAAAATAAAAGAATGAAAAAATTGACTTTCATTTGAATATAATAATAAAAATGTCTCATAGTAATCCATATGGCTACATGAGGAAAAAAATTCCCATGGATGATTTTTTTTATAAAAAACTCATATAAGTAAATTTGGGAACATTTTAGGGTAATATTATAAAAGATTATAATATTTCTAAATTGTAATTGCCTGCTTTTCCTATAACTTTTGAAATAAAACATTACAAAATTTACTATTCATATTTTTTAAAAATTATAATGATTATAATATAAAACAAATTTCATACTAATTAACAAAATTTATCTATATTTTTAAATATTTTATCAACCGAAATTGAGAAATTATGTTTAACACTAATCCCACAGATGTTATGAGAAAGCGAGTGAAAATAAAAACGTCCTAAAGTTCACTATTTTTTTTAAATTAAACATAATTTTGATATTTATTCAAAATAACTATGTTGTATTGTTTTATAAAAAATTAATATAATTACACATTAAAAACATTCAATAATATAATTTAATTCTTTAAATAAACTTGTTGAAAATGTAATTTTCAATTAAAATTTATGATTTTATCATTATTCTTCAACGAAAATAAGCTCATCAGAATAATATAAAAAATTCAAAAAAATTAAATGTTTATACACCAAAAACAATGAATAATTTTTTTTACAAATATAATTTACAACATTTTATAATAAATATATTTCAAATAGGTGCACCATCATAGGGCTGCAAACCTAACTTTTATGAAAAATAATTATTTTATATGTAAAATAGAAATAATAGTTATATAATTTCTATAAAAAATAAAATTTTGATGAAAAATTAGATTGAATATATAAAATATATATTTTATTAATATATACCAACAATATTAATTCGTTAATTTACCAGTATAAAACACACTAATGAACATTTTAAATAGTTTTTTTATGGAAACATTGTTTGTAATCATTAATAAGGGATTTAAATTCATTTATAATTTATTGGTAAAATAATTCATTATATATAGATGCACAAAACATATTTTCATAATGAAATTAATAATTATCATTCCTCTATTTTAATTATTATGTTATAATGGTAGCATTAAAATAAAGGTTTTTAATTTGTTACTTAATCTTCATGTGGTGTATCATGTATCCTATCGAACATAGTATTTCTTTTATAAAAACATGGGATGTTACATTATCACACCATTAATAAACTATTTCCTCCCAATTTGATCTCAGGAAAAAAACTTGATTTTTGACATCTCAAAATACTATTTTTTGAAATCTAACATCGAAAAAAGGATTAATGGAACTTCCACATTAATATAAATGGGAATTATAAAGGTTATATGAGATTTTACATTATAGGTATCCATGTAAAAACATGTACATGGATTATAAAATTCACTATCATGTTTAGATGGAGAGTTATAGAGAACAAGTTAGTGATACTGTTAAATCTAAAAATAATAATTTTGTGATGGGTTTTTAGGTCACAAATTTCGTAGTAAGAAAAGTAAATGGAATATGATTTTTTCCAAAAATAATTTTCATTAACATGATGAATTAATTTAATACATAGACTCTGAGTATAAAGATATATATATACTTGACTATTAGAGATTAATTCATCAACAAAATTCCACAATAAAATCATATTTTTATCCAAATGATGACTATTAAATATTATTTTCCATGTATAAAGAACTATATACAACTTATAGAGACTCATATAATTCATAGAAGATTTAATTTATATTTCTATTATAATTATAAATTATCCAAAACATATATAGTATGGATAATATAAGATAATTCCCCAAAAATAATAAACCATTATATGATGTAAAATTGCTTAAATCTCAAAAATTAAATAGTAATACATGTAAATAAACATTAATCAATCAACAAATGACTATCTCTCCTAAAAACCATTATACCCATATATATTAACCCAAAATTTAGAAGTATTTGATAACATAGTCATACAATATAAAATTTACGAATTATCTCTAACTAACAGAAATAACTCATACTGTCTCATATGAAAAACTTAATTTCTTAAATCCCATAATATCCAATATATGTTAACCATTTCCATTAATAACCTAAGTAAAAATAAGTAAAAAATTACATAATATATTATTGGAAACTCTAATTAAACCTTTTTTTCTCAAATAACATACCATAGTATTCTATTTAAATCAATCATATATGATTTACAAAATTATGGATGTCTTCTAAAATAAAATTTATCACATAATCATGAAATAATTTTCAAATACCAAAGTTATATATTAAATAAAACATACATTCCAAAAATAAACATTTTCTTCATACATCAAAAAATTTACCAAAAGAATAAGTCATACTAATTGGGACACGACGTAGGCCTGTAGTAGGTGATGCATCCTTGTTTCCCTACTGTTGTGTGTTCAATTCTTACCGTCATACTGGACGTGATGGACTTTCAACCACCCTGAAGGCTATTATTTTACAAAGAATATAAAATTCTATAACAATACCAAAATTTTATAAATATTATAAAAATAACTCTATTTATTAACCTAAATGTTTTTCTCTACATTACAATTTGCTTCCCAAAAGTAATATCACATAATTACATAAAAAAATGTCTCCAAAAATAATGTTAGTCATGTTGAAATTTCATTACTCAAATAATGAAAAGGTTATCTCAGATTTTTATCGGTATATTAACCAAGAAAATTATCAGAACATGATTATATAACATACTCTTAAGAAAACATCTTAATCTATAATGATGTCCATACTATCTGTTGATACCAATTGTAAAGAGATGGCCTCTATCAAAACATATTATAATGTTTCTAAACTAGATTATCATCTTTTGAACTTTTCAGTTTATAGATCTTTATAATTATTAAATACTCATAAATGGTAGACCCATAAATTACATGTGGAATCTTATACATAGTAATAATTTTTTCACCGAAGGAATCCTTTAAAAAAATATGTATTCTTTTCTAGACACATCATAAATTCCTTCCACGTGACATATTTTTTCCAATAAAAAAATTAATACCTTTGAATATTATTTAAAAGATATGTAGTGCCTAAAATATCATAAAAGGAGATAAATAAAAAACCTATTAGTCTATTTTAAACCAATAAAATATTTCCTCAAAACATATATTTTTACGACAAATAAATAATCACCTATTAAAAAATATCTTAACCATAGATTTGAAAATAAAACAATTTCCAAGAAAAACTAATAAGAAAATATAAAATATATAAATAGGTAAATTATGGTATATTTATAAAAAATACAATAAGCATATGCTCAACATCCACACTTATCACCCTTTCAAATGGAATAGCCATACAAGCAAATTCTAATCCAAATGTATTGGTGGTTATAACATAACCACCTGTATATAGATTATCACATAAACAACCATAAAATGTCAAAGTACCATTTAATCAAAAAATATTGCAATATTAAATATTTAAATATTAATATTTTATTTAGACTTAGAAGAATATATTTTATGTTATTGAAATAACTAATCCATTTAAAATAATAAAAATATTTATAAAAGTGATTTTTGATTCAAAGTGTATCATAATAGATTGAAAATATTTAAAGACATTATAATATTAAAATTGCAAACATTTATGTCTATATAAATAAATCCATGAAACCATTTAAGAAACATGGAAATTAATGACAAATATTTAGAATAATATTTCATTAAAATATTTAAAATGACATTTTAGTTAATGAGTCCCTTACATTATGTCTTTGCGGTCACATACATTATTTATATACATCAATAATAAATATTATTTAATTATTTAATTTCATGAAAAACTTTACAAATACTTATTATTCCTTTTACATAACATATTTTCATGTTATTACTGAATTATTTAAATACATGTTAGATGTTTTTGTTAAAATTTAGTACATGAGTCAAAAATTTCTTTGGAATGATGCCAGTGTAAAATGTGGTGAAACGTCAATCATATAGAAAAGAATATTCCTGGAATTATTATTATTTTTATAAATAAATTTCACTTTTAAATAATACCACTCTGTATAATTATGAAAATTGAACTATGTTATAATCATAGAGATGGTAGGTCTTAATTACGGATGAGTAACATTTCCATTTTCAATTATCAGTATAGAAATAATTTAAGTATTATTTTATATTTTTAGAATTATGATAATTAGAAAAATATAATATTAATACTTAAAATACCATTATATATATCATCCATGTGATGTAGTGATGAATATCGAATCACATCGCTTCATAGAGGTGATTGTTCAACGGTACACACGAACAACATTGTCATATTCATGTACATGGAAGAGAAATAACATAAATGATATATTATTATATAAAAATTATATATATTTCAATAATATAATTTATGAAAATTAATTACATTATTAAATATATTTTTAAGAGATGGTGATTGAATCCAAGTTATCAGTTCTTGGAGGTAACGGTACAAACATACGCATGACCAATACATTTTTCCCACATGATGCAAGTGTTGATAAATTTAGTAGATGATATTGACATAATAAAATCTAAAAAAATTTGATACATGAATTATTATTTCTTCATGGTGTAATAATAGTCTAAGGATAGAAAAGAAGAAATAAAATAAAAACACTTCGTAAAAAACAATACATATTTTTCAAGCTATTTACTTCTATTATCACCTTAACTCCATTAAAGAGGTAGTTATTAATAAATAATATCATATATAATGTTAATAGAAATTATAGAAAGGTATTTTGTAATATATTGGCTTAATTCTTTTAGGAGTATTTGAATGAGAATAATTTGTGCCAATTTATAGGAGATGGGAGGGGCATCCATGGAATTTTCAAAATATTAGTTTAATATAAATTAATTTTCTATTAAAAATATAAAAAATGAGTTATGTAGAATATAATATTATTATAGGTGTAAATATATGGATAAAATAATTAACATAATGGTCTTGATTATTTTGTAACCCTTATCATTTTATTTTAACCATTATTTAACCCTTTCAACTATTTCTATGTTATCATGTAATTTACATATTGAGGGTTAATATAATTTTCATAACCTGACAAACAAACCATAAATGAGTAATTTATGAATATTTATGACATATCCAAATTATTTGGCATAAATATAGATGGTTTTTTAATTTTATGTAATTTAATAAACTATTATTTATTTTAAAATATCATTAATATTAATTTTGACTCGATTCATTATATGAATTTTTAAAAATTTCAAAAAAATTTATATCTTCTAAAAAATTATATTTACAGATTCATAACATGTTAAATTCATCCACAAAATTAATTTAGAATATAAATTATAAAAAATTATATTTATTTTATTATTTTTAATATCATTTATTTGATTCTACCATCAATGAAGAAATTACGACATCATCAATTCGTCCCCTTTTATCTTTATTATTTTATAATTAAATTTTTTAAATAAATTTCCAAGATGTAGATAAATATATTTTATTTCCAATTAATTTTTATACTATAAAATATCATCTTTATCACCTCATATTTAAAATATTTCTCTTTTTAGAGACAAAAGAATATAAAAATTGACATTCCTCTGAATATAATACTATAAATGTATTAATATCATCAAAATGGATCTAGGATCACACTAATTTTACCCAAGATAGACTATCAATGATTATAACATATTAAATTAAATTTTTAAATGTTTTAGGTTCTTTTTTTCATAATTTATAATATTAATTTTACCCTTTATTACTCGTTTTACATTAATCTTTGGTAATAAAAATAATTACTACTATTATTATTCACATTTTAAAAAATTATGTTGATTATATTAGACTAAAAATATGAAAGTGATTCCACTTATTTATATAGTATTTTCAATAATAAATTCATAGATGAGGATAAATATAGTTTCATGATGATCACAAAGATATATTTACAATGGTGGATAAAGTAAAAATGTACAAAAGTTAAATAAGTTTTTATATACAATGTGAATTTGAAATTGATTCAATGGTATAAATAGTTTTATATGATAAAAAAATAGTTTAATAATACTTGAAATATATTTTAAAAAAAATTATCTCTATAAATAAATTTGAGGAAAAACTAGTTTTCAATTAAAAGTCATTATTTTTTCACAATTGATCAAAAAATGATTCTAATAAGTAAAATATGAAAAATTCATCCAAATTATATTTTTATAATAAAATTAAAATAAATAAGATTAATTTTTAAAATATATATTTTAAATTTATAAAAACAATATTTACTATAGGTTTACTATCAAAAGGCTGCAATATAACCTTTTTTGAAAAATACTTATTTTATATGTAAAATAATATTATTCATTATATCATGTATTTATAATGAATAAAATTAATGTTAAAAATTATATTAAACATTTTAAACATATATTTTATTAATATAATTTGACAAGAATTATTTTCTAATTTATTGGTATAAAACTAACTTGCACTTTTATTGTTTTCTTAGAAATACATTATCTTTTATTTTTTCGAACGGGTATAAAATCATTTATAAATAATTGGAAAATGAATTAATTATATGTATATATTGGTTTTGGGCACTCCTAAATCATGTGATGGGCGGTGGCCAAAATCTTTTTTTTCCATGATCGGTCGTCAATCCGTGATTTAGACAACGATAAATTTTAGGACCTACAAAAATGGATAAAAATATATAGACAACATATTTAATTCCATAACCATGACAAGATCATCACAGATTATTTATAATAAATTTAATTAAATATAGAATTAACTTTGTTTGAAATAATTCTTCATTTATGGACAGGGTAACAAAACTATGATGCATCGTAGTTGTGTTGTAGGAATCAAATGGTTATTCCATCTAGCAGTGATACACACATGTTCCACAAATCTCTTGATATCACTGAATGAATCATGGGGGATAAAATTAGATAAAGTTGTGATTTCATCTTCATACTTTGATCTCTATGATAATTTCTTCCAATGCATTCTCCTTGATCTGGAGGGGGACGATTTCTCTCTATTTTCATGAGCAATCGTGGAGAAGAGAGATCTCATGGTCTTGACAGATTTCTCCAATTCTATTGTGCTCAACCTAAAAATTTATTTGTGCATTTGGGAAAATAAAATGAATGGGGTTTATATATTTTTTTGGGATAAAATAAAATAATTTCACAATTTACTTTAATTATTTTTTATTCAAAGTGAAATCCCCATGTAGATAAATCAAAATAATAATATTATTTCATGACAAGTGGTTTACTTGTGAATAATTATGAAATATTATTTAATTAAATAATATTCAATTTTTATTATTTCCTCACAAAACCTAAATTCTCGGTCCTTTATTCCTCCAAACTATTTATCAAAACCTGAATAATATATAATTATGTCTTAATAAATATGACAGCATTATTCAACAATAAATTACTGTATATTATATTCACTGAATATCAAATAAATATTCATTAAATATTACTCTAACACTATATTTTCTCAATTAACTATTGATGGAATAAATGTAATCGAGGAAAAAAGAATAATTATTAAACCACATGTAAGGCTAATATTTATTCAGCTTATTAAATAAAAATTAGTAATATTTTATATAAAATAGATTCTGCAGACACATAATGTGTGAATCTCTATGCATATTTCTCAGTTGCATTAGGTGATTCGGCCAAAATTCCAATGTTATCATCTAAAAACATGCCAACTAACCCAATTATAATGAATTTAATGTCACAGTGACAGAATACCTCATACACATTCTTACTATTTATAATAATCCCTTTATCATGATATCTATAATCCTGCTGGTTGTATGCTAGTGACATCATCCAATGTTCTTGATGTCCCTTTCTTTGATTTTTCATAGGATGAACATTCCTAACGAATACCATGGCCATTGAGTTATTTAATCTATATGATTTCCATCAAATGGAGAGAGATATCAATATCCATTAAAAAAAGGGCAAAACCATTCAAATAGTATTTATTAATTCAATATTTATCAATACAGACTATATGTATCCTAACATGATACAATCATATGTATTCTTGGGTTTCATCAAAAAT
Organism: Viscum album; assembly: GCA_963277665.1. Lineage (NCBI taxonomy): Eukaryota > Viridiplantae > Streptophyta > Magnoliopsida > Santalales > Viscaceae > Viscum > Viscum album. The sequence goes on along the minus strand of OY728157.1, from coordinate 1,626,644,214 downwards.
AAAAGTATGTTACTCTTAATATTCAATAAAACATATTTAAGGATCAATAAACACATCCAATGATAGCAATATCCAATCACTCATAAAAATGTATATTTCTTACTAATCTGTGTAGTTCTTATAATATCATACTTGATATTACCAAGGTCATAAACCATGATAACATTCTTCATAGTCCAATTGGTATCCTCCACTTCAAGACTGTATAATTTATTTTACCCAAATTATATCATCATACTATAGAACATATATTTTTAAATAGATTCATAGCTCTTCTGGGTTCTTGTCATAGCAGAGAAATCGTATGATCTTTTAGTGTGACAAATAATCTAGGGACATTAAAACATATAATGTAACATAAAAGAACAATCAATATTTGATAATTAGTTTATTGATATACCAAAAAATGAATATATGTTATCATAAAGTACATAGATAATGGTTTAATGGAAGAAATTATATCAGACTCCCACATACACTAGAGTTATCTACTACCAATCTTCAGTTTGCTAGCTATCGTATGATACTCATTATTCTATTGATATAGGCCTTTAGTCAATAGGTTATCCATGATCTCTTCCTTGGTTAATCTTCTCAATGTATCTTCACCCCTTTGATAATAATCCCTCAAGAGGTGATACATCCAGAGTATGTGTTTTGTATGTTGGGGGGACCTTGAACTTTTTGAGAAGATATCACTATATTAGTAAAAAACAAAATGTAATATGATGTTTAGTTCTTGGTACCACATCAATATTCTATAAAATGTTCAAAATACAAATAGATTCCATGTATGCTTCATAAACCAATATATACTCGCACACCACTATAGAATCATTGACAATTAGATTCTTTGAACTCTTCTAACTTACATCTCCGCTATTGAGATAAACTAGAAAACTATGTAGAGTCTTAAAATCATTTGTATCTTTCTGAAAACTTTCATTAGTATAACCCTTGATGGGATGCTCTGTGTCTCATCCATACACTAAAAACATGTTCTTAGTTATTCAAAGATCCATAGGGATATCCTTAACATCATTCCAATGTGGTTATCCCTGATATATTTGAAATCTTTATACCATTCCCAGTCCATAGGAAACATCATGTATTGTATAATAACATGGAATAGATGATTGATCTGGTCAGTGAATTTTATGATGTCTTACTCAATGACTATATAACATGTTGTTTCTTGGGACACATTTTCTTACAATGATTTAAACAATGTGAAACTGGAAAAAATCCTCTACTGGATTGTTCTATACAAAATATCATTAGTATCTCATACAAATATATACTTTTACATATTCTAATTATCTTCATGGATATATCATGAATGATTTTGATACCTAAATAATAGATGGTTCACCTAAGTCCTTCATCGAGAAATTTTTTTTAACAAGTCATTAACAAACATTATGACTGGTATATCTTTTCTAATATATAATATGTCATCATTAAACACTACTAGTATAATGACTGCATTCCCAATATCCGTTTTATATAAACATATATAACATTAATTATTAATGAAACCAAAGTCTTTTATGGAGTCATAAAATCAATTATTCTGTGATCTATAATATTTTATCAATTCATTGAAGGATATATACAACTAGAATATTCTTGTGATATCATATGGTGTCACAAACCCTTTAGGTTGTGTCATATGGACATATTTATGTTGTTTATCATTAAGAAATTCTTTTTTGAAATCCGTGTTTCAAATCTCATTGTCATGGTTAGCTGCTATATAATGTATAATCCTAAAGGATTTAAACCTGGAAAACTGAAAAATGGTTTCATTGTAGTCAATTACTTGGTGTCATTTAAACCCTTTTCTACTAGAAATTCATTATATGTATTTACATACCTTCAACGTCTAGTTTCATCTTCAATAACCATATTCACTCAAAAGTCATTACATTAATTGTAACATCAACCAAATCCCAATATTGATTCTTATACATGTAATCCATTTCAGAATTCACGGCTTTTTTAAATGATGATTCTTTTCAGCAGTATAGTTTCTCTATATAAGAGATAAAATTATCATGGTAAAAAAATTAAAAGGTCACCATCCTAGGTGGAAAGATAACCATATCTCTATGATTCTATTATGTTTCTGACAATCTTATGTCATACATGTGATTTAGGAACTACATATTTAATATGAATCTATTCAATCGGTTCCTATAAAAATTCTTGTGCATCTTGAGCTTCAACATCATTAATGTAAATCTTTCTCCCACTATGCAATTTGAGTTTCTTTTACCGCTAGATAAATATGGATTATCTAGAAATATTCCCATTCTATACTGTGGGTTTTTACATGTAGTATCCAATTGTTTTCTGAGGATACACTATAAAAATACACTTTGTCACATGGAGTGCTAACATTTTTCTTAAAAATGGATTAAAAAATTCTTTTTTACCTAACAAACATGTATAAAACTAAACATAATTCCTTCCAAGCCATATGTCAATGTGATTTGAATTTTCCACATTTGTTTGATCTCAGTTTAATGTATATACCATTGTTTATAATGCATATCCTCAAAAGAATAATGGATGATATTCATGACACAATATTGACCATACCATGAAAAATGAGGAATAATTTATCTATCACTAAAACCATTCCATTATGTTATATAAGGTGGATTGATTTGATGTAGAATCCCAAACTCCCATAAGAAGTCGATATAATCATTGTTAATATATTCACCACCTTGATCAGATTGAATCTTCTTTTTCTATATACCACATTGATTCTCTAATTCATTATTCAGTTTCTTGAATTTATCAATGGACTTAGAATTATACCTCATCAAATAGATATATCCATATCTACACATGTCATCAGTAAGAGATATTAATTATGAATATCCAAAAGTAGAATCAAATATAAATGGTCCACACACATCAGTCTGTATTAATCATAGAAACTATGTTCCCCTTTCATCCTATCCAGCAAATATTCACTTAGTAATTTTTTTTATTATAAACAAGAATGACATAATGCACGGGGTTTTATCTCGGTAGAGTCTGAATAGATATCATTCTAATGAATTGTCAAATGCTTCTCATTTATATGACCAAGATAGTGATTCCATAGCAGGGTGTTATATGAGTCATGTCAGCATGATTCATTATGAAATTTGAAAACATTGTTTTTATAATTTAATACATAATGATCATTATTTGAATTTTTCATTCCCTAAAATATATTTTACTTATAAAGGAAAAAACTTTTATTTCCACATGTTAACATAAACCCATTTACATCGAAATATTATACATAAATTATGTTCATGGTAACTATAGGTACCTAATAACAATATTTTGAAACCAACATCATTACCAATGGAAATGAATGGTGGTATTCAGATATCAGAAGTGAATCCATCCTCGAACCATTAGAAGCATGTAGATCCACATCTCCTCTATAAATCATTAAATATCTACATGGTTCTAACATTTTGTTAAATATATGTTCCCTACATGTTCTACCTAATACCAAGTGTGTTTATATTTAAATATTACACTCAATAATGATCACACATTTTTCTTCACCTATATTTTGGGTTTAGTTTATCTTCTAGATTCCTAGATTTACACATGAAAAATAATGTTTTTTATTTTTCCATTCCTCTATATGGATTTTATTCTACATAGTAGGACAACGGTCGAGATATTAAGAGTATTTATAAGTAATAGGGCCCATTTTTATTATTTTTCCCTTTCCTATAAAACATAAGGACCAAAATTCTGTCACACCCAATGTGCATATCTGTTAGTTGAATCAATATATGATTTTATTAAAGATTATTGTCATTAGCGATAATATTTTAATTAAAAAAATTAATATGGTCTTGATATTTAATGAACATGTGAAATTTACAAGCAACTCATCTAATAACATAATCCCAATGATGTATAAGCATTTAATGTAGTCAATAAGTTTGACAATATGTGGTCCAAATGGAACATACTCTCTAAGAAAAGTTGTAAAAAATTAATTGAAGATATCATAACAATATTGTATCACCTTTTATTGAAAGAGATCCCGAATGTGAGACATCATGAAATATTCATATATATCCTTATGTATCTTCAAAATATTAGTGTCCATGGATGATATCATGATGAAATAAAAATTTGTAGCATCATTTAGATGTTCCTCATATAAAGATAGATCTTCATTATTTTCCACATTTCTATGCCCAACTAAAAAATGATCTTACAAAAAATATAATTTCATTTCATGGAGAAGTATAATTCATGAGTTCCTTTGAAACTCTTTGAAATTTGTACTGGTGAGACTGTTATATTTAATCATATATATAATGAATCGATATGTTTGATGTCATATTATTTTTATTTCAGAAAATTAATAGGATCATAATTTTAGTACATTATGTAATAAAATATAGACAAATAAATGTAAATTTATTAGTCTCCCACTATTTTATCTAACACTAATATCCCTCATAATTGGTTTTAAAATATCTTATTTTATAGAAATCATAGTGGAAAATATTTATATCATTTATCATATTAACACTATGTTGGATGGCCATGAAATTTGAATGGTTGTTGGTTGGCATAACAAATTCAAACTTTAATAACTCACATTTTTTTGATCCACTATGTAGACTCCCAAATCCTAAAATTCATAAACTGTATTTCCTTAGCATTTTCCTCTTAGTTACACAATGTCCTTCATTTTTCTTTCAACCTGTTTTCAAATATTATGTTAAGAGAACCCATAACATAATGTATTAATTCATTAATATTTGACAGGTCATCAAATTTTGATGGTCAAGAACATTTAAATACTTTTCCATTTTTACTGAATTAGTGTTAGGCTATACTGAAATAAAATTTTCTTGAGGGATTTAATACTTTTATATTAAAATTTACAATTTTTTATGTTTATCACTTGCATGTATATATTAAGTGGGCTTACTTATGTTATTGACCATGTCAGAGATTATATTTATGCATAATCTATCTAATATTTGTTATTTATTTCATTATTTTTACTTATTTAATTTTGTGATCATGAAGAAAAACATATATAATTAAGTAACCATGAATCATGACATAAATAAAATAATAATGTGGTATTATCACAAGTTATTTTAATGGTTATTTTATCTAACAATTGATAAAATAATTGTTGACCTAGATAAAACAAATTGAACTGATTAAGGTTTATGTTACATCATTCCTCGTATCCACCTATGTATCTCCTTGGATTGGATTCACCTAATATTTGAATAAGTATATCCTCCACTAGCTTGGGAGATCCGTCAATAACATTTAATTTTAACTCACACTAAGGTGAGGGGAAATGAGTTTACATAAATAAAACTATGTCCATTAATTCCCATACATTATTAATTTAGAGAAAGAATGTAGGCCTACTATGTAATTCAATAACAAATTAGGATAAATTAAAACAAACACATTGAATGATTTTGACTAGGGTAATCATCATAAACATGCATTTAAATAATTAATCGTTTAATGAAAATAACATTCAATTTTTAATCACCCTTATTTAAGATAAACCGTGCTCGAAAAAATTGATTTATATATATTATTAAATAATTATTTATCTAAATTCAAATTTATATTTACATGATATACTCATATAATAAAATAATAAGAAAATTACATAAAATAATTTCAATTTTACAATGTACATTAATGTACATTAGAGTAAATACAATGAAAACATATATAAATAAAACCAATAAGAATAATAGTTGTATTCTTTTTAATCATTGTGACTTACATAATACAAAATTATTCACACATTAATGATGTGTACTATCAACTTTATAATTACATGAATTACATTGTTTTTTCTCAAACGTGTCATGATTTAATGCACTTTGAGTAACAACTATGATATGACTCATATGTTATATGTATTTATATCATTATAGGGATGTTAATTAATCATTTATATATATAAATATTAATAACCACACATGTAATATCATATCAACTTAATGACCATAGACATGAACATGTCTCAATGTTAACAAAATATAATAAATAAAATTTAAATCTATAATATTTTTTATATTTACATGGTGTATACAAGCAGGTTACACAACGTGCAAATCTTTCAAAATCCACCCAAATTACAATCCAGGTGACATGGCATGTAAATCATACCTCGAATTATCATGTACATAGTTCGAGTATTTAAAAACATGTTTGATAATCTCTGAATTACATGTTAACCAGTTAGGTAGGTGGTGTATGGTAATAGACGACATTTAAATGGATGAAACGGATTAAAGATAGTGTACGAGGGATACACGGTGAGTACATTGGTTGACTGTGTACCACCAAGGATGGGTCAACACATTGTGTATGGTAGTTGATGGAATTATTGTAATCAATGCACATTGTTAGAACTAATTCCAAATGCACTAACCACATGTACACTATGTGTAATTCTTGTGTTATCTAGACAGAATCCATGGAACATCTAAATTAGTTCTGTGATTTTATTTTATTCATAAAATTACTCATTTCGATTAGATATTTGAGAAATGAATGTTAAAGATGAATATATTGTGATTTAGAATGAACAACTAAATTTGAATTGAAAAAAATAAATGTGTAAATAATTATTGATACTTAGATAATTATATATAATTATTTGACCACTCTTATACACCGTGTATATTCTTGGCATAGCAAAGGTGTATTATGGGCCATGCCCACCTTTGTTTTTTAATGTTCGATGATCATTCCAGTATTTAAAAAATGATAAATGTCATAATCTATTTAATTGAATCAATGAATATAAACAATTCATATAACATCAGAACCAAGAGAGGATCCTCACATATTATTTATAATAAATTAAATTAAATATTTGATTAACATTGATATAATTTTTTTTCACCTATGGATCTATAAACAAATGTATAATGAAATTTTGTAGCGTTGTCGAAATCAGATGTAAATTTCCTCAACCGGTGATCCACACATGTTCCATGAATCTATAGACGTCGCCAAAGGAATATTCGTGTGATTTCATGATAGATCCTTGTGCTTCCATCTTTTTCAATTGATCTCTATGAGGATTATTTCCTAAAAATTATCTATTATTTTGAGGAGTAATTTCTCTATTTGTTCATGGAAATGAACTATGATATGATAGATCAGAAGGGTATAGGATAATTCTATAATTACATTGTGCACAACCTAAATAATGAATTATTCTTCTAAAAAAATACCATAACGTGATTTATATATCACTAGGGTTAAAATAAAATAATTTCAAAGTGACCATATTTATTTAATTATTCCATGAAAAAACCCCAAGTCATATGATAAAGAAATATTATTATTTCCTAACATGTACTTACCTTGTGATTTATAATTACTTATTATTCAGTAAAATAATATTAAATAATTGTTATTTTCTAAAGGGATGTAACATCTCGATATTTCATTCCTAAATAATATTTATCATACATTGAATAATGTATATCTATTTATTAAATAAATATCATCATTTCACTTTCCAATAATAAATAAATATTATATTCACTAAATAGAAAATAATTATTTATTTGATATTCCCCTCACATTTTATTGTCTCGAATAATCGATGTCTAACTAAATGAGAAGAAGAAAAAATTAATAATTATTAAACCAAATAAGGTAATAATATTTATTCCACATGTTACATAATATAGAATAATATATTATTTAATGGATATTTTCAACACACTTAGTGTGCGACCCTCTAGGCATGTTTCATAGTGGCATAAGCAAAGCAGCCTAAAGTACTAGGTTAGCATCTAGAGACATGATAGGTAATTTATAGAGGAATAAGATAATTCTGAATGGAATATTACCTATAACCTATTCTAAATGTGTAATATAATATATTTATTACAATATATTTATTCAAAAAGTTAGCATGTTAGTGAAATCATTAAATGAGTTCGGTGTTCCATTCTTTTATTTCGTGGAAAATGAACATTATTGTAGAAACCCATGACCATGGATTTTTATAGGCTAAATCATTTCCATAAAATGGCCTAAGATATCAACATCCATTAAAATTGAAATTAATATCATTTCCCATATTACTAATTATTGAAATAGTACTCAGGACACACCTAACGTATCCTACCACTCTACGAACATATTTTATCTTGGGTTTCATCAATAAATTATAGTATACGACACATAATATTCATTAATAATATTACTAATGTCTAAAATAAATACACATGTCCACATATAGGAATATCTAATGAAAAAAATAATAACTATGATTTTCAACTGGAGGGACTCATTCATATAACATCCTACATGATATTTACAAGGGCATAAACAATGAGAAGGTGTCATAATTTCCTATGACACTACAACCTGGATAACATGTCTCAATTTTGTCCCTCAATTGATATCATTCGTCTATAGATAAAATAATTAAGAACAGATTCATAGCACTTCTGTGTTCTTAAAATATCAAATAATTTATATGACCTTTTAGTGTGAAAAGTAAACTAGTGATATTATCACATATTAAATCATTCTAAAGAACAATCCTGATTCAATAAATAATTTATTAATATAAAAAAATTAATATATTTTATCATAAATTAAATTTATGTTCATTATGGGGAACCAACACTAACAATATATACATGTGTAAAAAATATTATCATAAATAAATTAATAGTATCCATACCTCTATTTTAATGGCTATTTTATAATGATGAAATTAAAATAATAATATTATATTTTTCATTTAACAATGATCTGGAGTATCATGTATATTATCACACATAGTATTTCCTTTCTTAAATTAATTATATAACCTATATACTATCCAACTACTTTTTATATTAAGAATCATATACATTTCATTATCTTTTATCTATTATTTAAATTTATTATTTCATGGGGAATAGGATAAATGTCGCCAAAGTGGAAACAACTTATTACTATAATATCCTCTTTATTGGGATAGTTTATGATTATGTCATCATTGATAATATATTACTATCTATATATCAAGAACAGTCATTACATTTCTTCTTCTCCAGTTATCCATGATACCACCATGTATTCATACCACTTTATCCACTTGTTGGAACCTAATATAATTAAGAATATGTTTATATGAAAATATGATTTTGTTTCTTTTTTTTTAATAATCTATGTTCTATTAAAATCATGTCTTGTAGTAGTGGTTTCAAAATGTTTTACCTTTATCCTATGATGTTTAAAGGACATTGTAACCCATTTATTACTTTTTTACAAATTATTTTAATAGGATTATTCTCCTCATTTTCTAATCAATGTAACTTTTTAAATATTAATGTTGAAAAAAGAATTTTTGGAATGTATTGACTTAGCTTCCATCATGGAAATAATTTCTTTGATTATTCAAATAAATGATTAAAAGGTTATTTTATTAATAATTTTCCACAAATATTGTTGTATATTGTTTATTATAAAATGTTTCCCAAAGAAAAAGTTTTTTCAAAAATAATTTTTATGTTTGAAAATTGTTTTAATATTTTTTTTAAAATATCCATTTATATATTTTAAATTAGATGTTTACAAATAAATTAACGTTAACGATCAAGATTCTTATTTATTATTTAAACAAATAATTTATTTTCGGAATAATTTTTTAAATTATTTTCAATATTTTTCAAGAGAGTTTAACGGTAAAAGTATCTCAAATTATTTTAAATATTATTTTATATGATTACAAGGTATGTGGTATTAAAATGTTTTATGATTAAAAAAATTAATGTGAATTGGATATTTTCCCCATGAAATGTTTTTAAAAGATATTTCAAAATTATTTTCGATCTGATGAGAAATATTTTATTATATTTTATATCTTATTGGGGATATGATCCATGATCAATATTCATATTTTACATGAATGATTTATGTTTTGATGGAATGATGTTTATGAATGATATTTCACTTCTATGTATTTTAATCTCTTGAAAACTTATTCACATTGATACTATTCATTCCACTAATCTCATATAAATACTTGTAATAAAATTTCCATGTTATAGAAGATGTACCACGTAACCGTGTAGGGAAAACCACAAGTCTAACATTGGAATGCATTATTCGATTCCCATTAGATATATGACCGTAATAAATTACCTATAAAAACATCATCAGTCTAAAGATATATACTTGGGACATAATTTCACACTTAATTTCATCCTGAATTTTTTACGGCAATAGCCTTATCTCATTCCAATGTTTTAATAGAGGAATTTAAATATAAAAAGAATCTAGTATAGTTTATCACTGATATACTTTCCTGAGTCATCTTCATGAACTCATCTGTTCTTTCCCATCTCAACATGTTTGGAACACTATATTCTAGGAACATATCATGAATGTACTTCCATTCCAGACCTCCCCTCTATCCATCCTAAGTTTGGATATCCCACCGTCACTTCTATTAACCAAAAAACATATATGTATCCAATTTTAATCCCTTATCATAATGTATATCCATGTTGTCATATATAGTCACGATAGTCTTCAGCCATAATCCAACTCCCTCAGGTCCACCCTCTCCAGTAAAAGTTGCTGGACAGTTCAAGTTAGACCAGAAATAATTGTCAAAACCCACATTGGGAATCCTTCCATGAATTTTATAAAGATAGAAAACTTCTCTTGTAACATATCCACTAATTCCTAATCTGGAACTATCAATGCCTTATCTTCCACTACTGGTTGACTATCTCCAACTAAATCCTATTGTTGATCTCCAAAAATGTGTTATCATGGTGAAATATCTCTACTATTCCAAATAGATGTCCTATGAATCATTACACTTCTTAATCACATTTATGTAAGAGTAATTCATAATAATGAAGAACAAGTAATTTACCCAACCATTTCCACAGTTTCAAAACTGAGGCCTTATTACTACCCTCAACCATCATACATATTGGTCATGGTTAACAAGGGTAAACATATTCACATTATTCACATGCCATTATAAACCCATTTATTTAAATTTATTAAAATTTTATTATTTCTAAATCATATTAGGAAATATTATCAATTAAATTTTAAAAGATAAAAAAATAGTAAAATCTCAATAACAAGCCAAAATCTTGTTTTACTATGCATGCCTAATATGATGCATGAAAAAAATTAATCATGGGTGCTTATAATGATTCATACATGATCAAATATCATAACATACCAAGGCATAATTAAAAACTAAGAAAATATAAATAAATCATTGAAACAATAATCACATCAAAAAAATGAATCGCTAATGGTGAAATAATATCCACCAATAACAAGAAACATTAAAAATTGATATCACAACCTGTGTAATTGGGTTCTCCCCAAAACATTTGTCTTAACCTCCCCTAAAGGAGATCATATCCATGTCCCAAATATCCCTTGTATTTTTTCTACCATTCCAATGTAGCAAGATAATAGAATGTAAAGTAAAACCCCTCTAATAAAACATTGTTACATCCATACCCGAGTTCCCTACCTTTATTTTCGAATTCCGACCACCACAAGAACTCATGCACACCTCTATATATTATAGAGGCTACTGACTATCAATGAGTGTCATATTTATCAGTAATGGGATATCTATAGCATGTATTATCCAAGTAATACCTCCGAAAAAAATAAGAAACAATAAATTAATGAAATATATCATAACTTTAGAGACCATGTACCATGATATAGAAAAAATTGGAAATAAAATATCATAACTCTTGAGGAAAATATTCCATTCCAATGAAAATGTCGTGTTTCAAAAATGAAAAAAATATATATATAATAACAAATACCCAAAGAGTGCCTCAAATTAGGTCTATTTTTATAACCCATGATCCATCCAATATCACACATCTAACACCTGACCCTCTCCCTTTTACTATCAATAAAACACAATGTTTTTTCTGGTATTAATCTTGAAGCCTGAGTAGTGTGTGGGTAAAACTCAGTAGGTTGCCACCAAAAACGTCTAAGACAATATCTAGTCAATAAAAGTATAAACAGTTTTATAAATAATAAAGTAAAATTCCAATGTAAATAGTTATCACATTATTAATTATTAATTGTTGATTAAAATATACCCCCAGTTTCCTGAGGAAACCCAAAGCTAAATAAATTCTTTGTCCCATGTTTCAGTCCAAACCATCTCACATTATCAATTAAAAATTTATTAAAAAATAAACATACATATCGATATTATTTCAATATAAGATATATCTAATTAGAACTAGAGTCAAATGAAAACAATTTTCTCTAGGTCAAAAATCCTAGTACTTCTTAGGATTTATAGGTAAAAAAATATTCCACACAAGTGTTTATCTGAAAATTTGTTTCACTAAGGGCGTCGAAATTAGAAAACATTGTCTCACAAATTATTTACAATAAAATAATCATTAAAAGTATTGGATGTAGTAGACCATGCCCCAAAGATATACATCATCCAATTTATCACTATGGGCTTTAAAAGAAGCATACCATGCAGTGCACATATATATCAAAAAAATTATCCCTGTGAAATTTGGTAGCATCAAACCATGTTTTGAATATATAAACCCTAATTTTTATTTCATATTTAAACATGTTTTATTATATAAACCTAAACTTAATACAACTCAGAATAATTAAAGGTCACCTGTCTTTAAGGATTTTGTAAATTATATAAAAAATTGAAATATGAAATATAAATATTTCTTGAACAAATATTTTATATGACCACAATATTCCGTCGTAATTAGCATTTCATCGGATAACATGAGGACATATATAGGAAAATGGTGATCTATAAAGATTATTAAGGTAATAGCCCTGTCATTTCATGAGGAAAGAAATAAATTATAGTCATTAGGAATATAAATATATCACAAAAGAATCACGATAACAATGGATGAATATATCATGATATTCTTAACATGAAAATTTGGAAACAACATAAAACATGAAATTTTTATGACGAAGGTTCATTTCACAAAAATTAGCATGAGTAAACCCTCATTGAACCTGAATTGGCATGAGTGAACCCCCATTTCAGATGAATTATCATTATTAAACCTTAATTTCACATAGCGTATCATGATACTAAACATTACCCAATGCATTGGAGCACTATCAGGTATCAACCTTCTTAAAAATTTCATTTCATGCATTAGTATTTGACATAGATTATATAACATAGAATCATTCAATATCAGAAGTCATTCCATGATAAAGGATTTTAGAATAAATACATTTCATTTATTAATAAATAACTACATGAGAATAATGGTGAATAACTTTCAGATAGAAATGGGCATGGTATTCACTACACGGTGTTTTTAAGGAAAAAAGTGTGGTACAATTATAGATTCTTAATGATTTTTAATAGAAATTCATAAAATCGGATGATGAGAGATAATTTGTTATCTCATCATTTATAAATTAAATTGATATTGATGGGATAATGGAACACAATATCCCAATATATGATATAGAATTTAAATTTATAATATAAAAATTTATGAATTGAAATGATAATATAGAAATCCCTTATGGAATATTTGTATAGTAACTGGTGTACACAGAAGGGATTAATGAGAGGTAAATGGGAATCTCACCATTAAAACATAATAATTGAAGTATAGAAGATGTGGAAAACATATCCCCTTTTTAAATGAAAATAAATTGATGTAATAATATAAAGAAACATGAAAAAATTGAGAATGGAAAGAAACCCTTAATGAATATTCGCATTGAAAGGGCGAGATTAATTGATAATAGTGTGTGTCAATAGAAGTTAAATAGTGATACCATTATGTATATATGAAATTGATAGTAATGAGATATGGAAGAACATAACCTAAATAAAGAATATTTAAATTAAAAGGCATGTCATTAAAGAGGTTCTTGATAAAAATTGTGGGATGGAGATCCATTACTCGGTTATGTGATCCCAATGTCATGGGAGAAGTATATTTAGGGATTTGGGCACCTTGGTAGGACTCTATGGAGTATAGAGTAAAGTTTTTATGAGTTTCAAGGTGTTTTAGTGAAGAGGATTAGATCCTTGGTTGGGTTTAAATAGCAATGGTGGGGGAATAATTTATTATTTTGGTTTTGGACAGTACATACTAAAATATTCATAACCACAAACAATCCCATGGTTTTTCCCATTGATTATAGAAAAGAGAATTGGTGTAAATTATTTTATTAGAATATAGTTTGATGATATTAAAATATTTCCCTTGATTATATGGGGGTGAGTAACACTTTCAAGGAAATTATTTTTAAAATATTAAAATATATTTTATGACTTGGAGGATTAATGAAGGCTTTATAAAATAAAAATAATTAAAAAAATTACATTATACTAAAGAGATACATATATTTTTCCTATGATAACTTCTATATTATTTTATTAAATCTTTATTTGTTCATCATGATGTCATAAAAAAAATTATATATTTATAAAATATTTAATTCTTACCCAAAAAATCTATTGTCTCAAAAAATTATAAAAATTTAACCATTGGATAATATAGACATCCTGATTCTGAAAATAAAATTAATTTTATCTAAATAATTTTCTTCTTATGTGAATTTTATGTCTTAATATAATAACTAATATTTATTAAAAATTGACGGGTTATGATAAATACATTTTTAAAACCTTAATAAATGTTATAATATGCTTCATAATATTTATTCGATCATTAATTTTTTATAAATATAATTTAATAATAATATTTTATTAAAATATTTTTTATTTAAAAAATACATGAATTCATCAAAATAGATTCCTTAATTATATTAAAATATTAACTAGAAGTAATATTAATGATTTAGAAAATTATTTATAAAGTAACAATAATAAAAAAATTGTATATTCATTATTCAATAAATAATTATATCAATAATGCTACGGTCTTTATACATATCTCTTCATTTCTCTAAAATATTATCTAAGAGTAACATGTGTGATGGAGGGGTTTTCTTAGGGCAATTTAGTGATCATGTTTGGGTCGTGATCTCGATGAGCATAAACTTCTCCAGTAAACATTTTTCTCATAATTATGTTGTTGGAACATATATTTCTCTTATTCTAGGATAAATCCAAGAAATTCTATCTCCATCAGACAATCCGATAAATTGGCTTTATAGGGTACGATCCTACCAATTGAGGCCATAAAGTCTTCTATCTGAATTAATTATCCACTTTCATTTTTATTTATAAACAATAATTATAATGTTAAATTTATTATTGTTTTCAATGGACATATTGATCATCATTAATAATTTAGCAATGTTCACATAACAGTTGAAAAAATTAGTAAAATTTGAATTTATACTTGAATAGTTTTAATGAATTTGACAAATTAAAACATACATATTTGAAAAGAAAAATATTAATCAAAAGCCGATGTAATTACATTATCCCCCCTTAAGAAATATCTTCTTCCAAAATTTTATTTAACATACTAAGGTGAAAACTTCTAAGGTTATATATCTTTAATCTTTTCACAATTGTCTTTAATATTTTCAATTATAATTTCTAATAGGTAGAAAGGGTTCATGAATTACAATGGTACATCAGTATATTTTCATAAGAATATACATCTTTTACCAAAACAGCGCCTTAGGCATCATGGATTTTATTGATGGAAGCACTGATAATTCATTAAAAAGGTAATTTTTTACGTAATTATTAAATATCTTATATAACAATATTAAAAAAATCATAATACTACATCATCAAATATTCCAAAATAGTGTTTTGGTATATCAGTTTTGGTATTTTCAAAATGATATAAATCTATAATTGGATACATATATGCTTCACAGATGTCTCCCTCTTTTGTAGCATTAAGAAAATTATTTATTGCTTGATTATTTTGAAATAAAAGGAATAATTTAAAAAGAAATTGATGGTACATACCATTCTTATCATGGAATGAATGTTGAGAGAAAAATATTATCTAATAAAATTAAATTGGTCATTTCATGAATCATGAAATTTTAGAGGTATCAGATTTTTGATAAAGTAGTGTTTATGTATCTTGGATATTTTAAAATGTTTCAAAGCCACTTGAGCATGAATTCTGGATAATCTCTCCATGATGTTATTCAAAAATAGAGATAAGATATGTTTTCTATGTTCCTCATTCCATATATTAGCAATGAAAGAAATTCAATTAGGGGGTTTGATTAATTATCTAATAATAATGTAAAAAAGAAAACATTTAATAGAAATGGATAATTTTTTACACAAATAGTTTATCCTTGCTTGTGATTCCCTAGATTTCAATATAGGATATCCATGATCTATTTCATAATGTATATTCTTATGAAAATTTCTTTGTTCCTTCATAATGGTTCACACTGGGATTATGAATTTAAAAACTCAATTCCCCTTGGAGTGTCGAACCAAGAGTTCATATAGTGCCATTTTCGTACATCTGTTCCCATTCAAGTCATGCTGAAAGCTATGTTTTTAGGTTTTACTCTTAGATACATTTGGGCTAGAGCCACCTTTACTTGTTCATATCCAAACAAGGATGTATATAAGTTATAAACCACAAACTCAATACTCCCCAAAAGGTAGTGACTTATCCCTTATTCTAAGACTTATACCAAAGTTCTTCGCTATTTTATTCTAATCCTTATCCCAAAATTACTAAAAATATCTTCTTATACTAACTGTAAAAACCATTATCTTTATTTCATATTTAAACATGATTTATCATATAAAATTATACTTAATACATCTCAGAGGATCAAGATGTCTAGTGTATTGTGGTCTTATGAACATTACATAACAAATTGTTTCATGACATCACATATTTATTCTAAAAATCTCTTACATGACCATAACATTCCTTCGTGCATAGCATTGTGTGGGATAACCTGAGGATCTACATAAGAAAATAATGATCTATAAATCCTAGTAAATTAAATAAAAATGGTATAAAATGTGAAATAAAATACATGTTATTAAATAACAATATCAATAGAATGCAGAATAATCGTCAAAACAATAGCCTGATATAAGTGGTATTAATAACATGGAATTGTGGAAACAATATAACAACATGATATTAGCATGAGCCATGGATCATAACAAATGGATTATTATGATTAAACCATCATTTCACATGTATTAGAATGAGTAATCCCAAATTACACATGAATTATCATGAGAAAACACTAAATGCACATGGCTTATCATGATACTAAACAATACCCAATGCATTGGAGAGCTATCAGGGCGCACCCTTCAAAAACATTTCAATCCATGCATAAGTGTCCTATATTGATCATATAACACAGATTCATTCAACATCATAAGTTATTCCATTGAAAAGGAATCTGTAGTAATTACATTTAATTCCTCAATCAATAAGTACATGACCATAATGGTGAATAACCTTGATAGAGAAATGGGTTTGGTACTCACTATGTGATGATATTGGCCTGAAATTTTGTGGTGAAATTTTGGCAGCATAAAAACCTCAAATATGAATTATTAAAATTGTTTGATGAGAGAGAGTGAGTTCTATCATCATATATATATGAAATGTATAGTAAAGGGATCTTGGATCATAATATACCAATAATTTAAATTGAATTTAGATGCATAATATACAAGATATTATTTAATGGAAAAGAGATAAGAAAATATGTTATGGAATTTTAAAAAGGTAATGGATGTACACATGATGGATTAATTATAGAGAAATGGGTCTTTAATAATTCAAAAATTGAAACTTTATTATGTAAGATGTTACAAAATATACCCCATCATTTTTCATTGAAATGAAATCATGTACCAATGTTTGGAAACATAGAAAACAATATAAATAATAAGTAACCCATACCAAAATTTTTCATACAAACTGTTTTGATTAATTGGAGTGAAAAAAGATCCCTTCATGTATAAATAAAATGTAATGTAAGGAGGAATGAAAGAAAATATCATAAATCACAAAATTTTTAATTAAAATGCATGACATAAAAGTGATTATTGATGAAAAAATATAGAGGGAGATCCCTCACTTGGATATGTGATTCCAAAGGTTTGGGTCAGGCTTCATGAAGGCTTGGGGAGAATTTGGAAAACATTGGGGAGTAGAGAGAATATTATGGATTATATGCAAGGAGTTTGAGTGAAATGGAATTGTTACTTTTGTGGGTTTATATAATATTGGTGGTGTAATTATTTTTTATTTTGGTTTTTGACACTACACGCTAAAATATTCAAAACCACAAACCATCCCATAGTTTTCAAATATTTTCTATAAAAGGGTAGTGGGGTACGTTATTTAATAAGGCTAAGGTAGATTGATATAATAATATTTCACTTGATTATGTATACGTGAGTCACATATTCAAGGAAATTACTTGAAAATCTTAAAATATTTTATATATCTTGTAAGATTCAGTAAGTATTTATAAAATAAATAAAATAAACCTAAAATTATATAATTTTAAAGGAAACATAAATTCTGCTTAAAATAAATTTTATAGTATTTTATTTCATTAATATTGGGTCATTATGATGTCATAAAACACATTATATATTTATATAGTATTTAATGTTTACACAAAAATTAGGTTATCTTAGATAATTATTAAAAATTATGCAATGGATATCATAAACATGTCAATTCCAAAAATAATATTTATTTTATCTTAATTTTTTTTAAATATATGAGTTTTCACTTTTTAAATAAAAGAAAACATTTATTGAATGTTGAGTAGTTTTGTAAAAAATAGTTTTCAAAATATAATAAAAGTTACTTAAGACATCATCAAAATTATTTGATCATTAATATTTAAAAAATGTATTATAAAAATAATATTTTATTAAAATATTATATATTTAAAAAATAAAATAATTCACCATAATTTATCCCTTAATTGAATTTGAATATTAAAAAAATTAATATGTGTTATTTATAAAATCATTGACAATGTAAAAATAATATAATGAAAGTATATTAATATTTATTTACAAAACTAATACTCATAATGTGAAGCCTTTTTATATATCCCATTTATTACACCAGCATATTCTATAAGAGTAAGGTGTGCGATGATGGTGAATTCTTTGGGATATTTGGTGAAAAAAATTTGGGTTGTAATCTTGATGAGCTTTATCTTCTACAGTAAATGGTTTCCACCATTCATGATGTAACTACTCGAGTTGTGGCCCCGTCAGACATTGGAATTTTTTTACGAATAATTCCAGAGTTAGGCATGAAGATGGTGTGCGATTCTGAGGACCGGTGTGCCCAAAATTAATTTTATAAAAATATGAAGTATTTTTATACTATTTACGAGTCGAGAATGAGTTATCTCCTTAACAGTTTCTCAGAACAAGAATTTGTGTTTATAGTTGCGTCTGGAGCATGACGTTTACCCTAGGTGGTGTGTATCCTTTGTGTGTGCGGACATGCTACAGAAAAAAGTGAGCAGCGTAATTTTCATAAATAAATGAACAAGATTATTTAGATGCATCTGTTTGAATAACTCCTGAACAGAATTTTAGATCGCATTTATGAGTGCGCCGTTGCGTTCAGAACACCGTGTCTACCCTAGGGGTGACCAAATCTTCTATACGACAAGTGTTTTGGTCGGGGGTGTAAAATGGTTGTTTAATTAATTAATTAATTAATTAAACCGAATCAATCCCCACCCCTTCTCTTTGTTTAACCAATGAGGTGGAGAAATCCTACCCTCCACCTTCCTCCTCCACCAATGAATCGGAGGCCAAATCTTCGAAATGAAGTGTCATTGGTCTCGGAACATGACGGCAGACGCTCCCGGATCGTACAGTAGCAAAAGCGGAGCATGCAAATTGCCAACGATCCCTCAAAAGGTATGCAGTTTGAGTTTTAAAATCTCTTATCCCGTTTATGTGTTTTTTTATTAAATTTTCATAAGTGTCGGGTAGTTCGGGTCCCGAGCATTCCGAAACCTGGTTTGCATCTGAATTTGGAGCATCGAGGTGCTCCCGGTGGCTCCCAGATTATTTTCAATAGAAAACCCAGTTTCTAGTAGTGGAAAATGCAGATTCTGGTAGGCTGAGTGGTGTATTTCAGCATGCGTTAGTGGATTCTGGCAGGCCGTGGAGGCCTGGTAAGGTGGTGCGGTGGTTTCCGGCGAGAGAGGCGGTGGTCTGACCAGAATTTTTTGGGGGTTCTTTAAACCCCCATAGCTCACAAACCGTAAATCTGATTTGCGAGCCATTTGTAGAAACATGTTTCCTTGCATCGAGAAAAACCTTCTGAACCAACTTTGGGAATTTTATGAGTCATGTTTTTGGTCCGGGTCCATGAATCATTGAAAATAATAATAATTTTTTTTAAATTTTCAACTTCGTCCCGCCGTAACATTTACACGGAGTGTCCGATTAACATTACATCAGTGAAATTGTGATCTAGACTGTAAAGAGGATATATTAGGATAGTTTCTAGGCACTGGGATGGAGATCTGGATGTTGGCCCCATGAGACTGCTTTTGGGCGTTTACAGAGAAATGAGACTTCGTCGTCGGGTGTCTGTTTTGGATGATCGAGTAGTCGATCTCGCATGTTTTTATGAGGGGATGAAAATAGTGTGATCTTCTTGACGTGTTTTGGGATTGTGTTGTGGGCCCCACCCTGGCTGGCTATGGAAAATAGTACCTTCTTCACCAGGTGTCCGTTTTAGACGATCGAGTAGTCGATCTTGTGGGTGTTTTCGAGGAGATCATAATGCTGTTATCCGATTGATGAGTTTCGGGATCGTGGTGTGGGCCCCACACTAGCAGGCTACGGTGAATAGTTCCTTGTTCACCGGTTGTCTGTTTCGGGAAATTAAATATCATTTCCTATGTGTTTCTCGATGTAGACCACGATGGTGGCCTCGTTTTCGACCTAGGAGGTGTGCAATGTGGCGATGTTGTGGGTCACTCGGGTTTGAGACGTTGGGACCAGTAGTGGTTGAGGGTACGCTCTTGGTTCACTCCTATGAGGGTTCGTGTTTCATCACAACTGTGGCATTGATTTTTGATCCACTTGATAGAATATCTAATCTGTTAGAGTTGTGGCATCCCTCTAGTGGGCCCGCGACGGGATCCTCTAACTTTGCTACCCTAGATCGGGTTCTTGGTATCCCTGTGACTGTTTATCTACACGCGTTGATCCCCTATCAAACAGGTTAACCCACGTAGGGTTTGTGGAATAATGATGAATACAATCCTCTACATAGCTTGTATTTTATAGTAGGGTTACAGGATCATTGGTTATATGATCCACTACATAGAATGTGGTTTTGGAAGGGTTGGTGCATCGTCAGTTCGATCCCCGACACCACGATCTATACAAAATGGGGTGTTGGTGTCGTTGTGACCTCTTTGAAAGGAGGTGATCATTTATATGAGTGATCTGTTTATGACGAGCGTAGGATCATATTGTGGTGTACCCCAGCAGATCCTGGGAGAGATCCCCTATCTGTGACATATATGAATGCCATACCGGGTTGTGGTTTCCCCAACAGACCGTGGGAGTGATCCCCTATCTGTGAGATCTTCAATTTACGATGTGGTTTCTGGTATCCCCTAGCGGACCCTAGAAGCAATCCCCTATCTGAGCTGTTTTTTGTTCTTGTTGTTTCAACATGATTTTCTCAGTGATCATATAGTGTGATCTCATGGTTGTGAACCATTACTTGTGGTGTGGTAGGTACTTCATGTGGCTTGGTTCAAAAAATGAGTATATCTTGATGTTCAAGGTATCTGCACGGGAATATATCTATGCATATGTTCATTGTATATGTATGGGCGCATTCCTGAGTGGACATTCGTGATATATTCATGGGTGTATACCTATGATGATGTTCAAGGTGTATGTATGGGAATTCAAATGAATCAAGATGTTTAGTTGTGTTTAGCTGAGGATGGGCTCAAGAAGGATTTTCTCTCTCGTTTGAGTTCCCTCAGGCTGGGTTGAGCTGACTATTGCCTATCAGTTTCCTTATTTTGTTTGGGGGTTCTCGGAAGCCTACTGATTACTTTTATACTCACCCCTATACGGGCTTTTCCCACACATGTTTGTGTCTTGTGCAGACCATAGTCATATTGCCGAAGTCCTAGGGGGTCTTGGAGCAGGCAGATCATACTGAGAGAGACTGACCAGGGTGTTTACTGGAGCTGTGCAGAGGATCTTACCAGCAAGTTCATTCAGCAGTGTTTCCCACCTTAGGAGCAGGCTTGATGTTTCTTAGTTTGCTTTTGGTGGGCCCTGTTTTTCCCTTTTGTACATCTATTACACTCTGGTTGTGGGTTAGATGTATGCATGCATTTCATTTCAGTTTTTATATATATCGCTGCACTGTTTCATGGAGGTGTATTTGTGTGCATGTGTACAGGTACCTTAGGCTAATTCCACCCATGTGTGGGATAGGCAACATGGTTATAGTCTCAAACCCCTGACCTATTAGTGGCGGTCTTGGGGAGTCATGGCTCGAGCCTCATTGGGTTGGGTCATGACAGAGTGGTATCAAAGAAGGTTACAGCTTTGGGATCTCAAGGCGTAGCTGGTTCAGCTGTGAGTTTGGTCTGGATTCTATAGCAGTAGTGTTAGGGTGTTTCGAATTTGGTTTTCACGCTACAGACTCTAGTGTTGGTGCGTCGGCTGACGTATCCATTCACCAGGACAATGAAAACCTGATTTTCGACTCTGGACGTTCGTACACTGGTTACATGGGAAAAACAATGGTACATGCATCTTATAGGGATTTTTTGTTCACCTTGTTCTTCTTGAGTAAGCTCTCCAGATATACTTTTTGACTGTGGTGCCTCGTGATTTTAATTTAGAATTCCTCCTATGTGTGTGATATCCTACTAGGCACTAGTCGCTACCCCCTGGCCTATTTGAGGCTGACATGGGTAGTCACAGTTCGAGCCTCGTTGGGTTGTGTCGTGACACATAAGTTGTGTGATTTCGTCTTGGTATTTGTCAATGGAAATTCCTAGAAATGAAATCTCTCTTAGACACTCTAATAAATGGGCTTCATTGGGTAAAATCCTACTGGTTGTCCATAAACTCTTCTTTTTGAATAAATTTTCCACTGTAATATATATTTATAAAAAATAATTATAATTTAAAATGAATTATTGTTTCTAATGTTCATAATGATCACTAGACTTAATTTACCAACAATAAAAAAATGGTTGAAATCTGATAGTAACATTTCAATTTATACTTGTTAAGTTTTAATTAATGTGACACATTAAAAAAACATTTTCAGGAAACAAAATATTATTCAAAAGTTTGGGTCGTTACACTATGCACACACACATACAAACACACCCACACACACACACACAAACACACACACATGTATATATATCAATTAATACATTTTTCATTGTATATCACATCATCACCACCCTCTCAAAATCAAATTTGGTCAAAATACCACAACAACAACAATCAATCAACATTAACCCTCATTTCCCAATTAACAATGATGACTCTACATTAATAAATTCATAAATTAATTAATCCATTTCTACTAATTAATTAAAAAATATTTAGTCACTTCAATTTCCATTAAATAATTAAATAATTAATAATCATATATTTCTCATTCATCAATTCAATAGTTAATTAATAACATCTCTTAAATTAATTAATTCAACAATTATATAATCATTTATGAATCTCAACATCCAAAAACTAATTTGATAATCCAATATTATTATTTCTCAATTAAACAATTTTATAATTTAGCCAATAATTAATTATACCCAATTCCATAGTTTATTTATTTAGTCTAATTTTTAATTTCTCAACAAATTAATTGTCCAAATTGATTAATTATTTTAGAAATTCCAATTGATATAAGAACGCTAGAAATTATAGAATTACATATATGTAATTTATATTAATATTATGATAATTTATTAAGAAACCACTTACCTTGATCTATCAACGATCAGTCTTCAAACAGAACTACCCTAAAATTTAATAAAGTGACGTTAAGGAACAATATCTGGGTAAATAACCGAAATAATGATTATATGAATAATGATATAATAAATATAAATATATATATATATCTAATCGAAGGTACATATCCCAAATAATAGGTATATATATAACAAAAAAATAGAATAACATCCCCAAAAGAAAGTGTGGAGAATAGAGGAGGAATAAGAAAGCAGTTGGGATGAAATCATCATAATAGGATGGGTGCATTCATCAATATGGGATTCAAATATCCATAAAAGGATGTCAAGATGGATTTTAATTCTCTTGGAATGCTTTAAAATCATTAAATCATATCTGCGGTTGAATTGGGTTTTATTGTTTTAATTTTTAGGGGTTCAGGTAATTTTAAGTCTAATATTCATGTCAATTTAATTCTTGTGCATAGATTTCATGGAACGGGTGCATAATTTCTCCTAACCATGTGCCTAAACCATGAAACTATTTTATACGGATTTATGGTTTGGAAAACTATTCACCCAATGTGTAGTTATCCTATGCCCAATGTTTCATGTTTTTTTGGGTTGGGTCACATGGTTAGAGAAAACTGTGCACCAACCGTGCACAACCATATTTCTTCCATTTGGGAGAAAATTTACACCCAAACATTCCCCAATGTGAATCCCAAATGAAACTTACTAAACAGAAGGACAAAGGGTACCTGTAAAAGAGCTGATGAATTTTAAAATGAAAATTAGGATCATACATTATCCCTTAATGATTCTAATATATCCATTTCCATAATAATTATTTCATGAAAATAAAATAATGAATCATGTCTTATGAATTATAAAACATAAGCAAGGAAATAATCCATTACATTCATATATAATTTTTAGTTTCCTTATATTAAATTAAAATTTCATTAGGTGTTCCTAATCTAATATTTGTACGATATTTCTAATCACATTCATGACCCTACTACCTAGAATAATGATTTACATAATTTCCATTCTTACCACTCTAAAACATTAAATAAAAAACTTGAGAAGAACATATTTACATTTCAAGGAGTTAACAAAATGCATATTTTTTCTATTGATGTTGATTAATTTTTTAACTTTATTATAACATATAAAACATGTTCCTATTATTATAATACATTTTACTAGTTTCTTCATCCTATATTCATAACAGATAGTTTATTAGATATATGTACCATTGTGATCATTATATCCTATAGATCATTAAGTATTCATTTCATTTTTATATAATGCATTATGAAACCAAATTTTTTTAATGTGTTAATCATTAATCCTGGTAGATAATTATGAATAATCAAAAACATTATCAATATGGATCCCATTTTGTTCACTTCCTAGTATAGAAAACCAATATAGTTTCCTTGACATCCAATGATACACTGTTACCTGAAATATCAATCAATATAATAATTTGAAAAAGGATAATCAGAGAATGTCAAATAATTCATTTTAAACCATATTTTAGGGTAGATGAAAATTAAGATATATATATTCATGTTATCTCAAACTCTTTATTTTTTTTTCAAAAAAATTGATTCTTTCTAACATAAAATCCATTGTGGTTATGTTAGGCTTGTTTATTATACTTATGTAACATCCCAAACTATAATGATATCTATACCTTGCTCTAATACAAACTACTAGGACAAGACCTTAAACATTACATAACATGTTGACTATAAAATATAATTATATTTTTTTGAATGATATTTTTTGTATTGTGATTTAGAGAGTTAGGTCATAACTCATACATAACAAACCTGAACATATTAACAGTGGAATATTATACACCACTAATAACTTTTTCACAATATAAAAAATATAAACTAAAACATGATTTCTCTTCATGATGAATATTCACAACAGTTAACTTGATATCTTCTTTTCTATTACTCCTCATTAAACCCATTGAAAAACATTTAAAAATTTAGGGTTTTAAAAAACAAAACAACAAGGGACCTAAATGGAATATGAAATTTTATTATATTAAAAAACATGAGAAATCATTAAAGGCCTTTTCTAAAAAAATACAATTTCATCCAAAATTGAAAAATCATTCCTTGAAAAAAACATTAGATTAACTTTTAATGTCAATAAATTTTAATGTAGACTCGTTATCATGTATTGAAAAAAATAATGGTGCCTTGGGACATCATCATCATAGGAACATTATAAAAAAAATACATGAAACATTTAAAATTGGAATAACCATAAAAATAATGTATAATATTATTCATCATAGAATGAAATCATTTACCAATTCATATGGGGGTTATCTCGATGTACTCATCATATATGCATGTTGATCCAATGATTCAATTTTCCCAACAATTCAATACCTATTTTTGGTTAAAGAGGTGATTCTTATAGGGTTATTATGGATTGATATAATGGAATTTGATGTCAGAATTTGACAATTATCCAGGAAAAATGTGATGATATTAAATATATATGATATGTTCTTTGGATAAAACATTTACATCAATAAGTGTATGTTAATGAAAATGTTTATTTTGAAGGAGTGAAGATGATTTTTTAGAAGGAAATGTAAAAATATAATCATATATATTTAATTTTGACTTTTTGTGGATGATATGTAGGGATAGAAATTTTAATTGTAGAATGCATTTTATTCATACTTTATCCTTATTAATTCCATGTATAATGAAGCCTTATTATATAAAATAGAGGAAAATTTCTAATACATTCTAGGAAAGGGATATGCTAGGTTATATAGGACCAATAGGTCAACAATTATCATATGGGAAACCTAGGATCACCAATGTTTGGGGGGAAAAGAGAAGTGAGGCAATTTATAGGTAAAAAACAATATCTATACGGCAACATAGGTGGTTCGATTATTCCGGTAGGCCAAGCCTTAGTGATTATGAGTGAATGTATGATTAATCTGATGATCCCCCATCTCCATGAAAAATGGTGTAGTAGTTATATTTTGAGTGAAAAATCACCACCAACACTAATAGTGATTTGATGTGGGACTTATGCGACATATATATAATTCATCCATCATGAATGTTATAGATAAAAGGCTTTCATCCAGCTTTTTTGGTGAAGGAATTTTCATCGTTATTGATGGATTTCCTCCGACCTCTTTATTTTTTTTAGAATCAATAGTATACCAGCATACATTATATGTTTTCAATGTTCAAGTCCAATGATTTTATGCTCTTTCATAGCCTGAGTTCATGATGCAGTGAAGGAATGATCTCCATGATGGCATGTAACTCATTACAAGAATGTGATAAATGAAAGGATGAGAAATAAGTTTAATGTTTAAATTAGTTACATTAGGCCATTATAATAATATTATATCATCAATATTCTATAAATTATGATAATGATAATAATGTAATGAAAATTAGGTGCTTATTGTGTAAGATAAGGAAACCTTAAACTTAACATAAGATGCTTGAAAATGTTGATATCCATCAGTGAATTTAAATTTATGTGGCATGAATTATTTTTTAATGATTCAATGAGACATAAATTATATTGATGAGGAGGTTAAAGTGATGAAGATTCCCATATAAATAAATTAAACCAATGCCCAGGGGTATTGTTGAATATATATAGATGCTCATGTTTATCAGCAAAATAGAGTGACTATGAAGCCACATTTCAAGAAGAGGAAATTCAAAAAATCATCTTTCTTCATGTAGAATAATAGATTCCATGACACTTATGAATTTTAATCAAACAATCCCAAGATACATTACTAAAAAATTCAACGAATCTACTAAATTTGTCAAAATATATTAATGCATTACTCACCTAGTTTTAATAATATAATTTAGAACCACCATATATTGCATAACTCACACTATATTACATGAAGTATTAGTCACAATTTCAAAAAAGGGTACATATAAACTTTATATAGAACATACATACAACATGAATGACTCATCTATGATATCATGATGTAATTGTGCAGGAAGGTTTTGAGTTTGAGAATGTCAGTCATATACTTTCATGAATGAGAGAGTTTTGGTTGTGTATTCATGTTTCCATGTGTATATAGTGATTAATGAAATTTAATGTGATCATGAATTACATGAAAACATGAAGAACAAATTCAAACACCTGAACGTAAAATATCACGATTTCTCTAGAAATGTTAAATCAATTTATTTACTATATGTTCAATGGTTTACTATATCTTCTATGATGTAAATTGTGCTTGAAGGAATGTAATTTATTGATATTAGTTTTTTTATAATTGAAAAAAAAATATTTGTGGAGGTCCAATACTATTATTACATAAAATTTAATTGAATAATTTTTTTCACCACATTCATAAAACTTATTTTGGACGTGAATTCAATAAAAGGAATAATATCCTATATAATGGTAAGGGAAAATATTAGTTCACCTTCAGGGACATGATTAAAAATGATAAAATAGAGTTGAATAAGAACTAGAAACAATTTATTATGAGGGTATGGAAGATAAAGAGAACTACCATCAAATGAAAAACTTTTTTATAATGATGTTTAACAAAAACATAATATAAAAAGGAAAAAATTATATTAATCTAACTCAAAATTCATGGGAAAATTTGTTACAGATGAATTCTACTTCAATAAAAATCTATGAAATATAAAAAGGGATGAGATGATAGAAAAAATAATAATTACTCAAAAATGATAGACAAAATATTATGGGAGAAGAATTGTTTTATTCTTCATCATCATGTAGTGGGACAGATGATAAAAATATTCCATGATGTGGTAGGTAATGAGATAACTATGCTATAATGGTACATAAAATACACTTAATAATCCCATCATGTGAATTAAATGATGTTCTAGGGGGATAAAAAATTGAAAATAAAAAATGAATAACATATTTTAAATTAATAGAGGCATATTATTAAGATAAGGGAATATGTGATGAAGGTATCCCATCTACAGAGGAAAATAAAATATTTCAAAAAATCTGAATTTTAAAGTGAATATTTCAACAATGATGATTCTACCTTCATTAAAAATAACAAACCAAATAGTCTTAAGATATATGAAATTGATATGATGGTAAATTATCTTGAATTAAAACATACTGAAGAAGTAATATAATTTTTAGAGATATAGAATTTGTGACTTTACAATAAACATGACTTGATGAAGCTGAATAAATACTTTACAAAATTTTTTGATCTTAGGGGTTAGTATTCAGAAGAGGCCAAGAATAGTGGTGTATAGAAATAGTTTACATTAAAAACTAATGGATTTTAATGTACATTTGCATTTCATATAATTTAGGCCTAAAAATAATAATAATAAATGGTGGATTAATATAAAAAATTTGGAAAATTATTCAACCAAAAAAGAGTGGGTTAATCCACCCATGGGGTTTCCTACTATGTAGGAACATCCCAAATCTATGAATGATAATAGAAAAGAAATCATCAATGTATAAAAAATATTATTCTAGAAGAGAATGGTTTAGTTGTTACTATTGGTGTTGTATTGTTCTTGTTCAGATATATTATTTATATTGAAATAATATCTCACTTCCATGAATGAGGCATTAATCCAGTGGGACTACTTCCATCCAAAAAAAATTAGATTACCAGAAAGAAAATCAAATGAACAATACATTACTTGTACTATCAAAAAAAGAAAAAAAAATTGATACCCGATTAACATGTATTTAAAATGTGGTTACGAAGAACATAAAGATGAGGAATGTAATTTTTTCTTAAAAATGTAGATATTCATAAATTAAAATGTGAATAGAGGGATGATTTTTAAGGATGAAACAATCACCAGTGTTTTATGTCTCAAGCTAAAGAAATCTGAGAAAATAAAAAATTAATTTTTTTTATATATCATTGATTTCTAAAAAATGATAGAAAATTTGAGAAATATAAAAAATTTAATTTTAAAAATGAAATAAAGTGTTGAAATTTAACAAATAAAAAAACAGATAATTTGTCTACAAATGAAAGCTTGGAAATACTTAAATTTTAAAAGTCTAAAAAAAGTCATTATTTTTTTGATTTTTATACAAGATAAAAAATTAATATTGAATTATATTTGGTAATTAGAAATATATTTGGATATTCATAAGAAAATTACATTAACATTATCGATGTCAACTGATCCAGAAAGATCAATCATGCCTTTTGTAAAATCAACAAAGCATAAAAATTCCTAATTGTGTGGAATCACTCATCTGGAATGTTAATTCTGTGAAACAAAGAGGAACCTCCATATAAAAAAATATATAAATTATATTTGACTAAAATGAAGATAATTGATCGAGAGATATGCATCACATGAGTGGGAGAATTTATGAGACGATGCAATTAAATAGTCACTATGTAGTGAATGTGGATCTTCTGAATGTCTTTATATAATACGAATTGAGGTTTGAAAATCACACATTCATCCATTGTTTAAAATTTTATTAATCATATAAATTTTTTGGCAGTTATTGGTTGATTACATTATAAAAAACAAATATATATATCTTTTGAACATGAAAATTATAACGTGTATCTAATGTATTTGATGAATTTTACATTTGATTGATAAATATTATATTTTCGAACCCCCATTTGAGAAGAAATATTAGTTTAGAATGGAAGATTTAACCTTTAAATATTGATTCCTAATAAGGGGAATGTTGTTATCACCACAAATTGAGTTATGATATGTGTTTATATTAACAATAAAATACAATAGGAGATATTGTTGTGATAATATTTCACATTATTAATAAGCAAATCTATATTTGTCGATGAAGTGGTGATTCTTATAAATTGTAATGGATAATATAATTTCATTGGATTCCATAGATGAAAAATTATATTTGAAAAAAGTGATGATTGATATGTAGATATTAAATGTCTAATATATTTGGTTAGGAGAGAAATTTT
The DNA here is from genome assembly GCA_963277665.1 of Viscum album. Lineage (NCBI taxonomy): Eukaryota > Viridiplantae > Streptophyta > Magnoliopsida > Santalales > Viscaceae > Viscum > Viscum album. Next base: position 1,626,613,247 of record OY728157.1, on the reverse strand, counting down.
CCAATAACAAGTTGATGTTCTTGAATATTTTTATTCTTATAATGTTGAGATGTCTTATTTAAAGACCATGAAATAATATAGTCATATATATTTTTCATGAAGATGTTGTGATCGATATATTTTGTGATTCCAATTTTAATTTGTCAATTTATTTTATTTAAATTATATACTTATACACTTCTTTGTATAATGTAATTTTTATTATAAAAAATGGGCATTCCAATAATCCATCATAGGCTAGGATCAACATAAGATCTATTGAACTCATATTTCAACCACAACTAAGGGAGAAGCTCCGACCAACCCATGGGGAGTGTAGGAGGAGTGAGTGGACCATGCATTTCCTTTTAATGTTTACTATTGTGACAGAATATGTGGGTTATCAATGTCGGTAAGATGAACCCCAAGTGATTGTGTGTGAATGTGAGATTTGGGTACCTATTCCACACATCCACACAACAATTGTGCATAAGTTCATTTTTTCTAATAATTTTTAAACTTAAATGTGTATATATGATGTGAGAATCCCATTACTAACATGATATTAAACTCTGATTAAATATATGGTGAAAATGGATGCCATCAGATCTGTTTGATGAGATCCATTCAATAATTTCTGAGTGATCATCCCCAACTTCTACTTTCCTAAAGGGATACCAGTATGCTATATTATATTCCAAATTTCCACAAATTGATACCTTATCATCCATTATCAATTTATTCATGAGTTTAGGAAATGATTTGGTCATAATATCCATGAATTAATTCTACACATTTCATGAATGAGAAAAATAATAAAAAGTGAAACTAGCCGAATAAAACCTTAATAGCAATACACAATTAGAATAAGAGGATCCATTCACACTTTTTGAAAATGAGGTACATGACATTCAATGATTGAATGTGATTTTTTTTATTTTATAATGAGGTAACAAAAAACTTTTCAAAAGTTATTTTAGAAATTATGATATCCTTCGGTGAATTTAAATATGAATTTCATTGAATATTTTGAAGGATTTCTACATGGAAAAAAACTATGAGATAACGTGTTTCAAGGAAAAGAAATTGTCGTGTCAATAGTATGCACCAAATTATAATGGGTGTTGTGGAATATATTAGGACACTAAGGTTTTCATACAAAATAGTGTGATTGTGAAACATTGTTTTGTAAGGAGGAGCTTCTGTACAGACTCTGATTATGTGAAGGAAAAGAGATTATGATACCCTCTGAATATACAATTCATGAACATAGTGGCTTTGTAGAGAATTTTTATTCTGAATCCACTTGAGTTTACATGATATCGTGATAGTAATTTTGAATCATGATAGAATTTTTAACACAATATTTGTTTCATTAAGGATTTGTCTTAGTTGTTTACAACGGGTACACATTGAGTGCATGAAATAAATACATACCACTTTCATGAATACACCTTGATATCAAAAAACAATTTTTAATGAAGCATTTCGGTTTGATAATGAAATCTCTATACAAGATATAAAGATACAACTATGTAGTTCTTACATATATGAATTCATATGTGGAGGATAATGAACATCCATATGATCATTAATCACACACACATGTGAAAACCCAATTCAGTTACCCAAACATAAAATTTTTATATGTCAGAAATTTTTTTAACTAAATATATATATTATATTTTTAGGGATTACTTTATGAAACATTTAAAACATCATAAATGCATGAAGTGTATTTTTTGTCATTCCATTAAATTACAATAATAGTTAAAATGTTGTTTTCACGGTTATTCATGAAAAAAATATCATTAATGAATTTTTTCTTGCAACATTTTTTCACATCATATTGTGGTTAGGACATCATAAGATTGAATAACTACCCAAGAATTACTGTACTAAGGAAGTTGAGCATTCATATGTTGTTAGATTCATTTAATAAGGCTGATAGAAAAAAAAGTTATAGAAATAGTTTTAAAATACTTTTTCATCAATAGAATAACCCAAAATTTATCAAGTACCCTAGATGGAAGGTAATATTTTAGTTTTATATTATAATATGATAAGTCACTTCTAGAATCAGGTTCAAAAGACTCTAATCTGGATTTTGGATAAAGCTAGTGTGGATTCCGATAACATTGTGAGATTCATAATAAAAACCCTCCTAAAAGGATACATAGCGAGATTCATAATAAAAACCCTCCCATAAATTTTTTTTTGATATATTGAGAGACTCTATATTTACTATTGTAATTGATAATAATACTATAGTTTAGTGTTATTCTTGGCGAGAATAACCAAAATGGAATGTTGCGGGTCAATTAACCGAATATTGTAAATACTTTTTCTATGTACCATTGATTTTCCTAATAAATAGAGGTAATATTGAGAGAATCTAGAATAATTTTTTTGTGGTTTTAATAATCAATATAGGTTGTATTAAAAATGTATTATTTTTTAAAAGAAAAAGGTATCAAAGATTCAACCCCCCCACCCATTATAGTGATATCGCATTGATCTGGGAATATTATAGAAGTAAAAGTCTCACCCATGTGATATAATTGTATTATACCCATGATAACTAATGTGTAATGTTTATATCATTATCAAAACACTTGGAACCACTTTAAAACCATGTGAAGAAACAATTTATGACATCAAAACACTACATTCCTTAAAATAAATTTTTAAAATATAAAAATACGAACTTAATAAATATTAAATTTTTAGTAAATAAAAATATTAAAACATATAAATTAATGTTAAATTAATTATGGTTAACTAATGGTAGGAAAATTATCTCTTGGCGTATATATTTAAAAACATCCTTACATAATTTTCATAGAAATTTCACAATTTCCATCATTTGAAAAATGAAAAATATATTATATCAAACCATTTTTCAATGTAAGAAAAACATGGTTAAATTTTGTAAAAAACATAGTATAATAATAAATACCTTTTAATGCATTTTTTTATAATATATATATGGGATAATAAATGATTTTTCAGGAAAACTTTTAAAGAATACATTTTTTAAGGGAGGTCTATTACCTTTAGTCACAGAGATCAAGAATGTTATTTAAGATTTAATTTAATAAACATATGATTACTATTTACCTTCTTGATGTCCGTTTTTGTGTTTATTATTATTTTTATTTAAATTATTAAAATTTTATAACAATTACTCGATTAAATATATTCTTTTTTAATATTATGATGATATTTGTTTCATAAGTCTTAAATGAAGATGGTAAATTGATTATGGTTAATGTGGTCATTATTTAAAACAATTATAATAATGAAATTATCAATAATTTAATAAATCATTTATACTTCCATATCCAACAATTTGATATTTTTATGAAAATAATCTATATTTCAGTAATTGAGACAATAGGTTGTACATACGTGTGAGTAATGTTTCAATTTTTCTAGTATCATTGTTGAAAAAATAAAGTATCATTTATTTCATTTAATAATTAATATCATATTATTTATAATAAATATATGTATATACATCATATGTGGGTAGTTTTATTGAATAACAAATCACATCACGTTGTTGAGTCTGTAGTCTACAAATATGATTTCATGGCGTTATCATTTTTTCAAACATGGAAGGATATGAAGTTAAATGATACATTACCTTCTAAGAATAATAAAAATTTCCTGAATATATTATATAAATATTTTTTCTATTATTATAATATATCATAGAGATATTTAAGGGAATACTAATTACATCAGTTCATGAAGTGGTAGTATATCGTACAAAAGTACAATAACTTCATTATTATCTGGTGGATTAGTATATAGATATAGGTTATGATATTAATATATTAACATATCATTCTACTCAATATATTGTTAAAATTATTTATCATGGTTTGATAATATTTTAAGGATGGTTTAGTATAAATAAAACTAATTAGTATGTTGAAAACAGTAACACCTCTTTGGAAAACCACATTTTCATAACACCTTGTGACCACTAGGGATTGTGTTCCCCCTAAACCAGGACCTATAGAATGAGGGGATTTATTCTAGGAACATATTTTGATTGGTCAATGAAATTTGAACTAGTATTTTGTATTTTTTGGATTTATATGAAGGGTTTCCCTATTATAAGTGACGAGAGGGGAACTCTTGGAATTTTTAAAAAATATTGAATTAATAAAATTTAATATTCAAATCGAAATGGCACCAAAATAATTAATTTATAATATATTTTGAATATGGTTCAAAATATACACATTTGATTTATTTTTATAGATTTATTTCATATTTTTACCCTTCTTGTTTTGGTATTACCCCCCATTAACCCTTTTAAAAATTACGATAATGATACAAATTTTTTACATTTTGAGGGTAAAAATAGTTTTTATAAATTAAAAAATTGATCTTAACTGAAAAATGGTTCCTATTATTAAATATAAACTAATACCTTTCCTAAATTTAATATTTATATAAATTTCATATCTTTCAATGAAGTATTCTATATTATAAAATATAAAAACCTTCAATTTTGTGAAGTATTCATTACCCTAACATTAATAATATAGAGACTATAATAATATTTAAAAAATTAAAAATATATAATATATCATGGTCATCTAAAAAATTATTAATATTCATTAATTATATCATGGTGTATTAATTTTATAATTTTTAATATAATTAATTTAATTTTCTATTTATTGAATAATCACTGCATCGGGTTTTTGTATGATATTAAGGTAAAATTTACTTTAATAAATAAAAAAATTAATTTAAAATAATGAAAATTAATGGTTTTATTTTAAAATAATATTAATTGAACAATATAACCACTAAATAAGTTAATATTCAAACTATTATATTTAATAAAAAAGTATATGACATTTTTTACTTTTCCTCAAATAAAATATTATAATTATCATGATCATGTAAAAGATGCTAAAAAATTATAATTAACTATATATAAAATGATTATGAAAAAGAATTAATAATTAAATAAAATTATTCAGAGTTTTAGGGTTTCTTTATAATCCATATCATTCTATTTTTAGGATCAATTACACGATTAACCATTCTCCACAAAAAATGGAATTACTATGTTTACTATTAACATTGACAATATTAAAAAATGAACCATTTAATTAATTTAGAAATTCTAATTCCAAATAGGGAATAATATGATAAAAATTAAATACTTCTTTCCATCATAATTTAATTTAATATAAATTCCAGAAAATACATTGAAAATTATTTTTTCTAAAAAATGTATTTGAAGACCGAAAATATACTTATATGAATATGATAAATAAGGATGATTAAAATATAGTTAATTAGATTAAAATATAACTAAATATTACTATTATATTTTTATCAAATTAAAATCATATTTTGTATTTTTAATTTAAATTATATGACAGTATTATAAAAACCAAAATTTTCATTATTTAATGAAAAAACATTTCAGATTATTCTCATAAGACAATCACATATATATTTTTACATACTGATATTATAAATTAATTTAATTTTTAGAAATATATCTTCTTAAATTTATTTGAAATTATTTATTACATACAATCAGAATAAGTAAGAAAAATTAATTTTGAATAAAACAAATTTCAGAGAATAAAAATGACTTTAATATAAATAATGTGAATATATTTTGAGAATTTAAAAATAAATTTATATTGAGTATAAAAATTACATATATTTAATTACATGTTCAATTATATACATTCACTCTAATTTAATGATTGTTTTAAAAGGATCACATTTAAATAATAATAATTCATTATTTGTTTATACTCGATGTAGTGTATCCATTATGATATAAAATATATAATTTATTTTTACATTCCTTCGATATTATATTATTTATATATTTCTATATAGAACATTTTAATTCATGATAAAATAGAATTAATTAATATATGAATCATGATCCCAGTCTGATCTAGAATAAACAAAAATATCATCCAAAAACAAACATGATGTACTCCACAAACAGATTGAAGATTTGATTCATAAAGGCCATTTAAATTGATTTATTTTTTAGTGAATCCTAATAACATAAACCAATACTAATAATTCCCATATCTTCTCCTTGAGACATTTTTAAGAATATTTTCCTCTCAGAATCTCAATTGTTGGTACCCAAATCTCAGAACATTTTTTTTAAACTCCAATTTTCTAATTAAATCATAAAATTTATAATCAATCATAGAGAAGTGATATTTACTCATAACTATCAGATCTTTGAGTTTTCAATCACTGAACAGATCTAGATACTCATATCCACCTTTATTTAATAGAGAAATTGTGATTGCCATGTGAAAATTGCAGGGATAACTAATATTTTTGGATCATAATCCTTATACTAAAAGGGTAATTATTTCAATTCAGTATGATCCAAATGGTTTAAAGATAACAAGATGGTCCTTGTTAATATAAGAAACAATTAGAAAAAATACATACCTAAGAATAATTAACAAAAAGAAATAATATTTATTATGATTGGATACTCACTCACTTATTTTGGAAGAGGGACATTAACAAATGGATCAAAAACATCCAGAAACATTTCAGATAAATGAAATGAGATCCCCATAGCACAATGTTCAATGAGACATACATTATGTGATTTAATATATGATTCATCCTATAAAAAATGAGGGAATCCATTATAAGAATAAAACTATATATTGTGATGATTGAAATTGATTTAGGATAAGAAATACTTTATGCTAATCCATGTCAATTACTATATAAAATATTTAAACATCCCAAACTATAGAGACCCATAATGTTTCTTGGTTGGAAATCACAAACTAGTATTCATGAAATCTAAAACCCCTATAAAAAAATTTTCCAAAAGAAGAAAAGAAGGTCATCATCAATGGTTTTTCCTATGATCACATTCTTAAAAAAGTTGTAATAGTATATGAGATAATGAAATTAGTTTTATGATGTGACCCAAGATAGAAATTTATTATTTAATAAATCAATATCATTATTTAAATAATGCATATCTCAAATAGTTTCATAATGTAATGAACAAATGGTTTTTCATCTAATTTTTTAACAATACAATTAAATTATTTTAATACTAATCAAATATTATATCAATTATCATTCTCATCTGGACCTTATATAGACATCAAACATCATGAAATCATATTCTTAACCAGGTGATTCTAAAAACAAGAATGATTTGAGTTTAAATTTTTAGCATGGAAAATTAAATATTATAATACATTTGATCACAAACATGACAAATAATATGAGAATTGTATAAATAACATTATATTAACCTAAAATACGATAGGTAATAATCATAAATAATTATAGTGTATCATAAGATCATTATATGTTTATTAAGGAAATATAAATTAAATTTACATGCTTAAAATATAATATCAATAATAATAATACAATTTTTAATGATATAAAAATGTGGATTTATTTAAAAATAATGATCAATTTTAGACTCTCGTGTTTTTTGGACAAGTTACTTTTCCTAGAGTTTGAATTTTTAGCAATTATTAAACAATTAATTTTTAAAAAATATGTTTTATAGTGGAATTATGATATTTGGAGCACTTTAGTTGTATGTTTTGGGAATTTTATGAAGGCATGAGTGGGTTCCCAGGTGTCTCAAGGAGTATTGGGAGCACAAGAATATGAGATTTTTTTGATGGACCTGTAGGGGGCACAATATTTTTCTAGAACTATGCATTCCACAAAATAAAATAGTGCGAATTATTGTAGGTGGACAGAGGCTATCTCCTGGTCTATGTAGGGTTTGATAAACCATGTTCTTTGCCAATATAGTTAGTGGTTTTGGGAACTACCTAAAGAATATCCACTACACGGTTGGTTCATGTTTTTTAAAATATGCATGAAAAGTCCTGTAAGGTTCTGAACTACCCAGTAAATGGTGCATGACTGGAGCACATTTTTCCAAACCATGTTATCTAAAACATGTGTGGTTTCCTAATTTGACATTTAATTATTTGAATTAAAAATTATAAAATGAAAGATGAACTTAAAGGTTATTTCAGCCTTACATGGGTCACGTGATGCACACACCCTCTCTCCCTCTCAAACTACCTTTCCTCCTCATTGAATCCTTTTTCAGTTTCTTATTTACTACTGATTTATTTTAAAATAATCATTTAATATCCATATTAAATCCTTATCCTCCTTCTAATTCCATATTTTATTTGATTTTTTTCTCTCTGTCACCCTGTAAGGTGCGACGAACCATAGGGTTTGGGGTGGACCTAGATTGCATGTTTCGTCCCATTCTAGGTAGTAACAAAGGATTATCAAGACTCCATTATGTAGGTTTTAGTGTTTACCACATAATGTGATGCCTTCTAGGAAATTTTTATTGGTTTCCACAATCTTATGTAAGGATTTACAACCACTATTTTGTTTCAGACCATTTCTATTTGGGTTCTATAGTGATTTAGGGACCCTTGTAATTGTTTGAAGACTGATGGTTACAATGTTTGGAATTGTGATCATATACATATGTACATGTGTGTGTTTGTCTATATATATATATATCATGTAGGTATTACATCATGGTTTTTGGAATGAATGCATTTTTTATGGCATATATATATATATATATGACTTTATGTGAATGCAATTGTGGGGAAATATTTGACAAAGGTGTTGGGATTCTAAGTGTTGGCTTGGTCTTATTTTGAGATAGGGTTCCTAACCGTTGACTTATATTTAAGAAGTTATTGGTTTCCAACTTAATTATGCATTGATAATTTTAATTTCATTTCCAAATGAATTTATTAATTGTGTTGTTTTAAAAAAAATCTTTATTTTTTTTTTTCAAAAAATCCCTTCAACAGAAGTACATTCTATTCGATGCTAAAAATCATTGATTAAATGCCTAATTAATGCATGTATTAATAATTTATATCATCCTATTCTTGATTTCATAATGTTACATAATAAATATTTAGTACATGAAGTGAAATGAAATAATGTAATATGGTTTTTCTTTATGAATGGTTATAGAACATTTTCTCATTCTATGTGTCACTAGGTCACATAAATTTGAACTGTCATTGGATGAACCACCCAAAGGTTTTATTCATATTATTTCACAGTTAAAGGAATCATATTTGGAAATATAGTGAATTGGTTTACATAGTTTTGATATTTTTACATCACTTTTCATGTGATTCCCATGACATGATGGCTTATATGAACCTGAATTTATTTAATAATTATTTAGAAAATGTGAATTAAAAAAATTTGTGGGTATACCCTTGTGAAATGTTGGAATCTGAATAGTCATGAGAGTGGATGAACTCTTTGAATTTAATTTAATAAAAATGATTTATAATGATTTGGTACACACACTAAATTACATGAATTGTAAATTGATAAATGAGTAGGTACAATAATAAAACATGTTTAAATAATATTGGTCAATAATGAGACGGTATGATCATTTTTGTCCTCTGATATTTGATTAGAATTTTGATATATGAGTGGGTATACTCATTGGATTTATTTTAGTATGAAGTTGGATTAATGAGTTGTTATAATAATTAAATGATTATAATTTTAATGTTTAAAAATGAGTTGGTAGAATCATATAGTGTTATTCATTAAATGATATGAAATCAATGAATGACTATATAGATTCCATGGAAAGCACTCCATGGATAATTTACATGGTAGTGGATGCCTTTGGTTGAGTTTGATCCTTGGGTATTTATTTTATGAGATGACTCAGGCCTTTCTTCCACTTGGATTTGGCATTCTTGGACACACATAAGATGTTTCTGATATGACAAGATCATATGACTCCAACCAAATCCTAATAATGTTTCCAAGATGTTTCTAGGACTCGATAAGGATTTCCTATTCTTCGACACCTTGAATCAGACCATTCGTGATCGGGCACAGTGAGATATTCCATAGTTGTGATATCACGACCCATCCCAGAAGGCCCCATGCCATGTCTACCCTAGTACCATCTTTGATAGGCTAGGGGAATGCAACTTGAACTGAGTATAAATATACAACAAATGATAGGCATTTTATTAGGTATCTCTACAAACACATATCTATAATCCAAAAATACTGAGATCAAAAAACACTAAGTAAACCAACATCAAACCTCTATGATACCATAAATAGAGTATGAGTGTAGGAAATCTTGATAGTAAACATGGCTAGAATACAAGCCCATCAAAATTAACATCATCCAATGTCGATTCATTAGTTCTATAAAATCATCCATAGAAAACACTACCTATAGGGTAAGTGTAAGAATGTTTTCTAAAGCCGTAAGAGCGCTCCTCTCCTATAAGATCACTCTAGGCACCATAATTCATGGTCTACATAGATCTCCATCAATGCATCAATCATCTACACATTACAGAACACGTGCGAGAATAGTCCATGTAGGGGAAAGTAACACAATTCTCCATATGAAACCATGAATCCAAAAAGGTAATACCACTATGAAATACATGATTTATACCACAAAGGAAACACATGTAGTATGCTACAAAGGAATCAAAAAATTTAACGTATTATATGGTCATCTCACACAGGTATAGGCCAAAAGCACGAAGAAAAGGATATGTAGTTTTAGTCCATATATTTTCTAGTCTCCTTGAAATAAGATGTTTTGAAGGTCCACGAAATGATAATGGAATATGGATTGTCAATGTCGCACGAATCATTGATGGTTCACATAGAATCAACTGTGCACGAATCATTGGTGGCACCCAGAGAGGAAATGAAACCTGAGGTATTGATGGTGCATGGGGAATCTATGGTGAATACAGTATTGATGGTTCATGGAGCATCAATGGGTCACACAACCCCCAATTCACAAAGTCACTATGATCACATTATCATTTCGAACCACATGATTTCGGTCCTTACATGCTTATTCCCAAAGGATCTACTCCTCAATCAATCAGTTCGTTTGAAAACATCCAAAAAACTCACATACAGTACCATAATTTGACTATCATTTCTCAATGGTCCCAATGATGAAAAGGTCTTATCCAATGGACACACCGTTTTAAATCTCATTCCAATTTAGTAAAAAGGGTATGGTTTTGTCTCGTCTGACTCGACCTGGTTCGTCCGAACTGACCAAACCTAGTTAGTACAGGCCAACGTGAACTATCCTAGCATGAGGGGGCTAGAAGTATTAGATGCTAAATCATGACAGACTAGACCATGTACCGTCTTTTCTCCCCAAAGCACAAACCACCTTGGCCACATACCTGTAGTCCATCTGGTCACCAGACGGTAAGGCCAGCCAGCTCCCCCAGTCAACGTGGTGTTGGACCGTGTTTCATACTGCTGCCCAACCAACCACATCTCCCATCAATCCCACCACAAGACTTCTATAGGCCACGATGGGTCGTGTATTTGATATCATTAGTGTGACCTCATACTGTTTCCCCTATATTCCACTCATTCTTTCATCTTCCACGTGCACTACGCAGCTTTTCTGTGCTACCTACAAGGTCTTTCTGCGCTACCTGTTCGGTCCTTCCAATCTAGGATAATCCATTAATCTCCTTTAGGGTGACCTCGAACCTCTACCACACTCGGACATTCCCTCCTTCATGCACCACTACTGACCTCATCCACCACCAGCCCTATTATTACTGGTTTCCCCCATTTCTCTTGTTCTCTTGTTTTCAAAATGGATCCATATTCATGATCCTATTGTTGTGATATGAAATGTTTGGGGCTTGATCTATCTTTACATTGTTTTGGGGGGGGGGTTCGATCATCATCAGACCCCCCCCCCCGAAAACATCAATCCAGAAACCACATGGTTCCAATAGAGAATAACATGTATAATGGGAAGAAAAATACACATATTAAATCTATAATGTCATTTTGCAAGCTTTCATAGATGATGATCAAAATATCGGGAAATTGGGTTAGAAATAAGTTGGACCAAATCCCACTAACTTGTAACATATTCCCTCATACAATATACTATCAATCCACACACTACTCTATTCATTTATTATTCTTCATATATTGTAGAAATCAAAAATGGGAAAAGGGGAAATCATAATGAGATCAACATCCAACCAAGATTCTACATGAGTCAGTGATGAAGAATAAGGTATTGTGTTGTCATCGATCCTCGATCTTCTAGCATTCATCATTTTTCATAGAAGAGGATTTCATATCCTTAACATATAGAAATTTATAGGGTTATGGTGATAACCATGGAATTCTGTAAAGAGGCATTAATTGAAATAAACCAACACATCATCAAATAACTGTTTAAATTTGTTTTAATAATGGTCATGTCTACATTATAGCATTCATAGTCGATGTATGATGGTCGATGTTTGGCACGACATAAGATAAACTCGATACCATGAACACAATGGTGGCCTCAGATTTGTGATACTCGAATCTACTTAGATGTTATTACCATTAGAATATGAAACAACTCATGTGATTTATTAATAACTCATCATTTTTCAACATATCATTCTAGCCACATTAAGCCTCAGAATCTATATCTTCTTAGTGTCTAGTCATGTAATTTTCACAATTTATTTATAAAAATACTACTGATGAAAATCTATGTCATTACATTAACACCATCTCAGGGATTTATGTCACTGAAATCCCATAAAGAGGTATACACAATAAAAAGATGAGGTTATTGAGAATTAATTTGATCCTCTTAGTCCCATGTTATCTCATGAAGATTCTAGTGCTACCACTAAATGTACACCATAAGAATCGACCACCCAAAAAGAATCCAATCACGCTGATCATCGATCTCCCCTAGGTATTCTGCAAAAGCCACTCCATCATCAGTGTCCAAGATGACCCGATAAATTATGTGTAATGGATCATGCACGCACCTCCTATGTTGTGACACGATTTATACATCATGTACCTAGTGAAACTGTGGGGCTTGATCATGGAATTACGCCACCTCACCAACATTACTAAATATATGGAAAGGGATGATGTGTCTCAGAGATAAATTGTATCCCTGGACTAGTATTCATAAAATCTATCGATGTGAGACAAAAAAGAACACATGGTCTCCCACCAAAATGTCTAGAGGCATCTGTCTCCATTCAGAATACAATTTCAACCAAATATGTGCAGTCCTCATTGTCTCAATGATTGTATTTCCCCTCTTAGCAGTAGCTCGTACCATCATTGGACCCATGAGTGATGAATCCCATGGGATTGTCTAGCATAGTAGTGACCATTATGTTTCCCATATAGGGCCTCATACTGTGAAATAACAATTGTAGAATGATTTTTATTGTCATACGAAAACTCCACCAATCATAAGTGATCCTTCCAACTATGGCCGATGTCTCTCATGCAACATTGTAGAATGTATTCAAGAACCTAGATGGTCTGATACATCTGTCCATACATCTATGGACAAAATGTCATGATTAAGAAAAACGGAGTCCCAAATGCCTTTAGTTATACCTTCTATAGTCATAATGTGAAATTAGAATTACAATATGAAATGGTCTTCCACATCACTCTGAAAAACTATGGTATCTCCTACACATAGAGGCATCCCCATCTCACTACTGATCTATACTCATGGATCGGTAAATAAGTGGTCCAACATGGTGATTTGGTCAACGATATCAAAAAAATTCATATCTCCTGGACATGCATAGTAAAAATATCTCAAAATATATTGATTTGTCATCCAACCTCCACTATATCACCTCAAGTTGTTGGTTCAATCCCGCTTCAACCCGGTACTCTGCCCTCACTTGCTGCCAAGTGAGGCAACAAGAAACAAACTCTTCCATTTCCTTCATCATCCTTTGCTAGTATAACTATCATCAATGATCATGATACATCTTTTCCACTCCCGTTTGTACCCCCAAATGTGAAGTGTTGAACTCTTTAAAGACCTCATCCTTCAACATCATGGGTACCTTTGTTCTTCCTTCGAACATAATGACATTCTACAAGCCATTCAAATATTCATTGGGGGAATGACACGTGGATATCTAACTATGTAAAGTCTCATAGTCTGTATCTACGATTTGTGACTCCGTGACCCACTGAACGAGTTTATGGGTAACTACAATCAACTAGAGATTAGTTGATACATCTCCAAACACATTGGGTATGTACAACAAGGCTATGTTCTATGATTCCTCATTCACTAGTTGTGTATTCAATCCCCAACTAAGAACATATACCAACAAATTTTTCATTCATAAGTGTATAAAATATATTGAAGTCATATTCATGGAGGAAATCTATCCAAGGCCTATGTATAAAGCTAAAATCTTTCTGAGAGAAGATAAACATGAGACTCAAGTGGTGATGGTAGATGATAATCCTATTTCATATATGGTAGTGAAGCGACATACTCAATGAGAAGAATACCACTAGTAGATCAATATAATTGATCACAATTTTCTAATAATGCTACCTCAACTGGTATAAACCATATGCAATCACTAACTTCTGCTACATCAACACACAACCATCCTTGACCCTAGTTCATAACAGAACACTATGTCACCAACCCCCTCCTCCGGTAATCTGAAGATTGTGGAGATGATAAATCTCCACCTTTTCTCCTAAAAACATAGCTGGTACAACTCTTATCACATGAAAGGATACCCCTTCTATCCAAATTCCATCAAAGGTGCTAATCCTTTGAGAATGTAGGGTATATACTTCTGATTACACCCATCCAAACCCATAAAACTTCATACCTATGAAACACTATTGGGTGCCTCCCATGAAATCACTGATTCAATATTCACCGTATCTACTGCAACACCGGCCCCTGAAATGACGTGTCCCATAAATTAGGGTTCTAAAATATAGAACTAAGTTATATGGAGATTCACATAATGCCGGTGTTCTCAGATATTTTATAGGACCATCCACATGTGTATATCATTATTCTCCTTAGACAAAGAGTAAACATGGATGTCAACAATAAATACCATGATGAATTGGTCTATGTAATCCTAGAGATTCATATTCATGAATCCCATGAACACAATTGGGGATTTATTCAATAAAAAATACATCACTAAGTACTTTTAGTGGCCCTAAAGTCATCTGAAGGCTATATTTATGATTTCATCATCCCATACATGATACTATTGATAGGAAGAACATTGTTCTATCTTCGATAATAACCATGTTCTAATAAACTAATATAAGAGGTCATAAATTTTTGGTTGTCGATACATATTCTTCATGATCTCTTAGTTCACAAATGAGAAGCCCGCAGAAAATCTAATGCACCCTTCTTCTTTCATGGAAATCAAATTTGAGGACTCCCAAGGTGAAACCCTGGATCTAATAAAGCCATTACTATGAAAGACCTCATGTTGTAACCTTAACTCATGATGCTCCATGACAACCATGTAATATATAGTTGTAGATATATGTGTCTTCCATGGTATAGATCGATGAAAAATTCTATATACCTATAGGGATGTAATCCAAGGACATCCTTTGGAATGACTTCCTCATACTCCGCTTCCACTATATAAAACTGAGGAATCGTCTCATCTAATGTACTGATGGTAATTTCAACCACATGATTTGTAATTTTCTATAACCTCCTATGTGTATTCCTATCCTACTCTGCATGAATTTCCATTTTAAAATAAAGGAATACTTGCTCCTATATCTAGTAACACAGAACACTCTATCCCTAATATGTTCGATCTGGGCATGATCAGCATATAACCATTCATTACCAAGAGTGAATTCATAAGGCCATGATGATACCACTTATAGATCTAAGCAATACCATCACCCACTTGAGTAAGGGCACACTATTATTACCAGCATGTGATAATCGAATCTCACCGTATATGAGTCTCTAAACATATCGGTTGAGTATATGGTTTTGTTAGAATCTATGAGACCGAAACAATGGTCATTGTGAGAAAAAAGTGACTCTCACATGTGTCTTTCAAAATTGTAGCTGGGGTGGAAAAGATAAATATCCTACATATAATAATTTATAGATCATTTGGTTCAAAATCATCCATCACTTGAAGCTAGCCTCGTCTATGTCCACCGACTCCTTAAGCCCACGTTGTATCCTCCCTAGTGGTGGTGGTGGTATGTTGATCCTCCTCCCACCACCTACTACACTACCTACTCATCATCCATGTCAGTCACCCTATGGAACTCCCTGATCCCACCTCCTCCTATACCTCAATAGAACCTCAACAATCTTTGGATCATCTGCATGGTGAGTCAAGAAATCTCCATCCATGTGTCGCCGACTATCACACATGTAACATAGCATGTCTTTCGACTCAATCACTCTTCCTAGGTAGCCACACACTTCTTAACCCATATCTCGGCATCATCCCTGGAGGTGATTGGTCCTATTGGGTCCTTACGTCTTCTATCGGCTACCCACCACTAATGAATCCGCTTCGTGGCGCCAACTGGTATATCCCACTACTGGTATATGCTCCAACAAAAATATCTCCACCATTAGGGCTCACTCTAGTACCAATACACTTGTAGATATTATAATGGATATCAATGATGTCTGAATCTCCCAGTGTATCCCCTGGTAAATGGTTCATGCCATGAAAAACGGGTCTCACAACATATATGTGGAGTAGGGATAAATAATCATAAATCTCACTGAGTACTCTGCTACTATCTGAATGCCCTTTTGTTGCTTTCGGAGCTCCTTTTTGAGAAATGAGATTAATTTCACAAGAAAGAACTCCTCCCAGAAGGGGCACTCAATGGCTACCCATGATAGAGTCATGTTATCATGAATCTAGATCACTATGCTTTATTATCACCCCACTGAGCCGTGGAGAAGGCTTGGGGATAGAATGAAAATCTAGTCTAAAGGAGTTCTCACAAGACAAAAGACATGAGTAACTACCTCCATCCAATCCTCAGCTACCTAGGGGTATGCCTCACCCTAGTTCCAGGGAGGTCACAACCTCTAGAACTCATGCAATTAACTTAGCCTCCAGGCATCCTCTACCAATAGTGCTGGTAGTAAATGTTCCTCTCTAGTTGTTGGTATCACTAGTATACTACTCGGTGTTCTATCATGAGACCTTCCTCCATAATAATGCATCATCATTAAGAGGGTCATCCTCAAAATCACTCATCAGAATCCTTTCTGGGTGTCTACGTCGAGGCATCCTAAAATAGTTCATGACATAGAATATTGAATAGTGTAAACATTTGTAGTTGATGCTACTGGATATAGACATAAGAGGACAATCAAAATCATATATTATTTATCTACCATTTATTCCATGATACCATTTGTTTCATATAACAAGTCAAAAACATGATTTTAGAGTCCCGATGTATGGATACGTCGCCCATCGCACCAACACTAGAGTCCCTGGTCTCAATGCCAAATTGGAAAACACTTAACAATATTTATGCAAACCAATATAACAGACTATTGGTTATTTATGTATAAAAAAACAACTCAGATACCACTCTTTCATGACCCATCCTATAGGGACTTACGTCATGACTACACCAAGTCTTCCTCTGATAGGCCAGAGGATTTTGACTAGCATCGAGTATATATATACCAAAAATTGGAGTCATACTCTAATGTAATTGTACATATGCACATATATCCAATAACAAAATGATGAAATGTTAAAACACTATGTAAACAAGCATGCATACAAATAATATACCAATAATAGAGAATGATAGTAGAAAAACTGGAAATTCAACAGTACAAGAATACAAGCCCACCATATGTATTGTCTCCCAATGTGAATGTTAGAGTTCCTAAACCTCATCAGTCGAAAACCCTACCCAAAGGGTAGGTCTAGAACAACTATTAGATGATGTATAAGCACACATTTCTTGTTTGATCACCCAAAGCACCAACATGTCCTGATCCACCAAGGGCACTGTCAAAGAGTTGATTTTCATCAAATGAAACGAAACATATGGGAAAATCCAATTTAGGGGTGAGTAAAACAATACATAGTAGGACATACTAAACACAAAAAGGTAATAACAATAATAATTGAAAGAATTGTAAATCATTGGAAACATAGTAAGTAAACAAAAAATGAAAACCATATAGTGTAATGAAATATGGTCAGCTAACACAAGTACATGTGTAATGCATAAGGAGAAGGATTTCCATATTTATTCCACAAATATCCCAGTATCAATGAAGATAGATGTTTTGATAGGTCAAATAACATCAATGGTGGAAAGATAATCAATGGTACATAGAGAATAGTTTGAACCTAGATCGTTAGTGGTGAAAGAATCATCAATGGTTCATGGAGCATCTGCAGCACCTGGGGTGGTGATCGTGCCTGGTTCACCGATGGTGCAAGAACGTCGATGGTGCACAAAGCATCGATTGTGCATGGAGGGCTGATGGCCCATGGATCACCATTTTTTATACATCCCCCAAAACACATATTAACCGTGATCACATAAAAACCACTTGCCACATGATTCTTCTCATAACACAGTTATTTCAGGAGAACATTGTCCTAAATAAATATGATATTATGAAAACATACAAAAAACACCCTTATAGAATTTCAAAAGGACCATCTCACCACATGATTCCCAATTCCCAGAAACTGCACATCAAGGAAACACATAGTTTGAATGATATGGCCAATTTATTAAAAAGGGTGGGTCAGCCCGAACTGGTCTAGACCACAGGGCCACAACCTAGTTCTTCATCCCAGTCTCTATGATGTAGGCTAGTTTTACTACATTAGAGACATCCATAACTATCAACTTCCCTCTGTTCCACATAGTTTCTCAGATGAATGAGAATATATCTCCCTAGTAAACATGGACAAACCACCTATTGCGTCCCCTTTTAGCACCACGACCACCTGCTATGACCCATCTCCAATTCAGAACCACTAGGTCCCATCCTGGACTCTTCTATCAGGGCCTCCTTCCACACCCCTTAGTCACCACCCATGGAATCCAATACAATGGGGCCTACACGGTTTGGTTGTTCCACCTGCATGGTCTGACTGCCACCACATTCTTCCGCAGTTGGCAACAGGAAAACCAACATCCTCCTTCACACCCGCATGCGGCTGCCACCATATGACACCATGAAATACCATGCACCGCCACGAGCACTGAATGTCAGTGGCCCTGGATCTATGGGTCTCCCCCATTTCTCTAGTTATCTTTTTTTTTAAATCTAAGGCATATTCACGATGCCCTGGTCACAATCATCACTACTTGGGGCTTCATCTAGATTTCCATCTCTCCTGGGGTTCAATCGTGCTCAAAACCACATGGAAACAGTGATATGAGAACCACAGGGTTATAATAGAGGATAACATGTATAATGGATATATAAATGAACATATAAAATGATTAACATCATCATCCAAGTGTTCTTGGAAAATTATATAAATCTGGGAAATTGGGTTAGAAATATATTAGTTGTAATCCCGCTAACCCACAATATATGATCAATCTCATGGATAATTCCTTTATGGATTATTCTTTTTTCATCATAGAAATAAAGAATGAGAAATGTTGAAATAAAAATGGTATCAAAATCCTACCATGATATTGGATTAGTCATTGATGACTAATGGGGTTTTTTGTCCTCATTTATCCTCGATCTGTCGGTATTAAATGCCAATCCTCGATCACCTGGTGTTCATCAGAGTGGTTTACATCGCCTCGACTCAGAGGGATATATAAGGTCATGGTGATAATCCAAGATTCCAAAAAATATTCTTTAATTAAATGAAACCAACATAGTGACACATAAATTATTATTTTTAAAATATTTTAATAAAGGTTATGTATATTTTGTAATATTTATAGTCAACATATTCTAGTTGAAGTTAGGTCCTACCTAAGATAAATCTTCTACTATAAATTTAACGATTCTCTCATATTTTTGATATAATAACCCATTTTTATTTCATTCATGGTTAATGAAGAAACCACCCATGGGCTTTATTGAAAACATATCGTATATCACAATATCATTCTAGGCACACCAGGCCTCAGAATATCATAGTGTCTCCTCTCCTGGACTCAAAATTTCCCCAACTAATTTTAAAAAATAAAACCAGTGAAAATATGAGTCATTATATGTGATATATATGATACTATTAGAAAAATAACAAGGTCATGGAAAATTGTGTCCTGTGTATTTTTGTGTCTCATGTTTGAATGTTAGGACTATTGTGGTTGAATGGAAAGGTTTTGATTATTATGAAACATAGGGTATACGACATTGTCATGGTATAATTTCATGTTTGGATGAATGTAATTGTTTTTTTGTTTACATGTGTATTAGTTGTATATTCATTTTTATAGAAACATTACTATCATGTGTAGGGATCATTGAGATGTTATTTATTATCCCTAGATTAGTATTTTCATTACATGAGAATATTAACATGAATAAAAAACTTACCAATTTACTTAAAAATTACATTAAACTATATAACATGAATTGGATTGGATTAGACACTATGGGTGTCTAACTATAGATATTTTATCTGACACCATGATTGAGTACCATTGGTAATCGATTAGACCATCTTTATTACATGGATAATATCCTTTACTTATGAGGTTTTTCTTGCACAAAATGAATATGGATCATAGGACTGAGCAAGATCTCACGATGCTTGTGGGGGTTTCCATTGGGATTTTTAGTTGTTTTAATTACATGATTCATGTATGGTACTAAATAGTAACTCATGTTGTTTTTACTCATTTAGTTTGTGTATCTTTATTTGGAATGCATCCTTATATAAACATTCATTTTCCATATTATATATTTAGTTGACATTATATTTTTCATCCACTATTTTATGATTTTATTATACATCATCAGTTATTTATTTCTGTTTAACATCTATTGAGCCATTGTGATACTATGAAATGATGGTATAAACTCCACACAATCACCTCCATAAACCCTCGCTGCTAGTCAGTTTCTACTAGTGTGTGGGGAGATGCCCTTAAATCCATGTGAACCACCGGTCTAGCTACCAGTTTAGTGGTATGTCGGACTGGGACATTAATAAATTTAATCAAAGGTGTATTTTTTTCATTTTTCTTACTATATTTTAATTGTTGATAAGATACAAGGAATGTGTAAACATTTGGTAAATAACTACAACGAAGATTGATATCTCTACCCTTTTGGAAAAGACCATGTTTTGTGGTTGGGATTTTTATTCATTTTTTCTATAATAGTTTAATATTATTTTATCTTGGGTGACTGGTGTATTTTAGGATTCTTATTGATTTTGAGATTTATGGTTTTTTTACATTTCCATGGTATGGAAATTAGGGACAATTAAATTCATCATATTAAGTACTTAAAAATCACATTCCATACATATGCAATTACATGAAGCTAAATTAGTAGGTTTCTTGATAATTTTGTTGTGTGCCTTGTGTTTAATTATATACATTTTATTTTCTACATAATTCATGATTTATAACATTATTGTGTATTTTTCATAAAAATTTTGTCCCTCATCAATGAAAATATTCCATTCATTCTATTTTTTTATCTACCATGATCTTTCATTATTGAATGCATTATTTTTTACTACATCTGATGGAATGATTTTTTATTTTTTAGGTAAGGGTTGTTCATGGGCTAGCATTGTTGGTTTCAATTAAGATGTGATCCAGTTTTTAGTTGTAAGGTTTATGGGAGCCTCATGACTGGGAAATGGTAACTTTTGTAGTCAAACAATTTTAAAAGGGTTCCAGTTTTAAAATGATAATGTGGATTGGTTTTTGTCCATGGGATATAAATTAAAATTTTATATGTGTGTGGATTCTTCTAGAATATTGGACATGGAAAACCATGTTAAATGTAATTGAAGGATGTGTTTTGGAATTGTGTGATATGGAAGAAATTTAATTTTGAATGGAAATGGATGGGTGTTTATGGTTTCTATGGTGAAACAACATCAATTGGGGTTTTTTTTAATTAACCATGGTTGTTTTAATGAGACCCTTAAGGTTCTCATTCTGTGTTAAATGGAATTTATTTTATAAATTCCCTAATTATGAGGGGAATTACAAATATTTTTCATAAATATATATTATTTTTATTGATATCTTTTTGTTTTTTACCTTTGGAGTTAGATAAAATAAGGTGCATAGTGTTTTTTTAAATAGTATGTGATGTTCGCAATTAAACATTTTATTTTTTTGAATATATAAATTTGAATAAGTGATATAATTTTGAAATGGAACATCAATTAGTATAATATATTATAACCCCATTGTGATGGTAGTTTTATCATCTCATTGAGTGCCTTGTAAAGGAAGTGGGTGCATTTTCCATAGGAATTCTTCTTTTTAGAAAAGGATTAAATGAATGAATTTTGAGCTTGGTGAATTTTGTTAGTATGAAAAAGTGATCAGGTCAATTCTTACATTTCCTAAGGGTCTACACCATGGTATGTATTACCATTAGAGCTTGAAATTCCTTTGTAAACCATGATATTTTTGATGTTTGGGGTTGTTCGTGTGTCATTGTCTTTAGAAGGACATTTAGTTTTTAAAATTACACCCTTGTTCTGATGGGAATCTATTGAATATTCACTCGTGATATCAGAATGATAGTCATGGAAATCTTGGATTAGTAGGTTATATTTTCCATAGGAAGTATAGTTGCGTGAAAAGTCATGTGAATCTCACTTTTATTTAGTGGTGGAAGTCTTGGTACATTTCTATCCCAGTTAATGGTAGTCTGAGATAATGTTCCTGTTAGTTAGTTTCGACATAGTCCATATGATTCTTGATTGCATAGGGTAGAGAGTCTATGGATAATACTCAGTATGTTTTGTTAACTTTTATAAATACAGGGTAGTATATCTTGGTCTGCATGGTACCCGTTGAGTGTTAAATGACTTAACAAATGAGTTGGGTTCAGTGAAACCATTGTTCCTTTTTCTCTTTACTAGGTTCGTGGCTAAACTATGTAGTTGAGTGACCTAAGAATTATGGAAACAATATCATCTTATTACTCAATATGACTATATGGGAGTTCGGTGTTTTGAGATGCCAGTCAATTTGACTTTAACCTTCATTCCAAATTAGTTGATGTGGAGATTTTGGTTTGTGGATTTTTACTCATGCATTGAAGGTGAATCTTTGTATCACAATTGTGTGCGACTTCTGTATTTTCTATTACAATTTTGGTTTTTTTTATTTTAATTAGTCTTGGTCTGTGCAATGTAACAGCCCGAGATTTTATGAGAAATATTATTTTTAATTACTTTGATGTCTTGTGTTGTACGCTACACCAAGAATAGAATGTACTATACGCAACACCATATTAGTTTGTAGTATATGCAACACTATTCTTGGCTAGTGTTACACACTATCTCAAGATCGTTTTTTGGAAATTATTCTATGCAACATTAATTATAGATTTCTTTAATGTATAAATGAAATATTTTTTGAGTATGTTATATGCAACACCAAATGGAGATTTCACTACATGCAACCCTAACTTGGCTTGTGTTACACGCAATCAAGACCTTCTTCGATAGCGCGTGTAGTACGCAATACCAAGTTTCACTAAATGAGTTATTATTATAATATTATTATGAACTAGCCGTTATGAATAGTAATACCCACTTTTTGAAATTTTATCTTTCAAAATGTACTTCATTTTTGGATTCGGAATATTGAAATTATCTTAGGGTAAAATTTTTGTATTTTTCTAAAAACATTGAATTTTTTATGAATAGTGAAAACACTAGTTTACTATTAAAAAAATGACTTTTTATTTAAATAGTTATGTATTTTATTTAAAATTATTTTAGGTAAAAATTGATACATAATACCAATATATGTTCAATGTAAGTCATTGGAGTTATTTTATAATAATTTTAGATATATAAAAATTTTATTGAACTTTTCACTGTATTTTACCACCTCCTATATGAATTTGCAAATTTACATAAAAGATAATTTTTCTTATTCTGTGAATGGAATTTCAAAAATCCGAGAGACACAGTAGATGTTAGTATGTAAAATGTGTTTCAATGAGATAAAAATAATTTTCGGTGAATAGTAACTTTTTACTTTTTTTTACCTCGGTAAAAATTAAATAGGGTAATTAAGGGTAAAATGATATTATTATTACCCTAAAACTGTCATAATTCTATTTTATAAGTTTAATTAGCCCAAAAACAACCTTATGAAGAAAATATGACCATTTAGGTCCACATGGAAAAGATTAGGACACTTATTATTATTTTATTTAAAAAAGAGTTAAAATTGTTAAAATCAATGTTTAATAACTAAAACATTTTTAATATAGGGTTATAAATAAGGTAAATTAGACTATAAATATTAATTAGAAATATAAAAAAATTTCATACATAATGGTATTTTATTTATAATTTTTTTAATATAAATAATTTAATTTATATATGACACAATGATGATATAGTAATTACCTTTTTAATGAAATATTAACATAATTGATATTATAAATACCCAAATAAATGTAATTTGAGACTTTTATAAATTAAAACAATTTTATAGGTTAATATGACATGTTATTATGGATTTAATTATCTTTTTTTTAATTAATAAGATTGTTATGAGTTTCACAAAAATCAATTACCAAATAGTGTCAAAATTGACATTAAACAGTTTCTAAAACAACTATTATATTATTAATTGTTATTTTATTCCTAAAAATCTATGGATTGCCCAAATGACTTATATAAGGATATTTATATTAATAATGAACCACTTGGGGTTCATTTTCCTTGTTATAGTAAGAGTATTAACCATATAGTGTATGAAAACAAGAAGACACGGTAAAAGTTAAATTATTTAACTTAGAGTGAAATCCAAATGATAAGGTTAAAATAGTAACCTAAATATTTCCAAATTCTATTTGATGAGAGGATTTCGACCCATACCCACCTTATATTAAATATAAATCAATTTAGATCTATAAAAAACTGAATATGTCTTTATAATAAAATAATATTTTGAGTTTTTCCCAAGCTGCCCCTCTCCTCCCTTATAAAAGGGAACATCCTCCCTCTCATATTTACACAATATTGAGCCTTCAAGCTCTGCCAACCCCTGAAAATTTTCCTTATCAACTTTTCTAGAAACATCCTACTGGTCCTGGTCTTCTTCAAAGACCAACCCTAGTGCCTTAAGAGAAGGTTATGAAGAGGCGCATCGAAGAAGAGGTAATATCCATTATCGATACTTTCTAATTTCTTTTTTTCTTCAACTTCTACTTCTTTAGTTTTTTCATTATAAAGTAATTACATAAGTATTAGATATATACTTATATGTTATTATAAATATGAAACAACCCCATTTCACATTCTATCCATCCTATGGAAAATGAAATCACCACGCGTGCGTACGTACGGAATACCTTCCCCACGCCGTGGTGTAATCTGTTTTCCACCACCACCTTACATGGATGGGTGTAATAGTGTAAATAAATAACTATATATGATTCTTGTAAAGAGATAATTATTTTTAAATATTATACAAACACTTCAATAGAATTCCATGATCAAGGGAATGATATCATCGTTCGTGCGTACGTACGGACTACCGTCTCCACGATGCGATAAGATTCATTTTCCATGTTAACAATTCAAGAATGATTATAAAGTATATATAATAATTAATCATGAAATATATGACATAATAATGCTACTGGATTTATTTATTTATATATTTATGTCATCTACTTTATTCCATTCAATTCAATAAGGAAACAAAAACATTGTTCATGCGTACGTACGGCCTACCATCTCCATGAACGGTGTATTTATTTCCATTAATTGATCTATTATATATAAGTGTAATATAAATATATATTATAAATAAATCATGTTTTATATTCTGGATTTAAGTAATCATGATCTATGTAATCATATGAATAATTACAAGTAAATACACGAACGACAAATGAAACGATTTTACCCAAAACGCTATTTAACATGGAATTTTCAATAGAACGGGTAATATAAAATCATAAGTGAACCATAAATGATATCATAACAATGAATATAATTAGTTAATAAGTCGATGAAATTATATAAATCATTATACAAGAGGTTCGGATGCGTACGAAACATATCAGACCTAAGGTAAGGGATAAATTTTCAATCTCAATTTTAATCCGAGATTTCTTATACGTAAGTATTTATTGGGGTTACGTTTATCATCAATGAACATGTTTTATAAAAAATCTTTTCATAAAATGTTTACTATTATTCCATGAATGTTTAATGTAATTATTACCCTGTATTTAATTTTTACCACATTGTATGAATGGAATCATTCCTTTAGTTACCATATAAGGTACTTTTTTACTTTTCTGACAAATGTACGAGGAGAAGGTTATTTTTAACTTATACAACGTGAATGGATTTTTACTATTTAATATCACCTATTTTTCAACACTCTTCCTCTACAATTTTTCCGGATTATTTTCAATAAAATCCTTTTATTTTAAAATTTTGTGGTGTTTTGTGAAAAGAAAATGATTTTTAAGGATAAATGATATTTTCCTCAAGAATTTATTTCATGTGCTTTATCAAAACCATTTTACATCTAAGATGAAATTATTTCATATGTGTATGTTTCAAGTATAATGTATATATGATTTACATGGTTTCACTTTTCTTATGATGAAATATCCATTTATTGTATATGGATTATATGATGATGGGATGATGTTTATGAAACCCATTTTATTCTTTGGGTTATGATGAATGTTTTAAGTTTATTTCTTGGCACAAGTAAGAATGATTTCATAATTAGATGGGTGGGACCTATAGCTCCATCCAGTTAATTGGGTAAAGCATTATATTGCTTGAGATAGACATGGTGGGAATGATATGTTAATATGGTTCAGTAATACAAGGACTGGAATGAGGAGTGAAATGGATTCCGAAAGGGACATTGTCCTCTAAGATGGTCTTAGAAGAAATTCCTTGGCTACTATGGAAATCATATTTTGTTCTTAATGGTTTACACAATCACATGTTTTATTCCCATGCTATTTTACCAGTACTAATGTTTCTTTATGATATATGCCTTACGTATTTCCATGTTTTCTGTCATTTCCCAAGATCTTGATGTTTAATCATTGTGTTCATGTTTTTAAGATAAAATGTATATGGTTTGTTTTATTTTATCCATGCTTACCCTTACTGATCATTTGAGGTCACCCTTTATATGTTTTCATTCCCCAGGATATAATGAATGTATTTTAGGTATGAAAAAAAGGGAATATCTTTATGGGAGATGTTGAAGATCATTCACCATGATTAGAAGATTATGTTCAAGGTTTCCAAAAACACTAAACTATTAAGGTCCTTGAGTGTTGGTTTTTGTTATTTATTAAGTATACCGCAAAAGAAATGTAATTTCCTTGTACATCAAATTTTGGGATTATAAAGTTGGTATTAAAGGAAAGGTTTAGTTATCCATTGGAAACTAGGATGTGAAAAATTTAGTGAGAACCCTAGAGATATTGCTAAGGTATGTCACGGGATGTCCCTAAGGATAAGTATATGTATATTTTATTGTTATAGAATTATGGTAATGATATTATAATTAAACCTAAGATGTCAGATATTGAAGTTACTCCACGTTGATTATGATTTTATCCTCTGACACTATTCTTTTTGGGTTTTAGACGATGGCTGGAACCCGAAGGAACCGTGTTGATCAATGTAAAGGACGATGAAATGACTGTCCTCCTAAACAAAACAATGTTTTGGGAGATGAAGTGCACAATATTATTTCTATACTTACACAAGCTATGAATCATTCTGGACTTCCAAATGAGCAGAGAAAGAAGAAACATTCTGTTAAAAACTTCATTAGGCAGCGTCCACCTTTATTCAGTGGGTCTTCTTATCCATTAGTGGATGGACAATAGATCAGTACCACTGAAAATATATTTTTAGTTCTACAGTGTTCTAAGCATGATAAAGTCATCGTAGCAGTATATCGTTTGGAAGGTGATGCTGATCAATGGTGGAATCATATCAAGAATATGAGGCAAAGAGATGAAATTGAGTCCATGAAATGGGACAAGTTCAAGAACTTAATTTTCAATAAGTACTTTCATCTTATTCTTCGAACAAAGATGGAGAAAGAGTTTCTTGAACTTAAGAAAAAGGATAATGAATATTTTGGTATATACGAGGCGAATTTTACAAGGCTTGGAAGGTATGTATCTGGATTTATCATTCAACCTGAAAGAAATGTTGATAGATTATTTAGTGGCATAAAACAAAGTATTCGATGTGAATTAGTGATAAGATACTTCAGTAGCTATGAAGAGATTGTGTGTTGTGCTATCAAGGTAGAGCTGGAAGTTAGTGTTATGCATCCATCTCATTTTTTTGACAAGAAACGAAAGATGGTTTTCAAGAAAAAATCATAGAACAATGGTGAAAAGAAGATGAATAATACTTTATGCTCAAAGTGTGGAAAGAAACATGGTGGAGATTGTCTAAAAGGTACTAGAAAAAGTTTCATGTGTGGAAAATAAGGTCATCGAGCAGCTGAGTGCCGAAGTAATGGGAAAAAGTATTCAAATTATGTGAATAGAAAAACAACTTCAAAGAACACTCCACCAACACTTCAGTGCTTCATGTTCAAGGAAATGGGGCATTATGATAATCAATACCCTCATCCAAGGATTAATGATGATCGATGTGAGCAAACTCTTAAGGAAAAGGACAAAGGGATGTAACATGCAATCAGTATTTGTGATATTGTGTATAAAAATGGTGTTGTGGAATGATTAACTGTTTATGTAATGGGATTTCAGAATAGTATCATGGAATCTCATTTTTAGTACTACGGAATTTTGGAATATCTATGTATTGGTTTTCTATAATTGTATGGTACCAAAAACCATGAAAATTGATTGAAATATTTTTGGAAATCAGTTGATATGCACATAATGAAGGGATAAGAAAAAGATAATATGTTTGATAGTATTCATGAGCTCATGAATAAAATAAGGACAATGTGATATCATGGTATGAGTATATAGAAATTTTGGAATTTTGTTATGTGGAAAGATTTAACTTTTGAAAACATTCATGATTTCACTAAGGTTAAACGGATATTCATTTTTAAAGAGAATACATGATAAAGTAATTCACATGTTTGGAATGTGACCAATAAGATATATCGTATGATAAATAATGTTATTCAAGTTTTTATTATGTCACCTTTCCAGTAATCATTTTCTGTATACTATGAGATTGGACAGATGTATTTTGGTTAAGCCTAAAGATTGGAATGAATTATGTTAGGCATAAGATAATATTATTTATGGCTAGAACAGTTTTTGATATTATTGAAAGAATGTTATAATATTAAAAGGAAACCCTATAGGATGGGAGACAACCCATCGCGTCAGACAAGGATGTGGGAATCTAACCCACAACCGATTTGCGATGGGCCTTTATTGCCTACCACTAGCCTACAGGAAGTCCCGGGTTAGTAGAAACTAGTTTTATTTTTTTATGTATAGGTCCATTTTTAAAACCATATATGAATAATATCACCATAGATGGACTTATGTATATAACATTTTCTAAACTTATGTTTGAGACATATGGAATGACCTATCATTCTATCTCATGATCCGCTAACACTTCATTGAAAACAAATTCATCTTCATTTGTTTAATATATGATGTGGAAATTGTTCAAGACAAGAACAACAATGAGATTATACCAAAATCAAGTAAGAATTTATTTTAATTCAAAAAATCTTCAATATTATGGAAATTATCCTAAAAGCCAAAAATGCTGTCCTAGTACTCATATATCTGATGAATCAGACGGTACCTTAGATCATCACAAATCTATGGCTTTGTGATGGTTGTATTTTTCATAGCCATGTTCTCGACCACTCTCCATCAGAACACAATTGTTATATTTCTCTTCCATATCCATATTTTCACCTATTTTCTCCAATGTGGAAACCCAGGGATGAGTTAATCTGGGTAACCTTTACATTTATAACTTTCTGTTTTAAAATAAATTTTTAGTATTCCTTTTTACGATGTGGGTTTCTATGAAAGAATCTTTCAAGTAGTTTACCATTTACAACCCAGACGAATTTCAAGGGAGAAATTCATTTTAAGGGGGGTAGAATGTAACATCCCGAGATTTTATGTGAAATATTATTTTTAATTACTTTGATATATTGTGTTGTACACTACACCAAGATTAGCTTGTACTATACGGAACACCGTATTAGCATGCATTATACCCAACACTATTCTTGGCTAGTGTTACACACTATTTCAAGTTCATTTCGTGGAAATTATTTTACGCAACATTATGTATAGATTTTTTTTATTGTATAAATGAAATAATTTTTGATTATGTTATACGCAGCACCAAATAGAGATTTCACTACAGGCAGCCCTGACTTCGCTTGTATTACACGCAATCATGACCTTCTTTGATAGCCTGTGTAGTACGCAATACCAAGTTTCAATAAACAAGATATTATTATAATATTTTAATGAACTAGCCATTATGAATAGTAATACACACTATTTGAAATTTTAACTTTCAAAATGGAATTTTTTTTTGATTCGGAATATCCATTATGGTAAAATTTTGGTATATTTCTGAAAACATTCCATTATTGATAAATAGTGAAAACACTGGGTTACTATTTCAAAACCGACATTTTATTTAAATAATTATTTATTTTATATAATTATATTTTAGGTAAAAGTTGATACATAATACCAATATAAGTTAAATGTAATTCATTGGAGTCATTTTATAATAATTTTAGATATAAAAAAATTTTATTGAACTTTTCACAGTCTTTTACCCACCTCCTAGAAGAATTAACAAATTTACATAAAACATAATTTTACCGCTTCTATGAATGGAATTTCAAAAGACTGAGAGACACAATTTACGTTTGTATGTAAAATGTGGTTCAATAAGATAAAAATAATTTTTTCGTGAATAGTAACTTATTAGTTTTATTTACCATGGTAAAACGTAAATAGGGTAATTAAAGGTAAAAATGATATTATTATTACCCTAAAACATGTTCTAATTAAATTGGATAAGTTTAATTTTACCAAAAACAACCTTAAGGATAAAATATTACCATTTAGGTCCACTTGGATAAGATTTGGACGCTTATTATTATTTTATTTAAAAAAGAGTAAAAATTGTTAAAATCAAAGTTTAATAACTAAAAAATTTTTAATATAGGGTTATAAATATGAAAAATTCGACTATATATATTCATTAGAAATATAAAAATGTTTCCTACATAGTGGTATTTTATTTATAATATTTGGACATCAAATAATTTAATTTATATATGACATAATGATGATGTAGTAATTACCTTTTTAGGGAAATATTAACATAATTGATATTATAAATACCCAAATAAATGTAATATGAGACTTTTTATAAGTTACACTAATTTTATAGGTTATTATGACATGTTAGTATTGATTTAATTAACATTTATTTAACTAATCTAGTTGGTATGATTTTCACAAAAATCAATTACCAAATAGTGTCAAAATTGGCATAAAATAGTTTTTAAAACCAATATTATATTATTAATTGTGATTTTATTCCTAAAAACCTAAGTTTAGGCCAAATGACATAGATAAGGATATATATATATATATTAATAATTAACCACTTGGGGTTATTTTATCTTGTTATAGTAAGTTTATTAACATTATAATGTAAGAAAACAAGAAGGCACGGTAAATGAAAAATTATTTAACATAGATTTAAATCTAAATGATAAGGTTAAAATTGTAACCTAAACATGTACAAATACAATTGGACGAGAGAATTTCGACTCATCCCCACCTTAGCTTCTAAATAAATCATTTTTAAGATATTAAAAACTGAACATGGCTTTAAAATAAAATAATATTATGAGTTTTTCCAAAGATGCCCCTCTCCGCCATTATAAAAGGGCACCTCCTCCCTATCATCTTTACACAACTTTGAGCCTTAAGGCTCGGAAAACCAATAACAATTTCTCTTCTCTACTTACCTAGAAACATCTTAGAGGTCCTGGTTTTCTTCAAAGATCAACCCTAGTTTCCTTAGAGGAGGTTAAGAAGAGGTGCGTCAAAGAAGAGGTAATATCAATTACCAATCCTTTTCAATTTATTTCTTCTTCAACTTCTTCTTCTGTAGCTGTTTAATTATAAATTAATAACATAAGTATTACTTATATACTGATATGTTATTATAAAAATGAAACAATCCCATTTCACCTTCTATCTATCCTATGGAAAACGAAATCACCGCCA
Source organism: Viscum album (assembly GCA_963277665.1). NCBI lineage: Eukaryota > Viridiplantae > Streptophyta > Magnoliopsida > Santalales > Viscaceae > Viscum > Viscum album. The sequence continues at coordinate 1,626,580,888 of OY728157.1, read as the reverse complement.
GTGCGTACGTACGGAATACCGAATCCACGTCATGGTGTAATATTTTTTCCACCACCACCTCCCTTGGATTGGTATAATTATGTAAATAAATAAATATATATTATTATATTTATGTTATAAGGATTCTGAAATATTATACAAATACTTCAATACAATTCCATGATCATGGGGATGATATCATCATTCGTGCGTACGTACGGACTACCGTCTCCATGAGGCGTTGATATTCATTTTCCATGTTAACAATTCAAGAATGATTGTAAAGTATATATAATAAGTTATAATGAAATATATTATTAAATAATGCTAGTAGATTTATGTATATATATATGTATTTCATCTACTTAATTCCATTCAATTCAATAAGGAAACGAATACAACATTCATGCGTACATACACCCTACTGTCTCCATAAACGATGTATTTCATTCCATTTATAGATATATTATATATATGTATATTCTGAACATATATTATATATAAATCATTTTTTATATTTTGGAATTAAGTAATCATGATCTAAGTAGTCATATGAATAATTACAAGTCAAAACACGGACGATAAATGAAACTATTTTACCCAAAACACTATTTAACATGAAATTTACAAAAGAACGGGTAATATAAAGTTGTAAGTGAACCATATATGATATAATAACAATGAATATTATTCTGTAATAAGTAAATGAAATTATTTTAATCATTATACAGGAGTTTCGGATATGTATGAAGCATATTGGACCTAAAGTAAGGGATAAGTTTTCAATCTCATTTTTTATCTGAGATTTCTTATACGTAAATATTTACTGGGGTTACGTTTATCATCCATGACCTAGTTTTCTAAAAAAAGTTTTCATATAATGTTTAGTATTATTAGATGAATTTTTAAAGTCATTTTGACAATTTATTGACTTTTTACCACATTTTATTAATGGAATCTTTCCTTTAGTTACCATATAAGGTACTTTTTGACTTTTTCTACAAAAGTATGAGGATAATGTTATTTTTTACTTATACAGTGTGAACAGATTTTTACGGTTTCATATCGCCTAATTTTCAAGAATATTCCTTTACATGGTTTCATGGATATTATCAATAAATTTCGTTTCATTTAAAATTGTGTCGCATTTTGTGAAAAGAAAATGATTTTTAATGAGAAATGAAATTTTCATAAAGAATTAATATCAAGTGTTTTATCAAAACCATTTTCCATATAAGATAACATCATTTCATATGTGTATGATTCAAGTATAATGTCTCTATGATTTAAATGATTTCAGTTTTCTTATGATGAAATATCCATTTGTTTTATATGGATTATGTGATGATGGGATGATGTTTATGAAACCCATTTTATTCTTTGGGTTATGATGAATGTTTTAATTTTATTTTGTGGCACAAGTAAGAATGATTTCCTAATTAGATGGGTGAGACCTATATCTCCCTCCAATGAATTGGGTAAAGATTTATATGTCCTGAGATAGACATGGCTAGAATGGTAAGTTAATCTGGTTCAATGATATAGTACTGGAACGAGGAGTGAACTCGATTCAGAAAGGGACTTTGTCCACTAAGATAGTCTTGGAAGCAATACCATGGCTACTATGGGAATCATATCATGTTCTTAATGGTTTCCACGATCGCATGTTTTATTCCCATTCTATTTTATCATGCATAATTTTTCATTATGATATTTTCCTTACATATTTCCATGTTTTATGTCATTTCTCAAGATCTTGATGATTAAACATTGTGTTCATTTGTTTAAGTTCAAATGTATAAGGTTTCTTTTATTTTAACCATAATTACCCTTAATGAGCGTTTGAGCCCACCCATTATATTTTTTCTTTCCCCAGGATTTAAAGAAATGTTTTTAGATAAGAATACAAAAAGGGGGAGATCTTTATGTGAGATGTTGAAGATCTTTCACAATGATTAGAAGATCATGTTCCGAGTTTCCAAAGAAACTAAACTATTACAGTCCTTGAGTGTTGGTTTTTGTTTTGTATTAAGTATTCTGAAAAACTAATGTAATTTCCATATACGTCAAGATTTGGGTCTCTACATGCATGGTATGAAGACATTGTCAATTCTCAATGTGTGTAAAACCCTTTATATGCTCCATTAGTTTTGGAAGATCTTCATTTTTAATGTTTAAAAGAAAATTAATGCCTAAATTGTTATAGGCATCGTGGTTTAATTGATGATGAATCAGAATGTGAATATGATCTTCTTCTTCCTAATTCGATCAGTAATTGTTCGACAGATCTTCTTGGTAACCATTGGTTTCTACAAAGAGTACTCTTTTAAAGAATATAAACATGGCCCCAATCTTGAAATTGTCAAGGATGCACAAAGGGACTGTATGTCTTATATGACACAATATTTTTAAAGCCTCTAGTTTGGATAATTGGTTTTTATCTATGTCTTATTCTGGGTGTGTGGTTCTTTGAAGGAATGATTTTTTTAGTGTGATACTTAGGTTACCATGTTAGAATGCCTCAAATATACTCTAAGACACCTGCCATTCCCTTTAACATGACTATTAGGATGTGACTACTTTTGGATCATTCAATTATTTGATAGGGATGATTTGGCATTGTTCCAACATCTTGCTTGTAAATTTGGGGCATGTACTACCTTATATAGTTCTATAGACTCTAGAATAATGCATATGAGGTTACCTCGGACTATGTGTTGGGCTTAGAGATGATTTTTAAAGGATAAAATATTCAAGTTGGATAGTTTTTGGTCATGAATATGTTCATACTAACTCATGAAAATTTTAAAATAACCATTAGATTTTTTATAACTAGTAATATCACCATAAGTTAGGTAAGGACTTTAGAGTACATGCTTTTACTAACATCTGGATGCCTGGGGAAGGAAATTCTAATCAGTTTGAAATGTGTTAGTCATTTATGTTGGGATTCTATGAGATATGTTTACCAGATGGTCTTGACATGTTGTCCTTATTATTCAATGTATACGGGTTTTGATGAATCCAATTTAAAAACACATTTACAGTTTTAGGTGAGTGTAGTTTGCGTGTCGACAATGTATTTGAAGGAAAGCATGTGCAACCAGTTATGTTGGTCAAATAATATATGACAATTCCCTATCAATGAGGTTTTAAATACAACAACAAATGTAATTAGGTACACTCAGTTAATGGAATCACATGAGAATTATTTCTATAACTCTTAGCACATGTCCTCTTAGGTATTTCCATTGATGGTGGTGCCATGGTTTGGAAATGGTCATTAAATTCTAAGACACAAGGTGGAAAAAAAATGAGATATTATTTTAATGATATGGTGAATTTAGTGTGTATCTTGTAATGAACGGTCGAGTATGTAAACTTTTTATTTTTCAATTTGTAATTGATATTTGAATTGGGTTTTGGGGGATTATGATCCATGTAATTGCATAATGTTTTGGGGTACATTTGGTATTTTTAAAGGTAGCATGATCATTTTAATGGTACTTCATGACCATTGTAGAGTGGGTGATTCAATGATGGTTCAGTAAGGCATATTAGGGATGATAATTTCTATGCTGAGGAGATTGAAGAATCCTATGGTTTATTAAAGGGGTTTTTTCAAGGATTTGTTTTAAAAATGTTCACAACTACGAAATGGGTTTTTCTTAAAATGAGTATTTGAATCAAATTTCTAGAGATTCAACACTTAAATGTGATGTTATGGGACATGACTGAGGTCCTGAGAGTTACTTGGGTGTCTCAAATAGAAAAATTAGTACTTGAAAAAGAAAACCATTTTTTAATATACCTACAGAAGGCACACAATTTTCCTCAAACTATGCATCCCATAGTAGGAAACTGGGTGGTCTATTGTAGGGGGAAAAGGCTATCATACAAGATAAATACTGTTTTCTAAATGTTTCACATAGAATTCATGGTTAAATGTTTAGTGATGTACCAAAAAACTATATTGTTGGTAAATGTTTTAGACACCGTGTGGGACAATCCATGCATGGTGCCCATGTTCCTAGTAAAGGGAGCGTGGTTGGTGCACCAATTTCTAAACTGTGTTGCCCAAACTGTTCATGAGGGCCTATTTTAAAATTTAATTATTTAAATTTAAATTCAAAATAAAATTAATGTTGATAATAAGTGTTCTTCTTAAATTTCATGGGTTACACTATGCACACACGCCCTCCCCCTTTCAATGCTTGTCACCCCTCCTTAGAACCACCTTCGATTACTGATTTTACGCCAATTTCGTCATAAATACACTTCGAATATATAATTTAAGGCGTCCTCTTACATTTTAATTCTATATTAAATACAATTTATATCATATTGTAACCTAGTGATGTGTTTCCAAGCCATAGGGTTTGGGGCTATCCCTGATTCCTAGTGTCTTCTAGTTATAGGGCATGCAAAAGGACTCTCAAGAGTCCATTTTGCTAGTTTAATGTTTGATACTGAAGGCAATGTGTTTCAGGTAATTTTTTTCACCACCATCTAAGGTATGGTTTTACTCCCAAGATAAAAAAATTTCACCATTTTATTTGGTTCCTTTTATGATTTAGGGACCCTCATAATTGTTTGTATAGTGTTGGTGAATCTGTGGGGAATTTCACTCATATAAATAGGTATGTATGTATATATAAATTCTATTTTTATATTTCCTTATAGTGTGAAGAATATGTAAATTGGGCTTAGGAATATATATATATATATATATATATATATGAATGTTTGTGTGTTAATAATTGGGGAATTTATCATTAAAGGCACCAAGTGGAAAAGCGATGGATATGCCTTCTTTGAGGTTGGGTCACTAACTGCGTCATTTTATTTAATAATAAATTAGTTTTCTACTTAAATCGTCCTTTAGAATTTTTTATTGATTTTCTATAAGTAAAACCTTAATTATGATAAATAAATTTTTTGATAAACAAAGTCATGATTTTATAATAAAACCCCTCTAAATAAGGTGTGTTATATTCATTGCCAATAATTAATGGTTAAATGTTTAATTCATGTTAGGATTATTGAATTGTATGCCATATCATTAATGAAAAAATTTGTCGTATGGAATGTGTAGGAAATGATGTAAAATGAAATAAAAAATTGAATTTACCTTTATCATCTACAATGGAACCAAAGAAAATTCTAAGATTCATTTGGACTCTTAAATTTGAATAACATTTTCTTGAACCTCCCAAGTGATTCATTTCTATGATTTCCTAGTAAGAGGAATCATATTTACAACTAAATAAAATCCATTTTTTAGTTCAGAGATGTTGGTCTCGTTTTTCAGATGATTTCCATTACAATGTGGACTATATGAACTATAATTTCTCAAACGGTTATATAGGGAATGTGAATTATAATAAATGGGTGGGTATACCATTGTGACATGATTGAATGTGAATAATCATAAGAGTGGGAATAAACATTGAATTTAATTTAATAAAAATAACAGATAATGAGTTGGTATTAGAATTAAATTCCATTAAACGAAAATTAATAAATTAGTGGGAAACTCATATAGCTTGTTTAAATGTAAATTGTCATCAATATGAGGGTATTATAGTTGGGTGTATATATATAATTGACTATGACTTTTGAGACATGACTAGGTATACTCATGAGATACATTTGGTTATGAAATGGGATTAATTAGTGGGTATACTCATTTTATGATTTTAAGCTAAATTTTTATATGTGAGTTGGTAGACTCATATGGTGTTGAGAAATAAATGATATAAAATGGATGAATGATTTTATAGATTCCATGGAAGGATATCCATGGATCATTAAGGAGTGTTTGTATTCCTAATGTTGATTATTCCTATTAGGTATTGATTCACTACTGAAAATATAATATTTCCCAATGGTTCACAACCGTTGGGAAAGCCCCTCTAACCGTTGGTATATGATATACCAACGGTTATGATAACCGTAGGGAAGTAAGACGTTGGGAATGGTTGTCCCAACGGTTTACTGGAAACCGTTGGTATAGGCTCACAAAAGCCACCCTATCCCAACTGTTATGCCAAACCGTTGGGATAGTTTTTCCCAACGGTTTGGGAGAACTGTTGAAAATATAAATATCCCTTAACTATCCCAACGGTTTTGGGATAGTTTTCCCAATGATTTCCCCAAACCGTTGGGATATCCCCATGGATGAACTCTTTCACAACGGTTTAGAACCATTGGGAAAAGAGATATTTACCAACGGTTCAATGAACCGTTGGTAAAAACTTCTTTAGAATTATATTCCAACGGTTTTAAACCATTGGCATACCCTATACTGCAAATTGCAGCAGCCTGCAATTTGCACAGCCCCTCTCCATCAGGCTTCATTTTGACCTCATTTTCAATCCAATTATTGTACCTGCAATAAAATAAAACATACATATACAATTACTAACAAATTCATACACATTTAACATATAATGGATCCTGAAACTATACACATCCATAATTAAATTAGAATTCATAACGTAATTATAAACGTACATAATTCAAATAGAAATCAATTTATAATTTAGATGACAATTATATGTGGAATCCGAAATTCCATTCATAATTTGATCGGTTTTCTCTATACCATATATTTTTACCTCAAATGATGACAATTTTAAACAAAATACATAAACATGAATTGATACCGGCCACACCGCACCTCAAATTGAGGCGGGGTTGACTCGTACACGTCACATTTGACCCATGGATCATTGTGCTAAAGTATCGACACAATCCGAATGTGTTTGGTCAGTTTTCCGTATGCCAGTTGATGTTTTTAACTTAAAATGACGTCCTTTTTAAACAAACGATGGACACTATGAGTGGTGCCGACCACACCGCGTCTCCAATTGAGGCGGGGTTGATTCGTACACGTCATATATGACCCATGGATCGTTCTCCTAAAGTTTAAATGGAAACTGAATGCGTTTGGTCGGTATTCTGTATGTACTTAAAATGTTGTCCATTTTAAACAAAATAGTGACACTTAGACTAATCCTGACCACACAATGACTCAAATTCATCTCGGGTTTGCTCGTACATGTCACATATGACCCATGGATCGTTGTGATAAATTATCAAAAGATTCCGAATGCGTTTAGTCGGTTTTGTGTATGCCAGTTGTTCTTTTCATTTATAATCATGTCCATTTTACACAAAAGAGACAGAGTTAGAGTGGTGTCGGCCACACCTCGTCTCGGATTAAGACAGGGTTGACTTGTACACGTCATATATGACCCATGGATCATTGTGCTAAAGTATCGATAGAATCCGAATGCGTTTGGTTGTTCTTCCGTATGTCAGTTGATGCCTTTCACTTAAAATGACGTTCTTTTGAAACAAAAGACGGACACTTTGAGTGGTATCAGCCACACCGCATGTCGGATTGAGGCGGGGATGATTCATACACGTCACATAGGACCCATGGATTGTTCTCCTAAAGTTAAAATGGAAACCAAATGTGTTTGGTCGGTTTTCCGTATTTACTTAAAATGGTGTCCATTTTTAACAAAAGAGAGACATTTAGACAGATCCCGGCCACACCGCGACAGAGATTGACTCAGGTTGGCTCGTAAACGTCACATATGACCCATGGATCGTTGTGATAAATTATCAAAAGATTCTGAATGCGTTTGGTCTGTTTTGCGTATACCAGTTGTTCTTTTCACTTATAATCATGTCCATTTTAAACAAAACAGACACAGTTAGAGCGGTTTCAGCCACACCGCGGCTCGAATTGAGGCGGGGATGATTCGTACACGTCACATATGACCCATGGATCGTTCTCCTAATGTTTCAATGGAAACCGAATGCGTTTGGTCAGTTTTCCAAATGTACTTAAAATGGTGTCCATTTTAAACAAAAGAGAGCCACTTAGACTGATCCCGGCCACACCGCGACTCGGATTGAACCCTGGTTTCCTCATATAGGTCTCATATGACCCATGGATCATTGTGATAAATGATAAAAAGATTCGGAATGCGTTTGGTCGGTTTTTCATATGCCAGTTGTTCTTTTTCACTTATAATCATGTCCATTTTAAACAGAAGAGACATAGTTAGAGCGGTGTCGGCCACACCGCGTCTCAGATTGAGACAAGGGTGATTCGTACACGTCACATATGACCCATGGATCGTTCTCCTAAAGTTTCAATGGAAATAGAATGCGTTTGGTTAGTTTTTCATATGCCAGTTCTATTCACTTATAATCCTATCCATTTTAAACAAAACAGACACAGTTAGAGCGGTGTCGGCCACACCACTCCTCGGATTGAGTCGGGGATTATTCGTACACATCACATATGACCCATGGATCGTTCTTCTAATGTTTCAATGGAAACCAAATGAGTTTGGTCAGTTTTCCGTGTGTACTTAAAATGTTGTCCATTTTAAACAAAAGAGAGCCACCTAGACTGATCTCGGCCACACCGCGACTCGGATTGAGCCCGGGTTGGCTCGTACAAGTCCAAACAGGAAGAATGAAGTCATAATGGCCTGAAATCAGATGACAAATACGGGTGAGTGATTTATGAAGTGGTCGAGCAGACGGTACGTCAATCGGACTTGCCGTGTGCCCGCGGTGACCGACAACGCAGTTCTGGTGTCATAAACGGCCAAAAACCGGCATCCAATGGTCAAATTCATAGAGGACGACCTCAGATTGAGCTGAAACCATCGTGCAACATTATATTTATTATTCGTGATGTGTACGCGCAGACGGCACGTCAATCGGATGTGCGGTTTGCGCGATACGGCTCAATATTCGTGTTTTAAGTGATGCGCGCGCTTCGTAAACTCGCGTGAGGGTGGTCCAAATGGGCCGAACGAAGTCGGAATGGCATGAAATCAGACGAGAAATACGGGTGAGTGATTTATGAAGTGGTCGAGCAGACGTCACATCAATCGGACGTGCAGTGTGCCCGTGGTGACCGACAACGTAGTTCTGGTGTCACAAACAGCCAAAACGGACGTCCAACGGTGAAATTCATAGCGGAAAACCTCGGATTGAGATGAAACCATCGTGAAAAATTCTAATTATTATTCGTGATGTCTACACGCAGACGTCACATCAATCGGACGTGTGGTTTGCGCGGTACGGCTCAATATTTGTGTTTTATGTGATGTGCGCGCTTCGTAAACGCGCGTGAGGGGGGTCCAAATGGGTCGAACAAAGTAGGAATGGATTTAAATCAGACGAAATATACGGGTGATTGATTTTTGAAGTTTTCGAGCAGACGGAACGTCAATCGGACGTGCCGTGTGCCCGCGGTGACTGAAAACACAGTTCTGGTGTCAAAAACGACCAAAACGGGCGTCAAACGGTCAAATTCATAGCGGATGACCTCGGATTGAGCTGAAACCACCGTGAAAAATTATAATTATTATTTTTGACGTGTACGCGTAGACAGCATGTCAATCGGACGTGCGGTTTGTGCGGTACGTCTCAATATTCGTGTTTTATGTGATGCCCGCGCTTCGTAAACGCGCAAAAGGGGGGTCCAAACGGGCCGAACGAAGTCAGAATGGCCTGAAATCAGACGGCAAATACGGGTGAGTGATTTATGAAGTGGTCGAGCAGACGGCATGTCAATTGGACTTCTCGTGTGCCCGCGGTGACCGACAATGCAGTTCTGGTGTCAAAAACGGCCAAAACGGGCGTCCAACGGTCAAATTCATAGCGGACGACCTCGGATTGAGCTGAAGCCACCGTGAAACATTCTAATTATTATTCGTGATGTGTACGCGTAGACGGCATGTCAATCGGACGTGCAGTTTTCATGGTACGACTCAATATGCGTGTTTTAAGTAATGTGCGCGCTTCGTAAATGCGCGTGAGGGGGGTCCAAATGGGCCGAACGAAGTCGGAATGACATTAAATCAAATGAAAAATATGGGTGAGTTATTTCTGAAGTGGTCGAGCAGACGGCACGTCAATCGGATGTGCCGTGTGCCCGCGGTGACCGACAACGCAGTTCTGGTGTCATAAACGGCCAAAACGGGTGTCCAACGGTCAAATTCAAAGAGGACGACCTCGGATTGAGCTGAAACCACAGTGAAACATTTTAATTATTATTCGTGACGTGTACGCGCAAACGGCACGTCAATCGGACGTGCGGTTTGCACGGTACGGATCAATATGCGTGTTTTAAGTGATGCGCGCGCTTCGTAAACGCGCGTGAGGGGGGTCCAAATCGGCGAACGAAGTCGGAATGACCTGAAATCAGACGACAAATACGGGTGAGTGATTTATGAAGTGTTCGAGCAGACGGAACGTCAATCGGAAGTGCCTTGTCCCCGCGGTGACCGACAACGCAGTTCTGGTGTCATAAACGGTCAAAACAGGCGTCAAATGGTCAAATTCATAGCGGACGACCTCAGATTGAGATGAAACCACCATGAAACATTCTAATTATTTTTCTTGACATGTACGCGCAGACGGCATGTCAATCGGATGTGCGGTGTGCGCGGTACGGCTCAATATGCGTGTTTTAAGTGATGCACGCGCTTCGTAAACGTGCGTGAGGGGGGTCCAAACGGGCCTAACGAAGTCGGAATGGCCTGAAATCAGACGACAAATACGGGTGAGTGATTTCTAAAGTGGTAGAGAAGACGGCACGTCAATCGGACGTGCCATGCGCCCGCGGAGACCGACAACGCAGTTCTGGTGTCATAAACGGCCAAAACGGGCGTCAAACTGTCAAATTCATAGTGGACGACCTCAGATTCACCTGAAACCACCGTTCAACATTATAATTATTATTCGTGACGTGTACGCGTAGACGGCACATCAATCGGACGTGCGGTTTTCACGGTATGACTCAATATTAATGTTTTAAGTGATGCGTGTGTTTCGTAAACACGCGTGAGGGGGGTCCAAATGGGCCGAACAAAGTCAAAATGGCCTGAAATCAGACTACAAATACGGGTGAGTGATTTATGAAGTGGTCGAGCAGACGACACGTCAATCAGACTTGCCGTGTGCCCGCGGTGACCGACAACGCAGTTCTGGTGTCATAAACGGCCAAAACGGGCATCCAACGGTCAAATTCATAGAGGACGACCTCAGATTGAGCTGAATCTACCGTGCAACATTCTAATTATTATTCGTGACGTGTAAGCGCAGACGGCACGTCAATCGGACGTGTGGTTTGCGCGGTACGGCTCAATATTCGTGTTTTAAGTGATGTGTGCGCTTCGTAAACGCGCGTGAGGGGGGTCCAAATGGTCCGAACAAAGTCGGAATGGCCTAAAATCAGACGAAAAATACGGGTGAGTGATTTATGAAGTGGTCTAGCAGACTTCACGTCAATCAGACGTGCCGTGTACCCGCGGTGACCGACAACGCAGTTCTGGTGTCATAAACGGCCAAAACGGGCGTCCAATGATTAAATTCATAGCGGACGACCTCGGATTGAGCTGAAACCACCGTGAAACATTCTAATTATTATTCGTGACGTGTACGCGCAAACGACACATCAATCGGACGTGCGGTTTGCGCGGTACGACTCAATATTCGTGTTTTAAGTGATACGCGCGCTTCGTAAACGCGCGTGAGGGTGGTCCAAATGGGCTGAACGATTTCGGAATGGCCTGAAATCAGACGACAAATATGGGTGAGTGATTTATGATGTGGTCGAGTAGACGGCACGTCAATCGGACGTACCATGTGCCCGCGGTGACCGACAACGCAGTTTTGATGTCATAAACGGCCAAAACGGGCGTCAAACAGTCAAATTCATAGCGGACAACCTCAGATTGAGCTGAAACCACCGTGCAACATTCTAATTATTATTCGTGATGTGTACGCGCAGACGGAAATCCTTTCTTTTTCATGATGAAGAATAAACGGAAATCGATCATCTAACAAATTCTCCATTCCAGTCTTTTCATTTCGATCATCACCAATTTGAGATTTCGTTTTCTCCCCATTGTGATACCACACAAAGTAGTTTGCTTGAAACCCATTTTTGGTGATGTGGTAGCTGACTTCTTCACAGCTCAACCATGGTCTACCAACAAAATTGTAACATGGGCAGTGTATGCGACCACTATCTGAAGAATTGTGAAAGGCAAAATCTATAAAGCTCTACAAATTGTTTTGAAAATCGTCTGAGATCCGATCGGTTTCATACATCCAACTTCTGTCCATTATATAAAAAGACTTTATATAAGTCATTTTTTCATAAACAATTCAATAGGCATTAAATTTAATAGAAAATACATTTAAGTAAACGATAAAGAATGAAAATAATCAAGGTATCAACTACACATGTGAAAAAAAACATACAAATGAGTTATTGAAAATATATATAACCAACAAGAACTTAATGTGTTATATCACATAACAACATGGCTCATCCCATAACCATATTAGTAGGGTATCATGAACATGAATAACATCAACCTTGTGCCATCCTCCTACCCTACATGACGCCAACCACATGCCACATCTTATTATAGCCTTATCACATCACACCTCACCGGAAAACACTAGGGAAATCATAGTACATCTCACATGAAGACACATGGACAATCACATTGCATCTTGCCTAAAAACACATGGTCAATCACTTTTGAAGGAAGAGTAGGGAAGACATTGTAGCTATCCAAACATATAACCATCATCCTAGATATTAGAAAAAATACCCATAACTCAAAACCTCTGATCGTTGGTAAGTTTATCCAACTCTGGTTGGGAATGTGTATAAATAACATAAAAATACATGATATATAGATAGCACAAAATACTCAACCAATGGGTTCACATTAACTACATAATCACACACTTCACTACTACCATAAAACACATAAACCACACCACCACCACACAAGATGCATAGCATTTCTCACATTCATTTATAAGCCACTTCATTCACACTTACATTGTCCATTCATTTAATTTTAAATTAATTAAATCCATTTACCACATATCATACACCACAACTTCATCACACAACACCTCCATACGACATAACACCACCACACATCATCACTATCATAAAACATCACATGTCACCTCCATGCCCACTAACCATCACATTACAACCCCACATATCACAAAGTCCTACTGGTCACCTCAATTCCCATAAAACACCCTACAACATACAATGAAACAGAACAAAAAACCTCTCATAGAGGCAACATAACCCAACTTCCACAATGTATTTATTCAAGTTCTTTTATTACATTACCCCTTTATTTATCATGTGCATTATAACACAACTGATATTCCAGGGGAAACTAATAAATTAACAACATATTCATTCATTTCTCTGTTTTTCAGGGTGCAATCACATCAAAATCCTAACTTAAAACAAAAATATTAGATCAATAACAATAAAAACAAGGTACCATATATGTATAAAGAATAAAATACCTGATTTGAGATGATTCAGCTGGGTTTTCACCTATTCGGATGGGGAGTTCAAGATTAGTAGAGAGTTGGAGCTCGATTGATAAATTAAATCTCAAATATGAGATCAATAACAATAAAAATAAAATAGTATATGTGTATAAAGGAAAAAAATACCTGATTTTAGATGAGTTTTGACCTTTTCCGATGTTCGGATGGAGGGAGTTCGCGAGAGGAGGGAGAGCAGCCCCGCTGGATAAGAAATTTAGGGTTCTGTCCGAATGGGGGGAGAGCAGGCCTGCGCCTGTATGTGGGGAATTCTTTCCCAATGGTTTTTAAAAACCATTGGGAAAGGAACCTTTTCCCAACGGTTCAGGGGAACCGTTGGAAAAGGGGTTCTCTAGGGGGACTTTTCCCAACGGTTCACTAGAACCGTTGGCTAATGTGTCTCCAAGACACCCCTTTACCAATGGTTTGGGGAAACCGTTGGCAAAGTGGTGGCCTTTCCCAACGGTTTCACTAAACCGTTGGGAAATTCTTCCCTGGACATTCCTTTGCCAACGGTTCTGTATAACCGTTGGTAAATAATTCCTAATCCCATCAACCCCAACGGTTTATGCCAACTGTTGGTAAACACCCGTTGGTAAAAATCCTATTTCCAGTAGTGATTTTATGGGATTCATAGGGACTTGCTACTCCTTGGATCTGGCTTGCATGGACTTACATTGTATGTCTCTTGTATAACATGAAACTAAGACTCTAACCACTACATATCTGAGTTTTCAACATGATTATTCTGATACCAAACAAGGATGAATTAGTATTTGACACCTTGTATCTATATCTATGTGGTCTAACTAATTGACTTACGTCATGATCGTGAGATATATAACACTTTCATATAAACAGGATGGCAACGGTAAATTGGAAAATATGTTGTTATATGACTCATCCATGAATGGTATGACTTTTGTGGTTGATTGGAAAAAAACCATGATTAATCAGACACTTAGACTATACAACAACGTATCTTTAGTTTACTTTCTTGGATGAACGACAAGTTCATGATGTTTAATTGTGCCTTATTTGTAGATTCATTGTTATAAGAGCATGACTATCTTCTACAAGAATCACTAAGAGCCTATTTTAGTTTATTTGGCATAGTAGTTTCATGATATGGGAAGATTTATATTTATTTACTTCATACCTATTTACTCACAAACCACATTACAGTATGTTTCACGAATCAGATTGGTTTAGACACCATGGGTGCCAGACTATTAAGATTTTATCTCAAACCCTGCTCGTGGACCATGGGTACCAGATTAAAAAATCTATTTTGTAGGGATATGGACCTTTACCAATATTTTTTCCTTGTACATATGGAGTTAGGATCATAGAGATGATTTAGAGCTCAGGATGCCCATGGGGATCACCTTTTGGAATTTTTTACATTTTGATACATGATTCTTAAATCTTTCTAAAAATAAATCATGGGTTTATTAATCTTTTAGAATGTGTATCATTATCTGGAATGTAATTGTTTATAAAATAGTAATGACCAAATTATATTTTTTGTTGATAATACATTAGTCTTACCGTACTTTATCAATTCATTATATTTCTTCTATTTTTTATTTCCATTTACCATCTATCTAACCGCTGTTCTATAATGAAATGGGTGTATAGTATCCCCACTTTCACCTCTTTGTACTCTCACTACTAGTCATCAACTTATGGCACATGAGTATAAACTCTTGAGTCTATGTGACCCTCTAACCTTACTACCCATTTCATGGTAACCCTTTCTAGGATGTTCGTACAATCATGAAAATTTGAAATAACATGACAAACAAAAGAAAATTTAGAATAATAATAAATAACATGTTCTAAGTTATTGTGATCCTAGATAATCATTATCCTCATCACTCATACAATTCTGAGTAAGGAAAAATTTAATCACACTTAGGTTTTTTTATCCTAGATAATTGTTATCCTATTCACATGTAAAATTGTGATTAAAACAAAATTTAAATCATAATCAACATTTATAAAACAAAATAAAAAAAATGTATTTGAACACATAATTAAATGTAAGGCTTAAGGCCACCAGACTAACCCTTTTTAAACACATAAACCATTAAACCATCTACTTTTAAAACATTGACTAGTGATTAATTAAATTATACTAACCCCATTTGAAACTATAAACTCACAGAACTCTTCATATAAATTTTATATCTCGTGATATATAATACTAAACCCTATACATTTGAGGCAGTTATATCTATTTCCTAATAGATAATTCTTACATGTTTTTTCTACTTGAAAATTAAATAGTATCCATATCAAAAAGAACCCATAATGTACAAATTGGTTTCTTAATACAATAATAAACATAAAAAAATAATAATTGAAGAAATCAGTGTACATTTAAACTCCCATTTCCCAAAAGAAAACATATCATAATAAAATACAAGGGATATCAAAAATGAAAATAATGAAAAAAAAAATCCTTGGAGGATAAATATAAGTGAAATATACAAAGACATTAACAAAAAATATATTTTATAACAATTTAAAAAATTAAATTGATTTGATTTGTTAATGGAAGGAGAATACCACATAATTCTTATTATAATGATTTTATAAGAAATGCTCCCTGAATGGAAATATTTTTTCTAAATAGGAGAAGTGAAAATACATGAAAAGCATTTTCTAAGAGAATTAATATTAATACAAACATATAAGGGTAATAATGATTCAATAAATTAATTTAATATATATATATATATATATTACATTTAAATTCATTATTCAATAATAGAAACCTAGAAAATACATGAATGTTATCAATAGAAAAAGTACATTTGAGGATAAGAAATCATTTGTTTAGATGGAGGGACACAAAATATTAATATATTGAAATATCCGTTGTTTAAACAAACATATAGTTAAAATTTTGTTACATAAAAAATTTAAAATAAATTTATGTTTGATAACATGTTAGAAACATAACTCTGATTATAAAAGAACCGTAAAATATAATTCGTTAAATAAAACTATTATAACCTAATCATTTAATTTATAGGGATAAATTGGATAAATACATTATGAAATATAGGTAAAATTAATAAGAAACTATAATTTATTGATTTAATATATGTTATTGAGAAATAATATTTTAGAAATTCCTTTTATTCATAAAAAATGCATTCTATTGAAGTGTCGTATTTATTGGTTGTTGTGAGTAAATATTTTATAATGTTAATATTTTAATATTTTTTTTATTTTAATTTTTTCAACCCTCCAATTTTATCAATTTGAGATTTTGTTTTTCAATTTAATATTTATAGTGTAGTTTGGGATAAAATATAAAACTTATTTAATTATCTATTTTTTTCATATTTTAATCACATGGGTATTTTGAGTATAAAAAATAAAACATAACTCTATATTAGGTGATTTTTCATTTTTAAAACCCCAATAATATTGGTTTCAACATTCTACTCTAGACCAATAGGTGATTCAAAATTCTAGTGGCCCAAAAAACCAATCAATTTGGAAAATTATCCGCAATGATATAGTGGATCCCACCTCAAGAAATGATGCATAACATAGGTTAAACACCTATAATTTAAGTGATTTCACTTAAATATGAAGTATGACTCAAAGAATAATTTTAAAAATGAATTAAATGGATTTATGACACTATTAATGTGTCCATTGAATGACATACATTAAATGATTATTTTAAGAATTCTTGTGGAGAAACATTTATAATCAAAATATTATTCCATAAAATCCTATACAAACATCCAATTTATGTAATATTTAGTTGTCAGTATAGAAGATAAATGTATAGAATCTTATAAGAATGGAACATAATGTTATTCGAAGTAATTATGGATGATAGATGATTCATCTAAGGGAGGAATGATTATGAAGGGGGGGGGCTTCTTCACAAATTTATTTTCTTATTTCATTATATATATTTTTATTTTTTACTGTAATTTCATTTATAATTTAAATAAAATTTAGTTTAATTTGAAAACATTATAATTCATTCATTTTTTATTTTTTTTCTATAATATTCACCCTTATTTTTAATCATTTCCACTTCTTCATTGATTTTTTTATTCTCATATTACCACTGTGAACTTATATACTAAGGGTTATGATTAATTGGATTGAGAAATATCCCAGGATATTAATCTTTTCTGTGCCACGAAGTCAATTTTTTTATTCTTTGTATTAATTATAATGATTATTTAGAGTGCGTGTAATCAAAACCATGATTGTCTGATGTTTATCTTATTAATCTGCAACCATTTTCCCTCGATTCAGGTCGTGGATAGAGGGTGTTCCTAGAAATTACTATGTACATGTTTTAGTCAGTACTAGGGTAGATTGAGGTGTGGAAATATATGATGTAGCGTGTTAAATAAGTATATTTGAAAGTAGTTAATGAAGGAGAACCATTAAAATTCTCTTAGGAGAACATCCATACTTCTCTAAATCATTTCTATTTAGAATTACATCATTTAATAGAATTGAATGCTTGTATTTTCTTAGTGTTGACATTGATTTATTTTCCAAAATTCCATTTCATTCATATAAATAAAAAACGTTTTTAGTTCTTAGGTGAATTATATTGATTAGGTGAACAAACTGGGAAAGCTACTCATGTTATATGACTCTAGTCATTCATTGTGCTACACTAGAAAAACATAGATATCTGATTTTGACAAGCATATGATAGGTCTGTATCCAAACATGCACTGTTTCAGGGGAGATAATTCGTTTTTCAATTTAATTTAACTATTTTGATGTTTTTATATTTTTCATCATTTCCAAAATTTTAAAAAATTTAAAAATATTCACTTCCCTAACAGTTCCAAACATCTATTAATATATATGGGATAACTACTCACAGGTCCAACAGTAAGAAGATGAAGTTGTTTTAGGGTAAAACAAAGATCATGTGAAATTACATTGAGAGGCCATAGTAGGAGTAAATTTTCAAATATAAAAAGTAAATTATATTTCAATGGTACCGAAGAAAAAATAGAGACTGAGCATTATGAGTGAGATCAACATGAAATGGATCACTCAGGAATAATTGTGAAGAATAAATTGATCACTCTATTCTTTTAAAAGAAATTATTCTAGTAGTGGAAAAAATTTCACCACTCATCTTTAAAATTTCATAAATGATGGAAGATAAAAACTACATGACCACATCCACTGATAATCACCACCAAGTGCAACTCAATACTGGAGAATAGATTGTAGATGAACAAATTAAATAGGGATATATTTTCTCAAATAATATATAATTTTATTTTATTCAATCTTAATTAAATAGTAATTCCCAAATTTTTATAATTTTAGATTCATATAATATTTTAATTCATTTATAAGTGGATTAATAAACTAGAAAATCACTAGTTGACAAAACATGGAGCGACCAAAAATTATTTTTCAGAAGCCATGAAAAAAGTCGATAATATTTGTCCTGAGAAAGTCAAAATAGTGGCAGCATATTATGAATGGGAAAAACGTTATATTAATTCCACCATTAATTCCATTAAATATAAAATAAAATCATAACTTTTGGTTGATATTTTAATTCAGACAGTCTATATTAATCCCACATTAAAAAAGTTGTTGTTGCACAAGTATGAACTGATAAAGAGGATGATACATACTTTATCATGTCCAGCTACTAAAGCTATACACAATTTTTACATGGTGGATCTAGTGTACTCTATCCAAGTATCATTCCCCAATATGAAAAAAGAATAGGATGGGAAAATCCACATGTGGTGGTTTATGTCAAAGAATCACTTACCACCATCACTATATGGATAAAAACTAGTATTCCCTCTAGAGGTTATCAAAATTCAAGGCCCAGATGGGGAATCTTGAAAATATTTTTCCATTACCTTCTTTCTTTTACAAAAAATTTCAATATTATGAATTTGGATTAGAATTTCATTTTTATCATTATTCTATCATGCATCGACCACCCATATTTCTTTTTGAGATCTTATGACATGATTCATGTGATTACATAAATAATTTAATTTTTTA
This sequence comes from Viscum album, assembly GCA_963277665.1. Taxonomy (NCBI): domain Eukaryota; kingdom Viridiplantae; phylum Streptophyta; class Magnoliopsida; order Santalales; family Viscaceae; genus Viscum; species Viscum album. Next base: position 1,626,561,439 of record OY728157.1, on the reverse strand, counting down.
GGTTCTTGATAAAACATGGATTAAAAAAGATTCCAAGAAGGAATGATGATTATTATTCATAGAAAAGGGAGATCACTTTTATTGTTCATTATTCAAACTCTCTACATATTTGTAAGGGAAAATGTTTTGATCATTAAACTGTAGAATTGAATTCCTAGGATTGAATTCAATCTTTTTGAAATTAATCTAGGAGAAATATGTTTTGTAGGAATACTATAATTCCATGTTTATGATATTAATGATAATAAAATTGAATTACTAAAATTAATAATATGATTATTATAATAAACTAAGGATATTAAAATGATGAATCGTGATTTGAGGGAATTAATTGATTAATTTAAATGAAATTTACATAAATATTTTAATGTTTATAATTTCTAAAATTCAAGTGAATTGATCAGAGACATCCCTCTCCCTCACACATTTAGGGTTTCCAATTTTCATGGCTTTCTTCCCTCCACCAGCATGGCCCAGCCTCGGCAGCAGCAGTCTTCGCTCAGCTCGGCAACATTTGGTGTCAGATCTGCATGGTCCAGATCTGTTGTGGGCTTGGTGGCAGCTTCATTTCTGCTTCAGGATCATTCCTCATCTATGGTGTGTTCATCCTCGGCTCCAGTGCACTCAGAGACTGCCTCAGTGATTCTGGACTCAGAATCTCATCTCAGCATTGGCGTGCACTTAATCCAAATGGTCTGGATTCGGGATCTCGGCTTGGTGGCAGTCTCATTTCTTTTAGGTCCAGGTTCTCTTTATAGATACGGGTGTGTGGTGTTGTATTTGGTTTGCCCAGTGTCGGACTTGGCTCACCCGAGCTTTGGGATCTCATCACGGCTACGGCTTGTCATCTATTTAGTAGGAATTCTGTCGGCTTCATTGGCCCTACATGCTTAGGATTCTATCATGGTTGCAATGTGATCGGCATTGGCATTCTCAACATCGGCATATTTGGATCCTTGAATGGATTTTTCCCGGCATGGCGTCGGTCATGGTGTGCTCCAGTTTTCATGAAGGATTATCTAGTGTCTAAGAGGGGGGAGGAAATTCATTTTGCTGATTTTTGGTGCTTCTGGAAGTTGGTTTGAGGTTTTGATTTGGTGAAGTTGGGATGGTGTTTAATAAACTATGAATTGTTGAGTTTTCAGAGGTGAAAATGATGGTTTGATTGGGAACCCAATCATTTATCAAGGATTTTATTCAGAGGAGGATAGAACTATTTATCTTTACTACACATGACTTTTCAGATTTGTATGATTGAGAGGGTATGGTGTAGCCATCAGTGCTGTTCCTATGAATTCTTACACGAGACTGTTTCCTATGAATCCATGCTTTGGTGGAGGCATTCCTTAATGATGTTGATGTGGGTTTGAGGAAATCCCTCATAGTTTTGTTCTAGGTTGCAATCTCGCGATTCTATCCTTTTTTAATATCTTGATGTCCTTGATTTCTTGGATTCTCCCACCTTTACCCATTAAATTGGGGCATATCTAATATCAATAAAAATTTTGGTCTTTGGGCCATTCTGTCATTGAGGATTTTAAGTCCAAGTACATTCCCTTTTTGTTGAGAATATTTTTGGATTGATATTAGGACATATGACTAACCAAAATATGCATTTCAACTTTACAAAACTATGAATTTGTAAAAAAAATTAAAATTAGTGACAAAACTATTGATAAACCACTTCATTTAAAACTAAAAAATTTACAACAATCTTTCTTGAAACAATAGATATAATGAATGACATTTATAAGAATTATCCATTTTTTAAGACATTGTTTTTCATTCATACCCTCATCATAGGATTTTCATTATATTTCAATATTGAACTATGTGGGTGAAGGGATTCACGGTGGAAGGGATGAAATAAATTATAAAAAAATAGCATTTGGGGATTTATATGGGAAATTGTGGTGTTTAATTATGTAATAATACTTAATTTTCATCCCTGTTGAATTAAAAAAATCATAAATTTAAAAATATGAACTAAAAAAATGGGAAAATTACTTATAATTTGGAATAAATATCTTATTACTAGACATATGATTTTTATCAAACATGATCAGGTGGTATATTTGAGGTTTTTTGTCAACATAACTTTCCAAAAAATATATAAAATGTAATGTTTATTCGAAGAATAATGAAATCATAAAAGTAAAAGAAAATACTCAAGAGGGTGAAAATATCATTCATTATTCTTTATTTGATTAGAACCATTAATTTATGTCTTGGGGAAATTGGAGTTTCTAAATTGAAGGGGATGAATTCATTTCAATTTTATTTTTTATATCATTAATTGTACTTAAGAGATAATCCTAATCTTTGAGATATAATTTTTAATGCATTAAATACAATAAATATTAATCCGCAGTGTGATTTGAACCATTACTATAAAGTCCTCATGATTTTATGTGCCATTTTCCTTTACAGAGTGGATAAAGTAGTTCATTTACAAGATTATAGAATAGGAACATGTATCCATGATATGAAAATAAATTTAGTTTAATTTTATAGTTAGTGATAATGGAAATGATGGAAAATTTAGGTATGTAATGATTGAATATGTTTAATACATATGAAATAAGGAACCTGAATGAATTAGAAGAGATGTTCCACTTTTTTCCAAAGGAAAATATATAATACATGTGTTGATTCTTTAGTTGAAAAATGGGAATTTGAATTAAGATTCTAATCGACATTTGGATATTTTCAGTTGATACTAAAAATATTTTCATTTTATTTAAATGGAATTGATATATTTTTAACATTTATGCCCTCTGATTTTAAATGTTGAGAGGTTATGCTTGAGAAAAATCATAGTTTAATTATGGGGGAATTAATAGGGTCAATATTTTCAACATTTTTTGTATAATTATATAAATTATTTAATTGGTACCAATTTATCAATTTGATCTTATTTTAATAAATTTTGGATATATAGTGTATATTAGGATAAAATGTGAAAATATGTTAATTCTAAAATTTTACAAGATATTAATAATGGGGGTATAATTCAAATTACATCTAAAATAATTTTCCATTTTTATTTATTCATTTTTTGTAGGATTAAAAAATTTATTATCTTAAAATATCTATTGTAGACCAATAGATGATTCGAATTTCTAGAGGCCCAAAAAAATCAACCAATTAAAAAAATTAGGGCAGAAATAGTGGAACCCACATATGGAAATGTGGCATAACATTAGAAAAATAACTAGAATTTAGTTGATTCCAAATAGATATGAAAACTTATTAATGGAAATGGGATACCAAAAAATTAAATGGAGTTATGAAATCATTATATTGTTAGTTTAAGGATATTCATTGAAGGAATATTTCATGATTTCTCATCATGAAAAATGTATACTCAATAATAATACCATAGCATTGTTTAGAAGTTTCTAAATAATGTAAAATTTCGAGGTCAGAAGGAAAATTTAACTTAAATAATATTATAATAAGGGACATTGGGATCATTCTATGAAACTCTAGATGAAACTATAACCGACTACTAGGGGAATGATTCTATAAGTGAAGTTGCTACTCCCATGTTGATTTTATATTATTTCATTTTAATTACTTTTTTTACTTTAGAATCATTTTAAATGTAATATTAATTTAGGTTAATTGTAATTCATATAATTTGTGATATTTTAATTTTTTTCATCTTCTTCACCCTTATTTTTCTTCATTTCATATTCTTCATTTATTTATTTTTCTTATATTACCACCTTGAACTCTTATACTCGTGATTATGAGTAACTGACCTGAGGAATATCACAGGGATTAATCTCATTATTGAATCCAACGATATGTTTTTAACATAATTATGTTAATTATATGGATAATTAATAGTGGTAAAATCCTCACCATGTTTTTCTAAAGTTTATCTTATTTATCTACAACCATTTCCCCAAATTAATGTGGTGGATGGAGGGTGTTCATGGAAATTGAAAAGTACACCTTCCATTAATAACCATTGTACATTTATGTGTTCACACATATGATGGAGTGTGTTCCCTATGTATATTTTAATTTGGTCAATAAATTTTCTTCTTGTAATTTCACTCATGAGAACTTCATTTCAAATCTAAATCTATATTAATTAGCACTACATAGTAATGTAGAAATTAATGTTAGTTTCATCTAATTTTTTCGTTTAATTTATTTTCATAAATTATATTTCATTTAAATATATAATAATAACCATAATAAGAAGTTCTCAGTTGAATTATATTATGTAGGTGAATAAACATAGAAAGGTCCACAAGTGAGATGATCATGGTCATCCATTGTTCTACAGTAGGAAAACAAAGTTGATTTTCCGCACTCTACAACCATTGTGTGCCAATATTATAAATAAATTATAATCAATTTAGAAATAATATTTTTTTAATAGAGTATCATTTCAGAAATTATAACATAAAAATTATCATATGTTAAAAACTTTCATTTTGTATAATTATTTTTAGTTTTCAATGAATAGTGAAAATACTAATTTAAATTCAACACCAAATTTTATTTTATTTTATTTTATTTACAATGTAAAATTATATTTTTTCATGGTTTTAAAATTTAATAAGTTAATTTTTAATAAAAATAATCCAGTTAAATTCATGGGAATTAATTTGATTCTTTAATTATGTATAAGTAGAATTTTTAATTAGAAAATCGTTTTTCTAAAAAAGTGTTATTCAACACATTTTTTAGGTTTAATTTAAAGGATATTATATCATATATAGGACTTAATATTTAAAAATTTATTCCGTATCTTTCAATTGGGAGGTTTAAATTTAGACAACATCAATAGTAACCACTGATGATTTTTTAACCATGTGAAATGTTAATTGGTTTATAAAGGGTTAAATAATGTGATAAGTACGATAATGTAAACCTAACACATGAATTAATTTTATTAAATGATTATATTTCATATATATTAATCCAATCTAAGGATATAAAATATCTATTTGAATATAGATTTTATTATGATAGTTATAATATTTTATATCATGAAATGTAAAAAAATGTCGTTGTCATTATTTTATTATGTTGATTTTTTTTAAAATAGAATAAAAATATGTTAATTGTTTTTATAAATATTTATTCCAAATAAAAATTATTTTCATTCAACTTATAAATTTATTTATAATATTATTTGAGAAAATGTACCTTAAATTCCAATTTAATGCTCATACAATATTAATTTAATTAATATAAAAATATAATTAATGATTTTAAAAATAACAGACGATATATTATTTGAATTATTTATTGTATCCACTGTTTTGTAACATAATGATATTTTTGAAAGTATTTCGTCCCATATATTAAAATTTTGTTGATTTAATTTACATTTTAAAGTCAAATTAAATGAATAGTTTCCATATTAATATTAATTTTATTTGATAAATAATATTATTTTATAAAATGACTTAAAAAATAAAAAATTGTCACATTTCGTCCAAGTTATTGATATATTATTCGAAATATATAAATATTTTCATTTATGGTTCATAATTCTTTTATAGTATCATAGATGACCCCTAAATCGAAAAATTATGAATTCAGTTGTAATTTTGAATACGAGTTAACAATGGTTAAAAAAATAAAAGGTTGAAAAATTCCCCACAATTATTTAATTTTTATTTTATTTGACAAGAAAAACTCATTATAATATTAGTATATAATATTCTTTATTTTATTTTATTTTATGTTGAAAATTAAATTATATTTATTTAATGATTTATGAAATTCCATTTGTTCCGCTCTCCTCTCAAATAAATGGGAACCTCCCCTCCCCCATTACTAGTGCGTGGGAAACTGTCTAAAAATATATCATAAAAAATTCCATAAAAAATACCAAATAATTCACTAGATTTCTTTAATGATCAAAACAATAGTCTATGAAATAATTTTTTATAAAAAATATGGGTTTATCTGATGAAGTGGAATAAATTTTAATCACCAATTGTAATTTTATATGTTTTTCTTCTATTTCCAAAAAAATTAATCAAACATGAATAAATAATATATAAAATTAACACACATATAACTAGATGTAATTTTTTTAATGTAATAAAATATATATTTGTCCTCTTCTATCAAATAAGAAAAAACTATATTTTGGTGGTATCATGGAGTATTGCCTCAAGAACGAATGTAAATATTTTTACATGACCTAATACTATAAATAGTTTTCATGATGTATATAATGTATATATGTAATTTTTTTTAAAATAATTTTTCATTATTAAAAGATAATATTTAAAAAAATTCTTTCATTTCAATTCACAAAAAATGATAATGTTGTTCATGTGTATGTTTAGACTACCATTTGCATGTTCGGATGCAATTCATTTTTCATCACGACATCCAATGTATGGTATATATATGTGTATTTATAGAAATAATTTGGTATTTATAATATATTGATAATTTTATAATGAAAAAATAATACTGCCCTTATTTAATTATTTATCGTTGAAAATATAATAATTCTTATGCATATATATGACCTGCTAGCACCATGATTGTAGTGTAGTTAATTTCTCCTAATATTAAATCAATCATTGTTTAAAAATTATAACTACTGAAAAAAATTATTTAATTGTTAATACTTTGGATATTATTTAATAATGGCCACATTGATCAAAATCAACCAACTAATGTCATTTATTACACATATGCTAAATATTATCAAAACAATTGATGTGAACATAATAGATTAATAAATTTTATATAATGTGGTAGTAAAAAATTAATTATAATTAACAAGGAATTTTTTTAAAATAAATAATTAACACAATTTTTTCATGAAGAGAAATAACATATATTATTTGTTAGAGTGAGGTTATGGGATGTTATTTTTAATATAATCTTTTAATATTTCCTTTTATATAATTTTTTCCGTGAACATATTTATTAAAAAAAATTTGTTTATATATTTATGTGGACCCAAAATAATTATATTTTAACTTTTATGTATCATAGTACATTATTGTAAATTTTCAAATGAATCTTTTTAAAGAATGATTTGACCATATTAAGTGAAGGTTTTTGGACTGTACTAATTTTTCATATATATTGATAATGATTTTTCCTAAAACCATAAGAATTATATAATTTGGAACTCCATTATATTATTTAGTTTTTCATTATAATATAATCCCTCTCTCTATTTATTTATTAATTTTAGTATTGATCTTTTTTTCTATAAACTGGAATGGTATTTGGATATCCCAATGTATTTTTCATTCAGGTTTAAAATATAATTTTCAACTATTTTATTCATGATATAGTTCATTTAAATTATCTATAATACTAGTAGGGGAAGATATATATCATGAAGATGGGTGTAACCAATAAAACATATATTATGGGTTCACCTAGATAGTTCTTTAATGCAATGGGTAATGATTATGTTTTAAAGAGAATTATGCTAGAATTCAGTAATATAGTTATTCCAAAAATAAGGGCTCTGTAAGGGTTCAACATAGACAATTTCCAATGGATCCTACAAGATACTTTTATACATCCTATTGAGTTTTCATGTAATCAATTTAATTCAAATATTTAATATAATAATTATTTTCATTGGAAATATTATTCAATTTTTTAGTTAAAATGAATATTTTTATGTGAATATTTTCCATAGGTTTTCATGTTTACTAGGGAACAATCATGATTATTATTATTCCTTTTGTATTATTATAATTTGTATATTGAAAAATATTGGGTAAATTGTTTTCTTCATGTGCAGTTAAATGATTATTTTATAACATGTTTAATGGAATACTATCATTTTGATATTTAGTTTCTACTATTGGAAAACAATATGCTTATTTTATGTCACTTAATGATCACTTTGTCCTTATCTAATATTATAAAATAATATTCATAGGGTCTAATCATGGTATATAACAATGAATAACTCATGTTGAATTTCATAAAATATATCCACAATAATAAAATATGTTTCACATAAAATGTTTTCTCTTTTGAAAAAAATGGATTTTGAATATAATCATCCATTTTGGGATATATTTTTACAGGTTATGATGTAAATATCTAAAAATATAACGTGTGATGATTCGTGGAATGAAAGAAGGTGAGGTTTAATAATAATTCAAAAAAATATGTAATGATTATGGGTCTGTCCATATGCAAGGTATCATAGAATTTTTTAGGTAAAATATATTGATATCTATAGGGAAAAATATTATTGCAATTCAAAACTAACAATTAGGAGTCTTTAATTACAAAATAAACCTAGGAAACTTTCCTAAAACCCAAACGGTGCAGTGGTTCTATTTGGATTTTCATGTGATAGAGATAATACGATTAAAAATCTTCAATGACCTGTGTGTCAATAATTGAGGAATATACAGATAGTAATATTTGTAAATAAATGTTAAAATTTCTGGTATGTGATAAATCAGGGGAAAAATCAATAATATACAAATAAAAAAAGTAAGTGTATAATTATCATCATGAATGAGAGTAGATTTATTCCCCAAAGGTGTTGGGATACAAAGGTGTAATTTATACAAGTAGGCCACCATATGTACATGTTATTTAGATATTATTATTTTTATATTAAATTACGTCATTAATATAAATAATAAGACATTCAGATCTTTTGATTTATCATAACAATAACTATTTTATATAGATGTGATTTTTTGATTATGTAATTAATGTAATTTTAGTAGATGATTTCTATTTTAGGATCCTTATATAATTATGGTCGAATTTTGTTTTGATTATTTTATATTTTATTTGAGAAATTTTTCATTATCTATCTAATGGAATAATATAATTTTTTTTTGACTTTGAGGTAATTTTGGTTCCTTATGAAATTAAAGGCTATATCATGGAGATTATATGACAATGTCATATCCATTTATGGTATGAGACACAAAAAATAATTAACTTTATTTGGAGATATATTTTTGAGGAATATGTGATTGAATCATTCCAATAATTATGAATTAGTCTTTTAAATGATACATAAAATAATTTTATGAATTTTTTGGTGGAATTATTTAGATCAAATAATGGGTATTAATATATCAATTTAGAGATGAATATATTATTTATTTATATAATAGGTTATCAACATTATGATTAATCATAAATTATTGATGAAAAAATAGTTTTGATTGATGTATAAAGACACTAGAAATATTGTTTTATCCTATTTTAGGAATTTATGATCAAATGGAAGTTTAATTTAGTGTATTAGTTATAAAATAATTCTTCTTGAATAATCATTATCTATAGAAAATGATGAAGGTGTGAGGGTAAATTGATGAAAGGATAAGAGAATTTTACTCATCAAGTAAGTATATTACCTTATGTTAATATTATAGAAGAAAATTTAATTACTAAACACTAAGAAGAAGATGTTGAAAATTTGTTATCCTATTACCTTTATTTACAATGAATCGATAGTATTTTCAAACATATATGGTTTATTATTTTTATTGGTAAAAACGTTTTTCTAGATCATTCACTTTCTTATGATCAATTATCAATTTAACTTTCAATTATTAATTAGACATTATTCTCTTCTTCTATATCCATATTTATACCTTCATGTAATGGATTCGTATTTCGAAACCTATTAATTTATTATTTCAATTGAACGTTTTATTTCCATATCATTCTTTTCAAGAGGAAGTTTTATAAATCCTTTTATTGATTTAGAAATTCATGAATGATGTTTTTAAATAAAAACCATTGATTACTTGGACTATGTTGAAATTTTTATTATACCTTTTTTTTAAATATAGTATAATATAACTCATTGATTTTTCAATAAAAAATTATATTTGATTATGTGTATGGCATGCCACACCAACATTAGACCAGTGATAAAATATTGTTATTTAAAGATGACGACTATAACCTAGTCATTGAATTTGTGTGTATGAATAATATTAACCATATTATGAAAATTAAATAATTTCCCTAATCAATTTAAATTTATTTCTAATTCTAAGGATATACGATTTTATATTTCAAAAAAGGGAATTAATTCTTCAAAATATTGTTTTTTGAAATTGTATTATTCATTTTTGTTAGAAAATATATAAATAAATAAGTAAAATAAAAAAATTCATAAAAAAAGATATAATATTTTATACCATAATATAAAAATTAGTATATTGTTAAATTTTAAGCTTTTTCTAAAAAGTATGATTTCTTAATGAATTGTGAAAATATGAATTTGTAAATAAAACTACAATTTATTTTAATAAATATTTAAAAATGAATTTTAATTTTGGTATGTTTTCAATATTTATTTGATATATTTGATTTAAAATAAAATAATTATTGTATTTAGAATAAATTTATAATTTCAAATTTCATTTAAAATATTTTTATACTGAAAATGAATCATAAAAAATCTATTTTTCATCATGTTTTACAGGTTTAATTTTAAATGAAATTCTCCAAATAATTATTTTTAACTAATAAAATAGGTTTAAAATTAATAAATTATGTGATCCAATTTTGGTAAATTTGTTCATTTTTTTAGTAACCACGAATAGTAATAATTTGATTTTTTTACCATGTTAAAGTTAAAATTTGTTAATTAAGGGTTAAATGTTGTTATAAAGGATATAATGTTACAATAACACTAGAATAAATATTATTTTATGAACATATTTGATCAATAATATTATAAACTAGTAATATAATATCTTATTTTCTATATTTATCTGATTTTAACTATAAAAATATTTAATGTATTGAAAATTAAACAATTTAATTTTCTTGGATTTATTATGTTTAGATTTTATTATATATGAATAATAATTATTTATATTGTGTTAAAAATATTTATTCTAATGATAAATTATATTTAATTTACTTTATAATATATAAAATGTGTTTAGTTATGAAATAATTACTTTAAATTAATATGCAACAATGATATTGTATTTATTAAGTAAATAAATAAAATTCAATATATTATTTTAAAATTCATAAAAGAAGTATTAGTTGAATGAATTTTTGTTTTACCAAATTTCTGAATATAAAATTTTTATATTATGGTTTATTATTAATTTTATTTGATTATGTTTTTTATTGTATTTTTAATTTTAAAATAAAATAAAATGATATAAAATTGTCATTTTCATAATTATATAATAAATATTATTATATAAAATGGTTGAAAACCTTAATTGTATTTGGAAATTGAAATTATTTTAAAATGGTTGATCATATTATCTTTTTTATATTCATTTCATTATTTTCCAATTATAGAATCTTTTGTAAATCCAAAATAGTAAAATATTTTTTATCATTGTAATTGTGAAAAGGGTAAATAAATTTTAAAAATAGTCTATTGTGAGAAAATAACCATAATTTATCTAATTTTTAGTAGACTGTAATATTTGAAATCAAGTTAAAATTTTCATAAACACTTATCAATTTTGATACTATTTATAATGAAATTTAATTTATATTAAGAATTACTTTATAAATTTCTAAGGGATCCCCTCCCTAATATTTTAAAATTTCCCATCCTCTCAACTTTTATCCTTACATAATTTTTTTGTCAATAACCTACCCATATAGTTGGACTAAATTTCTCCCCATGTTCTAAAAACCATTCAGTGATCATAAAACCAATATTTGAGTTTTTTTTAAACCTTAAGGGGTTATTTGAAGAATAGGTATAGTTATGATTCAAATTCTTTAATATTTGTTATTATTATATTTAATTAATCAAATATTCATATGATATATAATAATAAAAATAATATATTCAATATAATTAATAGTTATTTTTTAAAATTTTAATTACATATATCTATCTCAACTTCTATGAAATGGAAAATAAATCTATAATTATTTTAGAAAAAATAATACCAACATAGAAACATAAGTAATTCTTCTACCATTAACATCCATTATAAATAGTTTAAATGAAATATTCAATTAATATATATGGTATTAATGATATATTCAACATTATGAAAATAAATTATATCATTTACTCTTCCTCATTAAAATCACGAAAAAATTATAATACCATTCATATGTACACATGGGTACCACCTCTATGAAATTGTGTTATTTGATTTTAATCACCATATCCCTTCAATGTTATATATAAATTTATTTATTTTAATGTTATTTTATTAATATTATAATGATAATTATGTAAATATAAAACAATACTTACCTATTTTTCATAATGAATTTCAAAAAAGAGAAAACATTACTCATGTATACGTATGGTCAATCATCTCCATGATTGAAAAATAATTGATTTTTTAAAACAAGAATACATTGCATGTTATAAAATTATAATTCTTGTAAATAAATTATAATGACGTAAAAATTATTATTCTTTGTACAATGGAATAATGTTTCCTTTGATCATAGTGAACCCCTCGAAGTAATTTTTTGGCATACAAATCAATAACTATCAAATCAACTTACAGAAAAAAAATTTATTAATTAATTTAATATAAATTATTTAAAATTAAATGAAAAATAATTAAATTGAATATGTTTATAATTCAATTAAATAGATAACTTATGTTTGGTATTAAGTATTATGTGAAATTAGATGAAGATTCAAACTCATGGTTAGGGAAATTAATTATAAAATCCCCATTTATGGTTTCTTTTCCAACACATTTTCATCCTTTTACAAATTTAAAAAATATCATAGTAATTTATTAATATATACTTATATAATTTTTTTTTTCAAAAAAGTAAAATTTTTTATCAGTGGATTTATTAATAATATGTTCATTGTACACTATATTTGATAATTAGAGATCCTGATATATATAATTAAGAATAGTAACCTGATATATAATATTTATTGTTATGTCTGTATTGTGCCCAAACAGTTTAGTTATTGACTATGATCTTCGGATAATTATGTTAGATATAAAACATATGGTTGGTCAAATATTAGAGGTTCTATGAAGATTATATCCAAATAAACTTATATGAATTTTATATTCTTTCAATGGATTTCTTATGGATGTCATTTTGTTTCAATGTTATAATAATAAACATTGTTTAATCGAATGAAAAATTTCTTTCATGGTAAAAAGTTTTATTTTCTCAAAAATTTATTTATATTTTCTCATGATTTACTTGAAACTATAATCCTGGTTATTTTATATTATATTTTTATTTAATGTATTTTATGAAATAATTGTATAAAAAATTGTTTTCAAGTTTAAGTACATGATTATTAATGATGAATGTCTAAGAAAAAAACCTTTCAGTATCATGGTTTTAAAATAGATAATGGGAGCATTACTTATTTTTTAAGACTCTGAGAGAGATATTTGTGTTATTCCAAAATTTAAAAGTATTATTTTGGGTTTAAGGGTAGATATGAACACTGATGAATTCAATTAAATAGTTAAACAAATTTTTAGTGAATCAAAAATCATTTTTCTAAATGTATTGCTTTAGGAATAATGGATATAGAATAGAAGTTTCCAAATTAAAAAATATCATGTTCTTTATATTAGGGGTATGAACTATCCCTCTAAACCAATAAACCACAATGATATTGGTAATGAATGAAGGAAAAATATAGTATAATGAAATTATAATGTGTAATGCTAATGTCCTGGTCAATATAAAAATGATAATTACATAATTTTAAAGTTAATTTAGTGAAAATGATAATTATTTAAAAAATAAAATTAGATTTCTATTAGGGAAGGTAGAATAATTTTGGAAGTCAAAAACATTAATTTCATAGAAAAATCCAACAAAAAATTGAAATTAATCTGAACGAAACTGTTTTTACCAAAGATTAGTTATGATTGAAAAATGATTGAAAAAAAATTATGATGAAAATAGATAAAAAATAGTTATATATTAAATAAATAAATAATTAATTATCAGAGTTAAAGATGTTCAATTATGACCCATAGAAATGATATCATTCAGGAAAACTACAAACATACATTGAAACATTGGCATCGGAATCTGATGATACATAGAACATTATATAGAGAATCGATTATCAAGAAATATACAATATTCATTATAAAAAGGAAAATAGAGTAGTATTTTCAGTAATTAAATATATATATATATATATATGGTGTTTACCAAAAATGTACAAAAAATAATCCAATTTGAAAAAAAGAGACCCTTAAAATTTTCAAATTGGACAGATAGAAAAAACATATAGGTGAGATTGGGAACATAAAATTAAAATCAAATCATCAAATTTGATTTAGTGAGAAATAATTCAATTATGGATTAACTCTACCATATAAATTTTTTATAGGTGAAAACATGTGATCGTGCCTTAATACATTTGAATATGTGATAATTAACACTTAACTTGTTTCCATTCTTAGTTAGGAAAAATCATACCCAATTTAAAAAAAAAACATCCAAGTTAATATCCTATTTGAAAACAACAATAATTTATATTAACATTTTATAATACTTATTCATAATTATTTATGATAATTAAATGAAATTAATATCATAGATTTTTGAAATCATGTGTTATTAAGATTATATATTTTTCAAATTTGTAATAAATTTGATGCCATTACCCTTAAATTGAAGAAATTATAAATATTGGTTTTTCATTTAACATTATGAAATTTAAAATTTTATTTATTTGTAATGTTATTATTTCATTCTATATGATTTTTGGTTATCTTCTGAAAAACCCAAATTGATAAAAATATTATTTATGCAATTATTTATATGATTTTAAAAAAAACAATGTTAAGTGAATAATATGATATTTCCAAAACAATATAACAATCAATATATTCTTAATTTATTTTAATAATATTAGTTTTCATGTTATAGTATTAATATATATTCATATTTTTAAGCATTGTTCTCTTAGATGGTTAAACTGACCAAAATCGAAAACGAATAAAGGTGAATGATATATATTTATAAGGTAGAATTTATTTTGACTGAAATATATTATATAAAAAAATGATAATATAAATTTGTTTATATTATAATTAATAATATTTTTATATTTTTATTTTATTAATGAAAATAGAAATGATAGATGACACATAGTTCCTTAGGGGGTGGTTATATGCACGAACATACAATTAACATTTTCATTTCAATATGTGTGAAAGGTGGTGAAGGTGGATATTATATTTAAATTTCAGAATCTATATTATTTGATATATATTATATTTATTAATCATTAGCACAATTAATACTATACATGGAGGGATTTAATGAAAAAAATGGTGCTGCTTTGGATATGTTGTCCTACCAGTAACAGACTAACGATGTACTTTTTTGAAAGAAATTTATCAAATAAGGGATATAACAATAATGTAAAAAATAATAATTTTATTAATAATACAAAATATATTATATTATTACGGTGATAATATATTTGGATGAGTATCGTAAATAAGAAATGCTTTATTACAGACAACATATGTGTTGGAGACATTATTTTGTTGTATACTGTTCCCTTAATATTGATGGTATAACGATAACTATGAGTAACAATAGGATTATAAATTTTTATTAGAAATTATATTTGTATAAAAATATATCAATTTAAAGGACTAATTAAAATTAATGTTTTATCTATGATGGTTAGTTGATGTATCCTTTTATACGGTGTGAAAATTAACACTTTTGGAAACACTCATCAATTTTTAATAGTACCATTATATAATTCCATGTAAAATTGTCCCAATGAATCAAAATTATATATTTTTAGAATTATAGGGTTAATAAAGTCCCAAAAACATGTTTCCACACATCCTTTAATCATTTTATATGGGTTTTTACATTTAACCCCTTACGTTTTACATTTCTACATTTTAATAGGGTAACTAGTTTTTAACTACGTTAGTTTATGTATTATTTAACATATAAAATAAACCATAGAACCTAATGTAGTTTTATATAACTATATTTAAATTATACTAATTAAAATTTAATTTAATTAAAATATAATATTATTTTAAAAAATATCTATATAGTGGGCTGTAAAGCCTATTTAGTTAATAAAAATTTAATTTTAGCTTATATGGATTTCTATAAATATTTAGTATCAATTAAAAAATAAATAAGGGTCGAAATATTTATTTCTTTACTTATAAATAACATTATGTATATTATTTAATGAATTAATTTGACATTATTTTTGGGATATTCCTTGTATTAGTAAAATATATATTTTCAAAAATCATTCCACATTATAATGGAAATTAACATTAATCTTAATAATATAAAATTTAATCCGAAAAAAATTAAAAATATTAAGTAGTCATAAAATACATTTTTAAAATTTATTAATCAGTTTGTCTAATTAAAAATCTTATTGTAGGGAACATAGTCTAAACCATGGAATATGCAACAGAGAAACCATGATTTTTAAATTTCTTTTTTAAATGTTTATTATTTTCATAGATTTATTATATAAATTGATTCCAAATATTGAAAATAATAAAAACTCATGAAAATTGATATTTAAAAATAAATTAAATCATAAAAATCTTTTCATTATGAAAATTTTAATTAAATAAGACACTCGGAAAAAATATTTTCATTAAAAGTGTACATAAATTCTTTAAATTATGAAAACAAGATTATAAAGTAAAAATAGTATTTTAATAGGAGTCATTATTCAATATGATATATTTATTTTTATTGAAATAATTTTAATTATTTTCTCTATCAATTAAATGTTATAATATTGGAAAATTCTATATTATTCATTATTCACTAAAAAAACACTAACATTATAAGAAGCCCATGATTAATTGATAAGGTAATTTTTTTCTCAAAAATTTATATTGAATTTTACTTTATGATGTTTAAAATATTAAAATATCTAAACTTTATATTAAAAAGATAATCAAATTATTTAAAAGAAATGATTTGTTTGATAATAATTATTTCAATATTTTTATATTAATAATTTTCTTTGAAAAAATGTTAGTATTAATAGAATACCATATTAGTGTTTATTATAGATTTAATAAACATATATTTTAATAGGTGTTGGTCCTTCTATATTTGGAGTATCGAGTGAAATGGTTTATATGACATATGATGTATTTTAATGGTTTTTAAGTATCAATTTATTACATTATACCCAAAATAAAATAATTGACTCCTGTAAATTAAAATTTTTACCCAATAATAATGATAGGAGTGGGTATTCTTAACATATTAATTATTCTATATTCAATCTATAATATGAAATCTACCTAAAAATCCTATGTTATATCCACATACTTTTCCTTTCACAAGCAAAATAGTTTATTTATACCCAAATCAAATATTATTTGGAGTTTACCTTCCAGAAATTTATAGAAAAAATTATATAATTATTCCATAATTAAAATAAATTTGTTCATAAATTAATTATAACTTAATTAGTGATATATAATTATATAGTAGATCAATAAATCACATTGTATAAAATATATACCAAAACAAATAAAAATTTATGAATTTCAAAAAAATTAATTACCAACTATCTAAAGGATATTGATGAAACATAACTAACATTTTCATAATAACCAATCCATTTATCATATCAAAATTAAATATATACTTATCAAAAGTCTTATCATTCAATTAAACGTGTGTTCTTTTATAGTTCTCACACTAAATATAAACCTTCAATAAATTCCTTTATCAATGATATTTATACCGTTTAATATATTACTTAAAATTTTAATTCAAAAATAATGAGGAAAAATACTTATATATACCACATATCCCAAAATAACTTTCAGAACATAACAAAATATTATTAATCATTATCTATTAATTAATTAAATTTGGTAAGGGTATTTATATTTATTTTTTATGAGGATATCGGCATCATTTCCCTATTTATGATTACATGACACTATTTTCCATCATAACATATATATATATTATATATTATATATATCAATATAATCCTTTATTTTTTTATAATTTTTTTTGGTATTTATATACACACTTTTCTAAATTTCATCTTTTTGATTCAACATTAACACAATACAAAAATAAATTTTTAAAATAAAATCCTAAAAATTTATAGATAATTATTATGAATGAATAATCTAATGTTTTCTTCTATAATTTCACCATCATTTAATATTATGATATATTAATTTCTTGTATCTCATATAGGTTAAATCATAATATAATCTAGGCTCCACCTAGGATACAAATTGTTTTGATATCTCCCACATATAATCTTATTCTAGTATGGTAACATGGAAATAAATCACAAATAACAGTTTGTAAAGAGTACTAATTCTAATAATGAATATCCCATAGATATTCAATCAAGGTGTGCTGTATTATTCCCACTCATTATGCATCCCGGTGATCAAAGATCCAATTCATAATGCATATTTTTCAGAGACATTACCCCTATGTATAGTTTTTCCACATCCATATCCATCTTACAATATCATGAAGGATATGTATTTCTTGAAAACAACTACTTATATACTTGACTAATATATTAGGAAATCTTCTTATTGATAGACACATCTATAGTGTTTTACATAATTTTATAAAAACCTATTACTATATATAACTAAATTGTTTTCTAATATAATATAAAGGTTCCCAAAATAGAAAATAATATTATCATTTAGTATTATCATTTTTTATAAAATTTATCTAACAATATTGATGAAAACCAATGAACTAATTGTTTATTATCATTGAGTTTAGGCACATTAATAATTTGTTTCAAAACAAAAATAATAATATTAACTTTAATCCTACTCCTCTAAACCCTTTCTAGCCACTCTGTTGATTAAATAATATTTATAACATGTGGTTTAATAACTTAATAATGGGGTGAAAAAAACACTCTATTAGGGAAAAAAATATAATAAATGATTAAAAAACAAACATGCAGGAGAATATGATAAAAATATAAATATCATAACAAATACTCAAAATTACATGAATAATAATAATAAAACATGATAGAGAAATATTAGATAAAAATTTGACCATTAAGGAACTATAAAAGAAGTTAACTAGATTAGAATAAAATATCAAAGTCATAAAACATGAGAGAAGGTAATCACAGTTTGTAATAAATTAAAAATTATGAATTACCATGAAAAAAATTCATAACACGATAAATAAATAGAAAAGTTTCCACAATCCAATACAGATTATTTTTATCCATGTGAACCTTTTTACTTGGTTTCATGTTCATAGGAAAAATTTGAGTATAGATTAACACCACGCCTCTCACCCTTTTTTACCTAGATACTTGAAATCCTATTTAAAATTAATATTGTTTGTTTTTCTTAATTATGTTACACTATCCCTTTTTCAATATATATATATTTTCATGACCTACCATCACTATGATGTAGAATATGATTACATATTGCTATACCCTTCCTTCATCATGTGGAAGGAGAGACAATGACCCTCGAGTCCCGCCTTCAGTAGGCCCTAAAGTGGCGACTAGCACTAAGGGTATATAATAACAAATCATGTGGAAGGAATTATCCTATTTATAGATAAATAATGAATATAAGAAGTAAATATCATTGAAATCCAAATACAGAATGGAAAAGTGCACCCAAAAAACTCTTTTTTATATATAAATGTTCAATATAAGTGAAACATAGTACTAAAACACTCCAAAGGGATGCACCAAAAGATATTAAAGCACCAATGATGATTATCCCAATGCCCAATCTATTGAGGTTCATCGTGGTTTTCAAGGTCCTCCTAGAAACCTAATTGATGTATGAAATATGTAAGGTCAGTATACATGTATAATAAGTATGGAAAAGGAAAAGCTCTCATGCACATGTAGGGAGGCATTCAAATTCCTCATGAGAAAAAAATAGATAAGAAAAGCACCTAGAAAGAAAAATATCCACCCAACCTCACCAACACACATTCCCCAAATAACACAGGTCTGGAAAAGTAATAATAATATCACATTGATATTTTTCTATCATACACCACTTCCCCAAATGTTATTTATTACATATTATGTGTTATACCTCCCCCAAAAGATCTACTATAGTCCCACTACTTCCCCCACAACAACCTTATGAGATATCACAAGCACGAATCCTGCCCACAGAAACCTGGGCCACCACAACCACACACATCTCTTCATGAATACACCTAGGCCACAACAACCTCTATAACTCTTGAAGACTCCTATTCTTAAAAAACTGCTACCACACTAAAAGTAACAGGGGCCTCATCCCGAAGATTCTTGGGAAACAAACTGACCTACACACTCTTGGGCCAACCACCAAAACACACCCTGCCCAAAGAGTCATGGGCCATAATTGACCTTAGGTCATCACAATATGCAAGAGGAGTCCGGGGATATTTGAGAGAGGGAGAAGAAAGGATATACTAACCATCCACTCATATAAATGATGGAAAAAACACCCTCCCATGTGAAATGGGTGCTTTCAGCCTGAAGTGATCAACATGGGTGGGTCGTGAACAAAATGTTGAAGAACTACATTTATAATTATAGTTGAACAAGCACTCATCCTGCCATAAGGGTTTTGAACCATCCCATACACAAACACTCTCATTACTATACATATACTCTCATTAAAATTTCTACTTCCACGGACACACAATAGCCATAACAACCAGTTTCTACAAATTAAAATCTCCCAATTTACACATTCCCCTTATCATATTCATGTGATTCCATTTAAATAATCCTCCACTACCGAGGAAAGTGATAGTAATGGCCACAAGCCAAGACCACAAATAAATTAAAATAAACAATCCTTAAGTTAAGAATTCATAATTAGATCACTTGTAAATTTAAAACAAAAAAAGGGACTAGTGAGATCCCTCATTGTACTAGAAAAAAACCCAGCCCCAACATACATCCCCGCAAATCCTCAAATTCACAACCAACAAATGATCAACAAGATATACCTTACCCATCCATTTCATTCCACAAGAATCAAGTAGAACAACTTTGTTTATTATTATAATAGAACAAGGGATTTCTCAAGTTTTAACTACACCATTTATCAAGTTACTTGTTTTCATTTGGTTATCTTTGGTGATCACATAAGGATTATCAATCATTTGGAATCCATTTTTTGAACCTAATTTACATGATTAACCGGTTTTCTTATTAAAGGAATTCAATCACACAATTATCCAACTAATACAGAGGTTCATTATTATATATGAAAGGACCACCAATGACCACTATTTTCAATGTTCATAAGCACAAAAAATTATCAACATAAAAACAAGGATAAAAAACCAACATTACCATCAAACACACCCCTTTATTCTATAATGCCTATTTATTATCTATCGAAAGGATTGGTTTCATCCACATCCAGACGAAACCATTATCATACCCACCATAAATGATACATTGTAGAGTGAGATGAAAGAAGAACCTAAATAGATGATCAATGATTGATGTTTTCTCAATGCGCCAAGAATTGGGGATTCCCAACTTATAGAGGAAGCAATTTTAGGTCTGTATGAATGATCAGAACGGGATTCAGCACAGGCCCAAGATTATTTTTGGAAATAAGTCTCTGGGTGAACTAATTGAGACTAAAAGAAAAAGGGATGTGAGGATGTTTTCATTATAAGAGGCTAGATCCTAAAACCAGAGGGATGATTTTGAAGTACATTAATGTTGGATCGTGGCTCGACCATGTGTTTGGGCAGTTTCACATGTTGGGATTAAATGATAATTAACAATTCTCCTTTAAGACGGTGGAGATAATGGTAGTGAGTTTATATATTTCCATTAAATAAAGAAAAAGCACATAACATGGGTGAAACTATAAAACATGACAATGGTCTGGCATCAAAGAAAAAGGCCACATGTTTTACTAACTAAAGTGTCACCCAACTATTGGTGGACTAAAATATCATTCACTACATTTATATGGATTTGAATGCATTTTTAAAACAGTTTTACATCAAAAGATATGTTTCTGGGGAAAAATTGGATGGTCCCAGAAAAACTGGAAAGGACATTCCATTATATGAGTCACCTTCTCCCTAGCACCCTCACCCTAGAACAATCACCCTAACATTGTCTCCCAAGCACCATCGCCCTGAAACCATTATCATGGAATCGTCACACTGACACCATCCCCCTAGAATCGTCGCCCATAAATTGATGATGTTAGTTGCTATGGATGACCCATTGATGCCACTGATTCCGATCAATGACAACAACAACCCTCAGTGCCCCCGTTATTGATCAGTTCCACCGAACCCCATCAGTACCACCATTTGTTAATTCCTAAAATTTGGAAAACTCATAAATGAGTCACAAAAGGCCCCTGGGACACCCCAAACATAATAATATAGAAATTTAATTGACCCTGAGGGTCACATCCACCTGGTACGGTAACCCTGGCACCATAGGCGTGGCACCGTCACACTGGAACCACCACCCATAAACTGATGATGATTGGTGTTATGGATGTCCCATCGGTGCCACTAATTTTGATCAGTGACACCAACACCCCTCTATGCCCCTATAATTGATCGGTGACACCGAAACCCATCAGTGCCACCATTCATTCATTCCTAAAATTTGGATAACTCATTAATGAGTCACAAAATTCTCTTGGGACACCCCAAACATTTCAATTTTAAAAATTAATTTACTAGGAGGGTTCGGGACACTACATCATATATATCTCAGTCTATTCTTACCCTCGATATATCTTTAGTAAACCCAAAAAAAGAGGGGGTCCAAATAACCACATCATAAGATACCTCTCATAGAAAACACACCCTAGAGTTGTTCAAAATCTAGAACAAGCCTCACTATCTAGGAACACATCTCCATATATTATCTCCAAAACAATTATGGATACACAAACACACATCTCCCCCACATAACCACGTAATAATATAATTGTCACATCATCTATACATAGAGTTTGGGGGAATATTCCCTCATATCAGTATACTATCTATATTGGGTGGCGCTTACTTGCCCTCATAGGTTTAATCACATTCAATTTAATACATCTTTATTAGAAAACAACTCCTCCTTACCCCATATTGTGGACTTCTCACAAATATCCAATGAAAAAAAATAAATACATCTTTTCTCATAGTTAACAAGGTTAAGCATTTCCTCACACCCCAGTACAAAACAAACACAAAATAACTCCAAATAGTTATGGGTAATAGGAATGCACTTATGCCTTATGCTCCCGAGTACTCTCCTTGATGACATTGTGCCTCCACAACATAGGAACCAAGGTAATAGTTTGACCATGATGAAACTTCTCCTAATGGTCCTCGATTTTCACTAGTTATTCCATGAATGTTGCATTGTACTCGATGTCCAACACTCCCTAGTCGAGGACGTGTGAGCCATCTTATTGATACCGATAGAGTTGAGACACATGGAAGATGTTTTATACCCATTGTAGCTGTGGTGGTAGCCCCAGTTGATAATCCACTTCACCGACCCTCTAGAACACCTAGAAGGGCCTGATGAAACTAAGAGAAAGCTTACTCCCACTACTGAACATTCGCTGCCCATGTCGAGGGAGACCTTTAAGAAAACATATTCCCCAACCTCGAACTCCAAGGTTCTCCTCCTATGATCAGGATATGACTTATAAAGGTCATGCGACACCATCATCCTCTCACGCACAAGCTAAACATTCTCCATCTTGCTTTGCACTACCTCTAGTCCATGAACACCAGCTTCCACAACCTCGGTCTAACACACAGGCGAACAATACATCCTTCCACACAAGGCATCGAATAGCCATTAAAAAGGTAGAGTGAAAGATATTATTTTTAGAAACAATTCTAGTGGTAACTGTCATACTCAGGATCCACCGAAGTCTAAAATGCATTCCCATAGCATAAAATCCAATCTCTAGATGGTCATCTCTGTCTACCCATCCATTTGAGGGTGGAAATAAGTGCTACTTCATAGTGGGGTGAAAAAATAATTTTGTAATCCCCTCCAAAATCAAAATGTTAAGTGTGTATCCCAATCAAAAATGATGGTTCTTGGAACTCTTGGGAATACCTCGAGGGGTGAGTTATGGAAATCAACGAGAACACAGTCATGCATTTCCATTGGGAAAAATATCTTTCCATGAAACCCCAAATATTTTAGGACATCTTATAACCATCCTTCTAGAGCATTATCCTAGCAAGATCAATCACCAATCACTTAATCATCTACATCTCCCCACTAAGACATCACCACTTTTTGTACCAAGGAAGAGTACACTGTCATCTGAAATAGACAGCCTCTACCATCCTCCACACCCATGATTAGATGTAAAGTAACCAATTCTTCTATTTATTTTCAAGAATCTGTTTTCTCACTAACCACATCTCAATAGGAAATCATGATCAATGAATCAGAGAACACATTACCCCTTCTTGAGGTGTAGGATATCTCGAAATTGAAGTCCTAGAGAAACTCCATTTACCTCTTTTATTGCTAGTGTAGGTCATGCTGAGAGATCACATACCACAAGCTAGTGTGATATGTAGAGACCGTAATGAATTCCCCAGTATGGTAATGCTGCCAAAAATTCAGTGTGAACACAACTTCTATAAGAACAAGATCATCAGTGGCATAATTATGCCCGTGATGACATAACTACCAAAACCCATAAGAGATCACTCCCCACTTTTACATAAACACCCAACCCAAACCTATCCCATAAGAATCAAAGAACACATAAAACTAAACCCATTCCCTTGGAAACCTTAGTATTGGAGCACTGACTAGTTTCCTTTTTATATAACTAAAGGATTCTCAGCATTGTTAACTCCAAATGATCAACTGCTCTTATTTGGTCATTGATATAAAAGCTGCTGCCTCTCGAGAGCCAAAACTATCCTTCTAGAAGAAGGAAACTAAAATCCTATTCCATGATCTAGGGATCTTCCCAGGAACAAACCACTCCAACCATTGATGGATCTAATGATATTCCTTGCTGGGACACAACGTGTCCAAGGAAGTGCACCTACTTTGTCCAGAACATGCATCCATAAAACGTCCCGTTGCGATGTTAGTGTTGAGTGACCTTCAAAACTATCTTTATATTATGGGTGTGATCCTCATATGATGTTTACTAGATTAGGATGTTTTCAATGAACATGAATAAAAATAGGTCCAGATACTAGTAGAAAACAGACTTCATAAGTCCCATGAACACAATTGGTGAATTAGTAACATCGAACATCATGACCACGAATTGAAAGTCCCTATATCTGCATAAGAAATAATTATTCAAGATGTCACCATATTTAACCCTCATCTAGGGATATCCATATTATAAGTATATCTTAGATAACCAACATTTTCTCATAAAATGGTAAAAAAGGTCTTCAATCCTAAGTAGGGGGTAACAGTTATTGAATGTTACCTGATTTAGCCTTCTATAGTCTACAAACTTCCCAAGAACACCATACTCCTTATTCATGAACAAGAGAAGAACAACCCATGGTGACATGCTCAATCGTATTAAAATCTTGTTTATTAGGTCATTAGCCTAGATCCATAACTCTCACAACTCAGATGGTTTCATCCTATAAGGATCCATAGATATCGGACGAGCACCGGGTTGCAAGTCAATCCTGATCTCAAAATCACATCAAGGGGGTAGATTCACCCCTATATGTGGAATAATTACAATAAATCACTAATTATTCTTGGGAATTACACCATCTATGTTTCTAATGACTCAACTAACATGTCAACTAACATGTAAAAGAGGGGTTCCACTAGCAGGCTGATGTCCTGTCAATCTTTCTCACCAACAAAGTTAGATGTTTGCAGCCCATATCATGGAGTACAACCCTTACCCCTGAATCCATTGATAACATCTCACATATAACAAAACTAATCGATGCAAAAAATGACATTATATGGGTATATCTGGGAGAATTGAAGGTCCCCACTAGACGGATTTGTCCCCATAATCAGTCTGCATACCCGGCAAACATAAGACATATTGTTCTGACCTCCAACTAGCATACTCAATACCTGGGGAAAAAGAATTATCTATTCATATAGACCTATATAATTGGATTGAAGTGGAGTATCAAAGGAGTGTGAGGCTCCTGAATCAAAAAAGGTAGAAGAATGATTAGTAAACAAGCTGGTCGTAACTAGAATGTCCTCTGGCTCTGCTAAAACTACTACCTCTATAGAGTGAAACTAACCATGCACATGACCTATTCTCCTCAGATGTAACACAGCACACCGAACACACCCTAGTCGAGGTCCCTGAGGAGTTCCCTAAGGTTTTCCTCCTCCTACAACGTCTGTTAATAGAGGAGCGGGAGCTCTCTATCCATGTTGTTCATGCTGAATGGGTCTTGCTGGAAACAGCTCCTGCTAAGGTGGGCGCTGAACCATTCCACCTCCACTATACTACACTAGATCCAGACACTAAATCTAAATATTTCCATGACTGCCACATATTAATCACCTCGGTACTAGGAGTATATAGAATGGCTGAGGGTTGGAAGCTCAAAACTGGAAATGTTGGGGCATGCTCCCCGCCAGCCAAAACTTGGATGGCCCGGATGCTAGAGGCATGCATCTTACAAGCCTCCCCTTTGACGAGATTAAACGGATCCCCTATTGTGACAAACCACCAAATATGTGAATCCTCCCCACCACTTCACCCTTATTTTAACATCAAAATACATTGGTAGAGTGAATGGAGTAACAGTGCACTGCAAGGAAGGTCAGAGAGCCACCTCCAAGAGCCTTGTATTTGATTACTCATCTGGAAGAGGTCTAGAGAGAAATAAAGGAGATCCTTGAACATGATACCCAAGACTATTAACATCATAATATCATGGTATAGGGAGAGTATCTTCTGCCTCTTCTCATCCATCGTTGTAAAAGAAATGAATTCCACCCGGAACTCCCTCTTGAAGTCAGTCCATGAAACCTTAGCTTCCAAATTCTCCCCTAGATAAAGCATCCGCCAATGATGTGCCTCACCCCACATATGGATCATGGCCAGGAAAACCCATACATATCCAGAGCCTAGATCCAGCTGAATGTTATGATAAAATCTGGAAGCAAATTATCTATCTTTATATCTGAGAAACTACCCTCGTACTTCCCAATGGTCTACTGCTGAAAGGAACGAAGAATATTATGCCATTGGTCATCCTCCTCCTCTCGACCAGTACTCTTCTATTTAGACATGTTGGACACCTGAGCCTCAATCACCTGAAGTACTCATGGACATCATCTGGGTGCCATAGATATTAGGTAAATAAACAGTCCCTTGGCCTGAGTTGTGTCGAATATTTCATTTAAAAATTTCCTTCATCTTGTTATTCATTTTAAATTCCCAATAACACCCAAAAACCAAAAGGAAACAAGTTATCATGATGCATATACCTTTTCTAAGTCCTCTACCCAACAATCAGTGTAGCCTCACTTGGTCATTTGGTATGCTCCGAGTCTTTGCATCAGATCATGAGGATACATAAATTCCCATGTCTTAGATGGTCTTTAGTGTCCTATTTCGCAGAACAAGATTTACAAACACTATTTTCCAACCATCCCATTCCATTCCCACTTTTCCTAACCCTGAACACCATCCTATATCTCAACCATCACCTATGATACCATTCTGTCATGACCTAACTTCACCAAGATGAAGAAAGGGACAACATACTTTCAAACCCTTCCTTTTTCTAGTTGATGGATTGATAATGACCCCCCGAGTCCGGCTTCAGTCGGCCCGATAGTGGTGAATAGCACAAAGTGTATAAAATCTCACAAAATTTTGAAGGCATTACACTTTTTATAGAAAATGATAAGGATATAAGATGGTAAATCTAAAACAAATCCAAATAAAAAAATGAAAATTAAACCCAAAATACCTTTTTCCACATTCATGTTCAAAATAAGTAATATAAAGTCCCAGAAAACTCTAAAAGGATGTACCAAAAGAATGAAAAGTAGAGAAAATGACTATCCAGACACCCAAGCTAGTAAGGATTATTACGGTCTTCAAGGTCCCTCTAGTAACCTGAATGGAGTATTATATATGTAGGTTGATTATACATAAATACTCAGTAGGGAAAACCAAAACCTATCATGCATATGTGGGGAGACATTAAAATTCCCTTTGAGAAAAAAAAGAGACAACCAAAGCACTGAGCTAGGATACTATGCACCCAGCCTCACCAAGGTACACTCCCCAAATAATAAATGTTAGGTTATGAAATAATAATAGTACATATATATTTGGGTTTCCCACACAATTTACCTTAGGTTATTTATGACATCTTACTTGTTCGACCTCCCCTACATGTTCAATAGTAGTCCCACTGCAGCCCCAACAACAACCTTATGGGCTATCACAACCACGCATCATACCCATAGACTGCTAGGCCACCACAACCACACACATCCCCGCCCACATATATTTGGGCCACAACAACCACTAAAAATCTTGAAGATGCATGGGCTAGAACAGGCTATACCACTCCAAAAGACACAAGCCCCTCATCCCAAAGATGTTGGGGAAACCAACCCACCCGCACACACCTAGGACAACAACCACAACACACCCTACCTAAAGTGTCTTGGGCCATAATAAACCTTAGGCTATCACATCCATCCTGGAGTGTCTTGGGATATAAAGGAGAGGGATATGAAATGAGATAATAACTATGCACTCATAAAAATGTTGGGACCCCCCCCCCCAAAGGGGGTTTTTGTCATGATGTTCTCAACATCGGTGGGGTGTGAATAAGAAACACAAGAAATAAATTTATAATTATATTTGAACAAGTAAACATCCCAACCTAAGCGTTCCAAAACCTGCCCATACACAAACACTGTATTTACTATTCCAACACTCTTGTTACTATTCCAACATGCACAAACACACAACAACCACAACAATCCATTTCTGGAAAACAATACCCTTGTATAGCCATTCCCTTTATCATGTTCAAGTGATTTCATTTAAATAATCTATCACTATCAAAAAACTAACAGGAATGTACACAATCCAAATAAACAACTAAAGGAGAATATCCTTGCAACAATTTAAGCATTCACAAATGGATTTATTGTAAAGTCACAATAATAAAAGGGAATAATGATATCCCTTGATGTACTGTAACCAATCCAAGAGCCTACATACGGTCCCCATGGACACAAATAAACAACCAAGAACTGATCAACAGGTGATTTCATCCCTTCCACATTACATCACAAGAACCAAACAGAGCAACCATTTGTATTAGTAGAATATTGAAAGGGAGTCTTCATATTTTAACCACACCATTTATCATGTTATTTATTTCCATTTGGTTAACCAGAGTAATCACAGAAGGATTATTATTCATTAGGAATCCATTTTATCAACCAAAATTATGAGATTAAATAGGTTCCATTTTACAGCCATTCAATCAAAATATTATCTAGAAAAAAATCGGTTCATTAGTTCGTAAGAAAATACCCCCAACAACCACTATATTCAGTGGTCATAATCCCATACAATTCACAACATAAAATTGATGATAAAAGGAAAACCAAAACACCACCATCAAAGACACCCCTTTATTCTTTAGAGTCCATTTATTATCTTCATTATGGTTTGGTTTCATCATTGTCCTAAGGGAAAAATTTTCATACCTACCATGCATGACACACAATAAATAGAGATGAAGTAAAACCAAACCTGTATGATCAACAATTGATGTTTTCTCTACTGTCCATGAGCTGGGGACGTGTGACTAGTAGAGGAAGAATTTTGAGAACTCTGAGGATGAGCAGGAAGGGCCCCAGCATGGGTGCAATATTCTTCTTGGAAGGAAGTCTCCAGGTGCACTTAGAGAGACAAGAAGGAAAAAAGGAATAGTGGATCTCATCTTATGAAAATGAAAAATCCTAAAATCAAAGAGATAGTTTCGAGGTTCATAAATTTTTTATTGTGGCATGAACATGAAGTTGAGCAGTTTCACATGTTAAGATTAATTGTGATTTAATAATTCTACACAGAGATGGTGGATATAATGGATTTAAGTTAATAGATATCCATTAAATAGTGAAAAACACGTAACAAGGGTAAAATTGTAAAACATGACAAATTTGTGACACTGAGGAGAAAGGCCAAAAAATTTGGAATCTCAGGGTTTTATCGAATATTGAGGGTTTAAATAACCTTTTATTGGAATTATTTGGATTTTAAAAGGATATTAAATATCTTTTACCTCAAAAAGTACATTATAGGGGGAAATAGAAAGGTCTTGGAAATACTTAAAATTAATTACCGTTAGGTGAGTCACCGTCATCATGACATCGTCGCCCTAGCACCATCACCGTAGCACTGTCACCCTAGAACTGATGCTGACCCATCGATGCCATGGATGCTTATTTGTGTTACCAATGCCGATCTGTTCCACCGACGCCCATCAGTGACAGCATTTTCAATCGGTTCCACTGATTCCCATCAGTGCCACCGTTAGTTTAATATTGAAATTTGTAAAACTCTTTAATGAGTCATTGATAGCTCCCATGACACCCCAGACACCATAATTTGGAAAAGTAATAGACCATGAGGGTCTGAGACATTAAATAAATGATAATATTTTTGAAGATAATTGTTTGATTAGAGAATAAATCCATCAAAATCACATATGATATCAAAATTAGATGATAATCTATTCAAATGATAAAATTATACTTAAGATTAATTCCACCACACCTATGTTATGTTAACCAAGATACTCACTTACCAATTTATTTTAAATATCTATATCATGGGACATAATTCTTTATCAAATGCATTTTTCGGAGAAATAGGCCACACCCTACTCGTAATCCCTATGATTTTGTGCAATGTAAAAATATAACATTCACTATATCATGTTGTTCCAATGGATATATAATGTCATTTTTAAAACATTCATAAAAATATCACAAATCATTAACATAATAAATCATAAATTGTTATAACTCTAAATTTGAAAAATATATTATAAAATATTAATAAATAATGGGGGATCAAATCATAAATCAATGATAAAAGAAACCATTGAATATAAATATAAGTTAAAAATAAATATATTACACATTAAAATTTACTACATTGAATTAAAATCTACATTCTAAAACATTTTTTAAGGGATATAGGTTCATTAAATCCATAATAAAAATATTTATTAATAATTTCTCCTCGAAAAACATCATGTTTAAATATATAATTAAAATTATTCGAGAAGGTCCACATTTAATAGAATACAAAATATTGTAATCTTGAAAAATTGATATAGTTTTCAATGATAGAAGTGAGAATTCATTAATATCATTGAATTTTTAAAAAAATTATTAATGTAATCTTGAAAGAGAAATAATTTTAAAGATTAAAAATATTGGAGTTGGTAAGGAATTTTCTTTTTTTAAATAATGAAAAATAAATTTGATCATTTTGAAATATACATCATTTGAAGAACTTGACCATTAAATGGATGAAAAAATATTTTGATACCAAATAAATTAAATGAAAATTATAATTGGGGAATAAACCATTCGACTTTATATAAGGAATTAAGGATATTATAATAATGGAAAAAAGAATATGTAAAGAAAATACACAAAAATTAATATAAATTATTCATAATTAAATTTTTTTTAATGAATCAATAGAAACAATAATAAAGATTAAATTGGGGCAAAACATAATTTTCCAAAATATTATGGTGATAATATAACTTAAAATCAAAAAATATTAAATAAATTAATCAGGAATTTAAATATTAAATTAAGAGTCATTTTTCCCCATGGAAATTATTTGATTCAAGAAAACCCATTATCAAATTTTTGACTATTGAATATAATACCAATGAGTGGAGTAATATTAAATATGAAATTTGATATCATAAAATATAATATAAATATAAAAAAATATATTTAGAACGTTGCTACATGACTTAATATGACCAATGGTTTGTAGAATAAAATTATATCTTGGTAATCATGTTTGACATATAGAAATCCATAAAATTTGGTAATTTAATAGACTTAATAAAAATATTTTATTTATTATGAATGAATCATTTATATAAAAAAAATATGATTTTTTTTTGAAATAAATCACTTATACAGAAACAATAAATTATAAAACATACAAACATTAAAAACATGAAATCATTTCTTAATGAAGGTAAAAATGATACAACTAACCCTTATCATATTTTCGTGATTATTTAATGCAATTATAATTTTTTTAAATAAAAAATTGATTAATCAATAACATAATTTTTATCCCTATTAAAAAATATTTTAATTTTATAATCAATATTTACAAAGTGTTATCAATACCACATCAATATATTATAACGTATTTTGGTTGTAATGTGTTAATAACATTAAATATTTTTCATGTTTAATAATTTTGATATATTTTCCTAAAATATTATTTAATTAAAATTATGGATATATTATTTATTATTATTTAAATAAAAATTAACTCTGATCCCTAAATAATTGTCTTGCGAA
This sequence comes from Viscum album, assembly GCA_963277665.1. Classification (NCBI taxonomy): domain Eukaryota; kingdom Viridiplantae; phylum Streptophyta; class Magnoliopsida; order Santalales; family Viscaceae; genus Viscum; species Viscum album. Next base: position 1,626,528,924 of record OY728157.1, on the reverse strand, counting down.
TAGGAGTAAGGCCGCTGATCTTAGATGATGTGCCAAGGATATCAATTGTTTTGAATAAATTCCAAAGGAATTGTAAAAAATTATTGGATGACATTCCTTGAAGAACACAAAACATATTGGAAGTAAATATTAAAATATTACATAACTATATGATATAATAATAATTGATCATATAACTCAATGATATAAAATTGAAAATTAATATCGTAGTGCTGAAGAAAAATAAAATAATGATGCAAGAATAATAATGTAAAAATATATATACTTACACCAAATTGGTACCATCTAAAATAAAAATGAATGAACTATTATATTCCTAACACAAAAACCAAACCATAAAGAAAAGGATCATTAGTATAGCATTATTAAAGATAAACATTCAATGTATATAGATAAACAACATTTTTTAATGCACAAATCTGAGAAATAAGGGTGTGAGAATGACACTCTATATAATATATAGAATTAATTCCCATCACAATAAATTAGTAAGAGAGTAGGTTAGAACATTTTATATAATCCAAAATATAAATATTTAATCCTTTTATATAATAATAAAATAATATTCATGAATTATATCTAAATAAAACATAAAACAAAACAAATAGTGTTTGGAATTATAATTTCAAGTATGCATCCATGAACACAAAAATTTCATGCAACCATGAACCTCCCTATACTCATGAGTGGAAAGTTATCATATCACCATATTGTCTCATGGAATCCAAATATAAGGATGTAACTTGTAACCATGATCCTTTACATATTATTATTATTGATATTTGTACTTATGATCATTATTTATATTTTTTTTAATAATCATTTGATAATGGTACATGCAACCTTTACCCATCCCACATGAACATGAACTCATGCTTCAACTTTTAAGCCAAGGGAATATATTTTTACAAAATCCCATGTTTCAAGAAAAATCCTTTTAAATTCACTTCAATTAAGGGTTTATAAAATAAATTAAAAATTATATATCCAAAAAACATGATTTAAAATATATATGTATAAAATTTTGGAGAATATTAGAGTTGGATAGTATCTACCTACTTTAATTACGTTTTTCACAAACAATATTAAAACATTTTGTGGTCCAAACTGTTCCACCAATATAAATATCAAATCCCATGAATATCCCATTATAATAAATCAATATGTCTATATTTGTTCACATGTACTCATCTGGGGTTTGAAGAGAAAGAGAATAAAGAGATCTAAGGTACCGAAGGTGAAGCATTTACTAACTATTTATTTCACAAACAAGTAATCAATGATTTATTCCTAGTAGATTTGGAAATAAATGTTTTTCAGAAACATCCTCATAGTTCAATATATTTGTATAGGGAATAAAATGAGAATTATTTCATCAATAATATTACAAAATATATCCATTCTTGATAGATTCATGATGTTAATGGTTTTCATGTCATGAATTCATCAAAAATAAAAAAACCCTGATATTTGTGTCTCAATGTATAATTTTACACAAGAAACTGATTTTAAATTGAAAATTTTTGTCTACTAATAATTAAAATCTAAGAAATAATTCATGTTTTCAAACCATTCATTGTATCCTCACTATCCTATTATAACTGTACTATATATTCTGGACATGAATTTGTTTTAAAAATATGTAGCATCCAAATTCTTGGTTTTCTCCAATTACACATCCAATTAATGTATACCAATAAATTACATAAAATAAATATAATAATGAGAGTAAATACATAAAATATGGGGTTCTAAATTATCCCCATAATTGGGATTTCCATCCTCTTGAAGAAGGAAAATATATTATGATTTCTCTTATTAAAATGTCTCATGTTCCCAGGTTTCCAAATAAAAATGGAAATGTTTCCATAATACTCACACCACAGAAATATATCTCCCTTGAATTTTATTTTTCATCATTTTGAAAATATATAATGCTTCATGGAAAATGGTTAAATATAATTCATGTGTGACTTGATCCTAGATGATCACTTATCAACTATATAGATTATAAGTCTTCTATTGATAATTGTTTAGTACATTATAGACAAAAATAAATCTTAGAAAACAAATTTACTGATATAAACTAGTTATAATATGTTTTGTAACCTATAATAGACACACAGTCATTGGCTCTAACTTCTACTATTTCACAAGGCCAAAATAACCCATTTCGGTGACACGTTTATGAAATAATGGTAAATTAAATCAGAAGAAAAATGTAGGCGATTATTATATTAATACAAATTATATTCTTCATTGTTTCATTTACATAGAATTATGGATAATCTGAATTTTCTATGTGGTCACTGAAAAATAAAAGGACCAATAAATGATTTATCACTTATTTCCACCAAATATAATGGAGATGGAAATGGATGGCCATATCAAAACTTCAGTTGTGACTTCATTATTTTATCCTATTAACTTTTTGATAAAAAATTCAACTAAGATAATATGATCTGAACCTAATCCACCGATGTTCATGAAACAAAATTGTAACCAATCTTCAAATTTTAGAATTGTACGTTCTTACCATCAAATTCATTAAGTATAATACGCAATAATCATTATGAACTGACTTCCAAAAGACTATTTAAATGATTTATGAAATTACGATGTTAATGGGAAATCATTGTCACATAAAATCAATGATAGAACTCTTTGATACATTAATACTTCTCAGATATGAAAATTTTCCATATCCTCTATGGTGTTTGATTTTCTTTTGTAGGTAAATTATGATGAAATTATATGATGATCCACTACTACCCAAAAACATCATGTTTATACAGTGTTATCAATTGTTTAATAATAAGAATCCATTATAATTTCTTCCCCCATACATATAGGTATATGAATAGAGTGCAGAAAACTATCTAATCATTGATATTTACACTTTACATGCTCACATTCAAGACTTTTCTTCACATTGTGTGCATTATTTCATTCAAAAACATCTCAGTAGGAATTCACATTCATTGGATTTTTCATTTCTAAACACATATATGAATAGGCTATTTTTAATTTAAATATTCGAAAGGGACAATTTCTAGAGAAGTCTTAGAAACTAAATATCGTTTCTAAATGAATAATATTGATTTTTCATCTTCTGTCCACTAAATGTAAGACGTAATAATTTAGTGTTGAGCTAGTGGTGATAGAATTAGAATCATCATTTTTATCATACTTTACCAACAGTTTCATGTCATTAATAAGATATATTGGAATTAATAATTCATTCACATCATGTAATGTACAATCCAAATTCCTATTATAAATAATTCCCACAAACATCCATTGACATAATCTTCTTGTAACGCTTCATTATATGGTATTTGACTGAATGCATCTACATAAAACTTAACGTTAATAGGTATATATACTAAGTCAAAAATTCATCCTTGAGGTACTCATTTCATCTTCATTTCAATAAGTTCATTTATCACATATAAAGGATTCATTTCAAACACTTAAAATTAGTGAAAACAATTGTTTTTTAAATAGCTAATTCCTCTATGACAATAAGGAAAAATATGTTGCTAATTAGGTGCCATATGTTGGATAGTTATTCTCATTCACTCATAATTTCTCCAAAACATATTCCAAAATATGGTCTCCCAATAAGATAACACAACCATGAAAAGATCTATATGCATCACAATACACTACATAACTATTGATTAGTTATGAAGTCATTAGGAATGGTACTATGTTTACAAGGATTTTATGTTTCAATAATAATTTCTTACATTAAAAATTTCTTAAAAATAAAATATCTTTCATTTTTAGAGAGGTAATAGGAGATCATATCCTAGAGAAATCACAAAAAAACTAGTGATAATACCATGAAAATCTAAGAAAACAACATACCTAAAAAACTCTTTTGAATCAGTCAAGAGACTAATTATTTTATTTTCCTAGGGTAAACTAATATTACATTTTTCTACACGACATTCCCAAGGAAATATAATAATGTGATACGACAATATAACATAAAAAAACATATCATACTATCAATGTTCTTGTAATTTAATTAGTTTAACATCATTGTGCCCATCATGTACATTTTTTTGAGAATAAAAAATAATAACATCAAAAAATTCCACATCAACAAAAACGTGGTACATAATTAATAAAAGGTTAAATAAATGAAATACAATTGTTGGTGTCATCGTCATATGAAAATGCATAACTAAAAATTCATAATGGATAGAATAACTCCATAATGATTTTATCATAATATCCTATCTCTCTACACAAATATTATGGTAATAGAATCATAGATCTTTTTTAATTAACTAGTTCACTCAAAATAGCATATCAAAAAAATAATCTATTCAATAAATTTGATATCAATTCATTATCATTACATGATTCAACAAATGATAATAAATATGCCCGTGAAGAGTAACATTTTCATTATTTTGGAATAATGATCATTTAGCTCAAGTTGATGTACTATGTATGATAAATCCTTAAATTTCTATCACATCTATATGAAATATTAAATCATAAATCTTATTCAGATATATTCTATATGAATTTAATGAAATGTGATATGTTTATAAGATTAGTTTAATGGAAAATTTATTATAATTTTTAGGTGGATACCTAGAGAATCCATTTGTAAAAAAATATATCTATCAATTCACTATTATATGATAATTCTACTTACCTATTCAATATGATTGATTTAGGAACATTTTTTCTAAATTTCTAGAGACAGTTACATCAACAATCCATAAAGGTCCTTCTATACATATATTAATATCATAGTCTCCCCTGAAAATGTGAAGGACTCTATATTTGGATACGATCATTACAGGAAGAATGTAAATTTAAATATGAGCTTTTAATCATACCAACCAGTTCATATCAAATATAAAAAAATGCATCTTGAGGATTGTAAACTCATATTAATACAACAGTACAATAATTATAATAGAATATTCTAGAATCTAAATACTCTTCACTCTATTTCTATAGGTTTATTGATACTCAATACATGAGGAATCATATAAAAATTTTCTCTAATTTGTTTAACCATAGAAGAAGCATTGAATTAATGTGATGCACCATTATCAAACAAGTCATGTATAATAATCGAGGTAAGAAGAACAATACGCCACACCATAGTGGTAAATAAATTCTCACTAGAATTATCTAATTACTATTTACATAAATTTTATTCAACTATCTTGATATAACTCATTCATCCCTAATATGGTCTCATCCAAAAAACAAATGTGTTCCTAGAATCATCCTGGTTCACCTATATCTATGGATAAGATCTAGTTTGATTAAAATTTTCATCTAAGTGTGATGTAATTGAGGTTGAGTTGAGTATATTCCACCTAGTGATATATTCTGTTTATGAAGAAACATATATAAATATTTACCATTATACATTATGGGTGGAAATTAAATTAGGATAAAATAGATTCGTCCCTCTTATATGTCAACAAAAATTGGAAAAACACTAGTTTAGCTATAGATATTGGAGGAAAATTAACTGAATTTGATGTCTCGATCTTGGGTGTTCCACCTCCATGATAATAGACATATCTATTTAACTTATTTAAAACACTATTTTTAAAACCTCTCTCTAATAAATTAAAAAAACAACCTCCCATAGAGATATCAACAATATCCTTAACTTTCATTATTTTCCTATTAACCATCTCCATATAATTTGTAATACGTAGACCAACTTTCTTTGGGTGAATCTCTAGTCATAATCCCAACTCTACAATATGTTCCTTTATGTATGAACTCACATATTCTGTTGTTTATAGATGAACTAAGTCCATAAAACATGATGCATACTTGGAGAAATATAGGTTTTTTTCAAATTTATTAATGTAGATATTTATTAAACTATTATTTTTTGAGATAGAAAATTTTATTAAATAATTCATCCAAATACTCCCAAAAAAGTAATTATTCATTTTTATATTCGATATCTAAATTCTTCCATTTGTGTGAATACTCATCAATCCTATAGGTCACAAAATATATCTATAACACTACTAGTGTACACTCACAATCAATTATTCTATTCATTTTGTTGATCCAAACCACTTCATTTTTTGTTTTAGAATACCCTCAAAAAATTAGTGTAATCTTATCGTAATATAAAATTGAATAATCCACATACCACAATTAATCAATTTTATTTCCTTTTTTCCATGAATTCAAATTATTTTAAAATAACTTGAATAAGTTTTCTTCCACTTATGGATCTTGTAGAAGAATATTTCTTATATTCCAACCTTTGGATTTATAAAAACCATTTTTGGTACCAACTTGTTTGAATAGAAAAATTTACCATTTAGATGATATATTTTTTGGAATATAATACTTTTATAAAGTCTAAATAATTGTAAAAACATTTCATTTTCACAAGAAATAATTAGGCAAACCACCAATTCAATAATAATTCTTTTTGAAATATTTTTAATCTTATTTTATAAATTACAAACTGAAATATCATAAGTAATATCCGAGTGGTAACTCTCTACAATATTGTGTGTTATCAAATAACCATTTTTTAAACCAATAAATATTATTTGACAACACAACTATAAGCATTTTGAATTTTTTTAACCATACACTGTTGCAACATGGTGTTTACTAAAAAAGGGTTACCTACAAATTTTATGGTATATATTTTATATTTTGAAAATAATATATCCCTGATACCAACCATACCTGGGGAATGAACAAACATGATAAAATCTATCATAAAATATAGGTATACTAACCAAGACTAATACAATTTGTAACACCACATAACGAATAATTGCCTTGGAAGGGTTGGAATTACAATGAAAAATGTGTTTTCTCTTGAAAAAATGGTTGATAAAAAATTTCAAGAGAAAAATAAACAATTTTCTGATAACCATCCATTAATAAAACAAATCCATATAAAAATAAAAATGCAAAACAACCTAACATCTCGATACATGAAATATTAATCACAAAATTAAATGAAATAGAATTCCCACACAATGGTATAATATAGTGGAATGTGAAATAAAGGCTTATGGAAATGCCAATAAATAGTATGAAATTGGATCCAATGTATAACTATCATGGAAAATGGTATATAACCTCCCAATCTCTAAAATTAGTAACCATTCCATGATTTCTAGGATCGGTCCTACAAATGTTTGGATAATGTCCCTTTAGTGTATCTTTGTTGGTGATAATTATATATACAATGATGTTACAAGGTAGGGTGTGAGAATAACCTTCAAATGGATTTCAACAAATTAAATACATCACACACTAGTTGGAAAAGATAATATTAGAACATTTAATATGAACCTGATGTGAAGGAGGCAACTAGTTCAACTCCACAATCCATTTTTTATATTATTTAAAACCACTTTAAGGGTAAGTGGGATCCTACATAACTTTATCCACCAAAAAGACCCATCCCCACAATCACACATTCAAAATATAGATTCCAATTTCAAAATAGAATAGAACCATCCCCCACTTCAAGACCATCAATATATCACTATTTCAAAAATTAAATGATTCCTTCGACAGAAAAAATCTGACAAATCTTATGTCAACCAATGAATTGTACCTCCTGAGAAACCACACTGCCATCATGATATCCCCTAAAAATCACTGGCCCCAACAACACATCATCACATCACCCTCATACTCTTGTTTCCTTCATCCACTCTCTATTGTCCACCTCCTGAAAGAAACATCATCAACACCGTAGACACAATCCAAAAAACCACATAATCTGAACACATCTTTAAAAATCGTCATCCTCAGTAACATCATCGAATGGAAAAATATAACATATGACTATATACCCATCCTGTTGTCGCAAAAACCTTTCCACACCATTGATATTCATTATCCATCGCTGAATCTCCACACAAATCAGAAGTTCCTTTCTTGAACCACCAGGAACCCACCCCCACAACGCATCAAACACCCAAAACCTCATGCAGACCATCACACCCAGCCGACCTGAAAGGGGGTTGTGGTCCTGGTTGTCAGAGAGTGGTCATTATATGGAATCCCATAGAAAACCACCGAGCAATAATTGGCACGTAAAACCTTCAAAAGAAATAGAATCCAGAAAACAGACAAAAAATCCCCAACAAAATCGAGAGGCCTGACCAAATCATCAAGATGATAGGTGGAAAAATGTGATTGGATCTTTAAAAAAGGCATGACTAAAAATATCTGAGGGGATAAAAACCTATAAATAATAAAGGGAATGATGAAGCATGGGCCAAATCCCTATGAAAGGAGATACGCGAGAGGAGAAATACACAACCACATATCCGCTAAACCCAAATCCACAGATTCTCCATCGTTCCATATCTGACATGGATAGGAGCGGTGGAGATCAAGGACAGAGTGTGATGGAGATAGCCTGGAAGAAATCAGAAGCACCACGGAGTAGACGGAAGTGAGGGGGAAGAAACCCTGAGTGGAAGAAATGAGAATAATCAAGAGTCCAAGGAGAGGATCAAGAAAGGAAGAGGGGAAAGATGACATGGAAGGAAAGCTGAGGGTCCCATCACTTCCAAAGGGAGAGAGAAACCTTATAAGGATGAGTGAGTGGAATTCAGAGCACATCCAGGTGAGTGAGGCACCATCTAGAAAGAATATTTCTCGTTTATTTCAATCCAATGATTTATCCCAATAATAAATCAAAGAGTACCTTACATAAATTCCACTACTATGAAAAATATTTATTTGAATTATACACCCTCAAAAAAAACATAAAATACGTACCACCATGGAACCACTATACCCATGAGTGATAATTCATCATATCACCCAACCATTACATGGTGAATTTTTTTACATTTCTACTTCCAACCCTAATCCATCACAAATTATTATTATTGTTGTTTGTAATTATGACCATTACACATCCAATTTTAAGTGATCATTTAACTGTGGTATTTCCTCCATTACCCATCCCAATGTAACTTGAACAAATGTGAACACATTATGAATAATAGAAAATAAAATTTTAAAAAAATCAAATCATTCAACACTTGTTCTTTTCAAATCACATCAATCTATGTTTCTATAATTAAATTACGCTATAAATTTCGATAAAACGATAATAAAAAATTATAAATCAAGAAACCAAAATGTTCTGCAATGGTAGAGTGAGATAGAATTCAGCAATACTAATTATGTTTTGATTAAATAAAATTATAAAATTCCATATATCCACCTAAACCTTCAAATCCTTTATTAAAGCCCATGAATATATCACTACAAAAAATAAAAACACATTTATTAGGTTACAAACATCAATAATGGTTTCGAGGAGATTAATAACAAGTAATTATAAGACAATGAAGAAGGAGGAGAACCTAAATTTTTTACTATTGAAATGGACACTCAAATATATATTGCCAACAGAACTCATAAGTTAATATTTACTAGAAATTAACTATATGATCCCATGAATTTTAAAGGGAGAACATAATTAATAAACATATCTATTTCATTAGTAGATAATTTAAAAATTATAGGCATGATAGATTCACTATGTGAATGATTTTCATGTCTTTAATACATCATTAGTCTAATTACGATGATATTCTCATCACCTCACCATATTTTACCTCATAAACTAATTTCATAACCTGAATGGTTTTCACATAATATATAGAACATGAGAAACATTTCACAAATTTAAATGTTACATGTCATCTGCACTACCAATTAAACTTTTGTCACTTTTTCGCAATGTGAGTAATTTATAAAAAAATTCTCTATATCCAGACTCAATATCTTCCCTCTTATCCTTCTAATTAAATGGTCTCAATGAATTCCATAAAAGAAAAATATAATAAATTGATAATACACATAAAATTTTTGTTCATATACATAATATAAATTGATTTGATATTTCCTTATATCCTTATATATTTTCTTAGTCTGTTAATTAAATACTAAATAACAAATGGCTTATTTTGTTTATTTTAGAGTGAAAAAATTTTATTTTGATAATAAGATAAATAAATAGTGTAATATTTCAAGAATCATATGTTAATAAATATATTCTTATTATATTATAATTTTTTTATTTTTCAAGTTCCAAAATTTATAATCATATTTATTTTAAATCATTATTGATATAGGTGGTCAATCCATAACAAACTCATACATGATTAAACCATATTGGATGGTATTGTTAAAGAGGTGTTTTGTTTACATAATATCATTATATAAAAATTTTAATTATATTATGTTAATTTATAAAATATTGTGAACTATATTTGATGATTTTTAGGTGATGTATGGAAATATAATTTTTTTTTAAAAATGATTCATCATAGAGGCTATAATCCACAAATATGCACCATTAATGTTCTCATTCAATATTTCATGAGGGTGATTGAATGTTGATATTAAATTGAAATTTTATAATAATAATTATATTTTATAATTTATATAAATTTATCAACAACACTAATAATATTATATAATTAATTAGGTAATGATAATAAATTATAGCTCATCAGGGATGTAGTAGTTTGTGCAACACTCTAGATATGTTTAGTGTGTTTTTATATAAGAATGTAAATTAATAAATAATGTTTCTAACACTAATCTAAAAAATAACATTATAAAAATTATATAGAAATAATAATATAATTATATTGATAAGATGTTAGGAAGAGTATTATAATGATGAATATTTTAAAAGGCTATAAGAATTATGGTGGATATATGATTTCTCACATGGAAGATCCATCAAAATAGAAAGGAACAGGGTAACAATGTCAGTCTACGAGATTATATTGTTTTGAGTGGTATGTAATAAATTTAAATGGAATAGATAATATGCTTAGTTCTAATATATGTGGCTATTTGAATCATGTTATGGGTATCCTTTTATTATGGTATATATGGGTCACTTTTGTAAATAATCATCATTTTTCAAAAATCACATGAAACTCTTCCAAGGTCCAAGGCTGATTTTTTTAAATTATGGATTTTAATTTTTCATTGTGATGATAAAGGAAAAAACACGAATTTCCCCACTTGTGTTAATAATTTTTATTTTTTTTACCTATATGACTATACATTTAACATTTTAACTATGTAACTAGTTTTTAACTATTTGACTTTTTGATTAGTTAAACATATTACACAAATAATATATCCAAATTTCATTGGGTAATAAATAAATTTAGCATCAATTTAAACATAAAATATTTATAAAAATTATAAAATTTTCATTTTAATAAATAAAAATATGTTTTTTGGATGATATTTATAGATAAAAAATCAATTTCTAGAAATTATGGATTATTAATACTATTAAATATTGATTAAAAACTAAATTAATGTTAATTTATATATATATTTCAATGTATAATTCATATTGGATTCATATTTTTTGTTCAATTTAATTGATTTCTTCATAATGAAACTATGTTTTAATTGTTTAATATATGGTCTTCTAGTTCCAAATCCATCGAAATGAATATTTATTAAATAAAATCATGCACCAAATTTTCTAGGGAAGCTTGTTACATAGTATCCCCAAAAATCGATTAGATAATATAGACAATCAACATCCAACAAAATGAAAAATAATTTATTATTTACCTCTAATAGATGTGTCGAAAACACCATCTGACAAAGCATCATAATTAAAAAGATAACTCCATAACATATGAAAGCATCCAATAATAAGCATACAAAATCAATAACCACATCCACAATTCAAAATGTTTTACACCCACTCAATGAAAAAAGAAAGAATCAAAATCAGATAAAATACTATGAAAATAATCAGGGCCCACACACATCATATTTACAGGAAACACTACAGTACAAAACAATGAACGAACCAAATATATCCTATAAAAATACAGTGCAACGTAGATTATAAATATCAATAGTAAGGTCACACCCATTTGAATTACATATCACATAATCTTCATTATAGTAATAGAATATAGTGAAGTAAATTTTCCAATAATTCCATTTAATATTATTTTATATTCCCCAATATTCAATATTAATATGTCCCACATTTGTTTTTTGTTTTCATTTATCAGGCCCTATACACCTAGAAATCCCAAATGGAATTCAAGACCACAAGAGGGTTATATAATGAATTTTTTTATTAATATTAAAATCATTTTCAATAATTTAAATGATTATATTCTAGGTTTTATGATATTATCAGATGATAATAAATCCATTATATATGTTCATTGTTATTTTTTATCTTTATCATAGATCCATTTATGAGAATCATCATTTATCTTAGCTTCATAGTGTAATGCGCCATTCAATTTTTTATCTTTATCTTCCAAAGAAGTCATGAGAAATCTTATATATCCTTCGTTAGTATATCTTGTATGAATTTTAGTTTTCTACATAAGAATAATATTTAGCTTCTTCAAATTTCATTAATTTCATAGATTAAGAGCTTCCCACGTCTAATATTTTAATATTACATCTGGTGGAAGCAAAGAGATAATATTCCATTCCATTATTAATTAAATAAGACTAATTTACATTCTCATACTCATTATTGGTTTCACATTTACATATTTTCCCCATTTGGGTATAGGAATTCATTATTGATTTATTAATAATTTCATCTAATATTAATTATTAATTAATTCGTAATTATCTTTTGGTTTTGTAAAATTGGTTATAGCTCGTGTCTCTAGTTATCAAATATAGTATTTATTTTAAAGGATAAATTATTCAAGGTCATTATCTCTCACTTGTATTAATTATATACATAATAATATAATATTAACTATATATTGTTTCTATCACAATATTTTATCTTTACTATGGTTCTATGGTGAACACTCATCGACTAGATAAGTCGAGACACATCCTACCAATTCATAAAAACATGATTTCCAATTATCTTATTTTATTGACATCCCATGCAATTGTATACATCATAACTAAACTGGAAGAACAAGGTATATATGGTTCAATATATAATTCACTAGGGTAATCTCATATATAAATTATAAATATTAATATTTTTCCAACAAGAATGACCGACCCTGAGAATTTCCATACAATCTGGATTTATTATACCCTTTCTACAACACTAGTATGAGAATAAAATACTCTATCCTAACATTTAAACTTCTTCTATTATAGTATCAGGGTTTACATCACCTCCTCATATAGATATATAATGAACTCTCGAGAGCTCTTCATTTAATTGATTATCCAATGTTTCCTATATTCCAAGTTATTTATTCCATAACCAAAATATGTCTCTCCATTTCATCCTTGATGGTAGGTAAGAATATATAAATAATTATATAATTAATACCAATTATCATACCGATCTCGAACCACCACAAATATTTTCATACAATGGGAACAATATCTAGTGACATGTCCCCTGACATGGAAAATTAAGTACAATATTTCATGAAAGAATGATCCATCATATCTATGGTAGGATACTCTTGTTCTTTCTCTTGTCTCAATTATTTGATATTGAAAAATTGATTGAGAGTATTATTAATATTATTCAAGGATTTATGATAATTTATATGGGCTTCCACAATAAATTCAATCCACATCTATCCCATTCATTAAATAATATAATTAAAAAACAATCCTAAGAGTCTTTATATGATTAATTGAATTTAAAGGACCTTTTAATATGATAGATTAATTTTAATGATTAAACATATCCCTTATCACAAAAAATAATATTTAGATGTAAACAAATAATATATGGAAAAAATTTTCAACATATATTTTGTTTTTATAATGGTAACAATTCCCTAAGACTGAACAGTTCAAACTACAATTTTCACAAAAACCAATTCATCTGGATTATTTAGTAACATATATTTCTATATAGCTTCTTCCATAGTAATAAAATTTAGTAATCATTGAGGACCCATATAATTTAAAAAGATATAATAAAGTCCATTTAATTTTTTTCAATATATAATCATTAAATGAATATAGAGAACTGAATAAAAAAAGATAAATCTACAAATACAGATGGTATCATTGAGGACCCATATAATTTAAAAAGATATAATAAAGTCCATTTAATTTTTTTGAATATATAATCATTAAATGAATATAGAGAACTGAATAAAAAAAGATAAATCTACAAATACAGATGCTAGACAACCTCTAATTTCCCATGGTATCTTGGGGGATTTCAGAAAAGTAAACTCCCCATGAACATTCCAAAAATAAATTATTTTTTCTGATATTCATACAATAACTCTATCCATAACCAATAATAGAATATTAGGACACAGAAATATGTGTGATTGCTTTAATGTTAACAAGACTATTTGATACCAATTTTTAATTAACAATACCATGTAAACATAAAAAGTCACCACAATTAGCCTTCCATAAGTCTGATAGAACATTCTGAATCACCGTAGGATTGTGAAATTCACCAAGGTATCATATAATAAAATTTGGGGGGCAATCCCACCTTCAATACACATTATATGATATAAGAAATAAGAGAATCAACATCACATATCCAAATATGAATCAACTATAAGAACAACCAATCCATAATGGAAACATTAAACAACTAGATAGAATAAACCTGATAATAAAACGTATAACCAAAATCATGAAATCCCATTAAACTGATGATCACATACCGTTGTTATCAAATATTTACACTATCCCATTAATCATAAAGGTAACAATATCTAAAAGTGTAGACTTATAATTGATGCACATACCTTTACATATATCTTGGGGAACCAATGATTAAAATTTCCAAAGGAAATATTCTTGTGTTATCTCTAATTATAAATAGAATACCATAATGAATCTATATAATTTATTCCATAAAAATCAGTTATTTATTATTTAAAAAAGATGTATAAGACATCTGTAATATAAATAAATTTCCAATTTAAAATAAACATTTTTGGTTATTCTTAAAACATACCATATTCAAAAAAATCAATATATGATTTATAATTTATCAATTTTTAAAATTTTAAAGAAAAAATAGGTTTCAATGATTATAAAGACCCATCCTTAAACATTACACATTTTAATTTTTCTAGAAAAGAATTCGCATTCAAGTTTATTTTCAGATTATATTTATAGATATAGGAAGAACCATTACATAGTAAAATGTTATATTACAAGTGGGATCTAATAATATGTAACCACTTTTTCCACTGAAGGAAACCCCTTAAAAACTTGTGAATTATATTAGAGTGAAATATTCCATTATTTCATCATGGCATAGTATTTTCCCTTTCTAATATTCATAACCATAAAAAAAATTCAAATAGGGTATATTTACAAAAATTTTACTAAGGGATATAAAACAAATTAACAAATAGTTCATTGATAAATTTTATAACCCGTGAAAAAATAATCATAAATTAATAATTTTTTTCCATTAATAAGTTTTAAGTGAATTCCTTTAATAATAATCTCATTAATTTTTTTAAAATTTGAGGATTACCATATTTCCCATTGTGAGAATAGAAAATTCATATAGGTAACAAGGGAAATAATTATATATAAATTGAATATTCATTTATTTGAATTACATACTTATCACTCTTACAAATAGAATAACCATGTGGCCAACTTCCATACCCAAGATATTGGAGGATAGACTGTTACATCCATTTCTTTCATTATCATGGAACCAACCATCCATTGGTGATAACATAACAACTTTTCAAATTTCTATATACCATTATATAATAATAAAATATAAAATATTTTAATTTTTATCATTTCACTCATAAAATATCTTTTCCAATATAAATAAATTATTTAATGATATTAAAATAACCATTCCATTTTAAAAATATAA
Source organism: Viscum album (assembly GCA_963277665.1). Taxonomy (NCBI): domain Eukaryota; kingdom Viridiplantae; phylum Streptophyta; class Magnoliopsida; order Santalales; family Viscaceae; genus Viscum; species Viscum album. The sequence goes on along the minus strand of OY728157.1, from coordinate 1,626,513,080 downwards.
TATAAATACCAAAATTACCATACATAGGAATAATGGGTTTATTTTTTAGTTAAATAATACAATTGATTTTAGAGGAAGCCTATAAGGCTCTGACCTTAATCCTTACTTATTATTGAATTAAATGAATAATTCACATTGATAATTGTTTCAGGTTTAGAGTTTTAGAGAATTAGATCATAAATCATGAATAACATTCCACATTTAAACAAAGTGTTTACATAAATGATAGTATTCATTTTTCCCCATCAACGGAAACATATTTAAAATAAAACATGGATTCTTTCATGACAATTCCTTGACACTATCATCATAACCTGTACCTTTCCCTTGACCTGTGAAAAACATTTCAAAAACTTGGGATGATCATAAAAAAAACAGTAAGGGATATAAAAGTACAAAAAGAAAACATTAGTCCATGAATGAAATCAAACATTACTTATAAAACATAAGCATTTAAACAAACCTTATCAAATCATGAATAAATCATAGAAATCATAAGGCATAATGGTAACTTGAGGAATTCATAAAATTCTTACGTAGGGAGTAACCATCATGGTTACGTTTGGAATACCCATCACATTATATTTCCTAAATCTATTCGGAGAAACCTTAACGTTTAACCTCTTCATGTTACCCAATGCATTGGAGAGCTATATCGAGCTCACCCGCCCTTAGTTTATCACGGAACCACCCATCATCATAATAATGCCCAAGAACCATAACATAATCGTATCATATAAAACATGAATAAAGGAAACATAACATTTCCACTTTTCAATTAAAATATATCAATAAAACACATTGATATAAAAACATTATGAAAACCATTTTCAATCCCAAAATAAAAGAAGAGTAAAACATATTATTTATTTTTCATTCAAAAAAAATTATGGCTTGTAGAGGAAACCGAAACTCAAATAATGTTCAAGACGGCGAAGAAGTCTTTGTCGCCACATACGTACGACAAGAAAAACATTCATTTTTGTAGTTTAGTAAAACGCTTCATATAAAAAATATTCCTTTGGAATAAACAAAAATTCAAAGGGGTTTATACACCGTATAAAATAAATTTTGTGTATAAAACAAAATAAGCCTCAATGAAAGGAGATTTAGACGATGTCCCTTACAAAGACGGTATCCTTGGTTTAAGGATAAATCAATTACATAATTATGTGTGAAAAACAAATACACAAAATATAAGTGGATATTAAGTGTAAAAAAAACAGAGGAAATTCACACATATTAATATAAAGAAATATTCAAGGAGTACAAGTTTATCCCAATGAATCAAAATTGGGTTAAGATGTTTCCTTGAAAAAATTCGACAGCCTAACAACGACACTTCAAAATTCAAAAAAAGAGTTGATGAGAGATAAAAAGGTTATCTCATCACTTGGACATAAAATTTAAATCAATATGTATATAGATGAACATATACCAATATAATTTTATGTGAATTAAAAGATATAACAAAAGATGTCTTTTAAAAAGAGGAGGGTGAAAGGTTCCCTTACCGACTTGGGTAACTTTTGAAACATACACCCCGTTTGAGAAGGGTCATAAAATAAAGATGTAAATACCCATAAATAAAATTATAATATAAAAAGTGTATAATAATGGGCAGTACATACACCAATCATTGTAAATAGTGTCAAATGTAACATAAAAGTCACAGGAATAAAAGTGAGATGAAAAATCCCTTACGAAAAATTGGAAGCCTAACAGTGCTACATAAAACATCCAAAAATGGATTTATGAGATCAAATAGGGTCTCTTATAATATGAACATAAAACATTCAGTATGAAGAATATAAACAAACATCCCCAAACATTAGAAATATGAGTTTAAAATAAATGACATAAAAGAGAGTACTTAAAAAAAAGAGAGAGGTTGGATCTCTTACGAAAATTCGGCAGCCTAACGGAGCCACTCAAAACTTCCCAAATGGATTGATGAGAGAAAATAGGGTCTCTCAACATATGGAAATAAAAATTATCATATGTGTAATAAAATATAACATCCCAATCATAAGAAAGATTATCTTAAAATAAATGGAATAAAAGAGTGTACTTAAAAAGAAAGAGAGGGGTAGGATCCCTTACCTCAGGTCTGACTTGTCTTGTTCATTTGTTTATATTCCTGAATAATAAACATTGGTAAATTTGTAATTGCATAAGGAAATCCTTTAAAGATTATTATTTGGTTAATATCACATATTATAATTTTATAATAATTCTTTGATAATGTTAGTTCATATTAGACGTTTTTGCTGATGATTGGTACATGAGTAAAAAAATGAACTTGTTTGAAAATGATTGCCCGTGTAGTGATAAGTAAATCATTTACAGAATAGTATTAGTGATTATAATATCATATATATCTATTTCATATTCCTTTTATACTATCCCATAACATTTGGAGATAAAAAAATGAAAAGCACCGTTCATGGAGACGGTTGGCCGTACGTACGCATGAACTCTACTTTCATTTTTTTATATTAATGGAATTAAAAATAAATGAGATATATATATATATATTATAATTCCAATATATTACATATGTTATATAGGTCACATATGTTCATTAATTTCATTATTTATACATTCCATGTATTGCATGAACGAGTCATATCACTTGAGGGGGCGGTAGTCCACATTTCCTCATAAGAAATTATCGCATTTGCACAACATGAAAAGAATAAAGATATGTTTTAAATATAAAATACAGATTCATATAGTAAACATAAACACCATATATTTCATATATAAAATACAGTTACATCATAATGGATACCATTAAATGTGTTAAAAGAATATTGAACAATCATCGTTTCGTGAGGCCGAAAATCGCCAACCACAGAAACATTATGTTCTTTAACCATTAGGTGAAGGTGTATGAAAGTTTAGCTCAAATACTTCATATAAAAACATCCTAGTAAATTTAATATACTGGTGTTGTTACAAAATAAGTAATAAAAAGAGTTTATTGGTTTGGAGAATCAAAATGAAACAAAAGAATACAAGGGAAGACATTACCTTTAAATTGGGTAACTCTCTTTGATTTAAGCTCAAAGGCTTTCTTGGAAAGGATTATGCCAAAAGTGAGGATTCAATGAAGAATAGAGGGATGTGGAGAGATTAAATGGGCATGTGTTGGCCGAGAAAAATGCTTGATGGGTGTGGGTAAGGTGGTAGAGGTGGGGGCCTTTTATAAGAGGAGAGGAGGGGAACTCTTGGAAAGTTACAAAATGTTACTTTATTTTCAAATTATTTTCGGATTTTAAAGGTCCCACATTGATGTATATCGAGGATAAGGAGGTAAGGGTTCTAAATATACACATCTAATGTGTTGTTTACAAGTTTATGTTATATTTTTAACATTATCTTTTCATTTTATTTAAATCCTTTATTAATGAGGTAATCGCCTCATCATCAAGATGTCATAAATAATTTAATTTATTTAATTTCTAAATATTATAAGAAAAATATCATGATGTAGGGAATATTTTTTTCTTTCTAATTAATATTTATAGTAAAAAATATGACTTGTATAACCCCATTTAAAAATTGTCTTAGTAAAACAACTCATGCTTGTGACATTTTTATTTTAACGTAAAATAAAAAGTTATTTATGTCATATTCAAACCAAAGTGGCTCCATGGGGTCCCCAAGTTGACCCATGGATTTTATTGGTCGGACATGACCCATCCAATGAGGGTAGGACATGTGTCTAGGTCATTTCATATTATTAAAACATTATTTTTATCTTAAATTACACTAATTACCTCTAATCACGATAAAAAACATAAAAGTTACTATTCACAAAAAAAATTATTTTAATCCCATTGAACCACATTTTACATCCTAATGACAAACATGTATTTCAGATTTATGAAATTAAAATAATAGAAGTTGTAAAGTGTCATTTAAACGAAAAATCAGTTTTTAAACTACCACTTAGTGGATTCACTATTCATCAAAAATTGATGTTTTTCAGAAAAATAACAAAAATTCACCCTAAGTTATATTTGATATTCCGAATTCAAAAATGATGTCTATTTTACAAAATTCCAAACATATATGTTTCATTTATTAATTTAATAATTAATTCTCGTTGTCAAAAAAAATTGTGTGTTTTTAAGAAACAATATCTATTAAAAGATTGATAGTAGTTTAAGTCCAATTTCAAAGTGAAATTAATACCAATGACCACTATTGGATTAAATGGTAAAGATATATTCTAATTTAACATTATAAAAAATTCCAATGATAATCTAATCATATAAATAAATTATATTAAAAAGAGGTTTTGAATTAAAATACAACATTTTTTCTATTAATTAAATATGAACTTTATCGGAAAAATACCAAAAATTTACACAAAGTAAATTATGATGTCCCTATTCAAATGAAGAATTTTATTTTGTCAAATATAAGACATAAAATTTTCAAAAAGTGTATTTAAAAAAGGTTCGCCATCAAAAGGCTCTTAATCGACCTTTTAAAGAATATTAGAATGTTTATGCTTAAAATTGGATTCATTAGCATTTTTAATCCTCTAACATTTATTGTAAAAAGTAAAAATATTTGAAAAACATATATAATCATTTTTTTGTTAGTTCTTTTCATTCCCGCCATTACAACGACTAAGCATTAACTACCATTTAAAATAATATTATTTTATTAATAGAGTGCAACGTAAGATTCCCAAGAAACTCATTGTTGCATATTGGGTACGCCATCGAGCTTAGCGTCCCCATTAAAGTAATATTAATTTTTTTTTCACAAATATGTATAAATGTGAAAATTTCATATTCATTATTTACATGGGGTGTTACATCCTTCCCCCCATTTAGGAATTGCATCCTCGCAATTTTAAAATTGGGCTTGGAAACTTCATTCAAAATCCCAAATCGGAACAAGAGTCAGTAAAACAATCACCATAAAATATAGAAATAGAATTACAAAGGTCACCCGAGTTAACCCATACTAGAATTGTATATAGGAAAACATGGATATGGAGGAAAAAACAAAGGGTCATGTTCTGAGGGAGAGAGATAGAAAACATGTTTAGGAGAAAGTTAACCACATGAAAATACATACTTGCGGTGGGTTAAACGGTATTCGATTCCCCCATAGGAAAAGATAATATACAAAATTTTTGTTTTAAGTTACTTTTCATTGAGGAATTTATTTTTGATCTTAAGGAAACATACTTACTTGTCATTCTGACTTTCAACTTTTACTAGATTTCTTAGAAAAACTCGTACTTTCACTAAATGATGAGTATTTAGGATGACTTGTTTACATTAAGAGAGCTATAATAAACTAATGGAGAATCACCTAATCCACAAAAGAGAACTATATAATTCCCATGCCTTTAGACCTTAACCCAAACTAAAACCTAAATGTTTACTATGAGATCCGATAATACCCAAAAAGGATAATCCTTTATAAAAAAATCTATTCTTAATCTCCAAAATTTGTCAAACAATACCCAAAGATCAACAAAGACCATTCAATAAACAATTTTTCCATAAAATTCATCAAAGTAAACCAAACTAATATTTAAACCCAAATATTTGAATTATTTAATCACATAGTCTTCCAAGGTACAAATTAACACTTATCTCCAAATAACATCAGTTTCTCTTAAAGTCTCATATTGAAAGGTAATTAACCTAATCACATATCCCCCATGATAGGGTAATAATTTATATAGATAACCAAAAAACAACTTACTCTTGATTCATAATATAATCTAACTAAAAAAAATAATTCAAACTAACCGGGGACTTCACGTAGTCTAGTAGTAGGTGATAAATACCAGTCGCACTTTGGTTGTGGGTTCGATTCCCACAACTTTGTCTGACGTGACGGGTTGTCACACGGTCTGCATGTAGTTCTTTTTATAAAACTCCAAAAATAACCCTAACATGTTTTAACCTCAATATTTTCCTTATACCTCTCATTTTCATCCAAATTCATTACGATCTCAACATCTTAGTTTTTGAAGTCTTATTTCACCACCATAATATAAAATAAAACGATTGCCAAAGTGAATAACAATGTACCATGATCATGGCGTCCACTCGGTTTCGTCGTCATCTTGCTCCCGTAGGTAGAAGTCCCATGCATTATAACAATGATTTAGAGATCCTTCAAAATCATTTTCTTCCTCCATCCAAATACACCTTGTAAAACATGGGTCATATGGGTGTTCACAGAAAAATAGTTTTGGAAAATAATCATGTATAACATATTATTCAAAAACTTCTGCTAAAACATGATTTATATGAAATAGTCGGACAGAATTTGAGTTGAAACATTCTATTATTGGACCCTTTAAAATACCATAAGTATGTGATGAGAGACTATATTTTAAAAGAAAATATAAATAGGTAGCGCAAGTGTCTTCTTCCTCATCACCATTTATAAAATCATAACATGCTTCAAATTCTTGTGATAAGGTAAAATATTTGGAAATACCTTAATAATATTTACCTTTCTTGAAAATATGAGAATATTGTGAAAATAGTATTTTTCTAAATACAACCCATGATCCACGATGATAACGAGGTATAGTGGAGGTGTTTGATATCTCAAACAACTACTTGCAAGTGAGTTGTATGTTAGAAAAAGTTTTAGAATATTCTGAACATGACTTTGCAATAATTATTGCAAGCATGTCATCAAGAAGATATAGGAATGTCGTTTGAGATCCTTCTCCTTCCATTCATAAACGGATTTACTTGACCTGAAAAAAAGATACAATATAAGTATTTAATTGAAATAATAGATATAGGGACTAATCATGTGTCTAACAAAAAATCTTAACCCCAAAAGTTGTCTAAACCGACCTCTGATACCAACTATAAGGCCCCAGCCTTAAACCATACTTAATATTGAATTAAATGAATAATTCAAATTGAGGATCTTTTCAGGTATAGAGTTTTAGAGAATTAGATCATAAATCATGAATTACATTCAATATTAAAACAATGTGGTCACATAAAAGATAGTATTCGTTTTTCTCCATCAACGGAAACATATTTAAAATAAAACATGGATTCTTTCTTGACACTTCTTTGACACTATCATCATAACATACACCTTTTCCTTGACCTGTGAAAAACATTTCAAAAAAAAAGGATGAGCATAAAAAGCTCAGTAAGGGATATAAAAGTATGAAAAGAAAACATTAGTCCATGAATGAAATAATACTTTAATCATAAAACATAATTATTTTAACATACCTCACAAATCATGAATAAATCATAGAAATCATAAGGCATAATGGTAACTTGAGGAATTCATAAAATTCTTACATAGGGAGTAACCCTCTTGGTTACGTTTGGAATACCCATCACAGTATATTTCCTAAATCTCTTCAGAGAAACCTTAATGTTTAACCCCTTCGCGTTACCCAATGCATTGGAGAGCTATGTCGATCTCACCCGCCCTTTTTTTATCACGTAACCACCCATATTTATAATAATGCCCAAGAACCATAACATAATCGTATCACATAAAACACGTATAAAGGAAACATAACATTTCAACTTTTCAATTAAAATATATCAATAAAACACATTGATATAAAAACATTATGAAAACCATTTTCAATACCAAAATAAAAGAAGAGTAAAAAATGGTATTTTTTTCATTCAAAAAAAAGTTATGTCTTGTAGAGGAATCCGAAACTCAAATAATGGTCACGGCGGCAGAGAACTCGTTGTCGCCACATACGAACGACAAGAAAAACATTCCTTTTTATAGTTTAGTAAAACTCTTCGTATAAAAATATTCCTTTTTAGTAAATGAAAATTAAAAGGGGTTTATACACCTTATAAAACAAATTTGTGTATAAAACAAAATATTCCTCAATGAAAGGAGATTGAGACGATGTCTCTTACAAAGACGATATCCTTGGATTAAGGATAAATCAATTATATAATTATGTGTAACAAATGAATACACCAAATATAAGTGGATATTAAGTGTAAAACAATCAGAGGACATTCACACATATTCATATAATGACATATTCATGGAGTACAATTTTATCCCAAAGAATCAAAATTGGGTTATGAAGTTTCCTTGCAAAAATTCCACAGCCTAACGGCGTCACTTCAAAATTCAGAAAAAGAGTTGATGGGAGATAAAAAGGGTATATCATCACAAGGACATATATTTTACATCAATAATGATATAGAAGAAAATATCTCAACATAATAGTTTGTGAAATAAAAGACATAACAAAAGATGTCTTTTAAAAAGAGGAGGGTGAAAGGTTCCCTTACCGACTTGGGTAACTTTCGAAATGTACACTCCATGGAAGAAGGGTCATACAATGAAGATGTAAATACCCATAAATGAAATTATAATACAAAAAGTGTATAATAATGGTTAGTTCATACACCAATCAATGTAAATAGTGGCAAACATAGCATAAATGTCACATGAATAAAAGTGAGATGAAAAATCCCTTACGAAAACTCGGAAGCCTAACGATGCCACTTAATACATCCAAAAATGGATTCATGAGAAAAAATAGGGTCTCTCATAATATGGAGAAAAAAATTTCAGTATGAATAATATAAAAGAACATCCAAAAACATAAGAAATATGATCTTAAAAGAAATGACATAAAAGAGAGTACTTAAAAAGAAAGATAGTGGTTGGATCTCTTACGAAAATTCGGCAGCCTAACGGTGCCACTCAAAACTTCTCAAATGGATTTATGAGAGAAAATAGGGTCTCTAACTATATAGAAATAAAATAATACAGTAGGAGTAATATGAAATAACATCCCAATCATAAAAAATATGAGCTTAAAAGGAATGACATAAAAGAGTGTACTTAAAAAGAAAGAGAAGGGTAGGATCCCTTACCTCAAGTCCGACTTGTCTTGTTCGTTTGTTTATATTCTTGAATAATAAACCTTGGTAAATTTATAATTGATTAAGGACCTACTTTAAATATTATTATTCAGTTAATATCACATATTATAAGGTTATAATAATTGTTTGAAAATGATTTACCTTGTAGTTATAAGTAAATCATTTACAGAATAGTATTAATGATTAAAATATCTTATATATCTATTACATATTCTTTTTATAATATCCCATAACATTTGGAGATAAAAAATGAAAAGCACCGTTCATGGAGACGGTAGGCCGTACGTACGCATTACGCGACTTTCATTTTTTTGTTATATTAATGGAATTAAAAATAAATGAGAGAGATATATATATATATATATTATAATTCTAATATAATATATATGTTATATATGTCACATATGTTCATTAATTTCATTATTTATATATTTCATGTATTGCATGAACGAGTCACATCACTTGAGGGGGTGGTAGTCAACACTTCCTCATATGAAATTATCGCATTTTCACAACATGAAAAGAATAAAGTTATGTTTTAAAAATAAAATACAGAAGCATATAGTAAACATAAATACCATAAATACCATATATAAAATATAGTGACATTACAATGGCCACCATTAATGGTGTTAAAAGAATATTGAACAATCATCGTTTCGTGAGGTAGAAAATCGCCAACCACAGAAACAATATGTTCTTTAACCATTAGACAAAAGTGTGTGAAAGTGTATGTCGAATACTTCTAATAAAAAAATCCTAGTATAATTAATATACAATTTTTGTTACAAAAAACTTAATAAAAAGAGTTAAGGGTATGGAGAAGCAAAATAAAACAAAAGAACACAAGGGAGGACATTAACTTTAAATCGGGTAACTCTCTTTGATTTAAGCTCAAACGATTTCTTGGAAAGGATTATGCCAAAATTGAGTCTTCAATGAAGAATATAGGGATGAGGAGAGATTAAATGGTCAGAAGTTGGCCGAGACAAAGGCTTGAGAGGTTTGGGTAAGGTGGTAGAGGTGGGGGACTTTTATAAGAGGAGAGTAGGGGCACTCTTGAAATGTTAAAAAATGTTACTTTATTTTCAAATGAGTTTCGGATATTAAAGGTCCCACATTGATTTATTTCTAGGATAAGGTGGTAAGGGTTCGAAATATTCTCATCCAATAGGTCTTTTACAATTGTATGTTATATTTTTAACATTATCTTTACATTTTATTTTAAATCCTTTATTAATGAGGTAATCGCCTGATCATCATGATATCAAATATAATATAATTTATTTAATTTATAAAAATTATAAAAAAAATATCATGATGTTGGAAATATTTTTATCTTTCTAATTAATATTTATAGTAAAAAATATGACTTGTATAACCCCATTTAATTTTTTTAGTAAAACAACTCATGCTTGTGACATTTTTATTTTAACTTAAAATTAAAAGTTATTTATGTCATATTCCAACAAAAGTGGATCCATAGGGTCCCCAAGTTGACCCATGAATTTTTTTGGCCTTCCATGACACATCCAATGAGGCTATAACATCTTTCTAGGTCATTTCATATTATTAAAACATTATTTTTACTTTAAATTACACTAATTACCTCTAATCGTGATTAAAAACATAAAAGTTACTATTAACCCAAAAAATTATTTTAATCCCATTGAAGCCCATTTTACATCTTAATGAGAACCATGTATGTAGGATTTTTGAAATTAAAATCACAGAAGTGGTAAAGTTTCATTTAAACAAAAAATCAGTTTTTAAACTACAACTTAGTGGTTTCACTATTCATCAAAAATTGAAGTTTTTCCGAAAAATACATAAAATTCAACCTAAGCTATATTTGATATTCCAAATTCAAAAATGATGCCTATTTAAAAAAAATTAAAAACATATATGTTGAATTAATTAATTTAATAATTATTTCCCGATGTCACAACAAATAGCGTGTTTTTAAGAAACAATATCTATTAAATGATTGACACTAGTTTAAGTCCAATTTCAAAGTGAAATTAATACCAATGAACACTATTGGATTAAATGGTAAAAATATATTCAAATTTCACTTTAAAAAAAATTCAAAGAATAATGTAATCATATAAATAAATTAGATTAAAAATAGGTTTTAAATTAAAATACATTATTTTTCACTATTCATTAAAATTGAACTTTATCGGAAAAATACCAAAAATTTTCACAAAGAAAATTTTGATGTCCCTATTCTAAAAAAGTTTTATATTTTGTCAAATATAATACATAAAGTTGTCAAAAAGTGGATTTAAAAGAGGTTTTCCATCAAAAGGAGGTTCATAGACCTTCTAAAGAATATTAGAATGTTTACGCTTAAAATTTGACTCATTCGCATTTTTAATCCTCTAAAATTTATTGTAAAAAGTAAATTTTTTTGACAAACTTATATAATCATTTTGTAGTTAGTTCTATTCATTCCCCCCATTACAACGGCTAGGCGTTAACTACCATTTAAAATAATATTATATTATTATTCGAGTGCAACATAATATTCCCAAGAAACTCGTGGTTGCATATTGGGTACGCCATCGAGCATAGCGTTCCATTTAAAGTATTATTAATATTTTATTCAAAAATATGGATAAATGTGAAAATGTCATATTCATTATTTACCTGGGGTGTTACAAAGCCAAATATCAAATAGTGGTCATATATGTAAATTTTTCTCTCTTGTCGTATTTGTTAAAAAACATACTTTTTTTTTCAATATTCCTAAACATTGTGTATAAAAATTTTAAAAAGATTATTATTTCAAGTCCATTAAATGAAATAAAAAATATAGATAAAAATTAATTTCTTATAATTTTTATATTCATATAAATAAATATGTAAAATAATATCATGAATATTGACATGGAGAAAAAAATTTGATAATTAAATCATTAAACAACCATGGGGTCCCATACCACATTGGACATTTAAATATAAATCTCCATGAAATAGTTAATTTAAAAAAACCATAAAAAATATTTGTATTTATAATATACAAATATGAAATGTATTTTTATCCTTATATATATTTCATATAATAATAATCGGTCATATCAACATGAAATTCATAAATGAAGTTAGATTGAGATGAAATCCTTTACTATGTGTCTAGTTCATCATGTATGTTCTGTATTTTCATGAATAATAAACATAATTTAATTATATAAATTCTAGATAAAATTAGTAAATTTTATTTTTCTTTATATATGTATAATTGATATGTTATGACAATTACTTATGTAGTTAGCTCAATGTTGGAAGTTTTGTTGATATTCGGTACATGAGTTTGTAAGTTACCCTAGTAAGTCAATGATGGTCAAGGAGAACAATAGTAAATCATCACCATAACAATATTCAGGATATAGTAACCTCTTTCATGCAGAATTTTTTTTTTTAAAAACTATCTACGTTTGGTTATGAATAATTAACAATGTTATCCTTATGGAGATGGGAGACCATAAATACGCAAGAGTAACGCTTCCATTTGGAATTGGTCATTATAGAAAAATGGTATGTATATTATTATATTTTATTAATTATAAAAAAATATTTTATATACTATTAGTCATTAAAATATTCTTATATATATTTTCTAATTTATGTTGTTATTAAAAATGAATCATATTTCTTCGTGGAGGTGATAGTTCACATGTATGTACGAATGCTATTTTGGTTTTTATATGCACGGAATGTAAGAATGTAATTGATATATTATTCTCATATAATGAAAAAACGTCATTAATATCAAATATACAAATTAATTATATCATTATAACCAGTATAAGGTGTTTTTAAGGATAACTAGTTATATTGGTTTGTGGAGGGGTGATTTCACACGTATATACAAATGAATGATGAATTATTTCCCTATCTGATGGAAGTGGAGATGGATTTATGTGACGATATTAACATAATTACATCTCTATAAATTATTGATGATGGAGTTATTATATCATCATTGTTGAATAATATTTTAAGGATGTGGAAAAATAAATAAAAAAAATACTTAATTAAAAATGATACCATTCCTATGGATGAACACATTTGATTATCACCTTATCACCTCTAATGAATGAGTTCTACCTTAATTTTGGCCTAAATACGTTATTATTAATTCTATTATTGTATTTTAGAATAGGTTTTATGTACCAAAATTGTTTTGAAATGTGAACAAATGATATGGACTAGTTTCTTTTTATAAGAAATGGGATGGGAACTATTGAATTTCTTTAAAATAATAAGTTAATATAAATTAATATTTTATTCATAATTGGTCCAAAGAAATTTTTTTAAAACTAGTATGAGGGTGTGACTAAATAATATCATCAAATGAAAAGTATATAAGTTTTTAATATTTTTTAATCATTATCTTTTTTATTTGAAACATTTAAACTGTTAATGTTTTAACAAGAAGTTTACAATTTTAGGGTTAATATAATAATCATAACATTCCAAAATACAAAAAAATAGACTTTTATGACACTATAAGACATATAAAAACAGTTTTTGTGGAATATTGGGTTTTTAAAATTTTTATATCATTTAAAAAAATATTTCTTTTTAAATCCCTTCGATGTCAATTTTGTCACAATTCACAAATTTACTTTTTAAAATATCATAAAGAAGTTGATTCCCTACAGAAAACTAATTTAAATCACTAATATCATGGAAATTTATTTCATAATACACGTTTATGGAATCAATTATGTCAAATAATATTTATTTTAATATTTATGAAATTATTTTTTTTGGATAACCATTACTTAAAAAATTATTATATCATCATTATGTCACAATTTAATTTAATTACATATTTCATACAAAATATAAATAAATTGCCATGATATATATAAATTTTTTAGATTTATAATTTTTTTATTCAAATAGACACCCTATATAACCACATATTAAAAAATAATTTACAGGTACATACCATGAGGGTAACAAGAATGTGTTTCACTGAATATATTATTATAATTGAACTAATGAAATTAAAGTGGATCTATGTGATCCTAAAGTTTTCCCAAGTATGTTTTTGGTCAAAAAAATATAATCCAATTAAATTAGGGAATGTTTTATGCTAAATTTACATTTTTATGATATTTTTTCTTATATTTACATGACTTACCCATAATTGTGGAAATAAAAATTATTACTAATGTTTCTATTCATATAGTTCAAAAAAAGAATAGAACTAAATACATAACATAGAAAATATGATACAAAATATGATCCATATTCCAAAAAAAAAATATTTCACAGAAATTAATTAATAATTATTTTCATTAACAGAATAAGAAAATGGGGTTTTCATGTAAATTTTTTGAAATTTTACATTGTTTTTTATACCCAATTTATTTGTGAAATTGATTCCAATTAACAATAATATTTAAAATGATAAATAATTATCTTATTATATATTAATATAATCCTATAATTTTATTTATCACTATATATATATTTGATGAAAAAATATTTTTCATTTAGATTGCATTATTTTTCAACTATTCCTAAAAAATAAATCGTATAAAAAAAATTTAAAATATTTTACAAAAGTAAATTTTGATGTATTGATTCATTATAATAAGTTTATTTTTTCATATATAAATTATAAAACTAACAATAACATGATCTATAATATGTGTTCTATCAAATGGTTGAAAAATTGTCTTTTGTGAAAATTACTTTTGTATTTGTAAAATTGGATTTGTACTTATATCATGTCTCAAAAACACATAAGATGAATTTTAAACATTATATTGAATATATTAAATGTATATATCAATGATATAATCCAAAAAGAGTGATTTATAACACACACATGTGCACATTTAAATATTTTTTTTGTAAAGCATGTCCTTTTATTTTAAAAATGGGGTTTTCATTCATTTATAATTAATCGTTCACCAATGAATTAATTATACATAAAATTCTTAATGCAGTTTTTCAAAATACTATTAATACTACTCATTATCACCATTCTAATGTATACATTTTAACATTAATATTTAAATATCATTTTTTTGTTATCTTCAATTTAATGTGGTGTATCTTGTATGCTATTGAGAATAGTTTTTTGTATTAAAAACACAAATTGTTACATTATACCCCATTTTTGAAATTGTTTCCAGGAAATTTTTATTTGAGTTCAGTAACTATGGTTTGTATTTTATATATACCATTAATGAAATTCCACAATATAAATAGGACTAAAAATACCACCACATTAAAAAATGAAATTGAAGTACGATTGTAATCAAAGAAGACACATACTGGATTTATATATAGGAATCCATTATAATGGATGTTAAAACTAACACATAGTTATGATGTAGAGTAATATAAAATATTTTGAGGTGAATGTTAACAATATAAAAAGCATAAATTTGTGATTGGATAAATGATAATTGATTTGTTATTATAAAAAATATATAGAAATATTTTTGTTTTACAATAATTTTTTTTAATTTGTGGAATTAATTTTCTTCCATGACTAAAAACATAAAAAAATAATTACTTGAATGGTAGAGTTTTATCCGTTAGAAAATTTCCACCATAAAATCATTTATTTCTATAAAAATTTAATTTAATGTGAAATTTGTAAGCCCTATGCACTAGATTCAACTTCCAGAGAATCATATATTCCACAAAAGATTAACTATTTTTTTCTACTATATTTAAAAAATAACAAAAACAGTAAAGTCTAGTATAAGATAATATAATTCCTCAAAAATAATAAACACTTATATGAAAAAAAAATAATTTTATCTAAAAAATTAAATAATGTTACCCAAAGATTAACACATACCATTAAATAAATAATAATTATTAGAAATTTTCAAAATAATCCAAAATATTTTTTAATCCGAAAATTCCTAGGGATATGAAAATATAGTCTTAAAATATAAATTTTATCCTATATCTCCAAATATAAAAAATCACTCATAATTTTTGTTACTAAAAAGAAATTTCCCTAACACACAATACACTATATTGGTTAATAATTTCAATAAATAACATGAATCATCATTAATCCCTAATAAAATCATAATTCTATAAAAAACAAATCAAAAGTTACTTATCAAATAAAATTCCAAATAATTATACTTATCATAGTCATATAAAGGTCACAAAATAAAGATCGTCTTCGGAAATAACATTCATCACTATGTCCTCAAATCATTTTACCAATATATAAAAACATTTTTCCAAAAAATTACTTATTATTATTCAATCAACTCGTTTAAATAAAAAAATTCCAAATAACATAGGTCTTCTCCTATGCTAGTGGTAATCAATTCACCATTGTTTCCCTTCAACTGTCGGTTAGATTCGAACAACATTCATGAACATGACGAGTTTTAACCCATATTGCGAGATGTCATTTTTATACAACTATATCACTCAAAAAATATGATAAATACCTAAAAATAACCATAATATGTTTTAACTATCAATTTTTATCTCATACATTTCTTTTTTCAGCATTAAAAGTATTATCCCATAATTACCTAAAATGTGAATGTCTCTGACAACACAATCAGTCACCTAGAAATTTTGTAACATAAAGCCACAAAAGGTATTATAAAAAATTATAATTTAATCAACCATAAAATTATAAACTCATGAAAATATTCCTAACATTTAAAAAACACACAAATCTCCAATGTTTTCCCAACCATCATCTAGCATTAAAAATAATGACATGACATTAAACACTACATATTCTGGTGTTTTTTATAAACAATTTTCATTCAAGGATCTTTACAATTTATAGATTTACAGAATTAGAAAAAACACTTATAATGTAAACTATTAAATTACATGTGGAATCTAATACTATGTGTAACACCCCAGGTAAATAATGAATATGAAATTTTCATATTTATCCATATTTGTGAATAAAATATTAATATGACTTTAAAGGGGACGCTATGCTCGATGGCGTACCCATCATGCAACAACGAGTTTCTAGGGAATCTTACGTTGCACTCTAATAATAAAATAATATTAATTCAAATGGTAGTTAACATGTAGCCGTTGTATTGTCGGGAATGGATAGAAATAACTAAAATATGATTATATATGTTTTTTAAATGTTTTTACATTTATCCAATAAAAGCTAAAGGCTTAAAATACGGAAAGAATTCAATTTTAGGCGTATATGCCCTAGTTTTCACTAAAGGTTCACTTATCACATTTTAATGGAGAACTGTCATTAAATATAGTTTTTTTCACTCTTAAACATTCTTTTGGACCAAATAAAACTCTTATTAAGAATCGGGACATCAAATTTTACTTTGTGTAATTTTTTGGTATTTTTCCGATAAAGTTCATTTTTTTAATGAATAGTGTAAAATGTTGTATATTAATTCAAAACCTCTTTTTAATCTAATTTATTTATATGATTAGATTATATTTTGAATTGTTTTTAAAGAGAAATTAGAAAATATTTTTACCATTAAATCCAATAGTGGTCGATGGAATTAATTTCACTTTGAAATCAGACTTAAACTAGTGTCAATCTTTTGATACTTATTGTTTTATAAAAACACGCTATTTGCTCTGACAGCGGGAATTAATTATTAAATTAATTAGTGTGACTAATATGTTCTGAATTTTGTAAAATGGACTTCATTTTTGAATTCATAATATCAAATATAGCTTAGGGTGAATTTTTGGGATTTTTCTGAAAAACTTCAATTTTTGATGAATAGTGAAACCACTAAGTGGTACTTATAAAAACTGATTTTCTGTTTAAATGAAATTTTGCCATAATTGTGTTTTCATTTTCAAAAATCTGACATACATGGTTGTCATTAAGAAATAAAATGTGGTTCAATGAGATTATAATAATTTTTTGGTGAATAGTAACTTATTAAGTTCTTAATCGCGATTAGAGGTAATTAGTGTAATTTAAGGTAAAAATGATATTATAAGAATGTGAAAACACCATGACACTTGTCCTACACCTATTGGGTGAGTCATGGCCGACCAAGAAAAGCCATGGGACAACTTGGGGACCCCATGGAGACACTTTGGTTGGGAAATGACATAAATAACTTTTTATTTAATGTTAAAATTAAATTGACACAAACATGAGTTGTTTTACTAAAACAATTTTTAAGTAGGGTTAAACAGGTCCAAATTTTGATTATAAATAGTAATTGGAAAGATAAAATGATTTCCTACATCATTGTATTTTTTTTTTTTTTTTAGACATTATATAAATTAAATTATTTATGACATAATAATGATGCAGCGATGACATCATTATTTGACGATTTAAATAAAATGGAAAGATAATGTAAAATCTATGAACTAAACATGTCCAATACCAATTGGATGAGTGGATTTAGAAGACTTATCACCTTATCCACGAATTATATCAATGTGGGACCTTTTGAATCCGAAACACATTTTCAAATAAAGTAATATTTCTTTACTTTCCAAAAGTGCCCCTCCTCTCCTCTTATAAAAGGACCCCACCTCTACCTATTTTAACACACTCCTCAAGCCTTTGGCTCGGACAAACCCTGCCCATTTACTCTCTCCACATCCCTCTCCTCATCCTAGAGGATTCCCTTTGGGCAGAATCCTTTCAAAGGAAGCCTTTAGGCTCAAATCAAAAGGAGTTACACTTTTAAAGGTAATTCACTCTCTCATGTTCATTTGTTTTATTTTGCTTCTACAACCCCCTAAACTCTTTTTATTTACTTATTTTGTAACAACACCAGTATCTTCAATATACTATGATGTTGTTATAAGATTTATTCGAGCTACACTCTCACACAACTACATCAAAGGGTTAAAGAACATACGGTTTCTGTGGATGGTGAAATTCTGTCTCCCAAAACAATGATTGTTCAATACTCATTTAACACCTTCAAAGGTGGCCATTATGATGTAACTATTTTTATATATGATATATAATATGTTTAAGTTTTATTTATGATTCTGTATTTATCATTTTTTCCTTACCTTTATGGCTTCCATTATGGGTATACGCGATATCTTCATTTAAGGAAGTGCGGACTACCGCCCCCTCAAAGTGATTTGATTCGTTAAATACCATATGTGGGATGTATAAAGGATGGAAATATGATATTATATATGATATTATACTGTAATTATAATATACCTTTATATAATTATTATTCCATTCAATAAAATACGAATAGAAATGAAAGTAGCGTTCATGCGTACGTACGGCTTACCGTCTCCATGAACGGTGCATTTCATTTCTTACCTCTAAATGATTATGTAATGTTATAAATGAATGCATGTACTGGATATATATGACATATATGTTATCTACATAATGAATACAATTCTGGATATAATAAACATTTGGCCACACGAACAACATGTAATTGTAAGAAGTCCACTTTCGACTTAAGAACCAAATATTGGCAAAACAAATATTATTAACTTAAATGATTACATAATGTTTATGACATGGTAATAAGTGGTATAAAAGTACTAATGAACTTGAAAAAGGTTCTTAAGGAATTATAAATTAACTCAAGTTTATTATTCAGGAGATTAAAGAACGATCGAGTCAAGTCGGACCCGAGGTATGGGATCCTACAACTCTCTTTCTTTTTAAGTACACTCTTTTATGTCATTTCTTTTAAGCTCATCTTTCTTATGATTGGGATGTTATTTTATATTACTCCTACTGTAATATTTATGTTCATGTGATGAGAGACCCTATTCTCTCTCATCAATCCATTTTGGAAGTTTTGAGTGGCGCCGTTAGGCTGCCGAACTTTCGTAAGAGATCTAACCTCTCTCTTTCTTTTGAAGTACTCTCCTTTATGTCAGTTCTTTTAACCTCCTCCTTGAAATGTTGGGGGACTTTCTTTTATATTCCACTTGCTGTAAGTTCTATTTTAATATGATGGGATACTCTATTTGATCTCATCAATCCATATTCGGAAGTTTTATGTGGCGCCGTTAGGCTGTTGAGTTTTCGTAAGAGATTTTTCATCTCACTTTTATTCCCGTGAGATTTATGCTACATTTGCCACAAATTCCATTGAGTGGTGTATATACTGCCCATTATTCTACTCTTTGTGTAATATACTTTCGTTTATGAGTATTTACATCAATGACCTATTGTCTTTCTTCATGGGGTGTATGTTTTGAAAGATACCCAAGTCGGTAAGGGAACCTTTCACCCTCCTCTTTTTTAAAAGACTTCTTTTATTGGGTCTTTTAATTTACATATTTTTATGTTGGGATATGTTCTCATACATCATTATTTAAGTAAATTTTATGTCCAAGTGATGAGATACACTTTTTATCTCTCATCAACTCATTTTGATGTGATGTCGTTAGGCTGTCAAAGGAACTTTTTAACCCAATTTCGATTTCTTTGGGTTCAACTTGTAGTCATTGAATATGTCATCCATTGAATATGTGTGAATGACCTTTTATTGTATTACACTTAATATCCACTTATATTGGGTGTATATATATTTGTCACACATATTTTTGAGATTTATTTGTCCTTAATTTAAGGATACCTTCTTTATAAGGGATTTCATCACATTTGACATTTCTATTGAGGGTTCATTGTTGTTATGCACCAATTCACTATTATATGGTGTATATACTGTCCTTTAGAGTATTATATCATGAATCATTTTATTCTCATGATATTATAAAGTTCTGACTAAATTTTATTCCTCGATTATTGTATTCGAGTGTCTCTAATTTTGGTAAAACCCCTTTAACCAAAATATCGTTTTAAATGTTTTAATTATTTGTTCTTATTAATATCCATGTTTTCAAAATGTTTTTAAGGATTTATTTATATGGATATTAATGGTTTAAAATGTTAATTGCTTCAAGGTGGTATGGGACACTTTGATTCAAAAATCTCTTTATTAAATGTTTTAAATGGTTTTGGAAATGGTTTCTTTTTGAATGGATTCATTATTTCAATATCCTAAAATGTTATATTGTGATTGAAATGTGGAAATGTTATGTTTCCTTTATTCATGTTTATGTGATACGATTATGTTATGGTTCTAGGGCATTGCTATGAAGAACGGGTGGTTCCGTGATAAACTAAGGGCGGGTGAGCCCGATATAGCTCTCCAATGCATTGGGTAACACGAAGGAGTGAAACGTTAATGTTTCTCCGAAGAGATTTAGGGAATATACTGTGATGGGTATTAAAAACGTAACCAAGAGGGTTACTCCCTACGTAAGAATGTTATGAATGCCTCAAGTTACCTTTATGTCTTATGTTTTCTATGATTTATTCATGATTTGATATGCCTATATTTTATGGGTAAAGTATGATTTCATTCTTATGTATATACGAACTCATGTTTCCTTTCCATAATTTTATAACCCTTACTGAGCTTTTTATGCTCATCCCATGTTTTTGAAATGTTTTTCACAGGTCAAGGGAAAGGTACATGATGTGATGATAGTGTCGAGGATGTGTCAAGAAAGAATCCATGTTTCATTTTAAATATGTTTCCGTTGATGGGAAGAATGAATACTGTCTTTTATGTAACCACTTTGTTTAAATGTGGAATGTAATGGAAGTTTCATCATCTAATTCTCTAAAACTCTAAACCTGAAAAGATCCTCAATGTGTAATCTTGTAACAACTCAAGATTAAGTAAGGTTTAAGGCTGGGGCCTTATAGTTGGTATCAATCGTCGGTTTTGATAACTTTAGAGGTTAGGGTATTCTTTAAGCATAAGTGACATTACCATAATGGTTGGGATTTCAGAAAGAGTCCTAGTTTTAGATAAAGTGAATGAGTAAGTATATCATAGTGTTTATCTTACTCATTAGTACATGATGGTTCTGTTGATATACTCACACTGACATTTCTGTTTTTAGTGAATGGCTGGATCTCGCAGGCACCAAAGTGACAATTGGATTGAAGGAAACTATGGTGGATCTATGATTAAGATACTAGGTAAAATGGAGGATTCAATGAGGAAACTCATGGTTGTTCTAAGCCAACTATAAAGGAGTCATGATCAACCACTTCAACCTTGGTGAGTTCTCTAGTGCATCATGTACGAGATGGCCAACTCGATGTGGAAATTCAGGTAATAATTATTAAGGTAACCATTAGGGTTTATATGATCCTTACTTTTGAGGTAATAATGGGTTATTATATGTTCTGATGGAAAATGAAAGGCATGAGATAAACTTGAGGTTAAAATATGTTATGATCATCTTTGATGATTTTATCTCATTTTGGGGAATGTTTTAAGAATTATATAGTTTTGAAAAAAAGGACAACACGCAGACCGTGTGACAACCCGTCGCGTCGGACAAAGCTGCGGGAATCGAACCCACAACCAAAGTGCGACTGGTATTTATCGCCTACCACTGGACTACGTGAAGTCCCTGGTTAGTTTGACTGATTCTTTTTAGTTATATGATTTTATGAATTAAGAGTATGTTGATTTTGGAGGATATGTGATTAGGATAATTACTTTTCAATTTGAGGCTTTAGGAGCGACTAATGTTGTTTGGAGATAAATGTTATGATTTAACTTGGAAGACTATGTGACTAAATCCTTCAAATATTTGGGTTTCAATCTTATATTGGTTTACTTTGAATAATTTTATGGACAAATTGTTTATCTGATGGTCCTCGTTGAACTTTGGGTTTTGTTGGACAAATTTTGGATAATAAGAATAGATTTTCTTTTTTATAAGGGGTTATCCTTTTCTGGATTATCTGATCTTGTACTAACCTTTTTGGTTTTGGTTTTGTTTAAAGCCTAAATACATTGGATTTATATAGTTCTCTTTTGGGGATTATGTGATTCTCTAGAAGTTGATTATAGTACTCTTGATGCGAACAAGTCTCCCTAAATACTCGTCTTTTGGAAAAAATATGAGTTTGACTAAGGAATCTAGTAAAAGTTGAAAGTCAACATGATAAGTGATTATGCTTTCTTATGAATAAATTCCTCAATAAAAAGTAACTTAAAACAAAAATGTTGTCTATTAACTTTTCCTACTGGGGAATCAAATACCGTTTAACCCATCACAAGTTTTTGATTTTCTCATGGTTAACTTTCTCCTAAACATGTTTTCTATCACTCTCCATGAGAACATGAACCTATGTTTTCTCCTCCATGTCCATATTTTCATACTTGGAATCCTAGTATGGGTTAACTCGGGTGACCTTTGTACTTGTCTTTCTTTATTTTTTTTACCGACTTTTGTTCCGATGTGGGACTTTCAAGG
The DNA here is from genome assembly GCA_963277665.1 of Viscum album. NCBI lineage: Eukaryota > Viridiplantae > Streptophyta > Magnoliopsida > Santalales > Viscaceae > Viscum > Viscum album. Next base: position 1,626,489,906 of record OY728157.1, on the reverse strand, counting down.
ATGTTTCCAAGCGCAATTTTAAAATTGCGAGGACGCAATTCCCAAAAGGGGGGAAGGATGTAACACCCCAGGTAAATAATGAATATGAAATTTTCATATTTATCCATATTTGTGAATAAAATATTAATATGACTTTAAAGGGGACGCTATGCTCGATGGCATACCCAACACGCAATAACGAGTTTCTTGGGAATCTTACGTTGCACTCTAATAATAAAATAATATTAATTCAAATGGTAGTTAACATGTAGCCGTTGTATTGGAAGGAATGGATAGAAATAACTAAAATATGATTATATATGTTTTTTAAATGTTTTTACATTTATCCAATAAAATCTAAAGGCGTAAAATACGGAAAGAATTCAATTTTAGGCGTATATGCCCTAGTTTTCACTAAAGGTTCACTTATCGCCTTTTAATGGAGAACTGTCATTAAATATAGTTTTTTTCACTCTTAAACATTCTTTTGGACAAAATAAAACTCTTATTAAGAATCGGGACATCAAATTTTACTTTGTTTAATTTTTTGGTATTTTTCCGATAAAGTTCAGTTTTTTAATGAATAGTGTAAAATGTTGTATTTTAATTCAAAACCTCTATTTAATCTAATTTATTTATATGATTAGATTATATTTTTAATTGGTTTTAAAGTGAAATTAGAAAATATTTTTACCATTAAATCCAATAGTGGTCGTTGGAATTAATTTCACTTTGAAATCAGACTTAAACTAGTGTCAATCTTTTGGTACTTATTGTTTTATAAAAACACGCTATTTGCTCTGACAGCGGGAATTAATTATTAAATTAATTAATGTGACTAATATGTTCTGAATTTTGTAAAACGGACTTCATATTTGAATTCAGAATATCAAATATAGCTTAGGGTGAATTTTTGGGATTTTTCTGAAAAACTTCAATTTTTGATGAATAGTGAAACCACTAAGTGGTACTTATAAAAACTGATTTTCCGTTTAAATGAAATTTTGCCATCATTGTGTTTTTATTTTCAAAAATCCGACATACATGGTTGTCATTAAGAAATAAAATGTGGTTCAATGAGATTATAATAATTTTTTTGGTGAATAGTAACTTATTAAGTTCTTAATCGCGATTAGAGATAATTAGTGTAATTTAAGGTAAAAATGATATTATAAGAATGTGAAAACACCATGACACTTGTCCTACACCTATTAAGTGAGTCATGGACGACCAAGACAAGCCATGGGCCAACTTGGGGACCCCATGGAGACACTTTGTTTGGGAAATGACATAAATAACTTTTTATTTAATGTTAAAATTAAATTGACACAAACATGAGTTGTTTTACTAAAACAATTTTTAAGTAGGGGTACACAGGTCCAAATTTTGATTATAAATAGACATTGGAAAGATAAAATGATTTCCTACATCATAGTAGTTTTTTTATAATTTTTAGACATTATATAAATTAAATTATTTATGACATAAGAATGATGCAGCGATGACATCATTATTTGACGATTTAAATAAAATGGAAAGATAATGTAAAATCTATAAACTACACATGTCCAATACCAATTGGATGAGTGGATTTCGAAGACTTATCACCTTATACACGAATTATATCAATGTGGGACCTTTTTAAACCGAAACACATTTTCAAATAAAGTAATATTTCTTTACTTTCCAAAAGTGCCCCTCCTCTCCTCTTATAAAAGGCCCCCACCTCTACCTCATTTAACACACTCCTCAAGCCATTGGCTCGGCCAAACCCTGCCCATTTACTCTCTCCACATCCCTCTCCTCATCCTAGAGGATTCCCTTTGGGCAGAATCCTTTCAAAGGAAGCCTTTAGGCTCAAATCAAAAGGAGTTACACTTTTAAAGGTAATTCACTCTCTCATGTTCATTTGTTTTATTTTGCTTCTACAACCCCCTAAACTCTTTTTATTTACTTCTTTTGTAACAAAACCAGTATCTTCAATATACTAGGATGTTGTTATAAGATTTATTCGAGCTACACTCTCACACAACTACATCAAATGGTTAAAGAACATACGGTTTCCGTGGATGGTGAAATTCTGCCTCCCGAAACGATGATTGTTCAATACTCATTTAACACCTTCAAAGGTGGCCATTATGATGTAACTATTTTTATATATGATATATAATATGTTTATGTTTTATTTATGATTTGTATTTATCATTTTATTCTTACCTTTATGGCTTCCATTATGGGTATACGCGATATCTTCATTTAAGGAAGTGCGGACTACCGCCCCCTCAAAGTGATTTGATTCGTTAAATACCATATGTGGGATGTATAAAGGATGGAAATATGATATTATATATGATATTAAACTGTAATTATAATATACCTTTATATAATTATTATTCCATTCTATAAAATACGAATATAAATGAAAGTAGCGTTCATGCGTACGTACGGCTTACCGTCTCCATGAACGGTGCATTTCATTTCTTACCTCTAAATGATTATGTAATGTTATAAATGAATTCATGTACTGGATATATATGACATATATGATATCTACATAATTAATACAATTCTGGATATAATAAACATTTGGCCACACGAACAACATGTAATTGTAAGAAGTCCACTTTCGACTTAAGAACCAAATATCGGCAAAACAAATATTATTAACTTAAAAGATTACATAATGTTTATGACATGGTAATAAGTGGTATAAAAGTACTGATGAACTTGAAAAAGGTTCTTAAGGAATTATAAATTAACTCAAGTTTATTATTCAGGAGATTAAAGAACGATCGAGTCAAGTCGGACCCGAGGTATGGGATCCTACAACTCTCTTTCTTTTTAAGTACACTCTATTATGTCATTTATTTTAAGCTCATCTTTCTTATGATTGGGATGTTATTTTATATTACTCCTACTGTATTTTTTATGTTCATGTGATGAGAGACCCTATTCTCTCTCATCAATCCATTTTGGAAGTTTTGAGTGGCGCCGTTAGGCTGCCGAACTTTCGTAAGAGATCTAACCTCTCTCTTTCTTTTGAAGTACTCTCCTTTATGTCAGTTCTTTTAAACTCCTCCTTGAAATGTTGGGGGACTTTCTTTTATATTCAACTTGCTGTAAGTTCTATTTTAATATGATGGGATACTCTATTTGATCTCATCAATCCATATTCGGAAGTTTTATGTGGCGCCGTTAGGCTGTTGAGTTTTCGTAAGGGATTTTTCATCTCACTTTTATTCCCGTGAGATTTATGCTACATTTGCCACAATTTCCATTGAGTGGTGTATATACTGCCCATTATTATACTCTTTGTGTAATATACTTTCGTTTATGAGTATTTACATCAATGACCTATTGTCTTTCTTCATGGGGTGTATGATTTGAAAGATACCCAAGTCGGTAAGGGAACCTTTCACCCTCCTCTTTTTTAAAAGACTTCTTTTATTGGGTCTTTTAATTTACATATTTTTATGTTGGGATATGTTCTCATACATCCTTATTTAAGTAAATTTTATGTCCAAGTGATGAGATACACTTTTTCTCTCTCATCAACTCATTTTGATGTGATGTCGTTAGGCTGTCAAAGGAACTTTTTAACCCAATTTCGATTTCTTTGGGTTCAACTTGTAGTCATTGAATATGTCATCCATTGAATATGTGTGAATGACCTTTTATTGTTTTACACTTAATATCCACTTATATTGGGTGTATATATATTTGTCACACATATTTTTGAGATTTATTTGTCCTTAATTTAAGGATACCTTTTTTATAAGGGATTTCATCACATTTGACATTTCTATTGAGGGTTCATTGTTGTTATGCACCAATTCACTATTATATGGTGTATATACTGTCCTTTGGAGTATTATATCATGAATCATTTTATTCTCATGATATTATAAAGTTCTGACTAAATTTTATTCCTCGATTATTGTATTCAAGTGTCTCTAATTTTGGTAAAACCCCTTAAACCAAAATATCATTTTAAATGTTTTAATTATTTGTTCTTATTAATATCCATGTTTTCAAAATGTTTTTAAGGAATTATTTATATGGATATTAATGGTTTAAAATGTTAATTGCTTCAAGGTGGTATGGGACACTTTGATTCAAAAATATCTTTATTAAATGTTTTAAATGGTTTTGGAAATGGTTTCTTTTTGAATGGATTCATTATTTCAATATCCTAAAATGTTATATTGTGATTGAAATGTGGAAATTTTATGTTTCCTTTATTCATGTTTATGTGATACGATTATGTTATGGTTCTAGGGCATTGCTATGAAGAACGGGTGGTTCCGTGATAAACTAAGGGCGGGTGAGCCCGATATAGCTCTCCAATGCATTGGGTAACGCGAAGGAGTGAAACGTTAATGTTTCTCCGAAGAGATTTAGGGAATATACTGTGATGGGTATTCCAAACGTAACCAAGAGGGTTACTCCCTACGTAAGAATGTCATGAATGCCTCAAGTTACCTTTATGTCTTATGTTTTCTATGATTTATTCATGATTTGATATGCCTATATTTTATGGGTAATGTATGATTTCATTCTTATGTATATACGAACTCATGTTTCCTTTCCATATTTTTATAACCCTTACTGAGCTTTTTATGCTCATCCCATGTTTTTGAAATGTTTTTCACAAGTCAAGGGAAAGGTACATGATGTGATGATAGTGTCAAGGATGTGTCAAGAAAGAATCCATGTTTCATTTTAAATATGTTTCCGTTGATGGGAAGAATGAATACTGTCTTTTATGTAACCACTTTGTTTAAATGTGGAATGTAATGGAAGTTTCATGATCTAATTCTCTAAAACTCTAAACCTGAAAAGATCCTCAATGTGTAATCTTGTAATAACTCATGATTAAGTAAGGTTTAAGGCTGGGGCCTTATAGTTGGTATCAAAGGTCGGTTTTGATAACTTTAGAGGTTAGGGTATTCTTTAAGCATAAGTGACATTACCATAATGGTTAGGATTTTAGAAAGAGTCCTAGTTTTAGATAAAGTGAATGAGTAAGTATATCTTAGTGTTTATCTTACTCATTAGTACATGATGGTTTTGTTGATATACTCACACTGACATTTCTGTTTTTAGTGAATGGCTGGATCTCGCAGGCACCAAAGTGACAATTGGATTGAAGGAAACTGTGGTGGATCTATGATTAAGATACTAGGTAAAATGAAGGATTCAATGAGGAAACTCATGGTTGTTATAAACCAACTATCAAGGAGTCATGATCAAACACTTCAACCTTGGTGAGTTCTCTAGTGCATCATGTACGAGATGGCCAACTCGATGTGGAAATTCAGGTAATAATTATTAAGGTAACCATTAGGGTTTATATGATCCTTACTTTTGAGGTAATTATGGGTTATTATATGTTCTGATGGAAAATGAAAGGCATGAGATAAAATTGAGGTTAAAATATGTTATGAACTTCTTTGAAGATTTTATCTCATTTTGGGGAATGTTTTAAGAATTATATAGTTTTGAAAAAAAGGACAACACGCAGACCGTGTGACAACCCGTCGCGTCGGACAAAGCTGCGGGAATCGAACCCACAACCAAAGTGCGACTGGTATTTATCGCCTACCACTGGACTATGTGAAGTCCCTGGTTAGTTTGAGTGATTCTTTTTAGTTATATGATTTTATGAATTAAGAGTATGTTGATTTTGGAGGATATGTGATTAGGATAATTACTTTTCAATTTGAGGCTTTAGGAGCGACTAATGTTGTTTGGAAATAAATGTTATGATTTAACTTGGAAGACTATGTGACTAAATCCTTCAAATATTTGGGTTTCAATCTTATATTGGTTTACTTTGAAGAATTTTATGGACAAATTGTTTATCGGATGGTCCTCGTTGAACTTTGGGTTTTGTTGGACAAATTTTGGATATTAAGAATAGATTTCCTTTTTTATAAGGGGTTATCCTTTTCTGGATTATATGATCTTGTACTAACCTTTTTGGTTTTGGTTTTGGTTAAAGCCTAAATACATTGGATTTATATAGTTCTCTTTTGGGGATTATGTGATTCTCTAGAAGTTGATTATAGTACTCTTGATGCGAACAAGTCTCCCTAAATACTCGTCTTTTGGAAAAAATATGAGTTTGACTAAGGAATCTAGTAAAAGTTGAAAGTCAATATGATAAGTGATTATGCTTTCTTATGAATAAATTCCTCAATAAAAAGTAACTTAAAACAAAAATGTTGTCTATTAACTTTTCCTACTGGGGAATCGAATACCGTTTAACCCATCACAAGTTTGTGATTTTCTCATGGTTAACTTTCTCCTAAACATGTTTTCTATCACTCTCCATGAGAACATGAACCTATGTTTTCTCCTCCATGTCCATATTTTCATACTTGGAATCCTAGTATGGGTTAACTCGGGTGACCTTTGTACTTGTCTTTCTTTATTTTTTTTTACTGACTTTTGTTCCGATGTGGGACTTTCAAGGATGTTTCCAAGCGCAATTTTAAAATTGCGAGGACGCAATTCCCAAAAGCGGGGAAGGATGTGACACCCCAGGTAAATAATGAATATGAAATTTTCATATTTATCCATATTTTTGAATAAAATATTAATATGACTTTAAAGGGGACGCTATGCTCGATGGCGTACCCAACACGCAATAACGAGTTTCTTGGGAATCTTACGTTGCACTCTAATAATAAAATAATATTAATTCAAATGGTAGTTAACATGTAGCCGTTGTATTGGAAGGAATGGATAGAAATAACTAAAATATGATTATATATGTTTTTTAAATGTTTTTACATTTATCCAATAAAAGCTAAAGGCCTAAAATACGGAAAGAATTCAATTTTAGGCGTATATGCCCTAGTTTTCACTAAAGGTTCACTTATCGCCTTTTAATGGATAACTGTAATTAAATATAGTTTTTTTCACTCTTAAACATTCTTTTGGACCAAATAAAACTCTTATTAAGAATCGGGACATCAAATTTTACTTTGTTTAATTTTTTGGTATTTTTCCGATAAAGTTCATTTTTTTAATGAATAGTGTAAAATGTTGTATATTAATTCAAAACCTCTTTTTAATCTAATTTATTTATATGATTAGATTATATTTTGAATTGTTTTTAAAGAGAAATTAGAAAATATTTTTACCATTAAATCCAATAGTGGTCGATGGAATTAATTTCACTTTGAAATCAGACTTAAACTAGTGTCAATCTTTTGATACTTATTGTTTTATAAAAACATGCTATTTGCTCTGACAGCGGGAATTAATTATTAAATTAATTAGTGTGACTAATATGTTCTGAATTTTTTAAAATGGACTTCATTTTTGAATTCATAATATCAAATATAGCTTAGGGTGAATTTTTGGGATTTTTCTGAAAAACTTCAATTTTTGATGAATAGTGAAACCACTAAGTGGTACTTATAAAAACTGATTTTCTGTTTAAATGAAATTTTGCCATAATTGTGTTTTCATTTTCAAAAATAGGACATACATGGTTGTCATTAAGAAATAAAATGTGGTTCAATGAGATTATAATAATTTTTTGGTGAATAGTAACTTATTAAGTTCTTAATCGCGATTAGAGGTAATTAGTGTAATTTAAGGTAAAATTGATATTATAAGAATGTGAAAACACCATGACACTTGTCCTACACCTATTGGGTGAGTCATGGCCGACCAAGAAAAGCCATGGGACAACTTGGGGACCCCATGGAGACACTTTGGTTGGGAAATGACATAAATAACTTTTTATTTAATGTTAAAATTAAATTGACACAAACATGAGTTGTTTTACTAAAACAATTTTTAAGTAGGGTTACACAGGTACAAATTTTGATTATAAATAGAAATTGGAAAGATAAAATGATTTCCTACATCATAGTAGTTTTTTTATAATTTTTAGACATTATATAAATTAAATTATTTATGACATAAGAATGATGCAGCGATGACATCATTATTTGACGATTTAAATAAAATGGAAAGATAATGTAAAATCTATGAACTACACATGTCCAATACCAATTGGATGAGTTGATTTCTAAGACTTATCACCTTATCCACGAATTATATCAATGTGGGACCTTTTGAAACCGAAACACATTTTCAAATAAAGTAATATTTCTTTACTTTCCAAAAGTGCCCCTCCTCTCCTCTTATAAAAGGCCCCCACCTCTACCTCATTTAACACACTCCTCAAGCCTTTGGCTCGGCCAAACCCTGCCCATTTACTCTCTCCACATCCCTCTCCTCATCCTAGAGGATTCCCTTTGGGCAGAATCCTTTCAAAGGAAGCCTTTAGGATCAAATCAAAAGGAGTTACACTTTTAAAGGTAATTCACTCTCTCATGTTCATTTGTTTTATTTTGCTTCTAAAACCCCCTAAACTCTTTTTATTTACTTCTTTTGTAACAACACCAGTATCTTCAATATACTAGGATGTTGTTATAATATTTATTCGAGCTACACTCTCACACAACTACATCAAATGGTTAAAGAACATACGGTTTCCGTGGATGGTGAAATTCTGCCTCCCGAAACGATGATTGTTCAATACTCATTTAACACCTTCAAAGGTGGCCATTATGATGTAACTATTTTTATATATGATATATAATATGTTTATGTTTTATTTATGATTCTGTATTTATCATTTTTGTCTTACCTTTATGGCTTCCATTATGGGTATACGCGATATCTTCATTTAAGGAAGTGCGGACTACCGCCCCCTCAAAGTGATTTGATTCGTTAAATACCATATGTGGGATGTATAAAGGATGTAAATATGATATTATATATGATATTAAACTGTAATTATAATATACCTTTATATAATTATTATTCCATTCTATAAAATACTAATAGAAATGAAAGTAGCGTTCATGAGTACGTACGGCTTACCGTCTCCATGAACGGTGCATTTCATTTCTTACCTCTAAATGATTATGTAATGTTATAAATGAATGCATGTACTGGATATATATGACATATATGATATCTACATAATTAATACAATTCTGGATATAATAAACATTTGGCCACACGAACAACATGTAATTGTAAGAAGTCCACTTTCGACTTAAGAACCAAATATCGGCAAAACAAATATTATTAACTTAAATGATTACATAATGTTTATGACATGGTAATAAGTGGTATAAAAGTACTAATAAACTTGAAAAAGGTTCTTAAGGAATTATAAATTAACTCAAGTTTATTATTCAGGAGATTAAAGAACGATCGAGTCAAGTCGGACCCGAGGTATGGGATCCTACAACTCTCTTTCTTTTTAAGTACACTCTTTTATGTCATTTCTTTTAAGCTCATATTTCTTATGATTGGGATGTTATTTTATATTACTCCTACTGTAATTTTTATGTTCATGTGATGAGAGACCCTATTCTCTCTCATCAATCCATTTTGGAAGTTTTGAGTGGCGCCGTTAGGCTGCCGAACTTTCGTAAGAGATCTAACCTCTCTCTTTCTTTTGAAGTACTCTCCTTTATGTCAGTTCTTTTAAACTCCTCCTTGAAATGTTGGGGGACTTTATTTTATATTCCACTTGCTGTAAGTTCTATTTTAATATGATGGGATACTCTATTTGATCTCATCAATCCATATTCGGAAGTTTTATGTGGCACCGTTAGGCTGTTGAGTTTTCGTAAGGGATTTTTCATCTCACTTTTATTCCCGTGAGATTTATGCTACATTTGCCACAATTTCCATTGAGTGGTGTATATACTGCCCATTATTCTACTCTTTGTGTAATATACTTTCGTTTATGAGTATTTACATCAATGACCTATTGTCTTTCTTCATGGGGTGTATGATTTGAAAGATACCCAAGTCGGTAAGGGAACCTTTCACCCTCCTCTTTTTTAAAATACTTCTTTTATTGGGTCTTTTAATTTACATATTTTTATGTTGGTATATGTTCTCATACATCCTTATTTAAGTAAATTTTATGTCCAAGTGATGAGATACACTTTTTATCTCTCATCAACTCATTTTGATGTGATGTCGTTAGGCTGTCAAAGGAACTTTTTAACCCAATTTCGATTTCTTTGGGTTCAACGTGTAGTCATTGAATATGTCATCCATTGAATATGTGTGAATGACCTTTTATTGTTTTAAACTTAATATCCACTTATATTGGGTGTATATATATTTTTCACACATATTTTTGAGATTTATTTGTCCTTAATTTAAGGATACCTTCTTTATAAGGTATTTCATCACATTTGACATTTCTATTGAGGGTTCATTGTTGTTATGCACCAATTCACTATTATATGGTGTATATACTGTCCTTTGGAGTATTATATCATGAATCATTTTATTCTTATGATATTATAAAGTTCTGACTAAATTTTATTCCTCGATTATTGTATTCAAGTGTCTCTAATTTTGGTAAAACCCCTTTAACCAAAATATCATTTTAAATGTTTTAATTATATGTTCTTATTAATATCCATGTTTTCAAAATGTTTTTAAGGATTTATTTATATGGATATTAATGGTTTAAAATGTTAATTGCTTCAAGGTGGTATGGGACACTTTGATTCAAAAATCTCTTTATTAAATGTTTTAAATGGTTTTGGAAATGGTTTCTTTTTGAATGGATTCATTATTTCAATATCCTAAAATGTTATATTGTGATTGAAATGTGGAAATGTTATGTTTCCTTTATTCATATTTATGTGATACGATTATGTTATGGTTCTAGGGAATTTCTATGAAGAACGGGTGGTTCCGTGATAAACTAAGGGCGGGTGAGCCCGATATAGCTCTCCAATGCATTGGGTAACGCGAAGGAGTGAAACGTTAATGTTTCTCCGAAGAGATTTAGGGAATATACTGTGATGTGTATTCCAAACGTAACCAAGAGGGTTACTCCCTACGTAAGAATGTCATGAATGCCTCAAGTTACCTTTATGTCTTATGTTTTCTATGATTTATTCATGATTTGATATGCCTATATTTTATGGGTAAAGTATGATTTCATTCTTATGTATATACGAACTCATGTTTCCTTTCCATATTTTTATAACCCTTACTGAGCTTTTTATGCTCATCCCATGTTTTTGAAATGTTTTTCACAGGTCAAGGGAAAGGTACATGATGTGATGATAGTGTCGAGGATGTGTCAAGAAAGAATCCATGTTTCATTTTAAATATGTTTCCGTTGATGGGAAGAATGAATATTGTCTTTTATGTAACCACTTTGTTTAAATGTGGAATGTAATGGAAGTTTCATGATCTAATTCTCTAAAACTCTAAACCCGAAAAGATCCTCAATGTGTAATCTTGTAATAACTCAATATTAAGTAAGGTTTAAGGTTGGGGCCTTATAGTTGGTATCAAAGGTCGGTTTTGATAACTTTAGAGGTTAGGGTATTCTTTAAGCATAAGTGACATTACCATAATGGTTAGGATTTCAGAAAGAGTCCTAGTTTTAGATAAAGTGAATGAGTAAGTATATCTTAGTGTTTATCTTACTCATTAGTACATGATGGTTTTGTTGATATACTCACACTGACATTCTTGTTTTTAGTGAATGGCTGGATCTCGCAGGCACCAAAGTGACAATTGGATTGAAGGAAACTGTGGTGGATCTATGATTAAGATACTAGGTAAAATGGAGGATTCAATGAGGAAACTCATGGTTGTTCTAAACCAACTATAAAGGAGTCATGATCAACCACTTCAACCTTGGTGAGTTCTCTAGTGCATCATGTACGAGATGGCCAACTCGATGTGGAAATTCAGGTAATAATTATTAAGGTAACCATTAGGGTTTATATGATCCTTACTTTTGAGGTAATTATGGGTTATTATATGTTCTGATGGAAAATGAAGGTCATGAGATAAACTTGAGGTTAAAATATGTTATGATCATATTTGAATATTTTATCTCATTTTGGGGAATGTTTTAAGAATTATATAGTTTTGAAAAAAAGGACAACACGCAGACCGTGTGACAACCCGTCGCGTCGGACAAAGCTGCGGGAATCGAACCCACAACCAAAGTGCGACTGGTATTTATCGCCTACCACTGGACTACGTGAAGTCCCTGGTTAGTTTGACTGATTCTTTTTAGTTATATGATTTTATGAATTAAGAGTATGTTGATTTTGGAGGATATGTGATTAGGATAATTACTTTTCAATTTGAGGCTTTAGGAGCGACTAATGTTGTTTGGAGATAAATGTTATGATTTAACTTGGAAGACTATGTGACTAAATCCTTCAAATATTTGGGTTTCAATCTTATATTGGTTTACTTTGAAGAATTTTATGGAAAAATTGTTTATCGGATGGTCCTCGTTGAACTTTGGGTTTTGTTGGACAAATTTTGGATATTAAGAATATATTTTCTTTTTTATAAGGGGTTATCCTTTTCTGGATTATCTGATCTTGTACTAACCTTTTTGGTTTTGGTTTTGGTTAAAGCCTAAATACATTGGATTTATATAGTTCTCTTTTGGGGATAATGTGATTCTCTAGAAGTTGATTATAGTACTCTTGATGCGAACAAGTCTCCCTAAATACTCGTCTTTTGGAAGAAATATGAGTTTGACTAAGGAATCTAGTAAAAGTTGAAAGTCAACATGATAAGTGATTATGCTTTCTTATGAATAAATTCCTCAATAAAAAGTAACTTAAAACAAAAATGTTGTCTATTAACTTTTCCTACAGAGGAATCGAATATCGTTTAACCCGTCACAAGTTTGTGATTTTCTCATGGTTAACTTTCTCCTAAACATGTTTTCTATCACTCTCCATGAGAACATGAACCTATGTTTTCTCCTCCATGTCCATATTTTCATACTTGGAATCCTAGTATGGGTTAACTCGGGTGACCTTTGTACTTTTCTTTCTTTATTTTTTTTTACCGACTTTTGTTCCGATGTGGGACTTTCATGGATGTTTCCAAGCGCAATTTTAAAATTGCGAGGACGCAATTCCCAAAAGGGGGGAAGGATGTAACACCCCAGGTAAATAATGAATATGAAATTTTCATATTTATCCATATTTGTGAATAAAATATTAATATGACTTTAAAGGGGACGCTATGCTCGATGGCGTACCCAACACGCAATAACGAGTTTCTTGGGAATCTTACATTGCACTCTAATAATAAAATAATATTAATTCAAATGGTAGTTAACATGTAGCCGTTGTATTGGCAGGAATGGATAGAAATAACTAAAATATGATTATATATGTTTTTTAAATGTTTTTACATTTATCCAATAAAAGCTAAAGAGGTAAAATACGGAAAGAATTCAATTTTAGGCGTATATGCCCAAGTTTTCACTAAAGGTTCACTTATCGCCTTTTAATGGAGAACTGTCATTAAATATAGTTTTTTTCACTCTTAAACATTCTTTTGGACCAAATAAAACTCTTATTAAGAATCGGGACATCAAATTTTACTTTGTTTAATTTTTTGGTATTTTTCCGATAAAGTTCATTTTTTTAATGAATAGTGTAAAATGTTGTATTTTAATTCAAAACCTCTTTTTAATCTAATTTATTTATATGATTAGATTATATTTTGAATTGGTTTTAAAGTGAAATTAGAAAATATTTTTACCATTAAATCCAATAGTGGTCGTTGGAATTAATTTCACTTTGAAATCAGACTTAAACTAGTGTCAATCTTTTGGTACTTATTGTTTTATAAAAACACGCTATTTGCTCTGACAGCGGGAATTAATTATTAAATTAATTAATGTGACTAATATGTTCTGAATTTTGTAAAACGGAATTCATTTTTGAATTCAGAATATCAAATATAGCTTAGGGTGAATTTTTGAAATTTTTCTGAAAAACTTCAATTTTTGATGAATAGTGAAACCACTAAGTGGTACTTATAAAAACTGATTTTCCATTTAAATGAAATTTTTCCATAATTGTGTTTTGATTTTCAAAAATCCGACATACATGGTTGTCATTAAGAAATAAAATGTGTTTCAATGAGATTATAAATTTTTTTTTGGTGAATAGTAACTTATTAAGTTCATAATCGCGATTAGAGGTAATTAGTGTAATTTAAGGTAAAAATGATATTATAAGAATGTGAAAACACCATGACACTTGTCCTACACCTATTAAGTGAGTCATGGCAGACCAAGACAAGCCATGGGCCAACTTGGGGACCCCATGGAGACACTTTGTTTGGGAAATGACATAAATAACTTTTTATTTAATGTTAAAATTAAATTGACACAAACATGAGTTTTTTTACTAAAACAATTTTTAAGTAGGGTTACACAGGTCCAAATTTTGATTATAAATAGTCATTGGAAAGATAAAATGATTTCCTACATCATAGTAGTTTTTTTATAATTTTTAGACATTATATAAATTAAATTATTTATGACATAATAATGATGCAGCGATGACATCATTATTTGACGATTTAAATAAAATGGAAAGATAATGTAAAATCTATGAACTACACATGTCCAATACCAATTGGATGAGTGGATTTCGAAGACTTATGACCTTATACACGAATTATATCAATGTGGGACCTTTTGAAACCGAAACACATTTTCAAATAAAGTAATATTTCTTTACTTTCCAAAAGTACCCCTCCTCTCCTCTTATAAAAGGCCCCCACCTCTACCTCATTTAACACACTCCTCAAGCCTTTGGCTCGGCCAAACCCTGCCCATTTCCCGTGAGATTTATGCTAAATTTGCCACAAATTCCATTGAGTGGTGTATGTACTGCCCATTATTATACTCTTTGTGTAATATACTTTTGTTTATGAGTATTTACATCAATGACCTATTGTCTTTCATCATGGGGTGTATGTTTTGAAAGATACCCAAGTCGGTAAGGGAAACTTTCACCCTCCTCTTTTTTAAAAGACTTCTTTTATTGGGTCATTTAATTTACATATTTTTATGTTGGGATATGTTCTCATACATCCTTATTGAAGTAAATTTTATGTCCAAGTGATGAGATACAATTTTTATCTCTCATAAACTCATTTTGATGTGATGCTGTTAGGCTGTCAAGGGAACTTTTTAACCCAATTTCGATTTCTTTGGGTTCAACTTGTAGACATTGAATATGTCATCCATTGAATATGTGTGAATGACCTTTTATTGTTTTACACTTAATATCCACTTATATTGGGTGTATATATATTTGTCACACATATTTTTGAGATTTATTTGTCCTTAATTTAAGGATACCTTCTTTTTAAGGGATTTCATCACATTTGACATTTCTATTGATGGTTCATTGTTGTTATGAACCAATTCACTCTTATATGGTGTATATACTGTCCTTTGGAGTATTATATCCTGAATCCTTTTATTCTCATGATATTATAAAGTTCTGACTAAATGTTATTCCTCGATTATTGTATTCAAGTGTCTCTAATTTTGGTAATACCCCTTTAACCAAAATATCGTTTTAAATGTTTTAATTATTTGTTCTTATTAATATCCAAGTTTTCAAAATGGTTTTAAGGATTTATTTATATGGATATTAATGGTTTAAAATGTTAAATGCTTCAAGGTGGTATGGGACACTTTGATTCAAAAATCTCTTTATTAAATGTTTTAAATGGTTTTGGAAATGGTTTCTTTTTGAATGGATTCATTATTTCAATATCCTAAAATGTTATATTGTGATTGAAATGTGGAAATGTTATGTTTCCTTTATTCATGTTTATGTGATACGATTATGTTATGGTTCTTGGCCATTGTTATGAAGAACGGGTGGTTCCGTGATAAACTAAGGGCGGGTGAGCCCGATATAGCTCTCCAATGCATTGGGTAACGCGAAGGAGTGAAACATTAATGTTTCTCCGAAGAGATTTATGGAATATATTGTGATGGGTATTCCAAAAGTAACCAAGAGGGTTACTCCCTACGTAAGAATGTTATGAATGCCTCAAGTTACCTTTATGTCTTATGTTTTCTATGATTTATTCATGATTTGATATGCCTATATTTTATGGGTAAAGTATGATTTCATTCTTATGTATATACGAACTCATGTTTCCTTTCCATATTTTTATAACCCTTACTGAGCTTTTTATGCTCATCCCAAGTTTTTGAAATCTTTTTCACAGGTCAAGGGAAAGGTACATGATGTGATGATAGTGTCGAGGATGTGTCAAGAAAGAATCCATGTTTTATTTTAAATATGTTTCCGTTGATGGGAAGAATGAATACTGTCTTTTATGTAACCACTTTGTTTAAATGTGGAATGTAATGCAAGTTTCATGATCTAATTCTCTAAAACTCTAAACCTGAAAAGATCCTCAATGTGTAATCTTGTAATAACTCAAGATTAAGTAAGGTTTAAGGCTGGGGCCTTATAGTTGGTATCAAAGGTCGGTTTAGATAACTTTAGAGGTTAGGATATTCTTTAAGCATAAGTGACATTACCATAATGGTTAGGATTTCCGAAAGAGTCCTAGTTTTAGATAAAGTGAATGAGTAAGTATATCTTAGTGTTTATCTTACTCATTAGTACATGATGGTTTTGTTGATATACTCACACTGACATTTCTGTTTTTAGTGAATGGCTGGATCTCGCAGGCACCAAAGTGACAATTGAATTGAAGGAAACTGTGGTGGATCTATGATTAAGATACTAGGTAAAATGGAGGATTCAATGAGGAAACTCATGGTTGTTCTAAACCAACTATCAAGGAGTCATGATCAACCACTTCAACCTTGGTGAGTTCTCTAGTGCATCATGTACGAGATGGCCAACTCGATGTGGAAATTCAGGTAATAATTATTAAGGTAACCATTAGGGTTTATATGATCCTTACTTTTGAGGTAATTATGGGTTATTATATGTTCTGATGGAAAATGAAAGGCATGAGATAAACTTGAGGTTAAAATATGTTATGAACATATTTGAAGATTTTATCTCATTTTGGGGAATGTTTTAAGAATTATATAGTTTTGAAAAAAAGGACAACACGCAGACCGTGTGACAACCCGTCTCGTCGGAAAAAGCTGCGGGAATCGAACCCACAACCAAAGTGAGACTGGTATTTATCGCCTACCACTGGACTACGTGAAGTCCCTAGTTAGTTTGACTGATTCTTTTTAGTTATATGATTTTATGAATTAAGAGTATGTTGATTTCGGAGGATATGTGATTAGGATAATTACTTTTCAATGTGAGGCTTTAGGAGCGACTAATGTTGTTTGGAGATAAATGTTACGATTTAACTTGGAAGACTATGTGACTAAATCCTTAAAATATTTGGGTTTCAATCTTATATTGGTTTACTTTGAAGAATTTTATGGACAAATTGTTTATCGGATGGTCCTCGTTGATCTTTGGGTTTTGTTGGAAAAATTTTGGAGATTAAGAATAGATTTTCTTTTTTATAAGGTGTTATCCTTTTCTGGATTATCTGATCTTGTACTAACCTTTTTGGTTTTGGTTTTGGTTAAAGCCTAAATACATGGGATTTATATAGTTCTCTTTTGGGGATTAGGTGATTCTCTAGAAGTTGATTATAGTACTCTTGATGCGAACAAGTCTCCCTAAATACTCGTCTTTTGGAAAAAATATGAGTTTGACTAAGGAATCTACTAAAAGTTGAAAGTCAACATGATAAGTGCTTATTCTTTCTTATGAATAAATTCCTCAATAAAAAGTAACTTAAAACAAAAATGTTGTCTATTAACTTTTCCTACTGGGGAATCGAATACCGTTTAACACATCACAAGTTTGTGATTTTCTCATGGTTAACTTTCTCCTAAACAGGTTTTCTATCACTCTCCATGAGAAAATGAACCTATGTTTTCTCCTCCATGTCCATATTTTCATACTTGGAATCCTATTATGGGTTATCTCGGGTGACCTTTTTACTTGTCTTTCTTTATTTTTTTTTACCGACTTTTGTTCCGATGTGGGACTTTCAAGGATGTTTCCAAGCGCAATTTTAAAATTGCGAGGACGCAATTCCCAAAAGGGGGGAAGGATGTAACACCCCAGGTAAATAATGAATATGAAATTTTCATATTTATCCATATTTGTGAATAAAATATTAATATAACTTTAAAGGGGACGCTATGCTCGATGGCGTACCCAACACGCAATAACGAGTTTCTTGGGAATCTTACGTTGCACTCTAATAATAAAATAATATTAATTCAAATGGTAGTTAACATGTAGCCGTTGTATTGGCGGGAATGGATAGAAATAACTAAAATATGATTATATATGTTTTTTAAATGTTTTTACATTTATCCAATAAAATCTAAAGGCTTAAAATATGGAAAGAATTCAATTTTAGGCGTATATGCCCTAGTTTTCAATAAAGGTTCACTTATCGCCTTTTAATGGTGAACTGTCATTAAATATAGTTTTTTTCACTCTTAAACATTCTTTTGAACCAAATAAAACTCTTATTAAGAATCTGGACATCAAATTTTACTTTGTGTAATTTTTTGGTATTTTTCCGATAAAGTTCATTTTTTTAATGAATAGTGTAAAATGTTGTATTTTAATTCAAAACCTCTTTTTAATCTAATTTATTTATATGATTAGATTATATTTTGAATTGGTTTTAAAGTGAAATTAGAAAATATTTTTACCATTAAATCCAATAGTGGTCGTTGGAATTAATTTCACTTTGAAATCATACTTAAACTAGTGTCAATCTTTTGATACTTATTGTTTTATAAAAACACGCTATTTGCTCTGACAGCGGGAATTAATTATTAAATTAATTAATGTGACTAATTTGTTCTGAATTTTGTAAAACGGACTTCATTTTTGAATTCAGAATATCAAATATAGCTTAGGGTGAATTTTTGGGATTTTTCTGAAAAACTTCAATTTTTGATGAATAGTGAAACCACTAAGTGGTACTTATAAAAACTGATTTTTCGTTTAAATGAAATTTTTCCATAATTCTGTTTTGATTTTCAAAAATTTGACATACATGGTTGTCATTAGGAAATAAAATGTGGTTCAATGAGATTATAATAATTTTTTGGTGAATAGTAACTTATTAAGTTCTTAATCGCGATTAGAGGTAATTAGTGTAATTTAAGGTAAAAATGATATTATAAGAATGTGAAAACACCATGACACTTGTCCTACAACTATTGGGTGAGTCATGGACGACCAAGACAAGCCATGGGCCAACTTGGGGACCCCATGGAGACACTTTGGTTGGGAAATGACATAAATAACTTTTTATTTAATGTTAAAATTAAATTGACACAAACATGAGTTGTTTTACTAAAACAATTTTTACGTAGGGATAAACGGGTCCAAATTTTGATTATAAATAGTAATTGGAAAGATAAAAATATTTCCTACATCATAGTATTTGTTTTATAATTTTTAGACATTAAATAAATTAAATTATTTATGACATAATAATGATGCAGCGATGACATCATTATTTGACGATTTAAATAAAATGGAAAGATAATGTAATATCTATGAACTAAACATGTACAAAACCAATTGGATGAGTGGATTTCAAAGCCTTGTCACCTTATCCACTAATCATATCAATGTGGGACCTTTTGAAACCGAAACACATTTTCAAATAAAGTAATATTTCTTTACTTTCCAAAAGTGCCCCTCCTCTCCTCTTATAAGAGGCCCCCACCTCTACCTCATTTAACACACTCTTAAAGCCTTTGGCTCGGCCAACCCCTGCCCATTTACTCACTCCACAATCCTCTACTCATGCTAGAGGATTTCCTTTGGGCCTAAGCCTTTCAAAGGAAGCCTTTAGGCTCAAATCAAAAAGAGTTACACTTTTAAAGGTAATTCACTCTCTCATGTTCATTTGTATTATTTTTCTTCTCCAACCCCCTAAACTCTTTTTATTTACTTATTTTGTAACAAAACCAGTCTCTTCAATATACTAGGATGTTGTTATAAGATTTATTCGAGCTACACTCTCACACAACTACATCAAATGGTTAAAGAACATACGGTTTCCGTGGATGGTGAAATTCTGCCTCCCGAAACGATGATTGTTCAATACTCATTTAACACTTTCAAAGGTGGCCATTATGATGTCACTATTTTTATATATGATATATAATATGTTTATGTTTTATTTATGATTCTGTATTTATCATTTTTGTCTTACCTTTATTCCTTCCATTATGGGTATACGCGATATCTTCATTTAAGAAAGTGCGGACTACCGCCCCCTCAAAGTGATTTGATTCGTTAAATACCATATGTGGGATGTATAAATGATGGAAATATAATATTATATATGATATTATACTGTAATTATAATATACCTTTATATAATTATTATTACATTCTATAAAATACGAAATAGAAATGAAAGTAGCGTTCATGCGTACGTACGGCTTACCGTCTCCATGAACGGTGCATTTCATTTCTTACCTCGAAATGATTATGTAATGTTATAAATGCATGCATGTACTGGATATATATGAAATATATGATATCTAAATAATGAATACAATTCTGGATATAATAAAAATTTGGCCACACGAACAACATGTAATTGTAAGAAGTCCACTTTCGACTTAAGAACCAAATATCGGCAAAACAAATATTATTAACTTAAATGATTACATAATGTTTATGACATGGTAATAAGTGGTATAAAAGTACTAATGAACTTGAAAAAGGTTCTTAAGGAATTAGAAATTAACTCAAGTTTATTATTCAGGAGATTAAAGAACGATCGATTCAAGTCGGACCCTAGGTAAGGGATCCTACAACTAACTTTCTTTTTAAGTACACTCTTTTATGTCATTTCTTTTAAGCTAATCTTTCTTATGATTGGGATGTTCTTTTATATTACTCCTACTGTAATTTTTATGTTCATGTGATGAGAGACCCTATTCTCTCTCATAAATCCATTTAGGAAGTTTTGAGTGGCGCCGTTAGGCTGCCGAACTTTCGTAAGAGATCTAACCTCTCTCTTTCTTTTTAAGTACTCTCCTTTATGTCACTTCTTTTAAACTCCTCCTTTCAATGATTGGGGACTTTATTTTATATTCCACTTGCTTTAAGTTCTATTGTAATATGATGGGATACTCTATTTGATCTCATCAATCCATATTCGGAAGTTTTATGTGGCGCCGTTAGGCTGTTGAGTTTTCGTAAGGGATTTTTCATCTCACTTTTATTCCCATGAGATTTATGCTACATTTGCCACAAATTCCATTGAGTGGTGTATGCACTTCCCATTATTATAATCTTTGTGTAATATACTTTCGTTTATGAGTATTTAAATCAATGACCTATTGTCTTTCTTCATGGGGTGTATGTTTTGAAAGATACCCAAGTCGGTAAGGGAACATTTCACCCTCCTCTTTTTTAAAAGACTTCTTTTATTGGGTCTTTTAATTTACATATTTTTATGTTGGGATATGTTCTCATACATCCTTATTGAAGTAAATTTTATGTCCAAGTGATGAGATACACTTTTTATCTCTCATCAACTCATTTTGATGTGATGCTGTTAGGCTGTCAAGGGAACTTTTTAACCCAATTTCGATTTCTTTGGGTTCAACTTGTAGTCATTGAATATGTCATCCATTGAATATGTGTGAATGACATTTTATTGTTTTACACTTAATATCCACTTATATTTGGTATATATATATTTGTCAAACATATTTTTGAGATTTATTTGTCCTTAATTTAAGGATACCTTCTTTATAAGGGATTTCATCACATTTGACATTTCTATTGAGGGTTCATTGTTGTTATGCACCAATTCACTCTTATATGGTGTATATACTGTCCTTTGGAGTATTATATCATGAATCCTTTTATTCTCATGATATTATAATGTTCTGACTAAATGTTATTCCTCGATTATTGTATTCAAGTGTCTCTAATTTTGGTAAAACCCCTTTAACCAAAATATCGTTTTAAATGATTTAATTATTTGTTCTTATTAATATCCATGTTTTCAAAATGGTTTTAAGGATTTATTTATATAGATATTAATGGTTTAAAATTTTAAATGCTTCAAGGTGGTATGGGACACTTAGACTCAATAATCTCTTTATTAAATGTTTTAAATGGTTTTAGAAATGGTTTCTTTTTGAATGGATTCATTATTTCAATATCCTAAAATGTTATATTGTGATTGAAATGTGAAAATGTTTTGTTTCCTTTATTCATGGTTATGTGACATGCTTATGTTATGGTTCTTGGGAATTGTTATGAAGAATGGGTGGTTCCGTGATAAACTAAGGGCGGGTGAGCCCGATATAGATCTCTAATGCATTGGGTAACACGAAGGAGTGAAACGTTAATGTTTCTCCGAAGAGATTTAGGGAATATACTGTGATGGGTATTCCAAACGTAACCAAGAGGGTTACTCCCTACGTAAGAATGTTATGAATGCCTCAAGTTACCTTTATGTCTTATGTTTTCTATGATTTATTCATGATTTGATATGCCTATATTTTATGGGTAAAGTATGATTTCATTCTTATGTATATACGAACTCATGTTTCCTTTCCATAATTTTATAACCCTTACTGAGCTTTTTATGCTCATCCCAAGTTTTTGAAATGTTTTTCACAGGTCAAGGGAAGGGTACATGATGTGATGATAGTGTCGAGGATGTGTCAAGAAAGAATCCATGTTTCATTTTAAATATGTTTCCGTTGATGGGAAGAATGAATACTGTCTTTTATGTAACCACTTTGTTTAAATGTGGAATGTAATGCAAGTTTCATGATCTATTTCTCTAAAACTCTAAACCTGAAAAGATCCTCAATGTGTAATCTTGTAATAAATCAAGATTAAGTAAGGTTTAAGGATGGGGCCTTATACTATGTATCCCCTTTTTTCCATTATAGGAAACCCATTAAAAACAATTATTTTTTTGGAGAAATGTATTCAATTTTTTCATCGTGACATATTATTTTCCCATACCAATACTATTATATATGAAACAAATTATAAAAATATGTATGACCACACAAGTCTCTGTAAGGGATAAAAAAGGATATTGTTAATCTATTGATGAACTCTAAAACGCCTGAAAACAGTATCACAATATAATAATTTTCCCAATTAAAAAGTATAAAATGAATTCCTTATATAATATGCTCATGAAATGGAAATTTTGAAATATTATTATTACCATAAAACCCATTAATGGCAGAGAATACACATAAAAATAAATTTTGAAGTA
This sequence comes from Viscum album, assembly GCA_963277665.1. Taxonomy (NCBI): domain Eukaryota; kingdom Viridiplantae; phylum Streptophyta; class Magnoliopsida; order Santalales; family Viscaceae; genus Viscum; species Viscum album. The sequence continues at coordinate 1,626,466,743 of OY728157.1, read as the reverse complement.
ATTATACAAAAATATTATAACCCTTGTATTGAATTCCATACATGTCACTCTTAAAATGGAATAGGCATATGACCATCATCGACACCAAATGTATTAGAAGTTATAATGTAACAACAAGTCATCAGTTTATAATGTGACCACATATCCTTGTTTTATCACAAAAATAAAAATCAAATTTCCATGTACCATTATATAATTATAAAAAATAAAATGCTTCAATTTTTATCATTTCACTCATAAAATTTCATATGAAATTGAATGAAATCATTTCAATATATTGAAATAATAATTCCATTTTCAAAACCATTTTCAATACTACAAATCCTTGATAAGGGAAAAGGGATTTAGTTATTTTAAGATAACCTGAGGCTTATAGAGGATGCCAAATATCAATAAATGGTTATGAAAGAGGATAAATTGTTAATGCTTGATATGTTAAAAACATTATTTTTTTCATATATAAAAATGTTATGTAAAAATACATAAAAATATAATTTTTTAGAAATCTTGAATGAAATTCAAAATAGACATAAAATCTCCTTTATAATCCTTTTACATTGGAAAAAAATAAATTTAAAATAATATCAATAATATTGACACAGGGGAAAACATTTATAATTTAATCTGTATACATTGAAGGCATACCATTCCACTTCGAAAATCTAAATCATAATCTGTATAAATTATTACATTTAACAAAATATTACGTAACATGTGTATAGATAATATACTGAAATTAAATTTCATTGTAGTCTTACCTCTAGGTCAATTCATCATGTATGTTCTCTATTTGATGGAATAATAATATTAAGATAACTATTTAAATTATATACAAAATTATTAATGATGAGTATTCCTTTTTTATCAATTATTATTATGATATATATATTAACTATTTATATATGTAAACATCATATGAATTTTTTATATTTGATACATGACTTCAAAGTGGATTTAGTTAGTAAAATATTTTCCATGTGGTCGTAATTCCATCATCTAAAGAATAATATTCATGAAATAATGATCACTTTTAGTCCTCATTTATACATTTAAATAATATATTTTAATATGGTTATAAAAAATGAACAACACTATAATCTTAGAGATGACATGTATTATATACGCATGAGTAATGTTCACTTTTTTCATTGATCATTGCGGAAAGAAGGTAAGTATTGTCATAACATTCTTGAATAATCATAAAATTATTAATATCATTATAATAATTAAAATATTCCCATATATATATATATATATTACCTATGCTATGGGGTGGTTAAAAATTAATCACATCACTTCTTGGATGTGATAGGTCACACGTATGTGCGAATTACGTTATCATTTCTATGTTCCAAGAAAGTAAGAATATAATTGATATATTATTTTATTATAATGATATATATTTAATTAATAGAGTATATAAATGTTAATTAAATCAATATAACCATTATATAGAGATACATATGGAAAAAAAATCATTTCAATTCTTGGTGTGATAGTTCACACGTACGAATGAATGATTAATTATTTTCTAATTTGATGCAAGTGGATAATGATTTAGGTTGTTATGTAAAAATATATCATTATTTTATAGATAATTCATTTATTTTATCGTAGTTGATTATTTAGGTTTTAATGAATTGGAAGAGAAAATATAATGAAATTACTTGATTAAAAACAATAACATTAATTTGGGCAATCACTATTGATTAACAACTTACCACCTCTAAGGAGGGTTTTCTTCCAATAATAAGTCCTCGTAAATGTGGGGTGGAGATATTGAAAGGAATTTTAGTAGTTCTAGGCCAAACCAAAATGGTTTTGAAGTGTAAATAAATGATAGGAGGTAGTTTCGTTTTATAAGAGAGGGGTGGGTAGTTGAGGAATTATCTAAAATATTAAATTAATATAAACACATTATTCAATTTTAATGGATACAATATAATTTATTTAAAAAAAAGATTGATTATGGGTCTAAATAAAATCATCCAATCGATATTATACATTTTTTATATATTTTTAATCCTTATATAAATATTTTTAAACATTTTAGCTCTTACAATTTTAACGAGTAATTTATTATTGGAGGGTTAATATAATTACCATAATAGTCCAAACCAACAATAAAATAGTTATTTATGATATTCATTTAAAAATACCAAATTTTTGAATGAAAATTTTTTTTATAAATTTTATCATTTAATTAAATATGAATCATTTTAAAATATTATAAATATTAATATTAACAATATTCAAAAATTGGATTTTTGTAAATATTATAACAAAATGATTTTTTCAAAAACTATACATTAACTCAGACCTAACATTTCAGTGTAGTCTATAAAATTCTTGTATTTAATAAATTAGATCAAAATATATTTATTTTATTATTTATAATATCACCTACCTGATTTTTTACATTATTTAATAAATTAGTACATCATCATTGTGTCACCATTTAATTTCATTAATTAATTAATAAAAATTTGTAATTAAATTAACATGTTATTGATAATATTTTTAAACTTCATAATAATTTAATACTCAAATAGATCCCCTATATAACCGCTTAATAAATTAATTATTTACATGATTAAAAAAATTGTATGAAATCACATTTTGTGGAATATAATTTGCTAAATCCATTCAAGTCATCCAAGTGGTTACATGTTGTCCTAAAATATACCCTAGGAATGTATTGACTTTAAAAAAACACATACAAATAATTTAAGAATAGATTTATGGTTATTTACTTGTTTAATAATATAATTTCTAACATTAGTTGCCAAATTTACCCTTAACCATTGTAAGAAAATTAATTACTATAATTACTATTCATAATTTTCAAAAATAAAAGAGACAGAATTACATATTTTGGACATTATTATTCTATGTAATGAATCAATTTCTTACAAATTCACAACACAATTTTCTTAGTAAATAATTATAAATTAATCTTTTTGAATAAAGAAGAGAATATGTTTTTAAAGTAAAACCTTATAAAATTAAAATATATTTTTTTATACAACTTCAATTTGAAATTGATTCAAATAACAAATATTTCATTAAAAATTAATAGAATATCCAATTATACATTAAAACATTTCAAAATATTAATTCACACTATAAATACATTTTCCCAAATGTTTCTTTTAGTTATAATTTCTTATTTTTCGTTAAACTTATTTAATGTCATTATAATTGTTGGGTTTTGATAGTGTCAATTAAAATTAATTTAGTTTTTTTCTAATGATCTATGTGGAATATCATGTACTCTATTAAGAAAAATGATTCCTTATAATATCATTGGCTCCTACAATCATCCATAACAATATCAATTGAAAATATTCATATTTATTAAACACACATGTAATGTGTACTCAATGATCTAAAAAAATTAATTCACAATTGTTTACATGACTATGACAGACATGAAACAATTGATAGAGTAAGTGAACTGTAATGTAAATGAACTTATATCCCCAGAAAGTCATTATAGAAGAAAAAGTGGTATCATGGGAACATACCTTAGTGAATGCTTTCTCCACTAGGGAACACATATGTTTTTCCTCACCATCCTCTTAGAGATCATAATGAGATATATATTTACATCAAATTATTGAAAATCATGACAATATGTCATATCAAATTTTCTATTTCTATTCCCCAATAATTGAGTGCCTCTAAACCAATTAAAATTTCAAATCCATATATGAGTACTTTTACCACAACATCATGTGTATAAAATCATTTTTTAGATGAAAGCTCATTTTGAAAAAATATTCTACTTCAAAAATATGGTTAAAGAGATATCAATATTCAATTTTATAAGTTTAAACAATAGTAATGAAAAAATATAATATTTCGAAGGTATTGACCATTAGATAGTGACACCAACCTCAATATTATTGAAAGAAAAATTCCCATATAAATCGGTGATGGGAGAGGAAGGTATCATTTCCTCAAGATCCTTGATTCATTAGAATTAATTCCAACTCTCTATGTCTAGGAAATATATAACAATTTATCACAATAATAAATAAAATACATGTAGGGGAATATAAGAAAATAGATTAGAAATGTTCTAACATATCATATTACAACCAATGATGATAATATATTCTCAAAATCATGAAGATTACACATAAAAAATAAAAGAATAGACAAAATTATCTTTTATGTTCCTCTAAACAGAATGAAATAAATTTAGGGTCAAGGGAGAAGGATTATAGAAGATATAGTGGAAATTTATCATGTACCTATCAGATTTCCACTGTTACCTTGTGGAAGACCATCAATATTCCAATGTGATATATTTTCCCATATGTTTCTATCCAACCAGTTTCAAAAAGTTGGTTCCCTTAACATTCTATCCAATGGACTCCTTCTACCACCTACTTCTAAATTTGTATCTACTCACACACAAGTGACCTGGAAACAAAAATGATTGGAATGAGATAGGATCTATACATGACTACTAAAATTAGTTTGTATCTTTTATGGATCATGATCATTGATTCTATTTGAATATTATCATATAACCTATGAAACATTTTTCCACAGTATTATGGTATACAATCTATAAATTGGTGGGTATGTTTTTTAAATGTAAATCTCATTGTCATGAGATTATTATATTATAATTATCACTTATTATCATTGATTAATATCCCAATTATCTACCCATACAGAGCATCTAGATTCTCACATTATTATATTAAATTTTCCTAAGGATATGATGATATTTTTTCTGTATGGTATTTATAAAAATGGTACAAATTGTGAAGAACATAATGGGATATGATTTGACTCAATTATGTATAAGTTATTTATCTATCCATGTTTCCAAAAATAATAAACCTTTATCATCATTTTGTGGATCGTCATTATATTTAATTAGTATTCACATAATATTTTGTAATATTTTTGTATTCACTGTTTGGGTTGCTATTGTGAGATTGTTTATTTTTTAAATGATTAATCAAAACATGAAGATAAAATGTTTCACATGTGAAGAAGGATACTAACACTAAAACAATATTTTTTATCCAAGGTATATTTAATTAATATATATCCTTATATTAAGAATAATTTAATTAAAATAAACTAAAATTTATTATAATGGTTATTAGTTTTACCCTTTTATATTAAATGAAGTTTTAAAAAAATTACCTATTTTTTCAAATACCCAAAATATTTCTTTTATAAAATTTTAATTATTATAAAGGTTTAATTAATTATATGAAATATATATTTTATCATTAAATGGTTTTTATAAATTTCAATGTGAAACATATATACTAATAATGTAATTGATTTCATAGAATTTCAAAAAACATAATTTTTCAGTACTAGGAAAAAAATAAATTTTATCTTAAAGAAATCATATCATAATCTAATTTTCATATACAAAAAATATATAATATGAAAATTTTGTGATGTTAAAAATATTAAATTCATTAATTTAAAAATTAAATTTAAATACAATTTTAACAATATTTCTTGGAAAATAACCTTAAGAAATTATAAATTGTCTTACCCATAATTACAATGAATAACTAATTGTATTGTTTATAATTTAATAGTCATAAAAAATTAATTTATTCATCATCATTTTTATTTCATGAATAAAAGTGAATAAAATCCATATTTTAAAAAAAATAAATTGAAAATGTAAAGCAATCATTTTAGTTTTATGAAAATGGATTATTGTGAACCATTGTCTTTTTCATGAGCCCATCCACACAATGTGTACACCTCTAGGGCCGACAATATGAGATGGAAGATAGTGATCCACGAGTCCCACATCTAGTAGCCACTAGGCTGGTGACTAGCATCGAGGGTATAGCGAACATACAAATGGGAGGCATTACCCTATAAGGAAACACAAGATAAATAGGGAGAAAATATAGACACCAACCAACTCCATATCTGATTGCAATATAACATAAATATGATGTACAATTATGTAATTCAATTAAATAACTACTAAAAATGAAAGTGAAAACTATAAGAACATAAAAAAAAGTAAAACAACAGCTTCTGAAAAGGCCAAACTTCTCCTGCAATCTTAAACATGTAGTAACCAACTTGATCTCCAACCTACTCCATGTAACCTAAAAAATAGGTTATATATATGTAGGTTTAGTATAACTGTATACTTATTGGGATCATCCATGGACCCTCTTTTGAAAATTTAATGAATTAATGCTAAAGAGTAATGATAAACATGTGAAACTAACTCATCACCTAAACATGTATACATTGTTCCCATCCTCGTCATTGCTAATATCTCCATGTACAACATACAAGATTATATAATAGAATAAATCATATCAAGGGTACCTTTATACCAATTCCCCATTTTCTCCTCTTTTCTCCAATGTCATAAATCTATATCCATCTCTTTCCGAAAAAATATTGGCTCGAAGACACCTGGTAGAGCACTACCACCTAATCCTTGTGCAACACTAATCATTCTCACAGACACCTAGGCAAAAAACAACACCATCCACACAACAAAAAGTATCACGATAATTTATTGGAGCATCAATATCCCACAAAATGAAAATCATACGTCGCATATTATACATCAAGACGTCACAACACATACACTGAATATGGATCCTCAAGCGACCACAACATAGACACATTATACCTAAATCAGTACAAATAAAACAATATTTGGAATATATGTCAGTGAAATAACCACAATCCATCACATACCTCAAGTTAAATATATGGATAATAATAACCACTATGCATACCATCACAAGTATCAACTAAGAGAATAATGGATGGCCAAAGGGAGAAGTCATCCATCCATCCTCCCGTCGAGATGTTAAGGAATATGGTAACACTCCGACCCCTCTAGACCAAATTTGGTGCCTTACTTTTTATATTTGCATAGTTAGGAGGAATAAAAATCATTAAGGAATGATCAGTCTAGTAGTATTGAAAAACTAAAAATATATATGTAACTCAAATTAAATTGGAAAAGGATAAAAAATACAATACATAACAAAAATAGAAAATTGCTTCCACAAGAACTCAATAAATAATCTCCTCTTAATTACATAATGAAGGTAAATAATGAAAAGGGTAAGATCAAATGATCAGTAAGGGTTATAAATAGAGGAATCTGGATACAATAATAATTGAATCATAAACAATATGACATAATCAATATGGAATGGAGAATAAATGAAAAACTCACGCAATTAATAAACTGAGAATGAAACTGCATCAATAGATTTTTTCATAGTGAAAACATCATAGATTTTTATTACTGATAATGAATAAAGAGAATTATTTTTAACTGGACGTCCTGTATCAAGCACATGATACCCTAATACCATTATTATAGTTTAGTTCTATGGGTAGAAACCCGTCTAATTTTCATAAGCAAACTTGTAGGGTTTGTCTCTAACTGATTTGTCTCATGAGAACTATTGATGAATCAAGGGGATATAGATGTCCCCACCAAAAATAAGTTCAAAATAATTAATTTTACATATATTTTATTCAAGTACAATCTACCTTTTCAATATCCAAATAGTAGAGGATACAGATTCTTTAATATTTCAACAATTAAAAAAACATTCCAAACAAACACCATATGTAAACATGGTATATGCATTAGACAATAAAAATATCCATGAAATGTCAATATGGATATTTAATATAAATAAACTTTTAATATAAATATACTTTTAACTTATGTGATCTTATTACACCACATAAGTATTATTAGGTTCACAATACAAAGTAAGTCAAAACGAATTGGAAGTTGAGGCAAAGTCCCTTGCCACAATGTAATAAGTCGAATTATATGTCCAAAATGTAATAACCATAAAATGAATCATTTAATACAATTAATATTTAGGAAATAATGATATTATATGAAATTTCACTACAAATAAACCACATATAGGTAATACGTGGAAAATAATGGAATTCTCACAAAATTAAAAGTGAGATTGAAAACCCCTTTCTTTATGCTCGAGTTTGTTCTTTATTTGTTTTAATGACCTGAATAATAAAATTTAGCATCATTAATTATTAATTCTAGAGCCTCCAATAAATTTAATTGATTTAAAATATCTTTATTAGGTTCATTCATGTCACTTTTATAGGTTTAAGAGGTTCAATTTTATTATTTTGGAATCATTTTCATCATTGGTTTTCATGATCCATTTACTTGTATTCATGAATGAAAGATCGTTTTGAATTTGGTTAAACATCCAAAATGGTTAATATATATTTTAAATGAAATTTAATATTTATAAATTATCTTATAAGGATTTTGGGTTATATACCTAGATAATGAATCATGGGTTAAAAGATAATTACAATGCATTGGATTACCATAGTGGTTTTGTTCATAATCAACTTGTTTTGTATTATTATTTTATACTATGACTGTGTAAAGATTATAGATCATTTACAAGATGAAATACATATATTCTGATTTGATTCAACCATAAAAATGGTTTCATGACCAAAATGGAATATGGTAAGAAAAATTATGAACACATCGTCCTTGAATGAGATAAATTAACACATCTGATAGGGTGTTTTCATTTTTTAGTATAAGAGGAGGGGGAAAGAGTGATAATGATGAAATATTCCATAAGAATAAAATCATTATAGTTAATGTAAGTTACTTTAAGGTACTGTAATTATCATATAATTTTGATGATAGAGATGAGGAAAGAAGTACAAAATAAAGGAATTCTAAATAGAAGAAAATTGAGAAATCTCTCACAAATATTCCGCAACCTATCAGCATCACATAAAATTTCATAAAATAGTTCAATGAGAAAAAGGGGTTCTCTCATAAATACTCTATAATGTGGATAGAATGAGTAATATTGAATGAAATATCATAATAAAATCCAATTTAAAATAAAAGAGAAAACATAAAATGAAATTTCTAAGAAAAGAGAAATGTGGTTGATTCACTTACCTTATAGAGTAACTCTAAAACCATTAAGGTTTGGACTATTGGGGTTTAAAGACACCTTGAGAGGACTTATAGGGGGTAATAATACTAGATATTAGAGGATAATGTGATTAAAATTAAATAAAATTCACGGGGTGAGTCTGTATTTACAGTAAATAAGTGGGATTTCTTTTATTAATTATAAGGGACACCTCATTAGTGGTTTCTACAAAACCATGGGTTTTTTCCATGTTATTTTCCAATGATTTTATCCAGTTGGTACACATCATGTGATATATTAATGTACACACATCGATCAGCATTTTAAATTAATTATTATATCTTTATGATGTCATTAAACTACTAATAACTCAGAACTGTATTTCAACTGTTCACAAAGAATTCATGTATTTTAGAAAAGTACAAAAAATCACATTACTATTCATCCTCAGGTTACCATGATGCTTTGTCCATGTTCAGGTTTCAAAAAAAAGTCATCTAGAATTGTGACTAGAATGTCTTTTGGAGTTAGATAGAACCAACTTTATTTTTTTTTGATGAATTGTAACATACCCTTATGAATAGTAATATGAATCATAATATGACCCTTATGAATAGTAAATAATGATAATATTTTATTTTCCTATGGTAATAAAATAATGCGATCTTCATAATTTTTTCAATGTGATATAAAACTAATTATATCTTTAATATTGTTTTTTTATATAGAATTATATTATTTACAAAATAAAATAAAAATACCTTGAAAATTATTTTAAAAAAATGGAGATCATGCATTTGGTCTAGAATATATTTCTTCAACAATGAAACATGGAAATGATCATGAACATTATAGAGACTAGGGGGAATTTCTAAATGGTAAGCTATATCTTCGATTCATTCCATAATTTCAAATGGTTTGATGTACCTGGGGCTTAGTTTCCATTTCCTACTAAACCCTAAGAAACCCCTCCATGGAGATACTTTCAGAAAGACATGATCTCCAACATGGAATTCCAAATCTTTTCTCCAGTTTTCAGAATATATATTATGCCTACATTTGGATACATTAATATGGGTTTGGATTGTCATCACCATTATTGTGGTGTCTTCAACAAGTTCTGGGCCTATAAATTTCCACTTACCAACTACATTCCAATAATATGGAGTTCAAATCCCTTTCAATGTAATTATTAATTTGAGGTTATTTGAATACTAGAATAGAATATATTGTTAATAGTAAAATTATTCCAAATTCACGTATTTATCCCACATACCTTGAATATCAATAGAGCATTATCTCAGCATATCTTCCAGAGTTTTAATGGTCCTTTCAGACTATCCTTCTCATTGGGGATGATACGATGCGCTCATACAATGCTCAGTATTCCAATACATCTATAGAGTTTTCCATAATTATGATTTAAATCAGGGATCTCGATTATACACAATTGATAGAGGTTCACCATGAAGTCTTACGACATCATTAATATTACGTATTACCATGATTTCATGTGGTAAATCCTCTATTTTCGGAAAAAATGTGCTAATTTTGTGAGACGATCAACAATAACCCATATCGCATCATTCCGTCTAGGTGTCCTCAGTAGTCCAGTGACAAAATACAGTGTAATGTTATCCAAATTCCACAAATGAATAGGTAGAGGTTGAATCACTATTATTACATGTTGTCTCTCTACCTTCACCTATTGTCAAACTAGAATCCTTGACACGTAGTCAACAATTTCCCACATCATATTATCCCTCCAAAAATATTCCTTCAGATCTATATATATCTTTGTGCAACCCTGGGTTATATAGAAATTTAGGCTATGTGAATCATATAACAGTTACCTTTTTAGATAAGGTACTTATGGGACACATAATCTCTTCCCAAACTTCAAAACTCTTCCCCCATATGCAAAGTCTTCCAATATCCCATACTTATATGTAATAATTATGATGGGTCGATTTTCATCATCATATTGAGTTGTTTTTATCTTATCTAGTAATGATTCTTTAAATGTCCTTTGAAAGAGGAAATATGTCTCCCCTTCTTTAACAATTCACATATCAATCATTATTAGATAGATGATTATAAGATATCTCCAAGTCATCATTTGATCCAAGAGCCCATGATCTTTCTTACTTATTCCATCATCCACCTTATTTGTCTTTCCTTGGTGGTAGTGTATTGAATAATCCTAAAAATTTAGTAACTTGAGCCATCTCGTCTTCCTCGAGTTTAATTTTTTTTTTGGGAAAATCTATTTCCAACTCTTGTGATCTGTATATATATCACATTCATTCCTGTAATGATAATGTCTCTATATTATAGGTTCAAGATTACATCTAATAACTCATGATCAGGTGTTGTATAATTTTTCTCATGATGATTCAAATACTTTTATGCATAAGAAATAACATTACAATTTTGCATAAGGACGCAACCCAAACCATTCATTGATGCATCAATTTATATTAAAAATCCATCACATTAGATGGTAGAGTCCAAATGGAGAATTAAACAATCTAATTTTCAATTATTAGTAGAATTATGTACAATATTTTTTCCACAAAATCATAACTACTTTATGTGTGATATGGTTTAGTGGGTTAGCCAGTCAGTGAAAATTATGGACGAAAAGCCGATAGTAACCTGCTAAGAAAATAAAATGGCATAACTCGATTATGTTTGTTGTTGTGGTCCAATCATGGATTTCCACTGTCTTTGCAGGATCAACTTGGATTCCATCCTTAGGGATAGTATGGCCAAGAAACAAAACTGATTAAACATAGAATTCACCCTTTCTAAACATCCCATATAATTATTTTTGACAAATATTTGTCCAAATAACCCTCAAGTAATACTAATGGTATTCATTGATTTTTGAGTATACTAGGAAATCATTGATGAGTAACACAAAACATTAATCATGATATTCCTTGAAAACTATATTCATTGAATCCATGAAAACAGATGGTGGATTATTCAGTCCAAGAGTCATCACTATAAACTCATAATTCCCATAAATGGTTCGAAATATTATCTTAGGAATATCTTCCTTTCACACATGAAGCTGATGATATCTATATCAGAGGTCAATCTTTGAAAGGTATTGAACTCCATTAAGATGATCAAATAAATCATCAATCTGATGAAAATGATACATATACTTTATTATAATTTTATTGATTTCCCTATAATCAATGCATATCCTCAACGATCCATCTTTCTTCTTAACAAACATGACCGAGTCTCCCCATGGAGAAAAACTATGAAAAATAAATTCTTTTTCACTCAACACTACTATTTTTTTAATTAGATCTACTTACTTCACAATGGACATTCTATAGGGAGTCCTTGATATAGGTCTTTCACTAGAAAATATGTTAATAGAAAACTCAATTTCCCGTATTGGAAGATTTCCACCTAAATCCTTTGGAAATACATTAATGTATTATTGCACTATATGAACATATTCAATTTGAAGATTTATTTACTCACCCATAGATATTAGGTTATCCTCATCTCCATGAATTGAAATCCATAGAGCTACTGAGGGTGGGTCTATATAAGAATCAGATAGCGGGGTTTCTGATCTAATGATTAAATATTCTACATTATTTTCAAAAAATTTATATTACTTTTTATAGGAATAAATCTTCGCATCCGAGTTTAACATCCAATTAATACCGAAAATTATATTAATGTTATTCATCGGTATGATGATAAGGTTATAAACTAAAGCATTTTTATTTGTCACGAGGGGGACTAGTTGACATACATTTGACGCAATGATCCATCCTCTAGTATAATTGAAAGATAACTCCTTTATTAAATAAAATTGGATAGGTCTATTTTTATTTGAAAACTAGGAAGATATAAATTAATGCAATGATCCATAATCAAATAATGTGTTGGATAAGTATAAGGAAACAATTAATGTACCCTCCACCACATCATTAATAACTTCAACGTCTATGGTTGTAATCTCATAAGGTCTCCCTTGCACTTTTGGATTTTTCTGAGGCATGTTTCTTTGGAACATTAGACACTCATTTCCATTGTGTCCCATATCTCTAATATTGTAGCATTGAACATCATCAAACTGTTTCTTCCCCTTTCATTCATTAGATAGTTGACCCTATTATCCACAAATACAGCAGACTTTCATGCATTTCATGCATTTTCCAAGTTGATTAATTCCATAGTTTTTGAATAATGGGAATTTATTCATTCCCTTATTCTTCTTTGGAGCTTCACCTTTCCATTGGTTATCAGAGTACTGCTTTTTATCTTGGTTTCCCATGAAAAAATTTGATCTAGAAAATTCTTTCTCTGTTTTGATGGAAATTGATACAATTTCATTATATGATGAATCTATTTGAGAAGTCAGTTCCCATCGATGAAAAGGATTATGACCTTAATAGAAAGGATAAATCTTGTGTGCTAAGTCACCTATATAATATATGGAATACATGACCAGACTTGTGAAGGTATCCTGACACACTACAACATTGTCTTCTTCATTTTATTTTATGCCAAAGAATTGTGTATTCATTTTGGTTTTTTATCATGATGGAAATATTTTTCGACGAATATTTTCTTCAAATTAATCCATTATATATCATCTATTTATTCTTTTTCCATGGTATTCTGAATCAGAGACCACCATTGATTACTGTCTCTATTGATTCAATATATTACTAGTACTACATTTTTATTCTCATTGAATCTTAATTCCATGAATAAATTTTCAAGGGATAAGATATGTTTCTCTGCAACCACTGGATTAGTAGTCCCGTTTAGAGATGGAGGCTTATTCTACAAGAAACGATCTAACATATGTGTAAAATGGTTATCTGTCACAACCTGAGTATGTTATATCAATTTGGTCATGATTCACATGTTTAAAATGATGCTACTTCCACAGACCTATAATCATGGTTTTAATGGCCTATATCATCAATTTTAAAACCCTGTCTAAAGGCCAGTTATTGTGGCCTGTGGCCATATTTTTTAGAACTGTGGAAATAGGTTGTGGCTTTAGCCATGATTCTGTGTCTTATAGCCATGCTTCTAAAACCGTGTCACTATGCCACTTTTTCAATGGCCTATTTCTATAGTTTTTGGAAACCGTGTCCATTATGTTCCTTCACATTAGAGGGATGACCTACTACCACAGTTTTAAGGATATTCCCATGGTTTATATTAATATATATATATATGAATTATAATATATATATATATACATTTAATGTCTCTTTGTGTAGTGGTAAGTACACTAGTTCGTTGTGAAAATGTGCAGGGATTGAACCTAGATGGTGACATTTCGTATATAGGATATTTCCACAGTTTACCAAGGATATCGCCATAGTTAGAACCATTGAAATAGCTTCTTATAGCCATTTTTTAAACCATGGACATAGATCAACTTCCATGCTGGAATTTTTTAATTCTCAATGCCATGGTTTTAAAAACTGTGGCCATATGAAGCTATTTCCATGGATAAAACCATGGAAAATGTCTAGAACCTAATTCCATGGTGAGAGCGGCCATGGTTGTCTAAAAATGTGGCTGTAACCCAGGGCCACAATTTTGGGGTGTATTTCCACAGTTTTGAACAATGAAAATTGTTATTTTTTCAAGTTGTGATCTAATCTACTCCAACATAGACTATGTTTACTTTCTCAGTTAGGATATCTATACATTACCCATGAGTATTTATTCCCATTATTCTATTATGATCCTATTTTAAATAATGGAACACACTAGATTAGGGTATGAATAATATTTTATATTCATTACTTAAAATAATAACTATCAAAAATTGAGATACTACACATGGATAATCCAACAATCAGAAAAATGGTTTCTTTAAGGAATAATTTACATTTCAATCCTTTATAATGGATTTTAAATAAAAAATTAATTATCCTAAGAATATTTCCTAGGAGTTTCGTATCCAAGAGTGCAGAAATGCCGA